>OX451740.1:131734492-132994196 GCA_948472305.1 Vicia faba | reverse complement strand
AAAACCAGTGTCATAATGGGTTAAAACAAAAAGGTGCCCCTAAAAAGATAAAACCGACTCAAAGTGACAACTCCGCAAGACATTCTCCTTCGTATTTTGAACATGTTGACTCATATTTTTCAGATTCTCTGACTCCAAATTCCCAAAAAAGTATTTTCAAGGGTGAGAGGGGTATTAGTAAACTATCTCCTTCACCGTTGTTACCAAAAAAAACAAATTCATTGAAAAGATGCCGTTTTTTATGTCTCAAGTACATCGAACGGATTGTAAAATATTGAAAGTCACGTAAAATGTTGTTTTCAAGCCTTTTATAGTTTACTCGGGTAAGGGAGATGACGCCCACCAATTTGTATTTCGTTATCTTATACAAGAGATGACGACACATATGGAATCATACACAAATCTATAAGGGAACAAAGCAAATTATGGTACAATTCTCAATGCTCTTTTCTTTGTCTTAGTGGTCTGGCTCCATTTTGAAAAAGGGATGCACTTTTCGAAATGAGACATCTTATAGAAAATGCTTATGATAGGGTGTGCATTTATTTAGCACGATATAGTTTCTCGTAAACATTCTTTCCACTTAGGAGTAATCCACCTCATAATCCATCTGAATGCATCACGTGTATTGGGTTGGTTATAAAAAACAACATTTTATTCAAGTTTATTTGAATTCGGGATGTCCTATACCAAAGACATCACCGGAGTGGACGACACAATTCACAGAAGATGTTGAAACATGGCCATATCACTTTCTTGAAAGGATGGAAAAGTTCACCAAGTTGAGTGACATTGAACAAGAAGCAAATAAGGAAAAGGACGAAGATTGAGCCACCAATAGATTTACGTAGTGACTCAACTTTTGATACGTTTTAGTTGTAATTTGACAACGTAACACATTTTTTTGTAAGTAACACATTGCATAGTTAAAAAATTGGGTGGTATTTTTTGGACTTTTTTAAAATTCTGCTATGTATAATTAGCATGGTTCTCTTATGCATAATATTTGGGTGGATCCGGAGATGCATCTCCGGATACCTCTTTGTTAATTAAAAAACAAAATAAGGGATCATTCAGAGACGCGTCTTCGAAGAGGACCCTTATTTTTTGAAATAATAAGGCAGATTCAGAGATGTATCTCTAAAGTATTTCATGCAGACATGATCATGTTTTTAAGATCCTTATTGCTCTACAACTTCTATAAATAGTACCTCTCAATCCATTTTCTTTACACAAACCAGAATGAAGACATATCCCTATCTTGCATTTGTGTATTTTAATGGCACAAAATCCCCCACTTCAATTTCATATATGCCGAGGACATACTTCTCATCGATCTGAAATCAAACTGAATACTCTCTTAAAATATCTATAAAATTGGAGAATTGTCAAGCTCGAGTACCTTTCACCCTCGATAGATAACGAATGAAAGATATACTTCATAATGCTTGATATGAAGACAAATGATGATTTGAAGGGGACGTGGAGTATCTTTTAACGTTACTCAATAAAGGGCCCGATTGAAGTGATGCGACAATTCAAAGATCAACCAAAGATATTATAAGAATGTTTATACGCCCCGAGCCACTTGTTTTTAATAACATGTAATATTAAATTTATGTAATGTTTATCTATGTAATGTTTATTTTGGAGCTAATTTATGTTGGTTCAATTCCATTATGTCATTGTTGTTTCCATCTGTTTCAGCTTTGATCTAATAGATCATATTCTGGAGATACATCTTCGTATATCTCACTGACTAATGAACTAAGGGGAAATTGCATCTCCGGATCAACCTTTCGTGCAATCAGAGATGCATCTCCGAATCATTTTTTATAGAATAAGAGTTTCTCACTAATTTTACCTTAGTTGAGTCTGGAAAAAGTGCGTTTGGAGATGCATCTATGAAAGATGTGGATATTCTAGTCTTTTCACGGTGGTGTGGGAGAATCCATAAGGATAGAAAGAGCAATTCTCATTTTTTTAGATCCGATTCTAAATTTTCAAAGGCTTAATTAGCCAATTAACCTGTTTAAAAGCTAACTTCTTTGAACTCTTGTAAATAAGCAATTTAACTAATGTTTAAATAGATTAATATATTATAAAATTAATGAATCTAAATATTTGTTTGCATTGATTTACCGAGTTCACCTAATAGCATATATTTTGTAGGTAGTATTTATTTTAGAGAACTTACAAAAACAACTTATAACATTGTTTATAATTTTTTTTTTGGGTTAAATATATAACACACCCTGCCATGGAAGCAAATTTCGATTTACACTCCCTTTAAAATAATTTTTTTTCAACTCTGATAATGTTTAGATTCCATGTGACGTGCCATTGCTTAGGTGAAATTTTTTAATTTTTTACAAAATGTATATTAATTAATAATTTTTGTTTACTATTTAATATTAAGAAATTAATCAACACAAATTTTCTTTAAAACATACTAGGCTTATGACCATGTTCTCTAAGCATGTTTTCAACTTGATAACCCAAATGTGTGTTTGATTTATAAACACTAATATTTTTTTCTACAAAACGATGTGGGACTCTCATCACTCTTCTCTCTGCTTGCACTTACTACCCTTACCAAACCAGTATCTTCTACGAAGCTATCACACATAAACTCACTTTCAAACACGGTTTCACCATAATCGATGTAATGGTGGGTACTAAGTTAATTGACATGTACACTAAATTTAAAGGTGCGAGAAACATAAGAAAAATGGGTTTGAATTGGGTTGCACCAAATATAATCTTTTTCGCAAATCAAACACAAAGATAATAAGTGATTAAAAATAGATGAACACAATTATTTTTATCCTGGTTCACTGTTAACTAAGTTATTCCAGTCCACCCCGCAAGGTGATTTTCCTTATAGGACTTAATCCACTATAATCAACCAGATAACAAACAAGCACTATAAGTCCGAGCAACTCTATTGGCAACCCTAATAAGTCCATTGATCCTTATTGCAAATCCACTATGACCGCAACCAAAGTCTTCTTGAGAATCCAAACTACATATAAAGTCTCTCAAGCAAATTACAAAGATGCTTCTACACAAGCAGATTACATAATGTTTAAGTACAACAACACAAAAGTGTTGATTAGCAAAAGATACGAATAAAATCTCATTGCTTAGTTACAAAAATACACAAAGAATTACTCTATAGAGTTTATGCAGCGATTTGGTGTAGTTTTGTAGAACTATAGAGTTTATGCATTGACGAAATAAATGTAACCTGTAACTTGACGAGGCTTGCTAGAGATACCTTGATCTCATAACCATAGAATCAATGATATGCATGAAATATAAGCCAAAAAGGTCAAAATGAAGAGGGTAAATTTTGGGGTACAACGACTGCCCCTGTTCAATCTTCTTAAACCTGAAGAGTTAGATTGGTATGTCTATCATTCATGACTTGAAGGTAGAAGATGATTGAACACATAAGTGCCTAGAAATTTGCACTCACATGTGTAGGAGATAATGTTGTTGGTTGATTGTACCAGGAATGGGCTTAAAGATACCATTTGAAGAGTGACGAGATGTCGTCGGAGATGGGCTTATAGATGCCATCCAAAGTAACCGTTGATAGAAGTATCCGAATAAGTCTACGCCTGACTTTGTCTTTAGGAGATGTATTTGGAATGAGTCTACATCCTACTTTGTCCAAAAGAGTCCCAGAAGGAATATACGCTTGATTTGATTCGAACTAGAAGATGTTTATGCCCGACTTCAACTATAAGAGGTATTGGGAGGAGTCTACGTCTGACTTTCCCAAAAAAGTATCAGAAGGAAATCTACGCCTGATTTCATTTGAACTAGAAGATGTCTACGCCCGACTTCAACTAGAAGAAGTACCAGAAGGAGTCTACATGTAACTTTTTTCCAAAAGAGTTTCAGAAGGAATCTACGCTAGATTTCATCTGAATGATGCACTAGAAGATGTCTATGCACAACTTCAACTAGAAGAGGTGTTGGAAGGAGTCTACGCCCGACTTTTTTCCAAAGGAGTTTCAGAAGGAATCTACGCTTGATTTCATCTGAATGATGTACTAGAAGATGTATACGTCCGACTTCAACTAGAAGAGGTATTGGAAAGAGTCTACGCATGACTTTTCCAAAGAGAGTATCAGAAGGAAATCTATGCCTGACTTCATCTAAATGATATGCTGGAATAAGTCCGTGTTAAGCCGCGTCCGGAAATCTATTAGAAGGTAACCATGTTAGGCTGCTTCAGGATGAGCCTGTGTTAGACTACACCTAGAAATATCTTAGTAGGAACTTCTGTAAGATTGCTACAGGATGAGCCTGTGTTAAACTGCATATGGAAATATATTTAGAAGGAGCCTGTGTAGGGTTGCTTTAGGATGAGCCCGTGTGAAGCTGCATCTAGAAATATATGATAAGGAGCCTGGGTAGGGCTGCTTCAGGATGAGCCTGTGTGAAGCTGCATCTGGAAGTTTTTAGAAGTAACCCGTGTAAAGATGCTTCAGGATGAGCCCATGTTAAACTTCATCTGGAAATATATTAGAAGGATCCTGGGTAGGGTTACTTCAGAATGAGCCCGTGTGAAGCTGCATCTGGAAATATATTTAGAAGGAGCCTGGGTAAGATTGCTTCAGAATGAGCCCGTGTGAAGCTGCATCAGGATGAGTCAGTGTGAAGCTTCATCTAGAACTATATTAGAAGGAACCCGTATAAGATTGCTTCAGGATGAGTCCGTGTGAAGCTGTATTTGGAAGTATATTAGAAGGAACCCGTGTAAGATTACTTCCAGATGAGCCCGTGTGAAGCTGCATCTGGAAATATATTAGAAGGAACCCGTGTAAGATTGCTTCAGGATGAGCCCATGTGAAGTTGAATCTAGAAATATATTAGAAGGAACCCGTGTAAGATTTCTTCAAGATGAGCCCATGTGAAGCTGCATCTAGAAATATATTAGAAGGAACCCGTGTAAGATTGCTTCGTCATGTCGTGTAGATAATCGCCCTGTCCTGTTTCTGGATTTCACGCCGTCTAGTCATATAGATAGTTTTCATGTCCTGTTTTGGGAGTTAATCTATGACCTGTTTGTAAGTTGCTGATGATATTTGTCTATTTGCGAACTTTACCTGAAAAGACAAAATTAGTTTTATGCAATGTCATGATGTATGTAATGCATTACATGATGATGCTCTCAAAATAAATGAGAATGTTATATGCATTTATATGCATGTGTTATGATATTTCGTAAATGGTGTTATGGATACAATATTTCATTAGAGCGTATTGGTAGCTTCTTGCAGCAATGTCTAGCTGAGGAAAATAAATGTCGGACTGTTGCTGGAGATGAAGAAAGTGATTCTTCAATTTCGATTGGGAATAATTTTGTTGGGGATTCCCGCTTTCTGTTTGAGGATACTCCACTAGGGATCTTTGACTTCTGCTTAAGGATAGAAGCATTCAATAAGAGTCGATCATTTGTCATTCTTTTTGTTGAAGGAATTAATTTTTGTATACCCTAACTAGGGATGAAGAGATGGACAATTCTTTTGATGTGCTATCTGACCAGGTTTCAGATATGGGTAGTAGTTCTCTTGGGATGATAACTTTGAATGAACCATGCTGGAGATAGAGATTTTTGTTGGGGAATTTGCAGTATTGGAGAAATGGACTCTGTTGGGGAATTTGATTTTGTAGACTGTGTTGAGGAAATAAACTCTGATTAGAAATTCATAGACCGTGCTAAGGAAGTTTCCGCTGTTTGCTGGGGAAATAATCAGACTTCCTTATTTGTCGAGGGACCTCTTGGGGGAAGATGCTCCTATTAAGCTATCCATCAGAGGTATGGAGATGAATTGCTGGAAGTTTCCCTAGTTTCTGTCTGACTTGCATATTAGCCTTGCCGGGGAATAGATCTCTGTTGAGGGTGAGCTTGTGAAGATAGCTCTGTAGAGATAGTTCCATGAAGATTGTGGGGATTTATGGATAATTTGAACATTATCTCCACTTCTAGAGTCTTTAGTAAATGTTGTTCAAAATGATAACTCTTCTACTGACATACAAGGGATGAGATAACGGGATATAGTCATACGCTTTAATCCCTAACTTTTTCCTGGACTGTCTTTTCAGATTTTCAGTCTATCGGGATACCCTTTTTTGCCCAAGCCACCTTTTCAGGTTTTTGACTTGCCGGTGTACAATTTTATTTATATATCCCTAATTTTGCTCGAACTCTTTTAGTTCGTCAGGATGCCCTTATTTTTTCCTAGGCTTGTCAACCTAGTGGGTCTCTTTTTGATACATAGTGTTTTCCGACTATGTTCGTGTTCACAGGATGCAGAGAATTGTCACTGTCTATAGTAGTAAGTGTTGTAGCACTGCTAGAAAATGTTTGCTTGATCGTACGTGATCCTTTGCTGGAATTCATGTTCAATTCCCCAAGTGATTCATATGGAGATCTGCCTCTGGCTATTCAGCACTTTTGAGAGATTCCTTGAATCTTGAGTTGACTGCCTCAGCTCAGTTAGACACCATGTTATGCCCCTTGATTATGGAAGGTTTTTTATTGGAAGTATCTTTCCATTTTAAGTGACTTTGTTCATCAAGAGGATTTCCGTTCATTGAATATTTGTCGTGCAAATTTCTCTGCTTTCGAATAATTAGTTATATGCAAACAATGGTATTAAAATGCAAAGCTTATGTCTATCTTGAAGTTTCGAAAATGAATTTTTAGTAAAAAAATAGAATTTTGTAAGAATATGAATTCAACTCAGGATTTATAGTAAGCCTTATTGGAGTCAGGATACCTTTTTTGTAACAGTATGCTTTTGAACTAACCCATGCTTCAGCTAGGACTTTTAAGGGTTGTAATGTGGCCTGGTTCAGAGTTTAAGAAACAAAGGATAAAAACTCAAACTTTATTTGTACCCGACCTGTTCTTCATGATGTTATTCAGTCCTATACTCAGTTAATTGTGCGTTTAGGTTCCAATTGAGTCTGGAATGATATTTTGGCGATGGTTCGGGTACTGGAAGTTTATTTGAGAAGGCATTCAGTTTTTGTAACATTTTTCTGTTATCGAAGATTTCTACCAACCTCTTTTTGATTTTATTATCCCTACTTTTTTCCTGAATTGTTTCTTCTGTGATTACAGTCAGTGGGATGCCCCAATTTTTTTCCTAAGTCTCCTTCATAGGTTTTGACTTAGCGGGCTTTTCTCTTGAGAGATAATGACTGCCTGTTTTACGGGGAACCATCACCATCTTTTGATTTGGAAGGATGTTTTTGACACCACCTATTGTGTACGAAGGAAAAAATTATGATTGAATGCATAATTGAATTAACTGAGAAACTACCCTACCTCGGGTTATGATTAAAGGTTTTAATTTGTGTGAAAAAGAAAACTCCTACGTCTTAGGCTTAGAGGGGTTGACTAGGGATTGTCTTCCTTATAACTCCACTATTTAGGATTTGAAACAACACCTGTACGTTGTCAGCAAGGTTTGTTCAAAAGAACACTGTAGAGATTATGGTATCATTTTCGTCATCCTCCCTCTAAAGGCTTATAGCTTTTAATTGAGAGTTAAATATCACAAAACAAAGTAAGAAAGCAGTTTAAATATAATGAAAATGAATTAACTCAAGACAAACATATGAAATGCATTAATGGGAAAACCAAAGTTTGACATGACAGTAATTGTTTGAACAAACAAAAAATTACAAATAAAAATTTTAATGAAGAAGCTTCTGTCGTTGGCAGTAGGCGAAATCCAATTATCCAGGTTGTTGCTACTATCGACATCTTCCACAACATTAATCTGATCCTAATTATGATTCGGCATGGGAGCGGTGATCACGTTGGGAGTCTCAGGAGGATCAAATTCAATCCTCCTTGGCGTTAATCATATTTTGAATCTTGTATTTCACCACTCAACAATCGTTAGTATCATACCCAGGACTGCCAGAATGATAGGCACATCTTGCATCAGGATTGTAGTCAGGAGAAGAAGTTTTGGGGTTTGGATGAGGTTCTATCAATGTAATCAGGTTCATCCTCAACATGTGTTGCAATGCTTGAGACAACAGAATGTTGATATTGGTAAGCTGTCTCTTGGGCTCGTCTTGCCTTCGCTGATTACGCCGTTGTTGTTATCACACTGGTGTAGGATTAGAAATTATAACTGCCCCCACAACTCGATGACGATCTCCTTTACCATGACTCTTCTGGCCGTACACAACATTAGCCTCTTTCTTCCCATTGAAAGGATTCTTCATAGCATTTGAAGACGCAACCATCTGAATTTTCCCACTTCTGATTCCACTTTCAACTTTTTCTCCAATTAATATCAGCTCAGTGAATCCGGCTGAAGAGCTTCCGATCAAATGATTAAAGAAATGCCATGTCAGAGTTCCCATGAACATATCAACCAGATCCCTATTAGACAAAGGGGGTTGCACTCTTCCAGCCAAATCTCTCCACTTCTGGGCATACTCCTTAAAGCCTTCGTTCGAGCCCATAGTCATACTCTAATTGGACGTGAGTTGGTGCAAGGTCAGCATTATATTGATATTGTTTGTAGAAGGCAACAACCAGATCTTCCCAAGTACGTATATTGGTTCCTTCTAGTTGATAGAATCATTCTAATTGTGTCCCCGACAAGATTTCTTGAAAGAAGTGCACCCATAACTTTCTATCAGTAGTATGGGGTTGGATTTTCCGAACATAAGACCGCAGGTGAAGCTTATGACAAGAGACGTCATTATACTTAGCAAATATGGGGACCTTGAAATTTTGAGGGATGACCACCCCTGGAATAATACCTAGCTCTTCAAAATCCAATCCAGGCACTTTTTTGATTTCCATGGCCATGAGGCGATCTTCCAACTGTTTGTACCTGTCATCCACAGGAGGGTACTGCTCATTGGAATAGTCTTCATCATTAGGGATTTTCCCAGAACCTTGGTTGCTCCACCTTCAGCCCTTACACTTCTACCATCTTCCTCTTAGTTGTCGTCTTCATTAGAGGAGATATCAGCAGTTTGAACAGTTTAACAGGACCCTTGAACCTTCTCCCTATATTGAGGATAAAAACTGGCTTTCTAGTCTTCTTCTTTTTGGCGATGAGTGCCAACATGTATTTCTGTCCTTGAGCTAAGTTCAGGAGAGTCTCCTGGAATTGGGTCTGCTGAGCTTGGAGTTCCTTAACAGTCTATTCGAGAGCCACATTTTGTTGAAATAAACAGTAAGAAGATGAGAAAACTTGTATGGGAAAACCTGTTATGTGATGATGCATGATATGTAAATGCCACGTTTCAAGGATCTTGCGGGGTAAACACAAAAAAATGTTATAAGTAGAGTCTGGTTGTTTCTTTGACTGAAGAACTTCACATTGTTAAACGCTCTTCTATGAGAATCAAGCTCACCATATCGACTGGGTCCTAGCCTTTGAATCAAGATAACATACTTTGGTCTTTAACAACATTGGTTAGAGGAAACTAAATCCTCTTTCCCCTTGCTAGACGTCTGGTTCATGATACTTTAACGGTATTCAGTTAGAGGAAAATAAATCCTCCGGCCCCTTGTTAGACGTCTGGTTCATAATAAACCTGCATCACAGGCCCTTAAGTTCCTTGCAACGAAAATGATATGGCATGATGTCATAATGTATATGTTATGCACTAAGAAAAAGTGTAAGGTGATGAAAACAAGTAAGTCTTGCAAGAAGTCCAAGTTATTGGATAATGAATATAAACAAGTCCTGCAAGGACTTCAAGCTGTTAGATAAACGAATGCAAACAAGTCACACAAGTAGCCTTAGGTTTAAAGGCTTTCATGAAGTCCATAGGTAAGTACCCTCTTGAAGTTCAGTTGGCTCAAACTGTCCTAAAGAAGTAATTGGGTTCTAGGGATCTCAATATCACTGATCTTTCCCACAAGTTTCATCTAGCCCGACAAATGACTTGCCACCAAACAGAACTCAGGAGTCGAATCTCAATGAGTGTAGTATTGAGTATCAACCAACTTCGGACTGCACCAAAGCTGGCTATCTCACTACCTTCTAATGGCTAAGTTGAGTTAATTAAGGTTCTAAGGTCAGTTAGTGCTTATGACACCACGCGGCAGCCTAGTATGCTCCCCGACTGACTCAAGGGATACCAGTACAAACCAATGTTCCGCACTAACATAGCCATCATCTCAACCATACCGGTATACGCCGTATAGTTTCCATGATCTATTGCTACTTACCTAAAATGTTCCCCCAGATCCGAGTATAGGATCTTTGCAATAAATAAAAACCCAAGCAAAACCCAGAAATGTAAAGCACACAAATCAAGCAAGTAAAGAAATTAAATATGATCTAACTCTAAGGTAACCCCACTTTTAGTTTTCCCTAGCAGAGTCGCCAATTCTGTAATACGGTGGGAGAACTGACTTGGTTTTGTATTTTATCGCAAATGTTGCGGATAGCAAGAGTCGCCACCGACTTTTCTTTTATCTAATAAGGAAAGGGTGAAAAAAATAGGAAAGATCTTCGAGAATTTTTTGAGTTCGGGGGGTAGGTTATGAAAAGGGAAGGTGTTAGCATCCTTTTCATCTGTAGTTATCTACGGGCTCTTAATCGCTAGCTCAATTTGTTTGAAAATGTTGTGTTGTGTTTGAAATATTTTAAAAAATGCCTAAGTGCGGCAACTTTGTAATGATTCTCATATCAGTTGGGAATGCGTATAAAATGTTTGTTTTGAAAATATTTCAGAAAAAAAGTGTTTTGTGTGAAAAATATATTTTGTATGAGCAAGCGATTAACGGTATTCTACCCTTACTCAAAAGTCTTTTGTGTTATTTTTCTCCTCCTTAGATAGTGCTATCATACCATTAGTTAGTAGGAAGCCCTATCATTGGATGTGAAGGGACGGGTGTAGGTCATTGTACAGTCATCGAAGGAAACTTGTAAGGATGCTTTAGCAATTTTATCGTAAGGGACTAAGATCGTTTATCGAAGGCATCATCGAAGGGTCATAGAGGGACTACAATCTTTTTGTATCAGAGGAACTTTGCTAAAGCGTCCCTACATTTGAGGGACGAGACTGTATTTATCCAAAGGCAACAAGTGAGGTTATTCTAGAGGTACGTGTGCGAATAGTGATTCAGTTCCGTTTATTTTATTTCGTATATTAGGGTTATCTAGCGTTTGATTTTAGATCTTGCCATACAATCCTATTAAACCAGACAGTTATAAGGAAATCAGTAAATTGCAGAAAGTAAATGTGCTACGCTATTACAATGCTTTGGGGAAGGGGGGGTACAAAACCACAAAATTGGGAAAAAATAGAAAGCGAATAAAATCCTAATTTAAGCTATTACATCCCTTTAACAGTTACAATAATCGAAAAAAATAATAAAATACGCGACAATAGTAACATACGCGAAATTATAAAAGGAAAAGAAAAGAGAAAATTTATTTTGATTGTTTGATAAAAAAAGTTTGATGATTAACCTAAAACCTAGTTGATTTTAATTAATAGAAAAAGTTAGGTAATTAAATTAAATAAAACCCTAAAATCTAAGTTGATTTTAATTTAATTAAGAAAATAGTTAATTAATGAAAAACCTAAAAAATTAAATTAAGGTTTATTAAATAAAAAAAACCTAAAACTAAATTGATTTGATTAAATTAAAAACCCAAAATTAAATTAAAATCTAAAATTAAATTAAAAACTTAAAATTAAATTAAAAGTGATAACTAAATTAAAACCTAAAATTAAATTAAAACCCTAAAATTAATTATTTGAGTTTATTATGAAAAATCAAAGGTTTGTAAAAAATGTTAGGTTTTATGAAAAATGTTTTGGTTTATATATGACAAAGGGGGAAAAAAGGGGGAAAAGAGTAAGGAGAATAGAGAATTGAAACAAGAAATCACCCAAAAGAGTCTCGGAACTTTCCAGCAACATGCTCACCACCAGGCCAAGCGTGCCTTGGTGTTAGGATCTGGCCTCAGCACGTTTTGTAATAAACCTTAATGGGAGCATTACGGTGGTCCAAACCTGTGGTGTTGAATCTCATGAACACATTAAACAAATTAGATACCATGAAATACAAAGAAAACAAATATATGAAATTTTGTAATGTTAAAACCGACATGGTATGTATAAATGCCTCTACACCCTTTTGATCATGGAGATCGAACCATCCTTACCCTACCGAGTTCCTGAAAGTGAATGAGATGACTTGTTTGTAGTGATAAGGGTTTGTAATAAGGATTTCAAGATTTCTAGGATTCTTGAAAGAATTTGATATTTTGACAAGGTTGTGGAAAGGGTTTTTTTCGTGTCCCTATTTGTATGAAAATAATGAGATTATATAGTTGAAATTAGGGCAAAGATATGGGCTTTGGATGTGCAATTGGGCCTCCAATAACCATAAAGTGCAGATTTTTATTTACTTGAGTCTGACACGTTCTAGGAAAAATCGCAAGGACCTTTATGAGATATTTAAAGTTGAAATGTGAAAACAGAATGTAGCCGACATCAAGAACAAACTTTTTTCCGAAAATGGGCTCAATCAGATAAATGGTGAATTAGTTATGAATTTTTGAAGTTTCGCCTCAGACAACTTAATTTCCAGCTTCAGAAGTTTCAGTGAGTTGCACGCGATTCGGGTAAAAAACGGAAGCCTTTAGGGTACCGTTTGTTTTTGAAAATAAAAACCAAAATTCAACTAACTCACTTTGTGAGACAATGCCACTGAAACCATCTTGATACGATAAAATCGACCCAGTAATGATTTTTTGAATATGTAGCAGATAAACATATGTCACAATTTTCCTGTAGGGAGACACTTGATAAATCCTTATTTTCGGAGACTTTCTGAATGAAATTGGCTTCCGATCGTGAGAGATAAAACGTAGATGACGTCAAGACGAAATTTTGGCCACCAGAACGGGTTCAAATCGAGCCACGACCTTAAAGTTATGAATTTTTTAGTGCGTAAAAACTGCACTTTCAGCATACTTTTTCACCATATTTCTTCGAGAAAACTCGCACATTCGGAGACCTTCTTTAAAGAACACCTGAATATGATGCGCCGGGTTGGACTTGTGAATCTTTGAACCTCGAATCGTTGCGAAACAAAGAACCGATCTTCAGCACAAAAAATACTCTGAGAACATCCATTGAAGAAATAAACGTCACCTGTAACCTGACGAGGCTTGCTAGAGATATCTTGATCTAATAACCATACAACCAATGATATGCAGAAATATAAGCAAAAAAGGTAGAAATGAAGAGGGTAAATTTTGGGGTGCAACACTATGTATCTTCGCAAACTAAGTCTTTAGAGTCTTTCAGGGCTTATTCAGAGAACCCTTACCTTCAGATTCTTCAACACTTGGTCTTCATAAGAATGTCTTCAGATCTTCAGAACTTTTTCAACAAAACCTTGTCTTCAGCATCGTCAGAACTTGGAACAACCAAAGTAATGCTTTAGAAGGCCTCTCAAGCTTCCTTGCATAAGTCACGATCAAATGCTCTTTCATTAACGTTCCTTAGAACCGTTGCATAAGAAGCTTTCCTTAATCTTGAATTAACTTGTAACATACCAAAGATATTCTTCCAGAGTGTTGAGTTCAGAATCTGATGACATCACATGCCTTCTTACTAGAGTCAAAACCTATTTAGCAAAAGCCACACACTAGACATAAACAATTAGAGTACACAATTGTTCTTTAAGATAACATGTAAAGGAATACTTCTCCGTTGACGTCTCTTCAGAGTCTGAATAGAAATAAACGGTCTTCTTCTCAAAACCTGGATTTCTATTAGAATATTATGAGACATCAAAACCCGTTTAGTCACTGTCTTAATGAATCACATCAAAGATCATAACTAATTCACTGGTTCTTCTAGAAAATAGAATCGTTCCACCAGGAGGTGCACAAAATCATGTCATCAGAAGGTTCAACACCTAAACCATTACAACTGACCATGTATTTCGAACTTGTCTTCTGACCACGTCTCAGATCATGTCTTCTGAACATGTCTTCTGAATAAATCTTAGAACATGTCTTCGACCATGTCTTCCAAACATGTCTTAAACCATGTCTTCTGAACATATCTTAGAACACGTCTTAGACCATGTCTTTCGAGCATGTCTTAGACCTTTTCTTCTGAACATTTCTTTCGAACATGTCTTAGAATACATCTTCTAAACATGTCTTAGACCATGTCTTACACCATGTCTTCTGAACATGTCTTAGACCATGTCTTCAAAACATGTCTTAGAACGTGCCATCTGACCATGTCTTCAAAAGGTTCACAACCTCTGAATAATGCTTGGTTGACAATAGACTCACTATACTTCCAGAAAGTTCATAACTTCTGAAGTATCAGAGTCTGGTATAACATAAACTGGCTATAAAACTTTCAAATAGTTCACAACTTCTGATCAGTCTTGTGATAATGGAGCAAACATTGCCAAACCACACATTGACATTCTTTCAGATAGTCCACAACTTCTGAAACGAATACTAAGTAAAGTAACACTCATTAATTTAATTAATTATTTAATTAAATTATTTTTGGATTATTTGTTGAAAAGTTGTGAGATGTTGAGAGTTGTTCGTATAAGTTGTTAGCTTATTATAAATTAATTAATTAGTTGATTAATAATAATAATAATGTTGGAATTAATGGAATAATTATGTTGAGATTATGTTATTGGTTAGAAGTAGTAAAGTGTGGTGTGTAGGTTAGGCCCCAATAGAATTGATGTTATGAGGTTAAGCTGTCACAGGGATTTGATTTAGTTGGAGATTAAGAGTTTTGTGCACTAACCGTGAAAGCTGTGCGGAGAAAGGAGCAAGTTACACGGTTGCCAAGCAGAGAAAAGCAAGGCCATCGAATGAGAGTTTGGTAGAGTGACCTTCAATCTAGGTAAGGGTGGGGTTCTGACCTTATAATTGGATTTATGACGGGTATTATGTGGGAATTTGTCGTTTGTATGATGGTTGTATGTTGATGTTTCTGGATCTGTTATTGAAGTTGCTCATTTTCTATGATGTGGTCATTTAGAGAGTTACCATATGACTGTCTTGTATGATTAATGAACCTATTGTTGGAGTTGGTTGTTAGTCGTGTTGTGGGCGTTTTGAGTTGTCAGTATAATTTCCCAGTATAATTGATGAATAGGTTAGTGTAGATTATTACATGTTGATGTGGTCATTATGCTGTTGTATCTTCCGAGCGGTTGGCAGGAAATTAGTAAATTGTTGTTTTGGTTGTTTTAGGAAGGTTTCTGTGTGACTGTCTTGTACAATTAAGGAATCTGTTGATAGGAAATATAGTTGCCCGTCGCTGTGATATTCTGAGTGGTTGGATGGAATTTATGGGTTGTATTGATATGGTCGTTATGACGTTGTATTGTTCCATGCTGTTGGCCAGAATTAGTGGTCTAGGAGGATGTTGATGGTGTTAGGTTCCGAGCGGCATTTAGGCTGCAAGGTGTGTCGGGGAATATATGTGTTAGATGTCGAGTGGCATTAGGCTGTAAGGCGTGCTGAGGAGCACAATATTGTTGTCGATCTGCACGAAGTAGCAAGCTGTGTCGAGGAGCGCAAATTAGTTGTTATTCTGTCTTGGTTGCTATGCATGTCGAGGGGCGCATAGTTCTTCCCTATCCCTATTGACCGTGCATGCTGTTTTGGTCGATACCAGTGCTATGTAAGTTATTTTGAGTTGAGAATTTGCAGATTGATGATTTATATTGAGATGCCTCTAATTATGGGCAGATATTAAGTTGTAGGCTTATGGCCAATGTTTAATTAAGTTGAACTACTGTTGTTGATGTTATTACGTTCGTGTTATTAATGTATACATAGCATATCATGTTGGAGCTAATGCTCGTTAAGTTGGTCTAGATTGGAAAATATAAAGTTGAAGGATTATGCCTTATTGAAGCCTCTCTTTATTGGCAGATTATTAAGTTGGGAGTTTTGCTCCATTGGTACCACATGCATGTGCATAAAAATAAGTCACATTACATGTTGCATTCTGAGTCGTTGTGTGGTTGATTTGATTACATTTATGTTGTTAAATGAGATGCGAAGTGGTGACTTTTGTATGAACTATTTATAATGTTTTAATTATCATGCATTCTATTATATTGTTCGATATCTCACCCCTTCTATTTGAATGTTACCCATATGTTGGTAACGTGCAGGTAATTCAGAGTGAAGGCAGTTTACCTTCAGTAGTTCGAGTCAGTGTCATTACTCTGATACATAACACTCGGGGGGATAAACACTTGTTGCTTTATTATTGTTATTACTTCAATTATTGAATTTTAAGTTAATTTTCGTTAACTACTTGTTATTTAGAGTTGTTTCAGTTGGATAAAGATGTTACATTATTTTAAGTTGAATATTATGATTCCGCTGCGTAGTTATGAAAGTTGTTGGTTTTAAAAGATTAATTTATGTTGTTGTTGGTTTATCCGCGTTTAATGTGTTATGTATCTATGTTAAATGCCGTTATTTTAAGTTGAAATTGTAGCATCCTGATTTGGTTATCGAAATATTATAAATCTAATTTTTATAATATTATCAAGTAGAATTGGGGTGTTACAAGTTGGTATCAGAGCAAGTCGGTCCGTCTGACCAAGTTGTCGAGTAGTAGTTTTGTCTAACAATTGAGTATTGTTAACTTGAGTTCTAACCGTTTTTTATATTGTAGAGATAACTTGAGTTGACTGGAAGGAATGCTGTTGCACTTGTTGTTTCTTTAGAAGCAATAGCGCATGCTATGGAGAATCAATCGAACACTGACATGATCACTGGATCTCGTAGCTTGGTGACTCTCTAAAGGGAGAATCCGCCTATCTTTAAGGGTAAGTATGATCCTGAAGGAGAGTTGGATTGGTTGAAAGAGATTGAAAGGATCTTCCGTGTGATGGACTTTACTCCAACACAGAAGGTTCAATATGGTAATCATATGCTAGTAGCCGAGGCTGATGACTGATGGCTAGAGACTTGTCAAAAGTTGGAAACTGCAGGTAAAAATGTAACTTGAGCCGTGTTCCGTAGGGAATTTTTGAGGAAGTATTTCCCTGAAGATGTTCTTGGTAAGAAGGAAATTGAGTTCCTTGAGCTGAAACAAGGGAGTATGTCGGTTGTTGAATATGCTGCAAAATTTGTTGAGTTGGCTAAGTTTTATCCGCACTATGGTGAGGCAAATGCTGAGTTTTCAAAGTGTAAGTATGATCCTGACGAAGCATTGGATTGGTTGAAAGAGATTGAGAGGATATTTCGTGTGATGGACTGCACTGCAGCGCAGAAGGTTCAATATGGTACTCATATGCTAGCAGTCGAGGCTAATGACTGGTGGCTAGAGACTTGTCAGAAGTTGGAAGCTGTAGGTGAAAATGTCACTTGGGCCGTGTTCCATAGGGAATTTATGAGGAAGTATTTCCCTGAAGATGTTCGTGGTAAGAAGGAAATTGAGTTTCTTGAGCTGAAACAAGGGAGTATGTCGGTTGTTGAATATGCTGCAAAGTTTGTTGAGTTGGCTAAGTTTTATCCGCACTATAGCAAGGCAAATGTTGAGTTTTCAAAGTGCATCCAGTTTGAGAACAAGTTGCACCCAAAGATCAAGAAGGCGGTTGGATACTAGAAGATTCATGCTTTTGCTAATTTGGTTGATATTTGCAGGATCTATGTAGAAGACAATAATGCTCACTATAAGATTATTAATGAGAAGAGGGGCAAGCACCAACAGAACCGTGGTAAGCCTTACGATGCCCCAACTGGTAAAGGTAAACTGAAAGTTGCTCAGGGTCATAAAACTAGTGGGGGAGATGCTTTTGCTGGTGTGGTTTATTTCAAATGTGGAAAACCTGGGCATAAGAGCAATGTGTGTACTGCTGACGTAAAGAGGTGTTTCTATTGTGGTAAGAAGGGCCATACTATATCTGAGTCCAAGCATAAAGAGATGATTTGTTTCAATTATGGTGAAGAAGGACACATTGGTAGTCAGTGTCAAGAACTAAAGAAGGTGCAAACCAGTGGAAAAGTGTTCGCTTTGGCTGAGTATCAGACGAATAATAAGAACAGACTCATCAGAGGTACATGTTTCATTAATAGTATTCCTTTAATTACTATTATTGATACCGGTGCTTCTCATTACTCTATTGCTGCTGATTGTGTTGAAAGATTGGGTCTTATGTTGGCTTCTTTGAATGGAAAGATGATCGTCAATACTCCAGCCAAGGGATCAGTGACTACTTCTCTTGTGTGTTTAAAGTGTCCTTTGTCGATCTTCAACATAGACTTTGCCATTTACTTGGTTTGTTTGCCTCTAAGTGGGTTAGATGTGATTCTAGGTATGAACTGGTTAGAGCATAACTATGTTCATATTAACTGTTATAACAAGTCGAAGAGGTTTTCTACTCCTGAGGAAGAGGAACTTGGTATGTTGTCTGCTAGACAGTTGAGGAAGTTGATGCAAGAAGAATCTCAGATGTTCTCGTTGATGGCATTGCTATCTGTCGAGAATGAAGCTATAATTGAGGAATTGCAAGTGGTGTGTGAATTTCCTGGAGTTTTCCTTGATGAAATTCCTGATGTACTGCTAGAGAGAGAAGTCGAATTCGCTATTGATCTTGTACCTAGTACCATACCTGTTTCTATGGCACCATACAAGATGTCTGCATCTGAATTGTTAGAATTAAAGAAGAATTTGGAAGAGTTACTTGAGAAGAAGTTTGTGAGACCAAGTGTATTACCGTAGGGAGCTCCCGTGTTGCTAGTAAAAAAGAAAGATGGAGGTATGAGACTTTGTGTTGATTATAGATAATTGAATAAAGTGACGATTAAGAACAAGTATTCACTTCCAATAATAGATGACTTGATGGATAAATTGGTGGGTGCTCGAGTGTTTAGTAAGATTGATTTGAGGTTGGGTTATCATTAGATTAAAGTTAAGGATGAAGATATCCAGAAGACGACTTTTAGAATGTGTTATGGACATTATGAGTATTCAGTGATGGCTTTCCGTGTTACTAATGCACCAGGAGTATTCATGGAGTACATGAACCATATCTTTCATACTTATTTGGATCGGTTTATAGTGGTGTTCATTGATGATATTTTGATTTACTCTAAATCAGAAGAAGAGAATACAGAACACTTAAGAATAGTATTGCAAGTTTTAAAAGAGAAGAAGTTGTATGCAAAGCTGTCTAAGTGTGAATTTTGGTTAAAGAAGATTAGTTTTCTTGGTCATGTTATCTCAGGTAGTGGCTTTGCTGTAGATCCATCTAAAGTAGATGTTGTGTTGCAATGGGAAACTCCAAAGTCGGCTACCGAGATTAGAAGCTTTTTGGGATTAACTGGTATTTATAGGAGGTTTATCGAAGGTTTTTCTAAGTTGGAACTTCCATTAAATAAGTTGACTTGTAAAGGTAGAGCTTTTGTGTGGGATATTCAGTGTGAAGAAAGTTTTTCATAAATTGAAGAAAAAATTGACGCCGGCTCCGATTTTGACATTACCTAATCCTGGAGAACCTTTTGTGGTATATTGATGCTTCTAAGATGGGTTTAAGAGGTGTGCTTATGCAGAATGAAAAGGTAGTTGCTTATGCGTCAAGGCAGTTGAGGACTCATGAAAAGAACTATCCTACACATGATTTAGAGCTTGATGCAATTGTTTTTATGTTGAAGATTTGGAGGCATTATCTTTATGGTTATATATTTGAAGTATTTAGCGGCCATAAGAGTTTAAAGTATTTATTTGATCAGAAGGAATTGAATATGAGACAATGAAGATGGTTGGAGTTGTTAAAGGATTATGATTTCGGTTTGAATTATCATCCAAGAAAGGTGAATGTGGTGGCTGATGCGTTAAGTCGAAAGACTTTACATATGTCGAAAATGATGGTTAAATAGTTGGAATTAATTGAACAGTTTAGGGATATGAGCTTAGTTTGCAAGGTGACACCGCAGAGTGTTATGTTGGGGATGTTGAAGATTAATAATGATTATTTGGATAATATCAAAGAAGCTCAGTAGTTGGATGTAAAACTAGAAGACTCGATGGTTGGAATCGATCAATATGAGAATAGTGATTTTAAGTTAGATGCGCAAGGTGTGTTGAGATCCCATAATCGAATTTGTATTCCCGATGATGCGGAGATGAAGAAAGTGATTCTTGAAGAAAGTCATAGAAGCTAGTTAAGTATTCATCCGGGAGCTACAAAGATGTATCAGGATTTGAATAATTTGTTTTGGTGTCTTGGAATGAAGAGTGATGTGGCTCAGATTGTGTATGTACGTTTAACTTGTCAGAAGTCGAAAGTTGAACATCAGACGCCTGCAGGGTTGATGCAACCGTTAGAAGTTCCAGAATGGAAATGGGATAGCATTTCGATGGACTTTGTGATGGGATTACCTAATACTTCAAAAGTACATGATTCATTTTGGGTGATTGTTGACAGGCTTACAAAGTCGACTCATTTTATTCCTATTAACATCAGTTTTCCAGTATCAAAGTTGGAGGAGATTTACACTAGTGTAATTGTGAAATAACATGTTATTCCTTTGTGTATTGTTTCAGATAGAGATTTGAGGTTTACATCTGATTTTTAGAAGATTTTGCAGGAGGCATTGGGTTCTAGGTTGAGGTTGAGTTCAGCGTATCATCCTCAGACGGATGGTCATACAGAGAGGACTATTCAGTCGTTCGAAGACTTGTTAAGAGCACGTGTTCTTGAGTAGGGAGGTTCGTGGGATACTTATCTTCCGTTATTAGAGTTCAGTTATAATAACAATTACCATTCTAGTATTGGAATGAATCCTTTTGAAGCGTTGTATGGTCGGAGATGTAGAACTCCTTTATGTTGGCATGAGTCTGGAGAAAGTGTAGTGCTTGGACCTGAAATTGTTCGAGAAACCACTGAGAAGGTGAAGTTAATTAGAGAAAAGACAAAAGCTTCCCAAAATAGACAGAAGAGTTATCATGACAAGCGAAGGAAATATTAAGAATTTCAAGCAGGTGACCATGTGTTTCTGAGAGTTACACATGTTACTGGTGTTGGGCGAGCAATGAAGTCTAAAAAGCTCACTCCTCTTTTTATTGATCCGTATCCAATTTCAGATAGAGTTGGGAATGTTGCTTATAGAGTGGCTTTACCGCCTAATCTTTCGAATTTGTATGATGTGTTTCATGTGTCACAACCCTGAAAGTATATTTCAGATCCATCTCATGTGATTCATATGGATGATGTGCAAGTACAGGATGATCTTACTGTGGAGACAATGCTGGTACGAATCGCAGATCGTGAAATGAAGACTCTAAGAGGTAAGGAGATTGCTTTGGTGAAAGTAGTCTAGCTAGGAGCTGCCGAAGAAAGCATGACGTGGGAGTTCGAAAGCAAGATGCGGGACTCCTATCTTGAGTTGTTCGAATAAGGTAAATTTTCGAGGACGAAAATATTTTAAGTGGGAGAGAGTTGTAACGCTCGTTAATTTAATTAATTATTTAATTAAATTATTTTTGGATTATTTGTTGAAAAGTTGTGAGATGTTGAGAATTATTGGTATAAGTTGTTAGATTATTATTAATTAATTAATTAGTTTATTAATAATAATAATGTTTGAATTAATGGAATAATTATGTTGGGCTTATGTTATTGGTTAGAAGTAGTAAAGTGGGGGATGTGTAGGTTAGGCCCAATAGAATTGATGTTATGAGGTTAAGATGACACAAGGATTTGATTTAGTTGAAGATTAAGAGTTTTGTGCACTGACTGTGAAAGCTGCACGGAGAGAGGAGCAAGTTGCACGATTGTCGAGAAGAGAAAAGCAAGGCTGTTGGCTGGGAGTTTGGTAGAGAGAACTTCAATCTAGGCAAGGGTGGGGTTCTGACCTTATAATGGGATTTATGATGGGTATTATGTGGGAATTGGTCATTTGTATGAATGTTTTACGTTGATGTTTCTGGATCTATTATTGAAGTTGCTCTTTTTCTATGCTGTGTTCGTTTAGGGAGTTACCGTATGACTGTCCTGTATGATTAATGAACCTGTTATTGAAGTTGACCGTTAGTCGTGTTGTGGGTGTTTTGAGTTGTCTGTATAATTTCCCGGTATAATCGATGAATATGTTAGTGTAGATTATTACCTATTGATGTGGTTATTAGGTTGTTGTATCTTCCAAGCGGTTGGCAGGAAATTAGCAAATTGTTGTTGTGGTCGTTTTAGGAAGGTTTCTACGTGACTGTCTTGCACAATTAAGAAATATGTTGTTAGGAAATATAGTTGCCCGTCACTGTGATATTCCGAGTGGTTGGACATAATTTATGGGTTGTATTGATGTGGTAGTTATGATGTTGTATTATTCCATGTTGTTGGCTGGAATTAGTGGTCGAGGAGGATGCTGATGGTGTTAGGTGCCAAGCGGCATTTAGGCTACGAGGTGTGTCAGAGAATATATGTGTTGGATGTCGAGTGGCGTTAGGCTGCAAGGTGTGCTGCAGAGCATAATACTGTTGTCGAGCTGCACGAAGTTGCAAGCTGTGTCGAGGAGCGCAAATTAGTTGTTATTCTGTCTTGGTTGTTGTGCATGTCGAGGGGCACATAGTCTTCCCTATCCCTATTGCACGTGCATGCTGTTTTGGTCGATACCAGTGTTATGTAAGTTGTTCTGAGTTGAGAATTTGCAGATTGATGATTTATGTTGAGATGCCTCTAATTATGGGAAGATATTAAGTTGTAGGCTTATGGCCAATGTTGAATTACTGTTGTTGTTGTTATTACATTCGTGTTGTTAATGTATACATAGCATATCATGTTGGAGATGATACTCGTTAAGTTGACCTGGATTGACAAATATAAAGTTGAAGGCTTATGACTTGTTGAAGCCTCTATTTATTGCCAGATTATTAAGTTGGGTGTTTTTCTCCATTGGTACCACATGCATGTGCATACAAACAATTCGCATTACATGTTGCATTCTAAGTCGTTGTGTGGTTGATTTGATTACATTTATGTTATTAAATGAGCTGCAAAGTGGTGATTTTTGTATGAACTATTTCTAATGTATTAATTATCATGAATTGTATTATATTGTTCGATATCTCATCCCTTTTGTTTGAATGTTATCCATATGTTGGTAACGTGCAGGTAGTCCAGAGTGAAGGTGGTTTACCTTCAGTAGTTTGAGTCAGTGTCATTGCTCTGATACGTAACACTCGGGGGGACGCACACTTGTTACATTATCATTGTTATTACTTCAGTTGTTGAATTTTAAGTTGATTTTCGTTAAGTACCTATCATTTAGAGTTGTTTCAGTTGTATAAAGATGTTACATTCTTTTAAGTCGAATATTATGATTCCGTTGTGTAGTTATGAAAGTTGTTGGTTTTAAAAGATTAATTTATGTTGCGGTCGGTTTATCCATGTTTAATGTGATATGTATCTATGTTTGTTGTACCCCAAAATTTACCCTCTTCATTTCTACCCTTTTGGCTTATATTTCATCATTACATGCATGCATATCATTGGTTATATAGTTATGGGATCAAGGTATCTTTAGCAAGCCTCATCAGATTACAGGTGACATTTATTTCGTTAATGGATGTTCTCAGAGTATTTTCTGTGCTGAAGATCGGTTCACTGTTTCGGAACGATTCAGGGTTCAAAGATTCATAAGTCCAACCCGGCATGTCATATTTAGGTATTCTTTCGCCAAGATATCCCTGGTGACATATTCTTAAATTCAGGTTTGCCTTGAGAGCTAATTCTTTAAGAAGGTCTTTGAATATGCGAGTTTTCTCGAAGAAATATGGTGAAAAAGTGTGTTGAAAGTGCAGTTTTTACGCACTAAAAAATTCATAACTTGAAGCCCGTGGCTCGTTTTGAACCCGTTCCAGTGGCTAAAATTCCTCCTTGACATCATCTATGTTTTCATCTCTTACGACCGGAAGCCAATTTCATTCAGAAAGTCTCTGAAAATATGGATTTATCAAGTGTTTTCACACAGGAAAATTGTGACATATGTTTATCTGCTATGTATTCAAAGAATCATAGCTCGGTCGATTTTTATCATATCAAGTTGGTTCGGGTGGCATTCTCTCACAAATTGAGTTAGTTAAATTTTGTATTCAATTTTCAAGAGCAAACGGTACCCCGAAGGCTTCCGTTTTTTACCCGAATCACGTGTAACTCACTGAAAATTCTAAAGCTTGAAATTAAGTTGTATGAGACGAAACTTCAAAAATTCATAACTAATTCACCATTTATCTGATTGAGCCCATTTTTAGAAAAGAGTTTTTTTCTCGATGTCGGCTACATTATGTTTTCACATTTCAACTTTAAAAATCACAATAGGGTATCTGCGAATTTGCCTGGAACATGTCAAACTCAAGTGAATAAAAATCTGCACTATTGCTTGTAGTTTTTGGAGGCTCAATTTTACATCCAAAGCCCATATCTTTGCCCTAATTTCCATTATATAATCTCATTATTTTCATATAAATAAGGACACACAAAAAAACTCTTGCCACAACCTTGTCAAAATATCAAGATCTTTCAAGAACCCTAGAAATCTTGAGATCCTTGTTACAAACCCCCATCTCACTATAAATAAGCCATCTCATTCATTTTCAGGAATTCAATAGGGTTTGGCCATTGTAATGGTCCCATGCAGGTTTATTACAAAATGTACTAAGGCCAGATCATAACACCAACCAATGCATAGAAAATGATAGAAGGGCGTGAGTTCAACACCCTCCCCTGCTGGTTTTGGTTTTCTTCCATTATATTTATCCTTTTACCTAGTTTCCTTCTTTCTGTTTAAAACCTTTTTCATAAAACCTAACATTTTTCACAAACCTTTGATTTTTCATAATAAACTTAAATAATTAATTTTAGGTTTTAATTTAATTTAATTTTAGGTTTCTAATTAAATCAACTTAGATTTTAGGGTTTAATTTAAATTAATTACCTAACTTTTTCTATTAATTAAAATCAACTAGGTTTTAGGTTAATCATCAAACTTTTTTTTATCAATCAATCCAAACAAATTTTCTCTTTTTTTTCCTTTTATAATTTCGCGTATGTTATTACTGTCGTGTATTTTAATATTTTTTTCGATTATTATGATTGCTAAAGGAATGTAATAGCTTAAATTAGGATTTTATTCGCTTGCTATTTTTTCCTCAATTTTGTGGTTTTGTACCCCTTCCCAAAGTGGTGTAATAGCGTAGGGTATTTCTTTACTGTTTTATTATTACTGTTAATGCTTAGAATAATAGGATTATATGGCAAGACATAAAAGAAATAATTATCTAACCCTAATTACAAGACAAATGAATTGAATCAAGCATACTTTGCACACTTCACCTCTAGGGTAACCTCTCTCGTTGCCTCGGAAAAATAATGGTCATGTCCCTTGAACGTAGGGCTACCATTAGCAAAAACCCTCAATTACAAATCATCATAAATATCACGGTCCCTCGATGTCCCTCGAAGTTGCCTACGGTATATGATCTTGTCCCTCGTCGTACTATGAATATATATGATGACAACCCTTTCAAATTGCTAACGGTATCCCTACATGTTGCCTTCAATGACCATAACGACGGCCCTAAGCATGTCCCTCAAACATCCAAAGATAGGGCTTTCTACTAACTAATGTTATGGATATCACTATCTAAAGAAGGAGTAAAAATACAAGAAAGACCTTGAGTGGGTAGTTACTGTTAATTGCTTGCTCAAAACTTAAAAATACTTTTTCACACCTCACACTTTCAAAAACATTTTCAAAACTCTTTATCAACACTCTTGAGGACTGATACAAGAGTTATCATAAAGCAAACTACCTTGCTATTTGGCATTTCAAAACTTTTTCAAAAGCACACACACAAAACAAATAAAGTGAGCAAGCGATTAAGAGCCCGTAGATAACTACAGATGAAAAGGGTGCTAACACCTTCCCTTTTCATAATCTACCCCCTGAACTCAAAATCTATCAAAGGTCTTTCCTGTTATTTTCACCTTTCTTTATTGGATAAAAAAAAAGTTGGCGGTGACTCTTGCTATTCGCAACAATTGCGATAAAACGTGAAACAAGCAAGTCAGTTCTCCCACCGTATCATAGAATTGGCGACTCTGCTGAGGAGATTGAACCTAAAAAGAGGGGTTACCTTAAGAGCTTATGTCACATTTACTTGCTTTAAACTGTTTGCTTTGATTGCTTTACATTTGAGGGTTTTGTTAAGGTATTTTCTTGCAAAGATCCTACACCCGGATCGGGGAACACGATTAGGTAAGTAGAAATAAATCATGAAGGTTGTACAACATAGACCGATATGGATGATATGATAGCTACGTTAGTGTGATACCCTGGCTTGTACTAATGTTCCTTGAGTCAGTCAAGGATAACATTAGGCTTCCACATAGTGTCATTAAGCAATAACTGACCTTTAGAACCTTAAATCGACTCATCTTGGCCATTAGAAAGTAGTGAGATGGTCGGCTTTGATGTAGACTGAAGTTGGTTGATACTCGATGCTACACTCATTGAGATTAGACTTTCGAGATATTTCGGTCGCAATTCAGATGCTTGAGCTGAAACAATGTCTGAGAGAAAGATCAATGATATGAGATACCTAGAACCCGATTACTATTGCTAGGACAGGTTGAGCCAACTAAACTTCAAAAGGGCACTTACCTATAGAACTCATGCAAGCCTTTAGACCTAAGGTCTTTGTGTGACTTGTTTGTGTTTGATATTTTGTTTTAAGCATGAACATAACATCATAAACATCATAACATAGCATTTGCACTAACCATTTCAAGGACCTAGAGATTTATCTCTTCTCTATTTCGTAGGTTATGGCTTTCGCTCGCAGAAATACCATCCGGATCAACTTCGTAGGAATACCTTTCAATCTTAGAGAATTGGTCTCAAGGGTTCCTGAAAGTTCCCAATTCAATAGAAGGCATGGTCACTTGCTCAGTTTGGTAACTACCGGTTTTGAAGAAGGTATTATGAGCGTCGTATTCCAGTTCTTCGATCCTAAACATCCTTGCTTCACTTTCCCCGATTATCAGTTGGTGCCCATGTTGAAGAATTCTCTAAGCTACTTAGAGTGCCTATACTGGAGCAGATACCCTTCACCGGTTTAGAACAAGATCCAAAGCCTGAAGATGTTGCCACAACTTTACACCTAAAACCATCTGACATTGAATCTAATTGGGAAAGGAGAAGTGGGATTAAAGGTCTTCTTGCAAAATTATGATAGAGAGATATCAGTTGTTCCTAAACGCAATGAGTTTTCATGCTTTTGAGGATATCTTGGCCCTCCTGATCTATGGGTTGGTATTGTTCTCTAATCCAGACCAACTTATAGATGTGAGCGCCATTAAGATTTTCCTTACTTCTAATCCAGTGCCTACATTGCTCGAGGATATTCTGCATTCTCTCCACACCCGTACTATGAAGAAATGAGGGACTCTTATATGTTGCATACCTTTGCTCTATAGGTGGTTTATTTCTCACATTCCTAGATCAGTAATGAAGAATGAGCTAGGCTTAAGATGGTCTCAAAGGTTGATGTCTCTCTCTCACTCTGATATCTATTGGTGTTCTCACTCTAAAGAATACGTCTCTATCATTGACCGCTATGGAGAATTTCCTAATGTGGCATCACTTACAACCCTTCTCTAGCTTTACGTCAGTTTGGTTACACACGAAGAGATGCTCCTCATGACATGCTAATCCAGGTTATTGTGTTCGACTACGACAATAACCTGCAGGGTTATAGTCAGAGGTTCATATGTGCTTGGGGCATGGTAAAAAAGGTTGATGGTAAAACTTTGGGGCACAAGAATTCTATCCCTTTGGGACCTTGCCTCAAATGGGTACGAACTCGTGCTTAAAGTCTAATGATGCCATATCCCGCCATCTTACTGATGATCTTAGAGCCTATTGTTCAAGTGGACGAGTCTTGCATTATTCTTCATCCTGACATGCCAATAAACTTTGAAGAGCTGCAAAGGTCTTGGATTCAACTCAAGAAAGAACGAGACACCTTTGAGACCCAATTCTATGCAAGTGAGAAGAAAGTGTTGGAACTGACGAAGCAACTTCACAAGGAGCAGAGCCTTAATGCCTATGTCAACACAAAGAGGAAACATTCATGGGAAACCTAGAAGTTTTAGAAACTTTTAATTTATTTCCTTGTAAACCTTTATTTCACTTGAACTTACTAATAAAAAATCTTTGTTTCTGTTTTGATTAAAAGAGTGTAAATCCCACGAGGTCATTGAAAACATCACTTAAACATGTCATGCATATCACTACATAAGCAGGTACTTCAAGACAAGTTTCTTATCTTTTCGCTGTTTATTTCAGCAAAAAGAAATGGCTCTTGAACAAACCGTTAAGGATCTTCAAACACAGAATGCTCAATTCCAACAGATGTTCCTGCCTCTGGCTAAAGTACAAGACGATCTGAAAGCTCTCATCACCAAAGAGAAGAAGAAGAAGGTAAAGAAATAGATTGGAACCCTTAACATGGGGAGAAGATTTAGAGGACCAGCTAAGCGAGTTCTAGAATTCGCAACCCCATCAAATGAAGGGGATAATCAAGAAGAGGACGCCAAGGATGTGGTTAAAGAAGGTGGGTGTACTATTTGGGGCCAACTCCCTGGCATTCCCTATAAGTCTGACAAGTTTTGTTTGGGTTTCACTTCAGGAGCTCAAAGGGCTGTTCGTCGTGCTTGCACCAGAAGACCACCACTACGCATCAGCAACCATGGAGTCAATGCTGTGGAGGACGCTGACAGTGATTGTGACCTGGATAGTTGGATCTTCCCTACTACCAACGGTGGACTCAATAATTGGACGGCTAGAGACTTTGTGCCAATCTCTTTTATCCAGGAGTAATTTTTCTTTTCTGTTTTTGGGATATGTAATTTTTGAACAAATTAAACTCTAAGCCTTGTGTCTTACCCGAGGCACAATGGTCTATTTGTGAGGGTTATCACACTTCATTTTCATATGTCATTTTAATAAATCATTGGATGTTTTGCATTCAAATTTTGTGCTCTTTGTCTTTCTTTTTGATTTATTTTTCAAAATAACTATGTGCTCTTACACACACCCACATATCAAATTGCAGATCCACATCCACCCTGGATCCCATTGATAACAGTTCTGCTATTTCCAGTTATGACTTTGAAAATATAATCTACCAAGCCAAGGGCAAAGGTGAGGAAGATTGTGAAGTATCGGGAGAGCTTGCTAGACTATTACAATAAGAGGAAAGAGAAATACAGCCTCATGAAGAGACGCTCGAGGCGGTAAACTTAGGTACTGAGGAGAATAAAAAGGAAGTCAAGATAGGTGCCAACTTGGAGAACGATGTCAAAGAACGGTTAATCCAGATGTTACATGACTATGTTGAGATCTTTGCTTGGTCACACGAAGACAGGTCGGGGCTTAATACTAATATTGTGGTTTATCGTCTGCCAACAAAAGAAGACTGCCCTCCAGTGAAGAAAAATGTTCGTCGTATGTGTCCTGAAATGTCAGAAAAGATCAAGGCTGAAGTTATGAAACAATTTAATTCCAGGTTTTTAGCTGTTACTTCCTACCCATAATGGGTTGCAAACATGGTGCCAATACTTAAGAAGGACAGTAAGGTACGCATGTGTATGGACTATAGGGATTTGAATAGGGAGAGCCCCAAAGATGACTTTCCACTTCCTCATATTGACGTTCTGGTTGACAACACCGCTCAGCATAAGATATTCTCCTTCATGGATGGCTTCTCCGGTTATAATCAGATCAAAATGGAACCTAAGGATATGGAGAAGACTACCTTCGTTACACAGTGGGGCATCGTTTGTTACAAAGTTATGCCATTTAGATTGAAGAACGCCGAGGAAACCTATCAGCATGATATGGTAGCATTGTTCCATGATATGATCCATCACGAGATAGAGGTCTATGTTGACGACATGATAGCCATGTCCCAGATTGAAGAACAACACCTTGATCACTTGCAAAATATGTTTGAAAGGCTGAAGAAGTACAAGTTAAGAATGAACCCGAACAAGTGTACCTTTGTAGTAAGATCTGGTAAGCTCCTTGGCTTTGTCGTCAGTGGTAAAGGTATTGAGGTATATCCTGCAAAAGTTAAAGCTATTCAAGAGATGTCAACTCCCTGCATTGAAAAGGAAGTTAGAGGTTTCTTGGGACGTCTAAACTACATTTCCAGATTCATTTCCCACCTAGCCGCTACTTGTGAACCAATCTTCAAGCTACTGAAGAAAGATCAAGTAGTGAAATGGAATGACGATTGTCAGATAGCCTTTGATAGAATCAAGGAATATCTTCAATAACCTCCAATTTTGATGCCACCAGTTGAAGGAAGACTTCTAATCATGTACCTAACAGTGTTAGAGAATTCAATAGGGTGTGTGTTGGGGAAATATGACGAGTCTGGTCGAAAAGAGCATGCAATATACTTCCTTAGTAAAAAGTTTACCGACTGTGAAACAAGATACTCACTGCTCGAGTAAACTTGCTGCACTCTGGCTTGGGCTTCTTGCCAACTTAGACAATATATGTTGACTCACACTACTCTATTCATCTCTAAAATGGATCCCATCAAATACATATTTGAGAAGCCCGCTCTCTCTGGAAGAATAGCTAGATGGAAAATGGTCCTGACAAAATACGACATTCAATACACCACTCAAAAGGCAATCAAAGGAAGTGTAATGGCAGATCATTTGGCTCATCAGGCTGTAGGCGACTACCAGTCTATGAATTTTGAATTCCCAGATGAGAACATCATGCTAGTAACTGACTGTGAAGAACTTGGACCAGATGAAGGACCTGGAAAAGGATTCCGATGGACTATGATTTTTGATGGAGCTTCCAACGTGCTTGCCAATGGCATTGGTGCTGTGATTATCTCTCCCAAAGTTTGCCATACACCCATCACTGCTAGACTATGTTTTGATTGTACCAATAATATGGCCGAGTACGAAGCATGAATTATATGTATCAAGGCTGTTGTTGACATGAGAATCAAGTTCTTGCAAGTATACAGAGACTCCACCTTGGTAATCATCCATATTAAGGGAGATTAGGACACAAAGCATCCTAATCTCATTCCTTACCGAGAGCATGTGTTAACATTGATCCCATACTTTAAAGAGATTACCTTTGAACATGTTCCACGAGAAGAAAATCAGTTGGTGGACGCGCTAGCTACCATGTCATCCATGTTCAAGGTCAGATGGGATAACGAAGCCCCTAAGATCACTATTGAAAGATTAGATGAACCAGTATACTATTATGAGGTTGACACTGACGGAGTAGAGGAAAAGCCTTAGTTCCATGAGGTGAAAAGATACCTTGAAGCTCAAGAATACCCTGAGGGGGCATCTATAAATGACAAGAAGTTTTTAAGAAGGTTCTCTTCCAAGTTCTTCCTTAGTAATGGAATCCTCTGTAAATGTGGAGATAATTAAAAGATACTTTGCATGAAAAAAAGACCCGCTAGGTTGACTAGCCTAGGCAAAAATAAGGGCATCCCGGTGAACCAAAAGGGTTCGGGCAAAAATTAAGGATATATATACGAAAAAATATCTGTACACCCAGCAAGTCGAAAACCTGAAAAGGCGGCTTGGACAAAAAAGGAGTATCCCGGTGGACTGAAAACCCGAAAGGGTGATCCAGGTAAAAGTTAGGGATTAAAAGCATATGACTATGTCCTGTTGGATCACCTTACAGCCAGACTTCGTTATCAAGTTTGAATGGTACAGATCAATCCAGTCAACTTCTTCCAAATGAAAAGTGATGAGATGCTCAAAGATATAAAGGATATAGCAGAATTGAAACCCAATGGGATTATTTCACATAGCTGTTTTTATTTGTGTACCACTTTGTATATTTCTCATTTTTACGATGACTTCCTCTTACTAGGATGTCCGTCTCTTTATAGAAAAGCGACTGTTTATAGGCAAAACTTCCTCAAATTAATACAAAACTTCTCTCTTAAAGTTCAAAACTATTTGTTTTTATTTTTCTGTTTTGTTTTCCAAAACGTCCGATGATTTATTTTAAATGAACATATGCATTTGAATGTGATTACTATTTACAAATGTATGCATAAAAACAGGAAAGACAATTACTAGTGGCTCTAAGAGCCGGGACAATGTTTAAAGTCGTCCATAAATCCCCACGGAGCATCCACCTCTAGAGGACTATCTTCACAAACTCATCCTCAGCAAAGATACATTCCCCAGTAGGCACAAAAACATGGGCATCTTCCCGCAGTTCACCGTCATATCCTCAGCATATAGCCTAATGATTTCAGCTGCTCTAACAGTTCCTAACAGATAAAGAGGTTAATTTCCTTAGCATCTTAGAGAATTCCTCAGCATGGTCTATGGATTTCTTGGGTTCCCCAACAGATTTTCGTAAAAACCCCAAGTAGTTTATGAAGCTTCGTTCCCCAGTAGAGTTTATTTCTCCAGCTACAGAAGTCCATCCCCCAATGGAGTTTATTTCTCCAAATTGGTAAATTCTTCCAACAAAACTCTTTTATCCAGCAGGGTTAACCATGATAACCATCTCCAGAAGAGTAGCCACTCACATCAAAGGAATATTTGTCCCTTCATCCCCAGTCAGAGTGCATGTAATTCATCCATTTCAGAAACCATGACAGGTTATCAACTCTCCTTGAAGGCTGCTATCCTCAAACAGAAGTCAAAAGTCTCCAGTGGAATATCCTCTAACAGAAACAGGAATCCCCAGCAAAATTAACTTCAACAAAAAGTGAGGAGTTACATTCTTCATCTCCAGCAGCAGTCAGAGATTTATTTTCCCCAGTTCAACGACACCACAAAGAGCAACTAATACACTCACATATTAAAGTCATATAACATTTACAATACATCATAGCATATTCATAACTGAAACACATATAACATTCTAATTTATTTTTGAGAGCATCATGTAATTCATACATCATGCCATCGCATGAAACTGACTTTACCTTTTCAGGTTGAATTCACAGACAGATGAATACTATCAACTTATGCACATCAAATCAAAGATTAATGCCCGAAACCAGACGGGGAAACTATCTATACAACTAAGTGGTATGAACTCCCAGAGCAGGACAGGTTTACCAACAAACACAGCAGGCCACAAATTAATTCCCGAAACCAGACTGGGAAACTATCTATGTGACTAGCCGAAGACAGGCCACATATTAACTTCCGAAACTAGACGGGGAAACTATCTATGTGACTAGCCAAAGAACAGGACACTAATTAACTCCTGAAACCAGACAGGGAAACTGTCGATTGACTAGCCTGTACTAAATCCCAAAGACAGATTTACCAGCAAGCAAGACCAGGCCACATATTAACGCCCAAAACCAGACGAGGAAACTATCTATATGACTAGCCGGTATGCATCCCCAAGATGGGTTTACCAATAAAAACAGACTGCAGATCAATTCCTGAAACTAGACAGGGTGATTATCTACACAACAAAGCATCTTTCCATCGAAGATTAAATTCCGACAAGAATACTCCATCAAAGACTGAATTCCAACAAGCATACTCCTCAGTGACTGAATACTGACAAGAATATCCCTCAGATAAAACCAGACAAAGGTTCATTCTGATACCCCTTGGATACAGTCGGGCAAATACTCATTCTAATCCTCTTTTAGATATAATCAAGACGAAGATTCAATTTAACGCTCCCTAGCATGTCTGCTAGATACATTCATACACAAACTCATCCTAGCATACTTCTCAGAGACAGTCAACCAAATACTTATTCTGCTATTCCTACTAATGAACACTCCATATGGCATCTATAAGCCCATCTCCGTTGACTCTCCATCGCTTCTTCAAATGGCATCTTTAAGCCCATTCCCGTTATAATCAACCAACAAGTGTTTACTTTGAGCACAAGCGAGTGCAAATTTCTGGGCACTTAAGTGTTCAATCATCTTCTACCTTCAAGTCACGAATGGTGAATATGCCAATCTAACTCTTCAGATTTAAGAAGATTGAACAGGGGCAGCTGTTGTACCCCAAAATTTACCCTCTTCATTTCGACCCTTTTGGCTTATATTTCATCATTACATGCATGCATATCATTGGTTCTATGGTTACGCAATCAAGGTATCTCTAGCCAGCCTCGTTAGATTACAGGTGACGTTTATTTCGTCAATGGATGTTCTCAGAGTATTTTCTGTACCAAAGATCGGTTCACCATTTCGCAATGATTCAGGGTTCAAAGATTCACAAGTCCAACCCGACGCGTCATATTCATGTGTTTTTTCGCCAAGATATTCCTGGTGATGTGTTCTCAAATTCAGGTTTGGACAGAGATCCAATTCTTTAAAGAAGGTCACCGAATGTGCGAGTTTTCTCGAAGAAATATGGTGAAAGTGTGCTGAAAGTGCAGTTTTTACGCACTAAAAAATTCATAACTTGATGCCCATGGCTCGTTTTTAACCCGTTCCAGTGGATAAAATTTCGTTTTTAACTCTGAAAATATGGATTTATCAAGTGTTTCCGCACAGGAAAATTGTGACATATGTTTATCTGCTCCATATTCAAAAAATCAGAACTCGGTCGATTTTTATCGTATTAAGCTGGTTCCGGTGGAATTGCCTCACAAATTGAGTTAGTTAAATTTTGGATTTTATTTTCAAGAGAAAACGGTACTCCGGAGGCTTCTGTTTTTTACCCGATTCACGTTCAACTCACTGAAAATTCTAAAGCTGGAAATTAAGTTGTCTGAGAGGAAACTTCAAAAATTCATAACTAATTCACCATTTATCCGATTGAGCCCATTTTCGGACATGAGTTTGTTTTCGATATCGGCTACATTCTATTTTCACACTTCAACTTTAAAAATCACACTGAGGTCCCTGCGAATTTTCCTGGAATGTGTCAAACTCAAGTGAATAAAAATCTGCACTATTGCTTGTGGTTATTGGAGGCCCAATTGCACATCCAAAGCCCATATATTTGCTCTAATTTCCATTATATAATCTCATTCTTTTCATACAAACAAAGACACACAAAAAAAACTTACCACAACCTTGTCAAAATATCAAGTTCTTTCAAGAATCGTAGAAATCTTGAGATCCTTGTTACAAACCCCCATCTCACTACTACAAACAAGCCATCTTATTCACTTCTAGGAATTCAGTAGGATTTAGACCATTGTAATGGTCCCATGCAGGTTTATTACAAAACACGCTGATGTCAGATCATAATACCAACCAATGCATGGCAAAGGCTAGAAGGGCGTGGGTTCAACACCCACTCCTACTGGTTTTGGTTTTCTATCATTCTATTTATCCTTTTACCTATTTTTCTTCTTTATGTTTAAAACCTTTTTCATAAAACCTAACATTTTTCACAAACCTTTTATTTTTCATAATAAACTCAAATAAATAATTTTAGATTTTAATTTAATTTTAGGTTTTGATTTAATTTTATGTTTTAATTTAATTTTAGGTTTTTAATAAAATCAACTTAGATTTTAGGGTTTTATTTAAATTAATTACCTAACTTTTTCTATTGATTAAAATCAACTAGGTTTTAGGTTAATCATCAAACTTTTTTTTATCAAACAATCAAAACAAATTTTCTCTTTTCTATTCCTTTTATAATTTCGCGTATGTTATTATTGTCACGTATTTTATTATTTTTTCCGATTATTGTAATTGCTAAAGGAATGTAATAGCTTAAATTAGGATTTTATTCGCTTGCTAATTTCCCCCAATTTTGTGGTTTTGTATCCCTTCCCGAAGCGATGTAATAGCTTATGGTATTTCTTTACTGTTTTATTAATACTGTTAATGCTTAGAATAAGAGGATTGTATGGCAAGACATAAAAGAAATAATTAGCTAACCCTAATTGTAAGATAAATGAATTGAATCAAGCACACTTTGCACACTTCACCTCTAGGGTAACCTCTCTCGTTGTCTCAGAAAAAAGAATGGTCATGTCCCTCGAACGTAGGGATACCATTAACAAAATCCCTCAATTACAAATCATTATAAATATCATGGTCCCTCGATGTTTCTCAAAGTTGCCTACGGTATATGATCTTGTCCCTCGCCGTTGCCTATGAATATATATGATGACAGTCCCTTCAAATTGCTAAAGGTATCCCTACATGTTGCCTTCAATGACCATAACGACGACCCTACGTCTGTCCCTCAAACATCCAAAGATAGGGCTTCCTACTAACTAATGGTATGGATAACACTATCTAAAGGAGGAGGAAAATACAAGAAATACCTTGAGTGGGTAGTTACTGTTAATTGCTTGCTCACAATTTAAAAACACTTTTTCACACCTCACACTTTCAAAAACATTTTCAAAATGCTTTATCAACACTCTTGAGGATTGATACAAGAGTTATCATAAAGAAAACAACCTTGCTATTTGGCATTTCAAAAAAATTTCAAAAGCACACATACAAAACAAATAAAGTGAGCAAGCGGTTAAGAGCCCGTAGATAACTACAGATGAAAATGGTACTAACACCTTCCCTTTTCATAATCTACCCCCCCCCCCCCCCCCCCAAACTCAAAATCTATCAAAGGTCTTTCCTGTTCTTTTCACCTTTCCTTATTGGATAAAATAAAAATAGGCGGCGAATCTTGCTATCCACAACAATTACAATAAAATGCAAAACAAACAAGTCAGTTCTCCCACCGTATTACAATGTTAAATGCCATTATTTTAATTTGAAATTGTAGCATCCTGATTTGGTTGTCGAAATCTTATAACTCTGATTTTTATAATAATTGTCGGGTAGAATTGGGGTGTTACAAGTTGGTATCAGAGCAAGTCGGTTCGTTCGACCAAGTTGTCAAGTTGTAGTTTTGTCTAACAATAGAGTATTTTTAACTTGAGTTCTAACCGTTGTTTATGTTGTAGAGATAAGTTGAGATGGCTGGAAGGAATGATGTTGCACTTGTTGCTGCTTTATAAGTAATGGAGCATTCTATGGAGAATCAGCCGATCACTGACAGGAATGCTAGATCTTGTAGCTTGACGACTTTCCAAAGGGAGAATACGCCTACCTTTAAGGGTAAGTATGATCCTGATGGAGCATTGGATTGGTTGAAAGTGATTGAAAGGATCTTCTATGTGATAGATAGCACTCCAGCGCAGAAGGTTTGATTTGGTAATCATATGCTAGTAGTCGAGGCTGATGACTGGTGGCTAGAGACTTGTCAGAAGTTAGAATCTGCAGGTGAAAATGTCACTTGGGCCGTGTTCCGTAGGGAGTTGCTGAGGAAGTATTTCCCTGAAGATGTTCGTGGTAAGAAGGAAATTGAGTTTCTTGAGCTGAAACAAGGGAGTATGTAGGTTGTTGAATATGCTACAAAGTTTGTTGAGTTGGATAAGTTTTATCCGCACTATAGCGAGGCAAATGCTGAGTTTTCGAAGTGTAAGTATGATCCTGACGAAGCATTGTATTGGTTGAAAGAGATTGAGAGGATATTCCGTGTGATGGACTGCACTCCAGCGCAGAAGGTTCGATATGGTACTCATATGCTAGCAGTCGAGGATGATGACTGGTGGCTAGAGACTTGTCAGAAGTTGGAAGCTGCAGGTGAAAATGTCACTTGGGCCGTGTTCCATAGGGAATTTCTGAGGAAGTATTTCCTTGAAGATGTTCGTGGTAAGAAGGAAATTGAGTTTCTTGAGCTGAAACAAGGGAATATGTCGGTTGTTGAATATGCTGCAAAGTTTTTTGAGTTGGCTAAGTTTTATCCGCACTATAGCGAGGAAAATGTTGAGTTTTCAAAGTGCATCATGTTTGAGAACAGGTTGCGCCCAGAGATCAAAAAGCCAGTTGGATACCAGAAGATTCTTGTTTTTGCTGATTTGATTGATAGTTGCAGGATCTATGAAGAAGACAATAATGCTCATTATAAGGTTATCAATGAGAAGAGTGGTAAGCACAAACAAAACCGTGGTACGCCTTATGATGCCCCAACTGGTAAAGGTAAACATAAAGTTGCTCATGGTTAGATAACTAGAGGGGGAGATACTGATGCTGGTGTGGTTTGTTTCAAATATGGAAAACCTGGGCATAAGAGCAATGTGTGTATTGTTGAGGTAAAGAGGTGTTTCTGTTGTGGTAATAAGAGACATGCTATATCTGAGTGCAAGAATAAAGAGATGATTTGCTTAAATTATGGTGAAGAAGGACACATTGGTAGCCAGTGTCAGGAACCAAAGAAGGTGCAAACCAGTGGAAAAGTGTTCACTTTGGCTGAGAATCAGACGACTAATAAGGACAAACTCATTAGAGGTACATGTTTCATTAATAGTACTTCTTTAATTATTTTTATTGATACCGGTGCTTCTCATTACTCTATTGCTGCTGATTATGTTGAAGGATTAAGTCTTATGTTATCTTCTTTTAATGGAGAGATGACCGTTGATACTCCATCCAAGGGATCGGTGACTACTTCTCTTGTGTGTTTAAAGTGTCCATTGTTGATCTTCGATATAGACTTTGTTGTTGACTTGGTTTGTTTTCCTCTAAGTGGGATAGATGTGATTTTAGGTATGATCTGGTTAGAGCATAACTATGTTCATATTAACTGTTATAGTAAGTCAGTGAGGTTTTCTACTCCTGAGGAAGAGGAAGCTAGTCTGTTGTCTGCTAGACAGTTGATAAAGTTAATGCAAGAAGAAGCTCAAATGTTCTCATTGATAGCATCAATATCTGTCGAGAATCAAGCTATAATTGAGGAATTGCAAGTGGTGTGTGAATTTCCTGAAGTTTTCCCTGATGAAATTCCTAATGTACCGCTAGAGAGGGAAGTCGAATTCACTATTGATATTGTACCTGATACCAGACCTGTTTCTGTGGAACCATACAGGATGTCTGCATCTGAATTGTCAGAATTAAAGAAGCAATTGGAAGCGTTACTTGAGAAGAAGTTTGTGAGACCAAGTGTATCACCGTGGGGAGCTCCAGTGTTGCTAGTAAAGAAGAAAGATGGAAGTATGAAACTTTGTGTTGATTATAGACAATTGAATAAAGTGACGATTAAGAACAAGTATCCGCTTCCAAGAATAGATGACTTGATGGATCAATTGGTGGGTGGTTGAGTGTTTAGTAAGATTGATTTGAGGTCGGGTTATCATCAAATTAAAGTGAAGGATAAAGATATCCAGAAGATATCTTTTAGAACGTGTTATGGACATTATGAGTATTCGGTGATGTCTTTCGGTGTTACTAATATGCTAGGAGTATTCATGGAGTACATGAATCGTATCTTTCATACTTATTTGGATTGGTTTATAGTGGTGTTCATTGATGATATTTTGATTTACTCTAAATTATAAGAATAGAATGCAGAACACTTAAGAATAGTATTACAAGTTTTGAAAGAGAAGAAGTTGTGTGCAAAGCTGGCTAAGTGTGAATTTTGGTTAAAGAAGATTAGTTTCCTTGGTCATGTTATCTCAGGTAGTGGCATTATTGTAGATCTATCTAAAGTAGATGTTGTGTTACAATGAGAAAATCTAAAGTCGGCTACTGAGATTAGAAGCTTTTTGGGATTAACTGGTTATTATAGGAGGTTTGTCGAAGGTTTTTCTAAATTGGAACTTCCATTAACTAAGTTGACTTGTAAAGGTAGAGCTTTTGTGTGGAATATTCAGTGTGAAGAAAGTTTTTTAGAATTGAAGAAAAGATTGACGCCGACTCCAATTTTGACATTACCTAATCCAGGAGAACTTTTTATGGTATATTGTGATGCTTCTAAGATGAGTTTAGGAGGTGTGATTATGAAGAATGAAAAGGTAGTTGCTTATGCGTCAAGGTAGTTGAGGACTCATGAAAATAACTATCCTACGTATGATTTAGAGCTTGATGCAGTTGTTTTTGTGTTGAAGATTTGGAGGCATTACCTTTATGGTTCTAGATTTGAAGAATTTAGCGACCATAAGAGTTTAAAGTATTTATTTGATCAGAAGGAATTGAATATGAGACAACGAAGATGGTTGGAGTTGTTAAAGGATTATGATTTTGGATGAATTATCATCCAGGAAAGGCGAATGTGGTGGCTGATGCGTTAAGTCGAAAGACTTTACATATGTCGACAATAATGGTTAAAGAGCTGGAATTAATTGAACAATTTACAGATATGAGATTAGTTTTAAAGGTGACACCGTAGAGTGTTATGTTGAGGATGTTGAAGATTAATAATGATTTTCTGGATAGTATCAGAGAAGATCAGAAGTTGAATGTAAATATGGTAGACTCGATGGTTGGAATCGATCAATCTGAGAATAGTGATTTTTAAGTTAGATGCGCAAGGTGTGTTAAGATCCCATAATCGAATTTGTATTCCCGATGATGCGGAGATGAAGAAAGTGATTCTTGAAGAAAGTCATAGAAGCTATTTAAGTATTCATCTGGGAGCTACAAAGATGTATCAATATTTGAAGAATTTGTTTTGGTGGCCTAGAATAAAGAATGATGTGGCCTGGTTTGTGTATGCATGTTTAACTCGTCAGAAGTCGAAAGTTGAACATCAGAAGCCTGCAGGGTTGATTCAACCGTTAGAAGTTCCAGAATGTAAATGAGATAGCATTTCGATGGACTTTGTGACGGTATTACCTAATACTTGAAAAGGACATGATTCGATTTGGGTGATTGTTGATAGGATTACAAAGTAGGCTCATTTTATACCTATTAACATCAGTTTTCTAGTATCAATGTTGGTGGAGATTTACACTAGTGTAATTGAGAAATTGCATGGTATTCCTTTGTGTATTGTTTCGGATAGAGATCCGAGGTTTACGTCTGATTTTTGGAGGAGTTTGCAAGAGGAATTAGGTTCTAAGTTAAGGTTGAGTTCGGAGTATCATCCTCAGACGGATGGTCAGGCAAAGAGGATTATTACATTATTCGAAGACTTGTTGAGAGCATGTACTCTTGAGCAGGGAGGTTCGTGGGATACTTATGTTCCGTTAATAGAGTTTCACTTATAATAACAGTTACCATTCTAGTATTGGAATGGAACCTTTTAAAGCGTTGTATGGTCGGAGATGTAGAACTCCTTTATGTTGGCATGAGTCTAGAGAAAGTGTAGTGCTTGGACCTGAAATTGTTCAAGAAACCACTGAGAAGGTGAAGTTAATTCGAGAAAAGATGAAAGCTTCCCAAAGTAGACAAAAGAGTTATCATGACAAGCGAAGTAAATATTTAGAATTTCAAGTAGGTAACCATGTATTTCTGAGATTTACACCTGTGACTGGTGTTGGGCGAGCATTGAAGTCTAAAAAGCTCACTCCTCGTTTTATTGGTCCATATCAGATTTCAGACAGAGTTGGGAATGATGCTTATAGAGTGGATTTACCGCCTAATCTTTTGAATTTGCATGATGTGTTTCATGTGTCACGACCTAGGAAGTATATTTCAGATCCATCTCATGTGATTCATATGGATGATGTGCAAGTACGTGATAATCTTACTGTGGAGACGATGCAGGTACGAATCGTAGATCGTGAAATGAAGACTCTAAGAGGAAAGGAGATTGCTTTGGTGAAAGTAGTCTGGCTAGGAGCTGTTGGAGAAAGCATGGTTGGGAGTTGGAAAGTAAGATGCAGCACTCATATCTTGAGTTGTTCGAATAAGGTAAATTTTAGAGGACGGAAATATTCTAAGTGGCGGAGAGTTGTAACGCCCGTTAATTTAATTAATTATTTAATTAAATTATTTTTGAATTATTTGTTGAAAAGTTATGAGATGTTGAGAATTATTGGTATAAGTTGTTAGATTATTATCAATTAATTAATTAGTAGATTAATAATAATAATATTGGAATTAATGGAATAATTGTGTTGGGCTTATGTTGTAACACCCTATTTTTACCCAACGAGTTAAATAAAATCAGAGTTATAAAAATTTCCAACAAACAAATGGAATGCTACACTTTCAACTTAAAACGACGACATTCAATCATCTATAATTCAGATACATAACACATGAATTTCGGATGAACCGATAACAACCTGCTTAGTCTCTAAAAATAAAAACAACTTTCATTACTACGCAGCGGATTCACAAAATTCAACTGAATACACCATAACATCTTATCCAACTCAAAGCAACTTTAAAACAACAAGTCTTTAATGAAAACAACTTAAAATTTCAGCAACATAATGAAAATCAATAATAAAGAAAACATGCGTTCATCCCCCCGAGTGCTACGTATTAGAGCGACAACACCGACTCGAACTAACGAGGGTAACATCTAACCTTCTTGATTACCTGCACGTTACCAAAAAAGGGAAACATTCAAACAGAAGAGGTGAGATATCGAACCGTATAATCGGATATACAATAAATAATATATTAGTATTAGATCATACAATTCACCACTTCACAGCTTTTTATCAACATTCAACATCATTAATTCATCCACACGATAACTCAGAATGCAACATGAAATGCGACTCTTCGTTATGCACATACATGTGGTACCAATGGAGCAGAACTCCCAACTTAGAAATATGCCAATAAATAGAGGCATCAACAAGGCATAAGCCTTCAACTTTATTTTTGCTAATCCAGGCCAACTTGACGAGCATCAGCTCCTACATGATATGTTATGTATGCATTATTGACATGAACGTAATAACAACAACAATAATTCAACTTAACTCAACATTGGCCATAAGCCTGCAACTTAATATTTTTCCCGTAAATAGAGGCAAATAAATCACCTGCAAATTCACATTTTCAACAAAAATGCCACCCAACAGATCAACCAAAATTACTACAATAAATCGCATAATTATTCGGACTATTTTGGCTAAAACCGATTAATTAATTATCGGCCAAAAATTCTATTATTTCTATTTTATAAATCCTACAAAATTATTTATTAAAGATATTAAATCATTATTATTAAATAATTTGTATTTATAAACCGGAACTTCGTAGCTACAGTATATCTACTAATTGTTCTATACCAAATTATTATTTATATCAGAGTACAGTATACAAAACAATTACTTCTAATTGCTATCTCATGAATTCGCTACAATAAGCAACCCATTGCATTTACATATTACTTTTTAAGTGCTACTTAATTCTAGCGCTACAGTATGCAGACTAAGTGCCTCTAAATGTTGCTTTCTAATACCTCTACAGTAACAAGACAAGCACCTTAAATGCTACTACATTCTATCACTACTACATTGCAAGTTAAGTGCCTCCAAATGTTAATACACTTCATTGCTATACCGCTACAGTATAGTAAAACAAAAGCTTTTAATGTACTACTTTATATATTACGCTACAGCAAGCAAATGGATACTCCAATTGATACTCTAACCTATACGCTACAAGAACCGAACAAATGTCATTTGAATATTATTTCTTAAATCCGCTACAGTAGCTAGCAAGTCCTCCTACATACTCCTCATCTTTGCGCTACTGTAAGCCATATGCCTATTAAGTATTGCTTCTGGAAAATCAATTCATATAGCGCTCAGTATGCCAAAGCAAATGCCTTCGAATATTAATTCATTTCTTGTGCTACAGTATTGCAAGCATAAATCCTAACACCACTTTATTGGATTCGCTACAGGATTGCAAAACAAGTGCCTCCAACATACATGCTTCATTATTTTCGCTACAACAAGCAAAACATGTGCCATTAAATATTTATATATATCATCACTACAATATGCAATCATATGACAAAAGCCATTAAATATTACTTCTTCCTATGCGCTACTGTATACAGAAAATTGGAATTTTTGCAAAGAAAAATACTAAGGTACTTTAATATATGTATATCTAATTATATTGGATCCTAAGTCATCTCTCAATTTCATCAATATACCAATTTCAAACACACTAGAAATAAATTTTCATAACCCAAATTCACATACTATTAATTATACACCCTATTATAGAGTTAGAACCTCACCCTTACCTTGGATTAAGAATAACTCTAAGAGACTTCAACCGAATTTTTGGGAAATTTTGGCACTTGAAGCAATTTTCCTCTTTTTCTTCTTCTCCTCTCACAAACCCTATTTTTCCTCTTGTTCTTCTTCCTGATAAAAAACTCTCTCCTATTCTTCTAATTCTAATTTTAATATAATAATCATATTCTATTTAATCTTAAAAAAAAACTCAAATGGGCCTAAATGACATACCCCTCTATTACTACACAACACCACCAATTAAACCCAAATTCATATTTAAGCTTAATAATAAAATAACACTTTAACTTAATTCCACCAAATTAAATCCGATTAATTATTATTCCAACTTAATAAAATAATTCCGACTTCGACGTTAAATATTTGAATTAATAAAAAAATATTCAAAAATATTTAATTAAATAAATAATTAAATACCGGGGCATTACAACTCTCCCCCACTTAGAATATTTTTGTCCTCGAAAATAAAAGTTTACCTGGTTCAAATAACTCGGGATAAGAGTCTCGCATCTTGCTCTCCAATTCCCAGGTCATGCTCTCTCCAGCAGCACCTAACCAGAAAACCTTCACCAATGCAATCTCTTTTCCTCTTAGAATCTTTATCTCGCGATCTGCGATTCTTACAGGCATCGTCTCCATCGTGAGATTATCTCGTACTTGCACATCGTCCATCTGAATCACATGAGACGGATTGGGAATATACTTTCGGAGTTGTGACACATGAAACACATCATGCAAATTTGAAATATTATGCGGTAAAGCCACTCTATAAGAAACTTTTCCACTCTTTCTGAAATCTGATACGGACCAATAAAACGAGGAGTGAGCTTCTTAGACTTCAGAGCTCGCCCAATACCAGTCACAGGTGTAACTCTCAAAAACACATGATCACCAACTTGGAATTCCAAATCCTTCCTTCTCTTGTCATGGTAACTCTTCTGTCTACTTTGTGAAGCTTTCATCTTCTCTCGGATCAACTTCACCTTCTCAGTAGTCTCTCGAACAATCTCAGGTCCAAGTACTACACTTTCACAAGATTCATGCCAACATAATGGAGTTCTACATCTTCGACCATACAACGCCTCAAAAGGTGCCATCCCAATACTAGAATGGTAATTGTTATTGTAAGTAAACTCAATCAATGAAAGATAAGTATCCCACGAACCTCCCTGCTCAAGAACACATGCTCTCAATAGATCCTCTAATGAATGAATAGTCCTCTCGGTCTGACCATCCGTCTGAGGATGATACGCCGAACTCAACCCCAACTTAGATCCCAACGCCTCTTGCAAACTCTTCCAGAAATCAGAAGTAAACCTTGGATCCCTGTCCGACACAATACACAAAGGAACACCATGCAACTTCACAATTACACTGGTGTAAATCTCTGCCAACTTCAAAATCGGATATGTGATGTTAATAGGTATAAAGTGTGCCGACTTCATAAGCCTATCAATAATCACCCAAATCGAATCATGTCCTCTCAAGGTACTAGGTAATCCTGTTACAAAATCCATTGAAATGCTATCCCATTTCCATTCTGGAATCTCTAACAGTTGCATCAACGCTGCAGGCTTCTAATGTTCAACTTTCGATTTTTGACAAGTCAAATATGCATACACAAACCGAGCCACATAACTCTTCATTCCAGGCCACCAAAACAAATTCTTCAAATCTTGATATATCTTTGTAGCTCCTGGATGAATACTCAACTTGCTTCTATGAATCTCTTCAAAAATCACTTTCTTCATCTCCGCATCATTAGGAATACAAATCCGATTAAGAAATCTCAATATACCTTGCGCATCCAACTTAAAATCAATGTTCTCAGACTGATCAATCCTAACCATAAAATCTACCAACTTCACATCTAACTTCTGAGCTTCTCTGATGCTATCCAAAAAATCATTATTAATCTTTAACATTCCCAACATAACACTTCGCGGTGTCACTTCACAAACCAAACTCAAATCTCAGAATTGCTCAATCAACTCCAACTCTTTAACCATCATTTCCGACACATGCAAAGTCTTTTGATTTAAAGCATCAGCCACAACATTAGCTTTTCCTGGATGATAATTCAAACTGAAATCATAATCCTTCAACAATTCTAACCACCTTCTCTGCCTCATATTCAACTCTTTCTGATCAAAAAGATACTTCAAACTCATATGGTCACTAAACACTTTAAATCTAGAACCATAAAGATAATGCCTCCAGATTTTCAACATAAAGACAACTGCAGATAATTCTAAATCATGCGTAGGATAATTCTTTTCACAAGTCCTCAATTTCCTTGACGCATAAGAAATCACCTTACTATTCTGCATGAGCACACCACCTAACTCCATCAGACAAGCATTACAATACACAACAAAAGACTCTCCTGGATTAGGCAAAGTCAAAACTGGAGCCGAAGTTAATCTCTTCTTCAACTCGGTAAAGCTTTCTTCACATCGAGTATCCTACACAAAAGCCTTACCCTTACAAGTCAACTTAGTCAATGGAAGTACTAACTTAGAAAAACCTTCGATAAACCGTCTATAGTAACCGACTAATCCCAAGAAGCTTCTAATCTCAGTAACCAACTTCGGAGCTTCCCACAGCAACACAACATCGAGTTTAGAAGGATCCACGATAATGCCACCACCAGAAATGACATGTCCAAGGAAACTAACATCTTGTAACCAAAATTCACACTTGGAAAACTTTGCATACAACTTCTTCTCTTTCAAAACTTGCAATACAACTCTTAGGTGCTCTTCATGTTCTTCTTCCGATTTAGAGTAAATCAGAATGTCATCAATGAATACCACCACAAACCAATCCAAATAAGTATGAAAGATACGATTCATGTACTCTATGAATACTCCCGGCGCATTGATCACACTGAAAGGCATCAACAAATACTCGTAGTGTCCATACCGAGTTCTGAACGTGGTCTTCTGAATATCATCTTATTTCACTCTAATCTGGTGATATCCTGACCTCAAATCAATCTTAGAGAACACACTTGCACCCACCAATTGATCCATCAAGTCATCAATTCTCGGAAGCGGGTACTTGTTCTTAATCGTCACTTTATTCAACTGTCTATAATCAACACAAAGTCTCATACTTCCATCTTTCTTCTTTACTAACAAAGCATGCGCTCCCCACGGAAACACACTTGGTCTTAGAAACTTTTTCTCAAGCAACTCTTCTAACTGCTTCTTCAATTCAGATAATTCAGATGCAGACATCCTGTACGGTGCCATAGAAACAGGTCTGGTACCACGTACAAGATCGATCGCAAGTTCAACTTCCCTCTCTGGCGGTACACCAGGAATTTCATCCGGAAACACTTCAGGAAATTTGCACACCACCTACAACTCATCAATTCTAACTTGGTTCTCCATTGATAACGACGCCATCAACAAGAACATCTACGCTTTGTCTTGCATCAGTTATCACAATTTTTTACCAGTAAACAAACTGACTCCTTCCTCTTCATAAGTAGAAAACCTCACAGACTTGTCATGGAAATTGATATGAACATAGTTATACTCTAACCAGTTCATACCCAAGATCACATCCAATCCTCTTAATGGAAAATAAATCAAGTAAAAAACAAAGTCTTTGTCGAAGATCGATAAAGGGCAATTCAAACACACACGAGAAGTAGTCACTGATCCCTTAGCCGGAATCTTGATGACCATTTCTCTATACATGGAAGACAACATAAGACCCAGTCTTTCAACACAATCAGCGGCAATAAAAAATTAGTAGCACCGGTATCAATAATAATAATTAAAGGAGTACTATTAATGAAACATGTACCTCTGATGAGTCTGTCCTCACTAGATGACGGAGTCCCAACCAAAGCAAACACCTTTCCACTGGCTTGCACCTTCTTTGGTTTCCGACAATGACTACCAATGTGTCCTTCTTCACCACAGTTGAAACAAATCATCTCTTTATGCTTGCATTCAGATATAACATATCCAGTCTTACCACAACGGAAACACCTCTTCACCTCAGTAGTACACACATTACTCTTATGACCAAGTTTTTTACATTTGAAGCACACCACACTAGCAGGAGAATCTCCCCCACTAGTCCTCTGACTCTGAGCAACTTTCTGTTTACCTTTACCAACTAGGGCATCATAAGGCTTACCACGGTTCTGTTGGTGCTTACCCCTCTTCTCATTGATAATCTTATAGTGAGCATTATTGTCCTCTTCATAAATCCTGGAACTATAAATCAAACCAGCAAAGACACGAATCTTCTGGTATCCAATTTCCTTCTTGATCTCTGGGCGCAACCCGTTCTCAAACTTGATGCATTTCGAAAACTCAGCATCTACCTCACTATAGTGTGGATAAAACTTAGCCAACTCAGAAAACTTTGCAGCATACTCAACAACCGACATACTCCCTTGCTTAAGCTCAAGAAACTCAATTTCCTTCTTACCACGAACGTCTTCAGGAAAATACTTTCTCAGAAATTCCCTACGGAATACAACCCAAGTGACATTCTCACCTGCAGCTTCCAATCTTTGACAAGTCTCTAACCACCGGTCATCTGCCTCGTCCGCTAGCATATGAGTACCATAATGAACCTTTTGCGCTGGAGTTCAGTCCATCACATGGAAGATTCTCTCAATCTCCTTCAGCCAATCCAACGCTCTGTTAGGATCATACTTACCCTTGAAGGTAGGCGGAATCTCCCTTTGGAAAGTCGCCAAACTGTGAGATCCAACATTCTCGTCAGCATTCGGTTGATTCTGCATAGCCTGAGCCATCACTTGCAGATCAACAGCAAGTGCAACATCATTCCTTCCAGCAATCTCAACTTGTCTCTACAACATAAACAACAATTAGAATTCAGATTAACAATACTCAATTGTTAGACAAAACTACAACTCGACGACTTGACCGGACGGGCCGACCTGCTCTGATACCACTAATGTAACACCCCATTTCTACCCAACTAGTTAAATAAAATCAGAGTTATAAAAATTTCCAACAAACAAATGGAATGCTACACTTTCAACTTAAAACTACGACATTCAATTATCTATAGTTCATATACATGACACATAAATTTCGGATGAACCGATAAGAACCTGCTTAGTCTCGAAAAATAAAAACAACTTTCATTACTACGCAGCGGATTCACAAAATTCAATTGAATACACCATAACATCTTATCCAACTCAAAACAACTTTAAGACAACAAGTCTTTAATGAAAACAACTTAAAAATTCAGCAACATAATGAAAATCGACAATAAAGAAAACATTGGTTCATCCCCCCGAGTGTTACGTATCAGAGCAACAACACCGACTCGAACTAACGAGGTTAACAACTAACCTTCTTGATTACCTGCACGTTACCAACAGAGGGAAACATTCAAACAGAAGGGGTGAGATATCGAACCATATAATCAGATATACAATAAATAATATATTAGTATTAGATCATACAATTCACCACTTCACAACTTTTTATCAACATTCAACATAATTAATTCATCCACACGACAACTCAAAATGCAACATGAAATGCGACTCGTCTTTATGCACATGCATGTGGTACCAATGGAGCAGAACTCCCAACTTAGAAATCGGCCAATAAATAGAGGCATAAACAAGGCATAAGCCTTCAACTTTATTTTTGCCAATCCAGGCCAACTTGATGAGCATCAGCTCCAACATGATATGCTATGTATGCATTATCGACATGAACGTAATAACAACAACAACAATAATTCAAATTAACTCATCATTGGCCATAAGCCTGCAACTTAATATTTTTCCCATAAATAGAGGCAAAGAAATCAACTGCAAATTCACATTTTTCAACAAAAATGCCACCCAACAGATCAACCAAAATTACTATAATAAACCGCATAATTATTCGGACTATTTTGGCTAAAACCGATTAATTAATTATCGGCCAAAAATTCTATTATTTATATTTTATAAATTCTACAAAATTATTTATTAAAGATATTAAATCATTATTATTAAATAATTTGTATTTATAAATCGGAACGTAGTAGCTACAATATATCTACTAATTATTCTATACCAAATTATTATTTGTATTAGAGTATAGTATACAAAACAATTGCTTCTAATTGCTACCTCATGAATTCGCTACAGTAAGCAACCCATTGCATTTACATATTACTTTTTAAGTGCTACTTAATTCTAGCGCTACAGTATGCAGACTAAGTGCCTCTAAATGTTGCTTTCTAATACCACTACAGTAACAAGACAAGAACCTTAGATGATACTACATTCTATCGCTACTGCATTGCAAGTTAAGTGCCTCCAAATGTTAATACACTTCATTGCTATAGCGCTACAGTATAGTAAAACAAAAGCTTTTAATATACTACTTTATATATTACGCTACAGCAAGCAAGTGGATACTCCAATTGCTACTCTAACCTATGCGCTACAGGAATATAACAAATGTCATTTGAATATAATTTCTTAAATCCGCTATAGTAGCAAGCATGTCCTCCTACATACTCCTCATCTTTGCGCTACTATAAGCCATATGCATATTAAGTATTGCTTCTAGAAAATCAATTCATATAGCGCTCAATATGCCAAAGCAAATGCCTTCAAATATTAATTCATTTCTTGTGCTACAGTATTGCAAGCATAAATCCTAACACTACTTCATTGGATTCGCTACATGATTTCAAAACAAGTGCCTCCAACATACATGCTTCATTATTTTCGCTACAGCAAGCAAAACATGTGCCATTAAATATTTATATATATCATCGCTACAGTATGCAATCATATGCCAAAATTCATTAAATATTACTTCTTCCTATGCACTACTGTATACAGAAATTGGAATTTTTGCAAAGAAAAATACTAAGGTACTTTAATATATGTATATCTAATTATATTGGGTCTTAAATCATCTCTCAATTTCATCAATATACCAATTTCAAACACACTAGAAATAAATTTTCATAACCCAAATTCATATACTATTAATTATACACCCTATTATAGAGTCAGAACCCCATCCTTACCTTGGATTAAGAACAACTCTAAGAGACTTCAACCGAATTTTTGGGGAATTTTGGCACTTGAAGCAATTTTCCTCTTTTTCTTCTTCTCCTCTCACAAACCCTATTTTCCCTCTTGTTCTTCTTCCTGATAAAAAACTCTCTCCTATTCTTCTAATTCTAATTTTAATATAATAATCATATTCTATCTAATCTTTAAAAAAAAACTCAAATGAGCCTAAATGACATACCCCTCTATTACTACACAACACCACCAATTAAACCCAAATTCATATTTAAGCTCAATAATAAAATAAAACTTTAACTTAATTCCACCAAATAAAATCCGATTAATTATTATTCCAACTTAATAAAATAACTTTGACTTCGACAATAAAAATTTGAATTAATAAAAAAAATATTCAAAAATATTTAATTAAATAAATAATTAAATACCTGGGCGTTACATATGTTATTGGTTGGAAGTAGTAAAGTGGGGGGGGTGTACGTTAGGCACAATAAAATTGATGTTATGAGGTTAAACTGTCACAAGGATTTGATTTAGTTGGAGATTAAGAGTTTTGTGCACTGACCGTGAAAGCTGCATAAAGAGAGGAGCAAGTTGCACGGTTGTCGAGTAGAGCAAAGAGAGGTTGTCAGCTGGGAGTTTAGTAGAGCGACCTTCAATCCAGGTAAGGGTGGGGTTCTGACCTTATATTAGGATTTATGATGGATATTATGTAGGAATTGGTCGTTTGTATGACTGTTGTGCATTGATGTTTCTGGATCTGTTATTGAAGCTGCTCGTTTTCTATGTTGTGGTCGTTTAGGAAGTTACCGTATGAATGTCCTGTATGATTAATGAACCTGTTATTGAAGTTGGTTGTTAGTCGTGTTATGGGCGTTTTGAGTTATTTGTATAATTGCCCGGTATAATTGATGAATAGGTTAGTGTAGATTATTACTTGTTGATGTGGTCATTAGGTTACTGTATCTTCCAAGCGGTTGGCAGGAAATTAGTAAGTTGTTGTTGTGGTCGTTTTAGGAAAGTTTCTGCGTGACTGTCTTGTACAATTAAGGAATCTGTTGATAGGAAATATAGTTGCCCATCACTGTGATATTCCCAGCGGTTGACCAGAATTTATAGGTTGTATTGATCTGGTCATTATGATGTTATATTGTTCCATGCTGTTGGCCGGAATTAGTGGTCGAGGAGGATGTTGACGGTGTTAGGTGTCGAGCGACATTTAGGATGCGAGGTGTATCGGGGAATATATGTGTTGGATGTCGAGTGACATTAGGCTGCAAGGCGTGCTGAGGAGCACAATGTTGTTATCGAGCTGCACAAAGTTGCAAGCTGTGTTGAGGAGTGCAAATTAGTTATTATCCTGTCTTGGTTGCTATGCATGTCGAGGGGCACATAGTTCTTCCCTATCCCTATTTCTCGTGCATGCTATTTTGGTCGATACCACTTCTGTGTAAGTTGTTCTAAGTTGAGAATTTGCAGATTGATGATTTATGTTGAGATGCCTCTAACTATAGGCAGATATTAAGTTGTAGGCTTATGGACAATGTTGAATTAAGTTAAATTATTATTGTTGTTGTTATTATGTTCCTGTTGTTAATGCATACATATCATATCATGTTGGAGTTGATTCTTTTTAAGTTGGCCTGGATTGGAAAATATAAAGTTGAAGGCTTATGCCTTGTTGAAGCCTCTATTTTTTGGCAGATTATTAAGTTGGGAGTTTTACTCCATTGGTACCACATGCATGTGCATAAAAACAAGTCGCATTACATGTTGCATTCTGAATCGTTGTATGGTTGACTTGATTATGTTTATGTTGTTAAATAAGATGCAAAGTGGTGATTTTTGTATGAACTATTTCTAATGTATTAATTATCATGCATTCTATTATATTGTTCAATATCTCATCCCTTCTGTTTGAATGTTACCCATATGTTGGTAACGTGCAGGTAATCCAGAGTGAAGGTGGCTTACCTTCAGTAGTTCAAGTCGGTGTCATTGCTCTTATACGTAACACTTGGGGGATGAATGCTTGTTCCTTTATCATTGTTTTTACTTCAGTTGTTGAATTTTAAGTTGATTTTCGTTAAGTACTTATTATTTAGAGTTGTTTTAGTTGGATAAAGATGTTACATTGTTTTAAGTCGAATATCATGATTCCGCTGCGTAGTTATGAAATTTGTTGGTTTTAAAAGATTAATTTATGTTGTTGTTGGTTCATCCAAGTTTAATTTGTTATGTATCTGTGTTAAACGCCGCTATTTTAAGTTGAAATTGTAGCATCCTGATTTGGTTGTCGAAATCTTATAACTCTGATTTTTATAATAATTGCCGGGTAGACTTGGGGTGTTACAAGTAACATGTCAACTTTGTTAAGCTTCCAGACAATTTATAACTTATGGAGCAACAAATTATGATTACCATATTTTTAGAAAGTTCAAAACTTCTAAACAAGAGGTATTGTCAAGACACAATTTCCTTAATTTCATAAAGTTCACAACTTATGAACAGTGTGGTGTATCCGAGCTTGATTCACCAAGTTTTCACGAAGTTCACTACTTTTGAACTATATGTATTATCAACACATGATTATCTTACTTTCAAAAAGTTCACAACTTCTGAACACTAGGTGTATTAAAGCTTGATTTAACCACATTTTCAAGAAGTTCACTACTTCTGAACAATAGGTATATCAGAGCCTATTTCAACCTTTAACTTAGTAAGAAACCTCTGACCAAATCATAGTGTCAGGTTATGATTCGTTTTAGACAATTCTAGTATCATATATGTGATGTCGAATGAGATGTCACGACACAAATATCTATTTTCAAGTAAGGTGCAGTAAAATTAAAAGCAGTAAAAACACAAGAGATTATTCACCCAGTTCAGTGTACAACAACACCTACTCTGGGGGCTACCAAGTTAGGGACAAGTTCACTAAATAATATCAATTTATAGACCCTTAGTAAACAAGCAGTTTATGATCTAATCACTTAATCACTACCCAAGCTAAACTTCTACCTAAGACTCACCTGGGTATGAGGCGATTCTCAAATCCCTTCAATCACTTACAGTGAAGAACTTAACATAATTAATAAGTTTGAACCACTTCAATCATTCAATGCTTAAAAGCTTATGAGTGATACCTAATTAACAACCCAAATAACAACTCAAGTATTCAAACTAATACTTAGAGTTCATTACAAATAAAAGCCTATACTTCTAATCAGAAAGAAATTATTCTTCTTCAAAAGTTGCTTGTCTTTGAAGAAGGAAGCAAGTCCTTATATATGCGCAGCTGTGGGCTTGAGCTTAAAATAAAATATTCAAATCTTTTGAATATTTCCATAAAAATAGGCTAAGATAAAGTTTATTCAATTTGAAAAATGTTCCTCCATATTTTTCGCAGCCTGTAGGTCACAAATCCTGAATTATGGAGTGCTGGGAATCAGGAAACATAAAAACTTAACTGATGTTGGGCTGAGATTAGTTCAGTAGGCAAATTTCAAGACATCTGCCTTGACATCATTCAAAAAAGTTTTGCTCCAAATGTAAAGACATTTAGAAAAACATTAACCAGTCATTATTTTACCAAAATTGCTTCCAACAAACACTTACAAACTCCCCCTTTGGCAAATTTTGGCTAAAACAATATTAGAGCAGATTATCAGAGCAGCAACACAATTATCAGAGCATTATCAGGGTAGAAGCATAAGTAAAGCAATTAAAACATACATTCAGTTAGTAGTATGCTGTTAGCAAAGGAATATGTCAAAACATCTTCTGAGACACGAGGCTCCCCCTCAAGTATTGAGCTCCCCCTTAATCAATGGTCAGCAGTCAGTCAATGGTCAGTGGTTAGTCAGTCAGTCACTCACTTTCTCTCCCCCTTTTTAGTCATAATATTCCAAATAAAGGATGCATTCAAGATAATACCAGTATTAGGGTACAAACCATATAATTCAAATGTCAAGCACATGCAAGTGCCAAAAAAGAAACAAAGAGTTCAGAGAGACATCAAGTAGTATAACTGTCATCAGGACCAGTTGACTTGGTTGAACCAGAACTTCTTTACACACTAGAGTCTTCACCTTCAGAGCTTACTGTATCATTAAGGTTGCTGTCTTTTTGTAGGTCCTTGATCATTTTTTCAAAAATTAGCTTCCTAGCTGAGCTCACTCTAATCACATCATCTAATTCCTTACAAGCTTCCCTTAATTCATTGATCATATCATCCTTGGTGGATGTCTTTTCAGCAGGAGCATATGTTAAAACAATGTCTGACACATGTTTTCCTGAAAAGAGCTTAAAATGAAGGGTCAAGGCAGACTCCCTCTTGCATACTACATCATTACCACTTAGGATTCCAGGATGCTGATTAAGAACAATTCAACAGATGAGGGAAGGAAAAGCAATTAGCATCTTAATGGCACAAGTTCCTGTATGTTTAATGGTATGATCAAAGATATAAGTCCCATAATCAAAATGTTTTTAGTTTCCAATAGCATAAATGAACTTTCCTAATCCAATGGAGATGGTTGAAGTGTGATTAGTGGGAACCCAATTTGCAGCTCCAATCCTATGTAAAATTGCATATTTCACACTCAGTTTTCTGACAGGAAGTTTATTTTTCATGGGCCACTCACTTACTTGGTTAGCAGTGATGGCTCTGCACACTTGATTATCCGTTACTTCCAGCTCACAACAGACATCTTTAGACCTATCTAGAAATTTGTTTCTAATGGCAGGAGAAAATTCAACACACTTTCCTCTAACAAACACCTTTATATACTCCTTACTCTTATGGTCAACACAGTCAACAAGAATATTAACAATAAATTCCTTAACAAGAGTTTCATAGCAATTGGCAAACCCGGTAACTGTTTTCATCAATCCAACATAAGAGATCAGCTCCATGATTTCCTTACATTCCAAAGCACCAACTCCTAGTTCTCTCTCCAGGGTAATCCTTATTTGATACACATACTTCCACTTTTTAGCATTTGTAACACAGTGAAAGGAGATGTTGTCAAGTGAGGCATCAAGAACCCTCACAGATATCTTCTTGTTTGCAGACTTTTTGATAGGAGAGGTATCCTAGACATCTTGCTCGACATCATAATCTGAATCAACTTCTTCAACCACCACAACTTTCTTCTTATTCTTGGATCTTTTTACAACATCCTCATCATTATCTGTGGAGATAACAAGTCTAGCTTTTCTTTTGCTAGAGAGAGGAATTACTTTAATTCCTAGCTTTGGGGGTCCATACACGATTTTCTTCTTGGTTGTTTTGGCAGGGGGTGTGACACTTGCATCTTTCACTTTCCTGGACCTTATCCTTCTCGCAATACCAAGTACAACATTAGTGATGAGCTCATTGTCAGACAACTCTTCTACATTGACTATATTGTCAGCTTTTTGACCTTCTCCATCTTTGGAGGCAGCAACATCTTCTTTAGAAGGAGTGTTTTCTTCAACATTATCCTCAATATCTTGATCAACATCTTCTTCATCCACTTCTTTTAGGGCAGAGGTAGCAAGCTTCTCAAGTTTGCATTCAACAACATCTTTCTTGGATGATTCAACAACATCATTTTTAGGATTACCTCCTTTGTCAACAGGAGGAGGCATGCGGGAAAGGGGAGTAGAAATCCCAAGAACAACAAAGCCTTCATTTAATACTCTGTCCACAAGCCTTCTAAAGCTTCTATCAACATTAACAATTTCTTCTTCAGTTCTGTTGTCAGTAGAAGTAGAAGAGTTACCTTTATTATCTTTATATTTCTTAGCTGGTGATGATCTAGGTTTCTTGACCTTTTTCTCAAGCAGAGGGATCATTGATAGAGGAGTAACATCTAGTACTATGTCAAGGGAAATATTTTCATTGGCAGATTTTGAGGAAGACAATGTGTGATGTTGAGACATGTTTGAAAATTTTCTAGTAAGAAGATGAAGAATGGCAAGATTCCTTTTTTTGTGAAGGAGAATGAAGAGTTTGTGAAAGTAGAAAGAAGAATTGTCATAGCGTGTGGGAAACAATTTGAGGCAGTTTTGTAATGATTGTTTTCTAAAATTTATTTGTTGGAAACACAAATAATGCAATATCACTTTAACAATATTCCCACACACTTTTAATTGCTACAAGACCTCATATAAACATATCCCTAATTTTCCTCTTAAATTCTCAAATTGATTAGCATCCAAAGCTTTTGTGAAGATGTCGTCCAGTTGTAACTCAGTGGCTACATGTTCTAAAGCAACAATTTTTTCCTTAACAAGCTCTCTTATAAAGTGATGAAAAATGTTAATATGCTTGGTTCTACTGTATTGAATGAGATTCTTTGAAATGTTTATGGCACTTAAATTGTCACAGAATAATGTCATGACATCTTGTTTGACATTGTATTCTGTTAACATTTGTTTCATCCAAACCAATTGAGAACAACTGCTTCATGCAGCAATGTACTCAGCCTCAGCTGTGGACAGAGACACACAATTTTGCTTCTTGCTGAATCAAGATATGAGATTATTTCCTAAAAAGAAGAATCCTCCTGATGTACTCTTTCTATCATCAGCACTTCCTGCCCAATCAGCATCACAAAAACCAGTTAAGGCAGAATTTGATCCATGAGAGTACAACATACCATAGTAACTTGTCCCAATCATATATTTAAGAATCCTCTTCACATGGTTGGCATGGCTAATTTTAGGATCAGCTTGATATCTTGCACACACCCCTACAGAAATGGCAATGTCTGGTCTGCTAGCTGTGAGATATATAAGATTGCCTATCATGCTTCTGTAGAGACTTTGATCTACACTTACTCATTTTTCATCTATAGTCAACTTCAGATGTGTGGGAGCAAGGGTTCTTTTGTGACTGGAATTCTCCATCCCAAACTTCTTCACTATATTCTTGACATAGTTGCTATGAGATAAAAATATGGATTCTTCCATTTGTTTAACTTGCAGACCAAGAAAATAGGTTAATTCACCAAAAAGCCTCATTTCAAATTCAGACTGCATTTGCTTGACAAAATGTTGAACCATCTCATTTGAAATCCCACCAAATACAATATCATCAACATAAATTTGAGCAATCGTAATCTTCCCTTCTCCTTCTTTGACAAAGACGGTTTTATCTATTCCACCTTTTCTATATCCATTCTCCCCAAGGAATTTTGTCAGTCTCTCATGCCAAGCTCTTGGAGCTTGCTTCAATCCATATAGAGCTTTCTTCAGTTTATAAACATGTTTAGGAAAACTTAGATCAAAAAATCCTTTTGGTTGTTCAACAAAAACTTCTTCATTCAAGTACCCATTCAAGAAGGCACTCTTTACATCCATTTGAAATAATTTAAATTTCAAAATGCTTGGAACTCCCAACAGTTGTCTGATTGATTCAAGTCTAGCCACAGGAGCAAAAGTTTCATCAAAGTCCACTCCTTTAATTTGAGTGTATCCTTGTGAAACTAACCTTACCTTATTTCTAGTGACCACCCCTTTTTCATCAGATTTATTCTTGTATACCCATTTAGTGCCAATCACATTTGTCCCTTCAGGTCTTGGAACCAGATCCCAAACTTCATTCCTACTGACTCCTTTGACATTCTTAGGCTCAATTTTTTAGGCAAAGCAAGAGTTTGAAATCCCTTCTCTTGATATGGTAGTAACTCCTTTGTTTGGATCTCCTATGATAAGCACCTTAAGAAGATCTTTCTGAGTTCTAATTAAAGGTCCTTTATTGAGGTGACTAGGTTAGGGATCTTCTTGAGGAGGATCAATACTTGTGTCATTTGATTCAGTTGAACTGTCAGGCAAAGATGTTCCAACATCTTGAGACATCTTATTTAACATTCCATCCTCTATCATCAATAGTAACATTTATTGACTCCATCATAACTTTGGTTATGGAGTTAAAAACTATGTATGCTCTACTATTTGTAGAGTAACCCAGGAATATTCCTTCATCCCTTTTGGGATCCGTCTTCCTCGTTTGTTTATGATCAGCTAAGATGTAACATTTACTTCCAAAAACATGAAAGTATTTAACAGTTGGTTTTCTTCCCCTCCATATTTTATACAAAGTAGCTGAAGTTCCTTTCCTTAGAGTGACTCTGTTATGGATATAGCATGCAATATTCATTGCTTCAGCCCAAAAATGGTAGGGTAGCTTCTTAGCACGAATCATGGCTATGGAAGACTCTTGGAGAGTTCTATTCTTACGTTCTACAATCCTATTCTGTTGAGGAGTAATGGGAGAAGAGAATTCATGGTTGATTCTTTCAAAGGAGAAAAACTCAGCAAATTTGTTGTTCTCAATTTCCTTTCCATGATCACTTTTTATTCTTATGACATGACTTTCCTTTTCCCTTTGAAGTTTTTGACAAAGATCTTTGAACACTTCCAAAGTTTCTGATTTTTCTCTAATAAAGCTTATCCATGTGTATCTAGAAAAGTCATCTACAACAACATATGCATACTTCTTACCACCAAGACTTTCAACCCACATAGGTCCCATCAAGTCCATGTGAAGAAGTTCCAAAACTTTTGATGTAGTAAGATGTTGAATCTTTTGATGTGACATTTTAGTCTGCTTTCCAATTTGGCAATCACCACATACCCTTCCTTCTTCTATTTTGAGCTTAGGAATCCCTCTCACTGCTTCTTCAGATATAATTCTTTTCATCCCTTTCAGATGCAAGTGCCCCAATTTTTTATTCCATAGTTTAACCTTATTCTCTTTGGCTAAAACATATGTTGAGGAGAGGTTTAACTCTTGAGGAACCCATAAATAACAATTGTCTTTAGATCTTATCCCTTTCATAATAACTTCCTTCTTTTCATTGCACACAAGACATTCTTCCTTGGTGAAGTTAACTTTGAATCCTTGATCACATAATTGGCTTATACTTATCAGGTTATCTATTAACCCTTTAACAAGTAACACAAATTATCAAGCTTAGGGACTCCTGAACAATCAAGCTTGCCAACACCTTTGATTTCACCTTTTGTCCTATCACCAAAAGTCACATAACTGGTGGACTGAGATTTGACATCCACCAACAGATTCTTGACACCTGTCATGTGTATAGAACAGCCACTGTCAAAGTACCAGTCATATTTAGTTGATACTCTGAGAGATGTGTGAGCAATCAAACTAGCAACATTAGACTTGGGAATCCACTATTTCTTCTTTTTGCTATTTTGTGGCATCTTATCAGTATTGGGAGGAAGAGTAGTCTTAGGATACCCATACAATTTGAAATAGAAGGGCCTTATATGACCAAGCCTTCTACAGTGATGACATCTCTAGGGTTGGGGATTAAGCTTTTTCTTCCCATGATGTTTTCCATGATGTCCTTTCTTCACATGAGGTTTCCCAAGATGTCCTTTCTTATCATGATGTTGAGACATTTGATACGGCATCTTTGGTTTAGGCTTGGAATGTGTGGAAACAGATGAAGGCTGTTTGCCATGATGTTCTTTCTTCACATGATGTTTGCCAAGATGTTCTTTCTTACCATGATTTTTTCCCACATGTTGACATTTTATTTAACATCATTGGTTTAGGCTTGGCATGAGTGGAAACAGATGAAGGCTCTTCTGAGTTAGGTTCCTTTTTTTATTGAAACCTAAACCACTCTTATCTCTTGTCACTCTTCCTGCTTGGAGAATTTCATCTAATGTGCCAGACCCATTATTTAGCATCTTGAAAAATTTGACCATTCTATCAAGATTTGAATTTAGAGAGGACACTTCACTTTTCAGATCAGAAATAGTTGTAAGATGCTCTTCCCTTTCCTCCTTCAGCTGAGTTATGATGGCTTTCTATTTCTCCCCTTCAAGACACACTTCTTCACTTTTGAGACATAATTCTTTGTATGAAGCAACTAACTCATCAAAGGTTAGTTCCCCATCACTAAACTCTTCATCAGATACATATTTTCCTCTCAATGCTTTAACATATTTGGCAGATTCTTCAAGATCACTCTGAGTCCTCTTCAGACCAAGTAACAAATATATTCTTCTTCTGTTTCTTAAGATATGTAGAACATTAACCTCTAATGTATCTGAAGCCTTCACATTCATGACATTGTATTCCCTTCCCCTGAGAATATTTTTCTTCAGCTCTTTTTCTTCCCATCTCAATTGACTTATGGATGTCAGATGAGATGTTCTTGACATTTGATATTTGGTTCTTGCCCATTATTTTTATCACTTTATTAAATTGTCTTCCAAGCATAGCTAAGGCATTTGATATTCCTCCATCTGTATCCAGATCACAGTCCTCCTCTTCATCTTCAATAGTATCAATTCATAGACAAGTTCACTAAATAGTATCAATTCATAGACCCTCAGTAAACAACCAGTTTATGATCTAATCACTTAATCACTACCCAAGCTAAACTTCTACCTAAGACTCACCTAGGTATGAGGCCATCCTCAAATCCCTTCAATCACTTAGAGTGAAGAACTTAATAGAATTAATAAGTTTGAAACACTTCAATCATTGAATGCTTAAAAGCTTATGAATGATACACAATTAACAACCTAAATAACAACTCAAATATTCAAACTAATACTTAGAGTGTATTACAAATAAAAGTCTAGGCTTCTAATCAGAAAGAAAGTATTCTTCTTTAAAAGTTGCTTTTCATTGAATAAGGAAGCAAGTCCTTATATATGCGTAGATATGGGCTTCGGATTAAAATTAAATATTCAAATCTTTTGAATATTTCCATAAAAACAGGCTAAGATAAAATTTATTCAATTTGAAAAATATTCCTCCATATTTTTCACAGCCTGCAGGTCACAAATCCTGAATTATGGAATGCTGGAAATCAGGAAACATAAAAACTTAACTGATGTTGGGCTGAGATCAGTTCAGTAGGCAGATGTCAAGACATCTGCTTTGACATCATTCAAAACAGTTTTGCTCCAAAAGTTAAGAAATTTAGCAAAACATTCATAAGTCATTGTTTTACCAAAATTGTTGCCAACAAACACCTACAAGTTCACAACTTCTAACGAATACATTTTCACAAATGCTGAGCTCATCAGAGAATTCGTCACTCATCTGGATCTTGATCTTCTGATTGTAAGATGATAATCTTCTGATAGCCAAATCAACCTGTCTATGAAAACCAATGAACTTTTGCAAAATTCCTGAATCAAAATCAAACAAATGGTTAGAAATACAAGTATTATATCATGTTTGGGTTTGAGATATGAGATTAAGCACTATCAAAATCATATACTTCTCCCCCTTTGTCAAAAATATTTAACAAAAAAAATGAAAATTTTCATTGAAAACCAAAAGGATAAAGATACAATTATTTTAGAAACAAAAGAAAACCTATTCTTAAGTTCTAATACAAAGGGCTAAGGCTCTAAGCATAACCATTATTTTCAAACTTTGTCATGAACTTCCTCAGTGCATATAATAGTTTCTTGAATGAAGCCTCTTGACAAGCAATCTTTTTATCCTGCTTGTCCAACAATTGATGGATGAAACGATTTTCTTCATGCTGTTTGTCTAAAATAGCCTTCAGCCTAGCTGGCTGGTCTTTAACTTTCATAACTAGCTTCTCCTTTGAACCAGATGATTGAACATCAACCAACGATATCACAGACCCATAAGAAGTAACATCAACAACAAATTTTTTTGAAGTCTCAACAAAGACATCACCCTGTTGTTAAAGTTGAGAAACTAAAACCTTTAGAGCAGGCAGACTCAAAGGAATGTTTGAAAAGGTCTTGATCCATTCTTCATACTTCATCTTAGTTTCTTGGTGAGAGATGATTTTCATGATATCATAGTTGATCTCCATCAATATTCTAAAGGAAATCCAGGTAGCATCCGTCTTCTTAATATCCATGCATAATGAAGAGCTTTCCAAGGTATGCTAGAGAGTGAGAAAAGCATTTTGCTTAAATCATTCTGTAATACGGTGGGAGAACTGACTTATTTTTTCATTTTATCATAAATGTTACGGATAACAAGAGTCGTCACCGACTTTTCTTTTATCCAACAGGAAAGGGTGAAAAGAACAGGAAAGACCTTCGAGATTTTCTTGAGTTCGGGGGGTAGGTTATGAAAAGGGAAGGTGTTAGCACCCTTTTCATCCGTAGTTATCTAGGGGTCTTAATTACTTAACTCACTTTTGGAAAATGCTTTGTGTCGTGTGTTTGAAAATATTTTGAAAATTGAATAAGTCCGACAACTTTGTAATGATTCTTGTATCAATTAAGAACGCATACAAAGTGTTTGTTTTTTGAAAATATTTCAAAGAAAAGTGTTTTGTGTAAAAGATGTTTTGTTTTTGTGAGCAAGTGATTACGAGCTATCTACCTACTCAAAAAGTATTTTGTGTTATTTTCCTCTTCCTTAGATAATTCTATCCTACCATTAATTAGTAGGAAGCCCTATCGTTGGATATGAAGGAACAAGCGCGGGTCATCGTTCATTCATAAAGGAAACTTGTAGGGTCGCTTTAGCAATTTATCGTAAGGTACTAAGATCGTTTATCGAAGGCAGTATCGAAGAGTCATTGAGGGGCTACGATCTTTTTGTATCATAGGTACTTTGCTAAAGCGTCCCCACATTCGAGGGACATGAATGTTTTTATTCGAAGGCAACAAGTGGGATTACCCTAGAGGTGAGTGTGTGAAAAGTGATTCAATTCTGTTATTTTATCTTGATTAGGGTTATCTAACGGTTGATTTTAAATCTTGCCATACAAACCCTAGTTACTATACAATTATAAGGAAAACAGTAAATTACGGAAAGTAAAGGTGTGAAAAGTAAACCTAAACTATTATTACAAGGCTTCGAGAGTGGGTGTACAAAACCATAAAACGGGGAAGAAAAAGTAAGCTCTAACTAAAACTATTAGAAATCGTAGCAGTTACATAATTGGGAAAATCAATGCTAAAGTAAACACGTGAAGATGGTAAAATAAAGAGAAAAAAGAAAGTTAAAAATCGTTTTGTGATCATTTGACAAAAAAGTTTTGATAATCATCCTAAAGTCTAATTTATTTTAATTAGTCAAAAAAAGTTAGGTAATTAAATTAATAGAAATTAATTATCCTAATTAATCAAAATTAAATTATTAGAAAGAAACTAAACCTAATCAGTTTTAATGTTGATTAAAGAAAAGTAATTAAAGTTGTTAAGAAATTAGGGTTAGCATAAAAAGGAAGAAAATAAAGTTAGTAAAAAAAGAGGAAAAAAGAATGTTGGAGGTAAGTATTGAACTCATGACCCCTGCCTCTCCAGTATGCACGCCTGCCAACTGAGATATGCGCCCTTGGTGTTAAGATACACATCCAGCGCATTTTGTATCAAACATGCAAAAATAATGAAAACACAAGAATTTTCCAAAACCGGGGATCGAACCCGTGACCTCAGAGATGAGTGGCTTAGTGCGTGCATTCTAACCACTGGGGTGGTGATACATCCATTAATATAACTGAAACAATAAATATATATTATATAAATGAATATATTGACTGGAGAGGCGCTGGAGCCCTAGCTCTGATCGTCTTCTCCGGTTTCTCTCCTTCATCCAACCTGCAAAATAGGCACTAATAGGAAACGAACAATACCCTACCCCCTAAATCGAGGGATACGAGTTCAATGTTGCAATCATTTTGGACTGAAAAGGTCTGTTTTTGAGTTATAGCACAAACATAGCAAATCAGAGCAAACATGGCATTCTTCATTTTAGTTTGCATGGGACCATTACGATGGTCCAAACCTGTTCAAATGTAACTCAGAAGCATGTTATTAATAACAATATGACTTAAAATGATGCAAAAATTAAGATGTGAAATTCACAACATTATGCAATCAGAGATGCATGGTATGGTGTTCTCATGCGTTTTGGACCCTCAAAATCAATCCAATCTTACTCTGCATGGTTGTTAGGAGTGAATGGAATGGAGATCTTGTAGTGAGAATGGTTGCAACAAGAGTTTTAAATTCTAGGGTTCTTGAAAATAGTTTTCTATTTTTTGACAATATTGAGATGCAAGGGTTTAATGTCTTAGGGTTCTCTTTTAATGTCTGAATTGATATGAATATATAGAAAAAATTAGGGCAAAGATATGATGGGCTTGGACTTTGTGTAAAAGTATATGGTCTTATCTTATTTATTTTATATTATTAATGAATAAATCAAAAATAATAAAAATAAAAATAGGTCAAGGGGTGTGAAAACAAGGTTCGAGTTGTATGAAGAGTATAATACACGTTTGGGCTCTTAAACCATAGCCCAATAGCCCAAAATATCAAGCTTGCTCAATTTGAACTTCATGCATTTGCTCAAAATTTCCCAACTTGAAATGGTCATAACTCTCTCAATTTTCATCTTTTGAAAGTGATCTTGAATTTTTTGGAAATCTCAAGATGTCCTATACAACCTCTATGTTGATCATTTTTGCTTTTGAAGACTTTATCTTAATGTAAGTTGCCTTGACAAAAAAGTGTCTTTTTGTTGACTTTTGAAATGATCTGTAATGTATTGGCTTATATCTCTCAAATGATGCATTTTTTTGTACTTGAGATTAGAGAGAAAAAGTTGTGAATAATTGAATTTCCTTCAAAATGAGATTTGGTTGGGGAAAATATGATGAAGCATGTGAAAGTTATGCTTGGACAAAGTTCACTTGACTTCTCCTAAGAAAACCCTAATTTGGCAACTTTTGACTTTTGATGATTTGAGGGCTTTTCTTGAGGAGTCATGATCAACCTTTTGTCAAATGATGAATTGACTTCTAAATCTTGATGTGGACCAAAAATATTGAGGTTTGACTGTATGTTGACCACAATTGACTTTTCACTCAATATAGTTGATTTTCAGTTATCTGAGCCATTGTCTGAAAAAACTTGTGGTGCAAGGCTTGAAACTTGGTATGATAATTATTTGAAGAATACGAGGAACCATGAAAACCATTTGAGACCTTAGAAACCCATTCTTCCTTGAGAAATACAAAACCCTAGTTACGAACCCATTGCTTAGGAGGAGAATTTGTCTGATCAATTCTTTAGCCACCTTGAGCATTTTAGGACCTTAGGAGAATGTCTTGAAGAAAAATGGGAGGGAAAATTTTGGGGTACAACATATTCCATAATTTCACGGAAGATTGGATGACGAACATAAGTTAGATGAAAAGTTGGATGGTAGGCGATGTTTGGGATGTTATAAAAGGTGTTGGAGGGAAGCTTTATGTGTGTGATTTTTGGTGAGGGAACATAAGGACTTGCTTCTGAAACCGGTGGATCTTCTTGAGAAGATTTTGTTCCAAGTGTGGAACCAAATGAGAGAGTTGAAAAGGTAGGTTTATGTGTATGAACAAAGGTATCATGATCAGAATAATCATATATATATATATATATATATATATATATATATATATATATATATATATTCCTGCATGGAAATATTTGAGTCATACATTTTTGTGTGATGGGTTGAAATAAGTTCTTTAGAATTAGAGGATATCACAAAAACTTGATCAGAGATGGAAGAAGTTCCTTCATCAAGAGACTTTAGGAATTCATCAACTTGATAAATATTGAAATGAGTAGGTTTGGAAGAAGAAATAAGGAGTGTTTGGAGAGGGAGAGGTTCATAACAGAATGAAGATGATGTCAAATGTGTTGATGAGCTCAAGTTGTCTTCATTGGATGAATTGTCACACCTCATGCTTGAAGAGCGATCATTATCAAACTTCTGATGGATAAAATTTTTTTCTTCGGGATCTTAGTGTAAACTTTAGAAATATTTGGGAGTCTATTAGCATACCCATATAACTCAGCAATACCGTAGATACTTCTGAGAACTTCACGAGAGATAATTTCTAGAGGATCAAGAATAATTGATATCACTACTTCAGGAGACATACTAGGAGATTCTTTCTTCAAGAAACATTCTTCTAGATAGTTGAGAAGAGTTATTGTACCATATATGGTTGTGAAGTATCCATCTTCTATGTTGTATGAATAATAGGGTGTAGCTTCTGTTAAGAATCCTTATTGAGGAGGGAAAAATTAAGAGAGCATATTCTTCAGGTTTCTTCCATCAAACAATTTTCCAGATCTAGGAGTCAAATATTTGTCATATTTGCACTTCTAGGTGAGTCAACCAATCCAAAGTTAATCATAGAAGTTGTAATAAGTCTTCCTAGAGGTATCCATCTAATAGGTTCTTTCACATCAAGTTAAGAGCTTTTGAGAGAGTTTCTTAAATACCTAGAGAGTATAAAATAAAGATTAACCTTGTTTTCTCACAAGCTATATTGGACATAATATCTTTTTCATCATAGTTAATTTTGGGCGAAGAATTGGTAGAGGATTTGAGATAAATGCATGCTTGGATGATTCTGGCCCAGATATTGAGAGAAGGTAGAAGATCTTGACCATTAAGGAACTCTTTTTCCTTTTTAAGATTTTTAAATTAACAGATCTTTGTGTCTTTAAACTGGTTGACTTGCTATTCACGCTGCAACATTTCAGACCAATTCCATCATAATTAAGTAGCTGATCAATAGATTCTTCAATGATACTTATATCCATTCCAACCTCATTAGCTGAAATGTCTTGTCTTGATTATTTTGCCATTATCTAAAATTGCTTAACTAAATCTAGATAGTTTTGACCTTTAAGAGTATCATAGAAGGTCCCCCCTTATTGAGAATTCACTGTGCTAAATAGGTCAAAACCATTTTCCTTGAGATTTTCAAAATTCACCATAGAATCAGAAAGAACCACTAACTGAGATACGGGAATAAAACATTGAAGTTCAGGAAAGCCATTACGCACTTGACTTTATTGTGAAGAAGATGACCCATGTTGTTGAGTAGTCATTGATGAAGAAGAACAGACGCAAAATAAAGCAGGGAGAGGAGATATAGGGTTTTGATAAAAATAGGGTTTTAAAAGAAGGAAAGGATGTGGGAGAAGATGTAACGGAAGTGAAAAGTTGAGTGAAGTGGTGTGAGAGATTTTTTCAATAGTTTTTCTAATGATTAACAATCCTAGAATAGAGAAACTAATAAGACAAGGGGAAGGCGTAAGGATTTATTACTTTAATCTCAAGATAATTTCATAACCTAATGCAACACATTAAATGTTAGGCGTGGTTCAAAGTAGACAATTGTATTATAAAGAATCACTATTCTTACACTTTAATGAAAACTTATTTAATGAAGCAATCTCTTTAGATACCAAAAGACAAAGATATTCTTAAGAGAATATTCTAAACATGGATACTTCTGATATAAGAGAACTTTACTAATATGAAGCATCACTTCCCAGAGGCCAAATATAAGAACAATATGTACCTTAGAAGATCTTACATTATTTTGGAAGACTTGAAAGAGAGTACTTCTTGTATATCCAGAACTCAATCTTGTTCACAAATGCTTCATCAGTAAATGTAAGTTATACAAGAGATGCTTAAACTCAGGACCAATTCCTCAGAATATGAAGATCAAGATTTATTCTTCAACAACTTTTGATTGGGTATCTTTTGAGATAATATCTTCTTGTTCTTTCATAACCATCAGTTCTGGAGCCTATGATTTTCCCTTCCGATTACCTCTGTAAACCACAATGCCTCCAAGCTTACATTCCATGCTTTAGAAAATATACCTTATTTCCTCCATGTGTTTTAAGCATCCAGAGTACCATGACATGTGTTTCAATTGTGCTGCTAAGAATATCTGCAACATAGATTATTTGATTCTTGGGTACCCGTAATTTCTTGGGTCCTCTCTTGTTAGTTCCCCATGAGTTTTTAACAACTTTGGATTTAACAACGAAATAATAATTTTACAAGAATTAAAGCGAGAAGGTTTAGCCAAAGGTTTAGCCTTAAGTTTAGAAACATATTTCTATTTTCCTTTCCTTTATCTTTAGACACAAACCCAGCGGAGACAAAATGGGAATGAAGAGTATTAAGTTTGTCTTCCTTATTAGAATTATATTCGTCATATGAGTTATAACCAATACCATTGGTCCCATTTCTGCTCATGCCAAAGATCATAGAATCCATCATGCTTCTCCCTATGCTTATGGATAGGAACTTCTAGAAAGCTTTGTCATATTTCATTATGACATCATCAGTACTCCCAGAAGCTTATGGAAGAGTTCTCATTTTTAAGAAATAATTTTTCTTTATTTAAAATTGAGAGATCTTCCTTAAGCTTGCTGTTTTTAGAAGATGTGGACTCATGGGACCTTTTAAGTTAGTTGAATTCAATCTTGAATAGCTCATGTTTTTTCAGAATTTTAAGTAAAGAGGAATTTAATTCAAAATGATTAAGTTCAGAAAATACCTCTTTGGAGAATACCTCTTCTATTTTTGATTCAGATTCTGCTTCATCTTCTAGAGGGATATTTTCAATAGTCATTCTAACTTGAGCCATCAGTGCCATGTTAGCACGTTCTTCTTCTGAGTCATCTTCTGAATAGTCAGACTCATCTCAGGTTTCCATCAATACTTTCTTCTTGCTCTTGAGATCTTTCTTCTTGATCTTGTCCTTCTCAAGTTCAGGACAATCATTCATGTAGTGTCTAGGCTCATTGCACTCATAACAAGTGACTTATTTTCTAGTATACTTCCTTTGACCAGAAGTAGACTCAAAGTGACAACAGAGACAACTCATCTTCATCTTCATCAGAATCTTCTTTTGAATCCTTAATCTCTCCAGCTTGAAGAGCTTTGGACTTCTTAGATCTTCTGGCATACTTGAGTGCAATAGATTTCCTTCTCTTTTGAGATTCATCTTGATCTAGCTCAATCTCATGACTCCTTATAGAACTCACCAGTTCTTCTAGAGAAGTGTTGTTAATATCCTTTGCAAGCTTGAGTGCATTTTCCATAGGCCTCCATTTGGATGGAAAGCTTTTGACAATCTTCTTCACATGATCTGACGTAGAATACCCTTTGTTCAGAACTCTCAGTCCTGCAACTAAGGTTTGAAACCTTGAGAACATAATCTCAATTGTTTCATCATCCTCCATCTTAAAGGCTTCATACTTCTAAATCAAGGCCAGAGCCTTGGTCTCATTGACTTGATCATTTCCTTCATGAGTCATTATAAGAGATTCAAATATAGACTTAGTTGAGTCTCTATTTGTGATATTCTCATACTCAGTGTAAGAAATAACATTCAACGAGACGGTTCTTACTTTATGATTATTCTTACAACCCTTCTTTTGTTGATCAATCATAACTTTCCTTTCAAGTTGCATTAAATTTACATATGTAGGTTGTTCATAGCCATATGCTACCATATCCCAAAGATCAACATCATGACTTAGAAAGAAACTTTCTAGTCTATCTTTACAGTACTCAAACTTTTCACCATAAAAAATGGGAGGTTTAACATTGTAGTTATCTTTATCAGAAATTAGAGTTGAAGGTGTTGGAGTGGGATCAACCATATTGTTTCTAAAACTCATCTGGATCTTTATCTGACACTGTTAAGTGTTTGATAGAAATTAATACAAGAATCGGAGTTCTGATTCCAATTAAAGGTACGAGAAACACAAGAAAGAGGGGGGGGGGGGTTGAACTGGGTTGCACCAAATATAAACTTTTTCGCTACTCAAACACGAAGATAACAACTGAAAAAATATATGAACACAATTATTTTTGTCATGGTTCACTGTTAACTAAGTTACTCCAACCCACCTCGCAAGGTGATTTTCCTTATACAAAAGGACTTAATCCACTATAACCAACCATATTACAGACAACCATAATAAGTCTGATCAACCCTATTGGAAACCCCAATAAGTCTGTTGATCCTTATTTCAAATCCACTATGACCGCAACCAAAGTGTTCTTGAGAATCCAGACTACATAGAGTCTCTCAAGGAACCTATCAATAACAATTGATTACAAAGATGTGTATACAAAGATGCTTCTACATGATCAAATTACACAATGTTTAAGTACAACAACACAAAAGTGTTGATTAGCAAGATACGAAAAAAAAGCTCCTTGCTTATTTACAAAACTATAAAAAGAATTACTCTACAGAGTTTATGCAGAAATTTGGTGTAGTTTTGTAGAACTGATTCGTTTATTTCAAATTCTTCTAAGTCTTATTTTTATAGCTGAAAAAGATATCTGTTAGAGGGTAGAATTGGAAACATAAATACAACTTATTTGTTCACAACAATCACGGTGATACCGGTAGATAATAGTACAAAAAGTTATGTCCTTATTCCACCCTAGAGAGTAGAGGTCACAATTTTCTTTTGTATATTCACCATCAAACGCAATCCACTAGTCTTGTCTCCGTCTTCTATATCTTCAGAGGCTTCTAATATGTTTGTTCATGAAACATGTTATAGAAGGATCATAACTATGTATCTTCAGAACCTAAGTATTTAGAGCCTTCCAAGGCTTATTTAGATAACCCTTGCCTTCACGGTCTTTAGCACTTGATCTTCATAAGAATTTCTTCAGATCTTCAGAAATTGTTCAATAGAACCTTGTCTTCAGCATCTTCAGAACTTGGAACAACATAAATAAAGCTTTAGACGGCCTGTAAAGCTTCCTTGCATAAGTCACGATTATAAGCTCTTTTACTAATGTTCCTTAGAATCATTGCATAAGAAGAATTTCTTAATCTTGACTTAACTTGTAACATACCAAAGGTATTCTTCCAGAGTGTTGAGTTCAGAACCTGGTGACGTCACATGCCTTCTTACCAGAGTCAGAACCTGTTTAGAAAAAGCCATACACTAGACAAAAACGGTTAGAGTACACAATTGTTCTCTAAAATAACATGTAAAGTTATAATCAAAACATAAGGCCAGATGTAGAATCAATCTTGTTCTTACAAAATCTAGTCATGGGGATGGTTAAATCTACTTCTTGTTGTTGAAATCTACTTCATCTTGTGCTTTCTTTGCATCAGACACACCTTGTTCTATCATTCTATCTTGATTTGTCTTGATGTCGTTATGGTTGTGGCTCATCCCTTCTCGGTTTTTTAGGTGACCTCTAGACGATCTCTCCATTCACAAATAACTCAGCTATACATAATAATTTAAATACCTTAATCATGCAGAAAAAAAATGAGACATTAGCATTCAAAGCAAGACATTACCAAGACGAGTTATTAGCTTTGCCAAGATGGATGAAATTCTGGTATTCAGATCACAGAAATCTTACAAAGAAATCATTCTGCTTCACACGTGCTCATCCTAAAGAAATCTTACACGGATTCCTTTTCATATACCTCCAGACATAATTTCATACGGATTTATCCTGAAGAAATCTTACATAGATTCCTTCTAATACATTTCCAGACACGACTTAACACGGGTCCATTCCAGCATATCATTCAGAGTTAAATCAACCAAAGATTTATTCTGATACTTCTCCCAGTTACAGTAAAGCTTAGACTTAGCCTAATTTCTATCAATAATCACCTTTGGATGGCATCTATAAGCCCATCTCCGACAACTCTCCATCATCTCTACAAATGGCATTTTTAAGCCTATTCCCTACACAATCAACTGACACATAGTCGAGTGCAAATTTCTGGGAACTCTAGTGTTCAACCATCTTTCACCTTCAACTCACAAAAGGCAGACCTTCCAATCTCACTCTTTAGGTTCAAGAAGATTGAACAGGGGCAGCTGTTGTACCCAAAAAATTTCCCTCTCATTTCTCAAGAATTTTCTCACAAGATTCTTATTGGGCCAAGACTGCACAAGGTTTGATCAGCTTAAGATACTTCCTCAACACTGATGGCTCAAATTAAGGTTTGGGGTTGGACAAGTACAATTGGACTTTTAATGCCCCATGTAGTTTCCATGGACCATATTGGGCTCTCAAGCATCAAATCGATTAAGTAAGCTTAGTTCATAAGCTTCAGTTGGGCATTTGACTTCCTTCGAGCTAGCTTTATTCGTAAGCTTCGATTAAGCAACGATTTACTTCATTGCTTGCTTAGATTCAGAAGGCAACGACCTCCTACATGCTTTCTTTGATTCAGAAGAAAATGGCCTCCTACAGGCTTGCTTCGATTTAGAAGGCAATGACCTTCTACAGGTTTGCTTCAATTCATAAGGCAATGGCCTCCTACAGGTTTGCTTCGATTCAGAAGGCAATAGCCTCCTACATGTTTACTTCGATTCAGAAGACAATGGCCTCCTACAGGCTTTCTTCAATTCACAAACCAGTGGCCTCCTACAGGTTTGCTTCGATTCACAAAGCAGTGGCCTCCTACATGATTGCTTTGATTCACAAAGCAGTGGCCTCCTGCATACAAGCTTCAATTTGACAATGGCTATCTTCATACAAGATTCGATTGGGCATTTGGCTTCCTACGAGCAAGATTAATCCAAAAAGCTTCGATTGGGGTATTGGTTTCCTTCAAAGCAACATACTTCGAATCCAACTCTAAATCCTTCGAGCAAGCTTGGTTGAAGAATCATTGATAAAATCTCATAACCTTATCCTCCAAATCTCACTTGTCAGGCTATGTTGCTTCTAAATCTTTACATAATCCGAGGCTTGCACAAATTTGTGATGCATTACACAAAGATTTGAAGCTTTATCCATTGGATTATACCATTTTTGGATGAAATGGAAAAAAACTACGTATATTTTTTCATAAAGATTACTTTAATCACAAAGTTAGCTTTTTGAGCTCCCAACCTGATTTTATCTGAACATAAGCAGTGTCAAAAGCATAAGTCAAATATCCTGCCCCCAACAAACATCAGGCCTCACTTGTACTTGAACTTGAGAACTATGAAAATCCATAAAACTTGATTTTTTCTTTTTCAACCAAACCATAGTTTGTCATCTTACAAATCTGGTTACTCCAACATAGAGCCTTTTCTCTATAAATATAGATACCATTTACAAATCAAAGGCCAAACTTTTGTTGTGTGGAAAAAATCTTCAAACAATCTCAAACTCTCAAACTCTAAAAAAAACTCAAAACCAAGCACAAAACTTGGCACATCCTGACTTCACACCACAAAAATCTCAAACCCCTTCATTCATTAGTGAGTCTTTCGATTCACCCCCTAACCTCCATATATCAGCCTTTCGATTAACCCCTATAATTTCAATATACCAGCCTTGGAACACTCCCAAAGCCCTCAAAAAGACCCACTCAAGGAAGTTAGTGAGCCTTTCGATTCACTCCTAACTTCCATATACCAACCTTCAATTCAGTGACTTTTTCAAAGCAAGGTAGTGATTCCACTAAGCTTAAGGCAGATCGAAGCAGGCTTAACCCACCATCGAATCATTTCTGGAAGTCATACAAAGCTCATTCGAATTGCACTGCAAGAGGTAAGTTTCTTTCAAAACATAGAAATTTTCATTCAAGCATCATTTGTATATACATTGAAAAGAAAAAAATGTAGATATCATGTCTAGGAAGCTGACCATACTCTTATTTTGATTTTCATTTGTTGTGTCTTAAGAATTTCAATTATGACTAGTTAGGTTTTGATTTTGGTACCAAACAAATTTCTGCTAACCTCTGATCTGTAGCTTTCGAAAGTTACATAGTTAGATTTGTATTCAAATTTTAGACAGGTTTTTACATCTTTCGATTGGATGAAGAATAAAGCTTTTCGAAGCTTAACATTAGAGTTATGTATCCCCGCGCTCGAAGGAAGATGATGAAGCCATGTTTAAACATCCAAAACTGAGTTCATTTTATATCTAGTGCAATTTGTAAAACCAACAGATGAAACAAACCACCCCAGTGGTACAAACAGTGTGTGCTAGAAGCCTTGCCATGTAGAAGGTCCTGGATTCAAGCGCCAGCGAGACCTTTTTTTCATTTTTCATATTTTCTCACTTTTTTTTGCAGGAAGCACACCTGGGCCCAAAATACAAAAACTGTTTTAAAACACAAAAAACTGTTTTTCTACACAAAAACACCAAAAATATTTTATGTTATTTAGTTTATTTTATTTAACTTCTTACAATGAAAAAGACCAAAAAACATTTCCTATTTATTTTCTTTTGTTTAACTTAATTAAATTTCCTTAACAAAATCAAAACAAAATTCATTTTCTTTTCATTTCAATTCTTGTACATTTATTCAAATTCAATATGGTTGTAATAGATAATTAGGATTTAATTTCTTACAAATCCCCATTTGTACATTTGTATCCCCCATCCCCTAAAATGACGTAATAGCTTAGGATTTTAATTTCTGCAATTTACCGCCTTAATATAAAATGCTAGTAATTAGGGTGTGTATGGAAAAATAAAATCAACAAGTAGACAACCCTAAATTCAAGACAAAGATGCATGCAATCAAACACACTATTCACACACATGCACCTCTAAGGTAATCTCACTTGTTGCCTCGGAAAATAGTCATGTCCATCGAATATGGGCATTTTAGCAAAGACCCTCGATAAAAATATCGTAGTCCCTCGATGTCCCTCAATGTTGCCTTCGGTAAATGATCTAGTCCCTAACGAAATTGCTAAAACGTCTCATAGGTTTCCTTATATGACTATACAATTGACCCGCGCCCGTCCCTTTACATCCAAAGGTAAGGCTTCTTACCAATCAATGGTAAGATAGCAATATAAAAGGAAGGAATGAACAAAAAGACTTTCGAGTAGGTAGAACATTCTTAGTTGCTTGCTCATAATCCATCTTCAAACAACTTTTCAAAACACACCAAACACTTTCAAAACATGAAAATATTTTCAAAAAGTCCAACACTTTGTATGCATTCTTATAGAGACGAGAATCATTACAAAGTTTTCCTCAACGAAGGCGCTTTTTAAAAATACTTTCAAAACCCACCACAAACACATTTCAAACAAAATCATTTTTCAAGTGATCTAGCAAGCAACTAAGAGCCCATAGATAACTATGGATGAAAAGGGTACTAACACCTTCCCTTTTCATAGTCTACCCCCAGAACTCAAGAAAATATCTCAAAGGTATTTCTTGTTCTTTTCACCCTTTCCTTATTGGATAAAAGAAAAGTCGGTCCCGACTCTTGCTATCCGCAACAATTGCGATCAAACGCAAAACAACCAAGTCAGTTCTCCAACCGCATTACAGAATTGGAGACTCTGCTGGGGAGATACTTAAAAGTGGGGTTACCTTAGAGTTATATCACATTTACTTTCTTTCATTGTTTGACTTGCTTGCTTTACATTTTTTCGGTCCTTGTTTGGGGTTGTTTTGATCCTCTACACCCGGATCTAGGGAACCTTTTAGGTAAGTAGCAATAGATTGTGGAAATTGTACGGCTGTTGGCTGAAGATTTTGATAGTATTATTAGAAGCAAAGTAAATGGGACGTTTCGATTGAAATGAAACAAAACGTCATGTTTCGAAATAGTAGAAGCAGTGCTTCGAATGGGCATATTAAAGCTTGAAGCTTCGAGTGAAAATTATGAGAATATATCCAAAGAAGTCTCGAAATGACAACGAGGTTGTGTCTAAGAAGTGCGTTCGAAGCGAAGAAGTGCCAAAACATTTGAAACTTAAATGCAAGCGGGATGTTCGAAATTTGAAATTTATGCGCTGGAGCATTCGAGGACGCGTGGAAGCAAGAGAGAGGCATTGCTCTGCATGTTCTGAACGTGGCAGAATCTTATAGCAAGACCGTTATGGTCGAAGTAGTATAAATAGAAGTCTTAGCATTAGGATTTCGTGTGTCATATCTATTGTACGAAATACTCAGTAAACATTCAAATTACCACATGGCTAGGGAAACGAATGCAAGAGCAATGTACGTATGATAACACCACATGTTTATGATTTAATGAAAACCCTTTATCATTTCCAGTACTTTCCTTTATCTTTATATCAATACCATTTACAAGTTTTTGCATCTAAAGTCTTTTTATTCGAAATCTTTTCACTGATGCCTTACATTTAAATGCTTTCCTTCCATTTCAAATACTTTACATTTCAGAAACTGTTATACATTTCATGCCTTTATCTTCAAATTTTTATCCTTTGAACACCTTTTTTTACTTAAAGCCATTTACAGTTTTCTTGCATTAAACGCTTTCTTCACATTTCGAATCTTTTACATTAACTGTTTTCTTTACGATTCGAAGCCATTTATTTGTCTTTTATGCAGTTTTTACATGTCTTTACAATTGACCTTTATTCATGCAATTTATTTTCGTGCACATTTATTTTGATTACACCACCTTTAGATCCTTTAAGAGAGAAATCGAAATAAGTTAAACACCTACACAATATTCTAAATACCAACCATGAATACCAGTTCGATCATGAGAGTTACCTTAATGACCAACACGTCCTAGGATCAATCTAGTCGATCCTGCGAGTTACCAAAGAAATTGAATAACAGTCAGTAAGTTTATTCGATAGTTTGGAGGACTAGCGGTTGTTTACCAGAAATCACTGTAAACAAATTGGCACACCTGGTGGGACCAATCGTTGGACATTACGAAACTCAGAACAGAAATAAAGATTGTTGAGACGTAACCATTATAAAAAGACCCTCTGAGTGATAAGTTTGTTGTTTTATGAACCTAAGAAGTGGTAAAATAACCAACAGCAATCAACCCTTATCCAGAAGAAAACGTTTAAACAAGATGTCTAATTCTGACAATCAACAAGGGGAACAAAATTCCCCACATACAACAGGCACTAATGTGTCCGCTTCGATGGGAACGTCTAATGTGATCCCTTTGAATGCACAGTCTGTTACCTCTTCTACCAGTAATATAGCCACTAATGGAGTAAGTGGCATATCAACTAATAGTTCGATCTTAGGAAATATTGGAACCATTGGTTATCCCGGGGGATTTGTTCCACCATCAGGGACACAAACCCATTTCGCCACTCCACTAACTAGACCACCTAGTTTCGATGGTAATAGAACCAGAAATTCCTCTTATGGAATGCCAACATCTTTTATGGCAGGTTTACACAATTCCACATCGAATTCATCACCACAATTGGGGTCTGGGTCTGGGGCGAATCAGTTTATGACAAATAACCAAGGGTCAGTGGGTTATAGCACAATGCCTATTTTAACCATAGAAAACCAGTTGTCTTTTAGGCAATTGATGGATGACAGTAACCATAATATGATAGGGGTATTAGCACAAACTATGCAGGAAATATTTGCCCCAATAGTACAAAATGTGACTGTGACAAACAGAGAAAACGCAGATAACATGAGTCGAATAGCAGATTTCTTTGCTCCCCCAGAGAGGCGTAGGCTGAATCAGGCGGGAGTTCGAGCAAACATGCCTGTTATGGAACAAGTTGCTAACGACCCAACCTATAGACCACCTAGAGAAGAAGTTAACTTGGGGGCAAGGGCACAAAGGCTAGAAGCCCCAATGATCCTAGGCCCACAAAGAGATATTATGGAACCAGGGGCAAGGGTCGAAAGGCTGGAAGTCCCAGAGTTTCGAGAAGAACAACCTAGGGGGGTTGTCATGGTGGGTCAAAATCAAGATGCTGATGCTGTCGTTCATAGAATTCGAAACGATAACATCTTGGCAGAGAACAATTTAACCACCATGATAGAGAGAGTCATGGCCCAGAATGGCCTCAACACAGGAATGAGAAGGCCAAATTATGCTTCTCCTATATTAGATTGCATAATGCATACTGATTTACCAAGGGGGTATAAAGTCCCTAAATTTACAAAGTTCGCTGGGGATACTAATGAATCAACAGTTGAACATATAGCCAGATATCTAACCGAAGCGGAAGATATAGCCAATAATGAAGACCTCAGGATCAAATACTTCCCAAGTTCCCTGACTAAAAACGCCTTCACATGGTTCACCACTTTGCCTCCTGGGTCCATTGATACTTGGGATCTTTTGGAGAGATTATTCCATGAACAGTTTTACATGGGACAATCAAAAATAAGCTTGAAGGAATTAGCCAGTGTCAAGAGAAAGTTCACTGAACCCATAGATGATTATCTGAATAGATTTAGGCTTTTGAAATCCAGATGTTACACAGTGGTGCCTGAACATGAGTTAGTCGAAATGGCCGCTGGTGGCTTGGATTACTCTATTTGAAAGAAACTAGACACTCAATATTTGAGGGACATGGCTCAGTTAGCCGACAGGGTTCGACAGGTCGAAAGGCTAAAGGCCGAAAAGGCCAGAGTCTTTAAAAATAACAAGAAGGAAAGGATCTCCTATGTTGGAACTGAGGAAGCAGAAGATTATCCTGAATTCGAATTCGAAGAGGTCGAAATCGACCTCGCTGAATTAAAATAGGCACCACCCTACTCCTGCAAATTATTGGTTCCCACAAAAGGGAAAGAGATTGTTGAAAATGAGAAAAGTGACAAATTCCTAAAGAAGGTTTATACCTTCGATGTCACTAAATGCGACGAGATTTTTGATTTACTTGTCAAAGATGGCCAACTCATTGTGCCATCAAATGTCAAAATACCTCCTTTAGATCAAAGAAAGAAGAGAGGATTTTGCAAATATCATAGTTTCCTAGGCCACAAAACCTCACAGTGTTTTCTTTTCAGGGACCTAATTCAGAATGCAATCAAAGATGGCAGACTGAAGTTTGCTGATAAAGCAAAGATGAAAGTGGACGAAGATCGCTTAGATGTCGCAGACACCAACTACTCCGAGCCTGCATGCATTGGAGAGATTAACATGGTGGAAGCTGACCAAATTGATGCCCCAATAGGAGAGAAAGGTACTGAAAACGAAAGCTGGGTGATAGTCGAAGTCGATAAGGAGGTCACTAAAGACGTCCAGAAGGAACCAGAGACTTCGATTGAAGCAGCACCTTTAGCTGTTGCAAAAGAAATCCAGGCTACTGAAGGCCAGGAAAATCAAAACCAAGAATTGACACAGGTCACTGAAGGCCTGAGGCTGGAATTGGAGAAAGTCCAAATCACGAAGCCAACTTCCCCTCATAAAGAAATATGGGACACTTTAGGGGAACCCAGTGGAAAATTTGACTATTTGGTCAAATATTCTGCCCCAGAGAGTTCAAAAGTCCACATTGAAGATATAAAACCCACGGGATGGGGAGATGATGAAGCTAAGGGGGAAGATGTTGAGGTAAATATGGTGGATATGGAGAGGCCTCGCTCTGAGATGGAGGAGGTAGAAAGATACTTAGAAAAAGAGAAGTATAAAATGGAGGATAATCATGCTGGAGATGCTAGTCTCAAGGATTACCTCATGACGTGTCACAAGGGAGATACAGGAATGATACTGTGTCCTAGGTGCAGCATCCTCAACAATCAGAGAATCGCCGCGAACTTCGAGAGGGTACAGAGGGCTCGAACTGGCAACAATTGGCGCCAGGATAACCAGCTATTTAGGTGTTATCCTAAGGCTGGAGAAAGTTTGCTGGAATTTGTGTTTCGCTGCTATAAAGGGGCAACCAAGTGCTTGATATGCCCAAGGTGTTCTGCTGTGTATGATCAAAGCATGGCCAGAGCCTTCGAAACAATTCCCTTCGCCCCTTGCTGGAACCATCAAGAAACTGTTCAGATGGGCCCATGTTTCGATAGCAGACACAAACAATGAAGGCCTGATAGTCCTCATCCCAAGGCTGCTCGAAGAGTGACGTTCAAACTCCCTGTTGAAGTGCCAACCGACAGATGGCTGCAAGTCAGAAATGACAAAGGCAAAGACAGATGGAGAAACACCGAACGAAATGCACGCCATGCTATGACATACAGGAGGCAATTCAACATAGCAAAAAGGGAAGAGGTAAGATTAGAGAACTACAAAGGGAGGAACCCCATGTCGAGATCCCAGTGGCGAAGGCAGCAGAGGATTCGAAAGGCTGAAAGGGAAGCTGTGGCAAATAAAGGGGCAACCTCAACAAGGAACCAAGGTGAATCTAGCACCAACAAACCCACACCAAAAAATCAAACTGAAGACAAACCCCCAGTTAATAGGAGGCTTTTCTCTGAAGTACAACTGGATGAACCAAAGGAATACACTCCAGGCCCAGAAGAAGATGAAGATATGATAACGGATAACTTTGAATCAGAGGGGGAGTCTTCGTTCAACCTAAATTGCAACGTGGTATCTGTGCTTCCCCGTGAATTCGGACAGGAAACTGAAATGGATGAATACGAGGAAGAAGATACCATAGACTTGATGAAGCATAGGCATGTGTGCTACTATGTGATGGACAATGGGGCTGTCGAGGAGCAAAATGCGTTCTTCGAGCGTCCAGAACCAGCTATGAAGAACCATCTTAAGCCACTATTTATTTGGGCAAAAGTTGGTGCCCATGGCGTGAATAAGGTTCTAGTGGATGGGAGTGCTGCAGTCAATTTGATACCCCACTTCATGCTGAAAAGATTAGAAATACGCGAAGGGGACATCAAGCCCCACAATATGGTTCTATCCAATTATGAAGGGAAAGTGGGCAAAACACTGGGAGTGGTTCAGTTGGACTTGACAATAGGCTCAAGCTGTAGGCTCACCATGTTTATGGTGATCGAAGCCAAGGCCAACTACAACTTATTGCTGGGAAGGGAGTGGATCTATGGCGTAGGGGCAGTTCCTTCGTCAATGCACCAGCGATTAGTTCTATGGAGAGAAGATGGCATCGTGGAAAACATTGAAGCAGACCAGAGTTACTTCATGTCAACAGTCAATTTAGTTGACAAGAGGAATTATGACAAACATCTGGCAAAGATTGCTCCGTGTGTTCCAAATGATGAGATCAACGAAACCAGAAACGCCCACTACTACATGACCCTTCGCCATGATGGCTTATACTGGGATAGAATAATAATCAGTGAAGAAGAGGGATTCGAAAGTATTATACAAAGACGTCCAGCAGGCTGGGACTTCGACAACCTTATCCATGACTGAGTCCACCTTTTTTGAATGGATTTTGGCCTATATGGCTGAGAACGAATCAAAGGCGGCCTTAGAGGCTGAAATAAATAAATTAGCTGTAAAGAGGAACAAAATAAGTGGGGATGGCTCGAAATGCTCACCCTTCAAAGAACTTGAGATGGATCAAAGGTTGGACGCCATCTACGATAAAGAACCCTTAGGCTTCGAAAGGGACCCCATAGACTCATGTGCCAAAATGTTGGCGCAGGATCCACTCGAAGAAGTCAACTTAGGGGATGAACACACGAAAAGAATAACCTATATAAGTGCAAAACTTAGCCCAGGCCTCAAGCACGAAGTGATCGAGGTCCTCAAGAAAAATAAAGATTGCTTCGCATGGGATTATGACGAAATGCCTGGTTTAAAGAGGGAGTTAGTCGAACACAGATTGCCAATCAAAGATGGCAAGAAGCCCATCAAACAGACTCCCAGAAGATTCGCACCAGCGGTTCTCACAAAGATTAAAGCTGAGATCGAAAGGTTGCTGCGTTGCAAATTCATCAGAACCACAAGGTACGTCGAATGGCTAGCAAATATAGTACCTGTTATTAAGAAAAATGGTTCTTTAAGAATTTGCATAGATTTTAGGGATTTAAACACTGCAACCCCTAAGGATGAGTACTCCATGCCTGTGGCAGAAATGCTAGTAGACTCTGCTGCAGGGTTCGAATACTTGAGTATGTTAGATGGATACTCTGGGTATAATCAGATTTTTATTGCTGAAGAAGATGTTGCCAAGACAACATTTCATTTCCCAGGAGCCTTAGGCACCTACGAATGGGTGGTGATGCCTTTTGGTTTAAAGAACGCTGGGGAAACTTATCAAAGGGCAATGAATTTGATTTTTCATGATTTCATTGAAACCTTTATGCAGGTGTATATTGATGATATAGTCATCAAATCTATATCTGCAGAAACACATTTGCATCATTTGAGCCAATCATTCGAACGAATGAGAAAACATGGTTTAAAGATGAATCCCCTTAAATGTGCACTTTTTGTGCAGGATGGAGATTTCCTTGGTTTTGTGGTTTACAAGAAAGGGATTGAGATCAACCAGAACAAAACCAAAGCCATAATGGAGACGAAAGCACCTACGTCAAAGAGGGAGCTGCAATCTCTGCTAGGGAAGATTAACTTCCTCAGAAGATTCATTTCGAATCTGAGTGGAAGAACCCAAGCCTTCTCTCCGTTGCTTCGTCTAAAGCAAGGCCAAGCCTTCGAATGGAACGAAGCCCATCAGGAGGCATTTGACAGGATAAAAAGATACCTCTCTCAGCCTCCTATCTTGTCTCCACCTTCATGGGGGAAGCCCATGAGATTGTACATATCTGCCTCTGAAGTTAGTATAGGTAGTATGTTAGCACAAGAAGATATCAATGGTATCGAAAGAGCCATATACTATTTAAGTAGAGTACTAAATGATGCAGAGACCAGATATAGCAATTTAGAAAAACTATGTCTCTATTTATATTTCTCTTGTATGAAACTCAAGTATTATATAAAGCCTGTTGATGTTTATGTTTCATCTCATTTCGATGTCATTAAACACATGCTTTCAAAACCAATAATGCATAGCAGAGTTGGTAAATGGGCTTTAGCCTTAACAGAATATTCTTTGACTTTCATGCCTTTAAAAGCTGTGAAAGGCCAAGTGATTTATGATTTCATTGTGGACTATTCATTGGTTGAGCAGACTGTCATGAGTTACGTTGAAATGCAACCATGAAAATTATACTTTGATGGTTCAACCCACGGGAATGGAAGTGGTGTTGGAGTCCTTCTAATTTCTCCTGAAGGAATTCCAACAAAATTCAAGTATAAATTAGATGGTCCTCGTTGCTCGAACAACGAAGCTGAGTATGAAGCGCTCATTGTTGGACTTGAAGCTTTGTTGGAATTGGGGGCAACTAGAGTCTAAATTAAAGGAGACTCAGAATTAGTGGTCAAACAAATAACAAAGGAGTATAAATGCATAAAGGAAAACTTGATGATATACTTCGTCATAGTCAACAGGCTACTTAGGAAATTTGAATACATGGATATTCAACACATACCAAGAATAGAGAACCAAGAAGCAAATGACTTAGCACAGTTGGCTTCGGGTTATAAAGTTTCTGTCAGGAACTTTGAGGATTTAGTTGAATTAAGGGGTAGAGTTATGGCTACTAGATTCACACCATCAGATCTAGAAAGTATGAAATTGGGATATGCTGAGAAACAGGGATTCGAAATATTAGCCATAAACACTTTATCAGATGCAGATTGGCGAAGTCCACTGGTGAGTTATTTAGCAAACCCAACTTTGAATGTGGATAGAAAGACAAAATACAGAGCATTATCATATCTTCTCATGGGGAACGAATTGTTCAAAAAGACCCAAGAGGGCGTATTATTGAAATGCCTAGGAGAAAGTGAGGCATACTTAGCATTGTCAGAAGTCCACAATGGGGCATGTGGGGCACATCAAGCAGGTCATAAAATGAAATGGCTGTTATTTCGATATGGCATGTATTGGCCTAGCATACTCAAAGATTGTATAGACTTTGCTAAAGGATGTGAGGAATGTCAGAAACATGCAGGGATTCAACATGGCCCTGCAAGTGAGTTGCATTCAATCATCAAACCATGGCCATTTAGAGGATGGGCATTGGATTTGATAGGAGAAATAAATCGTGCTTCGTCTAAAGGACAGAAATATATCTTGGTAGGAATAGATTATTTTACCATGTGGATCGAAGCTATACCATTAATAGTTGTTGATCAAGAGGCTATTATTGAGTTTATACAAAAGCACATTATCTATAGGTTCGGATTGCCAGAGAGCATAACCACAGACCAAGGCTCTGTGTTTACTGGTAGAAAGATGCAAGAATTTGCCCAAGAAATGGGGTTTAGATTACTAACATCAACGCCATATTATGCTCAAGCAAATGGTCAAGTCGAAGCAGCCAATAAAGTGATAATAGGGTTAATCAAGAAACATATTGGTAAAAAGCCAAGGAATTGGCACAAAACTTTGGACCAAATACTATGGGCCTGTAGAACATCTCCTAAGGAAGCTACTAACACTACGCCTTTCCAACTCACATTTGGTCATGATGCAGTGCTGCCAGTAGAAATTCATCTACAATCAGTTTGAATTCAAAGACAAAACGAAATCCCAGCTGCATTATATTGGGAGATGATGATGAATAAATTAGTTGAGTTGGACGAAGTTAGATTACATGCATTGGAAATCTTGATGAGACAAAAAGAAAGAGTGGCCAGGACATATAACAAAAGGGTGAAGAGAAAAGCATTCATTATTAATGACTTAGTCTGGAAAGTCATATTGCCCATGGACAAAAAAAATAAAACATTAGGTAAATGGTCACCTCATTGGGAAGGGCCTTTTCGAATACTAAAGGTATTCTCAAACAATGCATATGAAATCGAAGAACTGACGGATGATAAACGTATCCTAAAGGTTAATGGGAAATATTTAAAGAAATATAAACCACGCCTGCAGGAGATTCGAATAGTAACAACGTAACCAAAATATTATAAAAATGCAAAAATGGCAAGATGAGATGCCAAAATGGCGTTGTTCGAATATTACATATAAAAAACCAAATTGTAATCAAATGAACACTGAAATTTAGAAATAAGAATTATTCTTCAGTCTGTTGAAGGTACTTCGAAAAGATTCAAGTCTCTGTTGAGCAAAACGCCTGGCTCCCTCCAAGGTTGCCACTTCTCCCTTGAGTTGTTCTACATTTTCCATTTCTGCAAGCCCCTGGTTGAGAAGCTCTTCGAATTGGTTACCAGCAGTATTGGTTTCGAAGGCTATTTGTTGTTCTTTAGCCTCTTTAACCTTCTGTTGAAGTTCCTGAATTTGCCTTTCCCAGAGAAGGATGGACTCAGCTCGAGCCTCATAATCAGTTTTTGCTTGCTTTAGATGCATAGCTTGATCCTCAGCTTCTTGAGAGAGTTTCGAAGCTTGTTCATAAGCAGCATCCATGGCAGTGCGTTTTTCTTGAACCTTTCTGGCAGCAGATTCATCTTGGAGAAGGTAACCAGTCACGTTGTCCAGCAAAGATTGAAGATCGAACAAGATAGTACTAACTGGCAAGGAGCAGGTAGCAAGGTTGACTTTTGTAAGCAACTCCTTCATAGTGTAGCAAGCAGTGCTATCCTGTTTGGGCACTTCGAATATATCCACATTGAGAATTGTTCTCCTGATCCTGTTAAGAATTACAATTCTTTCATCTGTGGGCAGAGGATGTCTAGTCGAACTTGTGCCAGCCCTAGCAAGTGGAATGTCCCTTTGAGCCAGCTTTGCCTTCATGTACCCAATAGGGTCATTTCATCTCAGGAGTGCAAGCTCCTCGTCAGTCATTCGAGACAAAGACGGTTGAGGGAGTTCCACACGCAGGGGAGTCACGTCCATTTCGACTTCCATGGGTTTGTTGGTTGTATCACCATCCCCTTCATTCGTTTCGTGCTCATTATCTTCTTCATCTTCATCCAAGTCCACCACTTCGATGTCTTCTTTTTCGCTGCTATTTGCATTGGACTCTGTTCCAGCAGTCGAACCATCATTGGCATCCTCCTCCTCAGACTCTTCTTCTGCAGATTCTTCGTTTCTTTGACCAGAATCAGCTTTCTCTCCTTCAGCGTGAGCGTCCTTTGGGTCCTCTTGAAGGGTTTCGAGAGGGGACTTTTGGAGATAAGTTCTTTGTGAAGCCTCTGTAGATTCAAGAAGCGTTGCTTCATTTGGTTATTTTAGAGGAGGAGAAGTACTTTGATCATCTTGCTGCTCAGAAGCCCCATCCAGAACCGCCATATTGGAGGAACCTTTGTTTTGTACAAGGTTGCTGGAGTCTCCTTGAGGAGAGGAGTTGATCGGAGCAGCAACTTTTGATGGTGAGGTCGAAGTGGTGAAAGCTGGATTTAAGATATCCTGCAAGGAGCAAAAGAATATTAAAAGCATGCACCAAGGTAATGAATAATTATTTTGTCAAAGGTTTAAAGTTCAATTTACCTGTGGACTCTCGGAAGAGAGGTTGCTAGCTATGCGTTCCAACATTACGTTGGAGGTCGAAGATGGAATTTTGGATTTTGGTGAGGGAGCAGCATCCCTGGAATCGAGTCCAGAGACACTAGTTGGTACAGCGCTCTTTGAAATATCCTTCTTCTGCTTCTTCTTCGAAGCAGCTGGTAAGTTTCCTCCAGCCTTGGGGTCTTCCCCAGTGGTGTTTGATTTTCGCTTCATTGGAGTGGTAGGCGGAAGTTTGTTGGTCTGAAAAGATTTAAACAAAGAGTTAGATACAAATCATGAAACATTAGTGAATTCGAAACATCAAGGCTAAGTGATTACCTATGGAGTTGGAACACTGGTTATTGTTGGTATTGTTGTTGTTGTTGTTGTTGTTGCAACAATGGTTGTTGTTTCGGATGGAGTCACATTGTCAGTGGTTTCGATAGAAGCTTGAGAGGCGCTCCCTTCTTTCGATTTTGAAGCAACAGTCTTTATCCTGATGGCTGAAAATCGAAACAATTAAAGCAAAAGTTAAAGATATGGAAAATGAAAAACGTTTGGGATTTTCCCAAGCATTCGCACCTGTGCCTTGATCAGATTTAATTGACATGGCAGAAAGGTCATAGCGAAGATGTCCTGGGAAATCGTGGAGCCAGTGTCGAGCCCATGTCACAGTCTCAGATGGCTTTGGTTTCTTTTGAAGATGTTTGAACATTTCTTTGCAAGTGAACCACCAAGGGTATGGAGGAAACCAAGCCAGAGCCAGTTCTGAGGTAGGTAATCTAGGAAATTTAGGTGGATGCATTTCGAATGCCAACCTATACCTATCCTCAGGTGACAACCCTGAAGGAAGTTTTAACTTAGAAACTTTTTGTTTGAATTTTTCCTTCAAGGTCTCAGCCGCTTGATGCACAGTGGATTCCAAGTGTGTGGGATCATAAGTAGTTTCGAAATAATTTTGAAAATCTTTAATCTCTTTGGCATGAGTGAACATACCTTTCTTGGATGGTACCTGCACATCGAAGGCATCAGTTAGTTTCTGCTGAATAGTAAGAGTATCGAACATATAAGTTTGATAAAACTTTGTCAACCATTCTAGAAACCCCTTTGCTGTAAGGTGGGTAGGTTTGAAAGTTATTAGCTCAAACTGGGCAAAGCCTTGGTATTGTTCTTGCTGTAGTTTGGCTTCCCGTGCCTTGAAGGTTCGCCCAGAGGTAATGGCACTCTCATTTTGAAATAAGGGTTCAGGAATTAGTTGGCACAAGCCAAACTATCTCAAAACAAAATTGGGCTGATAAGCGAAAAGGAAAATCTGATTCTTGGCAGGAGTTATTCTTGAAGAGATTAGTCTGGGTAGCAAAAAGGCTCTCCATACATCTTGAATCTCTTTGCTCTTGACAGCTTCTGAGAGAGCCATGGTGAACCATGAAGGTCTATGAGCCCTTGAAGCAAATGGCGCCATGGTCTCTTCGAACTTATGCCTCTTGGAGAATATCATGATGTATTTTGAGAATAAGACTTTGAAGTCATCCTTATCATCATTTGGGGTTAGTCTTCGCAGCCGAGTGCCTTTGATTATTCTATCCGTTATTTCAGGGTCTTGTTCAGCAATGGTGTTGGCAGTTGACAATGAAGGTTCGAACATGGCATTTAGCCACAACTGAAGCAACCAGAAAGGGCCAGCTAGCAGGATATTCTTGGGGGTGTGAGATTTTAGACTCGAAACAGCTGACCTTAGGCTTTCATAAAGATCAACTAGTAGCAATTCGCTCAAGCACACTCTCTGATTCTCATGCAAATCTCTAGCTAGAGGAATAAACCTACTGGCTACCTGTAGGGATCTGCTGCAAAAGACATATCTTGACAACCATAAGGTAAGGAAAGCAATGTGTTCTACATCAGACACACTGTCTCCTTTAGCATGGTAGTGGCTGATAAACTTTGAAAAGCTTGCTAGTTTGACTTCTAAGTCGATTATACTCGAATGTTCTTCGTTGTCAGGGATATATGTTTCTCCTACTGGTGATAGCCCAGTGATAGCCGCTATGTCAAAGAAGGTAGGGGTAATCATTCCACCAGGGAGATGGAAAGTATTATAAGTACTGTCCCAGAAATATAGGGACGCGAATAACAATGGGTGGCTGTAAGTAAAACCTGGCTTCGACAGCTTAATCAAGTTGTAGATACCTAATTCTTCCCATTGCTGGGATTTCTTAGCTTCTACCTTATTGAACCAGTTTTGATAAGCAGTGTCGGAGGTGGGGCAAGATCGAAATGGTTTGAAGTTACTCTTTACATAGTCTAATACAAAAGGGTCCTTAGGAGGAACAATTGGATTTTCCACGGTGTTTGAACCAGAAGATTCTATTGCCTTAGAGGCGTCCATTTTATTAAACAGGGGTTTGAAATTATAGCAAACTGGGAAAAAATTTCTGGTGTCTTTTAAAATTTCAAAAACTGTAAGAGGGCCCATTAAAGCTAACCTCTTGCCAGCAGCGGTGGTAGGAATAAGTACCTGGGATGCATAAAGCATTTCTTTCTCCTTTGAGATCATCTGGGGAACAAGAACAGATTGACCTTGGTGAGTGACAACCTTGCTTTCCATTGTAGTTCCTGCGGTCTTTCCTTTCTTTTTGGAAACCTTTTTTAGTTGGGATGAAGTAGAAGAAGACATTGTTGAAAGGATGTTGAAAGCTTAGGGTTTCGGTGAGAAATAAGGAGAAAAGATTCAGAATGTGGAAAGAAAAGAAAAAGACTAAGTTGATGGGTTTTTATAATATGGAAGTTTAAGCATCCACTGAGTAAGGTTGTGATACGTGGTAATCATGGGTTGGTTTGATGAAGAGGTGACGTAAAGTTAACATTTGGTAATAGGAGTGATTAAAGATAATCATTGTTTTGTAACTGCACCATACTGTGAATTGGTTCAAGGCGGTTAAGGAATCTAAAAAGTGTTATGATTGACGTGACTGGAGTCAAATGCAATAAATGTTACGATGATTCGAAGGTCACATCAAAATCTTGTGTATATGTTTAAAATAAGTATTTCTCAAAGGAATCGAAATACATATTTTAAAGGGGCATTTTGTTGGCTGAAGATTTTGATAGTATTATTAGAAGCAAAGTAAATGGGACGTTTCGATTGAAATGAAACAAAACGTCATGTTTCGAAATAGTAGAAGCAGTGCTTCGAATGGGCATATTAAAGCTTGAAGCTTCGAGTGACAATTATGAGAATATATCCAAAGAAGTCTCGAAATGACAACAAGGCTGTGTCTAAGAAGTGCGTTCGAAGCGAAGAAGTGCCAAAACATTTGAAACTTAAATGCAAGCGGGATGCTCGAAATTTGAAATTTATGCGCTGGAGCATTCGAGGACGCGTGGAAGCAAGAGAGAGGCATTGCTCTGCATGTTCTGAATGTGGCAGAATCTTATAGCAAGACCGTTATGGTCGAAGTAGTATAAATAGAAGTCTTAGCATTAGGATTTCGTGTGTCATATCTATTGTACGAAATACTCAGTAAACATTCAAATTACCACATGGCTAGGGAAACGAATGCAAGAGCAATGTACGTATGATAACACCACATGTTTATGATTTAATGAAAACCCTTTATCATTTCCAGTACTTTCCTTTATCTTTATATCAATACCATTTACAAGTTTTTGCATCTAAAGTCTGTTTATTCGAAATCTTTTCACTGATGCCTTACATTTAAATGCTTTCCTTCCATTTCAAATACTTTACATTTCAGAAACTGTTATACATTTCATGCCTTTATCTTCAAATTTTTATCCTTTGAACACCTTTTTTACTTAAAGCCATTTACAGTTTTCTTGCATTAAACGCTTTCTTCACATTTCGAATCTTTTACATTAACTGTTTTCTTTATGATTCGAAGCCATTTATTTGTCTTTTATGCAGTTTTTACATGTCTTTACAATTGACCTTTATTCATGCAATTTATTTTCGTGCACATTTATTTTGATTACACCTTTAGATCCTTTAAGAGAGAAATCGAAATAAGTTAAACACCTACACAACATTCTAAATACCAACCATGAATACCAGTTCGATCATGAGAGTTACCTTAATGACCAACACGTCCTAGGATCAATCTAGTCGATCCTGCGAGTTACCAGAGAAATTGAATAACAGTCAGTAAGTTTATTCGATAGTTTGGAGGACTAGCGGTTGTTTACCAGAAATCACTGTAAACAACGGCATAGACCGATATGGTTGAAACAATGGCTATGTTAGTGTGACGCATTTGTTGGTACCGATATCCCTTGTATTGAATCGAGGAGAATACGGGGCTGCGGAGCGGTGTCATGAAGCACTAACTGACCATAGAACCTTAATTGAACAACTTGGCCATTAGGAAGTAGTGAGATAGACGAATTTGGTGTAAATCTGAAGATTGGTTGATACCTAATACTACACTCATTGAGATCAGACTTTTGGGATATTCCGGCCGCAAGAAAAGATTGATTGTGCTGAGACAATGCCTAAAAGAAAGGTTAGTGATATTGAGATCCCTTAGAACCCGATTACTTTCTAGGATAGGTTGAGCCAACTAAACTACAAGAGGGTACTTACCTATGACTCCATACAAGCCTAAACCTAAAGACCTGTCTTCTTTTTGTGTATATGATTATTTGTACATAAAGACTTGTTTGCTTTGTTCAATTGTACATAACATCATAAACATCATAACATCATAAGCATTTTCAATAACCATTTCAAGGATCTCAAGGGCCTATGAAGCAGGGTTATGTTGAACCAGACATCTATCAAAGGGAAAGAGGTTTTCTTTCTCCTCTAACTAAATGCTATCAAAGACCAAAGCACGGTCAAGGGCTATGACCCACTTGACATGGTGAGCTTGATCCTCGTGGAAGGACATTCAACAATATGAAGTTCTCCGATCAAATATGTGATCAAAATTCAACTTCTAACATCTTCTTGTGTTTATCCCGTGAGATCCTTGAAAACATTGCATCCACATACCATGCATCATATCATGACAGGTTTTCCCCATACAAGTTTCTCATCTGCTTACTATTTATTTCAGTAGAGATGGCTCTAGAGCAGGCTGTCATAGATCTTCAGACCCAAAATGCTCAACTTCAAGAATTGTTCATGAACCTATCCAAGGGGAAAGAAGAAGTGAAAGCACTCCTCGTTGAGAGCATGACCAAGAAGAATCCCGAGGACAACAGGGATGACCAGTTGGAACGGTTATAAACTGAAATGGAAACAATGAGACTCCAGATGATGGGGGTAAATGGTGGGTCAAATGGCTCTTATCCAAAACTTAGCTCGGGGACAAGAAGATCTAAGAGCCATCGTCAACAAGCTTCATCAAGATGGATGCAACCATATGGGGAAAATAACTAGAATTGGGGATCAAGTCATTATTTAGCCTTTGATGAGACAAGAAATTAGCTTGGTCGAGAGAATACCCTTCAAAGTGGCTACTATACCAAGAGTCCAACAACAACCTCGCCAACCACGACAAGGTTGTCAGCGTAAGCAGGGAAGAAAATTAGTCGAGATCAACATGACATTGACTCAAGCATTGCATCATATGTTGGAGGCCGGGCTGGTTACATTGAGGGAGCCTCCTTAGAAACCTAATACTTCTTCTCCTAACTACAAACACAATGAAAAGTTCACATACCACTCCAACAGTCGGGGATACGACACTAACCACTGCTGGGCATTGAAGAACAAAATTCAAGACCTGATTGACGAAGGAGCGCTAGAATTCACACAAGATGGTCAGCTGGAATTTTTCTGTCATTCCTCAAAGGCACACTGTCTGAACTGACCAATTTAGGCAGAGAAACTTTTGTTTATTCGAATTCTCAGTTGTAATTTCTCTGTTTGCTTAAACATTTGTCTTTATGTCAGACTTTGGTTATTCTCATTAATGCATTGCATATGTTTGTTTTGAGTTAATCCATTTGTTTTCACTATACTGAAATTATGCTTTTACCTCTTTTTGTATGATATTCAACTATCAACTACAAAGTCTAAAACCTTTAGAGGGAGGATGACGAAAACAATGCCATAATCTCATACAATATGCTTTTGAACAGACCTTACTGACGATGTACATGCGTTGTTTCAAACCCTAAACACTGAAGTTATAAGGAAGATGATCCCTAGTCAACCCCTTTGAGCCAAAGAAGTAGGAGTTTTCTTTTTCACACAAATTGAAACCTTTAATCAAAACCTGGGGTAGGGTTAATTTCTTAGTTAATTCAAAGGCGCTTTCAATCACAAGCCTTCACTTCGTACACAACAAGTGACATCAAAAACATCCTTCTGAATCAAAAGACGATGATGATTCCCCATAAAATAGGCAGTCTTTATCTCTCATAAGAAAAGCCCACTAAGTCAAAACCTACGAAGGAGACTTGAGAAAAAAACCAGGGCATCCCGCTGACTATAATCTCAAAACAGCCAGGAAAAAAATAGGGACAATAAATAAATAAAAGAGGTCGCTACAAATCCTCGACAACATGAAAAATGTTGCAAAGTGACCTCCTTCTCAAATAAACTTCCAAGTATCTGAACCATCATTCCAGATTCAATAGGAGTTCAAACGCACAATTGGCTGAGTTTAGGACTGGAGAACATCATGGAGAACGGGTTGGGTATAAATACACTTTGAGCCTTATCCTTTTTTTCTTAAACCATGAACCGGGCCATGCTACAACCCTTAAAAAGTCCTAATTGAAGCATTAGGTTAGTTTGAAAGCATACTGTTACAAAAGGTATTCTGACTCATGTAAGGCTTCCTGTAAATCCTAAGTGGAATTCATGTTCTTACAAAATTATTTTATTTGCTAAAAAGGAATTTTCAAAACTTCAAGACAAAACATAAAATTTGCATTGTTTGAATACCGTTGTTTTCATATGGCTATTTGTTTGACAACAGAGAAATTCGCACGACGAATATCCAATGAACAGAAATTCTCTCAAGAAATAGAATCACTTCAAATGGGAAGACACTTCCAATAAAAAATCTCCTATAAGCAAGGGGCATGACATGTCACTATCCAACTCATCTGTGAAAGTCAAGTCGAGATTCCAAGAAATCTATCAAGAAGTGATGAATAACTAGGGGCAGATCTCCATCTGAATCACTTGGGGCATTAAATTTGAATTCCAGCAAAGGGTCATGTACGACCAAGCACACATTTTCTGGCAGTACTACAACACTTACTACTAGGGGCAGTGACAAATCTCCACAAAGTTCTTTTCATAAGGTGATCCCTAGTCAAGTCCCCACAAAGTCATCTCTATAAGGTTACCCCCATAGAATAATCCTCACGGATAAGGGTACAAACCCCTCAAGGCCAAAATTCATGGATATCCCCATAAAGTTGGATCCATGCAATCCCCTCCCAGAGTTTCAATCTCCGAAAAACCTCCCCCTAGTTGATTCGATCTCAAGAATCCTCGAGGAGTTCTACCAAAAGAAAACATCTCCCAATAGTTTGTAAAATTTTCTCTTCATTAGGGTTTATTTCCCTAACAAACGGAAAAATTCACCAGCTTAAATTTTCCTCTCATACTGTCACAAATTAAGGGACCACAACCCCTAATCCCCAGTGAAGTCATCAACAAAGTCAGTGTTATCTCTGAAAGTTACTGAAACCTGGACCCGACCAGATAACAGTTCAAAAGCTCCTCTTCCCTAGTAGAGTTTACCACAATTCCCAATGAGTTGCTGCGAGGCCTGGAATCCGACCAGATAACAATTAACTTCTTTACCCCAAATAACATTTAACTTCTAGAGATAACTCCCTAGTAGAGAAATGAACAACTAGAACTTCTAAACTCTTTTCCCCAAGCAGAAATCAACACTCTCCATAGAGTTTCCCTCAAGAAAAGTCAATATTCCCTAGCCAAGTTCTCCTCAAACAACAAAATAGGAATCCCCCGCAGAAACATTCTAAAAAAAGGTCTGAAGGTGTGCATACTCTTCATCCCCAACAACAGACCGAGATTTAATTTCCCAAGGCTCACCAGCAATTGTTAAGGATTTATTTTCCTGGACAAAGTTACACTTCAACGAAATTTCACATTTAATACATCTTAGCATATGCATACGAAACGCATATAGCACAATCTCATTTATTTTTAGAATACCATTACACAATGCATTTCATACATCATGACATTGCATACAGCTAACGCTTTACCTTTTCAGGAAAGATAAATCAACAAATGATTATTATCAACAATTTTCAATAGGCCCAAGATTAGTTCTTGAAACAAAACAGACCTTTATAAGGGCTCATCATGAAACAATCTTACACGGTTAAGGAAATGTTAAGGCATGGTGTTATGATGTGTATGCTATGCGTTTAAGCAAAAGTGCAAGGTGATGTAAGTGAACCCTGCAATAAATCCAAATTATTGGATAAGGACTGTAAACAAAACCTGCAAGGAACTCATGTTGTCAGATAACAAGAATGTGCAAGTAGTTCAAGTTTGAAGGCACACAAGTCACACAAACAGCCTTAAGTTTAGGCTGGCATGGAGTTTAGGTATTACCCTCTTTCAGTTTAGTTGGTTCAACCTGTCCTAGAAATAGTAACCGGGTTCTAGAGGATCTCAATATCACTGACCACCCTCGATCGGTCATAATTCCACTTTAGCAACCTTTTCTTGCGGTCGGAATCATCGCGAGAGTTTAGTCTCAATGAGTGTAGCATACTGCTACTGTTCTATGGCCAAGTTGGTCAATTTAAAGGTTCTAAGGTCAGTTGGTGCTTAATGACCCCTTAGCAGACCCATATTCTCCTCGTTGCACCACAAGGGATATCGGTACATACTAAAGTGCCACACCAACGTAGCTACTGCTTCAACCGTATCGGTCTATGCCGTACAGTTCCCTCACAGTTTATTGCTACTTACCTAAAGGGTGTCCCCCGGATCCGGGTTAGGATCTATAGTAACTCCGATTCAACCCACAAAAATAAAGCATATAAGTCAAGCAATTGAAAACATTATGAACTATTCCTAAGGTACACCCCACTTATAAGTATCCCCAGCAGAGTCTCCATTTTTGTGATACGGTGGGAAAGAACTGACTGTTTTTTGGAAATGCTGGTTTGTGTTTTGCGTTTGTTTTTGCAAAATGTCACGGTAAGCAAGAGTCGCCACCGACTTTTATTTTATCCAACAAGGAAAGGAAAAAAGCACAGAAAAATTCCTTTTTCGAGATGTTTCTCGGGTTCGGGGGGTAGATTATAGAAAGGGAAGGTTATAGCACCCTTTCTATCCGTGGTTATCCACGGGCTCTTAGGTACTTGCTCATATTGTTTTCAAAATATTGCTTTCTTTGTGCTTGTGGGTTTGAAAAAGTTGTTGTTTGAAAACTTCGATTTAACTCTTGCTTCTGTCCTCAAGAGTGTAATGAAGTGTTTTTGAAAACTTTGTTCGAAAAGTGTAAGTGTGAAAAAGATTTTGTTTTTTGAAAGAGCAAGTATCTAAGAACCATCTACCTACTCGAAAAAGGAATCGTTCTATACTATCTTCCTTTAGACAATGCCATCCTACTATTGATGAGTAGGTAGCACCATCGTTGGAGTTTAAGGGTCAATTCGAATTAGGGACTTACGGTCACCAAAGCAATGTTAGGATGCCTTAGCGGTAACCCAAATGTCTTAGATCATTTGTGTTGAGACAACAATATCCGAGGCAACCGTTTCGAAGCAACTTATGATCTTTGGACAAGAGGGCGACCTCTAAAGTGACCTATACTCAATGACCGCGTACGAAGGCAACCAAGTGGGGTGTACCCTAAGAGTGCGCATGTGCGAGTGTGTCGTTTTCGGTTATTTTTATCTTTGTACATGTTAATGGTGATCTAGGTTGATTTTAGGTTTAAACGTTCAATCTTGTCATGCATCCTTATTATCAAACATCTAGCAGTTATATTTTGGGAAAAATAAATTACGAAAATTAAATTACAAGGCGTCGGGTATTTACATCGCCAAAAGCAACCCTTTGAAATTTAAATGCGGAAAAATAAATAAAGCGATAAAAATAATTAAATGGTCCTAATTATCTATTACATTCCGGGAACAAATACAATATGATATAAAAGAAAATAAATCGCGTGCGAGGAATTAAATCGAGCGCAAATAGGGTTTTGACCCTTTTTGAGAGAAAGTATTTTTTTTGTTGTTTTTTTTATTTTAAGAAATAAATCTAAATTAATTACTAAATTAAATAAATATAAATATTTTTGGGTTTTTTTGTATTTTAGGAAAGAAATAAAAATTAATTAATGTTAGTAAAAAAAACCTAATTAAATCTAATTGAATTTTAATTATTTACAAAAATGTGAAACTTATTCTAATTAAAATTCTAAATCAATTAATTAATGATTATTAACAAAAATAAAAGTTAGAATTTAATTTGATAAAGAAAATGTTTTGTGGTTTTTTTATATATTTTAAGAAATAAATAAATCTAAATTAATCACTAAATTAAATTAATTAATTAATTAATGAAAAAAAATGTTATTTTTGGATTTTTGGTTATTTAAAGAAAGAAAATAAAAATTAATTGAATTAGTAAAACCTAATTAAGTCTAGTTAATTTTAATTATTTGCAAAAAGGGTTAAAATTATTCTAACATTAAAACCTAAATTAATTTAATTCATGTTTATTAATAAAAATAAAAGTTAGAATTTGATTAAATAAAAATATTTTGGTGTGATTTTATTTTAAAGAAAAAGAGTTTTAATGATTGGTTAGAATTAAAAACAAAAATAATAAAAACAATTAATAAACAAAATAAATAAAATAAAGAGAGAGAGAGAGAGAGAGAGAGAGGTTTGGGCCTGAATTTTGTGGTGCATATAGCAATGCTGAGGCCCATTAAGCGCTGGCCTGGTTTGACTTTTAGGATTCCGTGTGCGCACTTGGACTTAACTCCATGGTGGACTCTCAGCCTGGATCACCAGATCTGGCCTTTGGCCATCTGGCTGTTGGATGTGTGAAGGCGTATGGTGCGTTGCATGCTTGGACGTACATGTGATTACCTGAAGAAGGAAAATAACAAAGAAAGTGGGGGACCTGGGATTCGAACCCAGGTCCTGAAAGTGATATGCTTGCACGCTTGCCACTGCACTGCTTTGATTCTATTGTTATTAAAATACAAAGAAATTATAATATAAACAAAACAAATTATATGCCAGAAAATAAAAATGCGCGAAAATTAATTTGAATTGGCCAATGGGAGAACGAAAGCCTTCGTCTTCTACCTCCAAATCCTCCAAATATTACCTGCGGATTTGCATCCGCAGATAAATACGCAAGCTTGCTCTAAAATCTTCCCTAGGCCACATAAATCAATTCCAAAAACATGGCTGAGTTCGTCTTGGCTTCCTGATTAACATTATGTCCTTCTCGAGTCCTGATTTTTCCTGAAAAAGAAAGAGCTAAAAACAAACATGCAACCCTAGCTATGGTGTTTTGGGATTACAACGCCTATAAACCAAATTGAATAATGCAAAAAGTTTACAAATGTCGTGAGGGTTATGAATATGCAGGCAATTTGTTCAAATGATGCAAGAATAATGAATCACAAATTCAAGAACCAAGGTGATTTTCGTGATACTTACAGTGCTTTGTGGTATGTGAGAACGCTTGCTCTTGATCCAGGAAGGTTGAGTGAACACCCAGGAAGAGATTGGGATAGCTTTTGGCTTCTGAAAACGCCTCTTGTTATGATCTCAAATTCAAGCTTTTTACCACTTTTTCAAACTTTTGTTCTGCCTCTTCTTGCAGCCTCCAACCACTATTTTCGTGCCTTTGCCTTCCTTATGTAATGTATATTGCATTAGGGTAAGAAACTTGGTACAAATCTATCTAAATCAATTCTCATGAATTGAATTTGATTCCACCATTACAACCTTCCAAATTTGGCCTATATCATATCTTCTTTAACCAATGCACTTGATGCGAATTTGACTCACATAATAGCTGTATTCAAAGCCTAAATCAACCAAAAAATCTTGAGTTATAAATACTTTTGATTTTATATGATTTTATTTGATTTGAAGTGAATAAATTCAATTAAAAATCAAATTAAATAATAAATGAAATTCTGGCAACAGATACTTAATGTCACAATGAATGTTATGACACCGTATCTGACAAATTTTACACACACCAAACAGTAATTTAAAAGACAGTAAAGAACACAATCAATTGTTAACCCAGTTCAATGTATAACAACACCTACTCTGGGGGCTACCAAGCCAGGGAGGAAATTCACTATAAGAGGTATTAATTTAGGAATAAACCAACCAGTTTATCTCCTTCACTTAAGACCTACCCTATGCAACTTCAATCTAAGTCCTACTTAAACCTGAGTTCCTACTCACTCCCCCTCAATCACAGCAGTGATACTAATCTATTGATTAATGAGATTATGAAGACATTCTTCAATACACACGCTTGATGTTGCTTCAAAGCTTTAATCAAGAGACACAACACTCGTGCTTCAAAGCTTTGAGTGATAAACAACCCTTACAACCAAATCCTACTCCAAGTCACATATCAAAACGATAATTGCTTGGCTCACAGTAGTTACAACTATAAAATGCCGTATTGATCTTCTGTCAAAAGCGCTGCTCACCATTAGGCTTCATGAGAAATATATAAGCAGACTATTCTTCATTTAGGGCTTCCATAAAAATAGCTAGGGTTAACCAAAGTTAACCTAAAGACTTGGTCTTGGGCTTTCATCATAATAGATTAGGGTTAAGCAAGGTTAACCTAATGTCCACATGAGCATCTGATCTGGACAATATACTTCAACTCAGAGTAGCACACCAGGTTCCTGAAAATTCTCAGGAATAATAAATCTGCACAACAACTTGATCAGTACAGGATGTCTTAACATTGGTTATGACATCATGTATCTTGCTCACTGATTTTGGTAGAATTCAGTATATATGATCATAGCTTAATCATCATGATATTTACTCATACTGAGTAGTTCCTGTAGAACATTCCTTCTGCAAAATTTACCTTTATCCCAGAATGTTATGACATCAGTCATGACATTCGCAAATCTGATTTTACCAAAAAATAATGCCAACAAACAAACACTTACAAACTCCCCCTTTGGAAAAATTATGGCTAAAACCCCTAAACAATCAGAGATTAGCAGCATAATTTTTTAATAACAGCTACCAATATCTAATTCTACCAAAATTACCACAATTTATTCTCCCTCTTTTTAGCCATAAAGAGGCCAAAGGTACTAGTACTTTAAGTTATACAGTCATCTAAAAGGAAATTAAAAATAAAAAATAAAAACAGAGAGAAGATATCAAATAGCAGCAACAGGTTCCAGCATCAATCTTTTCAACTCAGCAAACACAGACTTTCAGGTACTGTCATCCCCTGAGGAAGCACTATTTTCAGCAGCATTTTCTGGTGAGCTTCTTGCAGAACCATCATGGTGTTCTTCATCAGCATCGTCTTCCCTCATTTGTTCTTCATTCTCCTCCTGTTCCAGACTAGCAATCAGCTCTTCAAGAGTCCTTTTTCTTACATCAAGCTCTCTGCAGGTTTCTTTTAGAACAGCGATAACATCAGCTTTCTTGGAATGAGCTTTGACTTTTGATGTCTTAGCAGATGTCATAACAATGTCAGGGACATGTGTTCCCTGAAACAGCTTATAGTGAAAACCAAGTGCAGGGGCTCTTTTGCACACAGAGTCTTTTTCAACCAGGATATCAGGATACTGATCAATGATTATACCACACAGGAGAGAGGGAAAAGCAATTGGGCCTTTAATAGCACAGCTCTCAGCATGTTTCAATGTTTGATCAAAGATGTAGTTTCCATAATCAAAGTTTGTTCTGGTTCCAACAGCATAGATAAATCTTCCCAAACCTGTGGAAATGGTGGATTTGTGGTTGGTGGGAACCCAGTTAGCTGCACCAATTTTGTGCAGTATGGAAAACTTCATACTCAGCTTGCTTGCAGTTAGATTCCCTTTCAAGGGCCAGTGCTTGACTTGCTTGGCAGTGATGGTTTGACAAACATGGTTGTCAGTAACTTCAAGCTCAGGTTGAGCATCATCAAGCCTTCCTAGGTATTTGTTTATCACAGTAGGAGAGAAATTTACCTTCCTTCCTCTCACATAAACACTCTTAAAATCAGCTGACTTTCCATCAGCAGAACCACCAGAAAAATTTACTATGAATTCTTTGACAAGAATCTCATAGCAGTTGGAAAACTTGACCACTGTTTTCATCAGGCCAACAACTTTGATTAGATCCATGACTTCCTTACACTCAATAGCACTTCTGTTCAGCTCTCTCTCTCCAAGGCAATCCTTTTCAAAAACACATACTTCCACCTGCTTGCATTTTCTGGATGGTGAAAGGAGATGTTGTCAATGGAAACTTCAGGAACCTTAGGCATTTTGCTAGAAGAGGGTTTCTTCCTGAGAGGAATGTCTGGAACATTGCTCTCAACATCAAAATCAAAGTCTGATTCCTCATCAGATTCAGAGGGTTCAGGAGCCTTTCTTTTCTTGGCTATAGGTTGTCTCAAGGGTTTTGAGAGACTACCAACATATACCCTAGCTTTTACCTTACCCTTCCCTTTCGAAGTTCCAGCTTTTAGATCCTTCTCAGCCTTGTTCTCAGGCCTCGCCTTCTCATGAACAACTTCAGTAGCCTTCTCTTTGGAGGGGCTTTGGGCAGCATTCTGCTTCTCTTTTCTACTAATCATCCTTCTAGCTATGCTAGGGTTGATATTGGCAATTAAATCATTGTCAGAGAATTCTTCATCAACATCAATGACAGGAGGTTCAATAGCCTTGTCAGTAGGGTTCTGGTGATCATCATGTTTTTTTGGAGATTTCTCAATGTTGTCATCAGGTGTCTCAACATTCTGAGTGACATTGGGATCCCTTTCTACATTAAGGCTAGCAGTTTCTTGGTTCAATGGTACAGATATGCCAGGAATAGAGTGATTCTCATTAATAATCCTAGTGACTAGTATGGCAATAGCTTGATGCACATAAGCAGAACCTTCCCTATTAGCTATCTCTGGAGGAACAGAAGATGATGGTTGAGAAGATTTACCAGATGGAGAAGCTTGTGATCTTCTTGCATGTCTGGTTTGCAGCTTCTTGACCTTAGTAGGATCAGCTGCCATTTCACAAAGTGGAGTTATCTCAAGAACATCAACATCCATGCAGTTTACGATTGCCCTAGGTTCGATGTCAGTGGGTGAGGAAGATGCAGTTGCCTTTGATGAAGATGATGACATAGATTGTTGAGACATCTTGAGAGATTGAGAAAACAAGTGACAGCGGGTGTGAAATCTTCTTTTGAGGGAATGGAGAATGTTGCAGAAAAATGAGAAGAGGGAGATATAAGTATGTCTATTCCTCTTCTTAAACTTTTGGAAAGAAAGAGGGAAACAAATTATTAGCCCAATCAGAATAGACTTGATTAAAATATCTCTTTCATCCCTTGTATTAAGGAAAATTAATTGCTACATCTCTTTATATTGGCAAATACCCAGCTTTCCCCTTAAATTCTCAAACTGACTAGCATCAAGTGCCTTGGTAAAAATGTCAGTCAGTTGTAGTTCAGTGGCAACATGTTCCAGTTTAATCACCTTTTCCTCCACAAGATCTCTGATGAAGTGATGTCTAATGTCAATATGCTTAGTCCTGCTGTGTTGTATAGGATTCTTGGATATATTAATAGTACTCAAATTGTCACAGTACAATGTCATGACATCTTGTGTGACATTATACTCAGTCAACATCTATTTCATCCATATCATTTGAGAATAGCTGCTACCAGCTCCTATGTATTCAGCTTCAGCAGTAGGTAGAGACACATAATTTTGTTTCTTGCTGAACTAAGAGACAAGATTATTTCCCAAAAAGAAGCATCCTCCAGAGGTGCTCTTTCTATCATCAGCACTACCAGCCCAATCAGCATCACAATAACCAGACAGAATTGGTTCACATCCATGAGAGTACAGCATGCCATAATTGTAAGTTCCACTTACATACTTCAGAATTCTTTTCACCTGGTTGATGTGACTTACTTTGGGTTCAGCCTGGTATCTTGCACATACTCCAACTGCAAAGGCAATGTCAGGTCTACTGGCTGTTAATTATAGCAGACTTCCTATCATGCTTCTGTACAAGCTTTGATCCACATTTGCCCCACTTGTGTCTTTGGACAACTTTAAATGAGTAGGTGCAGGAGTCCTTTTATGACTGGCATTCTCCATTCCAAACTTCTTGACAATATTCTTTGCATACTTGCTTTGAGACAGAAAAATTGAGTCTTCCATCTGTGTGACTTGCAGTCCAAGAAGGTAGGTCAATTCTCCCATGAGGCTCATTTCAAATTCAGCTTGCATCTGGTTAGAAAAATGTTTAACCATTTTATCTGACATTCCTCCAAACACTATGTCATCAACATAAATTTGAGCTACCATTATCTTTCCTCCTTCATTCTTGACAAATAGAGTTTTATCCAAACCTCCTTTCCTGTATCCTTTGTCAGTGAGGAACTTTGTCAACCTGTCATACCAAGCTCTAGGAGCTTGTTTCAGACCATATAATGCTTTCCTCAATTTGTAAACATGATCAGGACTGTTTGGATCCACAAATCCTTTAGGTTGTTCCACATACACTTCCTCATTTAAGTACCCGTTTAGGAAGACACTCTTCACATCCATCTGAAATAGCTTGAACTTAAGGAGACAAGCAACTCCCAATAGAAGTCTGATTAATTCCAGTCTGGCTACAGGAGCAAAAGTCTCATCAAAATCAACCACTTCAACTTGAGTGTATCCTTGAGCAACAAGCCTTGCCTTATTCCTGGTGACAACTCCTTCAGCATCTGACTTGTTCTTGTAGATCCACTTTTTGCCAATGATGTTTGTTCCTTCTGGTCTAGCAACTAACTCCCATACTTCATGATGCTTGAACTGGTTCAATTCATCTTGCATTTCTCCAATCCAGTATTCATCATTCAAAGCCTCTTTAACATTTTTTTGTTCAATCTTAGACACAAAGCAAGAGTTTGTGATGCTTTCTCTAGATCTTGTAGTGACTCCACTGTTAGGATCTCCTATGATGAGTTCCTTAGGATGATCTTTCTAAATTCTGATGGAAGGATCTTTGTTAGCTTCCTTTGATTCATACTCTGTAGGATTAGGCACATCATCCTTTTTAGACACTTGTGTTGAAGTCTCAAAGAATGTCTCAACATCATATGGGACATTTGTTTCCTCATGGTGATCATCAACTATGACATTTATAGACTCCATCATAACTTTGGTTCTGGAATTGAACACCCTATATGCTCTGCTGTTGGTAGAGTATCCTAGGAATATTCCTTCATCACTTCTAGGGTCCATCTTTCTCCTTTGTTCACGATATGTCAGAATATAGCATTTGCTCCCAAAGACATGGAAGTACTTCACTGTAGGCTTTCTTCCTTTCCATAGTTCATAAAGAGTGGATGATGTTCCCTTTCTCAAGGTGACCCTGTTATGGACATAACAGGCTGTATTCATAGCTTCAGCCCAAAAATGAATAGGAAGCTTTTTGGCATGTATCATTGCTCTGGAAGATTCCTGTATAGTCCTGTTTTTCCTTTCCACAACTCCATTTTGTTGAGGAGTTATAGGTGAAGAGAACTCATGATTGATTCCTTCTGAGGAACAGAACTCATCAAACTTACTATTTTCAAATTCCTTACCATGATCACTTCTGATTCTGACAATGCATCCTTCTTTTTCTCTTTGAATTCTTTTGCACAATTCCTTAAATACATCAAATACATCAGACTTTTCCCTAATGAAGTTTATCCAGGTGAATCTGGAAAAATCATCCACAACAACATAGGCATATCTCTTCCCACCAAGACTTTCCACCTGCATGGGACCCATTAGATCCATATGTAGAAGTTCTAGCACCTTAGAGGTGGTCAGATGTCTTGTCTTTGGATGTGACATTCTAGTTTGCTTTCCAACCTGACATTCACCACACACTCTCCCTTCATCAATCTGAAGCCTTGGAATCCCTCTGACAACCTCCATGGATATGATCTTTTTCATCCCTCTAAGGTGTAAATGACCAAGTTTTTGGTGCCACAGTTTCACTTCCTTTTCTTCTTTGGCTATAGAGCACACAGAGGAGTAGTTAGTGTTCTCAGACTCCCATAAGTAACAGTTGTCTTTTGATCTGACTCCTCTCATTACAACTTCTTGTTTTTCATTAGTTACAAGACATTCAGACTTGGTGAAGTTGACCTTGAATCCTAGATCACATAATTGACTGATACTTATGAGATTAGCAGTCAAACCATTTACCAGCAACACTTCATTTAGGTTTGGAACTCTAGGGCAGTCCAAGTTTCCAACTCCTTTGATTTCTCCTCTAGCACCATCTCCAAAAGTGACATAACTAGTAGTATGAGGTTTGACATCATTTAGCAGATTCTTGATTCCAGTCATGTGTTTAGAGCATCCACTGTCAAAGTACCAGTCTTCCTTGGCAGAAACTCTAAGGGAGGTGTGAGCTATCAGGGCTGCAGTCTTTTTCTTCCACTGTTGAGTATATGGTGCCTTGTTAGTCTTAAGTTTTACATATGGGGTCTGATTAGGATATCCATATAATCTGAAGCAGAATGGCTTTATGTGACCAAACCTTCCACAATGATGACATCTCCATCTTTGATACTTTTTCTTCATATTTCTCTGTTCTTGATGTTGAGTCCTATGTTGTGACATTTGCTTTTAGCATTTGTTTATCAGGCCTAGTCTTCTTCTTGTCAACAGCAGATTTCTTTGCAGCCACAAATCCTAGACCAGACATGTTTCCTGCATTTTGTCCAGCCTGAAGGATTTCTTCCAACTTGTCAGTTCCATTTGTTAACATCTTGACAAACTTAGTCATCTGATCAAGTTTGGAGTTCAACATTTGAACTTCACCTTCGAGGTGGCTTATAGTAGCAGTGTCTGCCTTCTTCTCAGCCTCCAACTTCACTATGAGTTTTTTCTGTTTCTTATTTTGCTGATAGACTTCAGCACTTCTGATACATATCTTCTTGTAGGAGTCAACAAGTTCTTCAAATGTCACTTCCTCATCACTAGAATCATTATCAGAGTTACAAATACCAGATAGTGCAGTAACTAGTTTAGCAGATTCTTCTTCAGAGTTACTTTTTGAGTCACAATCAGACCAAGTAACAAACATTCCTTTCTTTTGTTTCTTAATAAAGGTAGGACATTCAGCTCTAATGTGCCCATATCCTTCACATCCATTGCATTGGATTCCTCTGCTTTGATTTCCCTTTTCTTCAGACTTAGTTCTTCTGCTGGAGTCATAGGATCTGCTAATGTCAGAGGAAATGTTCTTGACATTTGACATTGACTTTGGGTCCATTCTCCTGATGAGTTTGTTGAACTTCCTTCCAAGCATAGCTATAGCTTCTGAAATATTCTCTTCATCACTCTCTTTGCTTTCATCTTCAGTATTGGATACAAGGGCTATACTCTTGTTTTTCTTGTCACCATTGTCACTGATCCCCATCTCAAAAGTCTGAAGTGACCCAATGAGTTCATCAACCTTCAAGTTGCAGATATCCTGAGCTTCCTCTATAGCAGTCACTTTCATTGCAAACCTTTTAGGAAAGGATCTGAGAATCTTTCTCACCAGCTTTTCTTCTGACATCTTTTCTCCCAATGCTTCTGAGGTGTTGGAAATTTCCAAGATGTTCATGTGAAACTCATGGATGGTCTCATCTTCCATCATCCTTAGATTCTCAAATTTGGTAGTGAGCATCTGAAGTCTTGACATTTTTACTTTGGATGTACCCTCATGGGTGGTTTTGAGAGTGTCCCAAACATCCTTGGCCAGTTCACATTGATGTACTAGTCTGAATATGTTTCTATCAATTCCATTGAACGAGGCATTTAATGCTTTAGAGTTACCCAGGGCTAACTCATCTTCTTCTTTTCTCCATTCTTCCTCAGGTTTCAGACTAGTCATCCCATCTTTCCCAGTTATGGTGGGATGGTTCCATCCTTTGTCAGCAGCTCTCCAAGCCTTTTTGTCCAGTGACTTCAAGAAGGCAATCATACCAGGTTTCTAGTAGTCATAATTTGATCCATACAGAATAGGTGGTCTGTTCCCAAATCCTCCTTCCTTGTCCATAGCGCCAGAAAATAATATCCCTAGATCTCACCCAGAAAGACAGGCAGGGTGCCTGCTCTGATGCCAATTGAAATTCTGGAAACAGATACTTAATGTCACAGTGAATGTTATGACACCGTATCTGACAAATTGTACACACACTAAACAGTAATTTAAAAGACAGTAAAGAACACAATCAGTTATTAACCCATTTCAGTGTATAACAACACCTACTCTGGGGGCTACCAAGCCAGGGAGGAAATTCACTATAAGAGGTATTAATTTAGGAATAAACCAACCAGTTTATCTCCTTCACTTAAGACCTACCCAATGCAACTTCAATCTAAGTCCTACTTAAACCCAAGTTCCTACTTACTCCCCCTCAATCACAGCAGTGATACTAATCTATTGATTAATGAGATTATGAAGACATTCTTCAATACACACGCTTGATGTTGCTTCAAAGCTTTAATCAAGAGACACAACACTCGTGCTTCAAAGCTTTGAGTGATAAACAACGCTTACAACCAAATCCTACTCCAAGTCACTTATCAAAACGATAATTGCTTGGCTCACAGTAGTTACAACTATACAATGCCTTATTGATCTTCTGTCAAAAGCGCTGCTCACCATTAGGCTTCATGAGAAATATATAAGCAGACTATTCTTCATTTAGGGCTTCCATAAAAATAGCTAGGGTTAACCAAAGTTAACCTAAAGACTTGATCTTGGGCTTTCATCATAACAGATTAGGGTTAAGCAAGGTTAACCTAATGTCCACGTGAGCATCTGATCTGGACAATATACTTCAACTCAGAGTAGCACACCAGATTCCTGAAAATTCAGGAATAATAAATCTGCACAACAACTTGATCAGTACAGGATGTCTTAACATTGGTTATGACATCATGTATCTTGCTCACTAATTTTGGTAGAATTCAGTATATATGATCATAGCTTAATCATCATGATATTTACTCATACTGAGTAGTTCCTGTAGAACATTCCTTCTGCAGAATTTACCTTTATCCCAGAATGTTATGACACTAGTCATGACATTCGCAAATCTGGTTTTACCAAAAAATAATGCCAACAAACAAACACTTACAATAAAAATAAGATATGGGCTCATGGCTGAAGCTAGGACACGTGGGCAACTATGCAAGCTCAAATCAAGTGGAAATGAATGGGCCCATTTGACAAAATTTGAAGTTTTGGGGATAGTTGACTTTTGGCAATTTTGCAAAAAAAGTCCAACTTCAACAATGCATAACTTCTTCAATTTTGAAATTTTGGAAGTGTTCTTTGACTTTTTATAAAGCTTGAGATGTCCTATAACAAACCCTTTTGGTATCATATCATTTTGATATTCCATGCTCAAGTTATAAGCTTTGGCAAAAAAGGTGTTTTTGTTGACTTTCAAAAATGACCTATAATGTCCAAATTTATAACTTCTTGTGAGTGCATTTTCTGATCTTGGGGTATGAAGATGGATTGTAGGAAATTGCATCCTATTAAAAATGAGCTTTGGATGGTTCATTTATCATAAAGTATGAGAAAGTTATTCTTGGTCAAAGTTGAGTTAACTTTTCTTGCAAAACCCTAATTTAGCAACTTTTGAGTCTTGATGAATTTTGAGCAATCCTTAATGAATCATGATCAACCCTTGATCAAATTATGAAATATCCTTCAAAATGATAATGTTGGCAAAACATATTGAGGTTTGACTGTTTGTAGGTCACAGTTGACTTTTGCCCTAGCACAGTTGATTTTTGGACCCTTTGAGCAATTGACTGAGCAAACTTCCTCTGCAATGCTTGAAACTTGACATGGATGACCTTGATAACATTTTAGGACATTGGGGAGAACTTGAGGTCATTTGGACTCAAAGATCTTTATGCAACACAAAACCCTAATTTGGGGTTGACTGCCTTATGAGATAGCTTGTCTGTCCAACTCTTGAGCAAACTTGAGCAACTTGGAGATTTTTCTTGCAATGTTTTGAGAAATATGAGAGGGGAAATTTTGGGGTACAACATATAGAAATTACAAGTGTGGAGGAGTGCAACAAACACTTTTCTCTTTCCTCCACTTAGTGGTGTGTGACATTTTAGGGAAATGTGCTAGTGTTAGACCTACAAGAGGGTTGAGCAAAGTTTTGGCTCCTGCTACCATGAAAATGTCCTTGAAAAAGAAGGAAGTTGGTATGGTGAAGAGTGTTGCTGGTTGTGGGGAATATTCTGAGGGGCTGGTGAAGGAATTCATTGTTAACATTCCTAAGGAATGTGAGAGTATAATGAACAAGGAGTACATGAGGATTTTTGACAGAGGTAAATGTATGGAGATTACAGTAAGATGCGCATTTTTTTTGTTCCTGGTGAATGCATGGTTGTTTTTGTCATTTTTGAGTAAAAAGGGGGAGTATTATGGTTGTTGTTGATAAAAAGTACTAGTACTACTTGAGGGGGAGTAGTAATTTTTTTGTTGTGTGCAACTGTTTAGGGGGAGCATGATGTTATGCTTAATGTCATATCAATTTGTTGTTGATCTAGGTTTAAGGGGAGCATGTGCTTGATGTCATCCCTGATGTCGATTTTTGTTGTTGAAGAATTTTTTTAAGAGTTTATTTCTCTCTGAAAATGTTGTTATGTGGCTGTGTTCTAATTGGTTTTTTGCAGCATATGTCTCTGATGTTAACTTATGTAGTTCCTATTTTGTTTGTTCATTATTGTGAAGATGTTTCTTTGAATTAATGCGGCTTGTGTTATCTCTCTACTTTTTAGTTGTTTTGGATGTTTTATGCAAAGGTTGTTTTAGCCAAAATATTGCCAAAGGAAGAGATTGTTAGGTTTTGGTTTATTGGCTGCATTTTGTTAAAATAACTAGTTCAACAAGATATAGTGACATGTTGGTACGACATCGCAGCCTATATTGTTTCAATTTTTAGAAGTTTTGAATCTTATGCTTAAGAATATTTGTTTGATGTTTCGTGTGGACTAAGCTTCACATATGTAGATTTGATTCACTGAAGATTTGTTTCAAGCAAGAAAGATTAGAAGACTGTGTTCTTAAGATTTGATGTCAAAACATTAATGGGAACATTATATTATGCACCAGAAGATATAATTTGATATGATTTGATTTGCAGATTATTTGATTTATCCAGATTTAATATCCAAGCCCGTGCGCTTCTATGGCTATAAAAATAAAGACTTTAAACCTAAAGGATTCACAAAGCTGCATGTGAGAGAATATACTTTAGGGTTTCGTCTGTTTATTGTTTTTGTGAGCTACTATTGCATCATGTTAATGCTTAAATTGAACTGAGTTTTGAGTTGTAATTTATGAACCACTCATAAGATTTTAAGCAAGAGAGTATTTTGTTTAATTGGAAGTGTGTCTTCTGTCTATTTTCATTGTTGTTATTATCACTGTATTGTGATTGAGGGGGATTGAGAGGGATCTCATATCTAGAAGTTCTTAGATAGAAATAACAAGGGTAGTGATTAGGTGTGAAGTTTGTAAAACCAGAGGTTGTTGAGAACTTCGAATTAACACTATTATAGTGGATTTACTTCATGTCTTGGATGCCCTCAGATGTAGGTGACGTGCACCAAACTGGGTTAACAACTGAACTGTGTTATTTACTTTCTACATCTTTCTTTAAATTGTTAATTATTACGTTTGTTGTTACAATGTCTTAACATTGGGCTCGACATTGTGTTGGTCATTTTGGTGTCGTGACATCGTATACAACATTTGTCTTGTTTTTCTAGAATTTCATTTTGAACCAAATAATTGAAAATGAAACATTGTGAAGTTTTATGCCCAAAGAAGTTATGATATTTACAAAAACCTTTTTACTTTCTTTGTTCTAATGGTGGCACCTTCGAGCCTTGTGGCACTAAGAGCTGGCCATCTACAACCAAGAGATTGAAGATCACATCACATTTGGTTATGTCAAAAGTATAATTTTTCTTGGGGAACTTATCATTTTCCTGGGTTTGAATTGGATTCTTTCCATTTGCTGGTGTATAGGCTTTACACACTTATGGAGGACCTAGCTTTAATTCAGCCACATCGACCTCACTCTCCTCGACATAACTATATTCGACATCTAACCCTTGGTCATTGTCATCTATGTCTACATAAGCCACTATTTATTTCTTACTCTTTTTTACCATGGATTTTTTTCAATCTTTAAGCGTTCAACTTGTTGAACTCTATCTGCTAATTAGGCCATATCCCTTAAGTATTGGGTATCCAATTCCTTCCTAATGGAGAAATCTAAACCCCTAACAACCATTTTTACTAACTCATGTTCACCCACTCGAGAAAAACACCTTGCTTTTAATAGTCAGAACATATTTAAATAATCATCGATCGACTTAGTAAACTTTCCTTTTACATTAGATAGTTCTTTTAGGCTAATCTTGGACTTCCCCATATAGAACTGCTCATGAAACAATTTTTCTCAGTGAGTCCAATCATGTATGGAATATACAGCGAGTGTTGTGAACCATTTGAAAGCACTTTTGGTTAGAGAACTAGGGAAATATCTCATTCTCAAATTGTCATTATTTGAAATATCTCACGCTTCAATCAAATATCGAGTGACATGTTTGACTGTTGATTCACTAGCGTCGGTAACGAATTTGGTAAACTTAGAGACTTTCCAGCCCCTTGGGAGTTCCGTCTATAACACATACTCCAAAAGTGGATATGTATAGTTAGGCTTTTAAAGGCCAACATTCATGCCATTTTGCGTCATTATCCTTTTAACAATGGCTTCCATATTGTTTTTCACTGCCAAATTTTACCACTTGGTATGTGTCTTGATTGTGATTGACTATAATGACTGGTGGGCATTTGACTTCCTTGGGTATTGGTTGTTCGACCACTTAGAGAAAAAATTTCGGGCTTTGGTTAAAAGTTTCCTCAAGGATAACTCCCTCGTTTCGGACAGGTATAATTGGTTAAGGGTGTATCACTGGTCGAACTTGCGCCTGAGGGGTACCAAAGAAATCGACAATTCGCGTCATTTTAATTGTTAATTAATAATTTCTTTGAGTCGTACTCTGAATCAAAGGGTTAAATATGGTACCCATTTATCAGGTAAGCAAATTCACCATTTCATGGTTACTCTCGTTCATTTGTTGCCTCAACATGTTCACAAAATGTATGGTGAAAGTGGGCATTACTTGAGAAGAAAACCTCACTCCTATAGGTTGGGTGGTTTAACCAAGGTTATTTGTGAATGACCCTGATCCATGTAATGGCGAGTATATATTCACTATATTAATAAATGTCAAAGCATTCACATGAAAACTTGCCATCATCAAAGTTGGCATGCCATAGGGTTGTTCCCGACCATTGATTGGCATTGTAAAACTAGGTAGGGGTGGAAAAATGGGCCCGGACTGTTGTGCATGCCCGTTTTGCCCGCACTTTAGTGTGGTGCGGGCCAAGAATTTAGGCCCTCACCCTCTAATGTGACTGCCCCGCCCGGCCCTATTTTCTTTGCGGGCTTTTGTAGGCACAAGCATTAACATAAAAAATTTCATTTTTAGGCTTAAAAGGTGTAGTGCGTGTGGTCTTTCCCCGCCATACACTCACTTTTTTGCAGAGTGGGCTTAGGTTTTAGGCCATCATCCTCAACAAAGCCCGCTCCGCCCTGCCCCTTTTTTTCTCAGCCTTTTGCGGGGCGGGCATGCCCGTTTTCCACGCCTAACACTAGGCATGTATGACCTGAAGTCACTGGCCACCAAGGTTTGAAATATCCTTTATCCATAAGCTTAAGTCCTACCACCAAGGTTTAAATCATTGAGAACATAGTTTCAACCGTTTCTTCATCTTCCATTCTAAAGGCTTCATATTTTTGAATCATGGCCAAGGCCTTAGTTTCTTTTACTTGTGCATTGCCTTCGTGTGTCATTCTGAGTGAATCAACAATATCCTTTGATGTTTCTCTGTTTGTAATCTTTTCATGTTCAGTGTACGAGATTGTGCTGAGAAGGATAGTTCTGGCTTTTTGATTATTCTTGAAGTTACACTTCTGATCTTCATTCATTCTGTTAATGGGAATAGGTACACCAATTTGTTTCTCTGTGAAACAATTGCTAGCCTCTTATTAAAATTTACTTGCATGATCAGCTACAATAATTCTAGACTTAGTGTTTTGAGTGTTTTTGGATTGAAACTGGTTTATAAAAGATAAAAAGGAAAAAGATAATGACAATTGCAAAGAAGATAAATTAAATACAGGGCTTGTAATTTAAAGTAAAAACTGGAAATTTCTATGAATTTAGATGTGGAAGCATTCATATATTGTTAAGCTTGAACTCGTTTCTCTCTTAGATACGGGTACTTTGAGTGTATTTCTATTAAATATGAAGAAATACGACCCCTGACACAACTACTAAAATTTGCTTAAATAGACATCCTAGATATGTAACCGTTGACGATTACTAGCCCATGTTAGGATTTGTGGAAAACTATTTTGAATATTCCCACATCTTCACTGGCTTTGCACGTTGATAACAGTTCCCGGCAATATGAATCCATACTTGTCGACACCTGCTCCTGTCAATGACCGCATATGCATTCTATGAAAATTTTATGCCTCTTCATCCAAATAAACCCCACAGCTTAAGGCTTATAAGCCCAGTCGAAAGTTGCTTGTCAACAAAATTGCACTAACAGGTTCTTTATAACCATTGGTAATCATTTCCCAGAGATCAATATAATAGCCTAGAAATAAACTTTTTATTCTATCTCTCTGATAGTCAAATTTATCTCCATCAAAAATAGGAGGTTTAGCATTGTATTAATCTCTGTCGTTTGTGTTAGTAGTAGATACTTAGAAGTTTTTTCTCACATTGGATCTCTCTACACGGTTAAATGTTTGATTAGAAAATCAATAACAGAGTCGGAGCTCTGGTACTAATTGAAGGTTGAGAAAAACACAAGAAGAGGGGTGTGAATTGGGTTCTCAAAAACTTTTTCGTTTAGAAGTGCTTTACACAAACAATCAAAATAAAATCAATGCTATAGAGAGAAATAATGATATGTTTGGTTTATACAAGATCACATTAGAAAAGGATACTCTTATCCACCCGCCAAGGTGATTACGCCTTACAAAAGGACTTAATCAACTAATCTTGAAAAATTACAAATGCATGGGCTACCCATAGTGACTAACAACAAAGAAATGATAACATGTTAGTGATCCCTTAAAAATTATGACCTACCCGGTCCCCTAAGAGATATAATGATCACTGACTCCTTAAGGCTTCTAACCTACCTGAATCCTTGAAGGAGATTTCTCTAAATCTTCTTGAGTATTCTGACTAACACCTTAGTCACTCAAGGAACAATCAACTTACAATTGAATAATGTGTTTACTGAAGAATGGAAAAACACAAGAAGGGGGGTTTGAATTGTGGTTTTTTAAAACTTAAAAACAAAAGACATGTTGGTTAACCTGGTTCTATTGAACTCAAACTACTCCAGTTCACCCGCTAAGGTGATTTCGCCTCTCTCAACGAGGTCTTAATCCACTATTCAAAACTTGATTACACAACCATAATGACAACTGTCAATGTCTTCTTGAGTCTAAACCACAGCCCAGTTTTCTCAAGGAATTACAAAGTAATATAATTGAAAGTGTATACAAATATGCTTTCTAACAAAAAGAATATCACAAAAGTGATGTATTACACAATAAAAGAGCACAAGGTAGAACTGGATAATTACGTTTTTATTTTTCGTGCGCAGTCGTTGTCTTCTTATATCTTCTTCACGTCTTCTTTAAATAGGAAATGCATGAGAGACATAAGAAGATGCTTTTTGAAGGTTGATGAAGTACATTTAATGTTCTTTCCAAAAGTCAAGATCTTGTCTTGGTTCAACCGTTACTTTTGATTTGCCATGTATAAATTGTAACACTGCAGAACATGCTCACATCAGAAGATAAATGTTACTGTTGAGACTTTTTTACTTTCCAGAACTTTACATATCAGAATATCAGAGTTCTTGTTTCACAACATTGGTGCATTCATAAGTTGTAACGTCAGAACTTCTTTACTTAAGCGTGTTACACATATTTTCTTCTAACAACGATCGTTCTCAAATTTTATGCTTCTTACATCATAACTTCCATGCATATTACAATACTTTATTAGAGAGCATATTTGTTCTTTATATATATCATTTGTTTGTTATCATCAAAACTCTTACAGGGATGTAGAACCAAACTATGTTCTAACAATCTCCCCATTTTTGATGATGATAAAAACTTGTATATTTTGAAAGACTACTCAAAAAACAAAAAAGAATTAAAGACTCCCCCTGAGTTGAAAACTCAGATAAAGAAAAATACTTCCCTGAAGATTGTTCTGATCAGAGTTGAGAAGAAGTCAAAATATAAAAATATCTTAAACTCTCCCCCTTTTTGTCAACAATCAAAAAGTAGTAACACCACAAGAAAAACAGAAGATTAAGATGAAGCAACGGGCAAAAGCAAAACAGTTTTTTAGATCTTTTGAGTTGTCTTTTCTGGATGGGATCTTCAGATGTTTTTGTAATATTTGTGACATCCTATTCTAGATTTTACTGAGATTCTTATGATGTTGTGTCCTCAGTAATGTTATCAATAGTTCCAGAGCCAATAATTTTTCCTTTCTGATTGCCTCTAAAACTTGTGTATCCTCCATATTTAAATTCCAGGCTTTGGAACATATGCTTTCTTCCTGTCATGTGTAGAGAGCATCCAGAGTCCAGGTGTTAAAACTGGTGTTTCAACCTTACTGTAAAAATATTTGCAACGTAGATGATTTTATTCTTTGGTACCCATATCTTTTTGGGTCCTTGATTGTTAGAGTTTCCAAAATTCTGTCTGAATTTTGGTTTAGCAGAAAACGCGTTACTGGTATATTTTATATCATGTGTATGCCCATAGGTGAAGTAAGAGTAAAAGGGTGTGTGTTTTATTATCATATCCTTAACTTTCTTAGGTTGGGATACTTTACCCTAATATCATATCCTTTTTCTGCCATTTCTGCTAACTCCATAGATCATTGAAGCCATCTTGTTCCTATCTATGTTTTTCGCTAGAAATTTTTGAAAGTTATGATCATATTCATTTATGATTCTATCATAGTTACTAAAAAATTCTAAAATAGTTTCTTTCTGAGCTATTTGTAATTTATTTTTAATAACACAATTTTCATTTTCGAGTTTAAAAATGGTTTCTTTTAGCTCAGAGTTTTTTGTTTTGAGTTTCTTAGTTTCTTCAGAGTCAGATACTAGATCCCTTTTCAGGTTCTTGTTTTTGACTCGAAGTTGCTGATATTTTTCAAGAATTTCTAACAGACTTTCTTCTAATTAAAATATAGAAAATTTTAAGAATACCCCTTCTGCCTCTGAGTTTGATTCTGATTCGAATGATGTAGAGTTATCTGATAAGTTGGCCATTTGGGCTATATTGGCTCGTTCATCTTCTGATTTTCTTTCAGCTTCAAAAGATTCTGAGTCATCCCATGTTGCCATAATACTTTTCTTCTTATGTTTGGAGAACTTCTTTTTAGGCATTTCTTTCTGTAGATTTGGACAGTCGCTTTTGTAATGGCCTGCTCCATTGCATCCGTAGCAAGCAATGTCTCTGTTACTTGATTTTCTGTATCCAGAAGATGATTCAAAATGATTCCATATTCTTCTAGGAGTTTTGAACTTCCTCTTCCTGTGCTTCCACAACTGATTGACTCTTCTAGAGAGAAGATATAGTTCATCTTCTTCTGACGAGGATCCACCAGAGTTTTCTTCTTTTTCCTGCAAAACTTTAGGTTTATATTTTTTATTAGATTTCAGAGTGAGAGACTTACCCTGCTTCTGGGGCTCATCTTCTTCTAACTCTATCTCATGACTTCTCAGGAAGCTGAAAAGTTCTTCGAGAGAGATTTTGTTCAGATCTTTGGCCAGTTTAAGAGCTGTGACCATGGGTCTCCATTTCTTAGGTAAACTTCTGATGATTTTCTTTACATGATCTGTAGTTGAGTACCCTTTATCCAGAACTTTTAGCCCAGCAACCAGAATTTGAAATCTTGAGAACATTGTTTCAATGTTTTCATCTTCTTCCATTTTGAAAGCTTCATACTTCTGAATGAGATCAAGAGCTTTGGTTTCTTTGATTTACGTGTTGCCTTCATGCGTCATTCTCAAGGAGTCAAACATGTGTTTTGCTGATTCTCTGTTTGTGATCTTCTCATACTCTGTGTATGAGATAACACTCAAGAGAATCGTTCTAGCTTTATGAATTCTTTCTTTTTTTGATCTAAAATTTTCTTTTTGTCAATCTTCTGATCATTTTCATCACTAGGATGAGTATAGCCATCAGTCACCATATCCCACAGATCAGCATTATGAGCTAGAAAGAAACTTCTGATTATGTCTTTCCAGTAGTCAAACTTTTCACCGTTAAATATTGAGGGTCTGCTGCTGATTTTGTCTTTCTCATCATGATAATCATTGTTGATGATCTGACATGGTCCCACCATAGTGTTTTTCTTGCTTGGATCTTTTTCTGACACGGTTACCAATTGAAGAATGGAAAAACACAAGAAGGGGAGGTTTGAATTGGGGTTTTTTAAAACTTAAAAACAAAAGACACGTTGGTTATCCTAGTTCGTTTGAACTCAAACTACTCCATTCCACCCACCAAGGTGATTTCTCCTCTCTCAATGAGGTCTTAATCCACTAATAAAAACTTGATAACACAACCACAATGACAACTGTCAATGTCTTCTTGAGTTTAAACCACAACCCAGTTTTCTCAAGGAATTACAAAGTAATATAATTGAAAGTGTGTAAAAATATGTTTTCTAACAAAAACAATATCACAAAAGTGATATATTACACAATAGAGGAGCACAAGGTAGAACTGGATAATTATGTTCTTCTTTTTTGTGCGCAGTCGTTGTCTTCTTACATCTTCTTCATGTCTTCCTTAAATAGGCAATGCATGAGAGACATAAGAAGATGCTTTTGGAAGGTTGATAAGGTTTAGTTAATGTTCTTTCCAAAAGTGAAGATCTTGTCTTGATTCAACCGTTACTTTTGATTTGCCATGAATAAACTGTAACGCTTCAAAACATGCTCACATAAGAAGATGAATGTTACCTTTGAGAATTTTTTACTTTCCAAAACTTTACATATCATAATATCAGAGTTCTTATTTCACAGTGTTGGTGCATTCATAAGTTGTAACGTCAGAAGTTCTTTACTTAAGCATGTTACACAGATTTGCTTCTAACAACGATCTTTCTCATCTTCTATGCTTCTTACATCAAAACTTCCCTGCATATTAAAATACTTTATTACAGAGTGTAACACGGTGAGAGAACTGACTTGATTGTTTTACGTTTGATCGCAATTGTTGCAGTTAGCAAGAGTCGCCACTGACTTTTCTTTTATCCAAAAGGAAAGGCTGAAAAGAACAGGAAAGACCTTTGAGATGTTTTCTTGATTTCGGGGGGTAGATTATGAAAAGGGAATGTATTAGCACCCTTTTCATCCATATTTATCTACGGGCTCTTACTTTCTTGCTAGATCACTTGTTTTTGTTTGAATATGTGCTTTTTGTGGTTTTTGAAAGTATTTTGAAAAGGCGTCATCGTTTAGGCAAACTTTGTAATGATTATCGTTCGTAAGAATGTATACAAAGTGTTGATCTTTTGAAAATGTTTCAAGTTTGTAAGATGCTTTGAAAGTGTTGGTGTTTGTTTTTGAAAATAGCAAGTATGTTTTGGTTTGAAAATGAGCAAGCAACTTAGGAACATTCTACCTACTCAAAAGTCTTTCATGTTTATTTCCTCTTTCCTTTGACATTGTTATCTTACCATTGATTTGGTAAGTAACCCTATCTTTGGATGTTAAAGGAACGGGCAAGGGTCATCGTATAGTCATGATTAGAAATGTTGTAAGATATCTTAGCATTTTCTTTAAGGGACTAAATCATTTTTTGAAAGGCAACTTTGATAGCATCATCGAGAGACTATGATCTTGTATTTTGTTTGTTTTTGCTAAGATACCCCACATGCATAATATGACCATTTTATAAGGCAACAAAGTGGATTTACCCTAAGGGTGAAAGTGTGCAAGTGTGTCTTTTTCATGCTTGATTTGTCTTGATTAGAGTTTGTTATTTGTTGGTTTTAATCTTTCCATACAAACCCTAATTACTAGCATTTGTATATAAAGTACTAAATTGCAGAAAATAAAAATACTAAGCTATTACATCATTAGGGGAGGGGGTGTACAAATTACAAATGGGGAATTGCAAGAAATTAAAACTATAATTATCTATTACAACCATATTGAATTTGAATAAATGTACAAGAAATAAAATGAATATAATGTACAAGTATGAATGGATAAATAATGGATTTTTGTATTAAAGGTTTTGACCTAATTAAATTAAAATAAGATAATTGACTAGAATAAGAAAATTAAAATTAAATTAGTAAAAGAAATTAATTTATTAAAGAAAACAAGTTTTTTAGGGTTTTTGTGAATTTAATTAAATTAGTAAATAAAATTAATTAAATAAAAGTCCTAAGTTCTAAATTGATTTTAATATACCAGAAAATAATATAATATAATAATTAAACCTAAATATTAATTATTAAGAAAGAAATTAATTTATTAAGAAATGTTTTTGTTCTTTTGATTTTATAAAACAAAATAAAATAAATAAGTGTAAAAATAATAAATAAAAATATTTTTTTTGGGTTTTTATTAATAAAAATAAAAAATAATATTAATAATAATACTAATAATAATAATGATAACAATAAAGGAAAAGAAATAAGATATAATAAGAAAAAGAAAATAAAAATGAGTTTGGGCCAGAGGGTGCTGAAATGAGACAGGGGTCAGAAAGAGAAAAAAAATAACCATGCCCATGTTGGAGGCCCCAAGCCTGTTCAAACAAAAAAGAAACAGAAAAAATATGAAAAAAAGGGCAAAACGGACGTTGGGGCTCGAACCCAGGTTTGTTAGATTAAAGGCACGCCCTTTAACCACTGGGGTGTTGATACATCTGTTAGCATTGGCACAACAATAAATACATAACACATAACTTGCCCTGACTGTACTTCATCTTCAACCTCCGACCAAAGGATCTGTGACTTGCTCATTCTTCAACCATTTTCAAAAATGTAAACATGAAACTTGTGTACTTTTTCACCACGAATCCAACCATGTAACTAATTTAAGCTAACATTCAAAGATAAAGATGAATTTATGAAAGTACCAAATCCTAACCTAAATGTTTCAACAAGTTTAAACTCAAAATTCTTCATGCTCAAGCAACATAAATGAAATCTACGGACATGTATAGTTTCAGGGCAATGATATCTACATTCTATCTTCACAAATACAAGCCTAACAATGCCTATATGAATAGTTCAAAAGTCAGAAAACTCACCTTGCAAGAGGGTATCGTGTTTTGTGTTTGGGCAGCTTTCAATGAGTTATAGTGATTGGGTTAGCTTCCTCAAGTTCCCAAAAAGCTAATGTGATGCTTGGCTTGAGCTGAAAGTGGCTGCGGAGTTCTAGAGAAGTCAACTTGCAGAGCCCTGTTTTTGGTTATGGAGGTTGATGAAGATGGAGTTACAATTATGAAATAGGGTCAGGGATGAGTTGTATATGATATTTAGAAGCTTTATGAACCAAAAGGCTTGGAAACAAAAGAGGGAGATGTGAGTTTCAAGTTTTTGGTCAGAATGTGCAACAATGGTGATTTGTGATACAGTTGAGTTCTAGGGAGTTTGAGGGCTTGTGTATGCATGTCCTTTTGATGCAAATGACTTGTTCATAAGTAAGGAAAATGCTGTGAGGCTTGAGAGGGTCAGAATCACACAAGTACAAGTTATGGCTATGTTACTTGATTTTTAAGAAAAGTGAAAACATGGTTTCAAGGTATAGTACAAGCATGGGCTGACTTGTTAGAGGCTTGAGACAAGTTTCTTTTGGGTTATAGGTTGTGTGTGATGAGAAGAGAACAAGTGCAAAGCTCAAGAACTGATTTTGTGCATAAAGCTACTATTCCAAAATGGCAATGTGCACTTTCTTCCTAAAATGGAAATAAGCATGGGCAGTGCATTGAATGCTTGAGTTGAAGCCTCTAACAGTTGTGCAAAACATTAATTATGGAGTGCCAAACAAGTTTGAGGCCTGTAAAGCAAATATTTTGCAGCCTAAACATTGATTTGAATTCTTGCTCATCATGAAATTGACCTATAATTCAAGAATGAAATGCCAACTTCATGCCTTCGATTCTCCTTTCTTAAACATGATCTAAAGGAGTTATTGGATATTTTAGAAAGCTTGTAATGTGCTATACAACCTCTCTTTTAATCACTTTTGAAAATTACCCTTGGAACTATGTGAAAAATTGCCATGAAGTTAGGTCAAAATCCTGCCTATGCCTAAACTAGGGCAAAATTTTCACTAAGTGTTTAGTTTCATGAACATGTATTCACAAAATCATAACTTGAAATACATGCATTTCTAGGAGAAGTTGTCTAAATAAGTATTTTATATCTCATTGAGATCTACAACTTTCATGTTGAAAGTTTCCTTTGAATCATCTTGCATCATAGTGAAAAAATGGCTCAAAGTTGTGAAAAAACATGAAGTTTTCAATACTTAGAAAAATTTCTAAGTTTGGAAACTTTGACTTTTCAAAATGAAATCTTGAATTTTTGATTTCTTGATGAAAAAGTTTCATATTTTGACATGTTTTGATGAATTGTGATCTTTGACACTTGATTTTGACCAAAAAGTCAAAGTTTGACTTTTCAGTGTACAATTGACTTTTGATTAGTTGATAAAAATCAACTATCAATCAATTGATCTTGGGGGATGTTTTGAGTCATGCCATTAGGTAAAAATGATGAAATTTAACTCTTGATATCATGTCTCAAACCAATTAACCATTTTCTAGGTCAAAAATCAGAAATTGCCCTTTCTCAGTTAAAACCCTAATTTTGACCATTTTGCCCTTTTGATGATCTGATTAAATTTCTTGAGGAATTATGGTTAAAACTTGATTAAATGACATAGATGAGTTCACAATGTTGATATGGATAAAAAATTATGAAGTTTTATTGTAAATTGACCATATTTGACTTTTTCCCCAATATAACTAATTTTTAGGTCAACTGATCAATTGACTGAGCAAAAATGTGATTTAAGCCTTGAAACTTGACATGAGAAATATTGAGGGTCCGTAGTGATCCATGAAAGTCAAATGAGGCATTAAAAGTTCAAATACCCTTGTGCAATCTCAAACCCTAATTTCAGTCATCAGTGCTTAAGGAGGTGTCTTGAGCTAATCAATCCTTGTACAGTCTTGAACCAAAGGAGATCTTGTGAGAAAATATTTGATAAATGAGAGAGAAAATTTTGGGGTACAACAGCTTTCCTGTTTAATCTTCTTAATCCTGAAGAGTTAGATTGGCGGATCTGCCATTCGTGACTTGAAGGTGGAAGATGATTGGACACTAGAGTGCCCAGAAATTTGCACTCGAAGATGAAATGGGAATGGACTTATAGATGCCATTTGGAGGAACGATTGAGATTTTCCGTAGATGGGCTTGTAGATGCCATCCAAGGGTGATTGTTGACAGAGAATGGACTAAGTTTGGACTTGATTTCAACTGGAAAAGAATCAGAACAAATCTTTGGAGTGATTCATCTGAAACAGAGAAAGTGCCTACTGAGAAAGAATCGGAATAAATCATTGAGAGATTTACCTGAACCAAGAGAAAACATCTGCAGGAAAGAATCAGAATAAACCGTTGAGAGATTTAAGCTGAACCGGCAGGGATCTGGAGAAGAATTAGAATAAATTGTTGGGAGATTTATCTGAACCAGAGGAAACATCTGCGGGAAAGAATCAGAATAAACCATTGAGAGATTTAAACTTAACGGGAAGGGATCTTGAGAAGAATCAGAATAAATCGTTGAGAGATTCATCTTAACCATAGGAAACATCTATGGGAAAGAATCAGAATAAACCGTTGAGAGATTTAAACTGAACCGGCAGGGATCTGGAGAAGAATCAGAATAAATCATTGAGAAATTCATCTGAACTAGAGGAAACATCTGCAGGAAAGAATCAGAATAAACCGTTGAGAGATTTAAGCTAAACCGACAGGGATCTAGAGAAGAATCAGAATGAATCGTTGGGAGATTTATCTGAACCAGAAAAAACATCTGCGGGAAAGAATCAGAATAAACCGTTGAGAGATTTAAGCTGAATCGGCAGGGATCTGGAGAAGAATCAGAATAAATCATTGGGAGATTTATCTAAACCAGAAAAAACATTTGCGGGAAAGAATCAGAATAACCCGTTGAGAGATTTAAGCTGAATCGACAGGGATCTGGAGAAGAATCAGAACAAATCATTGAGATATTTATCTGAACCAGAAATGTTTCTTTTGGAAAGTATCAGGATAAACCGTTGAGAGATTTAAACTGAACCAAAAGAGGTCTTGAATATTATTTAACTGGAGAGAATCAGAGTAAATGTTTGAGCGATTTATCTGAACCAGAGAAAGCATCTGCTACGTAGATGGTTGACTAATCCTTTCTTGGGAGTTGATCTGTATTTGACTTGCTGAATATTTGACGATAATTTTCTGTTGATTGATCTTTCCTGAAAAGATGAAAGGTTAGTTGTATGCAATGTCATGATGTATGAAATGCATGGTACAATGATGTTCTCAAAATAAATGAGATTGTGTCGTATGTATTTGTGTTGTCAATTATATGACGTATGAATGTAATGTATGGACACATTAATTGTTATGCTGCAGTATTGCTGGAGTCAGGGAAAATAAATCCCTGAGCATTGCTGAGAATGAGGAGTGCAAGTCTTCATATTTTGAAGTGTTGATGAGTTTCCATTTGTTAGAGAAATAAACTTTATTGTGTAAGGGAAACATTTTGTATTGCTTGTACACCTCGTGAAATCCTACTGGGGAATCTTGAGAAACAGGGAGACTTTCACTGGGGAATCTTAGGAGCGGTAACTGGAAGTTTTGTTCTGTCTGGGATGTGAGAGAGAGCTTGATATCATTAAGCTGCATACTGGAGATACGTTAGCGATCCTGTAGTGGGATGTCCCGTTTTCCGCTCTTGCTGGAAAAGTATCTGCGAGGGACTTTATGGAATAGTCTAAAGATATTATCTTATTTCTTAAAGCCATTAGTGATTGTATTTCTATTTTTTGTTCCTCTTTTTTTGTTCATTTGTAAACAGTAGTTATGTTCAAATGCATATGTTCAAAAATAATCATTGGACGTTTTCGCAAACAAAACACGAAAAAAGAAAAATATATAGTTTTACACTTTCAAAGGGATATCTTTGTATTAACTTGAATAAGTATTTTTGTACAATGAGACAAGCATTCTAGTAAGAGAATATTGTCGTAAAAAATGAAAATTGATACAAAGAAAAGATAGCTATGTGAAATGATCCCATGGGGTTCCTATTCTACTATAGCCTTCGTGTCTCTGAGTGTCTTGTCCACTTGCTGCCTTGTCCGAAGTTTATTGGATTAATTAGACCCGTTTGAGCTTGTCAGTTGATGCTAAAGCTTGTCTGTATGTTGATCCAACGGGACATAGTCATACGCTTTAATTCCCTAACTTTTGCCTGGACCGCCCTTTCGGGTTTTCAGTCCACCGGGATACCCTTTTTCCCCAAGCCGCTTTTTCAGGTTTTCAGCTTGCCGGGTGTACAGATTCTTTTTATTTCCTCCCTAATTTTTGCCCGAACCTTTTTGGTTCGCCGGGATGCCCTAATTTTTGCCTAGGCCAGTCGACCTAGCAGGTCTTTATTCATGCGTAGTATCTTTTAACTATGTCTGTGTTTACAGGGTGTGGAAGGTCGTCGCCATCCATAATGGTTAGGATCATTGCTCCACCAAAGAATATGCTTTTGATCATAAATGGTCCTTCGTATGTAGGAGTCCATTTGCCCATGGGATCACGTTGTGGCAATATGATACGCTTGATTACCAAGTCACCAACCTGATATACCTGACGTCTGACCTTCTTGTTAAAAGCCTTGATCATACGTTTTTGGTACATCCGACCATGACAGACAGTCGTAAGCCTCTTCTCATCAATCAAATTCAACTGGTCAAGCCGAGTTTGGATCCAATCATCTTCATTCAGCCCTACATCCTTTATGATTCTCAGAGAAGGTATTTGGACTTCAATTGGTAGAACAACTTCCATGCCGTATACCAAGGAGAAGGGAGTTGCCCCTGTTGATATGCGTGTCGTGATACGGTAACCGTGGAGAGAAAATGGTAACATCTCATGCCAGTCCTTGTAAGTCACTGTCATGTTTGTATGATCTTTTTGATGTTTTTATTTGCGGCTTCGACAACGCCATTCATCTTTGGCCGGTAAGGAGAAGAATTATGGTGATGGATCTTGAATTACGCGCATAGTGCGGTGATCATAGTATTATTGAGATTCGTACCAATATTTATGATGATTCTTTCCAGGATACCGTACCGACAAATGAGATTCTATTTGATGAATCGGGCCACAACATTCTTGGTGACAGAAGCGAAAGAAGCTGCCTCAACCCACTTGGTGAAATAATCAATGGCCACCAAGATGAAGCGGTGTCGATTAGAAGCTATAGGTTTGACTTCTCCAATCATATCGATGCCCCACATCGCGAATGGTGAGGGAGCAGTCAGGATGTTAAGAACAATTGGAGGCACATGTACTTTGTCAGCATAGATCTGACACTTGTGACAGGTTCGAGAATGCTGATGGAAATCTGCTTCCATGGTAGACCAGTAGTACCCCGCTCGTAGGATATTTTTAGCAATCGTATGCCCACTAGAATGGGTGCCAAAAGTGCCTTCATGCAGATCAGCCATGATCTTGTGTGCCTCAACCTTGTCTACACAACGAAGCAAAATAGAGTTGTGGTTGTGCTTGTAGAGAATGTCATTACTGAGGAAGAACTTAGCAGAGAATCTTCTCAAGAACTTCTTATCATTGACTGAAGCTCCCTCCAGATACTCTTGGGCCTCGAGATACCTCTTAACTTCATGGAACCAAGGCTGGTCCACTACCTCTTCAGTATCGATCTCGTGACAGTAAGCTGGTTCATCCATCTGCTCAATGGTGATATGGGGAGCCTCGTTACCCCACTTGAGTTTAAACATGGATGACATAGTGGCTAGCGTGTCCGCTAATATATTTTCCTCTCGTGGAAAATGCTCAAAGGTAATTTCCTCGAAATGTGGGATTAATGTCAACACATATTCTTTGTAGGGGATGAGATTAGGGTGCTTCGTGTCCCATTATCCTTTGATCTGACTGATGACTAAGGCTAAATCTCCAAATACACTTAAGGATTTTATTCCCAAATCGATGGCAGCTTTGAGACCAAAAATACACGCTTCGTATTCTGCCATATTATTAGTACAGTTGAAACAAAATCTTGCAGTGAAGTGAGTATGACATCCTTCAGGGGATATGATTACAGCACATATGCCATTGCCGAGTGCGTTTGAGGCTCCGTCAAAAACCAAGGTCCATCGGGATCCTTGTTCAGGTTCGTCATATGGTCTGAGTTCTTCAAAATTGCTTACCGACATGATGTCTTCATCTGGGAAATCGAATTTCATGGACTGATAGTCATCCACGGCCTGATGAGCAAGGTGATCGGCTAGGACACTTCCCTTTATTGCTTTTTGGGTAGTGTACTGAATGTCATATTCAGTCAGAATCATTTGCCATCTTGCTATTCTCCCATAGAGGACAGGCTTCTCGAATATGTATTTAGTTGGATCCATCTTGGATATCAATAAGGTAGTATTGGTCAACATATATTGTCTCAGCCGGCGAGCAGCCCATGCCAGAGTGCAACAAGTTTTCTCGAGCAGTGAATATCTTGTTTCACAGTCGGTAAACTTTTTGCTCAGGTAGTATATAGCATGCTCTTTTCGGCCAGACTCGTCATGTTGCCCCACCACACACCCCATTGAATTTTCCAAGACAGTTAAATACATGATTAAAGGTCTTCCCTCGACTGGTGGCATCAAAACAGGAGGATCTTAAAGGTACTCCTTGATCTTATCGGAGGCAGCTTGGCATTCATCATTCCATTTGACTACTCGATCTTTCTTCAGTAATTTGAAGATTGGTTCACAAGTAGCGGTTAGGTGAGAAATGAATCTGGAGATGTAGTTAAGCCGTCCTAAGAATCCTATGACTTGCTTCTCGGTGCGAGGATAAGGAATTTCTTGTATTTCTTTCACCTTGGAAAGGTCCACTCTGATGCCTTTACCGCTGACAATGAAGCCTAGAAGTTTACCGGACCTCACCCCAAATGTGCATTTATTCGGGTTCAACCTTAGCTTGTACTTCCTTAGCCTTTCAAACAGTTTTTGCAAATGGTCAAGATGTTCCTCTTCAGTTTAAGATCTGTCTATCATGTCATCCACATAGACCTTTATTTCATGATGGATCATATCGTGAAATAGAGATACCATGGTGCGCTGATAAGTTGCCCCAACGTTTTTCAACCCGAATGGCATAACCTTGTAACAGAACGTGCCCCACTATGTGATGAAGGTCATTTTCTCCATGTCCTCAGGTGCCATTTTGATTTGATTGTAGCCTGAGAAACCATCCATAAATGAGAACACTTTATGATTTGCGGTATTGTCAACCAAAATATCGATATGGGGAAGTGGGAAATCATCCTTAGGGCTTGCCCTATTCAAATCTCGGTAATCCACACACATGCGTACTTTGCCGTCCTTTTTAGGCACTGGAACAACATTGGTGACCCATTATGGATAGGAGGTGACGGCTAAGAATCCGGCATTGAATTATTTCCTGACTTCAGTCTTGATCTTCTCTAACATGTCTGGCCGCATGCGACGGAATTTCTATTTTACCGGAGGATAGTTTTTTTTCGTCGGTAGATGATGGACCAGGATATCAGCATCAAGTCCTAGCATATCTTTGTATGACCAGGAAAAGACCTCAACATAGTCATGTAGTAACTGAGTTAAGCGCTTCTTGACACTAGGTTCCAGATTGGCACCCACCTTGACTTCTTTCTTGTCCTCTTCGGTACCCAAGTTAATTGTGTCAACCGGTTATTTGTGGGGTTGTATGGTCCTTTCTTCCTGTTATAGTAACCTGGCTAGTTCCCCTGGCACTTCACAATCTTCCTCACCTTCGTCTTCGGCTTGGTAGATCAAATTTTCAAAGTCACAATAGGCCATAGCAGAATTGTTACCCATGGGATCCTGAGTGGATGTGGATCTGCATTTTGATATGTGAGTGTGTGTAAGAGCATAGCTATTATTGGAAAAAAAATAAACATGTAAAAAAAGAGAAACAAAGAGCGTAAAGTTTTCATGCAAAAACTTCCATGATTCATTGATGGCATATGAAAATGAAGTAACAACCCTTACAAATGGACCGTTGTGCATCGGGTAAGACATAAGGTTTTAAAAGTCTCAATTGTTTAATTATTACAAGTCCGACAAAAAATTAAAGACAATTATTGTTGGATAAAAGTAATTGGGGCAAAATCTTTGGCTTCCCAGTTTTTGAGTCTTCTATTGATAGTTGGGAAAATCTATTCTTCCAGGTCGCATCTGTCATCACTATCCTCCACTGCATTGACTTCATGGTTACTGATCCACAAAGGTGGTCCCCCGGTACGAGCATGACGAACAGCTTTCTGGGCTCCTGAAGTGAAACCCAAACCAAATTTGTCAGATTTGTAGGGAATATCTGGGAGTTGTCCCCAAATAGTACGCCCACCTTCTTCGACTACTGCCTTGGCATCTTTCAGAGAATACATCTTTAGCGGAGGTCTGGTAATCTTTGGGACTTGGGAAACAGTCTTGGTTGCTGCCACTGTCTATGGTACTTCCTCGAAATGCTGACACGGAGTTTCGATGAATTCACCATCCAATTCCACGTATCTGAAGGAGTTCAGGTGACTGACCATATATTCCTCCTCTCCATGGACATTAATGATTTTTCCCTTGGTTGGGTATTTTAGCATCTGATGTAATGTAGAGGTGACGGCACCAGCGTCATGAATCCAAGGTCGGACCAATAAACAGGAATAGGAAGGGCGAATATCCATTACATAGAAAGTTGAATCAAAGGTTTGAGTTCCAACTTTTATGGGGATATCCACCTCCCCATGCACCATTCTCTTCGAATCGTCGAAGGCTCTCACCACTATGTTGTTGGGTTTTAAGGTCAAACCTTCACAATCTAGTCTATCCAAAGCCTTCTTAGGTAGCACATTCAAAGATGAACCAGTATCAACCAAGATATAGGCCAAAGTTGTGCCCCTGCATTCTATAGAGACATGCAACGCCTTATTGTGTTTCCTCCCTATGGGTGTAAGATCAGCATCAGAAAAGCCCAAACCATTATCAGCGGTCAAACTGGCCACATAGTCTTGGAATTTTTCAGCTGAGGTTTCCTGTGGCACATGGGCAGTTTTAAGAAATTTCACCAAGGCCTTCGCATGAGCCTCGGAGCACAACAGTAAAGCTAGCATAGAGATCTTTGAAGGAGTTTTCCCTAGCTGTTTGACTACATTGTAGTCGCTTCTCTTTATATTTTCAAAATTTCTTCCATCTCCTTTTGGGAGGCCTCTGGGGTAGATACTGATTGTGCCTTCATCCGGACAGGTTCAACCAAAATGCCTTTGCCCCGAGTCTCAGTCGACTCGGCGGTAGGGGTGTCAGTAGGGGTAACCATAGGAACTGTAGTAGTAGTGTCAACAGGAACAAAAGCAGGGATGATCACAGGACCGGTAATAGTTTTTGGAGGAGTAATCTCAGGGGAGAACAATCTTCCACTTCGGGTTATTTTGCTGGTTCCCACAATATTGCCGATGTCGGGGTCAGCCCTCTCAAAAACTGACTCTTCATCAGCCAGCCAATCCTGTTTGACGCCGTGATAGTAGACGTCACCTCCATAGTTCCATGGGACAGTTTTATCTGAGGAGTAAAGGATCGGTCCTGGCATAGTAATTATTAGTGGGGTCACCTTTGGAACAGATGTAATCCTAACGGGTCTTTTTGTGGAGACCCTGGAAGGATTTGCGGAAATGGTTACTATTGAAACATCCTTGTAAGAAATGGTTGGAACGGGATTCTTTTCAAACAAAATCTCTTTGTCATCCATCAGGCACTGGACACCTGCTTTCAATAAATGACAACCAGTTGGTAGAGATAAACAGAGGTGGAAGCCTTCGCCACAGCCCGAAAATAAATTGGCCTTCAATAGGTTCCTCTTGACAGTCAAGAGAGGAGTAATAAGTTCATCAACAACAGTAACAAACACATCATCTTCAACAGCGTTAACATCACGACCATGCTTGGGTATAGGAGCGATGATAACATTTGGGATCTCAGGAGCATCAATTTCAATTTCTTTTGCCTCGAGAAGGTCTTGCACCTTGTTTTTCAAAGCCCGACAGTTGTTGGTATCATGGCCTGGACTTTCTGAATGGTAAGCACAACGAGCATTAGGGTTGTAATGAGGAGAGGCAGTGTTGGGATTCTTAGGGCTTCCTTCAAAGTTACCAGATTAGATCTTAACAAATGTGGCAGGACTTGAGACAGCATCATATTTATCTGGGTAAATTGTCTTACCGGTCTTTCCATTCTAGGCTGGTTGTTCCTTTGTTGAGTAGGTCCAAGCTTAGGGATCATGACGGCCCCTACCGTTGGACGGTGTTCAGTCCTGTCTTGATTCCTTTGAGGGTACACAACACTAATCTCTTTCTTCCTAATGAAAGGTTTTCTCACGGCACTGGAGGATGTGTCTTTTTGGATCTTCCCACTCTTAATCCCAGCTTCCACTCTCTCCCCGGTCAAGATTAATTCAGTGAAGCTGGATGAGGAGCTTCCAATTAGATGATTAAAGAAAGGACCGGACAGGGTACCCAGAAACATGTCCACTAGCTCTCTGTCAGACAGGGGAATCTGGACTCTTCCTGCTAAGTCCCTCCATTTCTGAGCGTAGTCTTTGAAACCCTCGCTCGAACCCATAGCCAGACTTTGGAGTTGAGTACGGGTGGGAGTAAGGTCTGCGTTGTATTGATACTGTTTATGAAAATCAGCGGTCAGGTCTTCTCAATTATGGATATTGGCCCTCTCAAGTTGATAGAACCAATATAGCTGAGTTCCGGATAGACTATCCTGAAAGAAGTGGACCAACAAATCTCTGTCAGCAGTGTGAGGTTGTATCTTCCTCACATAAGATCAGAGGTGCTTCTTAGGACACGAAACCCCATCGTATTTAGCAAACACTGGTGCCTTGAACTTTTGTGGAATAACAATCCCAGACACCAAACCCAGCTCTTCAAAGTCCAGCCCGGGCACCTTCTGAATCTCCATTGCACTTAGACGATCTTCCATATGTTTGTACTTCTCATCAGCTAGAGGATATTGCTCTTCAGAGTAATTATCCTCTTCTTCCTCTTCAGATTCTGGATGGTCAATCACTTCTTTCTTGATTATCCTTTTCACCTGATGATGCTGCAAAGTCTATGGTCCGTCTAGTTGGCCCTGGGAACCTTATTCCTAGATTCAAAACACCGGTTGATTTCTTTTCTTTTTTCTTCTTTTCTTCGATCAACAATGTTTTCAAATCCTCTTGTCCTTTTGCCAAAGTCAAGAACATTTGTTGAAACTGAGCATTTTGCGCCTGGAGATCTTTTACTGTCTGTTCAAGATCCATCTTACTGAAATAAATAGTAGAAAGATAAGGAGACCTATGGTAAGAAACCTGTTTATGTTATGATGAATGAAGATGCATATGCGATGATTTCAAGGAAATTAGAAATTTAAATTTGCTTTAGACCAAAAGGAACACATGTTATATTAATAAATCAAAGTTTGAGTACATCATGTCTCTTTGGGCTTACAAAGAAATATAAAAACTCTAATATAAAAAGGTTGAATGCATCCTCTTTGGTGCGATGTAGGCGTTCAGATTCCGCTCCTCATGAAGCTGCTTGGTGAGTTCCAAAACTTTCTTCTCGTTGGCGTAGAATTGGGCCTCGAAAGTGTCTCGCTCCCCCTTAAGTTGTATCCAATCCCTTTGAAAGTCTTCGAGAGAGGTGGGCATGTCAGGATGCAGGATAGTGTATGGGACATCTCCTTCCACAACAGGCTCTTTGATAACCGGGAGAATGGAGGGGTAAGGCATCATAAGACTTTGAGCACGGGCTCGTACCCATTTGAGATAAGGCTCAAGAGGGATGGAATTCTTGTGCTCCAATGTCTTGCTATCCACCTTGTTCAACATCCTCCAAGCTTGGATAAACCTCTGGCGGTAACCTTGATCGTCATTCTCGTAGTCAAATACCAACCCTTGAATAAGCATCTCATGGGGACCATCCCTTCAGGCATAACTGAACTGTCGTAAGGCCAAGCAGGAGTTGTAAGTGATGCCTCCTCTAATGCCAGGTAAGGGGACATTATAGAATTCTCCATAACGGTCGACGATAGTAACATTATCTAAAGATCGGGAACACCAATGAATATTTGAATGTCTGAGCGTCATTTTTGTACCCCAAAATTTTCCCTCCCATATTCTTCAAGATTTGTCAAGATCAATCTTCAAATGGATCAATGGGTTGCCCAGTCTAAACATCCTCCTAAGCCAGTCAAATTAAGGTTTTGGTTCCTTCAGTGAATTTGAGGTTTTCAATGGTCCAATCAAGTCCCAAATGCCTATACACATTGTCAAGCATCTACATGTCAAGTTTCAAGACTCACAACATCAAATTGCACAGTCAAAAGCCCTAGTTGCTCCACAACCAACTGTAGGGGTAAAATGGTCATTTGGCAGTCAAAAGTCAAAATTTTTGGTCAACATCTTATTTTGAAGCCACAATAATCATTTGATCAAGTCTTGATCATGATTCCACAAGAATGGCTCAAAAATCATCAAGATGCAAAAGTTTCCATTTTTAGACAGCTGAAAAGTCAACTGTAACTTGACCTAGGCATAACTTTTTCATGGTTCATCAGAAAAATCCCATCCAATGCTCATTTTGAAGGGTATGACATTTACTACAACTCATCTTCACATTCCAAGTCCAAGAAATGCTCTCACAAAAAGTTATCAATTTCTACATTATAGGTCATTTTCAAAAGTCAACAAAAAGGCATTTTAAGTCAAAGACCATAACTTGAGATTGGTGAATCCAAATGACATGGGACCAAAGTCATTGGTTAGAGGACTTCAATACCTTTCCAAAATGTCCAAGAACATGTTCATATGATCAAAATTGAGCAAGATATGCATTGGAGAAGTTGGGAAATTTTCATGAATGTGCAAAAGTCAACTATCCTTAAAACTTCAATTTTTGACAAAAGGGCCCACTTTCTTCCACTTGATTCAGCCTTTTCATGCCACCCACGTGTCCCATGATTAATTTCAAGACCAAACATTTATTTTTCCATTTTATTTAATTTTTATTGATTTAATTCATTTTAAATCCATAATAATTCAAATAAAATCTAAAAATTAATGGAAGGGCATCTTTTTGATTTGGACAACTTTCATATACCACATGCCAGCTACCAAATTCGTGCTAGGGCTATTTTGTGCATAAAATCTTGAATTTGTACCAAATATGGAAAGGTCCTTTAATGGTGGTCAACAAGAATCCCAACTTAATTAGACCAAGATACAAGCTCAGTTGCTGACCTAATTTCATTCATACCTACATAAGCAAGCGTGACAAACCTAATTCACGACCCAAGCATTGCTGAAACGGCAAAATCAAAACTCAAAAATTGTTGGAAAAGTGAGAGATCTAGAACTAGGTTGCAGGCATTTTAAGATCAAAAGGAGAACGTGACATCCTTCCTTGCCATCCCCTGAAGCCAAAGCGACCACAAACGCATCCTAAGACTCACCATACAGCACTGTAAGTAATCTTGAAGTCACCTTTGAACATGGAATCGTGTTTCTTCATTCTTGCATTTTTTTCTCAAAAATATTAGCATATTCATACTCCTTGTTTGATTTCTAACGTAACTGCATTATTCAATTCCATTTTTATGCCTTGTATGACAATGCCTGTGCCTAGGGTTTGTATATGTTGTTTTTAGGCATTTTGTTTTCAGGAGAAATCAGGACAAACCATAAGCATAGATGTGATCAGGAGACATGGACGATCCCGACCATGGGCTTGGATGGCGTTTTTGAAGCCTAAGGATGATTTTAGGAAAGGGCCTACGGAACTTCCTGCGGATAAAAATCCGCAGGTAACTGAACCAGAGATTTGGAGAAGACGACCACATGTCGTTCTCCCATTCGTCTGTTTAAAAGTCACGCGCGTTTTTTTATTTTTTTTTAGGCATATGCGTTGATTCATCAATATATTAATCACTTCTTATTACTATATCAAATGAAACATGCAGCTCAACTGGCCAAGGCGTTTGTGTATTGAGCGCTGGGACCTGGGTTCGAATCCCAGGTCCCCCAAAATATTTATTTGTTCTTTTCTTCACATGATCTCATGCAGCGCTATACAAGGCGTTCCACCATAGGTCTCAATCATCCAGGCGCCAGGTGTTTACAAGCAGCGATCCAATGGCTTAGAGTGGACGACCATCATGTATCCAGTCAACACGTGCTACAGAGAATTCAGAAGGTCAACGCAGGCTTGGGGTTAATGGGCTTGGAATCTACTAGCAAACCTCCATTCTGGGCCCAGAACCCCCCCCCCCCTTTGGTTCATCCTTTTTTCTTTTATTTTATATTTCCCATTTTTATTTATTTACTTTTTTTCTTCTAATTATTATTATTATCACTAAAACTAATTAATTAACATTTTCACAATAAAAATTCAGAAAACTAAAAAATGTAAATATTTTATTTTTATTAATTTCAATTACTTTTTTGTAAATAAATGCAAATTAATTAATTTAGTCTTTTTATTAATTAGGTTTAATTTTAATCCTTTTTTACAATAAATAAAAATGAATTAGACTTAGGTTTTTTTTTACACTTTTAATTTCTTTTTTTATTTTATTCCATTAAAAACATAAAAAACACAAAAAACATTTTTTTTTCTTTTAATAAATTAATTAATTAGAATTAGATTTAATAGTTAATTTAATTGCAAAAAAAAAGACAAATTCAATTCTTTCTCAAAAAAAAGGGTCAAAACCCTAAGGACGTCCCGATTCAATCTTTTGCGCGCATTTTTATTTTAATTCATTATCTGCTCAGAAATGTAATAGTTAATTAGAACTTTATCACTTTCTTTTAATTTCTCGCACTTATTTTCCAAACGGGTTATGTTTTTGGCGATGTATATACCCGCGCCTTGTAATAGCTAGATTTACCTTTTCCGCACTTTATTTTCCGCACTCTTAACTGTTAAAATGCATGAAAGACTTGTATGACAAATAAAATCAATCCGTAGCTCACAAAAGCATGTTCAAAGATAAAATTAATTGAAAAACAACACACATGCACATGCCACTCTTAGGGTACGCCTCACTTGGTTGCCTCGAGGTGGTCATCAAGTATAGGGTGTTTTAGAGGTCGCCCTCCTGTCTAAAGATCCAGTTGCCTCGAAACGGTTGCCTCGGATAAAAAGGATCTAGGACATTAGGGTTACCGCTAAGGCGTCCTACCATTGCTTTGGTGACCACACATTGTCCCTATAATCGAATTGACCCGAACACCTCCAATGACGGTGCTACCTACTTCTCAATAGTGGGATAGTACTGTCTAAAGGACTCTTACACAGCCTAATTCCTTAGGGTAGGTAGATCTCATGGGTACTTGCTCTTTCGAACAAATAAAACAACTTTTTGCACTGACACTTTCAAAAGGTTTTCAAACAAATTTTTCATACACTCTTGAGGACAGATACAAGAGTTACCTAGAAATTTTTCAAACGAAACTTCTTTAAAACCCACACACACTTGAAAAGCAAACCATTTTTGAAAACATAAGAGCAAGTACCTAAGAGCCCGTGGATAACCACGGATAGAAAGGGTGCTAACACCTTCCCTTTCTATAAATCTACCTCCCGAACCGAGAAACATTCTCGAATAAGGAATTTTGCTGTGCTTTTGTCCTTTCCATGTTGGAGAACATAAAAGACGGTGGCGACTCTTGCTTACCGCGACATTTCGCGAACCAGCTTAAAAAACAGTCAGTTCTATTTCCACCGATCACAGAACTGGCGACTCTGCTGGGGAGTAGTATAAAAGTGAGGTGTACCTTAGGATTAGACCACTCTTGTTTTCAATTGTTGTTTTGTTTGCTTTAAAATTGTGGGCCTGTTTTGGGAGTTTCATAGATCCTAACCCGGATCTGGGGGATACCTTTTAGAAAGTAGCAACAAACTGTGAGGGAACTGTGCGGGGTATACCAACACGGTTGAAGCAGTTTGCTACATTGATGTGGCACTTTGGTGAGTACCGGTAACCCTTGAGTCAAGTCAAGGAGAGTACGGGGCCGCCGCGTGGTGTCGTGAAGCATCAACTGACCTTAGGAACCTTACTTGACCATCCTGGCCTCTTTAGGGGTAGTGAGATGACCGGCTTTGGTGCAGTCCGAAGTTGGTAGATACTCGATACTACACTCATTGAGGGTTATTTTCTTGGAATATTTTGATCGCCAGTTCAGTGGCTAAATCAAAACAATGAACATAGAAAACAACCCAATGATATTGAGCTCCTTAGAACCCGGTTACTTTTGATAGGACAGGTTTTGAGCCCACCAACTTCAAGAGGGTAATACCTAGACCTCATGCTGGCCTAAACTCTAAGGGCTGTCTGGTGTGAATTGTGTGCCTTATCATGTTTGCCTTTTGTGAATACTTGTGGTGTGCTTTTATCATAACATCATAAAGCATCATACGCATTTACTAACCACTTCAAGGGTTCGAATCTTCATCTTTGTTCTTGTTTTGTAGGACCTGGAAACTATCCGCAGAAAGACAATTCCGGTCAACTTGTAAGGATCCCTCCTCACCTTAAGGAGCTTACATCCAGGATTCCCGAGAACTCTTCCTTCAGTGAAAGGCATGGTAGACTCATCAGCTTGGTCAACACCAACATTGAAGAAGATATGATAAAAGTTCTCTTCCAGTTCTTTGACCCTTTGCACCACTGTTTTACTTTCTCATATTATCAATTGGTGCCTACCTTGGAAGAGTTTTCCCAGCTTCTGAAGATTCCCATTCTCAGTCAACTACCCTACAACGGTACGGAAAGGGAACCAAAACTTGAAGAAGTTGCTAAAGCATTATGCCTACAACCATCTGACATCAAGGGACATTGGGAAGTTAGAAGTGGTATCAAAGGATTCTTGGCAAAGTTCCTGTTTGAGAAGGCACAAGAATGTTGGAATTCCCTTGACCTACAAGCCTTTGAAGAGGTTGTGGCACTCCTCGTCTATGGGTTAGTATTGTTCCCGAATCCAGATCAGCTTATAGATATCAATGCTGTCAAGATCTTCATGTCCAGGAATCCTATACCTATGTTGCTTGGGGACATCCTCCACTCATGTTACACTCGAACCATGAGAAAAAGAGGTGTTCTCATGTGCTGCACTCCTCTCCTGGAAAGGTGGTTTATTTCGCACCTTCCACAATCAGTTTTGAAGAACGAGCGGGGTTTGAGATGGTCGCAACGGTTAATGACTCTTACACATGCTGATATACATTGGTGTTCTCGGTCCAGAGAAAATGTCACTATCATTGATCGTTGCGGAGAGTTTCCTAATGTCCCTTTACTTGGAATCAGAGGAGGCACTACTTACAACCCGTGTCTGGCTTTGAGACAGTTTGGTTATGCTCGGAGGGATGGCCCTCATGATATGTTGATTCCTGACATAGTTTTTGACTTTGACAACGATGCACAAGGACTTCGCCAGAGATTTATCAGAGCTTGGAGGATGCCTAACAAGGTGGATAGCAAGACACTGGGGCACAAGAACTCTATTCCCCTTGAGCCTTATCTCAAGTGGGTACGAGCCCGCTCCCAGAAGCTGGTGATGCCATATCCTCATGTTCTCCCTGTGATCAAAGAGCCAGTTGTGGAAGGAGAGGTGTCCTACACCATTCCACATCCAGACATGCCAACATCTTGGGAAGAAATGCAAAAAAGCTGGATCCAACTCAAGGAAGAACGAAATTCTCTTGAAACCAGTCTACATGCCAGTGAGAAGAAGGTCTTGGAGCTCACCCGTCTACTTCACGAGGAAAAGACTCCCAACACCTACATTGCTCCAAAGAGGATGCGCAGTGTTTTTTGGGATTGATTATTTTGTAATATTTCGCCCATGAGGCATTGATGTACTGAACAGATTATTTCTTAATAAAGTGTGTTACTTTTTGTCTACAACGAATTTGAACTTTCGAACCCTTGAATGCATTGCATAAATAGCATATCATGCATCATGTGCATAACAGGTACTCTTCTTTACAGGTCACTCATCTTCTTCGCTGTTTATTTCAGCAATCATCATGTCTTCCGAGCTTACCAACGAACAAGCTATCAAGGCCCTCCAGGCCCAGAACGCCCAATTTCAAGAGATGGTCATGAGCTTAGCCCAGGGACAATAGGAGTTGAAGGCTTTGCTCCTGAAGAAGAAGAAGAAGAGGACTGTGCTGTTCAACACTGGACGCAGATTCGGGAATATACTGCAGAATGAAGCTGAGCTGACTACTCCATCTGTTGGGGAAGGCAGTCCCCAAGAGGGAAGAGTTCCTAGTCCCGTGGTCTCCGACAACGAGACAGATTTTAATGATGAACAATACCCTCCTGTTGAGGACAGGTACAAACAGCTGGAGGACCGGTTAAATGCTATGGAGATCCAACGTGTGCTTGGGTTGGATTTTGGAGACTTAGGGTTATCTTCCGGGGTGGTGATCCCACACAAGTTCAAGGCACCTGCCTTCGTGAAGTACGATGGGGCTTCCTGTCCTAAACTGCACCTTCGTTCTTATGTAAGGAAGATCCAGCCTTACACTGCAGACAAGAACTTATGGATCCATTTCTTCCAGGAGAGTCTTTCAGGGACTCAACTCGAATGGTTATATCCGCTGGATGGAACCAATATTCGTAACTGGGAGGACTTGGCTACTGCTTTTTATAAGCAGTATCAGTACAATTCCGACCTCGCTCCTACGCGTACCCAGCTCCAGGGTATGTCACTAGGAACGGGTGAAGGTTTTAAGGAGTACGCGCAGAAGTGGAGAGACCTGGCTGGCAGGGTGCAGCCACCGTTGATTGACCGTGAACTCGTGGACATGTTCTTGGGGACTCTGTCTGGTCCATTCTTCAATCATCTAATTGGGAATTCTTCTGCTGGGTTTACAGACCTGATCCTGACTGGTGAGAGGATAGAAGCTGGTATCAAGTCAGGGAAGATACAGAAAGGTGCCTCCTCAAGTACTGAAAAGAAGCCCTTCAAGAAGGAAGCTAGTGCTATTTATGGTCCCAGAAGACAGAACAAACCGGAACGCCACCAAGCTGTCAACACAGTGGTGATTTCAAAGCCTGCTGCCGCTCCTCAGCAATACAACCAGCCAAGAGGTGAGAGGCCCAAAAGGCAGTACACTCGGCTCAGTATGACCCTCTCTCAGATATTGCCGCAACTGCTGTCAACCAATCTGGTAAATGTTAAAGAAGCTCCGAAGGTAGTGAACACCACATCTCCGAAGTACAACCCCAACGCCCGTTGTGCTTATCACTCTGACAGCCCGGGGCATTCTACTGATGATTGTTGGGCTCTGAGGAATAAGGTTCAGGACCTTATTGATGCTAAAGAAATATAGTTCGAGGCGCCCTAAAGGCCCAATGTTGTGACTGCTCTCATGCCCCAGCATGGAGTGAATGTTGTGGAAGAAGACCTGTATGTAGCCTCCGTGGATGATATTATTACTCCATTGTTGACCGTCAAGAGGAACCTGTTGCTAGCCGGTTTATTTCCGGGATGTAGTAAAGGTTGCCCTCTATGTTCTGTTTCACCTGTTGGTTGTCCTTTGTTGAAGTCAGGTATCCAAAGCCTGATGGATAATAAAGAGATCTTGTTCGAGAAGATTGTTGTTCCTGCTACCCGTACCGAAGAAGTGTCCATTGTCACTATTTTTAACAATCCTCCTAAGGCTCCCTCAAAGAAGCCTGTCAAAATCATGTCCACTCAGAAGATTGCTCCCATCATCATTACTGTTCCGGGGCCCATCCCCTATACATCTGACAAAGTTGTCCCTTGGCACTATGGGGCAGATGTTTATGTGCTTGGAGTAAAATAAGAGTTTGATACTAGTACCGGTGTCAGCAACATCACCGGGCCTGCCAAGGTTACTCGTAGTGGTAGGCTCTTTTCACCAGATATTGCGCCACCAGCTATTCAGAGACCTCTTGTCCTCACACCTTCCAGTGTGCCTGCTTCCCTTCCTGACCAAGTTCCTATTTCTACCCCTGCTGCCGAGTCATCTGACGCTTGGGGCAAAGGGATTGCTACTGATGTGCCTGCCCGGACGGAGGCACCGAAGACCATCAATGTTGAAGCTTCCAAGCAAGAGATGGAAGAGATTCTTAAAATTATCAAGAAGAGTGATTTCAATGTAGTTGAGCAGCTGGGGCACACCCCGTCAAAAATTTCTATGTTATCATTGTTGTTGTGTTTAGAGGCCCACGCCAAGGCTCTGATCTCCTTCCTGAAGACGGCCCATGTGCCACAAGAAATGTCTGTCGATCAATTTACCGATTGTGTGGCCAACTTAACTGCTGATAATGGGTTGGGTTTCTCTGATGCCGATCTGACGGCCAAAGGAAAGAACCATAATGACGCCCTACATGTCTCCATTGAATGCAGGGGCACTACTCTTGCCCATGTGTTGGTAGACGCCGGTTTGTCGTTGAACGTATTACCCAAGAAGGCCCTAGACAGGTTAGATTGTGAGGGTTTAGAACTCAAGCCTAGTAACATTGTTGTCCGGGCCTTTGACGGGTCGAAAAGGATGGTACATGGGGAAGTTGACATTCCAATCAGGGTTGGTTCTCAAGTTTTTGATTCTATGTGATGGACATCCGACCATCCTATTCTTGTTTGCTGGGTCGTCCGTGGATCCACAAGGTTGGAGCTGTGACCTCCACTTTACATCAAAAGCTTAAGTACCCGGTCAAAGGGATGATCGTAACAGTGCAAGGGGAAGAGGAATATATGGTCAGCCACCTCAACTCGTTTCGGTACGTAGAGATGGATGGGGAGTTCATCGAGACCCCCTTTCAACACTTTGAAGAGGTGCCTCAGACACTGGAGTCAGCAGAGGCTATGACTGAAGAAGATTTTTCGTTGAAGATGGCCTCCTTAAAGGATGCCCGGGCTGTTGTCGAGAAGGGTGAGTGTGCAAACTGGGGCCGACTTCCTGATTTCACTCCAAAGACTGACAAATTTGGTTTGGGTTTCACTGCAGAGGCTCAGAGGGCTGTGCGTAAGGCAAGGATTGGAAGACCTCCTGTATTCATCACCAACCCGGGAGTAAATGCTATTGAAGACGAAGTGGAGGAATCCGAATTTGACAGCTGGATCTACTCGACGACCGATGGTGGACCAAGTAACTGGACTGCAAAAGACTTCACACTTATTACTTTTGTCACCCAGTAATGAACTCCTTTGTTTTGAATTTGTAACGAACAATAATTTGAAACTTTATGGCCCGGTGTCTTACCCGGGGCACCGTGGTTTCATTTGTGAGGGCTTATTATTTGTCACTTTCATATATCATGAATAAAAGCATTGGACATTTTCGCATTTCAAATCTTGCGCTCCCTTTCTTTCTTTATATATTGCAAAACAACTATATTTACACACACTCACCTATACAGGTTCCAATCCACTCTGGATCCCACTGGTAACGACTCTGCTACTTCCAGTTATGACTTCGAAAATCCGATCAACTTAGCCGAAGACGAAGGTGAAGATGATTGCGAAGTGCCTGGTGAGCTTGCAAGACTGTTACTCCAGGAAGAGAGGGCCATTCAGCCACATGAAGAGCCAGTGGAAACGGTAAATCTGGGTACTGAGACAGACAGAAAGGAAGTCAAGATTGGTGCCAATCTGGAGGCTAGTGTGAAACAACGGTTGATTCAGATGTTGCATGATTACATGGAAATCTTTGCCTGGTCTTACGAAGACATGCCTGGGTTGGATACCGACATTGTGGTTCATCACCTTCCTACCAAGGAAGAATTCCCTCCGGTAAAACAGAAGGTCCACCGTATGCGTCCAGAGATGTCCGAGAAAATCAAAGCTGAGGTTATGAAACAATTTGATGTCGGGTTTCTAGCAGTGACTTCTTACCCTCAGTGGGTTGCCAACGTGGTTCCAGTGCCGAAGAAAGATGGTAAGGTCAGAATTTGTGTTGATTACAGGGATTTGAACAGGGCCAGCCCTAAAGATGATTTCCCTCTGCCTCACATCGACGTTCTAGTGGACAATACTGCTCAGCACAAAGTATTCTCCTTCATGGACGGCTTCTCCGGTTATAATCAAATCAAGATGGCTCCCGAAGACATGGAGAAGACCACTTTTGTTACTCAGTGGGGCACCTTTTGCTACAAGGTCATGCCTTTTGGGTTGAAAAATGTTGGGGCAACCTACCAACGTGCCATGGTTGCTTTGTTTCATGACATGATCCACCACGAGATCGAAGTATATGTCGACGATATGATTGCAAGGTCCCAAACTGAGGAGGAACACCTTGACCATCTACAGAAGCTATTTGACCGTCTGAAGTTGTACAAGCTGAGGTTGAACCCGAACAAGTGCACTTTCGGGGTGAGATCTGGAAAACTACTAGGTTTCGTCGTGAGTGACAAAGGTATTCAAGTGGACCCTACCAAAGTGAAAGCCATACAAGAGATGCCAACTCCCAAGACAGAGAAAGAAGTCAGAGGCTTTCTAGGACGGCTGAACTATATTTCCCAATTCATCTCACATCTAACTGCTACCTGTGAACCAATCTTCAAGCTACTGAAGAAAGATCAAGTAGTACGTTGGAACGATGAATGTCGGGCCGCTTTAGACAGAATCAAAGAGTATCTCCAAGAACCACCCATTCTTATGCCACCGGTTGAAGGGAGACCTCTAATCTTATACTTGACAGTACTGGACAACTCAATGGGGTGTGTGCTGGGGCAGCATGACGAGTCTGGCCGAAAAGAGCACGCCATTTATTACCTTAGCAAAAAGTTTACCGACTGTGATACCCGATACTCACTGCTCGAGAAAACTTGTTGCGCTTTGGTATGGGCTGCTCGTTGGCTGAGACAGTATATGTTGACTCACACTACTCTGTTGATTTCAAAAATGGATCCAATAAAGTATATCTTCGAAAAGCCTGCCTTGTCCGGAAGAATAGCAAGATGGCAGATGATCCTGAAGGAATATGACATCCAGTACATGACTCAAAAAGCAATCAAGGGAAGTGTATTGGCAGACCATTTGGCACACCAGGCAGTGGACGATTACCAGTCGATGAACTTTGAATTTCCAGACGAGAATATCATGGTAGTGACTGATTGTGAAGTACCTGGACCGGATGAAGGACCTGAGGAAGGATCCCGATGGTCTATGCACTTTGATGGAGCCTCAAACGCTTTGGGTAACGGTATTGGCGCTGTGATCATATCCCCTAAAGGAACTCATACTCCACTCACTGCCCGGCTATGTTTCAACTGCACCAACAACATGCTGGAGTATGAGGCGTGCATCATGGGTCTTCAAGCTGCAATTGACTTAAGGATCAAGTTTCTGAGTGTCTTCGGAGATTCCGCTCTCGTGATCAATCAGATCAAAGGTGAGTGGGACACGAAACACCCAAATCTTATTCCTTACAAGGAGTACGTGTTGACATTGATCCCCCATTTCGAAGAGATAACTTTTGAACACTTCCCAAGAGAGGAGAATCAGTTGGCGGACGCGTTAGCTACGATGTCTTCTATGTTCAAAGTCAAATGGGATAACGAGGCTCCCCGGATCATTATCTGGAAGTTGGATGAACCTGCACATTGCTGTGATCTTGAGACTGAAGAGGTAATTGAGAAACCTTGGTATCATGAAGTGAAGAGGAACCTGGAAGATCAAGAATACCCCGAAGGCGCATCTGTTAACGACAAGAAGTTTCTGAGAAGGTTCGCGGCAAAGTTCTTCCTCAGCAATTGCATTCTATACAAGCGAAACCATGATTCAACCTTACTGCGTTGTGTGGATAAGACTGAAGCAGAAAAGATCATGGCAGAGTGTTGTACCCCAAAATTTGCCCTCGCGCTTTTCCACAAGAAATCTCGGCTTCAAACATTTCCTGACTTCTCAAACTGACTCAAGAATCGGACAAACGGACTTTTCTTGACAGTCAAGCAAAACTAGGGTTTTTCACTGATTTTCAGAGCTCTGAATTGTTTCATACAGTGGGCTTAGGGTTTGGTTGATTTTTGGTTCAATTTTGATCAAGCGAGCGTGATTTGGCATTTAGTCGGGAATTAGGGTTTTATGGGCATATTCTCAGAAGAATTTGAATTCCACAGCACTTTGCGGTTTATTTCAAGATTCGGATTAAAATTCGCGTTATCTTGGTTTAATCAGTAAAAGAGACAGTGGTTTGAATTCAGTACGTTTTGATTGGGCCAGTCAGATACAAGATGCAGTATTGGATTCACAGTGTTCATGTGTTTGATCAGTCTATCTGGGTTAATTGCTGCTTTGCTTTGGATGTTGGATAAGACAGGTTTATTGGATCAATGTTGTTTTATTTTAGTTATTTATTATTCTAAAATTAAATGATTGAATTTATTTTTCAATTGTTTTAATTCTAAGAATTTTAAATAAATAAATAAGCAATAAAGAAAGTTAGAACCAATTGGATAATTTGATTTTTATTGATATTCGAATTATTTGTACAAATTGTTGTTACAAACAATAATTTACATTTAATTTAAATATTACATAGAATGAAAAACTATCCTATTTTCTAAATATTCTTCGTTCTTCACTCCGCTCCGGTATTCTTTTTTTTCATCTGCAAAAAGAAACAAGAAAAGTCAGAAAGCATTTAATTAAAAGACAGTAAAAGTTGCTCATCATTAGGGGCCACTGACTGGGATCAGTTGCCCTCTCTGCAAATCACAGGATTTCTCCCGGTTCACAGAGAGGGAAGATTATTTTATTTCATGAAATGCAAATGTAAAAAATGCATAAGTTACAAATTTCAAGCTGCATAGAAATTCAAGATTCAAAATCCAATCCAAACTGAAAAGTTCAAATCCAAACTTTCTATCCAAAAGCAAAGGCTACTGTCAAAATGCCCAAAGTTTACTCAAAGAAAGATTTCAAAAGTGCATTTGCTGTCACAAGTACTCAAAAGCTGTCAAAGAAGATTTGAGAAAAAGATATCAAAATGCAAAGTCAGATCCAAACTGTCAAAAGAGAGATAAAGGAGATGCAAAATGTGTTATGCAAGCAACAAACATCTTAATTCATCATTTCCCATAGTTAGCCCCTTCAGAACAGTACAAATAAAAATCATATAAAAATCTTAAACTGTACTTTAAGAGAGGGTAAAGGGAGATAAAGACAGTTCAGCAGCAGGGATTTAGGCATAGTTCAATAACAGTTCACGGCAGACAGTAGGAAGGAGAGAAGAAAGAAAGATATAACACAAGCCAATAGACAGTTCAGTAGCGGGCAGTTCATAGGATATAGAAAAGAGATAATAAAAAAAAAACTCAGTTCAGAATAGAGAGGAGAGAAGAGAGATACCAAACTCAGTTCAGCAAAAGTCACAAAACCAATACCCTGTCATAACCAAATATTATCTAACCAATATCAAAAACCTGAACCTTGTCAAAAATCACCATAACCTGCATCACTCTCACAAAGCCAAGAACCAGCCTGCTGTCCACAAACTTGATCCACTCTGCATCAGTCTCAGAAAACACAAGCAAATCCAAGACAGTTCAGCAGTATAGCAGGTCAGAATAGAGAAGCAAGAAAAGGGGAGAAGAAAAGAGAAAGATACAAACTCAGTTCAGGAGGCAGCATAGCAGGTGAGAATAGAAGAAATATACAAAAGCCTACTGCACCAGCTTTAGCATCACACAACACATTCTAAAACAAAAAAAATACTGAACATAACACATCTCAGAACTCAACCTTCATGCTAAACACACAAACCTGATAAACAAAATCAAAACCTCACCATACCAACATCCTGTCATATCCAAACTCAAGCCTCACCATTTTATGAAACCAACATCTAAAACATTCAAACACCAAGCCTCAGAAGTGAGCTTCATCATAGGCAAAACAGAAAGGCATATCCAACAACATCTTAGGCAACACAAATAAGCATATAGCCGCTCGAGAGAAGAAGAAGAAAAAAGAAGCAACTCAGGGACAGAGAAGAAAGTAACAAGCATAGGCAACAGCTGTTCAAAGAACATTCAAGACCAGTTCAGAAACATAGGCCCTCAGATCTTAGAGATCATCACTGGGCATCTCAGGCAACAATACATAAGCAACAAGCGCGCAAATATACAGTGGCAGAAGAAGATAAAGAAGTGAATTAGGGTTTTCAGGCAAATCCAGCATACATCATCAAACCCTAGAAATATAGCCAAGAACGAAAATACCAGGAAAAGTCAGAAGCGTAGCAAGCGTCTCCCTTCGCCGTTCCGGCCTCCTAAAGCACCACTTCTCCGCCTCTCCTCCATCTCCCAAAATCAGGTAGCAATCTTCTCCCCCTTTCCTCTTCACCACATCATAACGGTACAGATTCGGAAATCAGAACCCAAATTGAAACACAAATTCGTAAAAAAGGAAATAAAAACGTAAAGCGTTGTAATCAAACCTTAAGTCAAGAGCGCCGAGACCATGCCTTGGGGGGAAGAAAGGTGTGGAGAGTGATGCTGGTGGCCGGATGAAGATGAAGATGGAAAGAACGTTGAACATACGAACGCGCCGTCGTCACCTCACAAACCCTAATTTTCGTTCTGAAAACAAAATGCCTAACCCTAAATCTCGTTTTTGGATCAATATGGGCTTGACCCGTTTCTGCCTTCCTAAGCCCATTAAGATCACAACTTCTAACACTAAGCTTAGTTTATATTTACTTACTTCCTCTTTTTATAAAACACTAACCATTCTTTTTATTTTATAAAAAAACAATATTTTTTATCCCTTGAAAAAATACTAACTTAATTAAAATGCTTTTTTTTATTATCATAAGGTTAAGACATTTTTAGATAAGATATTTGTACATACATTTTAGAACATTCATTTTGTACATACATATTATATTAAAAATTAATTTTGTACATATCATATAAAACATTTTCTTTAGATTAATACACATTTGCACAAAAAAAAATAACAAAATACTTCTATACGCAATTAACTTAAAAAACATTTTTAATACATATTGAAATATATTTGTATATATTATCTTTTCTTTTTTTTTATTTATATATACATAATTAAATTGAAGATACTTTTTAATTAAAATGCATATTTGTACATATTATACATTTCTATACATAATTAAAATTGCAACTTTTTAGTTAACATTCTTTTCATACATAACAATTCGATACATTTTTCTAATATTGAAATTCACAAACATTTGGACTAAAATATTTTCCAATTAAAAACTTAACATTTAAACAAAACACTTCTTTTCTTTTGTACATAATTAACATACAAAAAATCAAAGATTCGTTAAAATACATTTATCTAGGTCAAAACCCTAATACGACTCAATTTCACATTTCGCATTTGTACATACTTACACTTACACTTACACATACATATACACTTGTACACTTACACAACACATTTCCCTATACACATGTTTATCTTACATTTATATTTGATATTCATTTTGATCGCACATTCGATTTGGTTGTAAATTATTGGATACTACAAGTCTCATCCCCTTGTACATTTATACCCTCACTCCCGGACATTATTTTGTAATAGCGTAGATTTACATTCCGCAATTTACAGTTTTCCAATTATACCATGGTTAGACCTAGGGTTTGTATGTACATAAAATCAAACGCTAGATAACCTAATACAAGACAAATACATGTAATCAACACACAATCACACTTGCACCCCCTAGGGTAATCCCACATGTTGCCTTCCAAAATAGGCCATGCTTGCACGTCGAGTATCTTTGGCAAAACAAAATCAAATGATCATAAGTCCCTCGATGACGCTTTCGAATGTTGCCTAAAACGGAATGATCATAGTCCCTTCAAAACAAATTGCCAAAAACACTTGGCACCATTGCATTCATGGTCCATACGATGACCCGCGCCCGTCCCGAATAAACTTCCTAAACGCAAGATTGTCCACCAATTTCAATGGTGGAACAAAATTGTTAAAAGAGGTTAAAACATGACAAAAACCTTTGAGTACAATAGGGTAGACAAAACTCTTAGTTACTTGAGATCAAACTTGCAAAAACACTTGCCTTCTTTTCAAAAACCACAATCCACAACACTTTCAAACAAACTCTCAAAAACATTTGAAAACATCTTTTCGAAAAGATTCACACTTTTGTAAAACACTCAAACAACGAGTCAAATACATTAGTTGCCTAAGACAAGGCATTTTTTTCCAAAACATTTTCAAAAAGCACCCACACACACACCATTTTTAAAGCAATCGAAAAACAAGGCAAGTGATCTAAAAAACCAAGTAACTAAGAGCCCATGGATAACCATGGATGAAAAGGGTGCTAACACCTTCCCTTTTCATAATCTACCCCCCGAACCCACGAAATATCTCAAAAGGTTTTTGCTGTGCTTTTTTAACCTTTCCTTTAGGATAAAGTAAAAAGTCGGTGGCGACTCTTGCTAACCGCACAAGTGCGAATACGAACGCAAAACACTAGTCAGTTCTCCCACCGTATCACAGAACTGGCGACTCTGCTGGGGAGGTACTTTTAAAGTGGAGTAACCTTAGGGTTTAGATCACCTTTGTTTTCAATTGTTTGCTTTGTTTGCTTTTACATCTTGTGGGCTTTGTATCGGAGTTTTATAGATCCTAACCCGGATCTGGGAAATACCCTTTTTAGGTAGCATAATCTGTGAGGGACCTGTCCGGCGTAGACCGACATGGGTGAAGCAGTGGCTACGTTGGTGTGGCATCTTAGTCTGTATCTATATCCCTTGTGTTGTAACAGGGAGAATATAGGTCTTCTAAGGGGACATTAAGCACCAACCGACCTTAGAACCCTAAATTGACCAACTTGGCCATTAGAACAGTAGCAGTATGCTACACTCATTGAGGCTAAACTCTCGAGATGGTTCCGGCCGCGAGAAAAGGTTGCGATGTTGGAGTTATGACCGATTGAGGGTAGCCAATGATATGAGATCCTCTAGAACCCGGTTACTTTTGATAGGACAGGTTTTAACCAACAAACTGAAAGAGGGTAGTACCTGAACCTCATGCAAGCCTAAACCTAAGGCCTTGCGTGCTTTGTGTGAATATTGTTTGCCTGTATATACACTTGCTTGCTTGTGCATACATGTACATAACATCATGACATCATACCATAGCATTTTAGCATTTTCAATAACCATTTCAAGGATCTCGAGGGTTCTGTTGATGCAGGGTTACGTTGAACCAGACATCTATCAAGGGGCAAGAGGTCTCTCCTCTAACCAATCCAGTCAAAGTTCAAGTGCAACAACTTGAATCAGTGGCTATGACCCACTCGACATGGTGAGCTTGATCCTCGTGGAAAGACTTCCACCAACACAAAGTTCTCCAATCAAAGATCAAGTACAACAACTTGAATCAGTGGCTATGACCCACTCGACATGGTGAGCTTGATCCTCGTGGAAAGACTTCCACCAACACAAAGTTCTCCAATCAAAGATCAAGTACAACAACTTGAATCAGTGGCTATGACCCACTCGACATGGTGAGCTTGATTCTCGTGGAAGGACATCCACCGATGCAGAGATCTCCAATCCAAGAGCAGAGTTCAACCTCTAACATTTTTTCTTGTGTTTACCCCAAGAGATCCTTGAAAGCATGCATCCACATATCATGCATTTCATTTTGACAATCTTTCCTTTTTCAGGTTTCCTTACTCTCCTGCTGTTTATTTCAGCAAGAGATGGCTCTAGAACGGTCTGTCAAAGACATCCAAGACCAGACTGCTCAGCTGCAGGAGATGTTCATGAACTTGTCTCTGGGGCAAGAAGAGATGAAAGCTCTCCTCACCAACGGCTTGGGGAATTCCAACAATGCCAGGAGTGATCAGATTGCGGAGCTGCAGTTTGATCTGACAACACTGAGGACCCAAGTGATGGGATATTTGGTGGGCCAGATGGCTCTCATCCAAGACCTATCTCAAAGACAAGAGGAACTCGGAGTTCTGGTCCGCCAACTGCTTCCAAACAACCAACTGGGGCAAACATCTGAGGTTGAAGAGCAAGTCACCGCTCAGCCTCCATCCACTCAAGAAGACAAGGGGAAAGCTCCTCTGCTAGCTCCAGGGTCACAAACCCATCAACAACCTCGCCAGCGTCAACGGGGCAATCGGCGTAAACAAGAAAAGCCGGGAAGACAGTTTACGGAGACTGAAATACCATCATTCTTCATACTGAAGCGCCTGTTGGAGGTCAATTTGCTCACCGTAAAGGACCCTCCTCAGAAGCTCAATATCTCCTCTCCTCGCTTTAATCCCGACGAATTTTGTGTTTACCACTCCTGCAGCCCGGGGCACAGTACCAACGACTGTTGGGCCTTGAAGAACAAGATTCAAGATCTGATTGACATTGGGGTGCTGGAATTCATGCCAGACGGCGAGATGAAGATCTTCCGTTAAAGGGTTCTCCGCTTGAAGTGACGAAGCTCGAATTGAAAGACTTTTGCTTCTTTTTGAATTTTCAAAGTTGTAATTTCTTTTGCTGTCAAACAATTATTTGTTGATGTTAAACTCTGTTTTCATTAATGCATTGCATATGTTTGTCTTGAATTCATCCATTCGTTTCACTACTCTTATGCTTTTCTTTATGATATTTGACTCTTGATAAAAAGCTGCAAGCCTTTAGAGGGAGGATGACGAAACAATACCGTGATCTTATACAGTATGCTTTTGAACAGACCTCGCTGATGATGTACAGGCATTTCTTTCAATTCCCCAAACACTGGAGTTATAAGGAAGTTAATCCCTAGTCAACCCCTTCGAACCAAAGAAGTAGGAGTTTCCCGTTCTAAACAATCAAAACCTTTGATATAAACCTGGGGCAGGGTAGTCTCTCAGTTAATTCAAAAGAGAACGCGCATTGAAGTCGCAAACTCTCAGTTCGTAGTACAACGAACGACGTCGAAAAAGAAAGCATTCCTTCGGAATCAAAAGACAAGGGTGGTTCCCTATCACATAGACAGTCAATCTCTCAAAAGAGAAGAGCCCACCAAGCCAAAACCTATGAAGGAGGCTTAAGAAAGCTGGGGCATCCCGCTGACAGTAATCCCGAAAACGGTAACAGTCAGGCAAAAGTTAGGGATAACAAATCAAAATCAAAATAGTGAGGTCATTACAAAACCCTCAACAACATGAAAAATGTTGAAAAATAAAAAGGAGATGATGACTGTCTCCCAAATTCAAACTGATGAACCATCGCCCAAAAGTCGTTCCAAACTCGAAACAGAGTGTGACGCACAATTAACTGAGCTTAGGTTGAAGAACATCACGAAGAGCGGGTGGGTGCAAATATGCTTTGAGCCTTTATCCTTTGTTTCTTAAACCGTGAACCAGGCCACGTTACAACCCTTCAAAAGTCCTAATTGAAGCATGAGTTAGTTCGAAAGCATACTGTTACAAAAGGTATCCTGACTCCTGTAGGGCTTTGCTCTAAATCTTGTGTTAACTTGTCTTGTGAAAAGTTTTCTGCTAAAAAACGCATTTTTCAAAACTTCGAGACAAACATAAACTTTGCATCGCTTGAATATCACTGTCTGCATTTAACCCTTTGGTTTGACAGCGAAGAAGTTCATACAGCGAATGTTCGGAGGAACGAAAACTCTCTCAGTAAGTCAAAATCACTTCAAGAGGATAACACTTCCATCAAATCTCCTATCAACAAGGGGCATGACATGTCACAATTCAGTTAACCTGGGGCAGTCCAGTCAAGGTCCAACAGATCTTTCAAAGTACAGTTAACCTGGGGCAGTCCAGTCAAGATTTCAAGAAATCTCTCAATATGCAGGGTAATCTGATTCAAGACTCCTTCTTCACCACTTGGGGCATTCGAATGTCAAAAATGTTCAACAAATCAACTACAACATTTCCAGACTCGACTCCTGTATCTAGCCAGGGCACGTCTGAAGAGTTCGAGGATTCGATTCCTGTATCCAGCCAGGGCATATCTGTTGACGACTATTTCCAGATTCGATTCCTGTATCCAGCCAGGGCATATCTGTTGACGACTATTTCCAGACTCGATTCCTGTATCTAGCCAGGGCATGTCTGAAGAGTTTGAAGATTCGACTCCTGTATCCTGCCAGGGCATATCTATCAACTATCACCTTTCCAGATTCGACTCCTGTATCCAGCCAGGGCATATCTGTTGATTACATTTCCAGACTCGATTCCTGTATCTAGCCAGGGCATGTCTGAAGAGTTTGAAGATTCGACTCCTGTATCCTGCCAGGGCATATCTATCAACTATCACCTTTCCAGATTCGACTCCTGTATCCAGCCAGGGCATGTCTGAAGAATTCCAGATCAACACCTGCAACAACCCAGGAAACATCGGTGAACGACCGATTGTAGACCAACACCTGTAATAAACCAGGATTTATCTACATCACCACTTGGGGCATTCGAATGTCAAAAGTGTTCAAAACCCGATGTAGTTTTACACAAGCTCATCATCAGGAAGCCCTACACCGGTTCCTCTTCAAGACTTCTGAAACAAGTTTACGGATTCTTCCCAACAACGGACGCCAATCTACCGACTTGTTCAGATTCTTATCAAGACTTCTGAAACAGTTTACGGATTCTTCCCAACAACGGACGCCAATCTACCGACTTGTTCAGTTTCTTATCAAGACTTCTGAAAACAGTTCATGGATTCATCCCAACAACGGATGTTAATCTATCAACTTGTTCAGATGCAACCTTTGAATTTAGTTTACGGACGCTTCCCAACAACGGATGTTTGTTCTATTGCTGATTCAACTTCAAGACTTCTGAAACAGTTCATGGATTCATCCCAACAACGGATGTTAACCTATCGCTTGTTCAGATTCTTCTCAAGCCAACCACCACGGAAGATCGCGCTCGCCAAGGTTCTTCCTATCCCCAGCCAGGGAATCCCCCGGAATTCAATTCCCCTCGGAATTTAAGCTTCAGTACCCCCAGCGGAGTCAGACTTTTAAACCTTCTCCCCACAGAGTTTTGAGGAAGCATCTTTGAGTTCCCCAGTGAAGTCCCCAGGGTTACCTCCCATCAAACCGAAGACTCTCAATCTGGTCTCCCCGGCATGAGTCTACTAGTTTGGGACTCCCCAGTAGAGGTCATCAGGAATTCTCGTCCCCAGTGACAGCCAAGGATTTATTTTCCCCGGCAGCGGTCAAGATGCTTTTATCTTCAGCCATCTCGGAATCATGTATCCTTGGCAAGATTAGCTCATCAGTTTACATGCGCATCCATCACATTCATAAATATTGATGTCACATACATTGCATCATGCATCATAACATTGCATACAAATAACCCTTTGCCTTTTCAGGTAAGATCAGTCGATAGACACAAATCATCTCCTGAGGTTCATCCAAAAATAGCTCAGATGTGACCCGGATACGGCAACATTCTGATACTTATTCCAGATTCATTCAGACGCATTAGCAGAAACCTTACACCGGTTCCTCTTCAACTTCTCAACTTCTGAAACAAGTTTACGGATTCTTCCCTACAACGGACGCCAATCTACCGATTTGTTCAGACTTTTCTCAACTTCTGAAACAAGTTTACGGATTCTTCCCTACGACGGATGTCAATCTACCGATTTGTTCAGACTCTTCTCAAACTTTTGAAGACAGTTTACGGATTCTTCCCTACAACGGATGTCAATCTACCAACTGATTCAGACTCTTCTTAATTTTTGAAAACAGTTTACGGACGCTTCCCAACAACGGATGCTGCTCCATTGCTTGTTCAGTCCCAACTCCTGAAAATAGTTTACAGATTCTCCAGACGTGGACGTTAATCTGTTGCTTGTTCAGACCCCAATTCAGAGATATTCCAAAACAGGGATGCCCTTCTGATACTCGTCCACTCACCATTGACCTACAGTTCAACATCACCATATGGCATCTATAAGCCCATCCTCCTACCAGCAGTCGCCGGATGGCATCTGTAAGCCCATTCTCAGATGGCATCTCTAAGCCCATCCCCGACAAAATTCTCTCGCACCAGATGGCATCTTTAAGCCCATCACCAAATGGCATCTTTAAGCCCATTCACCTCACCGTCACATCGACGAGTGCAAATTTTCTGGGCACACTTGTGTCCAATCTCCTTTTACCTTCAAGTCGCGAAAGGCAAACTTGCCAATCTAACTCTTCAGGTCAAAGAAGATTGAACAGGGGCAACTGTTGTACCCCAAAATTTGCCCTCGCGCTTTTCCACAAGAAATCTCGGCTTCAAACATTTCCTGACTTCTCAAACTGACTCAAGAATCGGACAAACGGACTTTTCTTGACAGTCAAGCAAAACTAGGGTTTTTCACTGATTTTCAGAGCTCTGAATTGTTTCATACAGTGGGCTTAGGGTTTGGTTGATTTTTGGTTCAATTTTGATCAAGCGAGCGTGATTTGGCATTTAGTCGGGAATTAGGGTTTTATGGGCATATTCTCAGAAGAATTTGAATTCCACAGCACTTTGCGGTTTATTTCAAGATTCGGATTAAAATTCGCGTTATCTTGGTTTAATCAGTAAAAGAGACAGTGGTTTGAATTCAGTACGTTTTGATTGGGCCAGTCAGATACAAGATGCAGTATTGGATTCACAGTGTTCATGTGTTTGATCAGTCTATCTGGGTTAATTGCTGCTTTGCTTTGGATGTTGGATAAGACAGGTTTATTGGATCAATGTTGTTTTATTTTAGTTATTTATTATTCTAAAATTAAATGATTGAATTTATTTTTCAATTGTTTTAATTCTAAGAATTTTAAATAAATAAATAAGCAATAAAGAAAGTTAGAACCAATTGGATAATTTGATTTTTATTGATATTCGAATTATTTGTACAAATTGTTGTTACAAACAATAATTTACATTTAATTTAAATATTACATAGAATGAAAAACTATCCTATTTTCTAAATATTCTTCGTTCTTCACTCCGCTCCGGTATTCTTTTTTTTCATCTGCAAAAAGAAACAAGAAAAGTCAGAAAGCATTTAATTAAAAGACAGTAAAAGTTGCTCATCATTAGGGGCCACTGACTGGGATCAGTTGCCCTCTCTGCAAATCACGGGATTTCTCCCGGTTCACAGAGAGGGAAGATTATTTTATTTCATGAAATGCAAATGTCAAAAATGCATAAGTTACAAATTTCAAGCTGCATAGAAATTCAAGATTCAAAATCCAATCCAAACTGAAAAGTTCAAATCCAAACTTTCTATCCAAAAGCAAAGGCTACTGTCAAAATGCCCAAAGTTTACTCAAAGAAAGATTTCAAAAGTGCATTTGCTGTCACAAGTACTCAAAAGCTGTCAAAGAAGATTTGAGAAAAAGATATCAAAATGCAAAGTCAGATCCAAACTGTCAAAAGAGAGATAAAGGAGATGCAAAATGTGTTATGCAAGCAACAAACATCTTAATTCATCATTTCCCATAGTTAGCCCCTTCAGAACAGTACAAATAAAAATCATATAAAAATCTTAAACTGTACTTTAAGAGAGGGTAAAGGGAGATAAAGACAGTTCAGCAGCAGGGATTTAGGCATAGTTCAATAACAGTTCACGGCAGACAGTAGGAAGGAGAGAAGAAAGAAAGATATAACACAAGCCAATAGACAGTTCAGTAGCGGGCAGTTCATAGGATATAGAAAAGAGATAATAAAAAAAAAACTCAGTTCAGAATAGAGAGGAGAGAAGAGAGATACCAAACTCAGTTCAGCAAAAGTCACAAAACCAATACCCTGTCATAACCAAATATTATCTAACCAATATCAAAAACCTGAACCTTGTCAAAAATCACCATAACCTACATCACTCTCACAAAGCCAAGAACCAGCCTGCTGTCCACAAACTTGATCCACTCTGCATCAGTCTCAGAAAACACAAGCAAATCCAAGACAGTTCAGCAGTATAGCAGGTCAGAATAGAGAAGCAAGAAAAGGGGAGAAGAAAAGAGAAAGATACAAACTCAGTTCAGGAGGCAGCATAGCAGGTGAGAATAGAAGAAATATACAAAAGCCTACTGCACCAGCTTTAGCATCACACAACACATTCTAAAACAAAAAAAATACTGAACATAACACATCTCAGAACTCAACCTTCATGCTAAACACACAAACCTGATAAACAAAATCAAAACCTCACCATACCAACATCCTGTCATATCCAAACTCAAGCCTCACCATTTTATGAAACCAACATCTAAAACATTCAAACACCAAGCCTCAGAAGTGAGCTTCATCATAGGCAAAACAGAAAGGCATATCCAACAACATCTTAGGCAACACAAATAAGCATATAGCCGCTCGAGAGAAGAAGAAGAAAAAAGAAGCAACTCAGGGACAGAGAAGAAAGTAACAAGCATAGGCAACAGCTGTTCAAAGAACATTCAAGACCAGTTCAGAAACATAGGCCCTCAGATCTTAGAGATCATCACTGGGCATCTCAGGCAACAATACATAAGCAACAAGCGCGCAAATATACAGTGGCAGAAGAAGATAAAGAAGTGAATTAGGGTTTTCAGGCAAATCCAGCATACATCATCAAACCCTAGAAATATAGCCAAGAACGAAAATACCAGGAAAAGTCAGAAGCGTAGCAAGCGTCTCCCTTCGCCGTTCCGGCCTCCTAAAGCACCACTTCTCCGCCTCTCCTCCATCTCCCAAAATCAGGTAGCAATCTTCTCCCCCTTTCCTCTTCACCACATCATAACGGTACAGATTCGGAAATCAGAACCCAAATTGAAACACAAATTCGTAAAAAAGGAAATAAAAACGTAAAGCGTTGTAATCAAACCTTAAGTCAAGAGCGCCGAGACCATGCCTTGGGGGGAAGAAAGGTGTGGAGAGTGATGCTGGTGGCCGGATGAAGATGAAGATGGAAAGAACGTTGAACATACGAACGCGCCGTCGTCACCTCACAAACCCTAATTTTCGTTCTGAAAACAAAATGCCTAACCCTAAATCTCGTTTTTGGATCAATATGGGCTTGACCCGTTTCTGCCTTCCTAAGCCCATTAAGATCACAACTTCTAACACTAAGCTTAGTTTATATTTACTTACTTCCTCTTTTTATAAAACACTAACCATTCTTTTTATTTTATAAAAAAACAATATTTTTTATCCCTTGAAAAAATACTAACTTAATTAAAATGCTTTTTTTTATTATCATAAGGTTAAGACATTTTTAGATAAGATATTTGTACATACATTTTAGAACATTCATTTTGTACATACATATTATATTAAAAATTAATTTTGTACATATCATATAAAACATTTTCTTTAGATTAATACACATTTGCACAAAAAAAAATAACAAAATACTTCTATACGCAATTAACTTAAAAAACATTTTTAATACATATTGAAATATATTTGTATATATTATCTTTTCTTTTTTTTTTATTTATATATACATAATTAAATTGAAGATACTTTTTAATTAAAATGCATATTTGTACATATTATACATTTCTATACATAATTAAAATTGCAACTTTTTAGTTAACATTCTTTTCATACATAACAATTCGATACATTTTTCTAATATTGAAATTCACAAACATTTGGACTAAAATATTTTCCAATTAAAAACTTAACATTTAAACAAAACACTTCTTTTCTTTTGTACATAATTAACATACAAAAAATCAAAGATTCGTTAAAATACATTTATCTAGGTCAAAACCCTAATACGACTCAATTTCACATTTCGCATTTGTACATACTTACACTTACACTTACACATACATATACACTTGTACACTTACACAACACATTTCCCTATACACATGTTTATCTTACATTTATATTTGATATTCATTTTGATCGCACATTCGATTTGGTTGTAAATTATTGGATACTACAAGTCTCATCCCCTTGTACATTTATACCCTCACTCCCGGACATTATTTTGTAATAGCGTAGATTTACATTCCGCAATTTACAGTTTTCCAATTATACCATGGTTAGACCTAGGGTTTGTATGTACATAAAATCAAACGCTAGATAACCTAATACAAGACAAATACATGTAATCAACACACAATCACACTTGCACCCCCTAGGGTAATCCCACATGTTGCCTTCCAAAATAGGCCATGCTTGCACGTCGAGTATCTTTGGCAAAACAAAATCAAATGATCATAAGTCCCTCGATGACGCTTTCGAATGTTGCCTAAAACGGAATGATCATAGTCCCTTCAAAACAAATTGCCAAAAACACTTGGCACCATTGCATTCATGGTCCATACGATGACCCGCGCCCGTCCCGAATAAACTTCCTAAACGCAAGATTGTCCACCAATTTCAATGGTGGAACAAAATTGTTAAAAGAGGTTAAAACATGACAAAAACCTTTGAGTACAATAGGGTAGACAAAACTCTTAGTTACTTGAGATCAAACTTGCAAAAACACTTGCCTTCTTTTCAAAAACCACAATCCACAACACTTTCAAACAAACTCTCAAAAACATTTGAAAATATCTTTTCGAAAAGATTCACACTTTTGTAAAACACTCAAACAACGAGTCAAATACATTAGTTGCCTAAGACAAGGCATTTTTTTCCAAAACATTTTCAAAAAGCACCCACACACACACCATTTTTAAAGCAATCGAAAAACAAGGCAAGTGATCTAAAAAACCAAGTAACTAAGAGCCCATGGATAACCATGGATGAAAAGGGTGCTAACACCTTCCCTTTTCATAATCTACCCCCCGAACCCACGAAATATCTCAAAAGGTTTTTGCTGTGCTTTTTTAACCTTTCCTTTAGGATAAAGTAAAAAGTCGGTGGCGACTCTTGCTAACCGCACAAGTGCGAATACGAACGCAAAACACTAGTCAGTTCTCCCACCGTATCACAGAACTGGCGACTCTGCTGGGGAGGTACTTTTAAAGTGGAGTAACCTTAGGGTTTAGATCACCTTTGTTTTCAATTGTTTGCTTTGTTTGCTTTTACATCTTGTGGGCTTTGTATCGGAGTTTTATAGATCCTAACCCGGATCTGGGAAATACCCTTTTTAGGTAGCATAATCTGTGAGGGACCTGTCCGGCGTAGACCGACATGGGTGAAGCAGTGGCTACGTTGGTGTGGCATCTTAGTCTGTATCTATATCCCTTGTGTTGTAACAGGGAGAATATAGGTCTTCTAAGGGGACATTAAGCACCAACCGACCTTAGAACCCTAAATTGACCAACTTGGCCATTAGAACAGTAGCAGTATGCTACACTCATTGAGGCTAAACTCTCGAGATGGTTCCGGCCGCGAGAAAAGGTTGCGATGTTGGAGTTATGACCGATTGAGGGTAGCCAATGATATGAGATCCTCTAGAACCCGGTTACTTTTGATAGGACAGGTTTTAACCAACAAACTGAAAGAGGGTAGTACCTGAACCTCATGCAAGCCTAAACCTAAGGCCTTGCGTGCTTTGTGTGAATATTGTTTGCCTGTATATACACTTGCTTGCTTGTGCATACATGTACATAACATCATGACATCATACCATAGCATTTTAGCATTTTCAATAACCATTTCAAGGATCTCGAGGGTTCTGTTGATGCAGGGTTACGTTGAACCAGACATCTATCAAGGGGCAAGAGGTCTCTCCTCTAACCAATCCAGTCAAAGTTCAAGTGCAACAACTTGAATCAGTGGCTATGACCCACTCGACATGGTGAGCTTGATCCTCGTGGAAAGACTTCCACCAACACAAAGTTCTCCAATCAAAGATCAAGTACAACAACTTGAATCAGTGGCTATGACCCACTCGACATGGTGAGCTTGATCCTCGTGGAAATACTTCCACCAACACAAAGTTCTCCAATCAAAGATCAAGTACAACAACTTGAATCAGTGGCTATGACCCACTCGACATGGTGAGCTTGATTCTCGTGGAAGGACGTCCACCGATGCAGAGATCTCCAATCCAAGAGCAGAGTTCAACCTCTAACATTTTTTCTTGTGTTTACCCCAAGAGATCCTTGAAAGCATGCATCCACATATCATGCATTTCATTTTGACAATCTTTCCTTTTTCAGGTTTCCTTACTCTCCTGCTGTTTATTTCAGCAAGAGATGGCTCTAGAACGGTCTGTCAAAGACATCCAAGACCAGACTGCTCAGCTGCAGGAGATGTTCATGAACTTGTCTCTGGGGCAAGAAGAGATGAAAGCTCTCCTCACCAACGGCTTGGGGAATTCCAACAATGCCAGGAGTGATCAGATTGCGGAGCTGCAGTTTGATCTGACAACACTGAGGACCCAAGTGATGGGATATTTGGTGGGCCAGATGGCTCTCATCCAAGACCTATCTCAAAGACAAGAGGAACTCGGAGTTCTGGTCCGCCAACTGCTTCCAAACAACCAACTGGGGCAAACATCTGAGGTTGAAGAGCAAGTCACCGCTCAGCCTCCATCCACTCAAGAAGACAAGGGGAAAGCTCCTCTGCTAGCTCCAGGGTCACAAACCCATCAACAACCTCGCCAGCGTCAACGGGGCAATCGGCGTAAACAAGAAAAGCCGGGAAGACAGTTTACGGAGACTGAAATACCATCATTCTTCATACTGAAGCGCCTGTTGGAGGTCAATTTGCTCACCGTAAAGGACCCTCCTCAGAAGCTCAATATCTTCTCTCCTCGCTTTAATCCCGACGAATTTTGTGTTTACCACTCCTGCAGCCCGGGGCACAGTACCAACGACTGTTGGGCCTTGAAGAACAAGATTCAAGATCTGATTGACATTGGGGTGCTGGAATTCATGCCAGACGGCGAGATGAAGATCTTCCGTTAAAGGGTTCTCCGCTTGAAGTGACGAAGCTCGAATTGAAAGACTTTTGCTTCTTTTTGAATTTTCAAAGTTGTAATTTCTTTTGCTGTCAAACAATTATTTGTTGATGTTAAACTCTGTTTTCATTAATGCATTGCATATGTTTGTCTTGAATTCATCCATTCGTTTCACTACTCTTATGCTTTTCTTTATGATATTTGACTCTTGATAAAAAGCTGCAAGCCTTTAGAGGGAGGATGACGAAACAATACCGTGATCTTATACAGTATGCTTTTGAACAGACCTCGCTGATGATGTACAGGCATTTCTTTCAATTCCCCAAACACTGGAGTTATAAGGAAGTTAATCCCTAGTCAACCCCTTCGAACCAAAGAAGTAGGAGTTTCCCGTTCTAAACAATCAAAACCTTTGATATAAACCTGGGGCAGGGTAGTCTCTCAGTTAATTCAAAAGAGAACGCGCATTGAAGTCGCAAACTCTCAGTTCGTAGTACAACGAACGACGTCGAAAAAGAAAGCATTCCTTCGGAATCAAAAGACAAGGGTGGTTCCCTATCACATAGACAGTCAATCTCTCAAAAGAGAAGAGCCCACCAAGCCAAAACCTATGAAGGAGGCTTAAGAAAGCTGGGGCATCCCGCTGACAGTAATCCCGAAAACGGTAACAGTCAGGCAAAAGTTAGGGATAACAAATCAAAATCAAAATAGTGAGGTCATTACAAAACCCTCAACAACATGAAAAATGTTGAAAAATAAAAAGGAGATGATGACTGTCTCCCAAATTCAAACTGATGAACCATCGCCCAAAAGTCGTTCCAAACTCGAAACAGAGTGTGACGCACAATTAACTGAGCTTAGGTTGAAGAACATCACGAAGAGCGGGTGGGTGCAAATATGCTTTGAGCCTTTATCCTTTGTTTCTTAAACCGTGAACCAGGCCACGTTACAACCCTTCAAAAGTCCTAATTGAAGCATGAGTTAGTTCGAAAGCATACTGTTACAAAAGGTATCCTGACTCCTGTAGGGCTTTGCTCTAAATCTTGTGTTAACTTGTCTTGTGAAAAGTTTTCTGCTAAAAAACGCATTTTTCAAAACTTCGAGACAAACATAAACTTTGCATCGCTTGAATATCACTGTCTGCATTTAACCCTTTGGTTTGACAGCGAAGAAGTTCATACAGCGAATGTTCGGAGGAACGAAAACTCTCTCAGTAAGTCAAAATCACTTCAAGAGGATAACACTTCCATCAAATCTCCTATCAACAAGGGGCATGACATGTCACAATTCAGTTAACCTGGGGCAGTCCAGTCAAGGTCCAACAGATCTTTCAAAGTACAGTTAACCTGGGGCAGTCCAGTCAAGATTTCAAGAAATCTCTCAATATGCAGGGTAATCTGATTCAAGACTCCTTCTTCACCACTTGGGGCATTCGAATGTCAAAAATGTTCAACAAATCAACTACAACATTTCCAGACTCGACTCCTGTATCTAGCCAGGGCACGTCTGAAGAGTTCGAGGATTCGATTCCTGTATCCAGCCAGGGCATATCTGTTGACGACTATTTCCAGATTCGATTCCTGTATCCAGCCAGGGCATATCTGTTGACGACTATTTCCAGACTCGATTCCTGTATCTAGCCAGGGCATGTCTGAAGAGTTTGAAGATTCGACTCCTGTATCCTGCTAGGGCATATCTATCAACTATCACCTTTCCAGATTCGACTCCTGTATCCAGCCAGGGCATATCTGTTGATTACATTTCCAGACTCGATTCCTGTATCTAGCCAGGGCATGTCTGAAGAGTTTGAAGATTCGACTCCTGTATCCTGCCAGGGCATATCTATCAACTATCACCTTTCCAGATTCGACTCCTGTATCCAGCCAGGGCATGTCTGAAGAATTCCAGATCAACACCTGCAACAACCCAGGAAACATCGGTGAACGACCGATTGTAGACCAACACCTGTAATAAACCAGGATTTATCTACATCACCACTTGGGGCATTCGAATGTCAAAAGTGTTCAAAACCCGATGTAGTTTTACACAAGCTCATCATCAGGAATCCCTACACCGGTTCCTCTTCAAGACTTCTGAAACAAGTTTACGGATTCTTCCCAACAACGGACGCCAATCTACCGACTTGTTCAGATTCTTATCAAGACTTCTGAAACAGTTTACGGATTCTTCCCAACAACGGACGCCAATCTACCGACTTGTTCAGTTTCTTATCAAGACTTCTGAAAACAGTTCATGGATTCATCCCAACAACGGATGTTAATCTATCAACTTGTTCAGATGCAACCTTTGAATTTAGTTTACGGACGCTTCCCAACAACGGATGTTTGTTCTATTGCTGATTCAACTTCAAGACTTCTGAAACAGTTCATGGATTCATCCCAACAACGGATGTTAACCTATCGCTTGTTCAGATTCTTCTCAAGCCAACCACCACGGAAGATCGCGCTCGCCAAGGTTCTTCCTATCCCCAGCCAGGGAATCCCCCGGAATTCAATTCCCCTCGGAATTTAAGCTTCAGTACCCCCAGCGGAGTCAGACTTTTAAACCTTCTCCCCACAGAGTTTTGAGGAAGCATCTTTGAGTTCCCCAGTGAAGTCCCCAGGGTTACCTCCCATCAAACCGAAGACTCTCAATCTGGTCTCCCCGGCATGAGTCTACTAGTTTGGGACTCCCCAGTAGAGGTCATCAGGAATTCTCGTCCCCAGTGACAGCCAAGGATTTATTTTCCCCGGCAGCGGTCAAGATGCTTTTATCTTCAGCCATCTCGGAATCATGTATCCTTGGCAAGATTAGCTCATCAGTTTACATGCGCATCCATCACATTCATAAATATTGATGTCACATACATTGCATCATGCATCATAACATTGCATACAAATAACCCTTTGCCTTTTCAGGTAAGATCAGTCGATAGACACAAATCATCTCCTGAGGTTCATCCAAAAATAGCTCAGATGTGACCCGGATACGGCAACATTCTGATACTTATTCCAGATTCATTCAGACGCATTAGCAGAAACCTTACACCGGTTCCTCTTCAACTTCTCAACTTCTGAAACAAGTTTACGGATTCTTCCCTACAACGGACGCCAATCTACCGATTTGTTCAGACTTTTCTCAACTTCTGAAACAAGTTTACGGATTCTTCCCTACGACGGATGTCAATCTACCGATTTGTTCAGACTCTTCTCAAACTTTTGAAGACAGTTTACGGATTCTTCCCTACAACGGATGTCAATCTACCAACTGATTCAGACTCTTCTTAATTTTTGAAAACAGTTTACGGACGCTTCCCAACAACGGATGCTGCTCCATTGCTTGTTCAGTCCCAACTCCTGAAAATAGTTTACAGATTCTCCAGACGTGGACGTCAATCTGTTGCTTGTTCAGACCCCAATTCAGAGATATTCCAAAACAGGGATGCCCTTCTGATACTCGTCCACTCACCATTGACCTACAGTTCAACATCACCATATGGCATCTATAAGCCCATCCTCCTACCAGCAGTCGCCGGATGGCATCTGTAAGCCCATTCTCAGATGGCATCTCTAAGCCCATCCCCGACAAAATTCTCTCGCACCAGATGGCATCTTTAAGCCCATCACCAAATGGCATCTTTAAGCCCATTCACCTCACCGTCACATCGACGAGTGCAAATTTTCTGGGCACACTTGTGTCCAATCTCCTTTTACCTTCAAGTCGCGAAAGGCAAACTTGCCAATCTAACTCTTCAGGTCAAAGAAGATTGAACAGGGGCAACTGTTGTACCCCAAAATTTGCCCTCGCGCTTTTCCACAAGAAATCTCGGCTTCAAACATTTCCTGACTTCTCAAACTGACTCAAGAATCGGACAAACGGACTTTTCTTGACAGTCAAGCAAAACTAGGGTTTTTCACTGATTTTCAGAGCTCTGAATTGTTTCATACAGTGGGCTTAGGGTTTGGTTGATTTTTGGTTCAATTTTGATCAAGCGAGCGTGATTTGGCATTTAGTCGGGAATTAGGGTTTTATGGGCATATTCTCAGAAGAATTTGAATTCCACAGCACTTTGCGGTTTATTTCAAGATTCGGATTAAAATTCGCGTTATCTTGGTTTAATCAGTAAAAGAGACAGTGGTTTGAATTCAGTACGTTTTGATTGGGCCAGTCAGATACAAGATGCAGTATTGGATTCACAGTGTTCATGTGTTTGATCAGTCTATCTGGGTTAATTGCTGCTTTGCTTTGGATGTTGGATAAGACAGGTTTATTGGATCAATGTTGTTTTATTTTAGTTATTTATTATTCTAAAATTAAATGATTGAATTTATTTTTCAATTGTTTTAATTCTAAGAATTTTAAATAAATAAATAAGCAATAAAGAAAGTTAGAACCAATTGGATAATTTGATTTTTATTGATATTCGAATTATTTGTACAAATTGTTGTTACAAACAATAATTTACATTTAATTTAAATATTACATAGAATGAAAAACTATCCTATTTTCTAAATATTCTTCGTTCTTCACTCCGCTCCGGTATTCTTTTTTTTCATCTGCAAAAAGAAACAAGAAAAGTCAGAAAGCATTTAATTAAAAGACAGTAAAAGTTGCTCATCATTAGGGGCCACTGACTGGGATCAGTTGCCCTCTCTGCAAATCACGGGATTTCTCCCGGTTCACAGAGAGGGAAGATTATTTTATTTCATGAAATGCAAATGTCAAAAATGCATAAGTTACAAATTTCAAGCTGCATAGAAATTCAAGATTCAAAATCCAATCCAAACTGAAAAGTTCAAATCCAAACTTTCTATCCAAAAGCAAAGGCTACTGTCAAAATGCCCAAAGTTTACTCAAAGAAAGATTTCAAAAGTGCATTTGCTGTCACAAGTACTCAAAAGCTGTCAAAGAAGATTTGAGAAAAAGATATCAAAATGCAAAGTCAGATCCAAACTGTCAAAAGAGAGATAAAGGAGATGCAAAATGTGTTATGCAAGCAACAAACATCTTAATTCATCATTTCCCATAGTTAGCCCCTTCAGAACAGTACAAATAAAAATCATATAAAAATCTTAAACTGTACTTTAAGAGAGGGTAAAGGGAGATAAAGACAGTTCAGCAGCAGGGATTTAGGCATAGTTCAATAACAGTTCACGGCAGACAGTAGGAAGGAGAGAAGAAAGAAAGATATAACACAAGCCAATAGACAGTTCAGTAGCGGGCAGTTCATAGGATATAGAAAAGAGATAATAAAAAAAAAACTCAGTTCAGAATAGAGAGGAGAGAAGAGAGATACCAAACTCAGTTCAGCAAAAGTCACAAAACCAATACCCTGTCATAACCAAATATTATCTAACCAATATCAAAAACCTGAACCTTGTCAAAAATCACCATAACCTGCATCACTCTCACAAAGCCAAGAACCAGCCTGCTGTCCACAAACTTGATCCACTCTGCATCAGTCTCAGAAAACACAAGCAAATCCAAGACAGTTCAGCAGTATAGCAGGTCAGAATAGAGAAGCAAGAAAAGGGGAGAAGAAAAGAGAAAGATACAAACTCAGTTCAGGAGGCAGCATAGCAGGTGAGAATAGAAGAAATATACAAAAGCCTACTGCACCAGCTTTAGCATCACACAACACATTCTAAAACAAAAAAAATACTGAACATAACACATCTCAGAACTCAACCTTCATGCTAAACACACAAACCTGATAAACAAAATCAAAACCTCACCATACCAACATCCTGTCATATCCAAACTCAAGCCTCACCATTTTATGAAACCAACATCTAAAACATTCAAACACCAAGCCTCAGAAGTGAGCTTCATCATAGGCAAAACAGAAAGGCATATCCAACAACATCTTAGGCAACACAAATAAGCATATAGCCGCTCGAGAGAAGAAGAAGAAAAAAGAAGCAACTCAGGGACAGAGAAGAAAGTAACAAGCATAGGCAACAGCTGTTCAAAGAACATTCAAGACCAGTTCAGAAACATAGGCCCTCAGATCTTAGAGATCATCACTGGGCATCTCAGGCAACAATACATAAGCAACAAGCGCGCAAATATACAGTGGCAGAAGAAGATAAAGAAGTGAATTAGGGTTTTCAGGCAAATCCAGCATACATCATCAAACCCTAGAAATATAGCCAAGAACGAAAATACCAGGAAAAGTCAGAAGCGTAGCAAGCGTCTCCCTTCGCCGTTCCGGCCTCCTAAAGCACCACTTCTCCGCCTCTCCTCCATCTCCCAAAATCAGGTAGCAATCTTCTCCCCCTTTCCTCTTCACCACATCATAACGGTACAGATTCGGAAATCAGAACCCAAATTGAAACACAAATTCGTAAAAAAGGAAATAAAAACGTAAAGCGTTGTAATCAAACCTTAAGTCAAGAGCGCCGAGACCATGCCTTGGGGGGAAGAAAGGTGTGGAGAGTGATGCTGGTGGCCGGATGAAGATGAAGATGGAAAGAACGTTGAACATACGAACGCGCCGTCGTCACCTCACAAACCCTAATTTTCGTTCTGAAAACAAAATGCCTAACCCTAAATCTCGTTTTTGGATCAATATGGGCTTGACCCGTTTCTGCCTTCCTAAGCCCATTAAGATCACAACTTCTAACACTAAGCTTAGTTTATATTTACTTACTTCCTCTTTTTATAAAACACTAACCATTCTTTTTATTTTATAAAAAAACAATATTTTTTATCCCTTGAAAAAATACTAACTTAATTAAAATGCTTTTTTTTATTATCATAAGGTTAAGACATTTTTAGATAAGATATTTGTACATACATTTTAGAACATTCATTTTGTACATACATATTATATTAAAAATTAATTTTGTACATATCATATAAAACATTTTCTTTAGATTAATACACATTTGCACAAAAAAAAATAACAAAATACTTCTATACGCAATTAACTTAAAAAACATTTTTAATACATATTGAAATATATTTGTATATATTATCTTTTCTTTTTTTTTATTTATATATACATAATTAAATTGAAGATACTTTTTAATTAAAATGCATATTTGTACATATTATACATTTCTATACATAATTAAAATTGCAACTTTTTAGTTAACATTCTTTTCATACATAACAATTCGATACATTTTTCTAATATTGAAATTCACAAACATTTGGACTAAAATATTTTCCAATTAAAAACTTAACATTTAAACAAAACACTTCTTTTCTTTTGTACATAATTAACATACAAAAAATCAAAGATTCGTTAAAATACATTTATCTAGGTCAAAACCCTAATACGACTCAATTTCACATTTCGCATTTGTACATACTTACACTTACACTTACACATACATATACACTTGTACACTTACACAACACATTTCCCTATACACATGTTTATCTTACATTTATATTTGATATTCATTTTGATCGCACATTCGATTTGGTTGTAAATTATTGGATACTACAAGTCTCATCCCCTTGTACATTTATACCCTCACTCCCGGACATTATTTTGTAATAGCGTAGATTTACATTCCGCAATTTACAGTTTTCCAATTATACCATGGTTAGACCTAGGGTTTGTATGTACATAAAATCAAACGCTAGATAACCTAATACAAGACAAATACATGTAATCAACACACAATCACACTTGCACCCCCTAGGGTAATCCCACATGTTGCCTTCCAAAATAGGCCATGCTTGCACGTCGAGTATCTTTGGCAAAACAAAATCAAATGATCATAAGTCCCTCGATGACGCTTTCGAATGTTGCCTAAAACGGAATGATCATAGTCCCTTCAAAACAAATTGCCAAAAACACTTGGCACCATTGCATTCATGGTCCATACGATGACCCGCGCCCGTCCCGAATAAACTTCCTAAACGCAAGATTGTCCACCAATTTCAATGGTGGAACAAAATTGTTAAAAGAGGTTAAAACATGACAAAAACCTTTGAGTACAATAGGGTAGACAAAACTCTTAGTTACTTGAGATCAAACTTGCAAAAACACTTGCCTTCTTTTCAAAAACCACAATCCACAACACTTTCAAACAAACTCTCAAAAACATTTGAAAACATCTTTTCGAAAAGATTCACACTTTTGTAAAACACTCAAACAACGAGTCAAATACATTAGTTGCCTAAGACAAGGCATTTTTTTCCAAAACATTTTCAAAAAGCACCCACACACACCATTTTTAAAGCAATCGAAAAACAAGGCAAGTGATCTAAAAAACCAAGTAACTAAGAGCCCATGGATAAACATGGATGAAAAGGGTGCTAACACCTTCCCTTTTCATAATCTACCCCCCGAACCCACGAAATATCTCAAAAGGTTTTTGCTGTGCTTTTTTAACCTTTCCTTTAGGATAAAGTAAAAAGTCGGTGGCGACTCTTGCTAACCGCACAAGTGCGAATACGAACGCAAAACACTAGTCAGTTCTCCCACCGTATCACACAGAGCTACATGAAGGTACCTTCGGAACGCATTCCAGTGGACATACCATGGCAAAGAAAATCCTTCGGGCAGGATATTTCTGGTCCACAATGGAAGCCGACTGTTACCAACATTCTCAAACGTGTCATAAGTGCCAGATTTATGCTGATAAGGTGCACATTCCTCCAGTTCCTCTGAACGTCTTGACAGCACCTTGGCCTTTTGCAATATGGGGCATTGATATGATCAGTGAGATCAAACCTACGGCATCCAACGGGCATCGCTTCATCCTGGTAGCGATCGATTACTTTACAAAGTGGGTTGAAGCAGCTTCCTACGCTACGGTAACCAAGAACGTCGTGGCACGGTTCATTCGGCATAACCTGATTTGTCGCTACGGTGTACCTGAGAGGATTATTACGGATAATGGTACCAATCTTAATAACAAGATGATCACCGAGCTCTGCGAGCAATTCAAGATACAGCATCATAACTCTTCTCCCTACCGGCTGAAGATGAATGGGGCTGTAGAAGCAGCTAATAAGAACATCAAGAAAATTATGCAGAAGATGACAGTGACTTACAAAGATTGGCACGAGATGTTACTGTTTTCTCTTCATGGGTACCGTACCTCAGCAAGGACGTCAACAGGGGCAACACCCTTTTCCTTGGTCTATGGCATGGAGGTAGTCTTGCCTATTGAAGTCAAGATACCCTCTCTCCGGATAATGAAGGATGCAGGTTTGAGTGAAGACGACTGGATCCAGACTCGGCTTGATCAATTAAACCTGATTGATGAAAAGAGACTCACTGCTATTTGTCATGGTCAAACGTACCAAAAACGGATGATCAGGGCATTTAACAAGAAAGTCAAACGACAAGAGTATCAAGTCGGAGACCTGGTAATCAAGCGCATCATTCTTCCTCAAAGTGATCCCAGGGGCAAATGGACCCCTACGTACGAAGGGCCATTTGTGGTTAAACATATCTTCTCAGGAGGAGCTATGATTCTAGCCACCATGGATGGTGACGACCTTCCTTACCCCGCCAATGCAGACATAGTAAAAAGATACTACGCATGATCAAAGACCCGCTAGGTTGACACACCTAGGCAAAAATAAGGGCTTCCTGGCGAACCAAAAGGGTTCGGGCAAAAATAAGGGATGAAATGAAAAAATATGTACACCCGGCAAGTCGAAAACCTGAAAAGGCGGCTTGGGCAAAAATGGGTATCCCGGTGGACTGAAAACCCGAAAGGGCGGTCCAGGCAAAAGTTAGGGATAAGCGTAATACTATGTCTCATTGATCACCTTGCATCCAGAATTCTATATAACCTATCAGGTTCAGACGGCATCGATCAATCAGCTTCATCTTCAACTAAGCAGTAAAGTGATGAGACGCTTGAAGACATAAAGGCGATAGCAGAGTTGGAACCCAGTGGGATTATTTTTCACATAGCTGTTTTGTTTTTCCTTTTCACAAAATTGTATAAACTCTATTTTGTTCGGCGGCGTTCTCTTACTAGGACGTCAGCCTCTTGTACACAAACGCCTATTTACAGGCAAATTCCAAAAATCAATACAAATTCCCTTTTTCAGACAAGTTGCCAATTGTTTTTCCTTTATCTGTTTTGTCTTGCGAAGAATGTCCAATATTCATTTTTGATATATGCATTTGACATTAATTGCTAACTCATAAATATTTGCATGCGAAACAAAGGACTAATTACAGATGACATCAGAAACAGGGGCAATAATGAATTGTCTAGACAATATAGTTGCTCTTTCCACCAAGGTACCAAGGTAGGTTCGGCTGAAGAACGTAACCAAGATACCTTCACTCCCCGCCGAGTAAGACAAATTTCAGCAATACTCGCCCCGAGCAGAGTTGGTCTTCCATCAGCCGAAAAGGCACAATATCTCCAGCAAGTCAGCGATACTCTCCCCAAGCAAAGTTAGTCTACTGTCAGCCTTAAGGAAGTTGAGTATCCCCAGAAAATCTCAATATTCCCCAGCGGAGTATATAGATGTTCCTAAGCAAGCATCACCGGTAGTCTTAATATAAGATTGTTCCCCGGCGGAATACCAGACACCCCAGTGGAGCCACTTCCCCAGTACAGCCCAAAAGTTTCCCCAGGAGAGTTGATCAATCTCCCCAGTAGATTTTGGAAGCTTATCCCCAGTAGATTTTGGAAGCTTATCCCCTGCAGAGCACGAATGCATCTCCCCGGTTTTATTCAAAGGTTATTCCCCACCAGGGTATAACTGGGTTATCCTCAGCTAATTACCATGGAAAGATCGTCCTCGGCGAAGTTCTTCCTGTCCCAACAGGAGTTCATCAAATCTTCCAACATAACTTATCAACGGAATCCCCAGCGGAATTATCATCCAAACCTCAGCGAAGTACCTCTTCCCACAGAGTAATTCCCCGCAGAGTAATCTCTCCAACAAGTTTATTCCCCAACGGAATCATCTTCTCCTACCTGTGTATCCTTGCAATCATCATCCCCAGTGGAAACGAAGAATTCTACTCTTCAACATCAGCCCAGGATTCAACAAGCTCCCGGCATTCGTCAAGGATTTATTTTCCTAGACGAAAAATACATTCATAAACATTTCACATTTTATACATCCTGATACATGCATATACGCATCATATCACACTATCTCATTTATTTTTGAACATCTTGACATCATGCATCATGACATTGCATACAACTGATGTTTTGCCTTTTCAGGAAAAGGTTAATCCAAAGATGATTACTATCAACTGTCGCAATTCCAGATTCGATTCCTGTATCTAGCCAGGGCATATCTGTGAGTGATTTGATTGTGGATTCGATACCTGTATCCAGCCAGGGCATGTCTGCATGAAGAGTTTAGAGATTCGATACCTGTATCCAGCCAGGGCATATCTGTAGACGACTAATTCCAGATTCGATTCCTGTATCTAGCCAGGGCATATCTGTGAGTAACTGATTGTAGATTCGACACATGTATCTAGCCAGGGCATATCTGCATGAAGAGTTTAGAGATTCGATTCCTGTATCCAGCCAGGGCATATCTGTAGACGACCAATTCCAAATTCGATTCCTGTATCTAGCCAGGGCATATCTATGAGTAACTGATTATAGATTCGACACCTGTATCTAGCCAGGGCATGTCTGCATGAAGAGTTTAGAGATTGGATTCCTGTATCCAGCCAGGGCATATCTGTAGACGACCAATTTCAGATTCGATTCCTATATCTAGCCAGGGCATATCTATGAGTAACTGATTGTAGATTCGACACCTGTATCTAGCCAGGGCATGTCTGCATGAAGAGTTTAGAGATTCGATTCATGTATCCAGCCAGGGCATATCTGTAGACGACCAATTCCAGATTCGATTCCTGTATCTAGCCAGGGCATATCTGTGAGTAACTGATTGTAGATTCGACACCTGTATCTAGCCAGGGCATGTCTGCATGAAGAGTTTAGAGATTCGATTCCTGTATCCAGCCAGGGCATATCTGTAGACGACCAATTCCAGATTTGATTCCTGTATCTAGCCAGGGCATATCTGTGAGTAACTGATTGTAGATTCGACACCTGTATCTAGCCAGGGCATGTCTGCATGAAGAGTTTAGAGATTCGATTCCTGTATCCAGCCAGGGCATATCTGTAGACGACCAATTCCAGATTCGATTCCTGTATCTAGCCAGGGCATATCTGTGAGTAACTGATTGTAGATTCGACACCTGTATCTAGCCAGGGCATGTCTGCATGAAGAGTTTAGAGATTCGATTCCTGTATCCAGCCAGGGCATATCTGTAGACGACCAATTCCAGATTCGATTCCAGTATCTAGCCAGGGCATATCTGTGAGTAACTGATTGTAGATTCGACACCTGTATCTAGCCAGGGCATATCTGCATGAAGAGTTTAGAGATTCGATTCCTGTATCTAGCCAGGGCATATCTGTAGACGACCAATTCCAGATTCAATTCCTGTATCTAGCCAGGGCATATTTGTGAGTAACTGATTGTAGATTCGATACCTATATCTAGCCAGGGCATGTCTACATGAAGAGTTTAGAGATTCGATTCCTGTATCTAGCCAGGGCATATTTGTAGACGACCAATTCTAGATTCGATTCTTGTATCTAGCCAGGGCATATCTGTGAGTAACTGATTGTAGATTCGACACCTGTATCTAGCCAGGGCATGTCTGCATGAAGAGTTTAGAGATTCGATTCCTGTATCCAGCCAGGGCATATCTGTAGACGACCAATTCCAGATTCGATTCCTGTATCTAGCCAGGGCATATCTGTGAGTAACTGATTGTAGATTCGACACCTGTATCTATCCAGGGCATGTATGCATGAAGAGTTTAGAGATTCGATTCTTGTATCCAGCCAGTGCATATCTGTAGACGACCAATTCCAGATTCGATTTCTGTATCTAGCCAGGGCATATCTGTGAGTAACTGATTGTAGATTCGACACCTGTATCTAGCCAGGGCATATCTGCATGAAGAGTTTTGAGATTCGATTCCTGTATCCAGCCATGGCATATCTGTAGATGACTAATTCCAGATTCGATACTTGTATCTAGCTAGGGCATATCTGTGAGTGATTGATTGTAGATTCGATACCTGTATCTAGCCAGGGCATATCTGCATGAAGAGTTTAGAGATTCGATTCATGTATCCAGCCAGGGCATATCTGTAGACGACTAATTCCAGATTCGATACCTGTATCTAGCTAGGGCATATCTGTGAGTGATTGATTGTAGATTTGATACCTGTATCTAGCCAGGGCATGTCTGCAAGAGGAGTTTAGAGATTCGATTCCTGTATCCAGCCAGGGCATATCTGTAGACAACCAATTCCAGATTCGATTCCTGTATCTAGCCAGGGCATATCTGTGAGCAATTGATTGTGGATTCGACACCTGTATCTAGCCAGGGCATATCTACATGAAGAGTTTAGAGATTCGATACCTGTATCCAGCCAGGGCATATCTGTAGACGACTAATTCCATATTCGATGTCTGTATCTAGCCAGGGCATATCTGTGAGTAATTGATTGTAGATTCGATACCTGTATCCAGCCAGGGCATGTCTGCATGAAGAGTTTAGAGATTCGACACCTGTATCCAGCCAGGGCATATCTGTAGACGACTAATTCCATATTCGATTCCTGTATCTAGCCAGGGCATATCTGTAAGTGATTGATTGTGGATTCGACACCTGTATCTAGCCAGGGCATATCTACATGAAGAGTTTAGAGATTCGATACTTGTATCCAGCCAGGGCATATCTGTAGACGACCAATTCCAGATTCGATTCTTGTATCTAGCCAGGGCATATCTGTGAGTGATTGATTGTAGATTCGATACCTGTATCCAGCCAGGGCATATCTGCATGAAGAGTTTAGAGATTCGATTCCTGTATCCAGCCAGGGCATATCTGTAGACGACCAATTCCAGATTCGATTCCTGTATCTAGCCAGGGATATCTGTGAGCAATTGATTGTAGATTCGATACCAGTACCTAGCCAGGGCATATCTGCATGAAGAGTTTGAAGATCAACCCGTGTAACAGGCCAGGTAATTATCTTTCTTTCCCAGGTACGCAAGTTCTCGCTAAGGAATCTCTTACACGATCGACACCTCCAAATGGCATCTATAAGCCCATTACCGATAAGGTTCTGTCACATCTCCAGATGGAATCTATAAGCCCATCCTCCTATCCACCATCTCTCCAAATGGCATCTGTAATCCCATTCCCTATGTCACATTGTTGATATTCTATTATGCGAGTGCAAATTTCTGAGCATTTTAGTGTTCAATCATCTTCCACCTTCGGATCACGAAAGGCACGCCAGCCAATCTACATCCTCAGGTTTAAGAAGATTGAACAGGGGCAATTGTTGTACCCCAAAATTTTCCCTCCCATATTCTTCAAGATTTGTCAAGATCAATCTTCAAATGGATCAAGGGGTTGCCCAGTCTAAACATCCTCCTAAGCCAGTCAAATTAGGGTTTTGGTTCCTTCAGTGAATTTGAGGTTTTCAATGGTCCAATCAAGTCCCAAATGCCTATACACATTGTCAAGCATCTACATGTCGAGTTTCAAGACTCACAACATCAAATTGCACAGTCAAAAGCCCTAGTTGCTCCATAACCAACTGTAGGGGTAAAATGGTCATTTGGCAGTCAAAAGTCAAAATTTTTGGTCAACATCTTATTTTGAAGCCACAATAATCATTTGATCAAGTCTTGATCATGATTCCACAAGAATGGCTCAAAAATCATCAAGATGCAAAAGTTTCCATGTTTGGACAGCTGAAAAGTCAACTGTAACTTGACCAAGGCATAACTTTTTCATGGTTCATCAGAAAAATCCCATCCAATGCTCATTTTGAAGGGGATGACATTTACTACAACTCATCTTCACATTCCAAGTCCAAGAAATGCTCTCACAAAAAGTTATCAATTTCTACATTATATGTCATTTTCAAAAGTCAACAAAAAGGCATTTTAAGTCAAAGACCATAACTTGAGATTGGTGAATCCAAATGACATGGGACCAAAGTCATTGGTTAGAGGACTTCAATACCTTTCCAAAATGTCCAAGAACATGTTCATATGATCAAAATTGAGCAAGATATGCATTGGAGAAGTTGGGAAATTTTCATGAATGTGCAAAAGTCAACTATCCTTAAAACTTCAATTTTTGACAAAAGGGCCCACTTTCTTCCACTTGATTCAGCCTTTTCATGCCACCCACGTGTCCCATGATTAATTTCAAGACCAAACATTTATTTTTCCATTTTATTTAATTTTTATTGATTTAATTCATTTTAAATCCATAATAATTCAAATAAAATCTAAAAATTAATGGAAGGGCATCTTTTTGATTTGGACAACTTTCATATACCACATGCCAGCTACCAAATTCGTGCTAGGGCTATTTTGTGCATAAAATCTTGAATTTGTACCAAATATGGAAAGGTCCTTTAATGGTGGTCAACAACAATCCCAACTTAATTAGACCAAGATACAAGCTCAGCTGCTAACCTAATTTCATTCATACCTACATAAGCAAGCGTGAAAAACCTAATTCACGACCCAAGCATTGCTGAAACGGCAAAATCAAAACTCAAAAATTGTTGGAAAAGTGAGAGATCTAGAACTAGGTTGCAGGCATTTTAAGATCAAAAGGAGAACGTGACATCCTTCCTTGCCATCCCCTGAAGCCAAAGCGACCACAAACGCATCCTAAGACTCACCATACAGCACTGTAAGTACTCTTGAAGTCACCTCTGAACATGGAATCGTGTTTCTCCATTCTTGCATTTTTTTCTCAAAAATATTAGCATATTCATACTCCTTGTTTGATTTCTAACGTAACTGCATTATTCAATTCCATTTTTATGCCTTGTATGACAATGCCCGTGCCTAGGGTTTGTATATGTTGTTTTTAGGCGTTTTGTTTTCAGGAGAAATCAGGACAAACCATAAGCATAGATGTGATCAGGAGACATGGACGATCCTGACCATGGGCTTGGATGGCGTTTTTGAAGCCTAAGGATGATTTTAGGAAAGGGCCTACGGAACTTCCTGCGGATAAAAATCCGCAGGTAACTGAACCAGAGATTTGGAGAAGACGACCACATGTCGTTCTCCCATTCGTCCGTTTAAAAGTCACGTGCGTTTTTTTAATTTTTTTAGGTGTATGCGTTGATTCATCAATATATTAATCACTTCTTATTACTATATCAAATGAAACATGCAGCTTAACTGGCCAAGGCGTTTGTGTATTGAGCGCTGGGACCTGGGTTCGAATCCCAGGTCCCCCAAAATATTTATTTGTTCTTTTCTTCACATGATCTCATGCAGCGCTATACAAGGCATTCCACCATAGGTCTCAATCATCCAGGCGCCAGGTGTTTACAAGCAGCGATCCAATGGCTTAGAGTGGACGACCACCATGTATCCAGTCAACACGTGCTACAGAGAATTCAGAAGGTCAACGCAGGCTTGGGGTTAATGGGCTTGGAATCTGCTAGCAAACCTCCATTCTGGGCCCAGAACCCCCCCTTTGGTTCATCCTTTTTTCTTTTATTTTATAGTTCCCATTTTTATTTATTAACTTTTTTTCTTCTAATTATTATTATTATCACTAAAACTAATTAATTAACATTTTCACAATAAAAATTCAGAAAACTAAAAAATGTAAATATTTTATTTTTATTAATTTCAATTACTTTTTTGTAAATAAATGCAAATTAATTAATTTAGTCTTTTTATTAATTAGGTTTAATTTTAATCCTTTTTTACAATAAATAAAAATGAATTAGACTTAGGGTTTTTTTGACACTTTTAATTTCTTTTTTTATTTTATTCCATTAAAAACATACAAAACACAAAAAACATTTTTTTTCTTTTAATAAATTAATTAATTAGAATTAGGTTTAATAGTTAATTTAATTGCAAAAAAAAAGACAAATTCAATTCTTTCTAAAAAAAAGGGTCAAAACCCTAAGGACGTCCCGATTAAATCTTTCGCGCGCATTTTTATTTTAATTCATTATCTGCTCAGAAATGTAATAGTTAATTAGAACTTTATCGCTTTCTTTTAATTTCTCCCACTTATTTTCCAAACGGGTTATGTTTTTGGCGATGTATATACTCGCGCCTTGTAATAGCTAGATTTACCTTTTCCGCACTTTATTTTCCGCACTCTTAACTGTTAAAATGCATGAAAGACTTGTATGACAAATAAAATCAATCCGTAGCTCACAAAAGCATGTTCAAAGATAAAATTAATTGAAAAACAACACACATGCACATGCCACTCTTAGGGTACGCCTCACTTGGTTGCCTCGAGGTGGTCATCAAGTATAGGGTGTTTTAGAGGTCACCCTCCTGTCTAAAGATCCAGTTGCCTCGAAACGGTTGCCTCGGATAAAAAGGATCTAGGACATTAGGGTTACCGCTAAGGCGTCCTACCATTGCTTTGGTGACCACACATTGTCCCTATAATCGAATTGACCCGAACACCTCCAATGACGGTGCTACCTACTTCTCAATAGTGGGATAGTACTGTCTAAAGGACTCTTACACAGCCTAATTCCTTAGGGTAGGTAGATCTCATGGGTACTTGCTCTTTCAAACAAACAAAACAACTTTTCGCACTGACACTTTCAAAAGGTTTTCAAACAAATTTTTCATACACTCATGAGGACAGATACAAGAGTTACCTAGAAATTTTTCAAACGAAACTTCTTCAAAACCCACACACACTTGAAAAGCAAACCATTTTTGAAAACATAAGAGCAAGTACCTAAGAGCCCGTGGATAACCACGGATAGAAATGGTGCTAACACCTTCCCTTTCTATAAATCTACCTCCCGAACCGAGAAACATTCTCGAATAAGGAATTTTGCTGTGCTTTTGTCCTTTCCATGTTGGAGAACATAAAAGACGGTGGCGACTCTTGCTTACCGCGACATTTCGCGAACCAGCTTAAAAAAACAGTCAATTCTATTTTCACCGATCACAAAACTGGCGACTCTGCTGGGGAGTAGTATAAAAGTGAGGTGTACCTTAGGATTAGACCACTCTTGTTTTCAATTGCTTGTTTTGTTTGCTTTAAAATTGTGGGTCTGTTTTGGGAGTTTCATAGATCCTAACCCGGATCTGGGGGATACCTTTTAGAAAGTAGCAACAAACTGTGAGGGAACTGTGTGGGGTATACCGACACGGTTGAAGCAGTTTGCTACGTTGATGTGGCATTTTGGTGAGTATCGGTAACCCTTGAGTCAAGTCAAGGAGAGTACGGGGCCGCCGCGTGGTGTCGTGAAGCATCAACTGACCTTTGGAACCTTACTTGACCATCCTGGCCTCTTTAGGGGTAGTGAGATGACCGACTTTGGTGCAGTCCGAAGTTGGTAGATACTCGATACTACACTCATTGAGGGTTGTTTTCTTGGAATATTTTGATCGCCAGTTCAGTGGCTAAATCAAAACAATGAACATAGAAAACAACCCAATGATGTTGAGCTCCTTAGAACCCGGTTACTTTTGATAGGACAGGTTTTGAGCCCACCAACTTCAAGAGGGTAATACCTAGACCTCATGCTGGCCTAAACTCTAAGGGCTGTCTGGTGTGAATTGTGTGCCTTATCATGTTTGCCTTTTGTGAATACTTGTGGTGTGCTTTTATCATAACATCATAAAGCATCATACGCATTTACTAACCACTTCAAGGGTTCGAATCTTCATCTTTGTTCTTGTTTTGCAGGACATGGAAACTATCCGCAGAAAGACAATTCAGGTCAACCTTGTAAGGATCCCTCCTCGGCTTAAGGAGCTTACATCCAGGATTCCCGAGAACTCTTCCTTCAGTGAAAGGCATGGTAGACTCATCAGCTTGGTCAACACCAACATTGAAGAAGATATGATAAAAGTTCTCTTCCAGTTCTTTGACCCTTTGCACCACTGTTTTACTTTCCTGGATTATCAATTGGTGCCTACCTTGGAAGAGTTTTCCCAGCTTCTGAAGATTCCCATTCTCAGTCAACTACCCTACAACGGTACGGAAAGGGAACTAAAACTTGAAGAAGTTTCTAAAGCATTATGCCTACAACCATCTGACATCAAGGGACATTGGGAAGTTAGAAGTGGTATCAAAGGATTCTTGGCAAAGTTCCTGTTTGAGAAGGCACAAGAATGTTGGAATTCCCTTGACCTACAAGCCTTTGAAGAGGTTGTGGCACTCCTCGTCTATGGGTTGGTATTGTTCCCGAATCTAGATCAGCTTATAGATATCAATGCTGTCAAGATCTTCATGTCCAGGAATCCTATACCTATGTTGCTTGGGGACATCCTCCACTCATGTTACACTCGAACCATGAGAAAAAGAGGTGTTCTCATGTGCTGCAATCCTCTCCTGGAAAGGTGGTTTATTTCGCACCTTCCGCAATCAGTTTTGAAGAACGAGCGGGGTTTGAGATGGTCGCAACGGTTAATGACTCTTACACATGCTGATATACATTGGTGTTCTCGGTCCAGAGAAAATGTCACTATCATTGATCGTTGCGGAGAGTTTCCTAATGTCCCTTTACTTGGAATCAGAGGAGGCATTACTTACAACCCGTGTCTGGCTTTGAGACAGTTTGGTTATGCTCGGAGGGATGGCCCTCATGATATGTTGATTCCTGACATAGTTTTTGACTTCGACAATGATGCACAAGGACTTCGCCAGAGATTTATCAGAGCTTGGAGGATGCCTAACAAGGTGGATAGCAAGACACTGGGGCACAAGAACTCTATTCCCCTTGAGCCTTATCTCAAGTGGGTACGAGCCCGCTCCTAGAAGCTGGTGATGCCATATCCTCATGTTCTCCCTGTGATCAAAGAGCCAGTTGTGAAAGGAGAGGTGCCCTACACCATTCTACATCCAGACATGCCAACATCTTGGGAAGAAATGCAAAAAAGCTGGATCCAACTCAAGGAAGAACGGAATTCTCTTGAAACCAGTCTACATGCCAGTGAGAAGAAGGTCTTGGAGCTCACCCGTCTACTTCACGAGGAAAAGACTCTCAACACCTACATTGTTCCAAAGAGGATGCGCAGTGTTTTTTGGGATTGATTATTTTGTAATATTTCGCCCATGAGGCATTGATGTACTGAACAGATTATTTCTTAATAAAGTGTGTTCCTTTTTGTCTACAACGAATTTGAACTTTCGAACCCTTGAATACATTGCATAAATAGCATATCATGCATCATGTGCATAACAGGTACTCTTCTTTACAGGTCACTCATCTTCTTCGCTGTTTATTTCAGCAATCATCATGTCTTCCGAGCCTACCAACGAACAAGCTATCAAGGCCCTCCAGGCCCAGAACGCCCAGTTTCAAGAGCTGGTCATGTGCTTAGCCTAGGGACAACACGAGTTGAAGGTTTTTCTCCTGAAGAAGAAGAAGAAGAAGAGGACTGTGTTGTTCAACACTGGACGCAGATTCGGGAATACACTGCAGAATGAAGTTGAGCTGACTACTCCATCTGTTGGGGAAGGCAGTCCCCAAGAGGGAAGAGTTCTTAGTCTCGTGGTCTCCGACAACGAGACAGATTTCAATGATGAACAATACGCTCCTGCTGAGGACAGGTACAAACAGCTGGAGGACCGGTTAAATGCTATGGAGATCCAACGTGTGCACACAAGTTCAAGACACCTGCCTTCGTGAAGTACGACGGGGCTTCCTGTCCTAAACTGCACCTTCATTCTTATGTAAGGAAGATCCAGCCTTACACTGCAGACAAAAACTTATGGATCCATTTCTTCCAGGAGAGTCTTTCAGGGACTCAACTCGAATGGTTCTATCCGCTGGATGGAACCAATATTCGTAACTGGGAGGACTTGGCTACTGCTTTTTATAAGCAGTATCAGTACAATTCCGACCTCGTTCCTACGCGTACCCAGCTCCAGGGTATGTCACTAGGAACGGGTGAAGGTTTTAAGGAGTATGCGCAGAAGTGGAGAGACCTGGCTGGCAGGGTGCAGCCACCGTTGACTGACCGTGAACTCGTGGACATGTTCTTGGGGACTCTGTCTGGTCCATTCTTCAATCATCTGATTGGGAATTCTTCTGCTGGGTTTACAGACCTGATCCTGACTGGTGAGAGGATAGAAGCTGGTATCAAGTCGGGGAAGATACAGAAAGATGCCTCCTTAAGTACTGAAAAGAAGCCCTTCAAGAAGGAAGCTAGTGCTATTTATGGTCCCAGAAGACAGAACAAATCGGAACGCCGCCAAGCTGTCAACGCGGTGGGATCCTTACAAGATTGACTTGAATGGTTTTCCTGCGAATAGAATCCATGTCATATAAAACAGAATAAAGATAAATCCCAAAAATCCTTGAAATGGTTAGTGAATATGAGTATGATGTTATTATGTTTATGATGTTATGTACAAGTAAATATATACAAACAAAACAAACAAGTCCTTAGGTTTAGGCTTGTATGGAGTCTCATAGGTAAGTACCCTCTTGAAGTTTAGTTGGCTCAAACCTGTCCTAGAAATAGTAACCGGGTTCTAAGGGAGCTCAATATCACTGGTTTGTTTCTTTGGGCATTATTTCAGTGCAAGCCTCTTTAATGGTGACCGAAATATCCCAAAAAACCAAACCTGAATGAGTGTTGTATCGAGTATCTACCAACTTCGGACTGCACCAAAGCCGGTCATCTCACTACGTCCTAATGGCCAAGTTGGTAAAGTAAAGGTTCTAGAAGTTAGTTAGTGCTTCATGACATCACTCAGCAGCCCCGTATTCTCCTTGACTACTCAAGGACTACCGGTACCCACAAATATGTCATACTAACATAGCTATTGCTTAGACCATGTCGATATACCCCGCACAGTTTCCACAATGTATTGCTACTTACCTATAAGGTATCCCATATCCGGGTAGAGGATTCAAACCCAAACAAAGAACCAAAATGTAAAGCATATAAGTCAAACAATGAAAGCAAGTAAATGTGATCTAGCCCTAAGGTAACCCCACTTTTAAAAAAATTTCCCCAGCAGAGTCGCCAGTTCTGTAATGTGGTGAGAGAACTGACTTGATTGTTTTGTGTTTGATCACAATTGTTGTGGTTAGCAAGAGTCATCACTGAATTTTCTTTTATCCAAAAGGAAAGGCTGAAAAGAACAGGAAAGACCTTTGAGATGTTTTCTTGAGTTCGGGGATAGATTATGAAAAGGGAAGGTATTAGCACCCTTTTCATCCGTAGTTATCTATGGGATATTAGTTGCTTGCTAGATCACTTACTTTTGTTTGAAAATGTGCTTTGTGTGGTTTTTGAAAGTATTTTGAAAAGGCGCCATCGTTTAGGCAAACTTTGTAATGATTCTCATTCGTAAGAATGTATACAAAGTGTTAATCTTTTGAAAATGTTTCAAGTTTGTAAGATGTTTTGAAAGTGTTGGTGTTTGTTTTTGAAAATAGCAAGGATGTTTTGGTTTGAAAATGAGCAAGCAACTTAGGAACATTCTACCTACTCAAAAGTCTTTCATGTTTATTTTATCTTTCCTTTGACATTGTTATCTTACCATTGATTTGGTAAGTAACCCTATCTTTGGATGTTAAAGGGACGGGCAAGGGTCATCATATAGTCATGATAGCAATGTTGTAAGATATCTTAGTATTTTCTTTAAGGGACTAAGATCATTTTTTGAAAGGCAACTTTGAAAGCGTCATCTAGGGACTATGATCTTGTATTTTGTTTGTTTTTGCTAAGATACCCCACATGCATAATATGGCCATTTTATAAGGCAACATAGTGGATTTACCCTAAGGGTGCAAGTGTGACTTTTTCATGCTTGATTTGTCTTGATTAGGGTTTGCTATTTGTTGGTTTTAATCTTTCCATATAAACCCTAATTACTAGCATTTGTATATAAAGTATTAAATTGCGGAAAATAAAAATATTAAGCTATTACATCATTAGGGGAGGGGGTGTACAAATTACAAATGGGGAATTGCAAGAAATTAAAACCCTAATTATCTATTACGATCATATTAAATTTGAATAAATGTACAAGAAATGAAATGAATATAATGTACAAATATGAATGGATAAGGAATGGATTTTTGTATTAAAAGTTTTGACCTAATTAAATTAAAATAAGATAATTGACTAGAATAAGAAAATTAAAATTAAATTAGTAAAAGAAATTAATTTATTAAAGAAAACAAGTTTTTTAAGGTTATTGTGAATTTAATTAAATAAAAGTCCTAAGTTCTAAATTGATTTTAATTTACCAGAAAATAATATAATATAATAATTAAATGTAAATATTAATTATTAAGAAAGAAATTAATTTATTAAGAAATGTTTTTGTTCTTTTGATTTTATAAAACAAAATAAATAAGTGTAAAAATAATAAATAAAAATATTTTTTTTTGGTTATTATTAATAACAATAAAAAATAATATTAATAATAAGACTAATAATAATAATAATAATAATAATAATAATAATAATAATAATAATAATAATAATAATAATAATAATAATAAAGGAAAAGAAATAAGATATAATAAGAAAAAGAAAATAAAAATGAATTTGGGCCAGGGGTGCTGAAATGAGACAGGGGTCAGAAAGAGGGGAAAAAAGTAATCATGCCCATGTTAGAGGCCCCAAGCCTGTTTAAACAAAAAAGAAATAGAAAAAATATGAAAAAAAAGGAACAAAACGGACGTTGGGGCTCGAATCCAGGTCCGTTAGGTGAAAGGTGTGCGCTTTAACCACTGTGGTGGTGATACATCTGTTAACATTGGCACAACAATAAATACATAAGACATAACTTGCCCTGACTGTACTTCATCTTCAACCTCCAGCCAAAGGATTTGTGACTTGCTCATTCTTCAACCATTTTCAAAAATGTAAACATGAAACTTGTGTATTTTTTCACCACGAATCCAACCATGTAACTAATTTAAGCTAACATTCAAAGATAAAGATGAATTTATGAAAGTACCAAATCCTGACCTAAATGTTTCAGCAAGTTTAAACTCAAAATTCTTCATACTCAAGCAACATAAATGAAATCTATGGACATGTATAGTTTCAGGGCAATGATATCTACATTCTATCTTCATAAATGCAAGCCTAACAATGCCTATATGAATAGTTCAAAAGTCAGAAAACTCACCTTGCAATAGGATATCGTGTTTTGAGTTTGAGAAGCTTTCAATGAGTTCCAGTGATTGGGTTAGCTTCCTCAAGTTCCTAGGAAGCTAATGTGATGCTTGGCTTGAGCTGAAAGTGGCTGAGGAGTTCTGGAGAAGTCAAATTGCAGAGCTCTGTTTTTGGTTATGGAGGTTGATGAAGATGGATTTACAGTTATGAAATAGGGTCAGGGATGAGTTGTATATGATGTTTAGAAGCTTTAGGAACCAAAAGGCTTGGAAACGCACGAGGGAGATGTGAGTTTCAAGTTTTTGGTCAGAATGTGCAACAATGGTGATTTGTGATACAGTTCTGAGTTCTAGGGAGTTTGAGGGCTTGTGTATGCGTGTCCTTTTGATGAAAATGACTTGTGCATAAGTAAGGAAAAGGTTTTGAGGCTTGAGAGGGTCAGAATCACACAAGTACAAGTTATGGCTATGTTACTTGATTTTTAAGAAAAGTGAAAACATGGTTTCAGGGTATAGTACAAGAATGGGTTGACTTGTTAGAGGCTTGAGACAAGTTTATTTTGGGTTATAGGTTGTGTGTGATCAGAAGAGAACAAGTGCAAAGCTCAAGAACTGATTTTGTGCATAAAGCTACTTTTCCAAAAATGGCAATGTGCACTTTCTTCCTAAAATGGAAATAAGCATGGGCAACGCATTGAATTCTTGAGTTGAAGCCTTTAACAACTGTGCAAAACATTAATTATGGAGTGCCAAACAAGTTTGAGGCCTGCAAAGCAAAGATTGTGCAGCCTAAACATGGATTTGAATTCTTGCTCATCGTGAAATTGACCTATAATTCAAGAATGAAATGCCAACTTCATGCCTTCGATTCTCCTTGCTCAAACATGATCTCAAGGAGTTTTCTGACATTTTAGAAAGCTTGTAATGTGCTCTACAACCCCACTTTGAATCACTTTTGAAAATTCCCCTTGGAACTATGTGAAAAATTGCCATGAAGTTAGGTCAAAATCCTGCCTAAACTAGGGCACATTTTTCACTAAGTGTTTAGTTTCATGAACATGCATTCACAAAATCATAACTTAAAATACATGAATTTCTAGGAGAAGTCATGTAAATAAATGTTTTACATCTCATTTATATCTACAACTTTCATGTTGAAAGTTTCCTTTGAATCATCTTGCATCATGGTGAAAAAATGGCTCAAAGTTATGAAAAAACATGAAGTTTTCAACACTTAGAAAAAATTCTAAGTTTGGAAACTTTGACTTTTCAAAATGAAATCTTGACTTTTTGATTTCTTAATGAACAAGTTTCATATTTTGACATGTTTGATGAATTGTGATCTTTGACACTTGATTTTGACCAAAAAGTCAAAGTTTGACTTTTCAGTGTACAGTTGACTTTTGATCCGTTGACTGAAAATCAACTATCAATCAATTGATCTTGAGGGATGTTTTGAGTCATGCCATTAGGTCAAAATTATGCAATTAAACTCTTGAGATCATGTCTCAAACCAATTAACCATTTGCTAGGTCAAAAATCAGAAATTGCCCTTTTCTCAGTCAAAACCCTAATTTTGACCATTTTGCCCTTTTGATGATCTGATCAAATTTCTTGAGGAATTGTGGTCCAAACTTGATAAAATGACATATATGAGTTCACAATGTTGATATGGATCAAAAATTATAAAGTTTCACTGTAAATTGACCACAGTTGACTTTTCCCCAATACAGCTGATTTTTAGGTCAATTGATCAATTGACTGAGCAAAAATGTGATCCAAGACTTGAAACTTGACATGAGAAATATTGAGGGTCCATAGTGATCCATGAAAGTCAAATTAGGCATTAAAAGTTCAAATACCCTTGTGCAATCTCAAACCCTAATTTCAGTCATCAGTGCTTAATGAGGTGTCTTGAGCTGATCAATCCTTGTACAGCCTTGAACCAAAGGAGATCTTGTGAGAAAATATTTGATAAATGAGAGGGAAAATTTTGGGGTACAACATAGAGCATATGTTTTTTTTGTATATATTATGTGTTTGTTATCATCAAAACTCTTACGGGGGTGTAGAACCAAACTATGTTCTAACATTTACAAGTTTGCTTCTTACAAGCGGATTACACAAAAGTTTAAGTACATATTGTTTAACACAAATATGAGTAACAACTCTTGTGTTCAAACAAATTACAATAATAACACAATGTAATACGGTGGGATAACTGACTTGTTTTTCATTTTATCACAAATGTTGCGGATAGCAAGAGTCGCCACTGACTTTTCTTTTATCCAATAAGTAAAGGGTGAAAAGAACAGGAAAGACCTTGAAGGTTTTGAGTTTGAAGGGTACGTTATGAAAAGGGAAGGTGTTAGCACCCTTCTCATCTGTAGTTATCTATGGGCTCTTAATCGCTTAGCTCACTTTGAAAATATTTCTTTGTGTGTGTGATTTGGAAATATTTTGAAATTTTCCAATGTAAGGCGAACTTTGTAATGATTCGTGCATCAGTCCTCCAGAATGCGTACAAAGTGTTTTTGAAAATATTTGTTTTGAAAGTAATGTGTGAAATGTTTTATTTAGGAAAATTTGTGAGCAAGCGATTAACAGTATCCTACCCACTCTAGGTCATTCTTATCATTTTCATTCTCCTTTAGAGATAGTGTTGTCTGTACCATTAGTTGGTAGGTAGCCCCATCTATTGGATGTGAAGGGACAATCTAGGGTCGTCGTATGGTCATTGAAGGAAACTCATAGGGATACTTTAGCAATTATCGGAGGTACTATATCATTTTTCGAAAGGAAGCGTCAAAGGGTCATCGAGGGACTATGATCTTTTATTCGGGGGTCTTTGCTAAAGCATCCCCACGTTCAAGAGACATGACCGTTATTCTGAAGGCAACGAGGAAAGGATACCCTATAGATGCAAGTGTGCAAGTGTGTTATTTTCAGTTATTTAATATTGAAATTAGGTTTTCTAGCCTTTGGTTTTATCTTGTCATAAAACCCTAATTACTAAGCAGTAATATAGAAAATATAGTAGCAGAATGCAAAGGCGGAAATGTAAACATAGGCTATTATAGAGCTTTGGGGTATTTACATAATAGAGGTGTGGGAAATAAAACCTACAACTATTACATACTAGGAGCAGATACATAATAAGGAAAATGCAAAAAAAATAAAACTATGTTATTATAATCGAACTGTTGTTGTTAAGATAACCAACGCACTTCACAATATATGAAGCCTGCAAAATAAATGTGAGAAATAAAGAAATTTTGCAAAAGGAATGGATTAAACCCACACCCTAGTGCAGTAATGCCTTAACGCACGCACTTCTACCACTAGGGTGGCTATACATCTGTTTATTTTATCAAATCAAAATATATATAATATAAATTTAAAACAGGATGACCGGAGAAGCGTCGGAGCCCTAGCTCCGGTCGTCTTCTCCGGTGAGTTTGTTTTTCATTCCTTCAAAATAAACCACATCAATGATTCATAGGTACCCTACCTCCCTAATTTGGGCCTTGTGAATTCAATGGAGGCATTGGTTTTGAATAAATCTCCCTGTAGAAAGAGATATGAAAAAAACAAAGTCAAATGGTGTAAAAATGGCAACACACGATTCAACCATTATGGGGACCATGCGGTGGCTCAATCCTACACACTGACATATCAGAAGCATGTTAGTGGTGTTAGTTTCAATTAAAGCACGAAGAAAGCAAAATTATGAATTTACAAAATATATGGCAATCTGAGATGCATGAGATGCTGATTTCGTGTGCTTTGGATCATCAAGGATGATCCATTCTTACCCTACAATGCTTCAAGGATCGATTGGAAAGGTTGGTTTTCTTTAATAGAGGTTGTAACTAAGGTTTGTAGTTTTCCCTAGTTTGTGAGAATTTTTGGAGTTTTTGGAATATGGTCTCTTGCAATATTTTTTGTGGTCTTGTCTTGTCTGAATGAATAATATATAGAGCCTGAATTAGTTCAAAGAGATTGGGCTTGGACCTTTGTATGAAAGTCTTGATTTTTATCTAATTTAATTTGGAATTTAAATAAATAAAATATAAAATAAATGGAATAAAAATCAAATGGGTGTATGAATGGATTCAAATGTTCACTATGAGTTATAAAACACGCTTGGACCTTTAAACATAAGCCCAATAGCCCAAAATTTCAAATTTGATCAATTTAGGTTTCGTGCATTTTCTCAAAATTGCCTAATTTGCACCAATCATAACTCTCTCAATTTTTATCATATGAAGGTGATCTCATACTTTAGGAAAGCTCAAGATATCCTCTATAATATCTATGTTGATAATTTTTCATTTAAAGAATTTATCTTGATGTAAGTTGCCTTGACAAAAAGTGTCTTTTTGTTGACTTTTGAAATGACCTATAATGTATTGGTCTATATCTCTCAAATGAAGCATTTTTTTGGACTTGAGCTTATAGAGAAAAAGTAGTAGAGAATTGAATTTCCTTCAAAATGAGCTTTGGTTGAGAAAAATATGATGAGGCATGTGAAAGTTATGCTTGGTCAAAGTTCAGTTGACTTCTCCTTAAGAAAACCATAATTTGATAACTTTTGAGTTTTGATGAATATTGAGTTTTCTTGATGAATCATAAGAAATCCTTGATCAAATGATGAATGTGACTTTAAAATCTTGATGTTGACCAAAAATCTTGAAATTTTATTGTATGTTGACCATAGTTGACTTTTTTCCCAATATAGTTAATTTTCAGTCATCTGAGCAATTGATTGAGCAAACTTGTACTGCAAGACTTGAAATTTGGCATGAGCATTCCTTGAGACATAAGAGGAACCATGAAATCCACTTGAGGAATTAGAAGCTAAAATTTATTTGAGAAAACTAAAACCCTAATTGTAGGCCACTGCTTAGGAGGAGAATTTAGCTGATCAAACCTTGAGCAGCCTTGAGCAATTGAGAACCCTAGGAGCATGAGGAGGTGTCTTGAATCAATTGTCTTCAAAAATGGGAGGGAAAATTTTGGGTACAACAGCTACCCATGTTCAATCTTCTCAAGCCTGAAGAGTTAGATTGGCACATCTGTCATTCGTAATCTAAAGGTGGAAGAGGATTGAACACTTAAGTGCCCAGAAATTTGCACTCGCCGGTGCACGAAGTAACGCTGTTGGTTGATAGTATTGTTTGAACATGCTTAAAGATGCCATTCAGAGAGATGATAGAATGTCTCCAGGGATGGGCTTAAAGATGCCACCCAAAGTAACTATTGATAGGAGTATCAGAATGAGTCCATGCTCGACTTGATCTGATGGAATGAACATTTCTGGAAAAAAAATGCTTTTCAGAATGAAGGCCCTGAAGGAGATGCTTTTCAGAATTCAAACTCTGAAGGGAGATGCTTTTCAAAATTCAGTCTCTGAGGGAAATCATTAGGTCATGCAGATAGTCGCCCCATCCTATTTTGGGAATTGATCTACAATCAGTTTTTCATTGGTAAACCCGTCCTATTTCAGGAATTCATATTGCCTGGTCATATAGATAGTTTCCCCATCATGTTTCGGGAATTAATCTCTGACCCGCCTTTTTTGTTGGTAAACCTGTCCTGTTTCGGGAATTCATATCGCCTAGTCATATAGATAGTTATTGTTGTACCCCAAAATTTTCCCTCCCTTTTCTCAAGATACCTCTCACAAAGATCTTCAATGATTCAAGCTTGCACAAGTATTGACTAGGTCAAGTCATCTTCTTAACACTGATGCCTCAAATTAGGGTTTGAGTTTGCACAAAGACAGTTGGACTTCTAATATTTAAAATAACTTTCATGGATCATTATGGACCCTCAAGATTTCTCCTGTCAAGTTTCAAGTCTTGGATCACAAAATTGCTTTGTCAATTGATCAGGTGGTCTAAAATTAGTTGTATTGGTTAAAAAGTCAATTATGGTCAACCTATAGTCAAACTTTAAGATTTTGGATAATTATCAACATTTTGAGGTCTTATGTATCATTTGATCAAGATTAGATCATAATTCTCCAAGAAAATTGTTCAAATCGTCAAAAGGGTAAAATGGTCAAAATTAGGGTTTTGACTGAAAATGACCAATCTTTGACTTTTGACCTAGTACATGACTTAATTGCATATTTCAATTCATCTCCCAAGATCAGTGGATTGATAGATGACATTTGGTCAACTGATGAAAAAAGCCAGTTGTACACTGAAAAGTCAAACTTTGACTTTTTGATCAAATTTTTGTTTCAAAGATCACATTTCATCAAGACATAAATTTAATCATCAAGAAATCAAGTCAAAAATAAAACTTTGCAAGACTTAGAAATTTTTCTAAGTGTTTTTTATACATGTTAATTTCAATACTTCATGACATCTTTTCACCATAATTCAAGATGATTCAAGTTGTTACAAGTTTGCAAGTAAACAACAAGGCTGCATTTTTAAGTTAAAAAATTGCAAGTTACAAATCCTAAGCTTTGTCTTGTTTGAACTTTTCCCTTTGACTCAATCTTCAAACTTTGCCACTATGTTGTCCACAAATATGCCTTGTCTTTGTTACAAGCTGCATAAATTTGTCAATAAAACCAAACCTGCATCATGCTACATATCCTGCTATCCAAAACCCGCATAGTAATGCCAAGAAAACTATCAAAAACTTGCTACAAAACCTGCAATGCTGCCCTGCAAAATATGCATCATATCAGTCCCATATTTGCACAAACTTAGCACATAAGAGCTGCACCTAAAAAGCAATGAAACAGTGTACCCAAACAATTCAAAAACTTATCTATTTCCCTTCCAAATTTCAGTTAATTTCATATATAAATAAGTTATTTCACAACACACAAAGGAGAGGTTTTAGAGGAGTTTTTAGGGAGAAAGAGAAAAAAGAGGATTTGTAAAATCTAACATAATTCTTTGTAAACTTTGCTCATCTTCAACTCTATTTCCATTCACAAAACAAAAACTGAGAACAGAAAAAACCATAAACCCATTGTACAACCTTGCAAGTTTTCCCCTAAACCAACTATCCAAATACTTCATATACATCACATAGAAATTGTTCAAATACAAGCACAATTTCTATAACATCACTATTTTCCAAACTCAAAAACAGCCACCTCCAACTTGATTTCTCCAAGACAATACAGCAACTCAAACTCAAAACACAAATTTCAATTTTAAGAACAATGTTAGAAGTAAAAAACAGCAGTATGAGTCGGTGCATATCTCTATGAGTCGACACATGTTAGAAGCAATAAATTGATATGTATCGATGCATAAGCGAATGATTCGATACAAAATAGGTTATGAGTCGATACAAACCATTATGTGTCGACTCATACTGAGTTGGTTTTGACTTCCAGGGGCAAGAAATGATATGTATCGATGCAAACCATCATGTGTCAATGCATAAAAGTTTTTCATATCAATGCATAAGTGCATGTGTCAATGCATAAAAGTTTTTTTTTAAATGAAAAAAAAACAATTTTCCTTTTTTTATTTATCTTTACATTCTTGTATACTATTTATTCATTCAATATGATTGTAATAGTAAAATTAGGTTTTATTTTCTTTTACCTCCCCATTTGTAAATTTGTACCCCCATCCCTAAATGATGTAATAGCGTAGGATTCTAATTTCCTCAATTTATCGCTTTTAATACAATTGTTAGTAATTAAGGTGTGTATGGAAAGAAAAAATCAATATTAGAGAACCCTAATCTCAAAGAAAAAATGCATGCAATCAAACATATTTCACACGCGCACCTCTAGAGTAACCTCGCTTGTTGCCTATGAATAAATAGTCATGTCCCTCAAATGTGGGATGCTTTAGCAAAGACCCTCGATAAAAAAGATCATAGTCCCTCGATGACCCTTCGAAGTTGCCTTTGGTAAAATGATCTTAGTCCCTTACGATAATTGTTAAAGCGTCTCATAGGTTGCCTGTTATGACTATACGATGATCTACGCCCATCCATTCACATCCAATGATAGGGCTTATTATTAATCAATGGTAAGATATCAATATCTAAAGGAGGATGAAAATAACAAAGATTTCTTTTGAGTAGGTAGAACGCTGATAGTTGCTTGCTCACAACCATTTTCAAAACAACATCTTTCAAACACACCAACACTTTCAAAATATGAAATATTTTCAAAAGTCAACACTTTGTATACATTCTTATAGAGATGAGAATCGTTACAAAGTTCTCCAAAACAAAGGAACTTTCAAAAATACTTTCAAAACAATTACAAACACATTTTCAACAAAGCATTTCAAAGTGAGCTAGCAACTAAGAGCCCGTAGATAACTACGGATGAAAAGGGTGCTAACACCTTCCCTTTTCATAACCTACCCCCTGAACTCAAGAAAAATTCTCAAAAGGTCTTTCCTGTTCTTTTCACCCTTTCCTTTATTGGATAAAAGAAAAGTCGATGGCGACTCTTGCTATCTGCAACAATTACGATAATATGCAAAATACCCAAGTTAGTTCTCCTACCGTATTACAATGGCCTTGTCCTATTTCTGGAATTAATCTCTGACCCGCCTTTTTTGTTGGTAAACTCGTCCTGTTTTAGGAATTCATACTGCCTGGTCATATAGATAGTTACCCCGTCCTGTTTCGGGAATTAATTTGTGACCTGTTTTAAAATTGCTGATGATATTCGTCTGTTTACAAATTTTACCTGTAAAGAGAAAATTAGCTTTATGTAATGTCGTGATGCGCGTAATGCATTAATGATGATCTCCAGATAAATGAGAATGTTATGTGTATTTGTATTCATATGTTATGATATTTTGTAAATGATGTATGAATGCAATATGTTGTTGAAGCGTATGGTTGCTTCGTATAACATCTTTGGCTGGGAAAATAAGTCCCTGATTGTTGTTGGGGATAAAGAATATGAATCTTCAATCTTGTTTAGAATGTATTCGTTGGGTATTCCTGCTTTCTGTTTGAGGACACTCCGCTGGGGATGTTCGACTTCTGCTTGGGGATAGAAGAATTCCAGGAAAATTGGTCGTTAATCGTTCTCTTAAAGGATTTGATTCTTGTATACCCTGCCTAGGGATAAAATAGATGGATAATCCTCTAACATGCTGTCTGACCAAGTTTCAGATATGGATGTCCACTCTACTGGGGAGGACAAAGTTGAATGATATCTGGCCCGGGAAGAGAATCATGTTTGGGAACTGCAATAATCGGAGAAATAAACTTTGTTAGGGAAATAAACCTTGTTGGAGAAGAGAATTTTATTGGGGATTATATGGTATTGGAGAAATAAACTCCGCTGGAGAATTAAATCCCTGGAAATTGTATTGAGGAAATAATCTCTGATGGGGATCGGGATTTCATAGGCTGTGCTGAGGAAGTTTCCACCGTATTCTGGGGAAATGATCAAACTTCCTTATATGTTAGGGGACCTACTGGGGGAGATGATCATGTCAAGCTATCCCACAGGGATATAGAGGTGAACCGCTAGAAGATGCCCCAATTTTTGTCTGAAGGCATATTAGACTCGTTGGGGAATATATCCATGTCGAGGATGAGCTTGTGAAGGTAGCTCTGTGGGGATTTCTCTGTAGGGATTTGTGGATGACTTGAACACTATCCCAACTCCTAGAGTCTTTAGTAAATTCTTATTCCTATTTTTATGCATATATTTTGATAAAGTAATCATATTCAAATGCATATATTCATTCAATTTAGTCATTGGATGTTTTGACAAACAAAGCTGAGAAAGTAAAACAAACTTGAGTTTTGAAATATATTTGTATTAAAAGTTTGCCTATAAATAGGAAGTTTGATACAAGGAGACAGAAATCCTAGTAGGAGGAAATCATCATAAAATAAAAAGGTGTATAAAGAAAAACAAAGAAAAACAGCTATGCATAAATGATCCCATCGAGTTTCAACTCTGCTATTGCCTTTATATCTTCAAACATCTCATCCCTTTTTGTCCAAAGAAGTTGATTGAATTGTTTTGTACCATTTGACATTGATGACATAGCTTATTGTAATGTAGATGATCCAACGGGACATAGTCGTACGTTTTAATCCCTAACTTTTGACTAGACCTCTCTTTCGGGTTTTCAGCCCACCGGGATACCCTTTTTTGCCCAAGCTGCCTTTTCAGGTTTTTGACTTGCCGGCTGTACAATTTATATATATATATATATATATATATATATATATATATATATATATATATATATATATATATATATATATATATATATATATATATATATATATATATATATATATATATATATATATATCCCTAATTTTTTCCCGAGCCCTTTTGGTTCGTCGGGATGCCCTTATTTTTGCCTAGGCCAATCAACCTAGCGGGTCTCTTTTAAGCATAGTATTTTTTGACTATGTTCGCATTCACATGGTATAGAAAATCTTCACCGTCCATAGTGGTAAGTATCATAGCACCTCCAGAGAATATCGTCTTGATCATAAATGGACCTTTGCACGTGGGAGTCCATTTTCCTCTGGGATCACCTTGTGGTAGGATGATGCATTTTATTACCAAGTGTAACACGGTGGGAGAATTGACTTGGTTTTGCATCTTATCGCAAATGTTGTGGATAGGAAGAGTCATCACCGACTTTTCTTTTATCCAATAAGGAAATGGTGAAAATAATAGGAAAGACCTTTTTCAATTTTTATTTTAGGGGGTAGGTTATGAAAAGGGAAGGTGTTAACACCCTTTTCATTTGTAGTTATCTACGGGCTCTTAATCTCTAGCTCACTTCGTTTTGAAAAATTGCTTTGTGTTGTGTGTTTGAAAAATATTTTGAATGCAATGTAAGGAAAATTTTGTAATTATTTCGTATCTGTCCTCGAGAATGCGTACAAAGTGTTTTGAAAATATTTATTGAAAAGTGTTTGTGAAAAATGTTTTTTTTTGTTTTGAAATGTTTATGAACAAGCGATTAACAACAATCTACCTACTCAAGGTCTTTCTTGTACTTTCCTTCTCCTTTAGATAGTGCTACCCGTACCATTAGTTGGCAGGAAGCCCTACCGTTGGATGTGAAGGGACATGCATGGGTCATCGTATAGTCATTGAAGGCAACTTGTAAGGATGCTTTAGCAATTATCGTTAAGGGACTAGATCATTTACCGAAGGCAACATCGAAAGGGTCATTGAGGGACTATGACCTTTATTTTCGAGGGACTTTGCTAAAGTGTCCCCACGTTCGAGGGACCTGACTGTTTTTTGAGGCAACATGGGAGATTAACCTAGAGGTGCGAGTGTGCGAGTGTTTTGTGTTCCTTTATATTTATCTTTGCATTAGGGTTAGTTATCGTTTATTTTTAATCTTTCCATACAAGACCTAATTACTAACAGCAATATAGTAAAATAATATAGTAAATTACGGAAAATAAACCCTAGACTATTAAAATGCTTCGGGGCAGGTACATAAGTAGAAATACGGAAAGTAAACCGTAATTACTATTACAAACCAGGAATCAATTACAATAATTGTAAAAAGTGCGAGAATAATAAACCATGCAAAATCTAAAATAGGAAAAAGGAAAGTGAAAGGGTTTTTGGTGATTTTTTGATAAAAAGGTTTTAATGATGATTAACCCTAAAAACCTAATTAATTTTAATTAAAAAGTTAATTAATTAAATTAAAAACCTAAAAACCTAAATTGATTAGTTAAATTAAAAAAACCTAAAAACCTAATTAGGGTTTATGAAAAAAGGTTTTGAAAAAAAATCATAGGTTTGTTAAAAAGGTTTTAAAAAAATGAGGGTTTGTTTTAAGGGAAAAGAAGAAACAGTAAAAAAAATAGAGAAAAATAACTAAATTGACAGGGGTGGGTGTTGAACCCACACCCTTATCACTTTCATCCAGTGCGTCCACCACTAGGCCAGGCACGCGCCTGTGTTTGAGAAGGGAAACCAACGCGTTTTGTTATTATCCTGCAAAACATGGAAAAAATATAAAAAAACATCAAAATGCCAAAAGCAAGGATCGAACCTGTGCCCTTGCATAGTAAACCCTTAGCGCGTGTTTTAACCACTAGGGTGGTGATACATCCATCGTTTAAAATAAAACAAATTAAATATAACACAAACAAACTGCATGGACCAGAGAGGGGCCGAAGCCCTAGTTCCGTTCGTCTTCTCCGATGAGTCCTTTTCTTAAACCTGCAAAAATAGACATGGTTAGATATCCAAGGGGACCCTACCCCCCTAAATCAAGGTTTGTGAATTTAATGGGACTATTATCTTAGACTGAATCGCAATGATTTAGGAGCTATAACGAAGATATCTTAAATCGGCATGAACATGGCTATGCATAATCCAATCATCATGGGACTCCCACGATGGGTTATTCCTCCATCATTGGACCTCATAAACACATTAATATAGTTCGTTTGTCTTAAAACTCAAAGTAAACAAAAATATGAAAATCATGCAATAAGGTAAATTGGTGATGCACACATTGGTGTTTCCAGCCTTTTGGATCATTGTAAATGATCTAACCTTACCATATGGTCTTCCTAGAATTGAATGGAAGTGCTAGCATGTGTTGAAGGTGGCTGAAATAAGGTTTACAAGTTTCCCTAATTTGAATAATTTTTTGATTTTTAGGAAGGTAGTGTTTCTTCAAGGGTTTTCATCGTCTTTCATGTTTGACTTGCTGAGAATATATAGCTTGAATTTAGGTCAAATGTTGGGCTTGGACTCTTGTAATAAGCCTTGATCTTATTTTTTTTATTTTGAATTTTAAATAAATAAAAATAAAAGATAAATAAATAAAAAACCAAAGGGGGTGCATGAGTAAGATGTGAGGTTCATGTGAAGTGTATAACTCGTTTGGACTTTGAAATAATAGCCTAATAGTCCAAAATTTAAGTTTGCTTAATTTGAACTTCATGTATTTGTTCAAACTTTCCCAACTTGGACTAGTCATAACTCTTTCACTTTTCATTATTTGAAGGTGATCTGGGACTTTTTGGAAATCCCAATATGTCCTCTTGAATCTCTATTTTGACTATTTTTTTGCATTTGAATACTTTATCTTGATGTAAGTAGCCTTCACAAAAAGTGTCTTTTTGTTGACTTTTGAAATGACTTATAATGTTTTGGCCCATATCTTTAAAATGAAGCATTTTTAGGACTTGAGCTTAGAGATAAAAAGTTGTTGAGAATTTAATTTCCTTCACAATAAGCTTTAGTTGAGGAAAATCTGATGAAACATGTGAAAGTTATGCTTGGTCAAAGTTCAGTTGACTTCTCCTTAAGAAAACCCTAATTTGGCAACTTTTGATGATTGATGATTTGAGAGTTTTCTGGATGAATCATGATCAAACCTTCATCAAATGATGAATAGGACTTCAAAATCTTGATGTTGAACAAAAATCTTGAAGTTTGATTGTATGTTGACCACATTTGACTTTTTGTCCAATATAGTTGATTTTTAGTCATCTGAGCCATTGACTGGGCAAACTTGTGATGCAAGGCATGAAACTTGGTATGAGAATTCTTGGAAACATATAAGAGACCATAAAGTCCACTTGAGGCCTTAGAAGTCCAATCTTTCTTGAGAAAAGTGAAACCCTAGTTGTAAGTCCATTGCTTAGGAGGGGAATTTGCATGATCAATTCTTGAGCAACCTTGAGAAAATGAGAACCCTAGGAGGATGTCTTAAATAAAGGGAGGGAAAATTTTGGGGTACAACACCAAGTAACCAGCCTGATATAAATGATGTTTGACTTTCTTGTTGAATCCTTTGATCATACACTTTTGAGACATATGATTGTGACAAACAATCGTAAGCCTTTTCTCGTCAATCAATTTTACTTGGTCCAACCTAGACTAAATCCACTAGTCTTCGTCTAAATTTGTGTATTTTATAATCCTTAGAGAAGTAATCTGGACTTCGGTAGGTAAGACAGCCTTCATGTCATAGACTAGAGAGAAAGGGGTTTCCCTAGTTGATGTGTGTATTGAAGTGTGATAACCATGAAGAGCAAATGGTAACATCTCATGTCAATCTTTGTATGTAACTGCCATCTTCTGCAAGATCTTCTTGATATTCTTGTTGGCGGCTTCCACTGTGCCATTCATCTTTGGTTGGTACAGAGAAGAATTATGGTGCTTAATCTTGAACTTCATGCAAAGTTCCGGGATCATAGTATTGTTGAGATTGGTACCATTGTCCGTGATGATCCTTTTGCGGATTCCATACTGACATATAAGGTTATGTCTAATGAACCGGGCAACAACATTCTTGGTAAAGGAGGAAAATGAGGCTGATTCAACCCACTTCGTGAAGTAATCAATAGCGACCAGGATGAAATGGTGCCCATTGGAAGTGGTACGCTTAATCTCTCCAATCATATCAATGCCCCACATCGCAAACGACCAAGGAGCAGTCAAGACATTCAGAGGAACCGGAGACACTTGTACTTTTGTCAGCATAAATCTGGCATTTGTGACATGTTCTGGAATGGCGATGGCAATCAATTTCCATGGTCGACCAATAACCACCCGCTCTCAGAATTTTCTTAGCCATTGTATGCCCGCTGGAATGAGTACCAAAGACCCCTTAATGCACATATTCCATAATCTTCTCAGCTTCCTTCATGTCTACACAATGAAGCAGAGTTGAATCATGATTGCGCCTGTACAAATTTTTTTTACTCAGAAAGAACATGGTCGAGAACCTCTATAGGAATTTCTTATCGTTAATAGATGCACCTTCAGGATAGTCTTGGGCTTTGAGGTATCTTTTCACTTCGTGGTACCAAGGTTTTTCCTCTACTCCATCAGTATCAACTTCGTAGCAATATGTCAGTTCGTCTAGTATCTCAAGGTGATTCGAGGAGCTTTGTTGTCCCATCTGATTTTGAACATAGATGACATGGTAGCTAATGCGTCTGCCAATTGATTCTCTTCTCGCGAAATATGTTCAAAAGTGATTTCCTCAAAGTATGAAATTAATGTCATCATATGCTCTTGATAAGGAATGAGATTTGGGTGCTTCATATCCCATTCTCCATTAATATGACTAATTAACAGGCTGAGTCCCCATATACACTCAATAAATTGATTCTCACATCGATAGCAGCTTTGATAACCATGATGCATGATTCGTATTCTTCCATGTTGTTGGTGCATTCAAAACAAAGTCTAACGGTGAAGGGCGTATGGAAACCTTTGGGAGAGACAATCACAACACCAATCCCATTACCAAGCGCGTTGGAGGCTCCATCAAAAACCATAGTCCATCGGGATCCCGACTCAGCTCCTTCATACTGTTCAGGTTCTTCACAATCTGTAACTAGCATAATATTCTCATCCGGGAACTCAAAATCCATAGATTGATAGTCATCTACCGCTTGATGAGCCAAATGATCTGCCAATACACTTCCCTTGATTGCCTTCTGAGTAGTGTACTAAATATCATATTCTGCCAAGACTATTTTCCATCTTGCTATTCTTTCGGAGAGAGCGGGTTTCTCGAATATGTATTTATAGGATCCATTTTAGAGACCAACAAAGTAGTATAAGTCAACATATATTGTCTTAGTCGACGAGTAGCCCATGCCAAAGCGTAATAAGTTTTCTCGAGCAGTGAGTATCTTGTTTCACAGTCGGTAAACTTTTTTCTAAGGTAGTATATTGCATGCTCTTTTCGACCAAACTCATCATGTTGCTCCAGTACACACCCCATTGAGTTCTCTAACACTGTTAAGTACATGATCAGGGGTCTTCCTTCAACTGGAGGTATCAAAATTGTTGGAGGTTCTTGGAGGTACTCCTTGATTTTGTCGAATGCTGTCTTATAATCTTCGTTCCACTTTACTACTTGATCTTTCTTTAGCAACTTGAAGATTGGCCCACAAGTAGCGATCAAATGGGAAATAAATCTGGCAATGTAGTTCAAACATCCCGGGAAGCCTCTGACTTCCTTCTCAGTACGGGGATCTGGCATTTCTTGAATAGCTTTAACCTTGGCGGGATCAACTTCAATACCTTTTCCACTGACAACGAATCCTAGGAGCTTACCGGACCTTACTCTGAAGGTGCACTTGTTTGGATTCAACCTCAGCTTATACTTCTTTAATCTCTCAAATAGCTTGTATAGGTGACCAAGATTTTCTTCTTCAGTCTGAGACCTGGATATCATGTCATCAACATAAACTTCTATCTCATGATGGATCATGTCATGGAACAGAGCTACCATAGCACATTGATATGTTGTGATGGCATTCTTCAAATCAAATGGAATAACTTTGTAACAGAAAATGCCTCATTGTGTAACAAAAGTAGTCTTCACCATGTCTTCAGGTGCCATCTTGATATGAATATAACCCGAGAAACCATCCATGAAAGAAAATACTTTATGCTGAGCTGTGTTGTCAACCAGAACATCAATGTGCGGAAGCGGAAAGTCATCTTTGGGGCTCGCCCTGTTCAGATCTCTGTAGTCTACATACATACGCATTTTTCCATCCTTCTTAGGTACTAGCACCATATTTGCAACGCACTGAGGATAGGATGTAACAGCTAAGAAACATGCGTTGAATTGCTTCATAACCTCAGCCTTGATCTTCTCAGACATCTCAGGACGCATACGATGAACCTTTTGCTTTATTGGAGAACAACCTTCTTTCATTGGTAGATGGTGAACCACAATATCAGTATCACGCAACATCTAGATTAATCTGTTTTTGACACTGTCTTCTAGATTGTCACCTATCTTGACCTCTTTTTTTTCCTCTTCAGTACCTAAGTTCAGAACCTCGACTGACTCTTCATGTGGCTATATGGCTCTTCCTTCTTGCTCTAACAGTCAAGCAAGTTCTTCAGGTACTTCACAATCTTCCACACCTTCGTCCTCAGCTTGGTAGATCGGATTTTCGAAGTCATAGTTGCAATAGTAGAATTGTTATCAACGGGATCCAGGGTGGATATGGATCTGCAATTTATTGTGTGTGTAAGAACACATAGCAATATTGAAAGAAATAAAGTAAAATAAAGACAAAGAGCACAAAATTTGAATGCAAATGTCCAATGATTTATTGAATGAAGATATGTGAATGAAAAATGACAACCTTAACAAATGGACCGCTGTGCCTCGGGTAAGGCACAAGGCTTAAAGTTATTCTTTAAAATTACATAACCAAAACTTGAAAGCAAGAAAATAGAAACTAGCATTTACTCCTGACTAAAGGAGATTGGTACAACGTCTTCAGTCTTCCAATTGTTGAGCCCAATGCCGGTGGTAGGAAAAATCCAACTGTCTAGGTCATAGTCACTATCAGTGTCTTCCACAGCAGAAATATCATCAATAGCATTAACGCCCTTGTCATGCTTAGGCATAGGTGCAGTAATCACATTAGGAGTTTCAGGAGGATCAAATTCAATATCTTTGGAGTCAATCATGTCTTGAATCTTATTTTTCAAATCCCAACAGTTATTTGTGTCATGTCCGAGACTATTGGAATGATAAGAACATCTTGTATTAGGATTGTACCAAGGAGAGGAGGTGTTGGGATTCTGAGGAGGATCTCTCAACGTAATTAGCTCTGCTTTCAATAGATGTTGCAATTCCTGAGACAATGGCATGTTGATCTTGGTAAATTGTCTCATGGTTGCGTCCAACCTACGTTGATTGCCTTGTTGATGTTGTTGCACTGGTGCCAGATTAGAAATTAACACTTCCCTCATAGATTGGTTGCGGTCACTTCTACCATGACCCTCTTGCCACACACAACATTAGCTTCTCTTTTCCCGTTGAATTTCTTCTTCACAGTACTTGAAGACGTAACCACCTGAATTTTTCCACTTCTAATTCCACCTTTAACATGCTCCCCTATTAATATCAGCTCGGTGAATCCGGGTGAAGAGCTTCCGATCAGATGATTGAAGAAAGGACCTACCAGAGTTCCCATAAACATGTCAACCAACTCCCTATCATACAAAGGAGGTTGAACTCTTCCTTCTAGATCTCTCCATTTCTGGGCATACTCTTTGAAGCTTTCGTTCGAGCCCATGGTCATACTCTATAGTTGCACACGGGTTGGTGCAAGATCAGCATTTTATTGGTATAGTTTGTAGAAAGCAACAGCCAAATCTTCCCAAGTATGGATATTGGTCCCCTCTAGTTGATAGAACCATTCCAATTGTGTCCCAAACAAGCTCTCTTGAAAGAAATGCACCCATAACTTCCTATCAGCAGTGTGTGGTTGAATCTTCCGGACATATGACCTCAGATGAAGCTTTGGGCAAGAGACACCGTCATACTTTGCAAAAGTAGGGACCTTAAATTTATGAGTAATAACAACCCCTGAGACTAAACCCAACTCTTCAAAATCTAACCCAGGCACTCTCTAGATCTCCATAGCATTTACACAATCTTCCATTTGTTTGTATTTTTCATCAGCGGGAGGATATTGTTCGTCCTAATAGTCTTCTTCATTTTCATCAGAATATTGGCCAGAACCAAGGTTGCTTCCTTTCTCATCCTTCACACTCTTACCATCTTCACTCTGGTTGTCATCTTTGTATGATGGGATATCACAGTCTTGAGCTTGCTTGATAGGACCTCTAAACCTTATTCCCATGTTGAGGATTTCGATGGGTTTCCTAGTCTTTTTCTTCCTCTCTTTGGTGATGAGGGTCTTCAGTTCTTCCTGCCTCTTGGCTAAGTTGAGGAACATTTTTTGGAACTAAGCATTATGGGCCCGAAGATCTTTGACCATTTGTTCGAGAGCCATCTTTTTACTGAAATAAACAACAAGAAGATAAGAAAACTTGTCTTGGAAACCTATTATGTAATGATATGTATGGTATGTATATGCAATGTTTTCAAGGATCTCATGGGATAAACAAGAATGAAATGTCAGGAATTGAGTATGGATGCAGCTTTGACTGAAGAACTTTGCGTCTTTGTTTTTGAACATCCTTCTATAAGAATCAAGCTCACCATGTCAAGTGGGTTCTAGCCTCTAACTCAAGGGAAAATACTTTAATCTTTGATGGCACCTGGTTCGAGGAAAATAAATCCTCTTGCCCCTTGCTAGAAGTTTGGTTCATAATAAACCTGCATCAAAGGTCCCTAAGATCCTTAAAATGGTTAGTGAAGAATTCCATGTCATGATGTTATGATGTTGTGATGTAATGTTTAAGCAAGTAGCACACACAAACAAATCAAGCAAGAGCCTTAGGTTTAAAGGCTTGCATGGATCCCAAAGGTAAGTACCCTTCTCTATTTGAAGTTAAGTTGGCTCAACCTGTCCTAAAATAGTAGCCGGGTTCTAGGAATCTCATATCATGGATCTTTCTCGAAGGTTTTATTTTAGTACAGCAACTGATTTGCCACCAAAACATCCCACGAGTCGAATCTCAATGAGTGTAGCATCGAGTATCAACTAACTATAGACTGCACAAAAGCCGACTATCTCACTACCTTCTAATGGCCAAGATGGGTCAATTAAGGTTCTAAAAGTCAGTTAGTGCTTATGACACCATGCGACAGCCCAATGTTATCATTGACTGACTCAAGGAGCATCAGTACAAACCAAATTTCCAAACTAATGTAGCCATCACTTCAACCATATCGGTCTATTCCGTACAGTTTCTATGATCTATTGATACTTACCTAAGGTGCCCTAGATCTGGGTGTAGGATCTTTGCAAGAAAATAAACCCAAGCAACCCTTAAAATAAAGCAGACAATGCAAAAAAATAAAGCAAATAAAAGTGATCTAAGACTCTAAGGTAAACCCTATTTCTTATTCCCCAACAGAGTCGCCAGTTCTGGAATATGGTGGGAGAACTGACTTATTTTGCATTTTATCGCAAATGTTGCGGATAGCAAGAGTCGCCACCGACTTTTCTTTTATCCAATAAGGAAAGGGTGAAAAGAACAGGAAAGACCTTGAATATTTTGAGTTTGGGGGGTAGGTTATGAAAAGGGAAGGTGTTAGAACCCTTCTCATCTGTAGTTATCTACGGGCTCTTAATCACTTAGCTCACTTTAAAAATCTTGCTTTGTGTGTGTAATTTGGAAATATTTTGAAATTTGCCAATGTAAGGCGAACTTTGTAATGATTCTTGTATCAGTCCTCGAGAATGTTTACAAAGTGTTTTTGAAAATATTTGTTTTGAAAGTAGTGTGTGAAATGTTTTGTTTAGGAAAATTTATGAGCAAGCGATTAACAGTATCCTACCCACTCAAGGTCATTCTTGTTATCTTCCTTCTCCTTTAGAGATAGTGTTATCCGTATCATTAGTTGGTAGGTAACCCCATCTATTGGATGTAAAGGGACAATCGAGGGCCGTTGTATGGTCATTGAAGGAAACTGATAGGGATACTTTAGCAATTATTGGAGGGACTAGGTCATTTTTTGAAAGGCAACATCGAAGGGTCATCGAGGGACTATGATCTTTTATTCGAGGGTCTTTACTAAAGTGTCCCCACTTTTGAGAGACATGACCATTATTCTGAAGGCAACAAAGAGAGACTACCTTAGAGATACAAGTGTGCAAGTGTGTTGTTTTCAGTTATTTAATCTTGAAATTAGGTTTTCTAGCGTTTGGTTTTATCTTTCCATACAAGCCCTAATTACTAAGCAGTAATATAGCAAATATAGTAGCATAATGCAAAGGCGGAAATGTAAACCTAGGTTATTACATAGCTTTGGGACATTTACATAATAGAGGTGCGGAAAATAAAACCTACAACTATTACATACTAGGAGCGCTTACATAAGAAGGAAAATGCAAAAAAAATAAAACTACCCTATTACAATCGAACGCGCCCTATACAGTTTACCTAGGAAACTAAATACGGATGAAAGAAATAAGGAAAAAGTGGTTTGAATGTTTGTTATGGTTTTTTGTGAAAACTTGTTTATGATGATGATTAAATAAATAAAACATAATTAATTTTAATAAATTAAGAAAAGTTATAATTAGTTGATAAAAAAAGGGTTAATTAGTCCTAAACCTAATTAAATTAGGGTTTTAACAAAAAAAAGTTTGTTTTTTAGGTTAATAAAAAAACATTAGGGTTAGCCAAAAAATGATAAGGGAAGAAAAATCAATGGAAAAGAAGGTTAGAAACCAAAAATAATACAAATGCCAGGGGTGGGTGTTGAACCCACACCCATTGGCTTCACAAGCGCCTCCTCTACCACCAAGCCACACTGTTGTTGATGTTAAGATAACCAGCGCGCTTCACAATATATGAAACCTACAAAAGAAATATGAGAAACAAAGAAATTTTGCAAAAGGCAGGGATCGAACCCACGCCCTAGTGCAGTAATGCCTAACGCGGGCGCTTCTACCACTAGGGTGGCTATACATATGTTCATTTTATCAAATCAAAATATATGTTAATATAAATTAAAATAGGATGACAGAATAAGCGCCAGAGCCCTCGCTCTGGTCGTCTTCTCCGGCGAGTTCGTTTTTCATTCCTGCAATTAAAGCATGTCAATGATTCAGAGGTGCCTTACCCCCATAATGTGGGCCTTGCGAATTCAATGGAGGCGTTTTTTTTGTTGCTATATCTCCTTGTAGAAAGAGATACGAAATAAACAAATTCAAACGGTGTAAACATGGTAACACACGATTCAGCCATTATGGGGACCATGCGGTGGCTCAATCCTGCACATTGACATCTCAGAAGCATGTTAGTAGTGTTAGTTTCAATTAAAGCACGAAGAAAACAAAAATATGAGTTTACAAAATATATGGCAATTGGAAATGCATGGGATGCTGATTTCGTGTGCTTTGGATCGTCAAGATTGATCCATTATTACCCTACAATGTTTCAGGGATCGATTGGAATGGTTAGTTTGCTTTGAGAGAGGCTATAACTATGGTTTGTAGTTTGCCCTATGTTGTGAGAATTTTTGGAGTTTTTTGAATATGGTCTCTTGCAATATTTTTCGTGGTCTTGTCTTGTCTGAATGAAGAATATATAGAGCCTTAATTAGGTCAAAAAGATTGGGCTTAGACCTTTGTATGAAAGCCTTTATTTTTATCTAATTTAATTTTGAATTTAAATAAATAAAATCAAAAATAAATGGAATAAAAATAAAAGGGATGTATGAATGGATTCAGAGCTTCACTGTGAGTTAAAAAACACGCTTGGACCTTTAAACATAAGGCCAATAGCCTAAAAATTCAAGTTTGATCAATTTAGGTTTCATGTATTTTCTCAAAATTGCCCAACTTGCACCAATCATAACACTCTCAATTTTTATCATATAAAGGTGATCTTGGTCTTTTTGGAAATCTCAAGATGTCCTATACAATATCTATGTTGATCATTTTTTTTCATTTGAACATTTATCTTGATGTAAGTTGCCTTTACAAAAAGTGTCTTTTTGTTGACTTTTGAAATGACCTATAATGTATTGGTCCACATCTCTCAAATGGAGCATTTTTTGTACTTGAGCTTAGAGAGACAATGTTGTAGAGAATTGAATTTCCTTCTAAATGAGCCTTGGTTGATAAAAATCTGATGAGGCATGTGAAAGTTATGCTTGGTCAAAGTTCAGTTGACTTCTCCTTAAGAAAACCCTAATTTGGCAACTTTTGACTTTTGATGAATCTTGAGTTTTCTTGATGAATCATGATCAACCCTTGATCAAATGATGAATGTGAATTTAAAATCTTGATGTTGACCAAAAATATTGAAATTTGATTGTATGTTGACCACAATTGACTTTTTATCTAATACAGTTGGTTTTCAGTCATCTGAGCAATTGAATGAGCAAACTTATACTGCAAGGCTTGAAATTTGGCATGAGCATTCCTTGAGACATATGAGGAACCATGATATCTAATTGAGGCATTAGAAGCTCAAATTTCTTTGATAAAACCAAAATCCTAATTGTAGGCCACTACTTAGGAGGAGATTTTGTCTGATCAAACCTTGAGCAGCCTTGAGCAATTGAGAAGCCTAGGAGCATGAGGAGGAGTCTTGAATAAATTATCTTCAGAAACGGGAGGGAAATTTTTGGGGTACAACACACAATAATGAGCAACAACTCTTGTGTTCTAGAAAATAATAATATCAACACAATAATGAGAACAACTCTTGTGTTTTAATCTTTTTCTTTTTCTTGCTTTGATTTGGGAAGCGTTATTGTTCTTGTTCTCTAGTCTTGCATTTTTTCAAATGAAAAAGTTGATCATTTATATAGGCTTTAAGGAAGTAGACTGTTGTAGTAGTACACACGTCACTTTCATCTTGCCAGCTGCCAACGGTAGGAAACGATTATGGGAGACAAATAGTACACAGTACATCCATTTTAGTGGAATGTGTAATTGTAACTTTAAAGTAACTCTTCTAGTTCCTGTTTATGATGATATTGTCTTCTGATGAATATTACTTTTGATGAAGTAGATTGGCTTGAGAAGATATAATTTTTGATCTTGTCTTCTGAATGTCTATATGATGTAGAATAGTAATGAGTCCAGAAGATCTAACTTTCCTTGATTTGTCTTCTGATGGAATACTTCTGATGTGAAGTAATATGCACATACTCCACGAAGTATATGAGTCTTCAGAATCTTTACTTTGTCTTCAGAATTAGAAGCAACAACTTTTCTAAAAAACAAATCTTGACTTCTAATTTGGAAGTAGAGGCTTTTCTTTGATGTGTTCATAACCTTGACTTTGTCTTTAGAGTTAGAAGCAACATCTCATGTGATGAACAAATCTTGACTTCTGATCTTTGACACAAAAGCTTGTTTCTGGTGCAATCTTGATTTCTGATCTTAGAGAAGCAGCTCTAATAGAAATTCTTTCTTCTAGAATACTTGTGACCTCTAAAGCAGCAACTTATTGAGAAGTACACAAGAGATCCTCTTTCTGGCCAACATTCAGCATTCTTTAGAACTACTAATGTTACCTTAGAAACATATCCAAACAGTCTTTCTGATGATTCTTCAGACAATATTATTGAATCAATTAGAATTCTAATAAGCACACTTAAGAAACTATTAGAAATAAAATTGTTTACATATAAAATATATGTATTGTTATCATCAAAATCCATAGATTAATTATAGAATTCAAATCTCGTTCTAATAATCTCCCCCTTTTTGATGATGACAAAACAATGTATTTTGATGTAACAATTTTACAAGGTAATATCATAATTGAATCAGAGTTAAGAAGAAAACTTCCTCTGATTAGCATAAGCTCCCCCTGAGTATAAGACTTAAATTTTTAGAAGGAAGGCATATTTGAGAATTATTTAGAAAACTCCCCCTGGGCTAAACAATCTCCCCCTAAATCTAAAACTTAAGGCCTTATCAGAAAGTAGGGTTTTCTGAGCTTGGTTTTATTTTTTTAGAATTCTAATTGAAGCGAATGGAAGTGATTTATAAGAGTTTGCTTTATTTGAATTTCGTTCTTCATTAGAACCTTCTACTCAATAGAAGAGTTCTTTATCTTGTACCTGAAAACACATTATAAAAACTCTTGCATATATAATTCATTAGAAATGTAAGCAATGAGATTTAGAAAATTAGGTATGCATAAAAATCATCATTATGATTTATCCCCCTCGTTGTCATAATCAAAAAGATTTCATCTATTGAACAATTAAAAAGTATAGGAGAAAAAAAAGATAAGATAGAAACAACAAAATAGGGTTTCTTAGAAGTGCCTATGGGTTATAAGAAGATGGAAGTTTCTAAAGAATCTGCTTGAGCACATCTAAATCGCTTATGTTAAAAAGCTTCTTGTTTATCAAATTTTTCATTGACTCGTGCTTGTTCCTTTTTCAATTCTTCAAGAGTTTGTAGAATAGTAGAAGTTTCTGGAGCCTTAGAAGTATCTGCAATAATTTTCTCATAAGCTGCTTTTCTGGCAGGTTCTTCTTCAGCCTGTTTTAGAGAAGCTTCTTCTTCTGCCTTTCTCTTTGCTTCTAAGGCCTTATATTTCTATTCTGTTTCTTAAACTATCTTTTCTTGAATCTGAACAGAGATATTTTTTATTCTTAAGGCCTCGACAAATATCCATTTGTTGAATTTGTTCCATCTGGAGTTTACACTTGAAGAGTGATGGCTGACGCTGGATTCCTCAGTGAGTCTCTTGACTCTTCTTACTGCATTGTCCTTAAATTTAGATATTACTTCATTAAGGTTAAGGCTAGGCAATTTAGGATCGGGATTGGTTTCTTTATCATAAGTAGTTTCATTAGAAACCATTTCGTCAGAGTCAGGTGAGTTGGTGGTGACTAAGAGATTACTGTCAGAAGGTTGGTTACTAGAAATAGGAATTGCATCTGAATGCTTGTTTTCTGAATAAATTGACATTTTTGAAATGGAAACGGTTGTGGTATTTTCTATGAAATATGTTGGTTGAAAATAGATTTTCGGAAGGAGTGTGGAAAATACATTTACGGAGGATGTAGAAGGTGTGAATGTTGGTGGTTGGAAAAGTATTTTAGGAGTGATTGGTGAGGGGGTTTGAGTTAAAATTTCTCAAGAACGTCAGAAGTAGTAATTTGTGGAGGTGGCATGGAATTTGATGAAGTAACTCTTTTAAGGTTAGAAGAAAGAGTAGTAGTATTTTAAGAACGGGAGGACTTACTAAATGACTCAGCATGAGTTGCAGAAGTAGTGTTTCTCAAGTAATTTTTAGATATTGACAATGCTGGAAGTCTTTGCTTCTTTTCTGATGTCTTTTTATCCTGAGAGGCTCCATGTTTCCTCTTAGATAATTAAGATTAATGAGGTGCATCCATGATATCTTCAAAAGGAATCCCAGAAATGTCTACTCCATCAACCTCAAAACTTTTCAAATAGTGGGCTATAGCTTCAGGTGGATCAATCTTAGTGAAAAGAGGATATTCATCCACTACCATCCTGAGTGTAAGTACGAAGTGCTCCTAAGAGGGGGAGGGTGAATTAGGTAATTTAAAATTTTTCGGGTTTTAGTGATGATGGATATTATTTTTCTGGTTTATGGTGAGTTTATGAAAGAGTAAAGTGTAGAAAAATAAAGAGACACGAGCGATATATCCTGGTTCCCCTCACAGTCTGAGAGTACTCCAGTCCTCTTTCAACATGATAGAGATTTCCTTATTGTGGCAACTTAAACAAGAACTACCCAAAACCAAGAACAATCATCTTGGACCAAGAACAATCCTCTTGGATTTTCACTATGTCAACAATGAGAACAATCCTCTCAAAGTGACTTTACTTGTATCCAACAATTCTGGAAAAACAAGATTTACAAAACCACTTGAACTTATTTTCAACAATCCTGAAAAATAAGCAAGTATATAGCAATATTTGATTTAAGTGAGTTTGAGTAGAAATGATCACTTTGAGTGATTTTATCAATGATTTGATCTTCTCTTCCAATAATAATAGTATACAATGATTCAAGATATATAATGCTCAAAGTTTTCTGGTTGACAATATGTGAAAGTGTGCAGAAAACTTGTGTATGAAAATGTATAACAGCTTGAGTTTGATTTTTGAAAATTCAGAAAATATGATTGGAAGAGGTACTTAAAATGATTTTGAAAATGAGTATTTATATGTTCATAGCATCCTTTTGAAACAGCATAAAATTCTGCAAGTGAATCATGAACAATTGCCAAGATTGAGTGAAATGTTTTCATGAATTGGTGTTATGAACAGGCATGAGTAAAGCTGTTGTTTTTCAAAATCGTTCAGCATGCAATCAATTGCACCCTTGTGTAAATCGATTTCACGGGGTTTTAACAGCTAGAAATTCAAATATTTTGAGTGAGCAATCGATTGCACAAGTGTGTAAATCGATTGCACTTGAAGGCAGTAGCAAAAATTGATTGAGAGAAATCGATTGCACTTAGAAACAATAGCATATGTTTTGAAAAATTGAAGCATGCAATCGATTGCACCAATATGCAAATAGATTGCACCCAAGTAAAAATTGAATTTTTTTGCTTAGAAAAACTTGAGTAAAGGTTTGGACAATATAAAACATTTCTTTTGACCATTGAGCATCTATGTCTTAAGTTCAAAGTAAGTATTATCATTATACCTTGAAATTTGCTAATTGCTTGAACTAAAGACTTTATCCACATATGCTTTTATCTTGATCAATAATCTTTTCCTTCTTGTCAAAATGGTTTGTCTTCATCAAAACAAAAGTGCATTTGAGAAGCTTGATTTTACATTCTCCCCCTTTTTGATGATGACAAACGATCTTGCTTGATGCGTTGTAATTTTCGGAAAGAATTTTCTCCCCCTAAGATGCATAACTCCCCCTTTGTATGAGAAGGTTGGAATCCTTTGAATTTGTTCATCTTGGTTGAAGAGTACCTTAGAAATTTAAGACGGGAAATATACAAGCATAAAATGCCGCATCCTTCTCCCCCTTTGACATTATCAAAAAGAAGGGAAAGATGCAATAAAAATGGATAATAATAAAACAATATTGAAAAAACTTAATCAATTATGCATCACAAATAGTCATAGACATAGTCATAGTAACATAATGATTACAAATAAATCTGAACAACAACAAATAAAAACGTAGCATAACTGAACAAGGACATAACAGAAAAAATAGTAGAAATAACAAAGTTGGACAAAACTTTATGGTTGATTCATGTCACGGTTGTTATAGAACAAAGATTGGGAAATTGTTGTTATAGAGGAGGTTCTGTGTAATGTTGTGGAAGTGCAGCAGGATTATTAGGGTCATATGGAAGTATGTGAAGGTGAGAGTAAAGGTAGGAAAATTGTTGATTCACATCTGTGCGAAAGTCATTAATCCGGCTCGTTGTAGAATTGTTGATAGCATTCCATTGGTTGTTGATGTTGGTATTCATGGAAGAAAATTGTTGAGACATAAAATCCATAAGATCTTGATTACTAGGACCAAAGGGAGCAGTAGGTGGAGGAGTTACATCTTCACCACCTTCTTCTTGATTGTGTCCTTCATCACCAACCACATCTTCACCAATGTAAGTTATAGTTTTTGTTTCCGGATTATAATGAACACCCATTCTTGAGTCAACATTTTTTATTGAAATCTTATGCACATTTGGATCCATATTAACTTTCTAAAAACCAGCAATATCAACTCCAAATTCTTCCATAATTAATGTAACAAAGTAAGCATATGGTAGAAATTTTGCCTTTGCATCAACCCTCAGCATATGAACCATTATGAGCCTTGCCCAATTAACACTTATACCTCTCTTCCTTGTGTAGGCCACCTACATTTCCAGATCAGTCACGGTGCAATGGTTTCTAGCCTGCGGAAACATAATATAGACCATGAAATAATGAAATAGACGATCGTCTATAAAAAAGTTACTTGCACTCCATGAGTCTCTAGATGGAATCACTCCTCCTAGACCACAAATTCTTTTGGCACGGAATTCAGCTTCGCTCAATCTGCCAATGCTATATTAAATTCCTTTTTCCTGTAATTATCCCATGCTTAATTTTCAGGGTCGTACAAAGAGCTTCCAGTATAGGGAATATGTAGAATCTCACCAACAATCTCAGGGGTTAGAGAGATTCTTGTACCCAACAAATATGTAACCATCTTTCCTTTGTGAGGAGTCAAATTGCTGAAGAATACTCTTACCATATCCGGATGGTATGGACCAAATGATCAAATTAGTGGTTCCAGTCCATATGCAGTTAAATCATTCTGAAAAGAAAAACATTCCTGAGATAGCATACCATATTTAGGAGTGGACACTATCTTTCTTTGAAAATCCTTTGTAAATCTTGCTTCTTGATCTTCAGTGAGAGTTGAGATTAATGGATTCTCTGTAGAGGATGAACCAACCTTTTTCTTTCCTTTCTCTGAAGCTGACACCTTTCGTTTTTGCCTTGATGCCATGGCTAAGGTGTTTTTAAGGTTTGGAAGGTTTTAGGTTTTGAGAGGAAGATGTTTGATGAGATGAAGTTTGGATATGATTCGTGAGTAAATAGAAATGAGTGGGTTGTATTATATGTAATGAAGTTTAATTGACTTTTAAATAATAGAGGTGAGCTTGGGAATATGAGAGAGAGAGAGAGAGAGAGGAATTTTGACCAACAAATATTTCTGTCATAAAATCATGTTATAGTGGGTGCAATCGATTTGCATACAGATGCAATCGATGTGCACACAAAATATAAGCAAAAGAAAACTGAAATGCACAGTGTGCAATAAATTTTCACTATGGTGCAATCGATTTGCACTGAAACAGAAAGGTCAAAAATAAAAACATATAGTGAGCAATTGATTTACACTATTGTGCAATCGATTTGCATCAACCAAAAATGACCAAAAACATATTTTTTTTAAAACTTAAACACCACTTAACATATATATTCACATTTAACAAGGTTAAAACAAGTATATAAAATCATAAAAAGGATAGAAAGCACCTTATATGTCGTGTTCATAAAGAATGCCAAGTTCTCGTTGAATCTTGTAAAACCGTTCTCTTGCCAAAGGTTTAGTGAAGATATCGGCAAGTTGATTATGAGTATCTACAAATGTGACCTCGACATCTCCTTGAAGTACATTATCACGAAGGAAATGATGTTGTATATTTATGTGTTTGGTTCTTGAATGCATGACCGGATTCTTTGTAATGTTTATTGCACTTGTATTGTCGCACCGTAGAGGAATGCATCCTAGATCGAGTTCGTAGTCACGAATTTGTTGCTTAAGCCACACTATTTGAGTGCAACTACTACCCGCTACAATATATTCTTCTTCGGTCGTGCTAAGAGCAACGCATGCTTGTTTCTTGCAGGCCCATGATACTAATTTATTTCCAATGATGTGACAAGTACCACTTGTGATTTTCTATCAGTTTTACAACCTGCATAATCTGCGTCAGAATAACCAACTAAATTACAAACACTACCTTTAGGATACCATAATCCAACATTTGTTGTTCCTTTGAGATACTTCATGATCCGTTTCACCACCATGAGATGAGATTCCTTCGGATTTTCTTGAAAGCGAGCACATAGACAACAATAAACATTATGTCAGGACAGCTTGCCGTCAGATATAATAAGGAGCCAATCATACCTCGATATTTTGTAATGTCAATGGAAACACCTGATTCATCTTGATCAACATATGTACTGAAACCCATTGTTATAGACATTTCCTTACAGTTATCCATGTCAAATCTTTTCAATAGTTCCTTGAAATACTTGGATTGGTTGATGAAGATTCCATCCTTTAATTGCTTTATTTGAAGTCCAATAAAATAATTCATTTTACCCATCATGGACATCTCAATTTCTCCTTCCATCATTGCTGAAAATTCTTCACACATTTCTTTGTTTGAAGAGCCGAAAATGATATCGTCAACATAGACTTAAACTAGCAAAGTGTCACCTTTTATTTCCTTGATAAACAATGTCTTGTCAACTTTACCCTTTTCAAAACCTTTTTCGCATAGGAAGTTACTTAGCCGATCATACCATGCCCTTGGTGCTTTTTTTAAACCATAGAGAGCTTTTCTCAATTTAAATACATGAGATGGATTCTTGAAATCTTAGAACCCCGGGGGTTGCTTAACATATACTTCTTCATTGATATATCCATTCAAGAATACGCTTTTGACATCCATTTGGAAAAGATGAAAATTTAATGAACAATCATAGGCAACTAAAAGACGAATAGCTTCTAACCTTGCAACCGGAGCAAAAGTTTCTTCAAAATCTATTCCTTCTTCTTGATTGTAGCCTTGTGCTACCAACCTTGCTTTGTTCCGAACAATTATTCCATTTTCGTCAAGTTTGTTTTTAAACACACATCTTGTTCCAATAATATGTTTGTTGCTTGGCCTAGCGACAAGTTCCCAAACTTGATTCCTTTCAAATTGATTTAACTCTTCTTGTATAGAAATAATCCATTGGTCATCGCCTAAGGCTTCATCAACTTTGTAAGGTTCAATTTGAGAGACAAACGCCATGTTTAGACAAGCATCTTTGAGATTTAGTCTTGTTGTCACACCTTGACTTATATCACCAATTACTTTATTGATAGGATGATCTCTATGAGTTCTCCATTATTTTGGTAGATCATTGAAATTTGATTCTTTTTGGGGTGATTCTTCTTGTTGAATTGGTTGATCTTTGGAAGTATTTTATTGAGGACCTTCTTCATCAGATTTTTCATCAAACTTACCAAGGTTATCTTTGTCGTTGTTTAAGACAAATAATTTGTAACCGAAAATGTGAAAGAAAGCAATGTTTAGTTTCCTCCCTTTGAAAAGTTCATATGGAGTTTTCTTCATGATCGATCTTATGTTAACTCTATTGCTAAAAACACATTTCGTGCTCGCCGCATCCGCCCAAAAATATTTTGGAAGATTTGAATCGCTAAGCATTGTTCTTGCAAGCTCTACAAGAGACTTATTCTTTCTTTCCACCACTCCATTTTGTTGAGGAGTCCTTGGTGCCGATAAGTTGTGAGATATTCCATGTTCTCCATAAAATTCTTCAAATAGAGCATTTTGAAATTCTCTGCCATGATCACTTCTTATGGAGGCAATTGTTAGAGACTTCTCATTTTGAATTTGTTTAGCATACTTCTTGAATGCATCACTTTTCTGCACTAAAAAGAATTTCCAAGTATATCTAGATAAATCGTCAACCATAACCAAAGCATATACATTACCTCAGAAAATTCTTGTTCTTGATGGACCAAATAAGTCCATATGCAACAATTGTAGTGGCCTTGTAGTAGACACCACATTCTTAGATTTGAAAGTTGATTTTGTTTGTTTCCCTTTTTGACAAGCATCACAAAGTCTATCTTTGACAAAATTTATCTTAGGCAACCCAATGACAAGATCATGCTTGATTAGTTTATTCAAGTGTTCCATGTGAATATGAGAAATTCTTTTGTGCCACAACCATGAATCATCGTTGTTAGCCATGAGACATTTTACCTTCAAAGATGGATCATCAAGGGAAATCATGAATATATTATTGATTCTTTTACCTTTAAGTATAACCTCATGTGTGACTTCGTCTTCTATCAAGTATTCATTTTTGGTGAACTTGATCTTGAAGCCTTTGTCACAAAGTTGGCTAATACTAAGAAGATTGTGCTTTAGTCCTTCAAAATAAAGAACATCTTCAAAGGATGTGAAAGGTGGAGCACCAACTTTGCCTTTGCTAATAATTCTTACCTTATTATTGTCTCCATAAGTGACAAAACCCTTGGCCTTTAGAACTAGATTTGAAAATTGGTTTAAGTCTCCCGTCATATGCTTTGAACAACCACTACCAAGATACCAAAGATTGCATGTGGTCTTCAAGCATACCTGCAAAACAAATTAGGTTTTGTTAGGCACCCAAGTTTCTTTGGGTCCTTCATAATTAGTACCTTTCTTTACCCACACATAATGCCCACTTTCAACACTAAAGTTTCTAACATAGCAAGCATTAGGTGTATGGCCTTTAATACCACAATAAAAACAAGTAGGTTCAAAGTAACTTCTATATCTACAAGGATAAGATTTCTTCTTAGGAATTTTTTTCTTTTTAGGATAGTGATGAACCATTTTAGGTTTGTTCACTTTCTCTTTGGATGATTGATCACTAGCCTTAACAAAGATAGTTTTATTAGAACTTGGTTTTGAAAACTTTAAATATCCAAGTCCACTTTTATCATTGGAATATCTTTGTTGGCTAAGAACACCATCCAATCTAATTTGACCTTTTTCATATCTTTCAATAACTCTTTTTAATTGGACAATTTGGAAAGAGAGTGATTCACAATTTTTGCATACAAAATTCTGTTTTTATTCATCACTTAATTTTTATTTTTCTTCTTTGAAATCTTTTTCCATAGTTTCACATGTTTCTTCTAAAGATGAAATTTGTTTCTTTTGAGATGAAATAGTTGTATACATAATTTTGTATTCATTTAATAGTTCATCTATAGCACCTTGTGCATCACTATCAAAAAGAGAAAATTCATTACTAACTCATCATCTTCATTATCGGAATGGTGTGAGGCCATCAATGCTAGATTTGCACTTTCATCACTATCGGAATCGGATGAAGAACTTATTTCATTATCCTCCCATGCAACATATGCCTTTTTGTTCTTAAATTCCTTTTTGCTTTTGTAGCCACCTTTCTTGGAGAGTTTTGGACAATCCGACTTGATATGACCTTGCTTACCGCATTCATAACATGTGACTTCTTGTGTTGATGTGGAAGCTTCCCTTTTCTTAAATTGTTTCTTTCTTTTTGCATGAGAAAGGGATTTGTCATTTCTACCAAAAAACTTACCAAGCCTTTTAACAAGAAGCATGAAATTTTGATCTTCTTCCGAATTGTCTTCCTTTTCAACTTCCTTGGAATCAATCTTTAAGGCAATATTATTGGATTTATTCTCTTGATTTTTATGCTTTTCAAGTCTTCCGAGTTCCGTTTCATATTCTTGAAGTTTTCCAAACAACGTTGCGGAAGTCATTGAGGAGAGACTTTTATTTTCTGAAATTGTCGTTACCTTTGGTTTCCATTCCCTAGTTAAGGACCTAAGTACTTTCAGATTTAGTTCATCATTCTTCAAAGTCTTACCAAGAGCACTTAGATGATTTGTCAAGTGTACGAATCTCTTTTGCAAGTCAATGATGGTTTCTCCGGGCTGCATTCAAAATAATTTGTATTCTTGACTCAAAGTATTTAGTCTTGATCTTTTAACTTCAACGGTTCCTTCATGAGTTTATACCAAGGTATCCCATATTTCTTTCGTTGTTTTGCATGCCGAGACACGGAAGAATTCATCCATGCTAAGTGCACCTTGAAGAAGATTTATTGCCTTTTTATCATAGAGAACCTTCTTCTTATCATCTTCATCCCATGCAGCTTTAGGCTTTGATGAACCAACACCATTGATTACCGTTATAGGAATAAATGGACCATTCTCGACGGCATCCCATATTTCTTCTCATTGTGCTTCTAGATGTGCCTTAATGCATATTTTCCAGAAGTCAAAATATTCACCACAAAATAGAGGAGGCTTATTGTTACTACCACCATCTCTGAAAACGGGATTTTGATTTGCAGAAGCCATTCTGGATCTTTTAGAAACATGTTACCTATAACCTACTCTCATGCCAATTGTAAGTATGAAGTGCGCCAAAGAGGGGGATGAATTAGGTACTTTAAATTTTTTCTGGTTTTAGTGATGATGGATATTATTTTTCTGGTTTATGGTGAGTTTATGAAAGTGTAAAGTGTGGAAAAATAAATAGACACAAGTGATATATCTTGGTTCCCCTTATAGTCTGAGAGTACTCCAATCCCCTTTCAACATGAAAGAGATTTCCTTATTGTGGCAAACTTAAACAAGAACTACCCAAACCAAGAAAAATCCTCTTGGACCAAGAACAATCCTCTTGGATTTTCACTATGTCAACAATGAGAACAATCCTCTCAAAGTGACTTTACTTGTATCCAAAAATCCTGGAAAAACAAGATTTACAAAACCACTTGAACTTATTTTCAACAATCCTGAAAAATAAACAAGTATATAGCAATATTTGATTTGAGTGAGTTTGAGTAGCAATGATCACTTTGAGTGATTTTATCAATGAGTTGATCTTCTCTTCCAATGATAATAGTATACAATGACTCAAGATATATAATGCTCAAAGTTTTCTGGTTGACAATATGTGAAAGTGTGCAGAAAACCTGTGTATGAAAATGTATAACAGCTTGAGTTTGATTTTTGAAAATTCAGAAAATATGATTGGAAGAGGTATTTAAAATGATTTTGAAAATGAGTATTTATATGCTCATAGCACCCTTTTGAAACAGTATAAAATTCTACAAGTGAATCATGAACAATTGCCAAGATTGAGTGAAAGGTTTTCATGAATTAGTGTTATGAACAGGCATGAGTAAAGCTGCTATTTTTCAAAATCGTTCAGCATGCAATTGATTGCACCCTTGTGTAAATCGATTGCACGGGGTTTTAACATCTATAAATTCAAATATTTTGAGTGAGCAATCGATTGCACAAGTGTGTAAATATATTGCATTTGAAGTCACTAGAAAAAATTGATTGAGAGCAATCGATTGCACAAACATGCAAATCGATTGCACTTAGAAACAGTAGAAAATGTTTTGAAAAATTAAAGCATGCAATCGATTGCACAAATATGAAATCGATTGCACCCAAGTAAAATTGAATTTTTTGCTTAGAAAAACTTGAGTACAGGTTTGGACAATATAAAACATTTCTTTTGACCATTGAGCATCTATGTCTTAAGTTCAAAGTAAGTATTATCATTATACCTTGGAATTTGCTAAGTGCTTGAACCAAAGACTTTATCCACAGATGCTTTTAGCTTGATCAATAATCTTTGCCTTCTTGTCAAAATGGTTTGTCTTCATCAAAACAAAAGTGCATTTGAGAAGCTTGATTTTACGCCGAGGACATACTTGGTGGAATTAAAGCCCATGCTTCGTTGATAACTTTTAGGCTTCTTAGTTTCTAACTATTGAATTGGTTTCCAACTTCTGTATGAGCAACTTCCATAATGTTTTGATTGCGCAAATACCCAATAAGGCCATTTTCAGACAGAGTATATGAAATAAGTTTGCCTAGAGGAATGTAGGTTTTTGTAGCGATTCTTGTTTCGTTGTTTCTCGTCTCTATAACGGTATCTATCAGATATTTGAAGAGAAGAGATGGTAGGTGGACCTTTTCTCTCTTCATCAGATAGTACAGAATGTGTTTTTGATCAGTATTTACATGATTGGACATGTTGGAAGCTGGTTTGTGATGTATGCATCCTTAAATGATTTTGAACCACACCTTCAAATTCTTGGACAAATGTTTACATTTAGAAGATGATTTTTCTCTAGATGACTTTTGATTGCCTTTAGTAAAAAGTGCAGGATTTACCACACGCTTCAGAAAGTGTAATTTTGACTTCATACGATGAATCCTTCTTCCTATGATGTTTTCCATTCCAAGCAATGTAGCTACAGAATTTTCTGTGATCACAACATGCATACCTAGAACATGCAACACTATGTAGTTTTTATCAGCTTCTGCTTGTCCCTAGAAATCCTTTACCACTTTAGTGTAAACAGGACCATAGAGGCGTTGATAATAGTTTCCTCGTCCTTGATTGTTCAGTTCCTCTGTTAAATCCATATCATTTTCTTTCAAATTCTCAAAGTACACTAACAGTTCACAAAGAACTTCTAGTTGACCGTCTAGTGTATATAGATGAATGTGAAGAGGACGATATGTGGTTATTCAAGAGGTTATTGAAAAGTTTCCAGGGATTGCCTTAGTGACAAAGATTTTGGAGGTGGTGTACTTGAACTCGTTTGATGAGAAGATTTTTCTTGTTTTTCAAGTTCTTGAGAGAACTTAAAAACTTCTCGTTATTGGGCATACATGGTGGAAGAAGAATCCCAAAAGAGTTTAGGGTTTTAGGTTAAGAGGTTTAAGGTGTATGATGTGAAATGAACAATGTGAGTGTGAGAAAAGTGAATTCTTATAACAAAGAGAAGGTATTGAAGCGTTGGAATCATACAAAACGGTAGGGTAATGATGATTTTAAACATAATCTCCAGACATCACACTGCTCTTAGATGTCAATCAATTGGCGCATTTTGACAGGTGTCAAGATGAGTCACAACCATTCGTTTGAAATGACATATAAGTTATTATTCTCAATGATTATGAAAACCAAAAGGTTTATGGTTTAAGATATTTTTGATCAAGATATCTTCTAACTTGTAGAAGTATTTAGATACATAAAAAAATAGAGCATTAGAGGATAAATTCTAACCTGATTTCTTCACTTTTATAGTTCATCGGATTATGCACTCTCACTTAAGTCTTTTTAGACTTAGATACCCAATTCCCATCATCATTTTCTTGAAGTACTTCTTCACCAAAAAAATGGTTCTACCCGAAAGATCAACTTCAGAAGTGTTTCCATAGATCTTGTTTTGACATAATTTGGAACATATGTTTTCTTGTTGTGTGTCACAAGCATCCAGAGTTCATGTGTCATGATTGGTGTTTTAACTCAGCTGCATAAGATATCTACAACATATACAATCTTTTCTTTTGGTACCCACAATCTTTTGGGTCCTTTAGAGTTAGTTTTCCCAGAGTTTCTGATAAACTTGGGTTTTCGTGCAGCATTAAATTTTCGTGTCTGTGCATAATTATAATGATAAGAAAAAGGAGATATAGGTTGATTTTATCTAAAAAAATATCTAATTGTTGTTATCAGATTTGTAACCTGTTTCTCCCCTTCTACTTTTACTAACACCATAGATCATAGAGGCCATCCTGCTTCTATCTATGTTGTTGTTTAAGAATTTCTGAAAACCCTTGTCATACTTACATAAGGCAGTTTCAAAAGATGGAGAAGCTTTAGAAACAGTTTCTTCAAGTTCTAAACAGTTTTTATTTAGAAAGGTGTTTTCTTTTTATAAAGACATATTGTCACCTTTTTGTTTAGAAACTTCTTTCTCCAGCTTACCATATTTTCAAGTTCATATTCATGAACCTTCTGAAGGTTCTTGAATTTTTGTTGAAGCTTCTGATTCTTGTTCAGAGTTTTTGAAAAACATAATTCTAATTCAGCTCGAGAGAATTTAGAGAATACCTCTTCAGAGTCAGACTCTGTTTCTAATGAGTTTCCATATGATGTGGAGGTCATGAATGCCATGTTGGCACGTTCTTCTTCTGATTATCCTTCAAAATCATCCCATGTTGCAATGAAACCTTTCTTCTTTCCTTTGAAAGTTCATTTCTTGAAGCTTTCTTTTTTGGTGTTCTCCTTCTTGGGATTCAAACATTTATTTCTATAGTGTCCAGGCCCATTGCACTCAAAACATGTTACTTCATTACTAGCTTTTCCTCTATTAGATGTTTCTGGACGATCTCCTCTATTTTTGAATCTTCTACCATTGTTTTGTCTTTTCTTCCAGAGTTGTTTAACTCTTCTGGATAGAAGTGACAATCCGTGTTCATCATCAGAATATTCATCATCAAATTCTTTGATTTCTTCAGATTAGAAAGCCTTTCTCTTTTCTAATACGGTTCTTTCTGTTCTAGATTTTAGAGAATTAGATTTGTTTCTTTTCTGAGGCTTATCTTCTTTTAGCTCTATCTCATGACTTCTAAGCGAACTGACTAACTCTTCAAGAGTTATACTATTCATATCCTTAGAGAGCTTTAATGCACTAACCATAGGTCTCCATCTTTTAGGAAGACTTCTGATGATTTTCTTGACATGATCAGCAGTGGAATATCCTTTGTCCAGAACCTTAGTCCTGCCACCAAGTTTGAAACCTTGAGAACATAGTTTCAATTGTTTCTTCATCTTCCTTTCTAAAGACTTTATATTTCTAAATTAAAGCCAGGGCCATAGTTTCTTTGACTTGTGCATTGCCTTCGTGTGTCATTCTGAGTGAATTAAGAATATCCTTTGTTGTTTCTCTATTTTTAATCTTTTCATATTCATTGTACGAGATTGTGCTGAGAAGGATATTTTTGGCTTTGTGATGATTCTTAAAGTTACGCTTCTGATTTTCATTCATTCTGTTCATGGGAATAGGTAAACCAATTGCACTGACAGGTTCTTCATAACCATTGGTAACCATTTCCCAAAGATCAATATCATAGACTAGAAATAAACTTTCTATTCTATCTCTCCAATAGTCAAATTTCTCTCTATAAAAAATATGAGGTTTAGCACTGTATCTGTCTCTGCCGTTTATGTTAGCAACAACCATTTAGAAGGTTTTTCTCACACTGGGTCTCTCTACACGGTTAAGTGTTTGATTAGAAAATTAATAACAGAGTCGGAGCTCTGATACCAATTGAAGGTTGAGAAAAACACAAGAAAGGGGGGATTGAATTGGGTTTTCGAAAACTTTTTCTTTTAGAAGTTCTTTACACAAACAGTCAAAATAGAACCAATGCTATAGAGAGAAATAATGACATATTTGGTTTATACAAGTTCACCTTAGAAAAGGCTACTCTTGTCCACCCGCCAAGGTGATTTTGCCTTAGTAAAGGACTTAATCCACTAATCTTGAAAGATTACAAATGATCGGGCTACCCACCCGATGACTAACAACAAAGCAATGATAACTTATTAGTGATCCATTAAGAATTCTGACCTACCCGGTCCCCTAAGAGATATAACGACCACTGACTCCTTAAGGCTTCTGACATACCTAGTCCCTTGAAAGAGATTTCTATAAATCTTCTTGATTATTCTGACTATCACCTCAGTCACTCAAGGAACAATCAACTTATAGTTAAATAATGTGTTTACAAGTTTGCTTCTTACAAGCGGATTACACAAATGTTTAAGTGCAGATTGTTTAACACAAATATGAGTAACAACTCTTGTGGTCAAACAAATTACAATAATAAAACAATAATGAGAAATAACTCATGTGTTCTAGCAAATAATAATATCAACACAATAATGAGCAACAACTCTTGTGTTTTAATCTTTTACTTTTTCTTGCTTTGATTTGGGCAGCGTTATTGTTCTTGTTCTCTAGTCTTGCATTTTTTCAAATGAAATTGTTGATCCTTTATATAGGCTTTGAGGAAGTAGATCATTGTAGTAGTACACATGTCACTTTCATCTTTCCAGATGCCAACTGTAGGAAATGATCGTGGGAGACAAATAATACACAGTACATCCATTTGACTAGAATGTGTAATTGTACCTTTGTACTAACTCTTCTAGTGCGTGTTTATGATGATATTATCTTCTCATGAATACAACAAAGCAATGATAACTTATTAGTGATCCCTTAAGATATTATCTTTGATCTTGTCTTCTGATGCACTATATGATGTAGAATAGTAATGAGTCCAAAAGATCTAACTTTTCTTGATCTGTCTTATGATGGAATACTTCTGATGTGAAGTAATGTGAGCATATTCCACGAAGTATCCAAGTCTTCAGAATCTTGACTTTGTCTTCAGAATTAGAAGCATCCGATTTTCTAATGAACAAATCTTGACTTCTAATTTAGAAGTAGAAGCTTTTTTTATGTGTTCAGAATCTTGACTTTGTCTTCAGAGTTAGAACAACAACTCCTCTAACGAACAAATATTGACTTCTGATCTTTGATGCAAAAGCTTGTTTCTGGTGCAATCTTGAAGCATCAGCTCTAATAGAACTTCTTTCTTCTAGAATACTTGTGACTTCTAAATCAACAACTTATTGAGAAGTACACAGGAGATCCTGTTTCTGGCAAACATTCAGCATTCTTCAGAACTACTGATGTTACTTCAGAAACGGATCCAAATAGTCTTTCTGATGATTCTTCAGACAACAATCTTGAATCAATTAGAATTCTAATTTGGATACTCAAGAAACTATTAGAAACGAAATTATTTACATATAAAATATATATATATATATATATATATATATATATATATATATATATATATATATATATATATATATATATATATATATATATATATATATATATATATATATATATATATATATATATATATATATATATATTGTTATCATCAAAATCCAAAGATTAATTGTAGAATCCAAACCTTGTTCTAACAATCTCCCCCTTTTTGATGATGACAAAACCATGTATTTTGATGTAACAATTTTACAAGGTAATATCATAATCGAATAAGAGTTAAGAAGAAAACTTCCCCTGATTAGCATAAGTTCCCCCCTGAGTTTAAGACTTACAGTTTTAGAAGTAAAATATATTTGAGCATTGTTTAGAAAACTTCCGTTGGGCTAAACAATCTCCCCCTAAATCTAAATCTTAAGACCTTATCAGAAAATAGGGTTTTCCGAGCTTTGTTTTCTTTTTCATAATTTTGATTGAAGCGAATGGAAGTGATTTATTAAAGTTTTCTTTATCGGAATTTCTTTCTTCATTAGAACCTTTTAATCAATAGAATATTTCTTTATCTTGTACCTAAAAACATATTCTAAAAACTATTGCATATATAATTGGTTAGAAATATATGCAATGAGATTTAGAGAATTAGGTATGCATCAAAATCATCATCATGCTTTCTCCCTTTTTTTATAATAAAAAATATTTCATTTATTGAACAGGTAAAGATTACAGGAGAAAAACAAGATAAGATAGAAACAACAAACATGGTTTCCTAGAAGTGCCTATGGGTTAGAAGAAGATGGAAGTTTCGGAAGAATATGCTTGAGCACATCCAAAACACTTATGTTGAAAGCTTCATGTTTATCAAATTTTTCATTGACTCGCGCTTGTTCCTTTTTCAATTATTCAAGAGTTTGTAGTACAATGGAAGTTTATAAAGCCTTAGAAGTATCTGCCATAGGTTTCTCAAAAGTTGCTTTTCTGGCAGCTTCTTCTTCAGCTTATTTCAGAGCAGCTTCTTCTTCTGCCTTTCTCTTTGCTTCTAAGGCATGAAGTTTCTCTTATGCTTCTTGAACAATCTTTTCCTGAATCTGAACAGCGAGATTTTTTATTCTTAAGGCCTCTACAGCTATCTATTTGTTGAACCTATTCCATCTGGAGTTTACACTTGAAGAGTGATGGCTAACACTGGATTCCTCAGTGAGTCTCTTGACTCGTCTTACTGCATTGTCCTTAAAGTTAGGTATTACTTCATCAAGGTTAAGGCTAGGAAATTTAGGATCGGGATTGGTTTCTTCATCAGAAGTAGTTTCATTAGAAACCATTTCATCAAAGTCAGGTGAGTTGGTGGTGACTAAGAGATTGTTGTCAAAAGGTTGGTTATTAGAAATAGGAATTGCATCTGAATGCGTGTTTTCGGCATGAATTGAAATTTCTGAAATGGAAACGGTTGTGGTTGTGTCTCTGAAATATGTTGGTTGAAAAGAGATTTTTAGAATGAGTGTGGAAAAGAAATTTATGGAGGATGTAGAAGGTGTGAATGTTAGTGGTTTGAAAAGGATTTTAGGAGTGAAATGCAATAAAATGACTTGAATGTAAAGAACTAAATTTATAAAATGGAACACAATACATACATTTTCTGCACTCGTTTCTCTTAACAATTGGTACTTTGAGTATTTAGAATTTGTGTGTACAATTGTGGATCCTAAAATTATATACAACTAATGCTTATATACAAGTCCTAAAATAACTGTATATAACGGTCGAAGCATCAAATCTTACCACACTTCCATCACCATGCAAACTTCGTCCTCATAAGCTTTACACGTGTTATCGAGTAACCTTCTGATCTTATATATTTGGAGTTTCCTCGATGAAGCAGTTAAGCACGCTTGGCTAGATACTTGAAATTTCACTAAGTCCCAAACATACAACCCTCATTAATAACTATTTGACCAAACTCATTATTATCCTTCGACAAAACAATTATTGAGAAATTATGTGGTTGAACTTGGAGTGTTTTGACTTGAAACTAAACCATTATCCAAGATTCTTTATAGCTACCAACCTTAATACTTTTGTTGAAAATCTAAGATAACAACTTTGAGGTCAATTTGTCTTGTTCTGGTCACGTGAAGACTTAGTAGAAAGTTGCAGAAGTCTAAAGATTTATAACCGATAATTCCTTTTGTAGCAAAGGAGTTTCAAATATGTTTTAAACGACATTAACCTTATCAAAAATCTTTGAAACGAATTTGTTGATGCTTCTCTCAAAATACTCTCTTGTGCTTGAAGTTCTCTCTAATGACTCTTTCATGAAACTCTATAAAAGGAGTTGAAGATTTGGAGAAACACGCAACACTGCACCTTGACAGGAAAAGAAAAGTTATTTTTTCAAAACAAAGAGTACAAGATAACTTAGAACTTCTTATCAATTGTACATTCTTAAAAGTTCTTAAGTCTTAGAGTTTTATGTGTTGTATTCTATTTACACCTCTGATTGTATATCAAGTGTAATTATCACTTTATCACTTTAATTTATTTGTTAGATAGATTGTTATAAATCTTTTGCTTGTGTGCTTGAGCAGAGAAGTCTCTTGATTGTATGCTTGAGCAATTAGAAGTCTCTTACATGCGTACTCGAGCAATTGGAAGTCTCTTGCATGTGTGCTTGAGCAATCAGAAGTCTCTTGTCTGTGAGCTTGAGCAATCAGAAGTCTCTTGGTTGTAAGCTTGAGCATTTAAGTTTATTATTTATGTGTTTGGACATTGGAAGTCTCTTGCTTGTGTACTTGAACAACTTGTAATCAGATTTGATTATCGTGGAAATCTCTTGTAAGTGCAAGGGGACTAATCTACTCCTAATTTATAAAAGGAACTAAGATAATTGCTTGTTTGTTATCTTTCTCTCTTATTTATCTATTCAACTTTATTTCACTGCCACTTATCAGACTCTGAATCATATTCTGAATATTATAATCAGAATTTGATAAGAGATCTTAAAGAGAAAAATTAAAAAAAGTCAACACAGTTCAACCCCCCTTCTTGTGTTTTTCTCACCTTCAATGAAGATTGTGAGAAAAATTACAAGATACTTAAAAGGATTGATAAACTGTGGAATATGTTTCCACGAGATTCTGAAAGCAAAGAAGCTACGATGACTTGTTATCAAGATACTAATTGGTGTAGAGATAAGGAAGATCTAAGAAGCACAGTTGTTTACTTCTTTCAAGTATTTGGTGCCCCAATCTCATGGTGCTCGAGAAAGTAACCTCTGGTGACATTATCATCGTATGATGTTGAATATATAGCAAAATAATATGTTGCGTGTCAATAAATTTGGATCAGATCTATGTTAGAAGATATATAGGTCGAAGTAAAGAAACCTCTGATGTTGCAGATTGACAATAAGTCAGCCATAAATCTTACAAAGAATTCAATTCTGCTTGGAAGGAGTGAGCACACCGAAGCTAGATTTCACTTCTTAAGGGAGAAGGTAAATCAAGGTAAACTTGAAGTGAGACATTGCTCAAATGAAGCACAGTTGACCGACATTTTTATCAAAAAATTGAAGATCAACAAATTTCTGAATTTGAGAAAGAAATTAGGAATAGTTCAAATCGACTATAATTAATTTATGTTCGATAAGTTGGATTACAAGGAGATATGTTGATATACAAAAAAATTTGTAGCCTAAGCTCAAATTAGTTAGGATTTATTATGGTAATTACTTAGTATACAAGTTAATCTTTTGTATATATATACATAGTGTAATTTAATTTGAAATAACAACAAATACTATAGCTATCCTTATTCTTTATTCTCTCATTCCTTTTCTCATTCAAAGTGCATCAAGCACTAACAAGTAGTAGTGAGAAGTTATAGTTACTTAAATTTTATTCTCAAGAGAATGTTGAATTTTCACCTTTTAACCATGAGAATAATTATAATAAAGTTTATGTATAAGAATATTGATCGGTCATCATGAGAGGAAACATAGATATTGAGCATTTTTTCAAACAATGTGAGAATTACACAATTTACACAATTCACACGTTGAGTCAAAGATTATCCTAAAAGTTAAAGACTCACCTAAACAAGTGAGATACACCGAATATTTATTTAAAACATTAAGGCAATAAATATATGAATGTTTTTATTAAATGCTTAACCTCAACTTTTTCAAATAATATAAGATTTACACAATCCACACTTGTTTTTTTCCACAATTATTTTTTGAAATAAAAAATACGTGAAAATAATTTTTTTAAATTTGAAATAAATGTAAGATTATTGGATTTCCAATATCTTATTAAAAAAATACAATTTCAATTCTTAAAACAAGCACTATAAATAATTGGTTGCGTATTTAGAGAATTTTTATTGGGTTGTCAAAAAGTATAAAATATTTTCTTTTTTAATTCTCGTTAATTTAATTAAATTTCTTGACAAGAGCGTTTTTGAATAAAAGTGTAAAACATGTCTCACAAGTAGTTGAACTCTAAACCACAAGGTGTCCTACACTATACGTAAAAATTAGCATATGTTTGGTTTTATGATAATAATAATTAATTTTAAGTAAATTAATCATGTAAAATTAATTTTAATTAAAAATAAATTTAATATAAAATAGTTTATATTTAAATATATTTTAAAAAAATTAATTGAACAATATATTTTAGTGTGAAAATCACGAAAAATTTCAAAAATCACCCATCATATTTTTAAGTTAGAAATCAATTTTTAAAGCGAAATCAATTGTTTTCAACAAAAATCAAACATAAAAGTCAATTCCACCGTTGTAAATAATTTTAAATTATTAATAACAAGACGTTAGTAGTCAATAGTTTCTAAATACATGAAAGTTATAAAAACATTCACAAGAGTGTTTTGTTAATACTTTTTTAGATCAAGATGACTAATAAAAGATACATTCGATGATCAAACTAATTAATAAAAAACAAATTAAAAAACTAAACTGGCTACCAAGAGACATATTCAAATATGTCATACACTATTATGATATAATCTCATACATTTAAGAAACGTCTAAGACATTTAAAAAAACAAAATGATTATTTCCTTGAAGAATAAATTTGCATTGAGTTTTTTTTTTTTAATAAGTACTATATTATCAACTAAACACTTGGCTAAAAAAAGTTACTTGAAATCACGTTAAGTCATTTCAATTGATAGCTTTGCAAGAACATAAGATATAGTGGCGAGGGTTTGAACCTGCGATATCCCACTTGTCCACTTTTAAAAGGTGAATTTCAGCAACTATGATAAAAAGAAAATTGCTAAGTATCCTAGCACTTGAATTCGACCAGATAACTTTGGAAGTTTACTCAGTAGTCAGCAGATGTTAATTATTGGCAACATACACGACAAGAGTATGAACAAAACAGGTGTACAACTAGGCACCACATACAAAAATAAAAGGATCACATTATTGCTATACACATACATACTACTCTGTTTGATAAATGAATGTTTTATGATAAAAGATTCTGTCATTCTTGTTGGTTGTGCACGTGAGAACTTGCAATGGTCCCCCACACCTGCACTATATACATCTGTATGTTCAAAATGTACTGCAATACCAAACCATGAATCTGAAAAATGTTTTTTTAGTAATGTGCTGTGTTATCCACTTTTCAATTTCTTTTTTGAAAAATGTTTAGTAGAAATGAAAGTTTTTCTAATTTTTATAGGTTCTCAAAGTAGTTAAGTACATCTTGCAAATCAAAATACAACATTCATCAAGTCTGTTCTAATAAATTTTCTAAATACAAATTTACTAAGTATCTTCCTGTTGACAAAACATCGAGTCTCTTCTCGCTTTGTTCGTATTTTCCTTTGCGAAGCTGATATCGTAGTGTTACAGCTGAAATAGTATAAGCCTGTCCTTCAATTGTGACACTCTCCCCACACTGCAAGTTCTGCTTTAAACAATAACAATAAATAAATGATACTATCACTTTACTTGGATGCAACTGAATATGTCATGTTTCTTTTTTCTTTCTCATAGTTATAATTAGTCATATCACCCGAAATAACATGTGTTGGATCACGAGTATGAATAATTGAATCAGGAGGCTAATAATACAAGACATGACAGGTGATCCAATATTGCTTTACTGAACAAGTCGTGAAAAGTTGAACTGAAGAGTCTACCAAAACTTTTTTGCTTTCAGAACCCTAAAGGCAGAGGAACATTCACAGCTAGTTAACCAAATACCTTGCTTCAATTTCTAATCTCAGAAGGACCCATCTGCATTCTCTTATAATGTTTTTCTATTAAGAAAAAAAGATAAATAGTTTACGAAGCAATGACATAGACACGAACAACAGACACAACAACAGTAATAATTTGAGAAAATTAATTAATTGAATGTATCAGGCATGTGTCGGACACCAGACACGCCTTAGATTAGAAGTGTGTGAGCTTAACAGAAAATGGTGATCCTAAAGAAGAAGTCATAGCCACAAACCATCAAACGCACAAAATTAATATACTTCAATTTTTAATATCCTTTTAAACCTTGTATTTTAAGGTCCAACACATGGGTTGTCTTCAATTATATGCAGCCTACATGTTAGCATGATTGCATCTTTTTCATCACATGTTCTCATATCAAAAGACCTATATAATATAGAACTTTATCCATCCATTCTGCAAAGGTCAATTTTAGGAAAGTCTGTAAAGAGCTTGAATTTTTCCTTTTACAACCTATTTTCATGGTGGCATATACCTCCAAGCCAATGAGGGTTTTAAAAAACGGTCCGCGACCGCGAAAATGGCCGCAACAAAACAGTATTGGCAAGTGCCGATACCAATACCGCTATCATCGCTTTATATGTTAAAGAACAAATTGTGGTTTAATTCACACCGCAACGACCACGATCGGTGTGGCGACACTTGTACCAACCGAAATCGCAAAAGCCTTTACGTGACCGCGACCGTTTTTTAAAACCCCGCCAATGGCATTCACTCTTTTGAGTGAGAAGCAAACTCCAATAAAAAAGGGCTCACTAAAGAAGCAAAACAGAATCACTGTTTTTTGACTTCAATGGATACTATAGCAACATATTAATGCTAGAGACTTGTATCAAAGCTCTATTCTAGAATAGCAAGTCAAATATTTGCAATATTGTTTTTAAAGTAGCCTTTTTTCACATGGAGAAGTATCCTTGAATGTAGAAATATTTGCTGTTTAAAATAAGATTAGGATCCATGTAAATAGAGATATCATATTATATCTTGTTTATTGGAATAAAATGTATTGTTAATTGAAATAAAAAGAACTACTACGGAGAATAATTCCTATAATTCCAGAGCAAGAGCTACTCTAAAGCTTATAAAAAAAGTTTCTGCTATATAGTTGAAAACGCATGACTTCACCATATGTCTTTCTATTTTTCTCTCATTCAACATTCCCTTTATTGATAGACATGTAGAAGACCATTCATTAAGTAGGCTGAGGGTTCACCACAGGAAGCAAATAAGTGACAGTTTTTCTTCTTCAATTAGTAGTTTCCGTCAGTGGTAACATATAACTATTTACAGGCCTTACGTTGAGATTGCAACATTATGACACCCTTTGCCATTACTTCCAGAAATTCTAGTAAACTATTAGCAATTGTCACTCCTTCCTAGTCATGTGGCAGACATCACAGTGTTGTCATCAAGTTTTCACTTTTCTTTTCATACTTAAGTCTACGGTATCTAAGCCTTTCAGTAGATTAAAAATCATGTAGAATGGAATCCCTTTGGCAATTTCATTCTCTTTTGGTTTTCCTTCGTAGCTTTATTTTCACATCAAATGGACAAATGGTTTTGGAGATTACTCTAGCACAAAAGAGTAGGGTCCAAAAAGTTCCACTAGTTCAAAAGCAAGTGGTACATGCAACATTATAAGATCACACTTAGTAATCATCCAATAATTATATAAGTCCATTAAACCAAAAGTTATTCATTTTAAGGAAAGTGTGAAAGACACTATTACATTATTACTTGAAAGTACTAGACCTGTTGCAATGGTATAATGGTAAGGCCTTTTTATGAACCTTCAACTTCATGATTGTCTCTTGGTTGCCCTTTAATAGCTGTTAGAATACCAGAGTTATTCATGTGTTTGGTCACAGCGCTAAGGGACTAAGCACTTTAAACAACTGGTCGCTGGTTCAATCTCTGACTCTTGTGTATGGAGAAAATTTCGGATGGGAGAACCCATTTTGTGTGCTTAAAAGGTTCTATGGCGGAAAATAGTCCCTGTTAAACGGCAGTGGATACTTCGTAACCATAACATAGTTATAAAAAAAGTTTTTTTAGGTTGAATTATAATAAAATTAGAAATGTCTGGTTAAAATTTTGTAACACATCAATATAAGATCAGATCTCATGCATATTCAAGGGTTCTCTCTATTGATCTCCTTTGCATCTAACCGCACCCAAATTACAGTAGCAACAAATAGGAGAAAACAGATCAATAATTGAAACAAATAGAATATTAGTTCCAAAAATCAATCCTTTTGTCCACAGAGCCAAATTCCTACTGTGGCATGATGCCTACAGCCCATAAGAAATTGTTTGATTCTGGTCTATACCATTCTCCAAGATTTGATGGAAGGGAGGCTTGTGAGTTGTTGATCCAGGCAGAGCAATTCTGATCTGGGGCAAGAGATTCACAGTAACGGAAAATGGACCTGCCAAAGTTTGATGGCAGTAATAATGCCTATTGGTGACTGATTTGTATTGAGAAGCATTTTGATGTTGTGGGAACACTGGAGAGTGAGAAGTTGTCGAAGGCAGTGAAAGCCTAGAGAAACCGTGCTCTCATATGGTAGCAGTGGTGGAATCAAAGCCATCTACAAGCGAGTTGGCAAATGTTTCATGTTGCACTACTTTAGCATTTTAAACCTGAGTATAGAGACCTATATTTTAGTCTAATCGAACCGGCGTTGTTAATGCCTACTGCTTTCATGCTAAGTTTTTGGGTCAAATATACCTACTGCAATCTTGCTTGTTGCTGATTATAGGAGACAAACTGGGTGTACTATCAGGTAAAGCACCAAAATAAATAAATGAAAAAGAAGAAAGAGATTATAATGATGGTTATGAAAACGAGATTAAAAAGATAAATCAGAAAAAACTAATTCGGAAGTGCGAATGAAACGAACTTACGGGTGGAAGAGAACGAACACCAAGAGATTTGGGTGGAGGAGTAATCTCAACGACTTTGTATGGGTGAATATCTCTGTCTCTCTTTCTACTACTGCACGATACCTCAAACAACATCATCTTCTGGGATGAACCAACACCTATGTTCATCATGCTCGACCATGTCAATGCCATTCTCAAAATCCTTTTTTCCCTTTCTCCACAAACTAACTCAAATTGCAACCAGAAATTTCCAGATTTTCTTTTGATGCTGGACAGCCACGCGTCTCTAATTTTTCAAACCACTTTCATTCATATAATAACATCTATTTCAATGCACGCCAATATCCATTAGGGTGTGTTTCGATTCATCTAAAATAACATGGAATGGTACAAAATGATATGAAATAACATTATGTTTTATTGTTTCGATTGATAAAAAAAACAAGATCAAATTGAACGGTCAGATTGAATACATTCTATTTCATTTAATTATTTTTTGTACTATTTGATAAAATTATTATATTATATCATAACGTAGTCAAACAATAAAACAACATCTTTATTCTATTTTGTTCGAATCCGCTCCATTCTTTTTTAAGTATTCAAACATAATCTTAATTTTAGTTTTATTTGATAATATAAAAATTTATAAATTAATGGATAATAAGTTGCCCGCTATTTTTTTATAACAAATTAGTTCTCTTAAAAAATTATGAATATTACATTTTATTTTAATTATTTAACATTTCATAGTAATTTATAACTATGTTTTATAGAATAGTTTAATTAATTAATTCATTTTTCAACGAAATAAATATTACATGAAAGAAAATATAAAGGAAAAGATGTAGGATAAAAACCTGACTCTTCAACAAAAAATTAATCAAAAACAAAAAATGTTCAATCAAATATATTTCTTATGAAATCATATGCTTCACACAAAAAATAGAGTATCATCAAATTTAATCTTGAATGTAATAATATGTATTTGTTATACAATCGACATAATTATTATCTTCACGTTAAATGTAAGACACGTTGAAACAGAGCGATATAATCATATGGATAGTTATTTTCATTTTGATAAAAAAAATTTAAGGGACAAATGGTAATATAAGTGAATGCTTGAATGACAAGAAAGAGAATCACTTTTAAGTCAAAGTTTAGTTCATCTTCTCTTAGAAGCATGCTTTATAACTAGAATATACCAAAGTTCAATTTGAAAAGAGGTCCCAATACCTCGAATTTTTAAGAATGCCTTAAAATAGATGTTCAACAAGTCGGGATAAACTCCTTTACATGTTACAAATTCAAGATTCCTTTGTGAAGCCTCGTCTATATCGCATTCAATTAAGTGATATTATGGACATTTTGAATAGATTTACTTAATTAATGAGTTGAGTAAATAAATAGATTTACTTAATTAATGAGTTAAGTAAGAATAACTTACTATTATAAATATATAAGAAGAGATCTTATCCCTTAATAAGAACCACGTAGTCATCGAAACTGAATTAGGAGTTGCAATGGATGAATTTGTGAGAAACGCCACAAACAGAGTGAATAACTAATTGATAAGTTAGGAAGACATCATAACATTGTGGTCGATATGTCAAGTTTTTAACGCCACGAAAAATCGATAAGATAGAAGTAAGGTCTGAAGAACCAAAGAGAATAAATTTTGTTGGAACAAAATTGGTTTATATCATATCCCTTATGATTTGATGATAACAAAATATTTAAAGAACAATTGAGTAGACTAATGTGCGTTCAAGTGTACAGGTACAAAGATCAATATATTGATTGAAACTCAGTTCTGAAACTGCACCGAACATTGAAAAAGAAGCTCTTAATAGGTAGATTTTGAAGACCATACTCTAAATAACCAACTTCTAATCAAGCTGATCAGAAGCTGAAGTCTCCAGACTCTAAACAAGCCAGCCTCTAAAGAGTCAGAGTCTAAAGGATCAAAAGCTAAGACTCAGAATCTGAAGGGTCAGAACATGAACCCAGTCAAAACTCAAGAACCAAGGATTTTCTAACACGTCGTTATCAGACTCTAAGGTCAATTTGTCATGTTTTTGTCACGTGATAACTCAGCAGAAAGTTGTAGAAGTCTGAAGGTTTACAACTGATAATTCCTTTTGTAGCAAAGGAGTTTCAAATGAGTTTGCAACAGAATTAACAATTTAAGGAATCTTTGCAAAGGATTTGTTTATATCTCTCTTTAACGACTCTTTTGTGCTTAAAGATCTCTCCAATGACTCTTTCATGAAACTCTATAAAAGGAGCTGAAGATTTGGAGAAACATATAACACTGTGTCTCGAGAAGAAAAAGAAAAGTTACTATGTCAAAACAAAGAACACAAGTTATTGTACCCCAAAATTTGCGCTCCCATATTCCTCAAGATATGTCAAGAATCATCTCCAAATGGTTCAAGATTGCTCAAGAGTTAGACATTCAAGCCATCTCCTTAGGCAGTCAATTCAAAATTAGGGTTTTGGTTCTTTCAAGGAATTTGGGGTTTTCAATGGTTCAATCAAGTCTCATAGGCCTATATACATTCTCAAGCACCTACATGCCAAGTTTCAAGACTCACAGTGCCAATTTGCACAGTCAAAAGCTCCATTTGATCTACAGTCAACTACAAGGGCAAAATGGTCATTTTGCAGTCAAAAGTCAGAATTCTTGGTCAACATCTTATTTTGAGTTCACAATCATGATTTGATCAAGTCTTGATCATGATCCCACAAGAATAAGCTCAAAAATCATCAAGGTGCAAAAGTTACTATTTTTGGACAGTAGAAAAGTCAACTGTAATTTGACCAGGGCATAACTCTTTCATGGTTTATCAGAAAAATTCCATCCAAAGCTCATTTTGAATAGGATGCAATTTCCTACAATCCATCTTCATACTCCAAGATCAGGAAATTCTCTCACAAAAAGTTACAAATTTTTACATTATAGGTCAATTTCAAAAGTCAACAAAAGTACACTTTGAGTCAAAGGCCATAACTTGATATTGGTAAATCCAAATGACATGGGACCAAAGGCATTGGTTAGAGGACATCAAGGGCTTTCCAAAATGTCAAAGAACATGGTCATATGATCCAAATTGAGCAAGTTGTGCATTGGAGAAGTTGGGAAATTTTCATGAATTTGCAAAAGTCAACTTTGCTCAAAACACCTTCTTTTTGCTAATGGGCCTCAAATCTCTTCTTGAAACTTCACCCATGACCTATGCACGACCCACCAAGTTAAATTGGATTTATTTTCTTAAATTTATTGATTAAATGGATTTTTAATATATATTAATTCATTTAATTAATTTAAATCATAAGAAAATACAAGATTTGATTTTTAAATCAATTTGTGAACCAAATATGATCCAAATATGCTGACCAATTCGTGCACAAGCTAAAAGATACAAAAATATCCAATTTTGGCAACTTGTTCAATCATGGAAAATCAAGAATATTTGATTTATCAATCAAGGATTTAATCTTCAATGCATAAGGATTATGACCCAGATTTTGACCTAATTTGACTGCCTTATACATAAGCAAGCCAACCATACCCTAATACACGATTGAAAGCTGCAGAAACGGCCATATCAATTTCAAGAATTTTCAAGAAAACTCAAAACGGGTTCTTGCATTCTAGGCCAATTCAAGGCGTTTTGTCCATCCAAACACATTGCAGGAGGTACCAGGAGTGAATTGCAATCAAATTCAAGCATCAAAGCTCAAGGAATCACGACATACAATTTCACGGTTTGCACTTATAATTCCAAATTGTATCTCTTAATTCATATACATTTAACATGTTTTTGTGATTGATTTGTGTTGTTAGAGATCATACAAAGCTAATGGAATGGTTGAATTGAACCATAGTGCCCTGAATCGAAAGATGCCATGATTGAATTTCTAGGGTTTTCAAGCTTTTAAATAGGGCTTTTCAGACTAGGAAAAATTGGGACCAATGGGATACATGGTTGAAATCGTGAGACCAAGACGATTGGAACCCATACCTCGCGAAATATTTATGTTTGTTGTGTGTTTATTCGCTATTTTTCGTGCAGGGAGGTTATGGGGGTTAAAAACCCCCGCTATCTGATTTTATTTACACAGAACAAAGGTTGAAGATGATGACGTGTGGTCATCTGGTTGGTTTATTTGAAAAGCGCGCGTTTTGTTTTTTTATTTACAGCATGTTGATTTGTTTTCATATATAATAATCGCCTCTTATTTCAATAACAAATAAAGCATGGTGGTGTAGTGGCAGGGACGCTGGCCAATGAGCATTGGGACCTGGGTTCGAATCCCAGGTCCCCCAAAACCTTGTTTTTTTTCTTCCACAGGTATTCACGTGCAAGTTTCAAAAGGGAGTCCACCATATGCTTCAAATCTCAGCACGCCAAGTGGCTTCAGGCCAAGATCCAGTGGCCAAAGTTGAAGGACCACCATACTCCTTGGTCAGCGCACGCATAGCAAATCCTGGAAAGTCAATGAGGCTGGATGCTATTGGGCTTTAGGCATGCTGATTACACCACAAAATTGGGCCCAACACCCCCTTCACAAGTTTATTTCTTTTCCTTTATTTTTTTATTTTTTTTTCTTTCACTTAATTATTTTTATAATTATTATTTATATCACTAACAAATTAATAATTAACATTTTCTTAATAAAAATCAGAAAACATAAAAAATATAATATTTTTATTTATTAAATTTAATTAGTTTATTTTGTAAATAAATACTAATATAATTTGTTTAGTTTTAATTAGGCATAATAATAATATTTTTGCAATAAATAAAAATTAATGTAGAATTAGGTTTTAACCATTTTAATCATCTCTATTTTTATTTCCTTAAATATTCTAAAAAAAAAAATATATTTCTCTTTTTATTTAATTAATTAAGTAGTTTAGGTTTAATTTAATTAAAATGCAAAATAACCAAAAAAATCTCTTTCTTTTCTAATAAGGGTCAAAACCCTATAAAACTTTCTGATTCAATTTTTTCTCGCGCGTATGATTTGTTGGTTCATATTTTGATCCATAAAATTGTATTTATTCTGAGGATGTAATAGCTTTATTTAGGACTTTTTATTGCTTTCATTTAATTTTCGCCAATTTACTTTTCAAGGGTTTGTTTTTGGCGATGTAAATACACGACGCCTTGTAATAGCGTAGTTTTATTTTCCGCAACCATTAACTGCTAGATGTATGCTAACTAGGCTATGCATGACAAGATCTACTTTAACTTAAAATCAACCGTAGCTCACCATAACATGTACAAAGATAACATAACTGAAACCTGACACACTCGCACATGCCACTCTTAGGGTACGCCTCACTTGGTTGCCTCGACGTGGTCATTGAGTATAGGAAGTTTTAGAGGTCACCCTCCTGCCTAAAGATCAAAGTTGCCTCGAAACGGTTGCCTCGATAAAAAATGATCTAAGACATTAGGGTTACCGCTAAGGCATCCTACCATTGCTTTAGTGACCACATGTCCCTTAATCGACTTGACCCGAAAACTCCAACGACGGTGCTACCTACTTCTCAATAGTGGGATAGCACTGTCTAAAGGACATTTACACAGTTTAATTCCTTTTGAGTAGGTAGAGGTTCTCAGGTACTTGCTCTTTCAAAACCAAAATACTTTTCGCACTTACACTTTTCAAACAACACTTCATACACTCTTGAGGACAGAAACAAGAGTTAAATCGAAGTTTTCAAACAAAACTCCTTTCAAAACCCACGAACACAAGAAAAGCAAAGCTTTTGAAAACATAGTGAGCAAGTACCTAAGAGCCCGTGGATAACCACGGATAGAAAGGGTGCTAACACCTTCCCTTTCTATAATCTACCTCCCGAACTCGAGAAGCATCTCGAAAAGGAATTTTGCTGTGCTTTTGTCCTTTCCTTGTTGGATAAAATAAAAGACGGTGGCGACTCTTGCTTACCGCGACATTTTGCAAAAACAAATGCAAACGCGAACCAGCATTCCAAAACAGTCAGTTCTATTCCCACCGATCACAGAACTGGCGACTCTGTTGGGGATCCTTATAAGTGAGGTGTACCTTAGGATTAGATCACTTATGTTTTCAATTGTATGCTTTGTATGCTTTAAATTTTGTGGGCTTGTATTGGAGTCCTATAGATCCTAACCTGGATCTGGGGGTACCCTTTTTAGGTAAGTAGCGATAAACTGTGAGGGATCTATCCGACGTAGACCGACACAGATGAAGCAATAGCTACGTTGGTGTGGCACCTTAGTCTGTACCGATATCCCTTGTGTTGAAACGAGGAGAATATGGGCCTTCTGAGGAGTCATTAAGCACCAACTGACCTTAGAACCTTAAATTGACCAACTTGGCCATATAACAGTAGCAGTATGCTACACTCATTGAGAATAAACTCTCGCGATGATTCCGGCTACAAGAAAAGGTTGCTAAACTGGAATTATGACCGATTGAGGGTAGTCAGTGATATTGAGATCCTCTAGAACCCGGTTACTATTTTTAGGACAGGTTTGAACCAACTGAACTGAAAGAGGGTAATACCTAAACTCCATGCCAGCCTAAACTTAAGGCTATATGTGTGACTTGTGTGCCTTCAAACTTGAACTACTTGCACATTTTTGTTATCTGACAACAGGAGTTCCCTACAGGTTTTGTTTACGGTCCTTATCCAATAAATTGGATTTATTGCAGGGCTTACTTACACCTCACACTTTTGCATACCTGTACATAACATCATAACATCATACCATAACATTTTCCTTAACCATTTCAAGGATCTCAAGGGCTTGTGATGCAGGTTATGATAAATCAATTGTCCAACAAGGGGCAAAGGGGATTTATTTTCCTCTAGCCAAAGTTGTCTAGAAATCCAAACACGATAACTTGAGTCAAGGGCTATGACCCACTCGATATGGTGAGCCTGACTCTTGAAGAAGGACTCTCAGCAACATGAAGTTCCTTCAATCGAGCTGCAAAATTCAAATTCTAACAAGTTTCTTTGTTTACCCCACGAGATCCTTGAAAACATTGCATACATATATCATACATATCATTGCATTATAGGTACCATTACATGTCTCTTATCTTCTTCGCTGTTTATTTCAACAATCATCATGTCCACTGAACCTTCCACTGAGCAAGCTATCAAGGCCCTCCAGGCCCAGAATGCCCAGTTCCAAGAGTTGGTTATGAGCCTAGCCAAGGGTCAACAGGATTTGAAGACCCTGATTCTGAAGGAGAGGAAGAAGAAGAAGAGGACCGTCTTGTTCAACACTGGACGCAGGTTTGGAAATGGACTGCAGAGTGAGGTTGATCTGACCACCTCTTCTGTAGGGAAGGACAGTCCACAAGAGAGAAGGGTTCCTAGCCCCGTGGTCTCCGACAACGAGACGGATTATGATGAAGAACAGTATCCTCCTGCTGAGGATATGTACAAACAGTTGGAGGACCGCTTGAGCGCTATGGAGATACAGAATGTGCCCGAGCTGGACTTTGGAGACCTAGGTTTATCCTCTGGGGTGGTGATTCCCCATAAGTTTAAGGCACTTGCCTTCGCCAAGTATGATGGAGCTTCCTGTCCAAAGCTGCACCTCCGGTCATATGTGAGGAGGATCCAACCTTACACTGCTCATAAGAACTTGTGGATCCATTTCTTTCAAGATAGTCTGTCAGGGACTCAACTTGAATGGTTTTGTCAACTGGAAGGAGCTAACATCCGCAACTGGGAGGAGCTTGCTGCTGCTTTTTACAAGCAATACCAGTATAATGCCGACCTTGCTCCCACGCGTACCCAGCTTCAGGGTATGTCTATGGGTACAGGCGAAGGCTTTAAGGACTATGCTCAAAAATGGAGAGACCTTGCCGGAAGGGTGCAACCACCTTTAGCTGATCGTGAACTCGTCGATATGTTTCTAGGGACCCTGTCTGGTCCATTCTTTAATCATCTGATTGGAAACTCTTCAGCCGGGTTTACAGACCTTATCTTGACTGGGGAGAGAATTGAAGCTGGCATCAAAAGTGGGAAGATTCAAGAAGCTACACCTTCTGATGCTCAAAAAAAGCCTTACAGTGGGAAGAAAGAGTCCAATGCTGTGTACAGTCAAAAGAGTCGCCGTGACCAACACGTAGGGGCAGTCTTGATCTCTGGTTCTGCATCACACCAACAACAGCAAAAGGGAAATCAACGAAGGCCAGACGAGCCTAAAAGACAGTTCACCAACATCAACATGCCATTGTCACAAGCATTTCAGCACATGTTGAAGATGAATCTGATTAAGGTGATAAACCCTCCTCCGAATCCTAAGACTTCTTCACCCAACTACAATCTTAATGCAAGGTGTGCATACCATTCTAACAGCCCGGGGCATGATACTGATGACTGTTGGAAGTTGAAGTACAAAATTCAAAACCTGATTGATGAAGGAGAATTGGAATTCACACAAGATGGTCAGGCTGAGTTCTTCTACCATCCCTCCAAGGTTCACCATTTGAAGTGACAAGTACTGAGACGAGAAGACTTTTGTTCATTAGGATTTTCAATTTGTAATTTTCTTTTGATTGTTCGAACATTTATTCATGTCAAACTTTATTAATTTATCAATGCATTGCATATGTCTGTTTTGAATCAATCCATTCGTATTCACTATATTCAAATTGCTTTCATTTTTTGTGATGATCAACTCTCGATTAAAAAATTCTAAGCCTTTAGAGGGAGGATGACGAAAACGATACCATGATCTTTACAGTATGCTTTTGAATAGGCCCCGCTGATGAGGTACAGGCATTGTTTCAAATCCTAAACAGTGGAGTTATAAGGAAGATAATCCCTAGTCAACCCCTTTGAGCCAAAGAAGTTGGAGTTTTTCTTTTCACAAATTAAAACCCTTAATTATAACCTGGGGCAGGGTAGTTTTCTCAGTTGATCCAGGTGCACAATGAATGGCATCAAAGAAGTCCTTCTGAAACAAAAGACGGTAATGGTTCCGTATAATCGTAAGGATAGACAGTCATTACCTTTCGAAATAAAATCCCACTAAGTCAAAACCTATGAAGGAGACTTACAAAACTGGGGCATCCCGCTGACTGTAATTACAAAAGAAACAGTTCAGGAAAAAAACAGGGATAATAAAATCAGAAAGGAAGAGATCCTGCAAACTCTCAACAAAATGACTTCCTGTTCAAAATAATCTGTCAGTATCCGAACCATCACTGGTATGTCAGAGCAAAGACTCAAACAAGATCTAATGCACGATTAGCTGAGTTTAGGATCGAAGAACATCACGAAGAGTGGGTGGGCACAAATATAATTTGAGCCTTTATCCTTTGTTTCTTAAACCGTGAACCAGGCCACGTTATAACCCTTAAAAGTCCTAGCTGAAGCATGGGTTAGTTCGAAAGCATACTGTTACAAAAGGTATCCTGACTCCTGTAGGGCTTGCTGTAAAATCCTGAGTTGACATCACATTTTACAAAAATTCACTTGTTTTATTGAAAACTGCATTTTCAAAAAAAAAAACTTCAAGACAGACATAAGCTTTGCATTCTTAAAATAACATTGTTTGCATATGGCTATTTGTTCAAACAGTAGAGAAATTTGCACGACGAATATCTAGTGAACAAAAACCTTCTCAACAAAAAGAGTCACCTCAAGTGGAAAAAACACTTCCAACCAAGGGGCGGACATGATCATTTTCCATCATCTGGGGAAGTCAAGTCAAGATTCAAGGAATCTCTCAAGATGCCAAATAGCCAGGGGCAAATCTCCGCCTGGGCCACTTGGGGCATTGGACATGAATTCCAGCAACGAATCTTGCATGATCAAACATCTTCTGGTGGTATGGAAACACAATACTACCGACAGTGACAACTCCCTGCACTCTGAGAACATGGACATAGTAAAAAAAAATACTACGCATAATGAAAGACCCGCTAGGTCGACTGACCTAGGTAAAAATAAGGGCTTCCCGGCGAACCAAAAGGGTTCGGGAAAAAATAAGGGATGAAAATGAAAAAATCTGTACACCCGGCAAGTCGAAAACCTGAAAAGGCGGCTTGGGCAAAAAAGGGGTATCCCGATGGACTGAAAACCTGAAAGGGCAGTCCAGGAAAAAGGTAGGGATCAAAGCATACGACTATGTCTCGTCATCTCGTCACTTGCCTACCAGAAGAAGATTTGTCAATCGGCAGTTATCAAGCACCTCATAGGCCTTCTTCTCCCACAGAAACTGGGGCAATAAGAATTGTCCGAACTGTACAAGCGGCTCTGTCCACCAGGTACAAGGTAGATTCAGTTGAAGAGTATGACCAAGATACCTTCACTCCCCGCAGAGTAAGACAGTAATGGAAGCTCTCCCCACTGAGACTCGCAACCATGAATGAATCAGCCATACTCTCCCCCAAGCAGAGTTAGTCTACCGTCAGCCCCGAAAAGGCTTGGTATCCCCAGAAGATCTCAGTATTCCCCAACGGAGTATAAAGATATTCCCCAGCAAGCATAAGAGCATCCCTGGCGGTCTTAATATTCCTCGACAGAGTATAAGAATGTTCCCCGGCGGAATACAAGATACCCCCAGTGGAGCCATTTCCCAGTGCAGTCTAAGAAAGCTTCCCCGCCAGGATTGAATCATCTTACCCGGTAGATTCTGGAAGCTTATCCCCTACAGAATACAAATGCATTTCCTCAGCCAAATTCAGAGGTTATCCCCACAAGAGTCTAACTGGGTTATCCTCAGCAAGGTGCAACTGAAAGATTATCCCCAGCGAAGTTCTTTCTATCCCCAGCGGAATTCATCATCAAAATCCCCAACAGAGTTTATCAACGGAATCCCCAGCGGAGTTATCGTTAAAATCTCAGCAAAGCATCTCTTCCCACAGAGTAATTCCCCACAGAGTAATCTCTTCACCAGGTTTATTCCCCAGCGGAGTTATCTTCTCCTACAAGTTTATTCTTGCAATCATCTTCGTTCATCATCCCCAACAAAAATGAAGAACTCAACACTATTCTCCAGCAGCTCTGAGATTTATTTTCCCCAACTAAAAAACATCACATCTTCATACATTATGACATGCATACGCATCATACAACACAAATCTCATTTATTTTTAGAATATCATGACATCATGCATTTCATACATCATGACATTGCATACAGCTAATGTTTTGCCTTTTTAGGAAAAGGTCAAGCAAAAGATGATTACCAACAACCTTTTCAAGTCCCATTTGAATACCTGTAGCAAGCCAGGAAAGTTATGTGGACGAATGAGTGTAGATCTATACCTGTAACAAGCCAGGAAAGTTATCTACATGAAGAGATTGAAGATCAATACCTGTAACAAGCCAGGAAGATCTTCATTTCTCAAGTCAGAGATTAACACCTGTAACCAGCCAGGACAACTATCTCATCGACCAACCTTTCTTAAGTTCCAGATGGATACCTGTAACAAGCCAGGAAAATTATGTGGACGACTGATTGTAGATTAATACCTGTAACAAGCTAGGAAAGCTATCTACATGAAGAGATTGAAGATCAATACCTGTAACAAGCCAGGAAGACCATCTTTCTTTCTCAAGTCAGAGATTAATACCTGTAACCAGTCAGGACAACTATCTCATCGACCAACCTTCTTAAGTTCCAGTTTAATGCCTATAACAAGCCAGGAAAACATATGCGGACGATGGATTGTAGGTTAATACCTGAAACCAGCCAGGAAAACCACCTACACGAAGAGATTGAAAATTAATACCTGTAACAAGCCAGGAAGACTTTCTTTCTCAGGTCAGAGATTAATACCTGAAACCAGACAGGATAATTATCTACTTGACCATCATGAAGCAACCCTACACTGGTTCCTTCTCTCTTTCAGATGAAGTTTCACACGGACTCATCATCAAGCAGCCCTACACAGGTTCCTTTTTTCTTACAAGATCACAATTCAACAAACAATCTCCAGATGGCATCTATAAGCCCATCCTTCTACCAACAATCTCCAAATGGCATCTGTAAGCCCATTCCCGATATCACATTGCTAATACTACACCATGCGAGTGCAAATTTCTGGGCACTTTAGTGTTCAATCATCTTCCACCTTCAGATCACGAAAGGCACGCAAGCCAATATATATCCTCAGGTATAAGAAGATTGAACAGGGGAAACTGTTGTACCCAAAAATTTGCCCTCCCATATTCCTCAAGATATGTCAAGAATCATCTCCAAATGGTTCAAGATTGCTCAAGAGCTAGACATTCAAGCCATCTCCTTAGGCAGTCAATTCAAAATTAGGGTTTTGGTTCTTTCAAGGAATTTGGGGTTTTCAATGGTTCAATCAAGTCTCATAGGCCTATATACATTCTCAAGCACCTACATGCCAAGTTTCAAGACTCACAATGCCAATTTGCACAGTCAAAAGCTCCATTTGATCTACAGTCAACTACAAGGGCAAAATGGTCATTTTGCAGTCAAAAGTCAGAATTCTTGGTCAACATCTTATTTTGAGTTCATAATCATCATTTGATCAAGTCTTGATCATGATCCCACAAGAATAAGCTCAAAAATCATCAAGGTGCAAAAGTTACTATTTTTGGACAGCAAAAAAGTCAACTATACTTTGACCAGGGCATAACTCTTTCATGGTTTATCAGAAAAATTCCATCCAAAGCTCATTTTGAAGAGGAAGCAATTTCCTACAATCCATCTTCATACTCCAAGATCAGGAAATGCTCTCACAAAAAGTTATAAATTTTTACATTATAGGTCAATTTCAAAAGTCAATAAAAGTACACTTTGAGTCAAAGGCCATAACTTGATATTGGTAAATCCAAATGACATGGGACCAAAGGCATTGGTTAGAGGACTTCAAGGGCTTTCCAAAATGTCCAAGAACATGGTCATATGATCAAAATTGAGCAAGTTGTGCATTGGAGAAGTTGGGAAATTTTCATGAATTTGCAAAAGTCAACTTTGCTCAAAACACCTTCTTTTTGCTAATGGGCCTCAAATCTCTTCTTGAAACTTCACCCATGACCTATGCACGACCCACCAAGTTAAATTGGATTTATTTTCTTAAATTTATTGATTAAATGGATTTTTAATATATATTAATTCATTTAATTAATTTAAATCATAAGAAAATACAAGATTTGATTTTTAAATCAATTTATGAACCAAATATGATCCAAATATGCTGACCAATTCGTGCACAAGCTAAAAGATACAAAAATATCCAATTTTGGCAACTTGTTCAATCATGGAAAAATCAAGAATATTTGATTTATCAATCAAGGATTTAATCTTCAATGCATAAGGATTATGGCCCAGATTTTGACCTAATTTGATTGCCTTATACATAAGCAAGCCAACCATACCCTAATACACGATTGAAAGCTGCAGAAACGGCCATATCAATTTCAAGAATTTTCAAGAAAACTCAAAACTGGTTCTTGCATTCTAGGCCAATTCAAGGCGTTTTGTCCATCCAAACACATTGTAGGAGGTACCAGGAGTGAATTGCAATCAAATTCAAGCATCAAAGCTCAAGGAATCACGACATACAGTTTCACGGTTTGCACTTATAATTCCAAATCGTATCTCTTAATTCATATGCATTTAACATGTTTTTGTGATTGATTTGTGTTGTTAGAGATCATACAAAGCTAATGGAATGGTTGAATTGAACCATAGTGCCCTGAATCGAAAGATGCCATGATTGAATTTCTAGGGTTTTCAAGCTTTTAAATAGGGCTTTTCAGACCAGGAAAAATTGGGACCAATGGGATACATGGTTGAAATCGTGAGACCAAGACGATTAGAACCCATACCTCGCGAAATATTTATGTTTGCTGTGTGTTTATTCGCTATTTTTCGTGCAGGGAGGTTGTGGGGGTTAAAAACCCCCGCTATCTGATTTTATTTACACAGAACAAAGGTTGAAGATGATGACGTGTGGTCATCTGGTTGGTTTATTTGAAAAGCGCGCGTTTTGTTTTTTTATTTACAGCATGTTGATTTGTTTTCATATATAATAATCGCCTCTTATTTCAATAACAAATAAAGCATGGTGGTGTAGTGGCAGGGACGCTGGCCAATGAGCATTGGGACCTGGGTTCGAATCCCAGGTCCCCCAAAACCTTGTTATTTTTCTTCCACAGGTATTCACGTGCAAGTTTCAAAAGGGAGTCCACCATATGCTTCAAATCTCAGCACGCCAAGTGGCTTCAGGCCAAGATCCAGTGGCCAAAGTTGAAGGACCACCATACTCCCTGGTCAGCGCACGCATAGCAAATCCTGGAAAGTCAATGAGGCTGGACGCTATTGGGCTTTAGGCATGCTGATTACACCACAAAATTGGGCCCAACACCCCCTTCACAAGTTTATTTCTTTTCCTTTTTTTTTCTTTCACTTAATTATTTTTATAATTATTATTTATATCACTAGCAAATTAATAATTAACATTTTCTTAATAAAAATCAAAAAACATAAAAAATATAATATTTTTATTTATTAAATTTAATTAGTTTATTTTGTAAATAAATACTAATATAATTTGTTTAGTTTTAATTAGGCATAATAATAATATTTTTGCAATAAATAAAAATTAATGTAGAATTAGGTTTTAACCATTTTAATCATCTCTATTTTTATTTCCTTAAATATTCTAAAAAAAACAAAAAAATATTTCTCTTTTTATTTAATTAATTAAGTAGTTTAGGTTTAATTTAATTAAAATGCAAAATAATCAAAAAAATCTCTTTCTTTTCTAAAAAGGGTCAAAACCCTAAAAAACTTTCCGATTCAATTTTTTCTCACGCGTATGATTTGTTGATTCATATTTTGATCCATACAATTGTATTTGTTCCGAGGATGTAATAGCTTTATTTAGGACTTTTTATTGCTTTCATTTAATTTTCCGCAATTTACTTTTCAAGGGTTTGTTTTTGGCAATGTAAATACCCGACGCCTTGTAATAGCGTAGTTTTATTTTCCGCAACCATTAACTGCTAGATGTATGCTAACTAGGCTATGCATGACAAGATCTACTTTAACTTAAAATCAACTGTAGCTCACCATAACATGTACAAAGATAACATAACTGAAACCTGACACACTCGCACATGCCACTCTTAGGGTACACCTCACTTGGTTGCCTCGACGTGGTCATTGAGTATAGGAAGTTTTAGAGGTCGCCCTCCTGCCTAAAGATCAAAGTTGCCTCGAAACGGTTGCCTCGATAAAAAATGATCTAAGACATTAGGGTTACCGCTAAGGCATCCTACCATTGCTTTAGTGACCACATGTCCCTTAATCGAATTGACCCAAAAACTCCAACGACGGTGCTACCTACTTCTCAATAGTGGGATAGCACTGTCTAAAGGACATTTACACAGTTTAATTCCTTTTGAGTAGGTAGAGGTTCTCAGGTACTTGCTCTTTCAAAACAAAAATACTTTTCGCACTTACACTTTTCAAACAAAAGTTTTCAAACAACACTTCATACACTCTTGAGGATAGAAACAAGAGTTAAATCGAAGTTTTCAAACAAAACTCCTTTCAAAACCCACGAACATAAGAAAAGCAAAGCTTTTGAAAACATAGTGAGCAAGTACCTAAGAGCCCGTGGATAACCACAGATAGAAAGGGTGCTAACACCTTCCCTTTCTATAATCTACCTCCCGAACCCGAGAAACATCTCGAAAAGGAATTTTGTTGTGCTTTTGTCCTTTCCTTGTTGGATAAAATAAAAGACGGTGGCGACTCTTGCTTACCGCGACATTTTGCAAAAACAAACGCAAACGCGAACCAGCATTCCAAAACAGTTAGTTCTATTCCCACCGATCATACAAGTTAACTTAGAACTTGTTACCAATTATACATTCTTAGAAGTTCTTAAGTCTTATATTTTTCTGTGTTGTGATTTGTTTACACCTCTGGTTGTATATCAAGTGTAATTATTATTCTACCACTATAATTTATGTGTTATATAGATTCTTAGAAGTCTCTTGCTTAAGCATTTGGAAGTTGTACATCTGGGATGTTGATCCCGAATTAGAGCTAAAACCTCCAAGACACTTAAGTGTCGTACCCTTCTCAAGCCATGAGCTTTGAGGGCTTATGTACATTCGAGATGCTGATCTCAGATTAGAGTTCAAGTCCAAGATGCACAACCCTGGAGTAAAGTCCAAATCACCAAAACATCTTAAGCGCCTCGCCCCTCCCAGACCTCACACTTGGGGGGCTTATGTACATCTGAGATGTATATCCCTTATTAGCTAGCGTCCTGCCCCATCTTACTAGACTGACTTAGTCCGTCCTTTCTATCGGGCCGCCATTTAATGAAAACATATTCACTAATGAGAGATTAATGCCCTTTATGGTACTCTAGATAACAAGGAAACCAGGGAAAATAAGACCTATGAATACGATATAATGCCATCATCAGACAAGCATTATAAAAAAGGTAGCCTAGCTACATTGGAGGCAAAAAATCCCAAATACATAAAACATTAAGTACATTGCGGCTTCTTCCGACTTGCTTCGGGGAGGTCATCACATTGTTCTTTATGAAAACTTGGTGTCCACTATGGAGCCTGGTAAAACTCTCCCAGGCCGCACAAAATTGCGAATAGACGGACTAGGAGCAAGGATAATAGTAATGGTCAGAGATCCCAACCCATGTAAGAAATGTTCGCCGTTGTAGATCTCTTACGTTAGCAAAATGAATAATTACAAAATACAATGAATGATCTGCAACAACGACATTCCCAACATCAACTTGAAGACGGGGACCCTGATGATCCGACTGATACTCAACCATTGTCCAAATAGATTTGGATTGATAAGGTTCTAGAGAATTTCAAACATCCTCAACTTTCCTCGTTTAACGGGAAGCATGACCCTCAGAAGCATATTCTGGCGGTCAATACCAAGATAATGATTATTGCAGTCAGTGATTCACCTAAAGGAAAATTTGTGGCCAGAACTTTGAAGGAGGCCGCCTTGCATTGGTACATGAGGTTACCAAAGAATTCAATGACGAGCTACCAGGACTTGGCCAGGAGGTTGATACTGTTAGAACAAAGTTTGATTCTAATCATATCTTAGAGTTTTGATGATAACAATGAAATAAATTTTGTATAATATATTTTATACTCTGATGTGCATGTTTTTAATTCAGATGATGTTCTGACTCAAGCATTCTCAAAAGTGAAACATCATTCTACACTGAGCAGAAAAAGGATAAAGAAGTTCCTAAGAAATTTTATGTAAATGCAAGTCTGAAGCAAACTCTGAAGGAAGCACTCCAAGGAAAACTCTGATAAAAAGTAATCTTAAGCAACCTCTGATAAAGCTAGCTGAAGCAAAGATTTGAAAGAAGAACACTGAAAGCAATATCTGATAATGCAAACTGAAGCAAACTCTGATGAACATAAAATGAAGAAAACTCTGACAGAATAAGTGATATAGCAAACTCTGATAGAAGAAAAGTTAAAACAAACTCTGATGTTGCAACACTACAAGAAAACTCTTAAACTTCCAGAGACAAGCTCTGACAGTACCATTGATCATTTAATGCTAAGACGGCTAACGCACTCAAGTGGTACTACACACGAGAGCATTGGAAACATAAAGGACAAGCTAAAACACATCATTAATGTATACACTCTCTTCAAGGCAATAACGATCAAAATTTGAAGCTATATATAGAAGACCATTTGTTTCAAAGCAAGGTTACTGATCCATGCAAAATATACTGAAGCTCACTATTTTCATTCTTGTAAACTCTTTGTATATAGTGGGTAATTCTTAAGTACTGGGCTAAAATCTTAGTGATAAATCACAGTTTGTGATATAGCTTATTAGAAGTATTCTGATTCACTACTGTTAAGAGATAATCTTTGTAATTGTTCCTTGAGAGACCAGTTGGGTCAGATTTCTCAAGAGGGCTAGGACTAGTTGAGTCTTAGAGGTGTTAGTCACCTGTGTTTGGCTTGTGCATTATATTGTTAGTCACAACAGTTTGGTTGTGCATTTGTAATCAGTTTGATTATAGTGGATTAAGTCCTCGTTGAGAGAGGCGAAATCACCTTGGCGGGTGGACTGGAGTAGTTTGAGTTTCAAACGAACCAGGATAAAATTACCTGTGTCCTTCCATTATTATTGCGCGAGAAAAAGGAAAAAATTATTCACCCCCCCCCCCCCCCCTTTTAAGTGTTTTCTAACCCTTCAATTAGCATCAGAGCTCAAGTTCTGGGTGCAAACACCTAACAGTGTCAGAAAAAGATCCAGAAGGAAAACACTATGGAAACTGAACAAAACAACAACAACTGCACCAAACCTCCTGTGTTTGATGAAGAAGACTTTGAATACTGGAAGGATAGACTAGAAAGTTTCTTTCTAGGTCATGATGCTGATTTATAGGATATGGTCCTAGATGGTTACACACATCCAGAAGACAAAGACCGAAACAAGATTGACAGAAAGAACATGGATAAACAACAAAAATTAGATTTCAAAAATCACCACAGAGCCAGAAATATATTTCTGAATGTTATCTCTAAAACGGAATATGAGAAAATCACCAACAGAGATACAACACATGACATGTTTGAGTCTCTCAAAATGACTCATGAAGGTAATGCTCAAGTAAAATTGACAAAAGCTCTGGCTCTCATCCAGAAGTATGAAGCCTTCAAAATGGAAGAAAATGAGTCCATTGAAGCTATGTTCTCAAGATTCCAAACTCTAACCGCTGGCTTGAGAGTTCTGAACAAAGGATACACCAAGGTAGGCCATGTTAAGAAAATTATCATAAGTTTACCCAGAAGATGGGCACCTATGGTTACTGCATTCAAAGTGTTAAAAGATTTGAATGATGTATCTCTTGAAGAAATTATCAGTGCATTAAGAAGTCACGAGATAGAACTTTATGAACATGAGCCTCAGAATAAAGGTAAGTCTGTCGCCCTTAAATCTATTAAAAATGTGAAACTAACGCTTTTCAGGAAGAAGAAGGAAACTCTAAAGACTCTGCATCATAAGAAGATGAGTTATCTCTACTCTCCAGAAGGATCAACCAGATGTGAAAGCACAGACAAAAGAAGTTCATAAACTACAAGAGGTCAGAAGATAAACCAAAATCTTTTGGACGTAAGAAGTCAAGCAGGAGAGATATAGTCTATTATGAATGTAAAGAACTAGGACACTACATAAGTGATTGTCCTAAGCTACAAAGAGAAAGACAAAAGAAAAGGTTTGGAAGAAAGAAAGGCATGATGGCCACCTAGGATGATTCAGAATCTTCTGAATCTGACTCATAAGATGAGCACGCTAGCCTAGCATTTATGGCTACCACATCAGATGACGATGACTCAAACTCTGATTTAGAACTGAAAGAGGTATTCTCTGAATTCTTTAGATCCGAACTTGTAGAAAGATTATCAAAACTTCTTGAAAATTACAGTCAACTCAAAATCAAATACAAGAAACTCAAAAAGAATCTTGCATATGATTTTGAGAAACTTGAAACAGAAAACTCTGAACTTAAAGAAAACAATTTTAAACTCAAATAGGAAGTTCAAAAAGTTCAAAAGATTTCTATTTCAGATTCTGCTTCAAGTTCAAGAGATATTCTTAAAGAATATGACTCTAGTTTTCAAACATTTCTTGTTAAAAGCATAGATAGAAGCAAGATGGCTTCAATGATCTATGGTGTTAGTGGAAATAACAGAAGAGGAATTGGATATGAAACTCCCAAAGGGAAAGAAACATATAAACCTAAACCTGTTGAGGAAATGGTTATCACATATAAACCACTGCATAAACAATTTAGTTTTGGGCACACACATGATATCAAATACACATCTCACTCTGAAATTTTTTATGCTAAATCAAAGTTCAAACATAACTTTAGAAACTCTAACCAAAAAGGACCCAAAAGGATATGGGCAACTAAGGAGAAAATAATATATGTTGCAGATGTCCTTAAATGCACGATTGAAACACCGGTCATGGTACCGTGACTCTGGATGCTCACGACATATGATGGGAAGAAAGTCTATGTTCCAAAGTCTGTAACTTAAATCTGGAGGAGATGTCAAATTTGGAGGAAATCAGAAAGGAAAGATTATTGGTTCTGGAACCATTGGAAACGGTAACCTTCCTTCTATAACTCATGTTCTGTTGGTAGAAGGATTAGCGCATAACTTGATGTCCATAAGTCAATTAAGTGACAACGGTTATGACATAATCTTTAATCAAAAATCTTGTAGAGCTGTTAGTAAAAAAGATGGAACAATCCTTTTTACTGGCAAGAGAAAGAACAACATCTATAAAATTGATATTTCTGACCTTATAACTCAGAATGTAAAATACCTTATGTCTATTAGCGATGAGCAATGGGCCTGGCACATAAGATTGGGACATGTTAGCATGAGAAGAATATCTCAAATTAACAAACTCAATCTGGTCAGGGGACTTCCCAATATGAAGTTCAACTCATAAGCTCTGTGTGAAGCATGTTAGAAAGGAAAATTTTCAAAACCTTCTTTTAAGTCAAAAAATGTTGTTTCTTCCTCTAGGCCATTGTAATTTCTTCACATTGATCTGTTTGGAACAGTTAAAACTGCATCCATCAGAGGCAAGAAGTATGGATTGGTCATTGTTGATGACTACAATAGATGGACATGGGTTAAGTTTTTAAAACACAAGGATGAGTCACATTTTGTGTTCTCTGACTTCTGCAACCAAGTGCAAAATGAAAAAGAGTTTAGAATCATAAAAGTTAGAAGTGATCATGGAGGAGAATTTGAAAACCATTATTTTGAATTTTTTTTTAAAGAAAATGGCATTTCTCATGATTTCTCTTGTCCTAGAACTCCCTAACAAAATGGAGTTGTAGAAAGAAAGAGTGGAACTTTGTAAGAAATGGCCAGAACCATGATTAATGAAACCAATGTGGCTAAACACTTATGGGAAGAAGCAGTGGACACTGCATGTTATATTCAAAATAGAGTCTCTATAAGACCTATTCTTGAAAAGACTCCTTATGAATTATGGAAAAACAGAAAAGCCAACATTTCATATTTTCATCCTTTTGGATGTACTTGCTATATTCCGAATACTAAAGATAATCTGAACAAGTTTGATTCTAAGGCACAAAAGTGTTTTCTGCTTGGATATTCTGAACGCTCAAAAGGCTATAGGGTATACAACACAGAAACTCTGATAGTTGAAGAATCAATCAAAGTCAGATTCGATGATAAGCTTGGCCAGCAAAAGCCAAAGTAGAATGAAAATCCTGCAGATACAGAAGATCATCTTACAAACTCTGAAGAGTCAGAAGCAAAGGAAAACTCAGAAGATCCTTCTATTGTAAATGCTCTAGACAATCTAAGAATTTCTGAACAAACCTCACAGAAAAGATTCCCCAGAATCACATCAGCACATCCAGAAAATGTGATTATTAAAAAGAAATAAGATCCCATCAGAACAAGATCCTTCCTCCGAAACAATGAAGAGTCACTATTTGGATTGGTCTCTCTGATTGAGCCAACCTCAATAGAGGAAGCTCTACAAGACAATGATTGGATCCTAGCTATGCAAGAAGAACTAAATCAATTTTCCAGAAATGATGTGTGGGATCTAGTTCCAAAACCTAAAGGATTCAATATCATAGGAACAAAATGGGTATTCAGAAACAAGTTAAATGAGCAAGGAGAGGTTGTCAGAAACAAGGCACGACTGGTTGCACAAGGTTATAGTCAACAAGAAGGAATTGATTATAACAAAACTTTTTCCCCAGTCGCTAGGTTAGAATCAATTAGATTATTAATTTCTTTTGTTGTTCAACATAATATCTCATTATATCAAATGGACGTTAAAAGTGCATTTTTAAATGGTTACATAGAAGAAGAAGTTTATGTCCATCAACCTCCGGGTTTTGATGACTCAAAATATCCAGAACATATTTTTAAACTGAAAAAGTCTCTGTATGGTGTGAAACAAGCTCCCAGAGCTTGGTATGAACGTCTAAGTAACTTTCTTTTAGAAAATAATTTTACCAGAGGGAAAGTGGACACTACCTTATTCAGAAAAACACTTTAAAATGACATGTTAATTTGTCAAATATATGTAGATAATATTATTTTTGGAACTTCTAATGTCTCTCTTGGAAGAGAATTTGTTGAGTCTATGCAGGCTGAATTTAAGATGAGCATGATGGGAGAACTAAAATTCTTTCTGGGAATTCAAATAAATCAGACTCTAGAAGGTACTTACATATATCAAACAAAGTATGTTAAAGAACTCCTGAAGAAATTCCAGCTATCAGAAATTAAAGAAGCAAAGACACCAATGCATCCTACATGCATTTTGGGAAAATATGAGGTAAGTAAGAAAGTAGATCAGAAACTCTACAGAGGTATGATTAGATCTCTTCTCTATTTGACTGCATCTAGACCAAATATATTATTCAGTGTATGTTTATGTGCAAGACTCCAATCAAATCCTAGAGAATCTCACTTAACTGTTGTTAAGCAAATTCCGAGGTATCTGAAAGGTACTACTAACCTTGAACTGTGTTACAGAAGATCCAAAGAGTTTAAACTAGTAGGTTATTGTGATGCTGACTTTGATGGAGATAGAATAGAACAAAAAAGCACCTCTGGAAGCTGTCAATTTCTGGGTGATAACATCATCTCATGGTACAACAAGAAGCAAGCCACTATTGCACTATCAACAACTGAAGCAGAATATATATCTGCTGCTGGATGTAGCACTCAGATGATCTGGATGAAGAGTCAGCTGGAAGATTATCATCTCTATGAAAGTAAGATTTCTATCTTCTGTGATAATACCTCAGCTATTTGTCTTTAAAAAAATCCTATCTTACATTCTAAGGCAAAACATATAGAAATTAAACATCATTTCATAAGGAACTATATTCAGAAAGGAATTTTAAGTTTAAACTTCGTAGACACAGACCATCAATGGGCTGATATTTTTACTAAACCTCTTTCTGAAGATAAATTTAAATTCATTCTGAAAAACATCAGTATGGAACTTTGTCCTGAATGAAATTTTTTTCTCTATATATGTTTTCAGAATGTTCTGAAATGAATGTTCTGATTAACAACTCTTCAGAATTTAGAAGAGGAGTTACTTCAGAAACCATCTATAATGTTCTGAAATGTGTCTAACGTTTCATTACAAAAATGGGTCAGAAGTTCATTACATTAAAACAACTGTCACACGTTATCCTCAGAAGTTGAACGCGTGTTTCAACTCTGAAAGGTCATGCATGTGTGCACTGCTATTGAGACGTCGTTCCTAGGTAACTGTTCAGATTTGATCAAATCTCACGCATCCCCTCAAATGTCAAATCTCATTAATTGCTTGTAATGATTAATTTCTTTAATTCAATTGTTCTAAATTCTTTAACTGTTTTATTACTTTAAAATTCTTTTTCATAAGCTATAAATACTTTTCAAAATTCCTTTGTTACTTTTTACTCTCTCTCAAATTTCAATCGCTTCTACGTATTTGCAAACTCTCTCTTTTTTTTTCAAAATCCTAAACCTAAGGTTCTAAGTGGCTTCATCTTCATCTCCTTCCGAAAGCATTCTTGTTTCTTCAAGCATCTCTCAACATGCATAGAAATATGTCACTCCTGAGAGTACAACACTCATCCCTGTTGATAGCTTGGAAGTGGTTAGTGAACTAATGGTTGATTTTGAAAATCTGAAAGAAAATGGGTTTGATTTGTTTCCGGCAGTAGAGTTCCAAGGGTGGAAAAATTTCTTTGATCGTCTAGTTGGACCAGTGTTCCCTCATCTTGTCAAGGAATTCTGGATTCATACCATCGCTTCACCAAAGGTTATTCTATCATTCGTAATGGGCAAAGAGATTTCCATCACTGAGAATCTCATAAGGAGGCTACTAGGTTTTGAAGGTAATGGTGTTACTGGAATCTCAAGTGGAAGAATGGATATGTCTAAAGTTTATGCTGAGATTTTTATTACTGGGCAAGCATCCAACAAGGTCAGAGATTTGAAGAACAAATACAAAATCTAGGCAAGAATAATTCATGGCTGCATTCATCACAGGAAGGAAACTAGTTCCCCTGACTACATCAATGTTGACCAAAAATATCTTCTGTTCTATCTTGGCATAAATGTGAAGATTAATCTGCCCTATCTTCTGTTCAACCATCTCTGAATGCATGTAAAGGAAACCATGGAAGCTAAAAGAGTCAAAAACCCTAAGTCTAAAATAAATTGGATCCCTCTGGGAAGATTAATCTCATATATTCTGACAGAGAATGGTCTGATAGCTCATCTAGAAGAAGCAAATTTGCTTGGAGAATTGGAGCCCACTTGTGGAAAAGCTCTGACTGGGAAGAACCTGCTCAAAAGGAAGCTGATTGACAAACTTATGGTGGAACCTACTCCATATGTGTCAGCAACTGTCACCAGAAGGAGAATCCCTGTTGCAAAATTTCCTCTCTTCAACTCTGGTGATCATCCTGAGATCATTCTGCACTTTATTGAAGCTTGCAAGGAAAGTGGCCTTACAATTGACCCAGCATGGCTTCAAGGAAGGAATGTACCTGCTCCAGAAGTTTTCCTCCAGAAGCAAAAGAAAAGGCAAGCAGAAGAAGGTCCCTCTGCACGTCCTCAAAAGAAGAAGAAGAAGAAATCTTTAGGTATATCCTCTGAAACCATCTCTGTTTGTGATTTTGTACGTATAACAACATCTGCTGAACCCCAAACTCTAGGAGATATTGAAGTTGACATAGACCTCACCATTCCCTTTGAACCCCTACAAAATAACCCTCAAATTGATCAGGTATTATCTGACATAGATAATTTTGATACTGTAGTTCCTCCACAAACTCAAACATAACCACCACTCTTTCCACGTATCTCTCAACCTAAAATCTCTACTTCTTCTCCCCATCAACAAAATCCAAATATTCTTGCTGAAAACCCTCTTCAAACATCCCCCATCAGACCTCTATCCCCAAAATCCTCTGAGTGGTATGATGGTTCTTGGAGATTACCAGGAATCAATGTGTCTCTGGCTACACAACCTCCATCCTTCATCACTCCCTCTGAATTTTTTTTTATTTGAATAAATCCCCAACACCTATTCCTCCTTCCTCATCTCAAACCACCATCGTGATCTCTACTGACATCACACCACCTACATCACCAGAAATTCCCACACCTACCTCACCAGAACCCTCATCACCTCACTCTCCAGAACCTACCTTCAGTCCATCTTCATCAGAACCTCTTGAACCATCTGAACCATCTGACTTTCTTAGGACTGTAGTTGATCTTGAAACTCTACTTTATTTGTAAATTAAATCCACCAAGAAGGTTGTTCCCAAACCAACCCCAAAACCTGTTCAGTGAGATGTTAATATACGTTTCCATTATTTTGCAACAGAAATACAGACTTGGATTGACCTGCTAAAGGAAAATTGTGCCAACAACCTGAACCCAGCTGCATCTGATTTTCTATGGGAAGAATTCAAAAGGAAATTCAATGATGAATCCTTTAAAATGCAAGATATGTGCTATTCTCAGGTTCTTGAGAATTTCACCCAGAATTTGAATGCCTTCAAGACAGAAGTGGTAGATATCTGGGATAAGAAGTCTCTTTTGCAGATTACCAACGCTCATTTACCACTTGCTGATCACATGGAAATTTCAGAAGATGAATCTGAAGATGGCTCTGAGTCAGATCCAAATCCCTTGGCAATGACTCTGTATCACCAACCTTCTGCTCAAGCTGCCTCTGAGAATGTGCCAACTCTTCTAATTGATCTTGGAAATCTTCTCTCCAATTTTGTAGGCTCAGACTCTTCTGGTTTTGCTCCAAAGGTTGTATCTTCTGAAGCTACTTCAACATCTGCTCCAACTTCGCTGGTGATTGACACTCTAAATGAGTTGAAGAAGGAAAATGAAGGCATACATGAACGCCTGGACAAACAGGATAAAACCAACAAAGAAATCAAAACTTGGATGATGAAACAAGAGGAATCCTCAACAGAAATCAAGAATCTTCTTCTTTCTCTTGTCCCTTGTCAATCTTAGTTTTATTTTTTTCCATTTTTTTGTACTTCTGTCCTTTGACATCTTCTATATAAAAATCTTTTGAATCTCTTTAATTTTTTTTCACTTTTTGATTATGACAAAAAAGGGGGAGAAATATGATTTTGATCTAATCCATGATAGCAGTTATGGGACTAAATCTCAAACATTCCTAACAAAATACAAAGTTTTTTTCTTGTTTAAGAGATATGCAGGTACCTCAAGACTCTGAAAGACTAAGATCTAAACATCATCTGGTAAAGATCTGCTAAATAAACTCTGCAGAAAAGATTAAGAGCTCTTAAAGAAACTCTAGAAGAAAAATGTCCCAAAGCTCTGAAGAACAATCTCAGGAAGTTTCTCTTATGCATTTAAGTTCTTTTATTATTTATTTCAGAAGAAGAAATATTTATCTCACGGGGAGATTATCAATCTCAGGGGGAGATTCTCACTCTTGTACAAAATTTTTTAAATCAAAATCTGAATTGTTTTCTCATCATCAAAGAGGGGGAGATTGTTAGAACAAAGTTTGGTTCTAATCATATCTTAGAGTTTTGATGATAACAATGAAATAAATTTTGTATAATATATTTTATACTCTGATGTGCATGTTTCTAATTCAGATGATGTTCTGACTCAAGCATTCTCAAAAGTGAAACATCATTCTACGTTGAGCAGAAAAAGGATAAAGAAGTTCCTAAGAAATTTTATGTAAACGCAAGTCTGAAGCAAACTCAGAAGCAAGCACTCCAAGGCAAACTCTGATAAAAAGTAATTGTAAGCAACCTCTGATAAAGCTAGCTGAAGAAAAGATTTGAAAGAAGCACACTGAAAGCAATATCTGATAATGCAAGCTGAAGCAAACTCTGATGAACATAAAATGAATAAAACTATGACAAAAGAAGTGATATAGCAAACTCTGATAGAAGAAAAGTTAAAGCAAACTCTGATGTTACAACGCTGCAAGCAAACTCTTAAAATTCTAGAGACAAGCTCTAACAGTATCATTGATCATTTAATGCTAAGACGAATAACACACTCAAGTGGTACTACGCACGAGAGCATTGGAAACATAAAGGACAAACTAACACGCATCATTAATGCATACAATCTCTTCAAGGAAGTAACGGTCAAAATTTGAAGCTATATATAGAAGACTATTTGTTTTAAAGCAAGGTTACTGATCCACGCAAAATATATTGAAGCTCACTATTTTCATTCTTGTAAACTCTTTATATATAGTGGGTAATTCTTAAGTACTGGGCTAAAATCTTAGTGATAAATCATAGTTTGTGATATAGCTTATTAGAAGCATTCTGATTCACTACTGTTAAGAGATAATCTTTGTAATTGTTCCATGAGAGACCAGTTGGGTCAGATCTCTCAAGAGGGCTATGACTAGTTGAGTCTTAGAGGTGTTAGTCACTTGCAGTTGGGTTGTGCATTTTATTGTTAGTCACAACAGTTTGGTTGTGCATTTGTAATCAATTTGATTATAATGGATTAAGTCCTCTTTGAGAGAGGCGAAATCACCTTGGCGGGTGGACTGGAGTAGTTTGAGTTTCAAACGAACCAGGATAAAATTACCTGTGTCCTTCCATTATTATTGTGAGAGAAAAAGGAAAAACTTATTCACCCCCCCCCCCCCCCTCTAAGTGTTTTCTCACCCTTCAGATACACAAGCTCTTGACTAGCAAACACCAAAAAGTCTCAACTACTAGTCTTTTCAACATCAGGCAGGGACAAGAAGAAATACTCAGGGAATATATGGCATGTTTCAACGAGGAGGCTATCAATGTGGTGCACCTCAACCAGGATATGTTTTTGGGTGCCTTTCAAAATGGTTTGAGGTTCAGACACTTCAACAAATTGTTGGCCCAGAAACCTGACACCACGATGAAGGATATCACTACTCGAGCGGAATACTACATCTGAGGAAAAGAGAGAAACACAAAAATATGAGATATGCCAAAGAAAAGGGCCCAACTCCATGATCTGAGGGGCCAGGACACACAAAGCCTAAAGAGCAGTTGTATGAAAGAAATAAACCTCCTCAGCCAGGTAGGTTTGACATGAGACCTCTGGAGAATTTATCATTGCTCAACACTAGCAGGGAAAGGATCCTGCAGGAAACCTACATGACACGAGTCATCCCTAAAAACCTCCCAGGGGCGATGTCATGGGATCCTGCTCGAATAGTTACTGCAAATACCACAAGGTCTAAGTTCACCACACCGAAGAATGTTACCACTTGAAATAGGATATCGAAAAGCTTATACAAAGAGGACGACTCCAGAAACATGTATAGGGTGAAGGTCGATCCTTACAAGATTGCACCAGGGATAGTTTGTATCCTTCGAATAAACTTAGAAAGGAAGATTGAGGGTGAAGCGCTCCGCGCCACACTTTAAATACTATAACTAAAGGTTTCTCCAGAGGAGAAGAGTCAAACATATTATGGAGAAGTTATGATAGGTTATGCATATTTCAAGGAAGCTTTGCCCAAAACATCACTCCTCAAAGACCCATATAAGCTTTTCCAAGCGGGATGCCGAGAGCATCGCTCCACACGAAGACAGTCTGATGGTAATTAACGTCCAGATAGGAAAATGTGACGTGAAACAAGTGTTCATCGACCTGGGTAGTTCAACAGATGTTATGTACTAGGGAGCCTTCCAGGGTTTGAGACTCAACATGGATCTTTTACAGCCGTTTAAAGGATCCTTTGTTAGGTTTTTAGACGAACAAGTTTATGTGTTATGGTACATAACTCTAGGCACTATATTAGGAAAAGGAAGAACTGCGAAGGACACGAAGATCAGGTACATGGTTGTTAACGCCCTATCTCCCTACAATATCATAATAAAGTGACATGCTTTTAACGCCCTGGAAACGACTTTATCCATATTGTATTTAACAATGAAGTTATCGTTGGAGGACATGGATATTAGAGTCATCAATGGTAACCAGGAATGGGCTAGACAGTGCTACAGAGACAGTTTGATGATACACAAATGTCGAAAGGAGAGGCCTACTCATAAACCATATGATGTCTAATTCGTGGACCTCGACCCTCGAAGTGAATCCCCAAAGAATAGTCAAACACTGGTAAAAGACTTGAAGAAGGTTCAAATCGGTTCAGAACTCCATCATATGACACAAATAGGAACTACGCTTGAAACAACCAGCTGAAAAATCATCAAACAATGAAGTCACCATCAAACGTCTTTTATCCCACATGAAGGGAAAGGTAAACATTGAGAAAACCCGAGAAGAGAGAAGTCTCGGTCTTGTGACCGAGAGATCGGGTAAGGGATTCTGTTACGCAAGAGGAAGGTATTAGCACCCCACACGCTCGTAGTATTCTATAGTATCCACTCTTGTTGTTCTAATCTTATGGCTGTTATGATACGGTGGCAGAACCGACTGATTAATACTACTGGTTTTGCGTTTCTGTTTGCAAAATGTTGCGTTAAGCAAGAGTCGCCATTAAATTTTCTTTTATCCAACAAAGGAAAGGGTGAAAAGAACAGAAAAAGACCATTTTCCAGATTTTCTGAGTAAGGGGGTAAATTATGGAAAGGGAAGGTGTTAGCACCATTTCCATCTGTGGTTTTCCACGGGCTCTTAGGTACTTGCTCATTTTTGAAAATTGCTTTTGTGTTGGTGTGTTTTGAAAAGTTTGTTTGCTTTATGATAACTCTTGTATTAGTCCTCAAGAGTGTTGATAAAGCATTTTTGAAAAATGTTTTGAAAGTGTAGTGTGAAAAAGTTGTTTTTGAGCAAGTACCTAATAATTATCTACCTACTCGAAAAAGAATGTTCTTTTCCTCCTTTCCTTTAGACAGTGCTATCTACTATTAGTGAGTAGGTAGCCCTAGTCATTGGATGTTAAGGGACTATCGAAGGGACGTGTATGGTCACTAAGGTAACTGGGCAAGAACTTTTAGTAATTTTCCTAAAACTCTAAGATCACCTTTTTTACCGAGGCAACATCGAAAGGGTCATCGAGGGACTTGTGATCTTTCGAATTAGAGGACCGTCACTAAAAATTCTCACGTTACGAGAATTGTGACCGTTTTCAAAGGCAACCAAAGTAGGAGATGCCCTAGGGGTGAGCATGTGCAAGTGTATTAATTCAATTCATTTATCTTGCGCATTTAGGATTATCTAATCATTTTCTTTTAGAATCTTTTCATACAATCCTATTAATCTAGCAGTTCAAATATTAGTGCAAGAATTTAAAATGTGGAAATTGAACCTAGATATTACAGGGCCTCATGGAGGGGGATACATAACCAAAACTGGGGAGTACGGAAATCAAAAGCAGTAAATAAACCCTAATTTAAAGCTATTACAAACCATCAGCAGTTACAATAAATTGGAAAAGAAAACAAAATGGAAACTGATAAACGCGCGAAGATCAAGACGGGAACAAGTTGAAAAAAACCTAAAAATCTAATTATTAAAAAAAACTATTTTTGGTATTTTATTGAGAAAAAAGATTTGAAGTTTTTAACCTAATTCTAATTAATTTTTAATTAATAAAATAATCAAGTTAAAGTAATTAAATTAATTAATTTACAAAAAATTTAATTTAATTATGAAAACCTAAGTCTACTTTTTTTGTGATTTATTATTATTATTATTATTAATTTTAAAAAAATGAATTTAAGAAATATAAAATAATTTAAACAAAAAATAAACAATGAAAAAAGAAAGGCAAAGGGCCTGCGGTTTATGGAGTAATTTGGGGGGTGAGGCGCTGAATTTGGCTAGGCCCAGATCAAATAAGCCCAAACGCCTGCATGAGATTCAATGTTTCTACGTCTGGAAGGTTCACCATGGGCTCTCAGATCTGGGATGTTAGATTTATTGCTGCGTAGATCTAATGGTGATCCCTTGATGACACATAGTGCGCGTGCCTGAACCTGGAGCATTGGATCTGAAACAAACTTACTAGAAAATGAAAAATATGAAATTTCAGGGTCGAACCCAGATCCTTCTTCTCGCACGCCTTATGCCTTTACCATCTCCGTTTCCTGCTTATTCATATATATAATAACACAAAAAATAATATAATATGAAAGTAGATCTATGTCTGAGTCAGCATAATACGCATGCCCTGTGGGGCCCTATATTTTAAATGGACGAATCATAGAATGTTATCCAGCCACGCCAACACAGGGAGGGTCAAACCACCCCTCACGGTGGTTGACCACCATCGTCTCCGGCGACCTCAAATCTCTAACCTGCGAAATAACATGATTCTGGACCAGAAATTGAACCTACCCCCCCCCCCCCTAAATCATAGGCTGCAAATTCTACCATGGGGTTAGTTTAATCTAAAACATCCTGCATCATTGAAATTGAAGCTTGCACTTAACTAAACCCTAGCAATGGTGATTTGTATTTCTGGCATTGTTGCTTATATGAAATACGTCATAAAATTCATAAGCTATGATAACAATATGGATATACAATCAAAAGGGATTTATATTAAGATTTAATTAAGTTTTGAGATCAAGAATTTTTACCAAAGTGAGAGGATCGGGTGAGGATGATTCTGGATGCTTTGGCCTTCAAGGATGGATGGGTTGACTTGCTGGGAATCTAAGGGACGTGGATAAATGGATGGAAATGCTTGAAACTGTCTGGAAAGGGATATCTCGAGGTGCACCACTTTTGACAATTTTTGAAAGTTTGCTAGGGTTATTTGGATGTAGCTGCGCTCTCCCATGGATTGGCCTCTTGTTGTGCATATATAGTGAATCATATTAGGTCAACAAATATGGCCTAAATAAAATGAAATCAATATCCTTTATTTTGCTTCCAAACTTTCCTATTTTTGAATATTTTTTCCTTTCATGGCTTGCACGATTTCCCTTGATATAATCAGCATATATTGTCCATTATTTAATAGAAAAATGATTTCAAATCAATCTTATATTATTTCCATTATTTATTTATTTAATTTTGAATTTTGATGAATAAAATATCAAAATAAATAGCATAAATAATAGAATAATACATGGGTGGGCTTAGAGGTCGTGGACCATGTTGGAAATAAGTTCAGATCATAGAAACCAAGGCCCATTTGAAAGAAATCCAAGATTGATCAATATTCTCTTCATACATTTCTTCAAAATTGATCAATTTTAGTAATGCATATCTCTCCCAATTTTAACCCTATGAGGGTGTTCTTGGACTTTTTAAAGAGCTTAGGTTATCCTCTAAACAACCCTTTTGGTTTCATATCAATTGAATTTTACATGTTCATGTACCAAGCTTTGACCCAAAAGGTGTTTTTGTTGACTTTTTGAAATGACCCATAATGTCTGAGCTTGTATCTTTCAATTGGTGCATTCTTGAACTTGAGGGCTGAAGAGAAGTTGTAGGGAATTATATTTTCTTCAAAATGAGCCTTGGTGGAAAAAAGTTTGATAAGGTATGAGCAAGTTATGCCTGGTCATAGTTTGGTTGACTTTTCCTATAGAAACCCTAATTAGCAATTTTTGACTTTTGATGAATTAGGAGAATTTCTTGAGGAATCATGATCAACCCTTGATCAAATGATGGATATCACTTCAAAATGTTTATGTTGACCAAAAATCTTAAAGTTCGACTGTATATAGGCCATAGTTGACTTTTGACCTAGCATAGTTGATTTTCAGGCACTTGAGCAATTGACTGAGCAAACTTGTTGTGAAAAGCATGAAATTTGGCATGGACTATCTTGAAGACATATTAGGACCATGGAAAACACTTGAGACCTTTGAATCTCACACATCTTTGATGAAAATTGAAACCCTAGTTAGAGGTTCATTGCCTTAGGAGGAGAATTTGTCTGGTCAATTCTTAGTCATCCTTGAGCAATTTGAGGACCTCATTGGGAATGCCTTGAGTAAAATGAGAGGGAAAATTTTGGGGTACAACAGATGCCCCTGTTCAATATTCTTAGACCTGAGGATGTAGATTGGCTTGTCTACCTTTCGTGATTTAAAGTTGGAAGATGATTGAACACTAGCATGCCCAAAAATTTATATTCGCCCGAAGTAACACTGTTTTGAGGTACAACATGTGTGTTTAAACTATGCCTACTGTTTACTACTGAGGAGGAATGCATGCAAAAGAAAGGAGTAAAGAATGTAGGGAAAATAAAGTTGTACTCGCTTGGGCCCTACCCCAATGCCTACATATCCTTTTTGAGGAATCAGAGTTACCGTAGTTCGGATCACATGTTTTTGTTTGTTTGTGTTTTTTATGGACAATGTTAATTCCGCCTTCTACTGCAGCTCGACGTTTGGAGACTTACGCATTGGCACAGAAGTAAATTAATCATGTCCTTACTGAAAAAGGTTTTAGAGAAAAGGTGCTTGAGCGCACATAAAAATGTTGAGTTGGTTTGTATTTTGTTACCTTGAAAAAGGGTTTAAGTAAGATTAGCATGTTTTTGATTTGCTAAGAAAAAGAGTTTTAGTTTTAAATACAAGGATGCAAAAAGGGAAGAAAAGAGTCTAAGGGAGACTAGCCTATTTCTAAACCTAATGTTATCATACAATAGTAGTCCTAAGGTTTGGATTAACAAAAAGGGAAACGTCTATCTAATGTTAGCATGCATGGTTTGCAACCTAAGGTCTAACTTGCATCCAAAAGGAGCGAGCACATCCTAATGGAATATGGTATGTACAAAGATAAAACAAGAAAGCTCGAAAGAGCATACATATAAAAGAGTAAGGAAAAGAAACGAAATGCTTTAGCCAAAGGGAGCGTATCACCCGAGACAAACAAGCGGGAGTGAGATGAAAAAACAAAAATGTGATGTCCAAAGCGACTGAATACCTAACCAATATATAGGAGATCGAGGTAGGTGACAGAAGGAAATATGAATGATCACGGAGTATCAACATCGGCCAATGTGAACTCCTGACAAAGCGCAGGGGTTCGATTGCGGAACCCTTCCCCACTTGACGACTCGATAACAAGAGCAGGCACAACTCCGAAGCTTTGTGGTGTGTCACGAGTTAAGGATAACACAGACGAAATTGAGGGGGTTGATTACTAACCCTCCCCACTCGCCTTCTTTTAAGGACTTATCATCTGTACATATGCGGGCACAAATATAAACATACCTGTAGAATACCTACTCAAAGGCAGGGTTTTAAATAAACCACACACATGTAACATACAATGGCAAACAATACGGAATTGCCCTAAACGGGTCTTTAAATGAACCAGAGGGGTTCTTGACATGATCACCAACGGAGGTCCCCATCATACATCTCTACCCTACTTTTCATGGGATCAGAAAGCAGTAAAGCCCTACTTCTCATGATGTCTAGAAAAGCAGTAAAGAAATGTAGTAAAGTGGGAAGATGAGGAATAAATGAAGTTGAGATGATACCGAACAGAGAAGGTCTATTGCCTCTTCAAAACCACACGAGTGATAAGAAAACCCTACATAAGCTGCTTAGCACAAATGATCAAAGGATTAATCTCCAATCATCACATATCATAGAAGATTTGCCTCAATACTGTCATAAAGTCTTAGCTAAAAGTGACAATGAAAATGATTATTAAACATAGAATAATAGAAAACTCTAATGAAATTCCAAAGAGAAAATCTAAAAAATTCTAAAATATTCTATTATTTTTGTACCTTTTTTTTTAATGTGAAACAATTACTACCAAAAGAAAAAAATTTGGTAAGAACCATTAGTAAAAGGTAAACAAGACATTAAAACAGAGGGAGGTGTGAAGTCTGGTTCAAGTATGCTGCCAGAAAAAATGCAAGGCCCATCCAGGTCAAATCCATCATGGACTTTTTTGCACAAACTTCTGCCTTCTCCAAAAAGCCGCAATGGGCTTATGAAGTGTTACAGCCCAGATCCACCACCAACTATTTTCAGATTTTTTTGTCACAAAATACAATATGAAAAATAAAAAATAAAATAGGAATAATCAAATAAAATTGGAAGAGGATTAGCTTTTGGCGTCATGTGGCTGTGAAAGAACTTCTTCTCCGATTGAAGCCAAAAATCACCGCCGATTCAGTTCCGATCAGAGCTCACACCGCCATCTCAAACTTGCTCTCTTCTCACCTCCATCGAGCTCGATCTCTATCTCTTCCTCCAACTACCGCTGTTACCACATCACGACTGCCTTTGTCTCAATTCGATTCGTGATTCGAACTCAGGTGAGCACCATAACTTTCTTGTTCGTTCTTCATTTTTATTCTATTTTTTCATTCTCTATGAGTGTGATTGTTGATTCTGATGCAGAGAATTCAAAGTCGTGCTATTGTGTATGTTGTTGCGCGTTTGCGGTTGAAGATCGACATTATGGCATTGATGCAGAAAGATGTTGTGATTTAGTTGTTGACGCAGGAAGAATTGAAGAGTGACGATTTTTGCAGTTGAAGTTCAGAGAGTTTATTGAAGATGAAGGGAACATAGAGAAATTGTTGCTTGATGATGGTGATTGGGGATGTTGAGGAAGGCTAAAGCTGCAAGGAAGGCTCCGAGAAGATGTCAAGATGATGAAGGATTTGAAGAGGTATTGTAGAGAGAAAGAGTCGAAAGGTGAGTATTATGAAATTTTTCTATCACTTTTCTCTCTTTTGAATCCATCATGAATTCCTTCTTCTTTTTTCTTTCTGTGTGGGATCTGGTGTATATTACGGTGCCGTTGTTGCGATGGTCTTTACAGAAGCTGAACAAAGATTGAAGCTCGAAGGTGATGATGCAGATTGTGACATGTATGCTCGTGTTGTGCAGATTCATTGGTGAAGATGGCAAATGATTGAAGGCGTCTTGAAGCTTCAAGAAGATGTAGAAGAAGATGATATTTGAAGAACATGAAGAAAAATGATGAAGGATCTGTAGAGGAGTTTGCAGAGGATAACTTATAGGTGATTTCTTGATATTCTTCTCTCTGAATTTCTATTATGAATTGTATAGAATAGATAAATATTGGTATCTAGAGTTTTTTCTGTGTATATGAATTGTGAGTTTCCCCTTGAAATCGTGAATGATTCCTCTGCTATATAGTACCATTAGCTTACCAAAGTTGGTTAGAGATATTAGGAAGTTAGGAATGGTTTTTGAAACTGTTAGCATTTTGATAGTTAGTTATGGTTCGAACTAGTTAGGAAATTCTATTGGGAGTTTTCTGTTATGGACAGTTATGGAATTGGTTAGGCAGTTAGGATGTGGTTAGGGGCTTAGAATTCTGTTTTGAAATTCTGTTATGCTGTTTTTTCTGTTAAACAGTTAGAAGATTAGAGATCTATTAGGAAGTTAGTTGGGGTGGAGGTTAGTTACTGTTAATAGTCAGTTTGTTATTGGTTTTTGATTTCTGTTTGAATGAGCTGGCAGGTTTAGATTAGTGAGAGTCAGGATGAATCACAGTTAGGCTCGGATTAGGACTTAGCTTCAACTGAATACTCATAAATGAGTTCAAGAGGGAATGTTTGAACCAACTGCTTCTTGTTTTATTCTTTGTCTAACTAAAAATGGATAGTAGTGTAGTAGTCTAAACCAGTTCAGTATTTAAACACTTTATCTTCTGACTGTATGGATTGGTTAATTGATTTGGAATGATATCATGAACTGGCATTTGATGGGATCTGAATAGGCTTATTGGTTTGATGTAGAGCCACAAATTCATGATTATTAAACTGCTTTGATTGTTTGCATCTGTTTCTGTTATTAGTGGACTTATTATGAATTTTCAATTGGATTTTTGGTTTGCAGGGCTGCGGGTTTATGTTTATATGCAAGGTCTGGTTTTTGTAATGAGCAACATGAAGCATGGTGTAAAGCTGGAATAGTTGAAGAGAAATGGTGCTTCAAGACTTAAAATCTTAGCAAGACAAGGCATATGCATAAACTTGTAACGATTTTGTAAAGTATTCGATGTAATCTTCTTTTCCAAATTGATCCTTATGCCTCTAAGTTCTTTGTAAGGACTATATTTTTTGTATTTCTTGTACGAATGATAACTATGAATATGATTGGTATCAAATTTGAATAATGAAGAAAACTTTGTATTGAAGCCTTTGCATGGATAAATCTTTGTACGAAACATGGTGAAAACCTTGGAACCAAGCTTGTATACCTTTCATATATCCACACTAATTGAATCCAAATTGAGCAGTCATGTTCCATGCTTGCACTTTTTAAGAACGCTAATTCAAGTTTGAATTTCCAATTCACGATGCCTTGCCTTTGATGCACCATTTAATTGAATAAAACCCTAATTGATTAAGGACATATAAGTGAAACCTTGATCCATAGCTCAAACTTTAAGATGCTTACTTGTTTGATAAACACTCAATGCATCAAACCCTGGTCTTGAATTGTAAGGCAAGTAATTAGGAGAGGTCTTCAAATGAAATCCAAGCATGATGTATTGAAGCAAAATTGATCAGGGTAACCATATAATCAACCGTAGTCTAATGAACCTCAATTGAAGCATAATAGATGAAAACCTCTGATCTTAATTCCATAATTCACTACTTGTAGAAAGAATGAAACGAATCAACTTTATTGGATGAAACCTTAAATCATTTGGAACCTTAATTTGCAATATCATTGATCCCATGCTAAGTTACTAATCAATGATGCATGATGTGTAAAATGGCCTAATAGAAATTATATACACAAGGAAAGTGCGAGATGCATAAGCCAGATAAAAGTGAGAGGGTAGGAAAAATTTGGGGTATTACAACTGCCCCTATTTAATGGTCTTAAACCTAAAAGTATGATTGGCACGTGCCTTTCAGAAGTTCGAGGTAGAAGATGATTAAATACCAATGCCAAAAATTTGTTCTGAAAGAAAGTATGCGTGCTTATTTTTTTATGATATTTACTAGGGAAAGAATTTTTATGTTTTCTAGTGAAGAGAAGGAGATTGGAATCGTAATGTAGCAATGGTGCCAAAACGGGGTTTAGAAATCGATATGAGGAATACTTGAAAACTGACACAATGAGTGTTTAGAAGTCGACGATGACGAGTGTTTAGAAGATGACACGATGAGTGTTTAGAAGCTGACACAATGAGTGTAGGAAGTTAGCATGATGTAAATACAAGGACAGATAAGAATTGTAACATGGAGTGATGCCAATACAAGGAAGATATCTGACTTGTAAGGTAGCATGATGCCAATACAAGAAAGATCAGACCTGTAACGTAGTGTGATGCCAATACAAGGAAGATCAGACTTATGACGTAGCGTGATGCCAATACAAGGAAGAGATCGAACTTGTAACATAGCATGATGCCAATACAAGGAAGAGATCAAACTTGTAATGCAGCATGATGACAATACAAGGAAGAAATTAGACTTGTAACGTAGCATGATGCCAATACAAGACAAAGATCGGACTTGTAACATAGTATGATGCCAATACAAGGAAGATCAGACTTGTAATGTAGCGTGATGCCAATACAAGGAATAAATCAGACTTGTAACATAGTGTGATGCCAATACAAGGAAGAGATCAGACTTGTAACATAACGTGATGCCAATATAAAGGAGAGATCGGACTTGTAACGTAGCATGATGCCAATACAAGGAAAGTCGGACTTGTAACATAGTGTGATGCCAATACAAGGAAGAGATCTGACTTTTAACGTAGCATGATACCAATACAAGGAAGATCTGACTTGTAACATAGCGTGATGACAATACAAGGGAGAGATCATACTTGTAACTTAGCATGATGCTAATACAAGGAAGGTATAACATTGACGAGTGTCTAAATCGATACGGACGAGTATCGAAAGAAGATACTGACGAGTATCAAGAAAATGTTAAACACAGACGAGTGTTTGAATCAATACGGACAGGTATTGTAAGAAGATACAAACAAGTATCATGGAAAGGTTAAACATGTACGAGTATTTGAATCAATACGGACGGGTATTAAAAGAAGATACGAACGAGTATCAAGGGAAGGTTAAACATGGACGAGTGTTTGAATCAATATGGATGGGTATTGAAAGAAGATACAGATGAGTATCAAGGAAGAGATAATACTGATGAGTGTTGGAATCAATACAGACGAGTGTTGAAAGAAGATATGAATAGGTATCAAGGAAAGTTTAAACACAAATGAGTGTTTGAATCAATACAGACGAGTATTGAAAGAAGATACGGACGAGTATCAAGAAAAGTTTAAACACAGACGAGTGTTTGAATCAATACGAACGGGTATTGAAAGAAGATATAGACGAGTATCAAGGAAAGGTTAAACACGGATGAGTGTTTGAATCAATACGGATGGGTATTAAAAGAAGATACAAACGAGTATCAAGGAAAGGTTAAACACGGATGAGTGTTTGAATCAATACGGACAGGTATTGAAAGAAGATACGAACGAGTACCAAGGAAAGGTTAAACATGGATGAGTGTTTGAATCAATACGGGCGGGTATTGAAAGAAGATACAGACGAGTATCAAGGAAAATTTAAACACGGGCGAGTGTTTGAATTAATACGAATGGGTATTGAAAGAAGATACAGACGAGTATCATGGAAAGGTTAAACACAGATGAGTGTTTGAATCAATACAGACGGGTATTGAAAGAAGATACAGACGAGTATCAAGGAAAGGTTAAACACGGACGAATGTTTGAATCAATACGGACGAGTATTGAAAGAAGATACGGACGAGTATCAAGGAAAGGTTAAACACGAACGAGTGTTTGAATCAATACGGACGGGTATTGAAAGAATATACATACGAGTATCAAGGAAGAGATAATACTAATGAGTGTTGGAATCAATACGAACGAGTATTGAAAGAAGATATGAATGGGTATCAAGGAAAGTTTAAACACGAACGAGTGTTTAAATCAATACGGACGAGTATTAAAATAAGATAAGGACGAGTATCAAGAAATTTTAAACATGGACGAGTGTTTGAATCAATATGGACGAGTATTGAAATAAGATACAGACGAGTATCAAGGAAAGGTTAAACACAGACGAGTGTTTGAATCAATATGGACGGGTATTGAAAGAAGATAAGGACGAGTATCAAGGAAAGGTTAAACACGAACGAGTGTTTGAATCGATACAGACATGTATTGAAAGAATACAAATGAGTATCAAAGAAAGGTTAAACATAGATGAGTGTTTGAATCAATACGGAAGGGTATTGAAAGAAGATACAGACGAGTATCAAGAAAAGTTTAAACACAAAATAGTGTTTGAATCAATACGGACGGGTATTGAAAGAAAATACGGACGAGTATCAAGGAAAGTTTAAACACGGACGAGTGTTTGAATCAATACGGACGGGTATTGAAAGAAGATACGGACGAGTATCAAGGAAGAGATAAAACGAACGAGTATCAAGGAAGAGATAAAACGGACGAGTGTTGGAATCAATACAGACGGGTATTGAAAGAAGATACAAACGGGTATCAAGGAAAGTTTAAACACGAGCGAGTGTTTGAATCAATAGGGACGAGTATTGAAATAAGATATGAACAAGTATCAAGGAAATATTTAACACGAATGAGTGTTTGAATCAATACAGACGGGTATTGAAAGAAGATACAGACGAGTATAAGGGAAAGGTTAAACACTAAGGAGTGTTTGAATTAATACAAACGGGTATTGAAAGAAGATACAGATGAGTATCAAGGAAAGATTAAACACGGACGAGTGTTTGAATCAATTGACACAAACAAGTGTTTGGAAGTTGACACAAGTGAGTGCCTGGAGAGCTAACACAGACGAGTGTTGGAATATGAATTAATTGTCAGACGGGAACTGACTACCAGACAAGAACTGGGATTAGAATTGATTGTCAGATGGGAACTGACTTCCAGACGGGAACTGGGTTTAGAATTGATCATTAGACAGGAGCTGAATACCAAACGGAGACTGGGTTTAAAATTGCAAGGTGTATTGATTTTGTTAGGAATTCATGGGTATAAGGTACTGGCACCGTTAGCTAGGCTTTGTGAAGGTAAATGTCATCAACTGGGGCTTGGCAGCGATATCCTCTTGTAGGGATGTATTATTGTTTTTGAGATGTTCAGGTCTTTCGTGTAAGGTACCTGACCTGGCTTATGCTTCGTATGCATGTTTGAATTTCTTTTGCCACAAAGATCCATTCTGATGGATCGAATACGCGCTTTTGAGGATGCAATGTTATGCAGTTATAAATATATGCAAATGCAAAGAAATATAATTCATGAGGGTAAGCGAAGGCTCATTGGGAGTCGTTGTTCTTCACTGGGGGATGCCAATACACATCAACGCTAGAAACCTGTGGTTCTAAAGATTGTTGGGGATACTGGTAAGAATTCGCACTGGGGAGTTCATGATACCGAAGATCATTGGTGACTCCGCTAGAGATTGATTTGCTGATGAAGCGAGTCTTCAAGTACCCCACTGAATTCTGAATCACACTGTTGGGGAAGGGATAATATGGCCCGACTTCCCTACATCCTGAACAGTTGAGAGGATGGTACAACTAAATATTCCGAAGAATGGTTATTGAATACCATGTGGATCTCTTCGAATATACGCCCCAAGTTTACGCCACCTGTGTGTGCCTCGGTTTAACTATGTGAATGCCTTGGTTTACTCCACTGGGGATGCCCTGTTTTACTCTGTGGATTCCCCAATTAAGCTCTTGGTGGACGTGCACATGCGCGTGCCAAGTCAAACAGAGACTCTGGACTTTCTGAATTCACTTGGGGAATCTAGTTTGAAATTATCTGCAGTAGATGAAGGAGGCTTCATGCGCTGGTTGGGTCATAGTGACTGTTATGATGCTTCTAGCTTGGTTGTGGTCGTCTCGTACAACATAATTGGCTTGAACAACTTTGCGGGTACGGATATAGAATGCCCCTGTCTGTGGGATTTCTGAAAGAATTTGTGCTAAATAGAAGATCAGAATATTCGTGCCACAATACAATAGGAGGTGGCCTGTCCTAATGTTTTGAGTCACGAAATAAACTGCTCTTGATTACAGCTTTCTTGGAGAGATTTATTGAATCTCGATGTAACTTCCACATGTTGAATGAATTCCGAATAGATTTCTCGATGTAATTGCCCCAAGTTGATGGCAACTTGAAGAGATTTATCGACGTGATAGCCTTTGATTGATATTAGCTTGAAGAGATTTGTCGACGTGATAGCCTCTGATTGATATTAGCTTGAAGAGATTTATCAACGTGATAGCCTCTGATTGATAGATTTGAGGGAATGCCCCAGATTGGGCTGAGCTCGGAGAGATTGAATCTTGACATAATTGCCCCAGATTGGCGGAACCTGCTAACTTCATCCCTAAAGGGTACTCAGACTGTGAAGCACCAATATGCTTTCTCTTGACAAAATCACTAGTTAACATGCTCATGGATAAGTCATTTCTCTTGTGACAACTGACTTTTGCTTCAATAGAGTACTCAAGCCTCTCTTCTCTGATAAGATTGAGCTCTTTACTGATTGTTCATTGTGTAAACTTACTTGATGTCAATCAGTTGTTTTATATGTAGAAGGATGTTTATTATGATAATAATAATTCTAATGCAACACATATGTAAGTCTTGAAGTTTGAAAAAACTTTGAATGAAATGATGTCACAACTCTGTTATGAACGAGTCACTAGCTAGAGAGCAACATTTGAAAATTATTTTTTATGAAAGATAATGCAAGCATATGATGCCAACACAAGTATTTAAACATACCTCTTAGGAGTTAGTTAAACGCTATCTCGTTGTAGCACGCTTTCGAAATGACCCATGCTTCAGTTAGGACTTTGAAAGGGTTGTAATGTGGCATGGTTCACGTTTTTAGAAAAAAAGATTTAAGGCTCAAAATTATTTGGTGTCCACCCATTTTCCATGATGTTCTCTAGTCCTAAGTTCAGTTGACCCGGTACAAGCATTCATCTCTCGAGAAGAGTTTGCGATGGTTGGGGAACCACTGAGGCCTCTTGGACACAATAGTCCCTAATTTTTAATTTTGGTGTCTGATCACACGACTTATTCTTTCGATAGGGATTTTTTTATTGGTAATCCTTTTCTCACCTTTTAGGCTTTTCAATTTCTTTTTTTTCTTTCGACTGGGTAAATTCTTTTGAATTTTGATTTGGAACAAGTTTCAACTTAGCGAGGCTTTTTAAGCTTTTTGTTTCTTTCTTATTCATAATTTCCATTCTGAATAAGTCGTTGATCTTCACGTTGTCTTTGATTTATTAGAAGTGACCGTGACTGTCTGAGTCTTTGGTAGATGAGGGATAGCCATTGTTGTATCGTCATGCGATCTCAGATTCTTGATTTTCAAGAGATACCCATTGGGATATCGTTAATTGACGCATTTTGCTGATAGATGAGGGTTAACCATTATGGTTTGGACTTTTCTCAACCTTTTGATGGATAACCATTGATGTATCTTAGATGCACACTCTTTATGAGTTCTGAACGCTTGATCAGATTAATTGAACACTACGCGCCCCAAGGTTAAAGTGAGGGGTTTTTTAAACAAAAAAGAAACTCCTACTTCGAAGGCTCAGAGGGATTAACGAGGGTCTATCTCCCTTATGTCTCCGGTGTTTAGGAATTGAAACAAGGCCTGTACATCGTCAGTAGGGTCTTACTCAAAAATATACCAACCAGAGCTTTTTTGCGTTTTTAGATTATTGTTATCCTCCTTCCAATCTTTACCTAAGCATAAGACTTAGAAACTTGGCATCAACATGCAACTAAAAAATTTAAAGAGTGATAACGAATAGATGAATAAAAACAAAAAGAACAATTCAAGACAAGCATACTTATTGCATTAATATTTTCATTCAAAAATAGACAAGTTTCTATATACAAGCAATGTTTAAACAAACAAGCAAGAATGCAAATGAAAGTGTAGTAAAGAAACCAATGATTGCCATTGTTGAGGAGACTTAACTCCGTATGGACTTCTTGATTCTTACGGCTTTCTGCAGCCTTGATGCTTAAATGAGCGAGAGAATTCCCCTTTAGACCTGATATAAACATAACAACCTCTGGATAGATCCCATCTTGGGCCTTGTCTCTGGATGACATACCATCTTCAATCGGATGGTCGGGTGCCCCAGAATAATATGCATAGAAGATTCTTTCAGGACAGCGAATGAATGTGTTGTACCCCAAAATTTACCCTCTCATGTTTTTCTAAGATTTCCTCTTGCATAGGTGGTTACAAACATATGCCTAGAGAAAAGGAAAATTTTCAAATGATGGTTAAGTATCCTTCGACTGACATCTGCAAAAGGTCCTTCGATTGGCGTAGGGCCTTTCGATGGGCATTTCCAACAAGGCAGCTTCGACGGGCATCATAAATAAGATTGTTTTTCGTTAGAGCATACAAAGTGCCTTTCGATAGGCATGCTAACCAAGTAATGTTTCGATTGGCATTATGGCCAAGCCCTTCGATTGGCATGGACACAAGGTCTTTCGATTGGCTTCATGACAAGCCTTTCGATTGGCATTGTGTCAAGGCCTTCGATTGGCATTCTGAAAGACCCTTTCATTTGGCACCCTGGGCCAAGCCTTTCGATTGGCATGGCAAGGGATCCTTCGATTTAGCATTGTGTCAAAGCAGCTTCGACATGCATGTTAACCGTGTCCTTCGATTGGCATGGACAAGATCTTTCGATTGGCGTAGCAAAGGACTCTTCGATAGACATTTCAATAAATACCCTTCGATTGGTATTTGGGCAAGGGCCATTCAAATAACTCCTTCCAGGCCATTCGAAAGAGGCCATCAAGAGGGCACTAGAAAAACATGTCCAGGTACATTGAGCATGAAAATATGGCATGTTTTCCTTGCAAATATGGCAAGAATTCAATGTTGATTGTGGATTCAATTTTTGAATTAAAGGCCATATTCTTGCCTTGTTTGTTCACAACTCCACAAGAGCTTATTCGACCAAGGTGATTCTTTTCAAATCAAGCAATCGAAGTAGAGGGCGGCTCAATCGAAGGGGCTATGACATCGAAGTTGGGGTAATTCGAATTAGAGTTCAGAGCTTTCGAAGAAAATAATGCTTTGATGAGGAAAGCTCTGAGTAATTAGAATTGGAGCTTAAAGCCATCGAAGAGAGAAAACTCGAAGGGAAATGGATATGCAGGGGCAGATCAGCTTTCGATTTTCATCATATTGGAGGCCCAAACAACTCATAACAGGCTGGCAGTAACACATGAAAATAGATTGGCACATGATTGAATCAAATATAGCAAGTTTTTATGAAGAAATCAAATCAAATCTCTTCATCATAATGGACTAAGATTTGATACACAAATGTTGACCTAAATTCCCTTATTATATAAACCTCATGATCTCAGAGAAAAAACACACAGAGACAGAGACTGCCACACAGAGACACACATATATTGCCTCACAAAGAAACGCAGCCTTCCCCACGAAAGTCCAGAAAACAGCATCAAATTCCAAAGTTGTCAAAACTCCATTGCAGGCACCTTCCATCCAGGTTAACACTCCGATCATGTTCTTGGAGTTCACACATGTGTACACTCGTTCATGCTCCAGCCATCTCACACCCAGGACTGCAGATCCAGGCGCCTCCAGTGGTAAAAATGTTCAATCCTAGTTAATCTTAAATTAGACTCATGATTGCATGTTCATAGCTTTTGTTATTATTTGTGAGCGATTTAATAAAGCATATGCAAGTTGCAGTGTTCATACGTTCGAACACCATGGATAGAGTTTGTCGAAGCTGGTTACTTTTGAAACCCATGATACTGGCTGTGACAAACCGAAACCAACCCAGATCCGAATTCAGGGATTGATTTCGAATTGGATGTTTTCTATTTTGTTTAGTTTTGAATTAGCTAATTTGCAGGACCAAAAGCAGGTGTCATGTATTTCGAATGAGCTAGCAGCTCAAGTGGTGAAAGGGAATTCGTGCAATCAAAGGGGCCAGGTTTCGAATCCCAGGCCTTTCATTTTCAATTTCTAATGAATTTTCTTGCAGATCTAGCATCCCAAAGACCCTCGAACGAGGTCTTCGATCAGCTCATTGTATCGAAGAGCAACCCAAGCCTCTTTGATCCAGGCCTTATTTCCAAGAATGCGTTCTTTTCGTTTCCTGTTTTTGGTCTTTCGATTTTGTTTCCTTTCTTTTGGTTGTTTGTCCTTACTTCTTCTAAGCTTTAATTAACATAAAAAAACCCACTAAAACATTAGGCTTAGTTTTTTTATGTTAAATTAATTTTGTCAATTAATTAATTAATTATTTTAATATTTTCTTAAAAAAACTAAAATTTAATAGACTTAGAATTTTTAATTCAATTTCTTTTCATAACAAAAACAAACAAAAAATTCCTTTCACTTAGGATTTTAGACATATTTTCTATTCATTCGCGCACTTATTTACTTTAGCATTTTTTGTTAATTATGTAACTGTGCCCGGTTTGTAATAGCTTAATTAGGATTTTATTTCTGCACTTTATTTTTTCCAGTAATTATTTATGTATCTACACCAAAGCCTTGTAATAGCGTAGGACCTTTATTTCTCGCTTTTATATTTTATATGCTTGTATATAACTACTAGCAACCTAGGCATGTATGATTAATCAATCAATCAGTAGATCACTAAATTCAAGATGAATATATCTGAAAAAAGCACACTACTGCACACTTGCACCCTTAGGGTATACCTCACTCGGTTGCCTTCGAATTACGGTCACAATTCTCGAAACGTGAGAATTCTTAGTGGTTATCCTTAAGTCTAGAGATCACTAGTCCCTCGATGACCCTCTCGACTGTTGCCTCGGTATAAAAGTGATCTTAGGGCTTTAGGGCAGTTACTAAGAGATCTTACCCTGTTGCCTTAGTGACCGTACGTCCCTTTCGATAGTCCCTCAAACATCCAACAACTAGGGCTACCTACTCATTAATAGTAGTATAGCACTGTCTAAAGGATAGGAGGAAAAGAACAAGATTTTTTCGAGTAGGTAGATAACTGTTAGGTACTTGCTCAAACAATCCTTTTTACACACTTTCATACACTTTTCAAACAAAGTTTTCAAAACGCTTTATCACACTCTTGAGGACTGATACAAGGGTTATCATAAAGCGAATCGCCGCACTAAGGCATTTTTAAACAATTTTTTCCCCACACAAACACACAAGCAATTTTCAAAAGATGAGCAAACCACAGATGGAAAGGGTGCTAACACCTTCCCTTTCCATAATCTACCCCCTTACTCAGAAATCTCGGAAAAAATGTATTTTTCTGTTCTTTTCACCCTTTCCTTTGTTGGATAAAAGAAAAGTTGGTGGCGACTCTTGCTTACCGCAATATTTGCAGAAAAAAACGCAAACCAGTATAACAGTCGGTTCTGCCACCGTATCACAGAACTGGCGACTCTGATAGGGATTATAAAAAGTGAGGTTTACCTTAAGAGTTAGTTCATTTTTAAACTGTTTTAATTTCTTGCTTTGTTTGCTTTATCCTTGGAGGGTTGTTTGGGTTGTTACTATAGATCCTACACCCGGATCTAGGGGCACACTTTTAGGTAAACAACAATGGATTATGGAGACTGTACGGTGTAAACCAATATGGTTGAAGCTATAGATGTGTTGGTGTGACACTTTGGTTGGTACCGGTATCCCTTGTGTCTAATCGAGGAGAATACGGGGCCGCCGCGTGGTGTGGTGAAGCACTAACGAACCTTAGAACCTTAGTTGAACAAACTTGGCCATTAGAAAGTAGTGAGATAGCCGACCTCGATGTAAAGCTAGGAATCAGTTGATACTTGATACTACACTCATTAAGGTCGGACTTTCGGTATGTTTCAGTCGCAAGAAAAGATTGCTAAACTGAAATAATACCGATAAAGAAAGATCAGTGATATTGAGACTCCTTAGAACCCGGTTACTATTTCTAGGACATGTTTGAAACCAACTAAACTTCAAGAGGGTATTTACCTATAAACCCATGCAAGCCTAAACCTAAGGTCTTGTGTGCTTTGCTTGTGTGTGATTAATTTTCTTAAACATGACATCATGCATCATAAACATTCATTCTTCATTACACTAACCATTTCAAGGATTATGGGAATTTATCTTTATTCTATTTTGCAGATCATGGCTTCCCCTTGTAGAAATACCATCCGAATCATTTTTGTTAGAATAGCGCTTCAACTCAAAGAGCTAGCATCCAGGGTTTCTGAGACTTCCTCATTCACCAAGAACTATGGTCGACTCCTCAATCTGGTTACCTCAGGTTTTGATGAGAAGATGATGAGTGTGCTCTTTCAATTATTTGACCCTAACTAAGCCCCATTGCTTCACCTTTCTAGACTATCAGTTGGTACCACCATGGAAGAGTTCTCTCAGATATTGGGTATACCTATTTTGGATCAGTTACCTCTCACCGGTTTGGAAGAAGCTCCAAAGTCGAAGATCATTGCAGCAGCTTTACACCTGAAACGGTCCGACATTGTATCCAACTGAGAAATAAGAAGCGAAGTTAAGGGTTTTCTAGCCAAGTTCCTAATAGAGAAGGCTCAACTGTTTTGGGATGATTTGGACTTCCAGGCTTTTGAGGAGGTCTTGGCCCTTCTCATCTATGGGTTAGTATTGTTCCCTAATCTAAACTTACTCATAGATGTGAATGCTATCAAGGTCTTCCTTTCTCGCAACCCTGTGCCCACTTTACTCGGAGATATCTTGCATTCCTTCCACACTCGTACCACAAAGAAAAGAGGGATTCTTATGTGTTGTGTGTTATTGCTTTCGAGGTGGTTTATTTCTCACCTCAATAAGACAGTACTGAAGAATGAAGAAGGTTTGGGCTGGTCGCAAAGGATAATGTCACTTTCTCATATAGATATTCTCTGGTATTCCCGATCTATGGGAGATATTTCTATTATTGACGGCTGCAGGGAATTCCCTAATGTCCCACTACTTGGCCCTAGGGGAGGCATAACCTATAATCCTTCTCTAGATCTGTGGAAATTTGGTTACGCTCGAAGGGATGGTCCTCACAAGATGCTTATCCAGGGAATTGTGTTTAACTATGAGGATGATGTTCATGGGTATTGCCAGAGGTTCATACGAGCTTGGGGCATGGTAAATTGATTTGACATCAAGACTTTGGGGCCGAAGACTTCCATTCCTATGGAACCTTATCTCCAATGGGTACGAGCTTGTGCTCAGAACCTTCTGATGCCATATATAGCCATCTTACCAGTGATTGTGGAGCCCATTACTGAAGGGGATATTCCCTATACGATTCTTCATCCTGATATGCCCACTGATCTTAAAGAACTGCAGAGATCTTGGATTCAGCTGAAGAAAGAGCGAGATACCTATAGAGACCATTTCTATGCCCATGAGAGGAAAGTTTTAGAGCTCACGAAGCAACTTCATGAGGAAAGAAGCCTTAATGTCTATCTCGGCACGAAGAGGAAGTGCCCATGGGAAACCTGATTTTTTAAGTTTTTTGAACCTTCAATTGAAACGCCTAAAAGGCAATTGTATTTTGAATTTTACTAATAAAATCTTTGTTTAGTTTGGTTCGCAAATTTAAATTTCCAGAAATCCTTGAAATCATTGCATACACATGGCATACATATCATTGCATAAACAAGTCTCATAGCAGGTTTCTCATCCTCTTCGTTGTTTATTTCAGCCGTAAAGAAATGGCTCTCGAACAGACAGTGAAGGATCTACAAACTGAAAATGTCCAGTTTCAACAAATGATCATGGCTCTAGCCAAAGGGCAAGAGGAACTGAAAGCCTTGATTGTTAAAAACAAGACCAAGAAGCCAAGGAGGATAGTTGGTGTGGTAAATCTGGGAAGGAGATTCAAAGGACTACTAAGGCAAGTGGTTAAGCTGACATCTTCATCTAAATAAGGAGATAACCTAGAGGGTGAGACAAGAGAGGAAGACCCTAGTATGGGGGAATATGATAATGAGACTGAGTATAATGAAGAGCAGTATCCTCCAACCGACAAAAAGTACAAACAGCTGGAAGAGCGTCTGAGTGTAATGGAGATTCTGAAAGTGCCCGGGCTGGACTTTGAAGAGTTGGGTTTGGTGTCTGGGATTGTCATTTTGCCAAAGTTCAAGGTTCCAGTGTTTACCAAGTACGAAGGGGCTTCATGTCCTAAGATGCACCTCCGATCTTATGTGAGAAAGATACAGCCTCACACTGCTGACAGAGACTTATGGGTTCACTTCTTTCAGGATAGTCTATCCGAAACTCAATTAGATTGGTTCTATCAGTTGGAGAGGACTAACATCCATAATTGGGAAGACCTGGCCGCTTCTTTCTATAAGCAGTATCAGTATAATTTAGACCTTGCTCCCACCTGTACTCAACTCCAAAGTATGGCTATGGGTTCAAGCGAGGGCTTCAAAGACTATGCTCAGAAGTGGAGGGACTTAGCAGGAAGAGTCCAGCCTCCCCTGTCTGATAGGGAGCTAGTGGATATGTATCTGGGTACCCTGTCTGGTCCATTCTTTAATCACCTAATTGGAAGTTCCTCGACCGACTTTACTGAATTAATCTTGGCAGGGGAAAGAGTGGAAGCTGGAATTAAGAGTGGTAAGATCCAAAAGAGTGCATCCTCCAATTCAATAAGGAAACCATTTGCTGGGAAGAAATAGGTTAGTGCTGTGTACAATCAAAGGAGTCAGGACAGAACTGAACGCCATCCAACGGTAGGGGCTGTCATGATCCCTAAGCCTGCACCCACTCAACATAGGAATAATCAGCAGAGAACAGAAAGGTTGGTAAGACAGTTCACCCGGATAAATATGACTTTATCCTAAGTTTTTCCTCATTTGTTGAAATCTAATATGGTAACCTTGTGGGAAGCGCCAAAGAATCCTAACACGACCTCCCCCCGCTACAATCCAAATGCCCGATGTGCTTATCATTCGGAAAGTCCAGGTCATGATACAAACGACTGATGGGCTTTGAAAAACATGGTACAAGACCTTATCGAGGCGAAGGAAATTGAGTTTCACGCCCCTGAAATTCCAAATGTTATCACTGCTCCTATGCCCAAGCACGGCCGTGGTGTTTACGCTATTGAATATGATATGTTTGTTACTGGTGTTGAAGAGCTTGTTACTCCTCTTATGACTGTTAAGTGGAACTTGTTGAAGGCCGATTTATTTCCGAGCTGTGGCGAAGGTTGCCATTTCTGTTTATCCCTTCCAACTGGTTGTCATTTGTTGAAGGCAGGTGTTCAGCGCCTGATGGATGATAAAGAGATTTTGTTTGAGAAGAATCCCGTTCCAACCATTTCTTGAAAAGATGTTTCGATAATAACCATTTCCGCCAATCCTCCCAAGGCCTCCACCAAAAGACCCGTCAGGATTACATTTGTTCAAAAGGTTACTCTGCTGATAATTACTATGCCAGGGCCAATCCCATACTCCTAAATTAAAATTGTTCCTTGGAACTATGGGGGTGATGTATACTACCACGGCGTCAAGCAAGATTGGCTGGCTGATAAAGACCAGGTTTCCGAGAAGGCTGACCCCGAAATTGGCAACATTATGGGAACCAGCAAAATAACCAGAAGTGGAAGAGTGTTCTCCCATGAGATTTCTCCTCCGAAAGCTGTTATTGGTCCTGTGATCATTCCTACTTTCATTCCTACTGATACTACTACTACAATCCCTGTGATTACCCCTACTGACAGCCCTATCACCGAGTCGACCGAGACTCGGGGCAAAGACATATTGGTTGAGCCTGTCCAGACGAAGGCGCATTCGGTATCTATCCTAGAGGCTTCCAAGAAAGAAATGGAAGAAATTTTGAAGATTATCAAGAAAAGCGACTACAACATGGTCGAACAGCTGGGGCAGACCCCTTCAAAGATCTCTATGCTAGCCTTGTTATTATGCTCCGAAGCTCATGCAAAGGCTTTGGTGAAGTTCCTGAAAACTGTCCATGTGCCCCAGGAAACCTCTGCTGACCAATTCGAAGATTGTGTGGCTAGTTTGATGGCTGATAACAGTTTGGGCTTTTCTGATGCTGATTTGACTCCTAGAGGGAGGAAGTACAATGATGTGTTTCATGTCTCTGTCGAATGCAAGGGCACTACTTTGGCCCATGTCCTAGTAGATACTGGTTCATCATTAAATGTCCTGCCTAAGAACGCTCTGGATAGACTAGACTGTGAAGGTTTGACCTTGAAGCCCAGCAATATTATAGTAAGGGCTTTTGATGGTTTAAAGAGAATGGTGCACGGGGAGGTGGACGTCCCTATGAAGGTTGGTTCTCAGACTTTCAACTATACCTTCTATGTGATGGATATCAGACCATCTTAATCTTGTTTGTTGGGCCACCCTTGGATACATGGGGCTGGAGCTATTACATCCACTCTGCATCAAATGATGAAATACCCGGTCAAAGGGAGAATTGTCACTGTACACGACGAAGAAGAATACATGGCCAGTCACCTGAATTCCTTCAAATATGTGGAAATGGATGGTGAGTTCATCGAGACTCTGTGCCAGAATTTCGAAGAGGTACCTTAGACTCCGACTGCAACTGAAACTGTTACCAGTATGCCAAGGATCACCATACCTCCCTTGAAGATGGCTTATCTCAAAGATGCAAAAGCAGTTGTCGAAGAAGGTGGGTCTACCATCTAGGGTCAGCTCCGTGATATTCCATACAAGTTTGATAAATTTGGTTTGGGTTTCTTTTCAGGGGATTAAAGGGCTGTTTGACGTGCTCGTGCTGGAAGACCTCCCATACGCATAAGTAATCATGGGGTCAACGCTTTAGAAGACATAGACGTTGACAATGACATGGACAACTGGATCTTCCCTACTACCAACAGTGGACCCAGTAACTGGACGGAAAAGGATTTTGTACCGATTACTTTTATTCAGAAGTAATTGTCTTTCTTGTTTTTTTTTGGATATGTAATGAACAAAATAACTTTATGGCCGTGTGTCTTACCCGAGGCACATCGATTTATTTGTGAGGGTTATCATGTTCTATTATCATATGGCATTAATAAAGCATTGGTCATTTATGCATACAAATTTTGCGCTCTCTGTTTTTCTTTTCTACTTTTACTTTATCTATACAGTTATGCTCTTACACACACTCACGTATCAAACTGCATATCCATGTCCACTCTGGATCCCATTGATAACAGTTCTGCTATTTCCAGTTATGACTTTGAAAATTTGATCAACCAAGCTGAGGACGAAGGTGAGGAAGATTGTGAGGTACCTGGAGAACTTGCTAGGCTATTACAGCAGGAAGAGAGGGCTATATAGCCTCATGAAGAGCCAATTGAGACAATAAACATGGGCATAAAGGTAGACAGAAAAGAAGTCAATATCGGCGCAAATTTGGGGCTTAATGTTAAACAACAGTTGATACAAATGTTGCATGACTATGTCGAGATCTTTGCCTGGTCATATGAAGACATGCCATGACTGGATACAGATATTGTGGTTCACCGTCTGCCAACTAAAGAAGACTTCCCTCTGGTAAAGCAGAAGGTCCGTCGCACGTGCCCTGAAATGTCAAAGAAGATCAAAGCAGAGGTTATGAAACAGTTCAATGCTGGTTTCTTAACCGTCACCTCTTATACCCAATGGGTGGCCAACGTAGTTCCGGTGCCTAAAAAAGATGGCAAGGTATGGATGTGTGTAGACTATAGATATTTGAACAGGGCGAGCTCCAAAGATGACTTTCAGCTCCCCCACATTGACGTTATGGTTGATAACACCATGCAACACAAGATCTTTTCCTTCATGGATGGTTTCTCTGGTTACAATCAGATCAAGATGGCACCCGAAGATATGGAGAAGACAACCTTCGTCATGCAATGGGGCACTTTCTGCTACAAAGTGATGCCGTTTGGATTAAAGAATGTCGGGGAAACCTATCAACGAGCCATGGTCGCCTTGTTTCATGACATTATTCACCATGAGATAGAGGTATATCTGGATGACATGATAGCCAGGTCTCAAACTAAGGAAGAGCACCTTGATCATTTACAAAAGCTGTTTGATAGGTTGAAGACGTACAAGGTGAGGTTGAATCCAAACAAGTGCACCTTCGGGGTAAGGTCTAGTAAACTACTAGGTTTCATTGTTAGTGACAAGGGCATTCAGGTAGACCCTGCGAAAGTAAAGGCTATACAAGAGATGCCAGATCCTCACACTAAGAAGGAGGTCAGAGGCTTTTTGGGACGAATGAATTATATTTCCAGGTTCATTTCCCATTTAACTGCTACTTGTGAGCCAATCTTCAAGCTCCTGAAGAAAGATCAAGTGGTAAAGTGGAATGACGAATGCCAGACTGCCTTCGAAAGAATTAAGGAATACCTTCAAGAACCATCGATTATGATGCCTCCGATTGAAGGAAGACCTTTGATAATGTACTTAACAGTGCTAGATAATTCAATGGGGTGTGTGCTGGGGCAGCATGACGAGTCTGGTCGAAAGGAGCATGCAATATACTACCTTAGCAAAAAGTTTAACGACTATGAAACAAGATACTCACTGCTCGAGAAAACTTGATGTGCTTTGGCATGGGCTGGTTGCCGACTGAGATAGTATATGTTGACCCACACTACTTTGTTGATATCTAAGATGGATCTAATCAAGTACATCTTCGAGAAGACCGCACTCTCTAGAAGAATAGCAAGATGGCAAATGATCTTGACCGAATATGATATCCAATACACAACCCAGAAAGAAATCAAGGGAAGTGCACTAGCCGATCATTTGGCTCATTAAGCTGTGGATGACTACCAGTCCATGAATTTTGAGTTCCCGGACGAGAATATTATGCTAGTGACTGACTATGAAGAACATGGACCGGATGAAGGGTCTGAAGAAGGATCCCGATGGATTATGGTTTTCGACGGAGCCTCGAACGCACTCGGCAATGGCATTGGTGCTGTAATCATATCTCCAGAGGACTGTCATACTCCTTTCACCGCCAGATTATGTTTCAACTGCACCAACAATATGGTGGAGTATGAAGCACGCATCATGGGTCTCAAAGCTGCTCTTGACCTGAGGATCAAGTTCTGGAGCATTTTCGAGGATTCAACCTTGGTAATAAGTCAAATCAAAGGCGAGTGGGACACGAAGCACCCAAATCTCATCCCGTACAAAGAGCACGTGCTGACATTGCTTCCACACTTTGAAGAGGTCACCTTTGAACATTTTCCACGAGAAGAGAAATAGTTAGTGGACGCGCTAGCTACCATGTCATCTATGTTCAAGGTCAAGTGGGTCAATGAGGCTCCCCGAATTACTATTAAGAGGTTGGAAGAACCAACATACTGCTACGGGATTGTTGTACCCCAAAATTTGCCCTCCCATTTTCTCAACATTTTCTCATCACAAGGCCCTTGGAGCTCAAGATCCAATTAGGGTTTCCTCTGCTCAAGATTTCTCCTTGCACTGTTGACCCAAATTAGGGTTTGTGTTTGCACAAAGATATTTTGACCTAAAATGCCTAAGATGACTTTCATGCTTCATGTTAGACTCCCAAGTTCACCCATACCAAGTTTCAAGTCCTGATTCCAAGTTTTACCCAGTCAATTGGACAATTGACCTATAAATCAGCTGTATTGAGGAAAAAGTCAACTGTGGCCAATTGACAGTCAAATCTCATGAAAATTGACCCACATCAACATTATGAACTCATATGGACCATTTGATCAAGTTTGAATCACAAATCCACAAGAAATTTGATCAGATCATCAAAAGGGCAAAATGGTCATTTTTAGGGTTTTGACTGCACAAAGGCAATTTTTGACTGTTTGACCTAGCCAATGGCAAACCAAGCTCACATATGGACTAAAGGACCCCATGGAATTATCTTGACATGCTCAACAAATTCAAAAGATCCCAAGTACACAAGATTGACAGTTGAATTTCCCAGTCAATTGATCAATTTTGACTGTATACTGAAAAGTCAAACTTTGACTTTTTTGGTCAAAATCAAGAGTCAAGATTCATTTTTCATCAAAACTTGCCAAATCATGAAACTTGTTCACCAAGAAACCAAGAAATGCAAATTAGGGTTTGAAATGAAATTTTTCATAACTTAGAATTTTTCTAAGTTATGGAAAACCCTAATTTTTTCCCAACTTTGCCCCACTTTTTCACCAAGATTCATTTGGATTCAAACAAAAGTCAAAACATGAAAGTTGTATCTTGTTGCATAATCTACAACTTTGATTCACAAAGTTTTCTCATTTGAAGCTTGTATCTCAAGTTACAAATTTTTGAATAAAGGCACTAAACCATTCTTAACTTAGTGAATTTTTGACCTATTTTGACAAGGTTTTCTACCCCACTTCAAGGCCATTTTCCATACACTTCCACTTGGAATTTCAAATTGCACTTCAAAGATGGATTGTAGTACACATTCCAAGCTTTCCAAAATGTCCAAGAACTTCTCAAACAACCTCATGGTTAGGGAGAATCGAATTTCACAATATGGCAAAAACTCACTTTGTTCATGACCAAGTTACATGTCCATAACCTTGCAATTTGAACTCAGCATGCTTTAAGCTAGATTACAGGTCCTTAAACCATCCAACACTCATAAATTTAATGCATATTCTTTGTTCCAAGACCATGTTCTTTGAGTTCAAGCATTGTCTAAAGGTTTAATCCCAAAGTAGATAAAGCAAATTAGCCATTTTTGTAAAAGGTAGCTTTATGTCAAATTGAAAATCCAACAAGTACATTGCAAATCTGATTGGCACAAGATTATGAGCATAACACACTGATCAAGGAGGGATTATGCAGCACATTAGGGGGTCCTCTACATACCTAGAAAGACAAGTTGGCTTTTGTTGCTTAAGAAAGAAGAAAAGTGTCATAACATCACACAACTCTCATATCAGCTGAGGCACACTTAGACAAACTTATCAAACACATTTCAAAGATCAGAACCAAGCTTTTGCACGACCCTAGCACCTCTCAAACACTCCCCTTGCCATAATCACCCTCAAACTGCAAAAACAGGGCAAGGCCTGCAGTTTGAGTGCTATCTTTCATTTCTCTCAAGCTTTCTTGCCCAAACCAGTTCACACACCTTCCATACCATCTATGCAAGCTAACCAAAAGCAAAAACACGACCTGTAATCCCTCTAACTGGTTCCACCATTTTCACATTTCTGACTTGCAGGTGAAGTTCTCTAGCTCGATTCAGAAGCTTTCAAGACAAAGTAAACATTGGAATAGCATCCCTGGACCTCAAGGAAGCTTTTCCAATCATCACCTTGCACTGAAAGTTCCTACATTTCCAGATAGAACTTCAACTGAACAGGTAAGTTTTTGAATTCGTATCTCTCTTATTAGGCATCATTAGCTTTAAGTTTGTGAATAAACAATGTTCTACTCATGCCACTGAACATGTACATTCTTTTACTTTTCATTTCTTTTGCCTGAGCTGTGAGAATTTAAGGTCTGAAAATGGTAGAAAATTTAGGTCAGGATTTGGGATTGTTAAAATTCTCTCTCATTTCTGAGAGTTAGGAGATGTTCTTTATATATTTGGAATCGTGGTTTCATGCTTAACATTTTTTGTGTTGGAAGTTTGTGCAAAAGATCAAAGAATCAGGATGTTTGAATGTTGGAACCAAACGCGCGTTTTTTGAACATTGTTTGCTGGAGGTTGAAGAAGACAGGTCTTCTGGGCTGGGCCTGTAATACTTTTCTTATTTGCACCACATAATTGCTTCTGAACCCCCTGAGCCCATTTTGTTTATTTCTTTGACTTTTTGACTTTTTCTTTTTTTGATTGACTTGTTTATTTTTTCTCATGACATTAAAAATATAAAAATATTTTTTCTCACCATTTTTGATTTTATTAGGCATTTATTTAATTTTCTTTTAGTTTATACATAAATAGATAAATATATATATTTTGTTTAAAATACTAAAAAATAGTACAAATGCATTTCTATACATTTTTATTTTTGTTTTACTTTCTGAAAATATTTTATAGAAAAAAATTACTTTTTTATTAAATATTAAATATTATTATTTTTTATATATAATACATATTTAGAACTTAATACATAAATATATATATTTGTTAATATACTTAGAATAAAATACTAAAAATATACATATTTTATTTTATTAATATTAAACACTAAAAAAAATCATTTTTGACAAATACTTCACTTTATTTTATTTTGTATATAATAAATAAATACTTGTATTAAATTAAATAATAATATATTTCATTTAATAAAAATTAGGGTTTTGCCCTAAATTCAAAAATACTCCAAAAAATAATATCTTTTTATTTTTTATTTTCTTTTTATTTTACATAAATAATACTTTTTTCATACATATAAAAAACCCTTTTTTTGCATTCTTGCATATTTGTTTTATTTCTATTTTATTTATGCAATTAAATTATCTTGTAAATAATTCAAATCTTGATGTAATAGTTTTAGGTTTAAATTCCTTGTCAAAATCCCCATTTGAAACATCGTACCCCCTCCCCATATTATTGTGTTGTAATAGCGTAGGAGTTTAAATTTCGCACTTTATCGCTTTCTAAATATACAATGCTAGAATTAGGGTTTATATGCGAATAAAATGAACAAAATAGTTATGACCTAATCTCAAGACAAACAAGCATGAAAATGGACACACAAATCACACTTGCACCCCCTAGGGTATTCCACTTTGTTGCCTTCAAATAAATGGGCCATATTGCATGTTAGGTCTCTTTGGGCAAAACAAACAAATTGAATGATCATAGTCCCTCGATAACACTTTTCAAAATATTGCCAAACAAATGATCAAGTCCCTTAAAGAAAATGCCCAAAGATACTTGGCACCATTGCAATTATGGTCCAAACGATGACCCGCGCCCGTCCCTTTCACATCCTAACATGAGATTGTCCACCAAATACAATGGTGGAACAAACTTATGAAAAGGGTTAAAACATAGCAATAGTCTTTGAGAAATTTAGGAGTAGATAAACTCTTAGTTACTTGAATCAAACTTGCAAAAACAAAACACTTGCCTATTTTCTAAAAACACACCTCACAACACTTTCAAAACAACTTTCAAAAACAAATGAAAACCTTTTCAAAAGACATGCATCTTTGTATACATCCCCACATGGATCATTACAAAGGTTGCCACCACATTGGCTTCTTTTCAAAACATTTTTCAAACCCACACACACAAAAGCACCATTTAAAACAATTGAAAACAAAAGGCAAGTGATCTAAGCAAGTAACTAAAAGCCCATGGATAACCATGGATAGAAAGGGTGCTAATACCTTCCCTTTCTATAATCTACTCCCCGAACCCAAGAAAAATCTCAAAGGTTTTTTGCTGTGCTTTTTTAAACCTTTCCTTAGGATAAAACAAAAAGTTGGTGGCGACTCTTGCTCAACCGAAACATTTGCGAAAACAAACGCAAAACCATAGTCAGTTCTCCCACCGTATCACAGAACTGGCGACTCTGCTGGGGAGACTTTTAAAAGTGGAGTAACCTTAGGGCTTAGATCACCCCCCTTTGCATGACAAATTGTTTGAATTGTTTGCTTTATACTTTGGCTCTATTGTTTGGGTTTGCAATCCTACACCCGGATTTTGGGAAACATTCATAGATAGCAATACGTTGTGGAAACTGTGCAGGGTATACCGACACGGTCGAAGCAATAGCTATATTAGTGCGACATATTTGTGAGTACCGGTAACCCTTGAGTTCAATCAAGGAGAGTACATGGCCGCTGAGTGATGTCACTAAGCACTAATGACCTAGAACCTTACTTGACCATCTTGGCCTTTTATTAGGGGTAGTGAGATGACCGGCTTTGGTGCAGTCCGAAGTTGGTAGATACTCGATACTACACTCATTGAGGGTTGTGTTCTTGGAATATTTTGGTCGCTAGTTAAGTGGCTAAACCAAAACAATGAACAATGAAAACAATCCAGTGATATTGAGCTCCTTAGAACCCGATTACTATTTATAGGACAGGTTTTTAAGCCAACTACACTCAAGAGGGTACTTACCTATGAAACCCCATGCAAGCCTGAAACTAGGGTTTGGTGTGATTTGCTTGTATATATGTTTTGTGCATACATCATAAACATCATGAAGCATCATATGCATTCTCTAACCATTTCAAGGGTTTTGGATCTTCATCTTTGTTCTTGTTTTATAGGACATGGAAATTCCTCGCAGAAATACCATTCAAGTCAACCTTGTGAGAATCTCTCCTCAACTCAAGGAGCTCACCTCAAGAATTCCGGAAAACTCATCCTTCAGTGAAAGACATGGTAGACTGCTCAGCCTAGTTAACACCAACATTGAAGAAGACATGATGAAAGTGCTATTCCAATTCTTTGACCCTCTTCACCACTGTTTCACTTTCCCTGATTATCAGTTGGTCCCCACTTTGGAGGAGTTTTCTCAACTTCTAAGAATCCCTATCCTTAATCAACTACCATTCAACGGTACGAAAAAGGAACCAAAGCCGGAAGATGTTGCTCGAGCATTACATCTACAACCATCCGACATCAAGGGACATTGGGAAACCAGAAGCGGCGTCAAAGGATTCTTAGCAAAATTCTTGTTTGAGAAGGCACAAGAATGTTGGAACTCATTGGACCTACAAGCCTTTGAAGAGATTGTGGCACTCCTTATCTATAGGTTGTTCTTGTTCCTAAATCCTGACCAATTGGTAGATGTCAACACTGTCAAAATCTTCTTGTCCAGAAATCCAATACCAACATTGCTTGGGGACATTCTTCACTCATTTTACACACGAACAATGAGAAAGAGGGGTGTTCTCATGTGCTGTACTCCTATCCTTGCAAGGTGGTTTATTTCGCACCTTCCACAATCTGTCTTGAAGAATGACCAAGGTACAAGGTGGTCCCAACGGTTGATGACTCTTACTCATTCTGATGTGCATTGGTGTTCTCGGTCCAGAGAAAATGTCATCATTGTCGATCGTTGCGGAGAATTCCCTAATGTTCCTTTACTTGGAATTAGAGGGGGTATCACCTACAACCCTTGCCTAGCTTTGAGGAAATTTGGATATGCACGGAGGGATGGCCCTCATGATATGTTGATTCCTGACCTAGTTTTTGACTTCGACAACGATGCGCAAGGACTTCGCCAAAGATTCATCAGAACTTGGGGAAAACTCAACAAGATTGATAGCAAGACTCTGGGACACAAGAACTCCATCCCTCTTGAGCCCTATCTCAAGTGGGTACGAGCCCGAGCCCAAAGTCTAATGATGCCTTATCCTCATGTACTCCCAGTGATTAAAGAGCCCGTCAATGAAGGAGAGGTTCCCTACACCATCCTACATCCAGACATGCCTACATCGTGGGAGGAAATGCAGAAAAGCTGGATTCAGCTCAAGGAGGAACGGAATACTTTTGAAGCTAGCTACTACGCCAGTGAAAAGAAGGTTCTAGAGCTTACCCGCCGACTCCACGAGCAAGAGGCCCTCAATACCTACATCGCACCAAAAAGGATGCGCAATGTCTTTTTGCCTTAAGAAGTTTATCTTGTAATATTTGGCCCATGGGGCATTTATGTACTGACAAATTTCTTCTTATTAATATGACGTGCGTTCTTCTTTGTCTAAAACAATTTTGAATGTCCTAAATCCTTGAATGCATTGCATACATAAGCATACCATTCATCATGTGCATAAGCAGGTCTCATTCCAGGTTTCCTTATCTGTCTGCTGTTTATTTCAGTAGGATGGATCTCGAGCAAACAATCAAAGACCTACAGGCTCAGAATGCACAGTTCCAGCAACTCCTAATGACCTTGGCTAAGGGTCAGGAGGATATCAAGACTCAATTGGGGAACAAAGACCCAGTGAAAAAGAAGAGAAAGAGACTCGGGGTGGCTACTTTGGGGAGAAGATTTGACGGAGAAGCTCGAAGAGTGCTTGAATTTCCTCCTACTTCTGTTGAAGGGACCAGTAAGAGAGATGGAGCTGCGGTGCCTTCCGAGTCTGATGCGGAAGAAGAAGAGGTTGAAGAGGATGAAGATTATTCTGATCAACAATACCCTCCAGCTGATGATAAATACAAAGGGCTGGAAGACAGGTTGGCCGCCATGGAGCTACAAAGAGTACCAGGTTTGGATTTTGAAGACTTGGGTTTGGTTGCCGGGATTGTGATTCCCCCAAAATTCAAAGTGCCAGTGTTTGTAAGGTATGATGGGCTGTCCTGTCCAAAAATGCATCTCAGGTCCTACGTGAGAAAGATTCAACCCTATACGGCAGATAAAAACCTTTGGATTCATTTCTTTCAAGACAACCTTTCTGGAGCTCAGTTGGAGTGGTTTTATCAGTTAGAGGGAACCAGTGTCCGAAATTGGGAAGATTTGGCCACCGCTTTCTACAAACAATACCAATACAATTCTGACCTTGCCCCTACTCGTACCCAACTTCAGGGTATGTCGATAGGAACAGGCGAAGGATTCAAAGAATACGCACAAAAATGGAGGGATTTGGCTGGCAGGGTGCAGCCTCCTTTAACCGATCGTGAGCTTGTTGATATGTTTCTAGGGACCCTATCTGGGCCATTTTTCAATCATCTGATTGGTAACTCTTCCGCGGGGTTTACCGATTTGATCTTAACGGGCGAAAGGATAGAAGCTGGCATCAAGTCAGGAAAGATTCAGAAGGGTGTTGCTGCAAGTGCTGAGAAGAGGCCTTTTAAGAAAGAAGCAAGTGCCGTCTATGGTCCTAGAAGACAAGTCAAGCCCGAAAGTCGCCAAGCCATCAATGCTTTGGTCATTTCAAAACCTGCTGCTGCTCCTCAGCATGACAATCAACAAAGAAGTGAAAGGCCCAAGAGGCAGTATACTCGGCTGAGTATGACCTTATCTCAAATTTTACCCCGACTGCTATCAACCAATTTGGTTACCACCAAAGAAGCTCCTAAAGTCGTGAATACTGCATCTCCTAAGTATAACCCAAATGCCCGGTGTGCTTATCATTCTGATAGTCCCGGGCACACTACCGATGATTGCTGGGCCCTGAGAAACAAAGTGCAAGATCTTATCGACGCGAAGGAAATTCAGTTTGAAGCGCCTGAGAGACCAAATGTTGTAACTGCTCCTATGCCCCAGCATAGAGTAAATGCCATTGAGGAAGAATTGTATGCTGTTTCGGTGAATGAAGTTGTTACCCCTCTCTTGACTGTTAAGAGAAACTTACTACTAGCCGGTTTATTTCCGGGTTGTAGTAAGGGTTGCCTCCTGTGTGCTGTTATCCCTACCGGTTGTCCACTGCTAAAATCAGGCATCCAAAGCCTGATGGATAGCAAGGAAATCATGTTCAAGAAAACTGCTGTTCCGTTTGTTTCCATTGAAGAAATATCTGTTGTCACAATTTACAATCCTGCCAAAGCTCCCGTGAAGAAACCAGTCCAAATTATGTCTGTTGCACCCATCACTATTACTGTCCCGGGGCCTCTCCCATATGAGTCTGATAAAGCGGTCCCATGGCATTATGGAGCTGACGTGTACGTGCTTGGGGTGAAGCAGGAGTTCAACACCAATACCAGTATCAGTAATATCACTGGTACCGCAAAGATTACCCGCAGTGGCAGGCTCTTCTCGCCTGACATTGCACCGCCAGTTATCCGAAAACCTCTCACCATCACACCTGCAAGTGTGCATGTTCCAATTCAAGTTCCTGTGTCTACTACTGCCGCCGAGTCCTCTGATACTCGGGGCAAAGAAGTTTCTACCGATTTGCCTGCCAGGACGGAGGCACCAAAAAAGAAGAATGCTGTGGAAGCCTCCCAACAAGAAATGGAGGAAATTCTTAAAATTATCAAAAAGAGTGACTTTAATGTTGTTGAAAAGTTGGGGCATACGCCCTCCAAAATCTCTATGTTATCACTACTGCTATGCTCAGAGGCCCATGCAAAAGCCCTGATTTCATTTCTGAAAACGGCCCATGTGCCGCAAGAGACCTCCGCGGATCAATTCACCGACTGTGTGGCTAATTTGACGGCTGACAATGGCTTGGGGTTCTCAGATGCTGACCTTACCGCCAAAGGGAAAAATCACAATGATGCCCTGCATGTTTCCATAGAATGCAGGGGCACTACTCTCGCACACGTGTTAGTGGATACCGGTTCTTCCCTGAATGTGTTGCCCAAGAAAGCATTGGATCGGTTGGATTGTGAGGGCCTGGATTTGAAACCTAGTAACATCATTGTTAGAGCCTTCGACGGTTCTAAGAGGATGGTGCACGGTGAAGTGGACATCCCTATTCGTGTGGGTTCCCAAGTTTTCAACTCAACATTCTATGTAATGGATATTCGTCCATCTTATTCCTGCTTGTTGGGTCGACCCTGGATTCACAAAGCTGGGGCAGTAACCTCCACTTTACACCAAAAGCTCAAATACCCTGTCAAAGGGAAGATTGTTACTGTGCAAGGTGAGGAGGAATACATGGTGAGTCACTTGAATTCATTCCGGTATATCGAGATGGACGGGGAGTTTATTGAAACCCCATTTCAGCATTTTGAGGAAGTACCCCCAGTATTGGCATCGGCTGAGGCAGTGGTTGAAGAAGACTTTCCGTTGAAGATGGCATCCTTGAGGGATGCCCGGGCTGTAATCGAGAAAGGCGATTGTGCAAACTGGGGTCAGCTTCCTGACTTCACTCAAAAGAATGACAAGTTTGGGCTGGGCTTTACTGCAGAGGCTCAGAGGGCTGTGCGCAAGGAAAAGATCAGAAAGGCCCCGGTGTTTATCTCCAACCCAAGGGTGAATGCTATTGAGGAGGATGTGGAGGAAGCAGAGTTTGACAGTTTGATCTACCCGACTACCAGCAACGGACCGAGCAACTGGACGGCAAAGGATTTTACGCCTATCACATTTGTCATGCAGTAATTAATTTCTTTTGATTTCCAATTTGTAACAAACAATATGTCAAAACTTTGTTGGCTCGATGTCCTACCCGGGGCATCGTAGCTCCATTTGTGAGGGCTTTTTGTATGACATTTCCATATATCATCAATCAAAACATTGGACGTTTGTTGCATTTCAAATCTTGTGCTCTTTTTCTTTCTGTATTATATATTGCAAAACAGCTATATTTACACACACTCACTTATACAGGTTTCAATCCACTCTGGATCTCACTAGTAACAGCTCTGCTACCGCCAGTTATGACTTCGAGAATCCGATCAACTTGGCCGAAGACGAAGGTGAAGATGATTGTGAAGTGCCTGGTGAGCTCGCAAGACTGCTACTCCAGGAAGAGAGGGCTATTCAACCACATGAAGAGCCGGTGGAAACAATTAACCTGGGTACTGAGACGGATAGGAAAGAGGTCAAGATTGGTGCCAATCTAGAGCTCAGCGTGAAGCAACGATTGATCCAGATGCTACAGGATTACATGGAGATATTTGCTTGGTCCTATGAAGATATGCCTGGTTTGGATGCCGACATTGTAGTTCATCACCTGCCAACCAAGGAAGACTGTCCTCCGGTAAAGCAAAAGGTCCGTCGTATGCGCCCAGAGATGTCTGAAAAGATCAAGGCTGAAGTTATGAAGCAATTCGACGCCGGGTTTCTAGCAGTAACTTCTTACCCTCAGTGGGTTGCCAATGTGGTGCCAGTACCAAAGAAGGACGATAAAGTCAGAATGTGTGTCGACTACAGGGATTTGAACAGGGCCAGCCCCAAGGATGATTTTCCTCTACCTCACATTGACATCCTCGTTGACAATACTGATCAACACAAGGTGTTCTCCTTCATGGATGGTTTTTCAGGGTATAATCAGATCAAGATGGCTCCGGAAGATATGGAAAAGACCACCTTTGTGACTCAGTGGGGCACCTTCTGTTACAAGGTCATGCCATTCGGGTTGAAAAATGCTGGGGCAACCTACCAACGCGCCATGGTTGCTTTATTTCATGATATGATCCATCATGAGATTGAGGTATATGTTGATGACATGATTGCAAGGTCTCAAACTGAGAAGGAGCACCTTGATCATTTGAGGAAGCTATTTGACCGACTGAAGTTATATAAGCTGAGGTTGAATCCCAATAAATGCACCTTTGGGGTAAGGTCCAGAAAATTGCTAGGCTTCATTGTAAGTGATAAGGGTATTCAGGTGGACCCTGCCAAGGTTAAAGCCATTCAAGAGATGCCAGTTCCTAAGACAGAGAAAGAAGTCAGAGGCTTCCTGGGACGACTGAATTACATTGCCCGATTCATCTCACATCTGACTGCTACTTGTGAGCCAATCTTCAAATTACTGAAGAAAGATCAAGTAGTATGCTGGAATGATGAATGTCAGGCTGCCTTTGAAAGGATAAAGGAATATCTCCAAAAGCCCCCCATTCTTATGCCACCAGTGGAAGGAAGACCTCTAATATTATATTTAACAGTACTTGATAATTCAATGGGGTGTGTGCTGGGGCAGCATGACGAGTCTGGCCGAAAAGAGCACGTTATTTATTACTTGAGCAAAAAGTTTACCGACTGTGAGTCTCGTTACTCACTGCTTGAGAAAACTTGCTGCGCTCTAGTATGGGCTGCTCGCCGGCTGAGACAGTATATGCTGACTCACACTACTCTATTAATTTCAAAGATGGATCCCATCAAGTACATATTTGAAAAGCCTGCTCTGTCTGGAAGGATAGCGAGATGGCAAATGATCTTGACAGAATATGACATCCAGTATACAACTCAGAAAGCCATTAAGGGAAGTGTATTGGCAGATCATTTGGCACACCAACCTGTGGACGATTACCAATCATTGAACTTTGATTTTCCGGACGAAGACATCATGGTGGTAACTGACTGTGAAGTACCTGGACCGGATGAAGGACCTGAGGAAGGATCCCGATGGTCTATGCATTTTGATGGAGCCTCCAATGCTTTGGGTAACGGCGTCGGCGCTGTAATCATATCTCCCAAAGGAACTCATACTCCACTCACCGCCCGATTGTGCTTCAACTGCACCAACAACATGGCAGAATATGAGGCATGCATCATGGGTCTGCAAGCTGCAATCGACTTAAGGATCAAATTTCTGAGTGTCTTCGGAGATTCCGCTCTCGTGATCAATCAGATCAAAGGCGAGTGGGATATGAAACACCCAAATCTTATTCCTTACAAGGAGTATGTGTTGACCTTGCTTCCCCACTTTGAAGAAGTAACTTTTGAGCACTTCCCAAGAGAGGAAAATCAGCTAGCGGACGCACTGGCTACGATGTCTTCAATGTTCAAAGTTAAATGGGACAATGAGGCTCCCCGGATCATTATCTGGAAGTTGGATGAACCGGCATACTGCTGCGAACTTGAGGCTGAAAAGGTGACTGAAAAACCCTGGTATCATGAGGTGAAGAGGTACTTAGAAGCTCAGGAATACCCTGAAGGTGCATCTGTCAATGACAAGAAATTCATGAGGAGGTTTGCGGCAAAATTCTTCCTCAGCAACGGCATTCTCTACAAACGGAATCATGATTCAACTCTACTGCGTTGTGTGGATAAGGCTGAAGCAGAGAAGATCATGATAGAATTGCATGAAGGTACATTCGGAACACATTCCAGTGGACACACCATGGCAAAGAAAATCCTTAGGGCAGGTTATTTCTGGTCCACAATGGAAGCTGATTGTTACCAACACTCCCGAACTTGTCACAAATGCCAGATCTATGCCGACAAGGTGCATATTCCTCCAGTTCCTCTGAACGTCTTGACGGCACCTTGGCCTTTCACAATGTGAGGGATTGATATGATCGGTGAGATCCGACCGACGGCATCCAATGGGCATCGTTTCATCTTAGTGGCGATCGATTACTTCACGAAGTGGGTTGAGGTAGCTTCCTACGCAACAGTAACCAAGAGCGTCGTGGCACGTTTCATCCGGCATAATCTGATCTGTCGGTACGGTGTCCCAGAAAGAATCATTACGGACAATGGTACCAATCTCAATAACAAGATGATCACTGAACTCTGTGAACAATTCAAGATACAGCACCACAATTCTTCCCCCTACCGGCCAAAGATGAATGGGGCTGTAGAGGCAGCTAACAAAAATATCAAGAAAATTGTGTAGAAGATGACAGTGACCTATAAAGATTGGCACGAGATGTTACCGTTTGCTCTACATGGGTACCGTACCTCAGCCAGGACGTCAACCGGGGCAACTCCTTTCTCCTTGGTCTATGGTATGGAGGAAGTCCTACCGATCGAAGTGCAAATACCCTCTCTCCGGATAATGAAAGATGCAGATCTGAGTGAAGATGACTGGATCCAGACTCGCCTTGATCAATTAAACCTGATTGACGAAAAGAGACTCACCGCTATCTGTCATGGTCAGACGTATCAAAAACGGATGATCAGGGCATTTAACAAGAAAGTCAGACCACAGGAGTATCAAGTTGGGGACCTGGTAATCAAACGCATCATCCTTCCTCAAAGTGATCCCCGGGGAAAATGGACCCCTACATACGAAGGGCCATTTGTGGTTAAACATGTGTTCTCAGGAGGAGCCATGATCCTAACCACCATGGATGGTGACGACCTTCCTCACCCCGCCAATGCAGACATAGTGAAAAGATACTACGCATGAATAAAAGACCCGCTAGGTTGACATACCTAGGCAAAAATTAGGGCTTCCCGGCGAACCAAAAGGGTTCGGGCAAAAATAAGGGATGAAATGAAAAAATCTGTACACCCGGCAAGTCGAAAACCTGAAAAGGCGGCTTGGGCAAAAATGGGTATCCCGGTGGACTGAAAACCCGAAAGGGCGGTCCAGGCAAAAGTTAGGGATAAAGCGTAACACTATGTCTCATTGGATCACTTCACATCCAGAATTCGGCATCAACTATCTGGCTCAGACTTCGGCATCGACCAATCAGCTTCATCTTCAACTAGGCAGCAAAGCGATGAGACGCTTGGAGACATAAAGGCGATAGCAGAGTTGGAACCCAGTAGGATTATTCACATAGCTGTTTTGTTTTCTTTTCAAAATTGTAAAATCTGTGTTATTCGGCGGCATCCTCTTACTAGGATGTCAGCCTCTTGTACAAAAAACGCCTATTCACAGGCAAAATTCAAATCAACACAAATTCATTTGTCCATACGAATTGCCATTTGTTTTTTTTCCTTCTTTCTGTTTTGTCTTGCGAAGAACGTCCAATGTTTATTTTTGATATATGCATTTGACATTAAATTGCTGATTCATAAATGTTTGCATAAGAAACGAAAGATTAATTACAGGTGACATCAGAAACAGGGGCAATGTGAAATTGCCTGATGCAGTATGGTTGCTTTGTCTGCCAAGGTACCAAGGTAGATTCGACTGAAGAATATGACCAAATGATCTCAGCTCCCCGCAGAGTAAGGCAAGATTCAGCAATACTTCCCCCAGTGAAGTCGTCAACTTTCCCCGGCAGGTCTAAAAGCTTATCCCCAGTAGGTTCTGGAAGCTTGTTCCCTGCAGAATACGGACGTCTCTCCCGAGCTTTATTCAGAGTTATTCCTCACCAGGGTTATAACTGGGTAATCCTCAGCTATTTGCCATGGAAGGTCGCCCTCGGCAAGGTTCTTTCAGTCCCCGGCAGGAGTTTGTCTTTGGTATTCCCCAAGCAGAGTTTACCATCATTATCCCCAGCGGAATCCATCATTGAAGTCCTCAGCAGGCCTCTCGTCAAACTTCAGCAAAGTATCTCTTCCACAGAGCAATTCCCCGGCCGATCGTCAAGGATTCATTTTCCTAAGACAAAAATATATTCATAAACATTTCACGTTTTCATACATCCTGCTTACATACATGATAAATGCATACAACACTATCTCATGTTAAAGCATCATGCATATCACACATCATGACATTGCATACAACTTATGTTTTTGCCTTTTCAGGGAAGAAGACAATCCCAAAGACAACTACCTTCAAACTGTCACAATTCCAGATTCGATACCTGTATCTAGCCAGGGCACATCTGAGAGTGATCAGTTTCCAGACTCGACTCCTGTATCTAGCCAGGGCACGTCTGAAGAGTTCGAAGATTCGATTCCTGTATCCAGCCAGGGCACATCTATCAAGTACAACATTTCCATATTCGACTCCTGTATCTAGCTAGGGCATATCTGTTGACTACATTTCCAGACTCGACTCCTGTATCTAGCCAGGGCACGTCTGAAGAGTTCGAAGATTCGATTCCTGTATCCAGCCAGGGCACATCTATCAACTACAACATTTCCAGATTCGACTCTTGTATCTAGCCAGGGCACGTCTGAAGAGTTCGAAGATTCGATTCCTGCATCCAGCCAGGGCATATCTATTGACGACTATTTCCAGATTCGACTCCTGTATCCCGCCAGGGCACATCTGTGAGCAACCAATTGTAGATTCGATACCTGTATCTAGCCAGGGCATATCTGCATAAAGAGATTGAAGATCAAACACCTGTAACAAGCCAGGAAAACATCTGTCTCTCTCAAATACACAAGTTCTCGCTAAGGAATCTCTTATGCGATCAACACTTCCAAATGGCATCTATAAGCCCATTCCCGACAAGGTTATGTCACATCTTCAGATGGCATCTATAAGCCCATCTCCCTATCCACCATCTCTCCAAATGGCATCTGTAATCCCATTCCCGACATCACATTTGCTGATAATCCAACATGCGAGTGCAAATTTCCGGGCACTCTAGTGTCCAATCTCCTTTTACCCTCGAGCCACGAAAGGCAAAATTGCCAATCTAACTCTTCAGGTTCAAGAAGATTGAACAGGGGCAACTATTGTACCCCAAAATTTGCCCTCCCATTTTCTCAACATTTTCTCATCACAAGGCCCTTGGAGCTCAAGATCCAATTAGGGTTTCCTCTGCTCAAGATTTCTCCTTGCACTGTTGACCCAAATTAGGGTTTGTGTTTGCACAAAGATATTTTGACCTAAAATGCCTAAGATGACTTTCATGCTTCATGTTGGACTCCCAAGTTCACCCATACCAAGTTTCAAGTCCTGATTCTAAGTTTTACCCAGTCAATTGGACAGTTGACCTATAAATCAGCTGTATTGGGGAAAAAGTCAACTGTGGCCAATTGACAGTCAAATCTCATGAAAATTGGCCCACATCAACATTATGAACTCATATGGACCATTTGATCAAGTTTGGATCACAAATCCACAAGAAATTTGATCAGATCATCAAAAGGGAAAAATGGTCATTTTTAGGGTTTTGACTGCACAAAGGCAATTTTTGACTGTTTGACCTAGCCAATGGCAAACCAAGCTCACATATGGACTCAAGGACCCCATGGAATTATCTTGACATGCTCAACAAATTCAAAAGAACCCAAGTACACAAGATTGACAGTTGAATTTCCCAGTCAATTGATCAATTTTGACTGTATACTGAAAAGTCAAACTTTGACTTTTTTGGTCAAAATCAAGAGTCAAGATTCATTTTTCATCAAAACATGCCAAATCATGAAACTTGTTCACCAAGAAACCAAGAAATGCAAATTAGGGTTTGAAATGGAATTTTTCATAACTTAGAATTTTTCTAAGTTATGGAAAACCCTAATTTTTTCCCAACTTTGCCCCACTTTTTCACCAAGATTCATTTGGATTCAAACAAAAGTCAAAACATGAAAGTTGTATCTTGTTTCATAATCTACAACTTTGATTCACAGAGTTTTCTCATTTGAAGCTTGTATCTCAAGTTACAAATTTTTGAATAAAGGCACTAAACCATTCTTAACTTAGTGAATTTTTGACCTATTTTGACAAGGTTTTCTACCCCACTTCAAGGCCATTTTCCATACACTTCCACTTGGAATTTCAAATTACACTTCAAAGATGGATTGTAGTACACATTCCAAGATTTCCAAAATGTCCAAGAACTTCTCAAACAACCTCATGGTTAGGGAGAATCGAATTTCACAATATGGCAAAAACTCACTTTGTTCATGACCAAGTTACATGTCCATAACCTTGCAATTTGAACTCAGCATGCTTTAAGCTAGATTACAGGTCCTTAAACCATCCAACACTCATAAATTTAATGCATATTCTTTGTGCCAAGACCATGTTCTTTGAGTTCAAGCATTGTCTAAAGGTTTAATCCCAAAGTAGATAAAGCAAATTAGCCATTTTTGTAAAAGGTAGCTTTATGTCAAATTGAAAATCCAACAAGTACATTACAAATCTGATTGGCACAAGATTATGAGCATAACACACTGATCAAGGAGGGATTATGCAGCACATTAGGGGGTCCTCTACATGCCTAGAAAGACAAGTTGGCTTTTGTTGCTTAAGAAAGAAGAAAAGTGTCATAACATCACACAACTCTCATATCAGCTGAGGCACACTTAGACAAACTTATCAAACACATTTCAAAGATCAGAACCAAGCTTTTGCACGACCCTAGCACCTCTCAAACACTCCCCTTGCCATAATCACCCTCAAACTGCAAAAACAGGGCAAGGCCTGCAGTTTGAGTGCTATCTTTCATTTCTCTCAAGCTTTCTTACCCAAACCAGTTCACACACCTTCCATACCATCTATGCAAGCTAACCAAAAGCAAAAACACGACCTGTAATCCCTCTAACTGATTCCACCATTTTCACATTTCTGACTTGCAGGTGAAGTTCTCTAGCTCGATTCAGAAGCTTTCAAGACAAAGTAAACATTGGAATAGCATCCCTGGACCTCAAGGAAGCTTTTCCAATCATCACCTTGCACTGAAAGTTCCTACATTTCCAGATAGAACTTCAACTGAACAGGTAAGTTTTTGAATTCGTATCTCTCTTATTAGGCATCATTAGCTTTAAGTTTGTGAATAAACAATGTTCTACTCATGCCACTGAACATGTACATTCTTTTACTTTTCATTTCTTTTGCCTGAGCTGTGAGAATTTAAGGTCTGAAAATGGTAGAAAATTTAGGTCAGGATTTGGGATTGTTAAAATTCTCTCTCATTTCTGAGAGTTAGGAGATGTTCTTTATATATTTGGAATCGTGGTTTCATGCTTAACATTTTTTGTGTTGGAAGTTTGTGCAAAAGATCAAAGAATCAGGATGTTTGAATGTTGGAACCAAACGCACGTTTTTTGAACATTGTTTGCTGGAGGTTGAAGAAGACAGGTCTTCTGGGCTGGGCCTGGAATACTTTTCTTATTTGCACCACATAATTGCTTCTGAACCCCCTGAGCCCATTTTGTTTATTTCTTTGACTTTTTGACTTTTTCTTTTTTTGATTGACTTGTTTATTTTTTCTCATGATATTAAAAATATAAAAATATTTTTTCTCACCATTTTTGATTTTATTAGGCATTTATTTAATTTTCTTTTAGTTTATACATAAATAGATAAATATATATATTTTGTTTAAAATACTAAAAAATAGTACAAATGCATTTCTATACATTTTTATTTTTGTTTTACTTTCTGAAAATATTTTATAGAAAAAAATTACTTTTTTATTAAATATTAAATATTATTATTTTTTATATATAATACATATTTAGAACTTAATACATAAATATATATATTTGTTAATATACTTAGAATAAAATACTAAAAATATACATATTTTATTTTATTAATATTAAACACTAAAAAAAAATCATTTTTGACAAATACTTCACTTTATTTTATTTTGTATATAATAAATAAATACTTGTATTAAATTAAATAATAATACATTTCATTTAATAAAAATTAGGGTTTTGCCCTAAATTCAAAAATACTCCAAAAAATAATATCTTTTTATTTTTTATTTTCTTTTTATTTTACATAAATAATACTTTTTTCATACATATAAAAAACCCTTTTTTGCATTCTTGCATATTTGTTTTATTTCTATTTTATTTATGCAATTAAATTATCTTGTAAATAATTCAAATCTTGATGTAATAGTTTTAGGTTTAAATTCCTTGTCAAAATCCCCATTTGAAACATTGTACCCCCCTCCCCATATTATTGTGTTGTAATAGCGTAGGAGTTTAAATTTCGCACTTTATCGCTTTCTAAATATACAATGCTAGAATTAGGGTTTATATGCGAATAAAATGAACAAAATAGTTATGACCTAATCTCAAGACAAACAAGCATGAAAATGGACACACAAATCACACTTGCACCCCCTAGGGTATTCCACTTTGTTGCCTTCAAATAAATGGGCCATATTGCATGTTAGGTCTCTTTGGGCAAAACAAACAAATTGAATGATCATAGTCCCTCGATAACACTTTTCAAAATATTGCCAAACAAATGATCAAGTCCCTTAAAGAAAATGCCCAAAGATACTTGGCACCATTGCACTTATGGTCCAAATGATGACCCGCGCCCGTCCCTTTTACATCCTAAACCCCATTGCAATTATTTGACCCTAACTAAGCCCCATTGATTCACCTTTCTAGACTATCAGTTGGTACCACCATGGAAGAGTTCTCTCAGATATTGGGTATACCTATTTTGGATCAGTTACCTCTCACCGGTTTGGAAGAAGCTCCAAAGTCGAAGATCATTGCAGCAGCTTTACACCTGAAACGGCCCGACATTGTATCCAACTGGGAAATAAGAAGCGAAGTTAAGGGTTTTCTAGCCAAGTTCCTAATAGAGAAGGCTCAACTATTTTGGGATGATTTGGACTTCCAGGTTTTTGAGGTGGTCTTGGCCCTTCTCATCTATGGGTTAGTATTGTTCCCTAATCTAAACTTACTCATAGATGTGAATGCTATCAAGGTCTTCCTTTCTCGCAACCCTGTGCCCACTTTACTCGGAGATATCTTGCATACCTTCCACACTCGTACCACAAAGAAAAGAGGGATTCTTATGTGTTGTGTGTCGTTGCTTTCGAGGTGGTTTATTTCTCACCTCAATAAGACAGTACTGAAGAATGAAGAAGGTTTGGGCTGGTCGCAAAGGATAATGTCACTTTCTCATATAGATATTCTCTGGTATTCCCGATCTATGGGAGATATTTCTATTATTGACGGCTGCAGGGAATTCCCTAATGTCCCACTACTTGGCACTAGGGGAGGCATAACCTATAATCCTTCTCTAGATCTGTGGAAATTTGGTTACGATCGAAGGGATGGTCCTCACAAGATGCTTATCCAGGGAATTGTGTTTAACTATGAGGATGATGTTCATGGGTATTGCCAGAGGTTCATACGAGCTTGGGGCATGGTAAATTAATTTGACATCAAGACTTTGGGGCCGAAGACTTCCATTCCTATGGAACCTTATCTCCAATGGGTACGAGCTTGTGCTCAGAACCTTCTGATGCCATATATAGCCATCTTACCAGTGATTGTGGAGCCCATTACTGAAGGGGATATTCCCTATACGATTCTTCATCCTGATATGCCCACTGATCTTAAAGAACTGCAGAGATCTTGGATTCAGCTGAAGAAAGAGCGAGATACCTATAGAGACCATTTCTATGCCCATGAGAGGAAAGTTTTAGAGCTCACGAAGCAACTTCATGAGGAAAGAAGCCTTAATGTCTATCTCGGCACGAAGAGGAAGTGCCCATGGGAAACCTGATTTTTTAAGTTTTTTGAACCTTCAATTGAAACGCCTAAAAGGCAATTGTATTTTGAATTTTACTAATAAAATCTTTGTTTAGTTTGGTTCGCAAATTTAAATTTCCAGAAATCCTTGAAATCATTGCATACACATGGCATACATATCATTGCATAAACAAGTCTCATAGCAGGTTTCTCATCCTCTTCGTTGTTTATTTCAGCCGTAAAGAAATGGCTCTCGAACAGACAGTGAAGGATCTACAAACTGAAAATGTCCAGTTTCAACAAATGATCATGGCTCTAGCCAAAGGGCAAGAGGAACTGAAAGCCTTGATTGTTAAAAACAAGACCAAGAAGCCAAGGAGGATAGTTGGTGTGGTAAATCTGGGAAGGAGATTCAAAGGACTACTAAGGCAAGTGGTTAAGCTGACATCTTCATCCAAATAAGGAGATAACCTAGAGGGTGAGACAAGAGAGGAAGACCCTAGTATGGGGGAATATGATAATGAGATTGAGTATAATGAAGAGCAGTATCCTCCAACCGACAAAAAGTACAAATAGCTGGAAGAGCGTCTGAGTGTAATGGAGATTCTGAAAGTGCCCGGGCTGGACTTTGAAGAGTTGGGTTTGGTGTTTGGGATTGTCATTTTGCCAAAGTTCAAGGTTCCAGTGTTTACCAAGTACGAAGGGGCTTCATGTCCCAAGATGCACCTCCGATCTTATGTGAGAAAGATACAGCCTCACATTGCTGACAGAGACTTATGGGTCCACTTATTTCAGGATAGTCTATCCGAAACTCAATTAGATTGGTTCTATCAGTTGGAGAGGACTAACATCCATAATTGGGAAGACCTGGCCGCTTCTTTCTATAAGCAGTATCAGTATAATTTAGACCTTGCTCCCACCTGTACTCAACTCCAAAGTATGGCTATGGGTTCAAGCGAGGGCTTCAAAGACTATGCTCAGAAGTGGAGGGACTTAGCAGGAAGAGTCCATCCTCCCATGTCTGATAGGGAGCTAGTGGATATGTATCTGGGTACCCTGTCTGGTCCATTCTTTAATCACCTAATTGGAAGTTCCTCGACCGACTTTACTGAATTAATCTTGGCAGGGGAAAGAGTGGAAGCTGGAATTAAGAGTGGTAAGATCCAAAAGAGTGCATCCTCCAATTCAATAAGGAAACCATTTGCTGGGAAGAAATAGGTTAGTGCTGTGTACAATCAAAGGAGTCAGGACAGAACTGAACGCCATCCAACGGTAGGGGCTGTCATGATCCCTAAGCCTGCACCCACTCAACATAGGAATAATCAGCAGAGAACAGAAAGGTTGGTAAGACAGTTCACCCGGATAAATATGACTTTATCCTAAGTTTTTCCTCATTTGTTGAAATCTAATATGGTAACCTTGTGGGAAGCGCCAAAGAATCCTAACACGACCTCCCCCCGCTACAATCCAAATGCCCGATGTGCTTATCATTCGGAAAGTCCAGGTCATGATACAAACGACTGATGGGCTTTGAAAAACATGGTACAAGACCTTATCGAGGCGAAGGAAATTGAGTTTCACGCCCCTAAAATTCCAAATGTTATCACTGCTCCTATGCCCAAGCACGGCCGTGGTGTTTACGCTATTGAATATGATATGTTTGTTACTGGTGTTGAAGAGCTTGTTACTCCTCTTATGACTGTTAAGTGGAACTTGTTGAAGGCCGATTTATTTCCGAGCTGTGGCGAAGGTTGCCATTTCTGTTTATCCCTTCCAACTGGTTGTCATTTGTTGAAGGCAGGTGTTCAACGCCTGATGGATGATAAAGAGATTTTGTTTGAGAAGAATCCCGTTCCAACCATTTCTTGCAAAGATGTTTCGATAATAACCATTTCCGCCAATCCTCCCAAGGCCTCCACCAAAAGACCCGTCAGGATTACATTTGTTCCAAAGGTTACTCTGCTGATAATTACTATGCCAGGGCCAATCCCATACTCCTAAATTAAAATTGTTCCTTGGAACTATGGGGGTGATGTCTACTACCACGGCGTCAAGCAAGATTGGCTGGCTGATAAAGACCAGGTTTCCGAGAAGGCTGACCCCGAAATTGGCAACATTATGGGAACCAGCAAAATAACCAGAAGTGGAAGAGTGTTCTCCCATGAGATTTCTCCTCCGAAAGCTGTTATTGGTCCTGTGATCATTCCTACTTTCATTCCTACTGATACTACTACTACAATCCTTGTGATTACCCCTACTGACAGCCCTATCACCGAGTCGACCGAGACTCGGGGCAAAGACATATTGGTTGAGCCTATCCAGACGAAGGCGCATTCGGTATCTATCCTAGAGGCTTCCAAGAAAGAAATGGAAGAAATTTTGAAGATTATCAAGAAAAGCGACTACAACATGGTCGAACAGCTGGGGCAGACCCCTTCAAAGATCTCTATGCTAGCCTTGTTATTATGCTCCGAAGCTCATGCAAAGGCTTTGGTGAAGTTCCTGAAAACTGTCCATGTGCCCCAGGAAACCTCTGCTGACCAATTCGAAGATTGTGTGGCTAGTTTGACGGCTGATAACAGTTTGGGCTTTTCTGATGCTGATTTGACTCCTAGAGGGAGGAAGTACAATGATGTGTTTCATGTCTCTGTCGAATGCAAGGGCACTACTTTGGCCCATGTCCTAGTAGATACTGGTTCATCATTAAATGTCCTGCCTAAGAACGCTCTGGATAGACTAGACTGTGAAGGTTTGACCTTGAAGCCCAGTAATATTATAGTAAGGGCTTTTGATGGTTTAAAGAGAATGGTGCACGGGGAGGTGGACGTCCCTATGAAGGTTGGTTCTCAGACTTTCAACTATACCTTTTATGTGATGGATATCAGACCATCTTAATCTTGTTTGAGGGAATGCCCCAGATTGGGCTGAGCTCGGAGAGATTGAATCTTGACATAATTGCCCCAGATTGGCGGAACCTGCTAACTTCATCCCTAAAGGGTACTCAGACTGTGAAGCACCAATATGCTTTCTCTTGACAAAATCACTAGTTAACATGCTCATGGATAAGTCATTTCTCTTGTGACAACTGACTTTTGCTTCAATAGAGTACTCAAGCCTCTCTTCTCTGATAAGATTGAGCTCTTTACTGATTGTTCATTGTGTAAACTTACTTGATGTCAATCAGTTGTTTTGTATGTAGAAGGATGTTTATTATGATAATAATAATTCTAATGCAACACATATGTAAGTCTTGAAGTTTGAAAAAACTTTGAATGAAATGATGTCACAACTCTGTTATGAACGAGTCACTAGCTAGAGAGCAACATTTGAAAATTATTTTTTATGAAAGATAATGCAAGCATATGATGCCAACACAAGTATTTAAACATACCTCTTAGGAGTTAGTTAAACGCTATCTCGTTGTAGCACGCTTTTGAAATGACCCATGCTTCAGTTAGGACTTTGAAAGGGTTGTAATGTGGCATGGTTCACGTTTTTAGAAAAAAAGATTTAAGGCTCAAAATTATTTGGTGTCCACCCATTTTCCATGATGTTCTCTAGTCCTAAGTTCAGTTGACCCGGTACAAGCATTCATCTCTCAAGAAGAGTTTGCGATGGTTGGGGAACCACTGAGGCCTCTTGGACACAATAGTCCCTAACTTTTAATTTTGGTGTCTGATCACACGACTTATTCTTTCGATAGGGATTTTTTTATTGGTAATCCTTTTCTCACCTTTTAGGCTTTTCAATTTCTTTTTTTTTCTTTCGACTGGGTAAATTCTTTTGAATTTTGATTTGGAACAAGTTTCAACTTAGCGAGGCTTTTTAAGCTTTTTGTTTCTTTCTTATTCATAATTTCCATTCTGAACAAGTCGTTGATCTTCACGTTGTCTTTGATTTATTGGAAGTGACCGTGACTGTCTGAGTCTTTGGTAGATGAGGGATAGCCATTGTTGTATCGTCATGCGATCTCAGATTCTTGATTTTCAAGAGATACCCATTGGGATATCGTTAATTGACGCATTTTGCTGATAGATGAGGGTTAACCATTGTGGTTTGGACTTTTCTCAACCTTTTGATGGATAACCATTGTTGTATCTTAGATGCACACTCTTTATGAGTTCTGAACGCTTGATCAGATTAATTGAACACTACGCGCCCCAAGGTTAAAGTGAGGGGTTTTTCTAAACAAAAAAGAAACTCCTACTTCGAAGGCTCAGAGGGATTAACGAGGGTCTATCTCCCTTATGTCTCCGGTGTTTAGGAATTGAAACAAGGCCTATACATCGTCAGTAGGGTCTTACTCAAAAATATACCAACCAGAGCTTTTTTGCATTTTTAGATTATTGTTATCCTCCTTCCAATCTTTACCTAAGCATAAGACTTAGAAACTTGGCATCAATATGCAACTAAAAAATTTAAAGAGTGATAACGAATAGATGAATAAAAACAAAAAGAACAATTCAAGACAAGCATACTTATTGCATTAATATTTTCATTCAAAAATAGACAAGTTTCTATATACAAGCAATGTTTAAACAAACAAGCAAGAATGCAAATGAAAGTGTAGTAAAGAAACCAATGATTGCCATTGTTGAGGAGACTTGACTCCGTATGGACTTCTTGATTCTGACGGCTTTCTGCAACCTTGATGCTTAAATGAGCAAGAGAATTCCCCTTTAGACCTGATATAAACATAACAGCCTCTGGATAGATCCCATCTTGGGCCTTGTCTCTGGATGACATACCATCTTCAATCGGATGGTCGGGTGCCCCAGAATAATATGCATAGAAGATTCTTTCAGGACAGCGAATGAATGTGTTGTACCCCAAAATTTACCCTCTCATGTTTTTCTAAGATTTCCTCTTGCATAGGTGGTTACAAACATATGCCTAGAGAAAAGGAAAATTTTCAAATGATGGTTAAGTATCCTTCGACTGACATCTGCAAAAGGTCCTTCGATTGGCGTAGGGCCTTTCGATGGGCATTTCCAACAAGGCAGCTTCGACGGGCATCATAAATAAGATTGTTTTCCGTTAGAGCATACAAAGTGCCTTTCGATAGGCATGCTAACCAAGTAATGTTTCGATTGGCATTATGGCCAAGCCCTTCGATTGGCATGGACACAAGGTCTTTCGATTGGCTTCATGACAAGCCTTTCGATTGGCATTGTGTCAAGGCCTTCGATTGGCATTCTGAAAGACCCTTTCATTTGGAACCCTGGGCCAAGCCTTTCGATTGGCATGGCAAGGGATCCTTCGATTTAGCATTGTGTCAAAGCAGCTTCGACATGCATGTTAACCGTGTCCTTCGATTGGCATGGACAAGATCTTTCGATTGGCGTAGCAAAGGACTCTTCGATAGACATTTCAATAAATACCCTTCGATTGGTATTTGGACAAGGGCCATTCAAATAACTCCTTCCAGGCCATTCGAAAGAGGCCATCAAGAGGGCACTAGAAAAACATGTCCAGGTACATTGAGCATGAAAATATGGCATGTTTTCCTTGCAAATATGGCAAGAATTCAATGTTGATTGTGGATTCAATTTTTGAATTAAAGGCCATATTCTTGCCTTGTTTGTTCACAACTCCACAAGAGCTTATTCGACCAAGGTGATTCTTTTCAAATCAAGCAATCGAAGTAGAGGGCGGCTCAATCGAAGGGGCTATGACATCGAAGTTGGGGTAATTCGAATTAGAGTTCAGAGCTTTCGAAGAAAATAATGCTTTGATGAGGAAAGCTCTGAGTAATTAGAATTGGAGCTTAAAGCCATCGAAGAGAGAAAACTCGAAGGGAAATGGATATGCAGGGGCAGATCAGCTTTCGATTTTCATCATATTGGAGGCCCAAACAACTCATAACAGGCTGGCAGTAACACATGAAAATAGATTGGCACATGATTGAATCAAATATAGCAAGTTTTTATGAAGAAATCAAATCAAATCTCTTCATCATAATGGACTAAGATTTGATACACAAATGTTGACCTAAATTCCCTTATTATATAAACCTCATGATCTCAGAGAAAAAACACACAGAGACAGAGACTGCCACACAGAGACACACATATATTGCCTCACAAAGAAACGCAGCCTGCCCCACGAAAGTCCAGAAAATAGCATCAAATTCCAAAGTTGTCAAAACTCCATTGCAGGCACCTTCCATCCAGGTTAACACTCCGATCATGTTCTTGGAGTTCACACATGTGTACACTCGTTCATGCTCCAGCCATCTCACACCCAGGACTGCAGATCCAGGCGCCTCCAGTGGTAAAAATGTTCAATCCCAGTTAATCTTAAATTAGACTCATGATTGCATGTTCATAGCTTTTGTTATTATTTGTGAGCGATTTAATAAAGCATATGCAAGTTGCAGTGTTCATACGTTCGAACACCATGGATAGAGTTTGTCGAAGCTGGTTACTTTTGAAACCCATGATATTGGCTGTGACAAACCGAAACCAACCCAGATCCGAATTCAGGGATTGATTTCGAATTGGATGTTTTCTATTTTGTTTAGTTTTGAATTAACTAATTTGCAGGACCAAAAGCAGGTGTCATGTATTTCGAATGAGCAAGCAGCTCAAGTGGTGAAAGGGAATTCGTGCAATCAAAGGGGCCAGGTTTCGAATCCCAGGCCTTTCATTTTCAATTTCTAACGAATTTTCTTGCAGATCTAGCATCCCAAAGACCCTCGAACGAGGTCTTCGATCAGCTCATTGGATCGAAGAGCAACCCAAGCCTCTTTGATCCAGGCCTTATTTCCAAGAATGCGTTCTTTTCGTTTCCTGTTTTTGGTCTTTCGATTTTGTTTCCTTTCTTTTGGTTGTTTGTCCTTACTTCTTCTAAGCTTTAATTAACATAAAAAACCCACTAAAACATTAGGCTTAGTTTTTTTATGTTAAATTAATTTTGTCAATTAATTAATTAATTATTTTAATATTTTCTTAAAAAAACTAAAATTTAATAGACTTAGAATTTTTAATTCAATTTCTTTTCATAACAAAAACAAACAAAAAATTCCTTTCACTTAGGATTTTAGACATATTTTCTATTCATGCGCGCATTTATTTACTTTAGCATTTTTTGTTAATTATGTAACTGTGCCCGGTTTGTAATAGCTTAATTAGGATTTTATTTCTGCACTTTATTTTTTCCAGTAATTATTTATGTATCTACACCAAAGCCTTGTAATAGCGTAGGACCTTTATTTCTCGCTTTTATATTTTATATGCTTGTATATAACTACTAGCAACCTAGGCGTGTATGATTAATCAATCAATCAGTAGATCACTAAATTCAAGATGAATATATCTGAAAAAAGCACACTACTGCACACTTGCACCCTTAGGGTATACCTCACTCGGTTGCCTTCGAATTACGGTCACAATTCTCGAAACGTGAGAATTCTTAGTGGTTATCCTTAAGTCTAGAGATCACTAGTCCCTCGATGACCCTCTCGACTGTTGCCTCGGTATAAAAGTGATCTTAGGGCTTTAGGGCAGTTACTAAGAGATCTTACCCTGTTGCCTTAGTGACCGTACGTCCCTTTCGATAGTCCCTCAAACATCCAACAACTAGGGCTACCTACTCATTAATAGTAGTATAGCACTGTCTAAAGGATAGGAGGAAAATAACAAGATTTTTTCGAGTAGGTAGATAACTGTTAGGTACTTGCTCAAACAATCCTTTTTACACACTTTCATACACTTTTCAAACAAAGTTTTCAAAACGCTTTATCACACTCTTGAGGACTGATACAAGGGTTATCATAAAGCGAATCGCCGCACTAAGGCATTTTTAAACAATTTTTTTCCCACACAAACACACAAGCAATTTTCAAAAGATGAGCAAACCACAGATGGAAAGGGTGCTAACACCTTCCCTTTCCATAATCTACCCCCTTACTCAGAAATCTCGAAAAAAATGTATTTTTCTGTTCTTTTCACCCTTTCCTTTGTTGGATAAAAGAAAAGTTGGTGGCGACTCTTGCTTACCGAAATATTTGTAGAAAAAAACGCAAACCAGTATAACAGTCGGTTCTGCCACCGTATCACAGAACTGGCGACTTTGATAGGGATTATAAAAAGTGAGGTTTACCTTAAGAGTTAGTTCATTTTTAAACTGTTTTAATTTCTTGCTTTGTTTGCTTTATCCTTGGAGGGTTGTTTGGGTTGTTACTATAGATCCTACACCCGGATCTAAGGGCACACTTTTAGGTAAACAACAATAGATTATGGAGACTGTACGGTGTAGACCAATATGGTTGAAGCTATAGATGTGTTGGTGTGACACTTTGGTTGGTATCGGTATCCCTTCTGTCTAATCGAGGAGAATACGGGGCCGCCGCGTGGTGTCGTGAAGCACTAACGAACCTTAGAACCTTAGTTGAACAAACTTGGCCATTAGAAAGTAGTGAGATAGCCGACCTCGATGTAAAGCTAGGAATCAGTTGATACTTGATACTACACTCATTAAGGTCGGACTTTCGGTATGTTTCAGTTGCAAGAAAAGATTGCTAAACTGAAATAATACCGATAAAGAAAGATCAGTGATATTGAGACTCCTTAGAACCCGGTTACTATTTCTAGGACATGTTTGAAACCAACTAAACTTCAAGAGGGTATTTACCTATAAACCCATGCAAGCCTAAACCTAAGGTCTTGTGTGCTTTGCTTGTGTGTGATTAATTTTCTTAAACATGACATCATGCATCATAAACATTCATTCTTCATTACACTAACCATTTCAAGGATTATGGGAATTTATCTTTATTCTATTTTGCAGATCATGGCTTCCCCTTGTAGAAATACCATCCGAATCATTTTTGTTAGAATAGCGCTTCAACTCAAAGAGCTAGCATCCAGGGTTTCTGAGACTTCCTCATTCACCAAGAACTATGGTCGACTCCTCAATCTGGTTACCTCGGGTTTTGATGAGAAGATGATGAGTGTGCTCTTTCAATTATTTGACCCTAACTAAGCCCCATTGCTTCACCTTTCTAGACTATCAGTTGGTACCACCATGGAAGAGTTCTCTCAGATATTGGGTATACCTATTTTGGATCAGTTACCTCTCACCGGTTTGGAAGAAGCTCCAAAGTCGAAGATCATTGCAGCAGCTTTACACCTGAAACGGCCCGACATTGTATCCAACTGGGAAATAAGAAGCGAAGTTAAGGGTTTTCTAGCCAAGTTCCTAATAGAGAAGGCTCAACTGTTTTGGGATGATTTGGACTTCCAGGCTTTTGAGGAGGTCTTGGCCCTTCTCATCTATGGGTTAGTATTGTTCCCTAATCTAAACTTACTCATGGATGTGAATGCTATCAAGGTCTTCCTTTCTCGCAACCCTGTGCCCACTTTACTCGGAGATATCTTGCATACCTTCCACACTCGTACCACAAAGAAAAGAGGGATTCTTATGTGTTGTGTGTCGTTGCTTTCGAGGTGGTTTATTTCTCACCTCAATAATACAGTACTGAAGAATGAAGAAGGTTTGGGCTGGTCGCAAAGGATAATGTCACTTTCTCATATAGATATTCTCTGGTATTCCCGATCTATGGGAGATATTTCTATTATTGACGGCTGCAGGGAATTCCCTAATGTCCCACTACTTGGCACTAGGGGAGGCATAACCTATAATCCTTCTCTAGATCTGTGGAAATTTGGTTACGCTCGAAGGGATGGTCCTCACAAGATGCTTATCCAGGGAATTGTGTTTAACTATGAGGATGATGTTCATGGGTATTGCCAGAGGTTCATACGAGCTTGGGGCATGGTAAATTGATTTGACATCAAGACTTTGGGGCCGAAGACTTCCATTCCTATGGAACCTTATCTCCAATGGGTACGAGCTTGGGCTCAGAACCTTCTGATGCCATATATAGCCATCTTACCAGTGATTGTGGAGCCCATTACTGAAGGGGATATTCCCTATACGATTCTTCATCCTGATATGCCCACTGATCTTAAAGAACTGCAGAGATCTTGGATTCAGCTGAAGAAAGAGCGAGATACCTATAGAGACCATTTCTATGCCCATGAGAGGAAAGTTTTAGAGCTCACGAAGCAACTTCATGAGGAAAGAAGCCTTAATGTCTATCTCGGCACGAAGAGGAAGTGCCCATGGGAAACCTGATTTTTTAAGTTTTTTGAACCTTCAATTGAAACGCCTAAAAGGCAATTGTATTTTGAATTTTACTAATAAAATCTTTGTTTAGTTTGGTTCGCAAATTTAAATTTCCAGAAATCCTTGAAATCATTGCATACACATGGCATACATATCATTGCATAAACAAGTCTCATAGCAGGTTTCTCATCCTCTTCGTTGTTTATTTCAGCCGTAAAGAAATGGCTCTCGAACAGACAGTGAAGGATCTACAAACTGAAAATGTCCAGTTTCAACAAATGATCATGGCTCTAGCCAAAGGGCAAGAGGAACTGAAAGCCTTGATTGTTAAAAACAAGACCAAGAAGCCAAGGAGGATAGTTGGTGTGGTAAATCTGGGAAGGAGATTCAAAGGACTACTAAGGCAAGTGGTTAAGCTGACATCTTCATCCAAATAAGGAGATAACCTAGAGGGTGAGACAAGAGAGGAAGACCCTAGTATGGGGGAATATGATAATGAGACTGAGTATAATGAAGAGCAGTATCCTCCAACCGACAAAAAGTACAAACAGCTGGAAGAGCGTCTGAGTGTAATGGAGATTCTGAAAGTGCCCGGGCTGGACTTTGAAGAGTTGGGTTTGGTGTCTGGGATTGTCATTTTGCCAAAGTTCAAGGTTCCAGTGTTTACCAAGTACGAAGGGGCTTCATGTCCCAAGATGCACCCCCGATCTTATGTGAGAAAGATACAGCCTCACACTGCTGACAGAGACTTATGGGTCCACTTCTTTCAGGATAGTCTATCCGAAACTCAATTAGATTGGTTCTATCAGTTGGAGAGGACTAACATCCATAATTGGGAAGACCTGGCCGCTTCTTTCTATAAGCAGTATCAGTATAATTTAGACCTTGCTCCCACCTGTACTCAACTCCAAAGTATGGCTATGGGTTCAAGCGAGGGCTTCAAAGACTATGCTCAGAAGTGGAGGGACTTAGCAGGAAGAGTCCAGCCTCCCCTGTCTGATAGGGAGCTAGTGGATATGTATCTGGGTACCCTGTCTGGTCCATTCTTTAATCACCTAATTGGAAGTTCCTCGACCGACTTTACTGAATTAATCTTGGCAGGGGAAAGAGTGGAAGCTGGAATTAAGAGTGGTAAGATCCAAAAGAGTGCATCCTCCAATTCAATAAGGAAACCATTTACTGGGAAGAAATAGGTTAGTGCTGTGTACAATCAAAGGAGTCAGGACAGAACTGAACGCCATCCAACGGTAGGGGCTGTCATGATCCCTAAGCCTGCACCCACTCAACATAGGAATAATCAGCAGAGAACAGAAAGGTTGGTAAGACAGTTCACCCGGATAAATATGACTTTATCCTAAGTTTTTCCTCATTTGTTGAAATCTAATATGGTAACCTTGTGGGAAGCGCCAAAGAATCCTAACACGACCTCCCCCCGCTACAATCCAAATGCCCGATGTGCTTATCATTCGGAAAGTCCAGGTCATGATACAAACGACTGATGGGCTTTGAAAAACATGGTACAAGACCTTATCGAGGCGAAGGAAATTGAGTTTCACGCCCCTGAAATTCCAAATGTTATCACTGCTCCTATGCCCAAGCACGGCCGTGGTGTTTACGCTATTGAATATGATATGTTTGTTACTGGTGTTGAAGAGCTTGTTACTCCTCTTATGACTGTTAAGTGGAACTTGTTGAAGGCCGATTTATTTCCAAGCTGTGGCGAAGGTTGCCATTTCTGTTTATCCCTTCCAACTGGTTGTCATTTGTTGAAGGCAGGTGTTCAGCGCCTGATGGATGATAAAGAGATTTTGTTTGAGAAGAATCCCGTTCCAACCATTTCTTGCAAAGATGTTTCGATAATAACCATTTCCGCCAATCCTCCCAAGGCCTCCACCAAAAGACCCGTCAGGATTACATTTGTTCCAAAGGTTACTCTGCTGATAATTACTATGCTAGGGCCAATCCCATACTCCTAAATTAAAATTGTTCCTTGGAACTATGGGGGTGATGTCTACTACCACGGCGTCAAGCAAGATTGGCTGGCTGATAAAGACCAGGTTTACGAGAAGGCTGACCCCGAAATTGGCAACATTATGGGAACCAGCAAAATAACCAGAAGTGGAATAGTGTTCTCCCATGAGATTTCTCCTCCGAAAGCTGTTATTGGTCCTGTGATCATTCCTACTTTCATTCCTACTGATACTACTACTACAATCCTTGTGATTACCCCTACTGACAGCCCTATCACCGAGTCGACCGAGACTCGGGGCAAAGACATATTGGTTGAGCCTGTCCAGACGAAGGCGCATTCGGTATCTATCCTAGAGGCTTCCAAGAAAGAAATGGAAGAAATTTTGAAGATTATCAAGAAAAGCGACTACAACATGGTCGAACAGCTGGGGCAGACCCCTTCAAAGATCTCTATGCTAGCCTTGTTATTATGCTCCGAAGCTCATGCAAAGGCTTTGGTGAAGTTCTTGAAAACTGTCCATGTGCCCCAGGAAACCTCTGCTGACCAATTCGAAGATTGTGTGGCTAGTTTGACGGCTGATAACAGTTTGGGCTTTTCTGATGCTGATTTGACTCCTAGAGGGAGGAAGTACAATGATGTGTTTCATGTCTCTGTCGAATGCAAGGGCACTACTTTGGCCCATGTCCTAGTAGATACTGGTTCATCATTAAATGTCCTGCCTAAGAACGCTCTGGATAGACTAGACTGTGAAGGTTTGACCTTGAAGCCCAGCAATATTATAGTAAGGGCTTTTGATGGTTTAAAGAGAATGGTGCACGGGGAGGTGGACGTCCCTATGAAGGTTGGTTCTCAGACTTTCAACTATACCTTCTATGTGATGGATATCAGACCATCTTAATCTTGTTTGTTGGGCCACCCTTGGATACATGGGGCTGGAGCTATTACATCCACTCTGCATCAAATGATGAAATACCCGGTCAAAGGGAGAATTTTCACTGTACACGACGAAGAAGAATACATGGCCAGTCACCTGAATTCCTTCAAATATGTGGAAATGGATGGTGAGTTCATCGAGACTCTGTGCCAGAATTTTGAAGAGGTACCTTAGACTCTGACTGCAACTGAAACTGTTACCAATATGCCAAGGATCACCATACCTCCCTTGAAGATGGCTTATCTCAAAGATGCAAAAGCAGTTGTCGAAGAAGGTGGGTCTACCATCTAGGGTCAGCTCCGTGATATTCCATACAAGTTTGATAAATTTGGTTTGGGTTTCTCTTCAGGGGATTAAAGGGTTGTTTGACGTGCTCGTGCTGGAAGACCTCCCATACGCATCAGTAATCATGGGGTCAACGCTTTAGAAGACATAGACGTTGACAATGACATGGACAACTGGATCTTCCCTACTACCAACAGTGGACCCAGTAACTGGACGGAAAAGGATTTTGTACCGATTACTTTTATTCAGAAGTAATTGTCTTTCTTGTTTTTTTTTGGATATGTAATGAACAAAATAACTTTATGGCCGTGTGTCTTACCCGAGGCACATCGATTTATTTGTGAGGGTTATCATGTTCTATTATCATATGGCATTAATAAAGCATTGGTCGTTTATGCATACAAATTTTGCGCTCTCTGTTTTTCTTTTCTACTTTTACTTTGTCTATACAGTTATGCTCTTACACACACTCACGTATCAAACTGCATATCCATGTCCACTCTGGATCCCATTGATAACAGTTCTGCTATTTCCAGTTATGACTTTGAAAATTTGATCAACCAAGCTGAGGACGAAGGTGAGGAAGATTGTGAGGTACCTGGAGAACTTGCTAGGCTATTACAGCAGGAAGAGAGGGCTATATAGCCTCATAAAGAGACAATTGAGACAATAAACTTGGGCATAAAGGTAGACAGAAAAGAAGTCAATATCGGCGCAAATTTGGGGCTTAATGTTAAACAACAGTTGATACAAATGTTGCATGACTATGTCGAGATCTTTGCCTGGTCATATGAAGACATGCCATGACTAGATACAGATATTGTGGTTCACCGTCTGCCAACTAAAGAAGACTTCCCTCTGGTAAAGCAGAAGGTCCGTCGCACGCGCCCTGAAATGTCAAAGAAGATCAAAGCAGAGGTTATGAAACAGTTCAATGCTGGTTTCTTAACCGTCACCTCTTATACCCAATGGGTGGCCAACGTAGTTCCGGTGCCTAAAAAAGATGGCAAGGTATGGATGTGTGTGGACTATAGATATTTGAACAGGGCGAGCTCCAAAGATGACTTTCTCCTCCCCCACATTGACGTTCTGGTTGATAACACCATGCAACACAAGATCTTTTCCTTCATGGATGGTTTCTCTGGTTACAATCAGATCAAGATGGCACCCGAAGATATGGAGAAGACAACCTTCATCATGCAATAGGGCACTTTCTGCTACAAAGTGATGCCGTTTGGATTAAAGAATGTCGGGGAAACCTATCAGCGAGCCATGGTCGCCTTGTTTCATGACATTATTCACCATGAGATAGAGGTATATCTGGATGACATGATAGCCAGGTCTCAAACTAAGGAAGAGCACCTTGATAATTTACAAAAGCTATTTGATAGGTTGAAGACGTACAAGGTGAGGTTGAATCCAAACAAGTGCACCTTCAGGGTAAGGTCTAGTAAACTACTAGGTTTCATTGTTAGTGACAAGGGCATTCAGGTAGACCCTGCGAAAGTACAGGCTATACAAGAGATGCCAGATCCTCACACTAAGAAGGAGGTCAGAGGATTTTTGGGACGAATGAATTATATTTCCAGGTTCATTTCCCATTTAACTGCTACTTGTGAGCCAATCTTCAAGCTCCTGAAGAAAGATCAAGTGGTAAAGTGGAATGACGAATGCCAGACTGCCTTCGAAAGAATCAAGGAATACCTTCAAGAACCACCGATTATGATGCCTCCGATTGAAGGAAGACCTTTGATAATGTACTTAACAGTGCTAGATAATTCAATGGGGTGTGTGCTGGGGCAGCATGACGAGTCTGGTCGAAAGGAGCATGCAATATACTACCTTAGCAAAAAGTTTACCGACTATGAAACAAGATACTCACTGCTCGAGAAAACTTGATGTGCTTTGGCATGGGCTGGTCGCCGACTGAGATGGTATATGTTGACCCACACTACTTTGTTGATATCTAAGATGGATCTAATCAAGTACATCTTCGAGAAGACCGCACTCTCTAGAAGAATAGCAAGATGGCAAATGATCTTGACCGAATATGATATCCAATACACAACCCAGAAAGAAATTAAGGGAAGTGCACTAGCCGATCATTTGGCTCATTAAGCTGTGGATGACTACCAGTCCATGAATTTTGAGTTCCCGGACGAGAATATTATGCTAGTGACTGACTATGAAGAACATGGACCGGATGAAGGGTCTGAAGAAGGATCCCGATGGATTATGGTTTTCGACGGAGCCTCGAACGCACTCGGCAATGGCATTGGTGCTGTAATCATATCTCCAGAGGACTGTCATACTCCTTTCACCGCCAGATTATGTTTCAACTGCACCAACAACATGGTGGAGTATGAAGCATGCATCATGGGTCTCAAAGCTGCTCTTGACCTGAGGATCAAGTTCTTGAGCATTTTCGAGGATTCAACCTTGGTAATAAGTCAAATCAAAGGCGAGTGGGACACGAAGCACCCAAATCTCATCCCGTACAAAGAGCACGTGCTAACATTGCTTCCACACTTTGAAGAGGTCACCTTTGAACATTTTCCACGAGAAGAGAAATAGTTAGTGGACGCGCTAGCTACCATGTCATCTATGTTCAAGGTCAAGTGGGTCAATGAGGCTCCCCGAATTACTATTAAGAGGTTGGACGAACCAACATACTGCTACGGGATTGTTGTACCCCAAAATTTGCCCTCCCATTTTCTCAACATTTTCTAATCACAAGGCCCTTGGAGCTCAAGATCCAATTAGGGTTTCCTCTGCTCAAGATTTCTCCTTGCACTGTTGACCCAAATTAGGGTTTGTGTTTGCACAAAGATATTTTGACCTAAAATGCCTAAGATGACTTTCATGCTTCATGTTGGACTCCCAAGTTCACCCATACCAAGTTTCAAGTCCTGATTCCAAGTTTTACCCAGTCAATTGGACAATTGACCTATAAATCAACTGTATTGGGGAAAAAGTCAACTGTGGCCAATTGACAGTCAAATCTCATGAAAATTGACCCACATCAACATTATGAACTCATATGTACCATTTGATCAAGTTTGGATCACAAATCCACAAGAAATTTGATCAGATCATCAAAAGGGCAAAATGGTCATTTTTAGGGTTTTGACTGCACAAAGGCAATTTTTGACTGTTTGACCTAGCCAATGGCAAACCAAGCTCACATATGGACTCAAGGACCCCATGGAATTATCTTGACATGCTCAACAAATTCAAAAGATCCCAAGTACACAAGATTGACAGTTGAATTTCCCAGTCAATTGATCAATTTTGACTGTATACTGAAAAGTCAAACTTTGACTTTTTTGGTCAAAATCAAGAGTCAAGATTAATTTTTCATCAAAACATGCCAAATCATGAAACTTGTTCACCAAGAAACCAAGAAATGCAAATTAGGGTTTGAAATGGAATTTTTCATAACTTAGAATTTTTCTAAGTTATGGAAAACCCTATTTTTTCCCCAACTTTGCCCCACTTTTTCACCAAGATTCATTTGGATTCAAACAAAAGTCAAAACATAAAAGTTGTAGCTTGTTGCATAATCTACAACTTTTATTCACAAAGTTTTCTCATTTGAAGCTTGTATCTCAAGTTACAAATTTTTGAATAAAGGCACTAAACCATTCTTAACTTAGTGAATTTTTGACCTATTTTGACAAGGTTTTCTACCCCACTTCAAGGCCATTTTCCATACACTTCCACTTGGAATTTCAAATTGCACTTCAAAGATGGATTGTATTACACATTCCAAGCTTTCCAAAATGTCCAAGAACTTCTCAAACAACCTCATGGTTAGGGAGAATCGAATTTCACAATATGGCAAAAACTCACTTTGTTCATGACCAAGTTACATGTCCATAACCTTGCAATTTGAACTCAGCATGCTTTAAGCTAGATTACAGGTCCTTAACCCATCCAACACTCATAAATTTCATGCATATTCTTTGTGCCAAGACCATGTTCTTTGAGTTCAAGCATTGTCTAAAGGTTTAATCCCAAAGTAGATAAAGCAAATTAGCCATTTTTGTAAAAGGTAGCTTTATGTCAAATTGAAAATCCAACAAGTACATTGCAAATCTGATTGGCACAAGATTATGAGCATAACACACTGATCAAGGAGGGATTATGTAGCACATTAGGGGGTCCTCTACATGCCTAGAAAGACAAGTTGGCTTTTGTTGCTTAAGAAAGAAGAAAAGTGTCATAACATCACACAACTCTCATATCAGCTGAGGCACACTTAGACAAACTTATCAAACACATTTCAAAGATCAGAACCAAGCTTTTTCACGACCCTAGCACCTCTCAAAAACTCCCCTTTCCATAATCACCCTCAAACTGCAAAAACAGGGCAAGGCCTGCAGTTTGAGTGCTATCTTTCATTTCTCTCAAGCTTTCTTGCCCAAACCAGTTCACACACCTTCCATACCATCTATGCAAGCTAACCAAAAGCAAAAACACGACCTGTAATCCCTCTAACTGGTTCCACCATTTTCACATTTCTGACTTGCAGGTGAAGTTCTCTAGCTCGATTCAGAAGCTTTCAAGACAAAGTAAACATTGGAATAGCATCCCTGGACCTCAAGGAAGCTTTTCCAATCATCACCTTGCACTGAAAGTTCCTACATTTCCAGATAGAACTTCAACTGAACAGGTAAGTTTTTGAATTCGTATCTCTCTTATTAGGCATCATTAGCTTTAAGTTTGTGAATAAACAATGTTCTACTCATGCCACTGAACATGTACATTCTTTTACTTTTCATTTCTTTTGCCTGAGCTGTGAGAATTTAAGGTCTGAAAATGGTAGAAAATTTAGGTCAGGATTTGGGATTGTTAAAATTCTCTCTCATTTCTGAGAGTTAGGAGATGTTCTTTATATATTTGGAATCGTGATTTCATGCTTAACATTTTTTGTGTTGGAAGTTTGTGCAAAAGATCAAAGAATCAGGATGTTTGAATGTTGGAACCAAACGCGCGTTTTTTGAACATTGTTTGCTGGAGGTTGAAGAAGACAGGTCTTCTGGGCTGGGCCTGGAATACTTTTCTTATTTTCACCACATAATTGCTTCTGAACCCCCTGAGCCCATTTTGTTTATTTCTTTGACTTTTTGACTTTTTCTTTTTTTGATCGACTTGTTTATTTTTTCTCATGACATTAAAAATATAAAAATATTTTTTCTCACCATTTTTGATTTTATTAGGCATTTATTTAATTTTCTTTTAGTTTATACATAAATAGATAAATATATATATTTTGTTTAAAATACTAAAAAATAGTACAAATGCATTTCTATACATTTTTATTTTTGTTTTACTTTCTGAAAATATTTTATAGAAAAAAATTACTTTTTTATTAAATATTAAATATTATTATTTTTTATATATAATACATATTTAGAACTTAATACATAAATATATATATTTGTTAATATACTTAGAATAAAATACTAAAAATATACATATTTTATTTTATTAATATTAAACACTAAAAAAAAAATCATTTTTGACAAATACTTCACTTTATTTTATTTTGTATATAATAAATAAATACTTGTATTAAATTAAATAATAATACATTTCATTTAATAAAAATTAGGGTTTTGCCCTAAATTCAAAAATACTCCAAAAAATAATATCTTTTTATTTTTTATTTTCTTTTTATTTTACATAAATAATACTTTTTTCATACATATAAAAAACCCTTTTTTGCATTCTTGCATATTTGTTTTATTTCTATTTTATTTATGCAATTAAATTATCTTGTAAATAATTCAAATCTTGATGTAATAGTTTTAGGTTTAAATTCCTTGTCAAAATCCCCATTTGAAACATTGTACCCCCTCCCCATATTATTGTGTTGTAATAGCGTAGGAGTTTAAATTTCGCACTTTATCGCTTTCTAAATATACAATGCTAGAATTAGGGTTTATATGCGAATAAAATGAACAAAATAGTTATGACCTAATCTCAAGACAAACAAGCATGAAAATGGACACACAAATCACACTTGCACCCCCTAGGGTATTCCACTTTGTTGCCTTCAAATAAATGGGCCATATTGCATGTTAGGTCTCTTTGGGCAAAACAAACAAATTGAATGATCATAGTCCCTCGATAACACTTTTCAAAATATTGCCAAACAAATGATCAAGTCCCTTAAAGAAAATGCCCAAAGATACTTGGCACCATTGCAATTATGGTCCAAACGATGACCCGCGCCCGTCCCTTTCACATCCTAACATGAGATTGTCCACCAAATACAATGGTGGAACAAACTTATGAAAAGGGTTAAAACATAGCAATAGTCTTTGAGAAATTTAGGAGTAGATAAACTCTTAGTTACTTGAATCAAACTTGCAAAAACAAAACACTTGCCTATTTTCTAAAAACACACCTCACAACACTTTCAAAACAACTTTCAAAAACAAATGAAAACCTTTTCAAAAGACATGCATCTTTGTATACATCCCCACATGGATCATTACAAAGGTTGCCACCACATTGGCTTCTTTTCAAAACATTTTTCAAACCCACACACACACAAGCACCATTTAAAACAATTGAAAACAAAAGGCAAGTGATCTAAGCAAGTAACTAAGAGCCCATGGATAACCATGGATAGAAAGGGTGCTAATACCTTCCCTTTCTATAATCTACTCCCCGAACCCAAGAAAAATCTCAAAGGTTTTTTGCTGTGCTTTTTTAAACCTTTCCTTAGGATAAAATAAAAAGTCGGTGGCGACTCTTGCTCAACCGAAACATTTGCGAAAACAAACGCAAAACCATAGTCAGTTCTCCCACCGTATCACAGGGATTGACACTGAGGAGGTAGCAGATAAACCTTGGTTTCATGAGTGAAAACGTATCTTGAGGCTCAAGAATATCCCGAGGGGGCATCTGTTAATGATAAGAAGTTTCTGAGAAGGTTCGTCGCAAAGTTCTTCCTTAGTAATAGAATCCTCTACAAGCGCAACCATGACTCTACTTTACTTTGGTGCATAGACAAGAGCGAAGTAGAAAGGATTATGGAGGATTTACACGAAGGTGCCTTTGGAACCCATTCTAGTGGACACACCATGGCTAAAAAGACCCTACGAGCAGGATACTATTGGTCCACAATGGAACAGACTGCTATTAGCATTCCCGGACTTGTCACAAATGCCAGATCTATGCTAATAAGGTGCATGTACCTTCGGTTCCTTTTAACGTATTGACGGCTCCTTGGACCTTTGCAATGTGGGGCATTGACATGATCAGAGAGATTATACCTACTGCTTCTAATGGACATTACTTCATCCTGGTGGCCATTGATTATTTCACGAAGTGGGTTGAAGCTACCTCTTTTGATACTGTTACCAAGAACATTGTGGCGTGGTTTATCAAGCATAACCTAATTTGTCGGTACGGTGTGCCAGAAAGAATCATCACTGAAAATGGTACAAATCTCAACAACATGATGATCACCAAACTCTGTAAACAATTCAAGATCCAACATCATAATTCTTCCCCTTAATGGCCGAAGATGAATGGCGTTGTGGAGGCTGCTAACAAGAACATTAAGAAAATTATACAGAAGATGACGGTGACATACAAAGACTGGCATGAGATGTTACCATTTTCTCTTCATGATTATCGCACCTCCGCACGAACGTCGACAGGGGAAACACCTTACTCTCTGGTATATGGTATGGAGGCCGTCCTGCCTATTGAGGTCCAGATCCCTTCTCTGAGAATCATGAAGGACGCGGGTCTGAAGGAAGATGATTGGATCCAGACACGACTTGATCAACTAAATTTGATTGATGAGAAAAGGCTTACTGCTGTCTGTCATGGTCAAATGTATCAGAAACAGATGATCAAGGCTTTCAACAAAAAGGTCAGACGCCAAGTATATCAAGTCGAGGATCTAGTGATCAAGCGCATCATACTGCCGCAAGGTGATCCGAGGGGCAAATGGACTCCCATATACAAAGGGCCATTTGTGATCAAAAGCATATTTTCAGGAGGAGCCATGATTTTGACCACCATGGATGGTGACGACCTTCCTCACCCTATTAATGCGGGCATAGTGAAAAGATACTACGCATGAATAAAGACCCGCTAGGTTGACTGGCCTGGGCAAAAATAAGGGCATCCTGGTGTTTACCTTGGGTTTTGGTAAACAACCGCTGATCCTCCAAATGGTTACTTATTTGGTTACTCGCAGGATCGATCAGATTGATCCTATGGACATAGGTTGATTTTGAAGTTTGATTAAGTTGGATAAGGCTTTAAGTAAATTGTTTAAAGTAAATTGCATAAAGGAAAGGCTTGGTAAAATAAGCAAGGCTTGAATGTAAAGGTTCGACAGGAATTTAAAAGGGAAAAGCATGTAAAATACTGGAAAAGTAAATGACTTTAATTGATAAAATTGGTGTTTCACACATACATTTCTCAACAATTCTTTCGCTCACACTGGGTACTTGAATCTAAATGAGTGACTATGTATTTATTGTGAACACACGCGAGAAACTACATGTCTACTCCTATTTATACAAAACATTCCAAGTAACCGTCGGGCAGTTACACTGCTTCGAGATTAAGCCACTTGTCACGTTCTCCATGCTCGACGCTCCAGATCCTTGCACGTTTGCACGTAGTAACTGCTGGAAACCGTTTTCCCTCCAAAGCTTTGAATTTCAAACTGCTCCCCTCTGGACCATCGAACACTTTCATCAAGAGACGTCTTCGACGAAAACTCCTTCGACGTCGAAGGCAATCAGCCTTCTTCCTTGGAAGAAATCTTCTAAGTATTTTGCCATCTTTCGACGGGCACTTCGACAGGCTTAGCCAGTCGAAAGCATCTTTCAGCTTTTAATGGCTGCCACCAATCAAAACAAAGGTGTCGAATTTAGGAGCCAACAAATTGCCCCCCAAGAATGCCTTATTTCGACTCTGAAAGAAAAAGGTATTCTTTGAAAACGCCATTCGACACCTGTTTTTCCACGCTTAGTCACAAGTTAACTTGTGCACTTTTTGTTGCTTTTTACCAACTAATGGCAATCCCAAGAAACCATCATTGATTTGATCCTAGGACGTCACTTTCAGTACGGCGTGCAGTACCAAACATCACTTCATAATTTGTCATTATGACAAATCCCAAAAACGAGGACGCACGCTGCGTCTCTCTGTTTCTGCAGAAACGGCCAAAACAACAGGATGCTGCCACGCGTCCCACTAATTCCTGCAGCATTAAATGACATTTAATGTCCTCGTTATTGGGAATTTCTCCCACTACTATAAATAGTAGTGAATATCCCATTGTGGGACTTTTCACGCAAATTAGCCTTCAAACTCCCTTGCTTTCATACAAACTTGCTCTCTTTGCAGAAAAACTCTTCCTTTTTCACTCCATCTTCATCTTCAACAATGGCTTCTGCTTCCACTGCCCCCAAGACTAACGCACCAACTGAACAACTTGCTAAGCCCAAGGTCTTTGTTACTGCTCCGGTAGTGAACGCTACAGGGAAACGAAGGGTCCCTGAACCATCTGACATCTCCGTTCGCGATGCTTACTCGCGTCACTTGATGATTCCGGTTGGATACTCCAACCAAATCTTCGCAATGTCTGGACCCATGAACCCAAGCATCTCTGAAGCTCTGAAGATCAAGAGCTATTTCCCCATCGTCGAGAAACTCAAGCCAGTAGCATGCGCCAAGAAGGACGCAGAAGACAACGAAGACCCTACACACGAGAAGATCGACCTTCGTTTCTTCAACAGAAGTGTTAGGGTCTTCAGGTCTTGCCCTAATCTGACCTCTGACTATATTGCTTGGCTAACAAAGTTGGAGAAACATCAAACTCCAGTCTGGAAGGAAATGGGAATCTTTGACCTAGTAATGCTGTCGAAGACAGGCTTAAACTACTCCCCAGAGATGCTTATAGCTTCGCTGTTGTTCTGGGATAACTCTCACTTCACCTTTCACCTTCCATGTGGGATGTTAACCCCCACACTTTTCGACGTAGCGGCCATCACTGGCCTTCGACCAACCGGAGATTACTTCGACCCGGAGGAGATGTCGGAGGACCAAATTGGCTTCTCTGAGACCAAGCCAACATATACCACCTTTATCAACCATTATCACGACAGGTCGACGGATACAGTGTCGGATGTCGAACACATAGCGTTTCTAGCCTTATGGCTAACTCGCTTTGTGTTTTGCTCGAAGTCTCTACAAGTGACCAAAAAGATGGTCACTCTTGCCACCCAGCTGCATCACCGCCAAAACATCTGTTTGGCAGAACTAATTCTGGCCAGTCTTTATGACTCAATCAGCAATGGGGTTACTCTCTTGAAACATGTCGAAGATAGGAACAGTTTGCTACTCGCTGGGCCTTTCTGGCTACTTCAACTGTGGCTCAACGCCACTTTCGAATCTTTCTTACCCAAGAAGATTCAGATAAATGAACAAGCCCCAGCGATAGCCAATAGACGTATCGAAGGAATTAGGCTGGCTCTACTGACACCTGTGGAGGATGGGCTGGAGTTTCAACAAACCTTCACTAACTTCGTTCTGATGTTCGCTCGAAGGAAGGAATTTGTTTCGACTATGGCTCCATTTGCTCAACGAAAGGTGGGGCCAGCATGGTTCACAAGGCCACATCCCAAGGAGTCGAGTGGTCCCAATGTTGATGAGCACACCATACTGTGGGAGGCATTCCTTACCCCAAGGATTATGCCTCTTCGATTTAAGAGTTCTAAGACTCATCTGAGTCTGCTTGCCTATCAACCAAATCTGGTATCTCGCCAGTTTGGTATCATCCAAACCCTGCCTTCTCCTATTTTTCAAAGAGAGAAGTCAATGTTGTACTTCTGCAACGATTATACAGAAGAAGCTGCCACCAAGCATATCGGAAGATATGCTGGTCGAACAATCCTCTCGCTGTTTAACTACCAGCTTAACTTCCTTTGCTCACCATCTTTTGAAGAGTGGTGGAGAAGCTATTATGCTGAGTACTTCTTCGACGAGAAGGACTTCATAGCAGAGTTGCAGAAGTCTTTTGTCCTTGTGTTTGACAAAGTAAAGAAATGTAAGTTCATACTCTCACATTACTTTTTATCTTTCTCTTCGACTGTTAGCCTGTTAACTTTTCCTTGTCACTTTCAGTTGTTCGAAAACCCCTAGCCAAGAAGGCTACAGAAGGCCCACAAGGAAGAGTCCCTTCGACAAAACCTCCACCGCCGGCGAAGACTATAGCGCCGGCGAAGACAACGGGCAACCAACAGGGGGAAGGCTCTTCGAGGAGGCCTCCTGCATCGGTAACCAGATTTTCTTCATTTTTCTTCTGGCTTTCGATTTTTTATTTTCGATGTAATTATTCAATCGAATTTCTATTGGTTTTCTAGGCCCCTTCGCCCAAGAAAAGGGCAGCATTGGTGGTCGAAACGGGGAGTGATGACGACAGTGATTCTCCTCCTACTCCCTTAAAGAGGCGAAAGTTAACGAAGGACGCTTCTGTTCCTGCTCCTGCCCCTGAAGGTCGAACCGTCAGAATAAAGGTCGCAGTGAGAAAGCCTAGGCCACCTGCAGTGGTCATCGAGGAACCAACTGAGGAGGAACTGAACGCTCTAGTTACCAAGCCTGTCGAAAGTGATAATTCCAGCCCTGGGGCTGAAGTCAATCCACAGGTAATCTATTGGACCCTTCTTATAACTTAGGCACAGATACCAGTATTCAACTATGTCTCTTTCGACATCTGAAGATTTGTCTTCTTTCTCTTTTTCAGGACACTACTGAAAGTTCCCCACCAAGGACTTCAGAAACTCTAGAATCTGCTGACCTTAGCAGGCCTCAGGTGCAAGATTTGGGCAATGACGAAGCCCACACTGAGAATGAGGCCAATGCTGAAACAGTGGAGAAGACAACAGAAGAACCTGTGGTGGAGGCAACACAGCCAGAAACGGTTCCTGTGGTGGACTTGTCGTCAGAAGAGAATCCTGAAGGAAAAGACCAAGGCAATGGCGAAGAGAATCAAGATGCTGTCGACGAAGAGCACCAAGGTGGTATTGGCGAAGAACACCAGGGTGACGCTAGCGAAGAACCACGAAATGACGCTGGCGAAGGACCCCAAGGTGATGTTAACGAAGAACCACAAGTCGACGCTAGTACCGCCTCAGTCCAAGTCGAAAAGCAACCAAACGAGGCACTCAGCATTCAAGAGCCTCAAGCCCAAGATAATACTGTGGCAAGGGTCACCTCCTCAAAGCACAGGTCAAAAGAGGACTTGAAAATCTTGAAACAAACTGACCCTGTCAGCTACCTCAATGCAATCATCGAGAGTAAGAGCTCTTCCGACACTAGTCAGGAAATTCCTACCCTGTCGGGGAAATCTACTGAAACTTCACCTCTTGATGATGCGTTGGCGAAGGTCAAGGCCCAGTTCTTCAAGAGAGATTTAATGAAGGCTTTAGAGGGGGACCCCACTGCTCCATCATGCTTGAAAGAGGTTTTGAATGCTGTTGATTTCGAAGCTGTGGCCCCAGAAATCTCAGACTTAATCATGGAATTACATTCTATGATTGATCAAGTCTCAGCGGATTACAGGCGCCAACGAACTTTTAACAGTCAGCTCGAAGTGCTGCATGGAAAAAGCTCATCTGCGTGGACAGCTGTCTCAGATTCGACTTCTCGAATTGCCGAGTTGTCGAAACAGAAAGCGTCTGCACAGGAAAGGTTCGATGCTATTGAGCGAGAGAATGTCTCCTTCCGAGCACAAATTGCAGAGATAGAGGCGAAGATAAACGCCAACACTGTGCTCCAGGAGGAAATTCTTTCGACTATCCCAGACACTGAGAGCCAGACTGAGATCAAGCAAGGCCTGGAATTCGCTGAGAGGGCTCAAAGCCTCGACGCTCAAATTGCCAAACTGGTGCAAGAAAAATCTTGGTGCAAAAAGAGGTTGGAGCTGCAGTATGCCAAGTATCTTCGACTCAAGAATTCTCTTTCCTTTTGATTGATTCTCTTTTGTAACCATCTTCTGTAATCGCTTTCGACAACAATTGCCATTTTGGCTGAAATTAATAAAAATTTCCATTTTGGCATTTTTATGGTTAATTCAGTTTATTCTTTTATTATTTTATTTTTATCTCTTGAAGTATAGGCTTGTATTTTTTCAAATACTTACCATTTACTCTCAAGAGCCTTTTATCACCACTTATCTCTTCGACCTCATAGGCTCCACCAGAAAAAGTTTGGATAACTCTGAAGGGTCCTTCCCATTTGGGTGACCATTTCCCCATGCTTCGATCTCGTCGATCCATGGGAAGAATTACCTTCCAAACTAAATCTTCAGGCAAAAATACCTTAGGTTTTACCTTTCTATTATAAGAGTCTTCTACTCTTTTCTTCTGAAGCCTGAGTAGGTCGAGAGCGTGTAATCTCTCTTCGTCTAAATCCACCAATTCATCTAACATCATATTCCAATAAACCTCAGAAGGAATATCATAATGCCTCTGAACTCTTGCAGATTGAAGACAAATTTCTGCTGGCAACACTGCATCATGGCCAAAAGTTAGCCTATATGGTGTTGTACCAGTGGCTTCTTTTGGGGACGTTCGACAAGCCCATAAAATCTGGTCTAACGTCTTATGCCAATTCTTTGGTTTCTTCCCAACATGTTTCTTTATCAAGCCAATCACCACTTTGTTAGCTGCTTCGACTTGACCATTCGCCTGTGCATAGTAAGGCGTGGATGTTAGGAGTTTGAAACCTGTTTCCTGAGCAAATTCCTGCATCTTTCGACCAGTGAAAACTGAACCTTGATCAGTTGTTATTGTCTTAGGGATTCCATACCTAAATATAATGTTCTTTTGAATGAATTCAATGACATTTTCTTGGTCTACATTGACTAAAGGGACAGCTTCGATCCACTTAGTGAAATAATCAATGCCTACCAATATGTATTTCTGACTCTTTGATGATGCTGGTCGAATCTCTCCAATAAGATCCAACGCCCATCCTCGAAAGGGCCAAGGCTTCACTATCGAGTGAAGTTCGCTTGCTGGTACATGCTGAATGCCTGTATGAACTTGACACTCTTGGCAACCTTTGGCGAACTCAACACAATCTTTCAGCATGGTGGGCCAATACAGTCCTTGTCGAAACAACAACCATTTCATCTTATGGCCTGCTTGGTGAGCCCCACATGCCCCAGCATGCATAGTCGAAAGGGCTATGTATGCTTCAGTTTCACTTAAACATTTCAGCAACACCCCTTCAGGCGTCTTCTTGAATAACTCATTACCCATGAGTACAAAACTCAACGCCCTGTATTTTGTTTTTCGTTCTGTCGAAGCTCCTGGATTTTGAAGATAGTCCACAATGGGTTTCCTCCAATCCTGTTCTGACAAATTATCAATGAACGAAATCTCGAAGTTTGAGTGATCAGCATATCCTAGCCTCGTCGATTCCAAGTCTGTTGGTGATAGACAAGTTGCTCTTATCTTCTCTCGAACTTCAATTGCTCTTTGTAATCTCGTTTTTGAAATCTTATACCCAGATGCAATCTGTGCCAAGTCATTGGCTATTTGATTTTCGACTCTGGGTATGTGTCGAATATTGACACTTTCAAATTTTTTCAACAAACGATTTGCTATCACAAAGTACATAATGAGATTTTCTCTTATGCATTTATATTCCTTTGTGACTTGCTTGATGACTAACTCTGAGTCTCCCATTATTTCGACTCGAGTTGCCCCCAATTCCAACAATATTTCAAGGCCAGTAATTAGAGCTTCATACTCAGCCTCGTTGTTCGAACAAGAACCTTCTATTTGGTACTTGAATGTTGTTGGAATTTTATCTGGAGAGATAATCAAGACTCCTACTCCTGTTCCATTTTTATGGCTGGAACCATCGAAGTAGAACTTCCAAGGTTCTATCTCCACATAATTAATATCCTCGACTTGAATTGAGTGGTCGACTATGAAGTCTGCCACCACTTGTCCTTTTACTGCCTTAAGAGGCATAAAGGTCAAGGAGTATTCAGTTAATGCTAATGCCCACTTGCCAATTCGACTATGCAAGATAGGTTTCGACAACATATATTTGAAAACATCAAAATGAGACGAAACGTAAACATCAACTGGTTTTATATATTGTTTGAGCTTTGTACAAGAGAAATACAGACATAGACATAATTTTTCAACTTCGCTATATCTAGTTTCTGCATCATTCAAAACTCGACTGAGATAATAAATGGGTCTTTCGACCCCATTCTCATCCTCTTGGGCTAACATACTTCCCAGAGTTTTGTCAGATGCAGCTATGTACAATCTCACACTCCTATTACTACAAGGAGGCACCAAAATAGGTGGCTTAGTGAGGTACCCTTTGATTTTGTCGAAGGCTTCTTGTTGCTCTTGCCCCCATTCGAACCCCTCTTTATTCAGTCGAAGTAAGGGTGAAAAGGCCTGAGCTTTCCCACTTAGATTAGATATAAACCTTCTCAAGAAATTTATCTTGCCTAAGAGAGATTGCAATTCCTTTTTATTCGATGGCGCTTTCGCTTCCAGAATTGCCTTCGTCTTGTTCTGATTGATTTCGATTCCTTTCTTGTGGACAACGAAGCCCAAGAAATCTCCAGCTTTCACACAGAACGCACATTTCAAAGGGTTCATCTTCAGACCATGTTCTCTCATTCTTTCGAATGATTGTCGAAGGTGGTCAATGTGACTCTTCCTGGAAACAGATTTTATAACAATATCATCAATATAAACTTGCATAAAAGTGTTAATAAAATCATGGAAGATAGTATTCATTGCTCGCTGGTACGTTGCCCCAGCATTCTTTAGGCCAAAAGGCATCACTACCCATTCGTAAGTGCCTAAGGCCCCAGGGCATCGAAAAGCTGTTTTCGACACATCCTCTTCAGCAATGAATATTTGATTATATCCTGAATAACCATCGAGCATACTCAGGTATTCGTAGCCAGCGGCAGAATCGACTAGCATTTCCGCCACAGGCATAGGATATTCATCTTTGGGGGTGGCAGCATTCAAATCTCTGAAATCTATGCACACCCTTAATGTGCCATTTTTCTTAATTACTGGCACAATATTTGCAATCCATTCGACATACCTGGTAACACGAATGAATTTGCATTTCAGAAGTCTTTCGACCTCCGTTTTGATCTTCGACAAAATTTCTGGAGCGAAGCGTCTTGGATTTTGCTTGATTGGCTTCTTTCCAGGTTTGATTGGCAACTGAAGTTCTACCAATCCTCTGTCGAGACCTGGCATTTCGTCATAATCCCATGCAAAACAGTCTTTAAACTCTTTTAGCAATTGGATTACTTCCAACCTAAGTTCTGGATCAATTTTGGCGCTGATGTAAGTTGGCCTATTCTCTGATCCTTCGCCTAAGTTGATTTCTTCTAAAGGATCTTGTGCTAACATCTTAATGTTGTTCGCCAAGGGATCCTTTTCGAAGCCCAAAGGCTCATCGTCATAGATGGCGTCGAGCCTCTGTTCTTGCATTCCATCTGGCATGATATCAGGAGGTCTTGGATCGAAATCCTTTCCTGGGCCAACAGCAGATAATTGTTGATCATTGGCCTGTGTGGCCATATACTTTACTTCGGCTTCGAGAGCCGTTATCATCTTGGTTTCGGCCACATAAGCCGAAATTCGCTTCAGAGATTGTGACTCAGTCATTATCACTGAATTCACTTCCCCAACCAGTTGGTTGGATATCAGTCAGCCCACTGAAGTCTATGTGGGACAAGTCTTCTTTGTCCCATTGGAAACCATGCTCAGGATGCAGGTATAGGGAACAAAAGGTGTTTGGCGCTGGCGCCATGTCGAAGTCAGGGGTTGGACATGGCCCTATGTGAGCCAAGTTTTTGTCGAAATCTGTTACACCCAAGTGATTCACTTCGCCAAGGTAGTAACTCTGGTCCGCCTCTATGTTTTCGACCATCCCATCTGGGCGCCATAGCAGCAGTCTTTGATGCATCGATGAAGGCACAGCGCCAACACCATGAATCCACTCACGGCCCAACAAAAGGTTGTAGTTAGGTTTGGCCGATATGACCATGAACATTGTTGGTCGAAGGATCGACCCAACTTTTATGTCGAGCTGGATCACTCCCATGGTGGTCCCAATGCCTCCCTCATAGTTGGACAGGACCATATTGTGAGGTTTAATTTCTTCATCCCTTTTGCCAATCTTTATTAGCACAGAATGAGGGATAATATTGATAGTGGCCCCACATTCGACCAATATTTTGTTCACAGTGGTCTCTTCGAGCTTAGCCCTTATGAACAAAGGTTTGAGGTGATTCTTCATCGCCTCTGTAGGTGGCTCGAAGAAGCCATTTTGTTCCTCTGTAGTGCCATTGTCCATGACAAAATAGCACACTGGCCTGTGTTTGGCCATTTCTTGTTCCACCTCCCAGTCACTGGCTTCGACTTCTACCTGTCGATTGAATTCCCTAGGCAGTACTGAAACAATGTTCACCATTATATCCAAAGTATCGTCGGACTCAGCATCATCTTCGTCTTCGACTTCGCTCTGGTTAGGCCAGACTAGCCTGTTGGTAACAGGCTCTCTCTCAAGAGGCTTTCTTTGTTTCCTTTGAGGCACATTCGAACTAGTTTCTGCCTTAGGTTCGCTGGCAGCCTCCCTTTCAGCTTTTCGCCTTCTTTGATATCTCCTCCATTGGGATCTCGACATAGGATTCTTTCCCTTGTAGTTGTTGGACACTTGAGCAACCTTGGGTGCAGCCACTTGAGTTTCTTTCTTCTGAGTTAAAGAGGAACCTCTTGGCACTTCGAAAGAATGCCATTTCTCTTCACTTGGCCTTTTCCGGCCAGATGTTTTGTACCAAGTGTCTACTGGTACATTTGTTGGAGGCCTAAAAGTCAAAGGCCTCTTGTCTTGATTAGAACCCCTTCTGGGATCGTGTCGAAGGTCAGAATTCTCCCTTCTCTTGTTCGCTGCTCTTACGCCTTGTATGTGCTCAGCAGCTTTTTTATCAAAGATAGAACTACATCTTGGACATAGCATCACCTCTGATTTCTTCTTCTGGCATCTTTGTAAAAAATCTGCCAAGTTTTCGTTTTCCTTAGGGAAAGCCGTTTTATTTGCCTGCTCTTGCCTTATGGCTTCTTCTTATGCTTTAGGGTCAGAAAGTTCAACCATGTTGATATTCATTGTATCCTTATTAGCAAGAGTTAGTTGCTTCATTTGTGCCTCCAGTTTCTCCGTCTGGCCTTGTACAGTGGCCAAGTGGGAACTGGGCTTTGGTCCAGTTTTTTGTGCTTCAGCAGTCTTCGACTTTGGGTCTTCGACCGCTTTCTGGACAGCCTCAATTGTCTTCCTGGATAAATTTCCAGAAAAACTGCCAAAGATTGGCATGTTGATGTGGTCCTTTGAGACTTCGACCATGGTAATGCCTGGCTTCTTCGACTGGATCCTGGTTACCTCTATCATGTTCACCTCAGAGGGTTCTGCATAGTGGGCTTCAGCTTTCAGTGGATTGGAGTCGACAGCCATGGGGGATTTGTCAGCAAACTTTAATCTCCCTTCCTCAATAGCGTCTTGCACAAGATTCCTGAAAAGAAAACATTGAGAAGTTTTATGGCCCAAAAAATTATGATATTTGCAAAAACCTCTCTTCTTTCTTTGATCAAGAGGAGGCACTTTTACCCCAGGGGGTACTATCATTTGGCCATCTTTAACTAGCAAGTCGAATATTTCATCACATTTTGTGATGTCAAAACTATAGGTCTTTTTTGGGAACCTATCGTTGGTCCTGTCTGGACCAATGGGATTTTTCCCATTCGAGGGGACTAACTGTTTACAAGAGTATGGAGGCCCTTGTTTTAGTTCTGCTAAATCGACTTCTCCTTCTTCGACAGCTAAAGTATCGTCGAAGGATTCTAGATCTTCATCATCCATCTCAACGTACGCTATTCTCTCTCTCTCTTGTGAGTTTTCGTTGCCTTAGCTTTTTCAGCTTTGAGGCGTTCGACTTGTCGAACTCTATCGGCCAGTTGGGCCATGTCTCTTAGGTACTGGGTATCTAGCTTCTTCCTAATGGAATAATCTAAACCGCCTGCAGCTATTTCGACCAACTCATGCTCTGGTACTTGTGTGAAACATCTCGCCTTAAGCAACCTAAACCTATTCAGATATTCGTCTATAGGTTCAGTGAAACGTCTCTTCACACTGGCCAGTTCCTTCAGGCTTATCTTGGTTTGCCCCATATAGAATTGTTCATGGAACAATCTTTCCAACTGGGTCCAATGGTGGATCGAATTGGGGGGGAGAGTTGTGAACCAAGTAAAAGCGTTCTTGGTTAAGGAACTTGGGAAGTATTTGATCCTTAGGTTTTCATTATTTGAAATGTCTCCTGCTTCGATCAAATACCTCGCCACGTGTTCGACAGTAGATTCTGTCGTGTCCCCAGAGAACTTAGTAAATTTGGGGACTTTGCTCCTAGGAGGTAGATCAGTTTGTAACACATATTCTGACAATGGAGATGTAAAGTTGGGCCTTCGAAAGCCCATGTTCATTCCATTCTGAGTCATGATTCTTTCGATCATGGTTGCCAGATTGTTTTCCAAACCCATGTTTTGGTATTGGACATGCTGAACCACTTCGTCAGCATTTTGGTTTCTGTTAACTAACCTTACCTCTGGGGCTATTACCCTAGGTTCTTCGACAGGTTGTTCTACAGGCTGTTGAGCCTGATTAATGGTGGTTTCTTCCTCTACAAATATCCCCTGATTTCCTCTTATTTGCGCCCTTTGGGGCTGTCGAATAGGTGGGGGTACTCCAAAGAAGTCAGCCAAACGCGTCATTTGCGCTGTAACTTGCTGATTCGATTGAGTAGTATTTTGTATTAGAGGATTTAGCACTGTACTCAAAGTTTGTGCCAACATTTGCACCATATCGTGGTTGCTTTCGTCCATCTGTTGCCTCAAGACTGCTGTCGAGGCATTTGTAAGGCCATGGGCTACTTGGGACGTTCCTCCTAAGAGTTGGGTCCTATTTCTATTCGCCATGCCTACTCCAGAGCCTTGGAGTGGCGAAGAAGCACTCACGAAAGGGTCTGAATACGTGGACGCAGCATTCGTCAGGCTTGCCACTTCAGAAGTTGGCATGCCATAGAATGGAATGAATCCTGGGGGAACCACTGGCCTTGTGCCAATATTTCCCCTTGGAGGGGGGGTTCCCAAAGGCATTTTGGGGCCTGTAAACGAAGTTATTAGCCCCGTGGTTGTGACTGACACTGCTGGTGTCGAACCAACATTCGTCGCTTCACTCACGGTCATATTAACCGTTGCTCCCACACTCGTTTGTGGGATTTCATTATTGTTTGGCGGATTCGCCATCTCTTCCCTTCTTCTGGCAGTATTGTTATCGTTGGTGTATATTCTACCACTCCTCAATAACATACAACTCGAAAAGATGAGATAATTTTTCAACAATCAACACACAGTCCCACTGGGCGTGCCAATTTGTTTACCTTGGGTTTTGGTAAACAACCGCTGATCCTCCAAATGGTTACTTATTTGGTTACTCGCAGGATCGATCAGATTGATCCTATGGACATAGGTTGATTTTGAAGTTTGATTAAGTTGGATAAGGCTTTAAGTAAATTGTTTAAAGTAAATTGCATAAAGGAAAGGCTTGGTAAAATAAGCAAGGCTTGAATGTAAAGGTTCGACAGGAATTTAAAAGGGAAAAGCATGTAAAATACTGGAAAAGTAAATGACTTTAATTGATAAAATTGGTGTTTCACACATACATTTCTCAACAATTCTTTCGCTCACACTGGGTACTTGAATCTAAATGAGTGACTATGTATTTATTGTGAACACACGCGAGAAACTACATGTCTACTCCTATTTATACAAAACATTCCAAGTAACCGTCGGACAGTTACACTGCTTCGAGATTAAGCCACTTGTCACGTTCTCCATGCTCGACGCTCCAGATCCTTGCACGTTTGCACGTAGTAACTGCTGGAAACCGTTTTCCCTCCAAAGCTTTGAATTTCAAACTGCTCCCCTCTGGACCATCGAACACTTTCATCAAGAGACGTCTTCGACGAAAACTCCTTCGACGTCGAAGGCAATCAGCCTTCTTCCTTGGAAGAAATCTTCTAAGTATTTTGCCATCTTTCGACGGGCACTTCGACAGGCTTAGCCAGTCGAAAGCATCTTTCAGCTTTTAATGGCTGCCACCAATCAAAACAAAGGTGTCGAATTTAGGAGCCAACACCTGGCGAACCAAAAAGGGTTCGGGAAAAAATTTAGGGATGAACCCAAAAAATATCTATAAACCCGGCAAGCCGAAAACCTGAAAAGGCGGCTTGGGCAAAAAAGGGTATCCAGGTGGACTAAAAACCCGAAAAGGCGATCTAGGAAAAAGTTAGGGATTTGAAGCGTATCACTATGTCCCATTGGATCACCTTGCGACCAGACTTCAGTATCAACTATCAAGCTCAAACGACACTGATCAATCCAGTAAGCTTCAGATAAGTAGCAAAGTGATGAGACGCTCGAAGACATAGCGGCAATAGCAGAATTGAAACTCAATGGGATTATTACACATAGTTGTTTTCTTCTCTTTGTACACTACTTTGTATATTCTTCACTCTCACGGCGGTGTTCTCCTACTAGAACATCAGCCTCTTTGTACACAACGCCTGTTATAGGAAAACTTCAGAAATCAATACAAATCGTTTCTTTGGAAGTACAAAACTGTTTGCTTTTCTTTTTTTTCTCTTTCCTGTTTGTTTTGCAAAAGCGTCCAATGACTTATTCTTGACATATGCATTTGAATATGATTTCTATTCACAAATATTTGCATAAGAAATAGAAGGACAGTTGTTCATGACTTAAGGAACGGGGCAAAGTCTATAAAACCATTTCAATTCCGACAAGTTACTCCTTCCAGCAGGTATAGGGGCAGAGACAGTTTTGAGACAAAGTCACCATTACATATGACCCCGTGACGTCTATGTTCCCCACAGAGTAGAGGAAACCAAAAGTTTTGATCTCTGCTTCCCCAAACAGGAGTTACTTTCCCCATCAAAGTTCCTTCAGAGAGTCGATATCTATATTCCCCAGCCGAGTTTTATAATCGCAAACGGTTTATAAAGCTTTCTCCCGAGCAGAGTTTATTTCTCTGACTGTGGAATCTCCCCCTGAGCAGAGATTATTGCTCTGAATGCGGAAGCTCAATCCCCAACAGAGTTTATTCTTCCAGCTACAGAAGTTCATCCCCCAGTGGAGTTTATTTATCCGAATCGAAAAAATATTCCAACAAAGAATCTCCTCTCTCAAACAAAGTTATTCCCCTATAGAGTTATTCTCAGGCAGAGTCTCTCCCCGATAGAATATTCACAAACAAAAAGGAGTAAATCCCCAGCATAGTCATCTCCATTCACCATCCCCAGCGGAAATGAAGAATTCAGCTTCCCAATACTCTTCAGCAGCGGTCCGAGATTTATTTTCCCCGACTAAGAAATACCATAATAGCATCCCATATTCATACATCATGGCATGTGCATACATATTGCATACATCACAATCTCATTTATTTTTAGAACATCATCACAATGAATTTCATACATCATGACATTGCATACGACTACCTGTTTACCTTTCAGGGAAAAGATCAAATCAACAAGCTACGTCTAATAAAGGGCTATTCCAGGATTTTCCTCAGAAAGATGTCCTCACAAGATCTTCTCTGGATCAGCCAGATCGACACTAAGATCTCTCTGATTACAATTCCAGTGGAAGAGGTTCCAACACTTTTGTTTGGGTCAGTTGAGTCGATACTAATATTCTCTTGATTACCATGCCAGTCAAAGTTAACCCAAGATTATCCCTGGGTCAGACAGGTCGACAATAAGATCTTTCTGATTACAATTCCAGTGGAAGAGGTTCCAAGACTTTCGTCTGGGTCAATTGAATTGATACTAAGATTCTCCTGATTACTATGCCAGTCAAAGTTAACCCAAGATTTTACCTGGGTCAGGCAGGTCGACACTAAGATCTCTCTGATTACCATGCCAGTTAAAGATGTTCCAAGACTTTCGTCCGGGTCAGTTGAATCGATACTAAGATTCTCCTGATTACTATGCCAGTCAAAGTTAACCCAAGATTTTCCATGGGTCAGGCAGCTCGACACTAAGATCTCTCTGATTACCACTCCAGTTAAAGATATTCCAAGACTTTCGTCTGGATCAGTTGAATTGATACTAAGATTCTCCTTATTACTATGCCAGTCAAAGTTAATTCAAGGGCTTCCCCTGGTTCAGTCAAATCGATACTAAGATTTCTATCCCAGTTGAAGACAACTCGAGACCTTTCTCTGGTCTATTCAAATTGATACTAAGATATCTATTCCAATTAAAGATGCTATGAAGCCCATAAACTGACCATATAATAGTCAATCAACAATTCAAGACACTGTGAAGCCTGGATCCTAACCAGATAATAGTTTAATCTGATCTCCCCAGTAAGTCGCTGTTAAGCCTGGAGCACGACCAGATAACAGTTAGCCTTATTATCCTCCGCAAGCCACTGTAAAGCCTGGATTCTAACCAGATAGCAGTTCACTTCTGTTTCTTCAATCAAGTGATGAGTCCTCAGTAGAGTAACGGATAACCGAGGCTCCTAAAACTCTATGTTCCAAGACAGAGACCAACATTCCTCAGCGGAGTCCTCTCTAACAGCAAGAGCAGGAATTCCCACAAAGGGATAACTCATGAAATCATCATTGTTTTGGATGGTATCTTTAAGCCCATCTCCGATGACTCTCCATCACATTCTGATGGCTTCTTTAAGCCCATCTCCGATGATCTTCCGTCATCTTTTCTAAATGGCATCTATAAGCCCATTCCCAATACTATCTACACAGTCAAGTATCATCTCAGACGAGTGCAAATTTCTGGTCACTCTAGTGTTCAATCATCTTCCACCTTTCGATCACGAAAGGCAGAGCAACCAATTTACATCCTCATGTTTAAGAAGATTGAACAGGGGTGATAACATAATTTTATATAGTATATTTGATTTAATTTTCATAGATAATGTTAGTATTTTTATTTAATTATTTCATTTTATTTCCATATTACGCCGGTATTTTTATTGTTTCAGGTATTTTATTTTAATTAGACAAATTGAGCAAAGTGAAGAAATTGAGAGAGTTATTGGACTAAGTATGCAAGAAATGAAGAAAAGGGGTGTGCAAAGCAATAATGATGGATCAAAAGGTTTATCATCTCCAAACTAGGCCCAAACAAATTCAGACCCACGCAAGCAAGAGAACCCTAAAAGTGCATGCAAGAGTGAGACGCACATCTCAACTCTTCTCCTACATTTGAGGCGCCCGCCTCGGACTTTCCCCTTAGTGGGAGGCGCCCGTCTCAACGTGGTCAATTGAGGACGTGGTCAATTGAGGCGCCCGTCTCAACGTGTTCAAGTTAGGACGAGAAATTAGAGGATAAGTGGTACGAAATTATCTCAAAAGTGGTTACATTCTACCACTATAAAAGGACATCAGGAAATCAAAATTGGGACCGTTTTTTGCTTAGAATTTTTCCAGTTTTCAGAATTTTTACTTTCATCGCATTTACTAGTTTCCAGTGTAATTCGATTCCTAGTAGTTATTTTTCCAGCCAGTTTTCTTTTCCTTTTCGAATACTTAGAATTTATTCCCGTTGAAGAACGAAGATTCTGTACGGATTGATTCAAGCTTCAAAGATTGTTTCCAGCATTATTTAATTCAGGTTCCTTATTTATATCCTTTAATTAATTATTTGCATGAGAATATTTATTTAGCCATGAATTTATTTATGATTATTAATTCCTTTAAGGTATCCATGTCTATTTTTATGAGTATGTCTGGCTAAATCATTTAAATATCGGTATGTAACGAGTTAATTTGAATGGATCCGGAATAAACAGGCTTGATTATATTTTATAAAATAAACACTTTTTCTGATTTAGTTATCTAGTTTATTTTGTTAAAAAGGTTTAGAAACCAACAGAGCGAAAGTTTGAGGTTAATAAACCGACTAAGATTAGAAACCAATAGAGCGACAATTTGAGGTTTAGAATCAGATAGTAGATACTAGGTATTGTTTTTAAAGACTGCGACAGCGTTTTAAAACCAATTAAACTTTATTTATTTTCAAAAAGTAATTTTAAAATCAATGGGATAGCGAAAGCATACATCAGAGTTTAAAATTATAATTTACTTCAATAGAGCGAAAGTTTGAGAATAGATTTTTGAATAAATACTTTTTGCTGAAAAAGATATTATTACCATTTTTTGAAAATAAGCCAGTGGAAAGCCGGATTCTTTAGTGTTAACGAAGTACATACCGATATTCGCATTATTATTATTTCAATTAGAATTAAGTTTTATTACCCAAAAATTCCCCAAATTAATTATTCGATAGCTATAGCTTTACACAGTAGTTTAGGTTACGTTAGTTCGATTTATAGTCCCTTAGGTTCGATATCTTTTAAAACTACGCGATAGGGCTGTATACTTGCAGTCTCCCGATTAATTTAGACGATAAAGTCGCGATCAAGTTTTTGGCGCCGTTGCCGGGGACTATTTAAGTTGATATCGTAATTTTATTACGAAGTATAGACTATAGCAACTATTTATTTTCCCTCTGTGTATGCCAAATACTCGCTCTCAACGCGCGCCTTTGCATATACCTATATACGATATCGAGCGTTACCTTAGATTAAGGAGACGAATTCAAGAGTATTTAGAATGCAACAACCTTCCTCCGACCAAACTTCCTGACGTTGAAGAACTCAAGAAGATGGCTGATCCTGATGCTCCTGCTCCTCGTCCTCTTAAGGACTACGCTGTTCCTTCTCAAGCAAAGCCTCATAATAGTATTGCTGCTCCTGCTATCGCTCGAAACGATTTCGAGCTAAAACCTTCGCTTCTTTCCGCCGTTCAGCAGAACCAGTTTTCTGGAGCTCCTACTGACGACCCGAATCTTCATCTGTCAGTGTTTGTGCAGTACGCAGACACTGTAAAAGCGAATGGTGTTAACCCCGAGGTGATACGATTGCGCCTATTCCCTTTTTCTCTCAGAGACAGAGCTCGCGCATGGCTCATATCTCTTCCTTCCAACTCAATCACCACATGGGATGAGTTGAAGAAAGTCTTCTTGGCTAGATATTTTCCTCCAAGCAAAACTGCTATGCTCAGAGCCAATATCAATGGTTTCAGACAAAAAGACAATGAATCACTCTTTGAAGCTTGGGAAAGTTATAAGGACATGCTTAGACTTTGTCCTCATCATGGTTTAGAAGAATGGCTGATCATTCACACGTTCTACAATGGTCTCTTGTATAATACGAGATTGACTATAGACGCCGCGGCTGGTGGCGCACTGATGAATAAACCATATACTGAAGCAAGACAACTTATTGAAAGCATGGCTCAAAACCATTACCAATGGGGTACGGAGAGAGTTAGCGTAGAGAAATCTCAAACGAAAGGTGCCATGGTTGAAGTGAATAGTCTGGATCAAGTCAACGCTAAAGTGGAAGCTCTCACTCAAAAGCTTGAGAATCTCACCACCGCTGCTGCAGCTACTGTTGCTGCAATTGCTCAAACTTGCGACTTATGTGGTATCCAATCACATCTTGCTCCAGAATGCCCACTTTTAACAGGAGTTCCAGTTGAACAAGCGAATTACGTACAGGGTAATCCTTACAGCAACACATATAACCCTGGCTGGAAGAATCATCCTAATTTTCATACAAGAGTAACAACGCGTTATACGCACCTGGACAAGCTCCTGCTACACCACCTGGTTACCCTAAGGCTATCCCAAATCATCCTAATAATGGTCCTAACACGTCTAATGCTCCTAGGAAGTCTAATTTGGAAGTCATGATAGAGCACTTCATCGCTACTCAATCCCAAACCAATAATACTCAATCCCAGACTAATAAGGATGTTCAAAATCAGAATATACACATTAATGAGCAGATTAAGCAATTATCTAACAAGCTTGATGCTTTAGCTACACATAATAAAATGTTAGAAACACAAATCTCTCAGGTAGCTCAACAACAAGCGGCTTCTGCTGCTCCTGCTGGCTCATTTCCTGGACAGCCTCAACCTAATCCCAAAGGACATGCAAATGCTGTTATCTTAAGAAGCGGAACAGAGTATGATGGACCTGTAGATCCCAGAAATAATAGCCCAGCTATGCAACAAAATTATGATAAACAATCTGAAACTAAAGATAAAGAAGAAAAGGAAAATCAGAGAGATAATAATGAAGATACCACGCAAAAAGATGAAACTTATGTACCGCCACCACCTTATAAGCCTCGTATCCCATACCCTTAAAGGTTAGCTAAAACTAAGAATGTGGGTCAATTCAAGAAATTCGTGGATCTTCTGAAACAACTTAATGTTACAATTCCTTTTACCGAAGCTATAACTCAAATGCCCTCCTACGCTAAATTCCTTAAAGAGATTATATCCAATAAGAAAAAGCTAGAGGATAATGAAACTGTCATGCTTACTGCTGAATGTAGTGCAATTATTCAAGACACAATGCCTCCTAAACTCAAAGACCCTGGAAGTTTCTCTATTCCATGTGTAATTGGCAAATTTGTCATAGATAAAGCTTTATGTGATCTTGGAGCCAGTATAAGTGTGATGCCATTATCTATATGCAAGAAACTTGAAATGGGAGAACTCAGACCAACCAAAATGTCCGTTCAATTAGCAGATAGGTCAATTAAATATCCTGCAGGAGTTCTCGAGAATGTTCCTGTACGCATTGGCCAATTCTATATACCAACCGATTTCATTATCATGGACATAAGGGAGGACGAAGTTACCCCAATCCTTCTTGGAAGGCCTTTCTTAGCTACAGCCGGTGCAATTATAGATGTAAAAAGAGGAAAACTTACTTTTGAAATAGGTGAAGAGAAAATCGAATTTATCCTCTCTCAATTCCTGAAAGCACCTGCAATTGAAGATACTTGTTACTTCATGGATATCATCGATGAATGTAGAAAAGAAGCTGAGCTTGAAAATGAAGACAATCTCGATGAAAATCTGAGTAGTAATCTAAGTGAATGCTTAGCTATAGCACCAGATCCTACACAATGTTTAAGGAAACCACCCCTAGAACTCAAAACACTTCCTAAAAATCTAAGATATGAATTCCTAGATCCCGAACTCGAACGACCAGTGATAGTCAACGCAGAACTTGGCGAAACCGAAACTGAAAAACTTTTACAAACTCTGAGAAAATATCCAACAGCCTTAGGATATAATATCACTGATCTTAAAGGAATAAGTCCCTCTATCTGTATGCATCGCATTATGCTAGAAGAAGATTGTAAAACTTCAAGAGAACACCAGAGGAGACTAAACCCGATTATGAGCGAGGTTGTGAAAAAGGAAGTTATGAAGTTGTTAGAAGCAGGAATCATATATCCTATATCTGATAGCAAATGGGTTAGTCCTGTGCATGTTGTACCTAAGAAAGGAGGTGTCACAGTAGTCGAAAATGAGAAGGGAGAAATCATAACTAAAAGAGTCGAATCTGGATGGAGGATGTGCATCGATTATTGTAAACTTAACAAAGCCACCAGAAAAGATCATTTCCCTTTACCATTTATTGATCAAATATTGGAACGTTTAGCTAGACACTCTCATTTCTGTTTCTTGGACGGTTATTCAGGTTTCTTTCAGATACCTATTCATCCTAATGACCAAGAGAAAACAACTTTCACATGCCATTTTGGAACCTTTGCTTATAGAAGAATGCCATTTGGTTTATGCAATGCTCCTGCAACTTTTCAAAGATGTATGATGGCAATATTTGCTGATTTTCTGGACAATATTATGGAAGTCTTCATGGACGATTTTTCCGTTTGTGGACAAAGCTTTGAAGAATGTTTAGAAAATTTAGAAAGGGTATTAGAACGTTGTGTGAAGGTTAATCTAGTGCTTAATTGGGAGAAATGCCATTTTATGGTACAAGAAGGAATTATTTTAGGACACATTATATCCAAAAGAGGAATTGAAGTCGATTCTGCTAAAATCGAAGTTATTGAGAACCTTCAACCTCCAAAAACTGTTAGAGAAATCCGAAGCTTTTTGGGACACGCCGGTTTTTATCGACGATTCATTAAAGATTTCTCTAAGATAACTAAACCCCTAACTGAGCTATTAATGAAAGACGCCGAATTTATCTTCGATGAAAAATTTTAGAAGCCTTTCAAACACTTAAGAAAGCATTAATTTCTGCGCCTATAATGCAAACTCCAGATTGGAATGAACCTTTTGAAATAATGTGTGACGCAAGTGACTATGCCGTAGGAGCTGTTTTAGGACAGCGAAAGGATAAAAGACTCCACGTCATATATTATGCAAGCAGAACCCTGGACGAAGTGCAGATGAATTATGCTACAACCGAGAAAGAATTCTTAGCAGTGATCTTCGCATTAGACAAGTTTCGTTCCTACTTAGTAGGATCCAAAATAATCATATACACTGATCATGCTGCTATTAGATATCTCCTAGCCAAAAAGGACGCTAAACCTAGACTCCTGAGATGGATATTGCTACTGCAAGAGTTTGATTTAGAAATCAAAGATAAGAAAGGAACCGAAAATGTTGTAGCAGATCATCTCTCTAGACTAGAAAATCTTAAACATGAACAAGTGCCGATCGATGATGAATTCCAGTATGATAAACTAATTGCCCACTTGGAAGACACAGAACCAGATAAACTCATGGGAACCACCTTAGCCGTCTCCTCAGTGCCTTGGTATGCCGATTTCGTAAATTACCTCGCTGCAGGCGTTTTACCACCTGAACTTACCTACCAACAGAAGAAGAAATTCTTCCATGATCTTAAACAGTATTATTGGGATGAACCTTTACTTTTCAAGAGAGGTCCCGATGGAATTTTCCGCCGATGTGTGCCAGAAGAAGAGATTGAAAACATTATAAAACACTGTCATTCTGCACCTTACGGAGGACATGCGATTACATCCAAAACTTGTGCGAAGATCTTACAATCCGGTCTCTATTGGCCTAATTTATGGAAAGACGTACATGCCACCATCTTAAAATGCGACAGGTGTCAACGCACCGGTAATATATCTAGACGTGACGAAATGCCACAAAAAGGCATTTTAGAAGTCGAAATCTTTGATGTGTGGGGGATAGACTTTATGGGACCCTTTCCATCTTCATCCGGTAACAAGTATATACTCGTGGCTGTGGATTATGTCTCAAAATGGATCGAAGCTATAGCTTCTCCAACAAATGACACCCGAGTGGTAATTAAGCTGTTCAAGAACATAATTTTTCCTAGGTTCGGTGTACCCAGACTCGTTATAAGTGATGGTGGATCTCATTTCATTTCCAAAATCTTTGAAAAATTATTAGGAAAATATGGAGTTCGACATCGCATAGCTACACCTTACCATCCTCAAACTAGAGGACAAGTTGAAGTTTCAAATCGCGAGATAAAACAAATCCTCGAAAAAAATGTCGCTACGTCCGGAAAGGACTGGTCCTTTAAACTTCACGAAGCTTTATGGGCTTATAGAACTGCCTATAAAACTCCCATCGGTACCACCCCTTTCAAGCTTATTTATGGTAAGTCATGCCATCTCCCAGTTGAGTTAGAACACAAGGCCTATTGGGCCATTAAGAATCTGAACTTAAGTTACACTGCCGCTGGAGAGAAGCGTATCCTGGATATTAATGAATTGGAAGAACTTAGACAGGATGCGTACGAAAATGCTAGGATTTACAAAGAGCGCACAAAGAAATGGCACGATAAGCATATATCTAGGAAGAATTTTAACATAGGTGACTTGGTATTACTATTTAACTCACGATTAAAATTATTTCCTGGAAAATTACGATCTAGGTGGTCCGGACCTTTTGAAATTACTCGAGTTTATCCAAGTGGTGAAATAGAGATTAAGGGACCTTCGATTGAACCGTTTATAGTTAACGGGCAGCGTTTAAAACATTACCATCTAAATGAACTCGAGGGAACTTCTCAAACGATAAATCTAGACGAGCCACACGCTCGATTAGAAGCCTAGTTTTTAGTCTTATTTGTCGAGCTTACGACATAAAACAAAGCGCTTTGTGGGAGACAACCCACCCCTTTTTTTATTATTATTTATTTTTTTTTATTTTTTATTTTCCTTCTTCTTATTTTTCATTTCTTCTTTAGTCTATTATTTTTCGTTTCCTCTTTGTCTTATTTCTTTCTATTCTATGTTTTTTTTTCTTTCTTTCTTCTTATCGGCATTTTGGCCAATGCTGATCTTCTTTATTTTCCTTCTCTTCAGGCTATTTCTTGCTACTTATTTCTCTTCCCGCTATGTCTCGAGTTGACAATATGCCAGTTAGTTTCAGAGGGAGAAATCAACGCACCAAATATGGAGTTTGATCCGAGCGTGAGATGTTACCTACTATTTACCCTCATCACGGTGCTATGACTGCTCTTGGTATTCGTGATAGTGTGCTTTTTCTGCTGAATCAGATTGGGTGGGATAGTTCACGCTTGATGACTTGCTATGCCACTTATCGGAACCTTACTTTGGAGTTCCTCAGCTCTTTGATGTACTTTCCTACTCATGGGTTCGCTTTACGCCGTGGACTTATTATCTTCAGACTTTTTGGTATCACTTTCAAATTTAACCATAAAGAATTGGGTGAGCTTCTTGGTTTTCCTAATGGCATAGGAGTTTATCATGAAACTCAGGAGGAGTGTCTTGGATTTAGAGAGCTTGACTATTTTTGGGGATCTATTTCTGGAATCCTTAACCCTGAGCCCGAGGACTTTGTATCAGAGAATATCCACAATCCGGCCTTCAGGTATTTCCATAAGATTCTGGCCCACACCATTTTTGGAAAACCCCAGAATGTCACTACTGTTTCTAAAGATGAGCTTTTTATCATGTATTGTGCTTCGCAAAACCGTCCGGTTAATGCGATCACTTATCTGATCCGTACCTTTGTGGATCTCATTGATAATGATCATGCACCCATTCAGATGGGAGGTCTCGTCACTATGATTGCGAATGTTGTTGGACCTCGACAATCCTTTAAGCATCTGAATGCTTTTACTGGTATTACTTGCATGACCATCGAGTTCTATTTCAACACTGGTATAATTGGTGATCTTGGCCCGACTCAGTTTACCTTGTTGATTAATGGTCAAGTTATGCAGCTGTTTACCTTGCCTAACCCTGCTACGAGTGTGCATAACAAAGCCAACTGGCTTTTTGGTCTTGATCAACAGCCTTCTCCGCCCCGCACTCCTGAGACTCCACAAGATTATGAGGTCTTGGAATATTCTGAGGAAGATCCCACTGCTCCTTCAGGTTATTATGATATGGGCCCTCCTCAGCACGATTCTACCGCTCACTCTGTTGCTCCTGACACCGTTATGCATGAGGCTCCTACCACTGATTATGCCCTTGTCATCCACGCTCTCCAGGTGGAACATCAGGCTTTGAGGGACGATTTGACTAGTTTGCGAGCAGATTTCTTTGGTTTTATGGATACTGTTTCTGCGAAATTTCAAGAAGTCTTCGCTTACTTTCATTCTCCCTCCGCTCCTAAGGCAGGACCATGTAGTGGCTAGAGTTTTTAAGTAGTTCATTATATTTAGCTTAGTTTGATTTTGTTAGGAATTACAATATTTTCGTTATGTTTTTATGATTTACTTTCCAGACACATGACTCGGAAAATTGTAAGCAACTTTGGTCATCATTTTAAAAAGCCGTTCACGTTATTTTCCTATAATTATATTGCAGCTTAATATATTGTATGGTATAAAAATATTTTGTTATAGGAATATTAGTATTATTACATGCATACTGTCATTCACGCGCCTGTTCCCCAACAAGCTGAGACGCACGCCTCAGCCTAACGCGTTGACAGGAGGCGCACGCCTCCAACTTCCCATGCAGCTTTGAGACGCACGCCTCACGTGTGGTCTCCTATGTCAGGCGAGCGCCTCAGCATTTGTCTCGCGCAGTAAAAGTTGGTCTCCCTGCATTTACTTGTCTTGTCCGTTTAGTTTTCCCATTCACCCCATTAATTCAAATTCAACACTCTTTATTCCCATTCAAACTATATTCCTTCCATTTCCCACCATTAATCTCCATTCAAATTTTCCCCTCCATTTTCCAACACCCACTTATTATAATTTATCACTCTTAACTCTCCCTCTACTATAAATACCATTCATCCTTCTTTCTATTTTCACAACATTTCTAACCATCTATACCATTTCATCTCCTACACCCATATTTTCTACTTCTTTTTTTTCTTCTTCTACCCATATCCATCCATGGCTCCACGAAACAACCAAAGACAAGTTAAGCCCGACCGACCACCACCCGACCTATCCAATATCATTTTCCGCGATAACGACGACGGTCAACAACAACAAAAGTATACCAAATTCTATACCCGTTCCGTTGTCCCTACAAAATACATAAGTTCGGAGTGTTTGGAAACCTTAGGAATGACCGATAGCATCGTATTAATGCTCAATAACACCAGTTTAACCAGTCTATGCACAAACCCATGTCCAACTTATGAACCACTCGTGCTTGAATTTCTTAGTTCCTTCTGTTACACAACACCTGTCGACGATCCCTACACAACCGGAACCGCCAACTTCCGCATGTTCAACCAAGAGTACTCTCTTGATCAAGAAAGAGTCGCCGAACTCTTATCTTTCACTCGCGGCGAGCATGTTCATTACAAGCCTTTCGACGATGACCACGATCTTTATTGGGATCAAGTCGGCTTCTCCTTATGGAATGATCTAACCGGTCAACCAACAGAAAGTCGGCGCGATCTCTATGCTTCTCAAATACATAACCCGGCATTAAGGTACTTTCACCGCGTTCTTGCTAACACCATCTTTGGTCGGACCAATAATCACAAGGTCAACCAAAATGAGCTGTTCATCATTTTCTGTGCCCTTAATGGTTAGGCTGTCAACGTCGCTCCTTTCATGCTCAGTCACATCCACACATGCGCGAACGCGGCAGGTACTAATCCCTTTGTTTTTGGAGGCATCATCACATCTTTAGCATTTGCTTTAGGCCTTTCCGCCGAGCTACTTTCTTTGTTACCATACATGATGCCAGCCACTCTTCTCGATGTCATCTATTGCCGAGATTTCCACATAATCTCTCCAAGACATGATGGCCGGTTTACATTGGTGATAAATCATCGTCCAATTCCTGATATTGTGTTACCTTGTCCGAATCGTATCGACGTCCGAGTCCGTGCAAATTAGCGTTATGCTCTTGATGCACCTGCCGCCCAACAACCAGATAATCCCGCTGCAAATTTCGCAGCCATGCAGGCTCATATGCTTCGTCAAGATCAGTTGTTCCATGCCATGCAACAAAACCAAGCTGAGACTTTACGTCTCGTACAAGAAGTACAACGTGATCAACAAGAGATGCGACGCGAACAACAATAATATGCTTTTCGCCATGATCGTAACCTCGAATCTTTACAAGCTCGCATAGCAGACGCACTTCATCTTAATGATTCTAATTCTGACGTAGGACGAAGACCTCGTACTAGAGGACGAAGAACAAGAGCTCATGATTCTCAAAGCAACGAGTGATCGCCTTTCTCTTTTCATCTGATCTCCTTTGTTTTTATCGCATTGAGGACATTGCTCCTTTTAAGTATGGGGGAGTCAGATCATTTCCTTGTTCATTTCCATTTCCCTTGCTCTCTTTGTAGTATTTTTCCTTTTATTTCTTTTCTTGTATTGCAAAATTTCAATTCAATAAAATACTTATTTATGCAAATTTTAATCTCTTATACAAAAATTTGTGCTTACTCGAATTCCCCCTATTTCTTGAGCCATAACAAATAAAATAAAACAATTTTAAACACGCATTTATAAAACATTATTCAACTCGTATTAAGGTTGCCTATTATAAATAAGAATTCGAGCAACTTAGCAAAATTTCTATCGTCTTAACACTTCAAAACCCCCGATGTGTTGGATCGATTTAAGTACTTATTATACCAAAACCTTTAAAACTTAGTTTTAGATTAGCCCCGAGTAGTTTATTAAGCAGTCGGCACCGCCATAAAACACAAACTACGTGGGGAGCTGATGAATATAAGTGATTGATCAAATATTCTTAAGAAATTGCTTTTATCTGAAGATGCACTTATTAAGTTAGATGATCCTTACCAGATCATTTAATCCAACAGTTGCAGAAACTATAAATTTAAATGCATAATAATCCATTATAAATTGGTTCAGTGGTCCCTGGTGCTGAACTTGGTAGGGCGAATTACGGTTCGATCCCCCGCAATTTTTAATTGGAAAAAGGGAGTACCATATGATTAAATTACCAGAACTCCTAGCTGGCTTACTAAGATCAAATTCACTAACCAGTTACTCCACTATGTGCGTGTAAGGTAAAGGGCTTAATGTGATTGCACTAGAATGAAAACGGGTGAAATAAAACATAGTATTAGGTTAAGCTATAATGACATGACTTAAATTGGTCTGCTTAAATGGGGTTATCCAGTGTTCCTACGGTAACTTTGGTGTTTAAGTTCGACTTAAATTCTCTAACGAAAAAAAATTCAACTTGCAACCTGGTACGAAGTGATGTATGTTCTTATATCTATGTTTAATTGCGCGTCAGTGATTTTCACCTTTTCACTTTTGCTTGAGGACAAGCAACGGTTTAAGTATAGAGGAGTTTGATAACACAATTTTATATAGTATATTTGATTTAATTTTCATAGATAATGTTAGTATTTTTATTTAATTATTTCATTTTATTTCCATATTACGCCGGTATTTTTATTGTTTCAGGTATTTTATTTTAATTAGACAAATTGAGCAAAGTGAATAAATTGAGAGAGTTATTGGACTAAGTATGCAAGAAATGAAGAAAAGGGGTGTGCAAAGCAATAATGATGGATCAAAAGGTTTATCATCTCCAAACTAGGCCCAAACAAATTCAGACCCACGCAAGCAAGAGAACCCTAAAAGTGCATGCAAGAGTGAGACACACGTCTCAACTCTTCTCCTACATTTGAGGCGCCCGCCTCCGACTTTCCCCTTAGTGGGAGGCGCCCGTCTCAACGTGGTCAATTGAGGACGTGGTCAATTGAGGCGCCCGTCTCAACGTGTTCAAGTTAGGACGAGAAATTAGAGGATAAGTGGTACGAAATTATCTCAAAAGTGGTTACATTCTACCACTATAAAAGGACATCAGGAAATCAAAATTGGGACCGTTTTTTGCTTAGAATTTTTCCAGTTTTCAGAATTTTTACTTTCATCGCATTTACTAGTTTCCAGTGTAATTCGATTCCTAGTAGTTATTTTTCCAGCCAGTTTTCTTTTCCTTTTCGAATACTTAGAATTTATTCCCGTTGAAGAACGAAGATTCTGTACGGATTGATTCAAGCTTCAAAGATTGTTTCCAGCATTATTTAATTCAGGTTCCTTATTTATATCCTTTAACTAATTATTTGCATGAGAATATTTATTTAGCCATGAATTTATTTATGATTATTAATTCCTTTAAGGTATCCATGTCTGTTTTTATGAGTATGTCTGGCTAAATCATTTAAATATCGGTATGTAACGAGTTAATTTGAATGGATCCGGAATAAACAGGCTTGATTATATTTTATAAAATAAACACTTTTTCTGATTTAGTTATCTAGTTTATTTTGTTAAAAAGGTTTAGAAACCAACAGAGCGAAAGTTTGAGGTTAATAAACCGACTAAGATTAGAAACCAATAGAGCGACAGTTTGAGGTTTAGAATCAGATAGTAGATACTAGGTATTGTTTTTAAAGACTGCAACAGCGTTTTAAAACCAATTAAACTTTATTTATTTTCAAAAAGTAATTTTAAAATCAATGGGATAGCGAAAGCATACATCAGAGTTTAAAATTATAATTTACTTCAATAGAGCGAAAGTTTGAGAATAGATTTTTGAATAAATACTTTTTGCTGAAAAAGATATTATTACCATTTTTTGAAAATAAGCCAGTGGAAAGCCGGATTCTTTAGTGTTAACGAAGTACATACCGATATTCGCATTATTATTATTTCAATTAGAATTAAGTTTTATTACCCAAAAATTCCCCAAATTAATTATTCGATAGCTATAGCTTTACACAGTAGTTTAGGTTACGTTAGTTCGATTTATAGTCCCTTAGGTTCGATATCTTTTAAAACTACGCGATAGGGCTGTATACTTGCAGTCTCCCGATTAATTTAGACGATAAAGTCGCGATCAAGGGGCAACTGTTGTACCCCAAAATTTGCCCTCTCATGTTTTTCCAAGATTTCCTCTTGCATAGGTGGTTACAAACCTTTTCCTAAAGAAAAGGAAATTTTTCAAATGATGGTTAAGTATCTTTCCATTGGCATCTGCAAAAGGTCCTTTGATTGGCGTAGGGCCTTTCGATGGGCATTTCCAACAATGCAGCTTCGACGGGCATCTTAAATAAGATTGTTTTTCATTAGAGCGTACAAAGTGCCTTTCGACAGGCATGCTAACCAAGTAATGTTCGATTGGAATTATGGCCAAGCCCTTCAATTGGCATGGACACAAGATCTTTCAATTGGCTTCATGACAATCCTTTCGATTGGCATTGTGTCAAGGCCTTCGATTGGCATTCAGAAAGACCCTTTCGTTTGGCACCTTGGGCCAAGCCTTTCGATTTGCATGGCAAGGGATCCTTTGATTTAGCATTGTGTCAAAGCAGCTTCAACATGCATGTTAACCGTGTCCTTTGATTGGCATGGACAATATCTTTCGATTGGCATAGCAAAGGACTCTTTGATTGACATTTCAATAAATACCCTTGGATTGGTATTTGGACAAGGGCCATTCGAAGAACTCCTTCCAGGACATTCGAAAGAGGCCATCAAGAGGGCACTCGAAAAACATGTCCAGGTACACTGAACATGAAAAAATGGCATGTTTTCCTTGCAAATATGGTAAGAATTCAATGTTGATCATGGATTCAATTTTTGAATTAAAGGCCAGATTCTTGCCTTGTTTGTTCACAACTCCATAAGAGTTGATTCGAACAGGGTGACTCTTTTCAAATCAAGCAATCGAAGTAGAGGGCGACTCAATTGAAGGGGCTATGACATCTAAGCTGGGGCATTTCGAATTAGAGTTTAGAGCTTTCGAAGAAAATAATGCTCTGATTAGGAAAGCTCTGAGTAATTCAAATTAGAGCTTAAACCCATCGAAGAGAGCAAACTCAAAGGGAAATGGATCTGCAGGGGCAGTTCAGCTTTCGATTTTCATCATATTGGAGGCCCAAACAACTCATAACAGGCTGGCAGTAACGCATGAAAATAGATTGGCACGTGATTGAATCAAATATATCAAGTTTTTATGAAGAAATCAAATCAAATCTCCATCATAATGGACCAAGATTTGATACACAAATGTTGACCTAAATTCCCTTGTCTATATAAACCTCATGATCTCCGAGAAAAAACACATAGAGACGGAGACTGCCACACAGAGACACACATATATTGCTTCGTAAAGAAACGCAACCTGCCCCACGAAAGTCCAGAAAATAGCATCAAATTCCAAAGTTGTCAAAACTCCATTGCAGGCACCTTCCATCCAGGTTAACACTCTAATTGTGTTCTTGGAGTTCACACAGGCGTACACTCGTTCATGCTCCAGCCATCTCACACCCAGGACTGCAGATCCAGGCGCCTCCAGTGATAAAAATGTTCAATCCCACTTAATCTTAAATTAGACTCATGGTTGCATGTTCATAGCTTTTGTTATTATTTGTGAGCGATTTAACAAAGCGTATGCAAGTTGCAGTGTTCATACGTTCGAACACCATGGATAGAGTTTTTCGAAGATGGTTACTTTTGAAACCCATGATACCGGCTATGACAAACCAAAACCAACCCAGATTCGGGTTCAGGGATTGATTTCGAATGGGATGTTTAATGTTTTGTTTAGTTTTGAATTAACTAATTTGCAGGACCAAAAGAAGGTGTCATGTATTTCGAATGAGCAAGCAGCTCAAGTGGTGAAAGGGAATTCGTGCAATCGAAGGGACCAGGGTTCGAATCCCAAGCCTTGCATTTTCAATTTCTAACGAATTTGCTTGCAGATCTAGCACCCCCAAGACCCTCAAACGAGGTCTTCAATCAACTCATTAGATCGAAGAGCAACCCAAGCCTCTTCGATCCAGGCCTTACTTCCAAGAATGCATTCTTTTTGTTTCCTGTTTTTGGTCTTTCGATTTTGTTTCCTTTCTTTTGGTTGTTTGTCCTTACTTCTTCTAAGCTTTAATTAACTTAAAAAAACCCAAAAAAACATTAGGCTTAGTTTTTTTTATATTAAATTAATTTTGTCAATTAATTAATTAATTATTTTAATATTTTCTTAAAAAAACTAAAATTTAATAGACTTATAATTTTTAATTCAATTTCTTTTCATAACAAAAATAAACAAAAAATTCCTTTCACTTAGGATTTTAGACGTATTTTCAGTTCATGCGCGCGTTTATTTACTTTAACATTTTTTGTTAATTATGTAACTGTGCCCGGTTTGTAATAGCTTAATTAAGATTTTATTTCTGCACTTTATTTCTCAGTAATCATTTATGTATCTACACCAAAGCCTTGTAATAGCGTATGACCTTTATTTCTCGCTTTTATATTTTATATGCTTGTATATAATTTCTAGCAACCTAGGCGTGTATGATTAATCGATCAATCGGTAGATCACTAAATTCAAGGTGAATATATCTGAAAAAAGCACACTGATGCACACTTGCACCCTTAGGGTATGCCTCACTCGGTTGCCTTCAAATTACGGTCACAATTCTCAAAAGTGAGAATTCTTAGTGGCTGTCTTTAAGTCTAGATATCACTAGTCCCTCGATGACCCTCTCGACGGTTGCCTCGGTATAAAAGTGATCTTAGGGCTTTAGGGAAGTCAATAAGAGATCTTGCCCTGTTGCCTTAGTGATCGTACGTCCCTTTCGATAGTCCCTCAAACATCCAAAAACTAGGGCTACCTACTCATTAATAGTAGTATAGCACTGTGTAAAGGATATGTGGAAAAGAACAAGCTTTTTCAAGTAGGTAGATAACTGTTAGGTACTTGCTCAAACAATCCTTTTCACACACTTTCATACACTTTTCAAACAAAGTTTTCAAAACGCTTTATCACACTATTGAGGACTGATACAAGGGTTATCATTAAGCGAATCGCTGCACTAAGGCATTTTCAAACAAAAACTTTTTTACACAAACACACAAGCAATTTTCAAAAGATGAGCAAGTACCTAAGAGCTCGTGGAAAACCACGGATGGAAAGAGTGCTAACACCTTCCCTTTCCATAATCTACCCCTTACTCAGAAATCTTGAAAAAAGGTATTTTTCTGTTCTTTTCACCGTTTCCTTTGTTTGATAAAAGAAAATTCGGTGGTAACTCTTGCTTACCGCAACATTTGCAAACAAAAAACGCAAACCAGTATAACAATCAGTTCTGCTACCGTATCACAGAATTCTTCACCAAGCGAATCAGTATAAACTGTATTACCAAGCATATTACGCCACAAATAAATGATACAGTTTGTCTTCTATCACAACAGAAGAGACATCCAGTTGGTGAGAAAGAGTTTGACAATTGGCCGAATAAGAATTGGACTTTTGGAAGAGACACCAGACATGTGTTGGGATTTATACTTCAACCCCTTTAGAGTATTCAATATCAAAATTGGGTATCCCAGAATATGGGATACATCTAGCACGTGCATTACAATCAGAAGAGATGTTTATAGGAGGAGGGCTCCAAAGATCAGAGCTTCCAATTTAACTTCCATCGGGCAAAGAAATAACTGGATGTAATGCATTGGGATCGCATCAACATGCTCATCAGGCTTCTTCTGTCTTTTCTTAAAAGCCTAGCCCAATGAATTCACTTGGGGAACAAAGACTGGTTGATGTTGAACAAATAAGGGAACACAAAGCTGTGGAGAGTGCCCCTGATTGAACAGTCATATGCCCTAGTGTAGTAAAATGATCTGGAAGGGAATTTATAGATGGTATTGAAGTACGGGGTCAAACCCATTGAAGCTCGAACAAGTGCGGAGACCAATGAGAATGAAGCACTGATATAAGACCAAATTTTCTTCATATGTATTCTAAACTCGCTGGTAAAACAAGTTTCTTGAATTCACATAGTGAATGGGAACCATCTGCCGATAAGATGTTCCAAGAACTCAAGATTGTGTAGCACTCCATGGTTGAAAGTAATCTCCAAAAGATGAGGAGAAGAGAGAACCAACGGCGGCAGTAAGTGCAAGATTATTGACATTATCATCAGAGCTTCAATAAGGGATGGAAAAGTTTAGCACAAGACTTACAAATATGATTCCTTGGAAATAACAGAACATGTACGTTAAGCATGTGGTTAACCGTGTTATGTATGTAAAGACATGGGATAAAAGTTCCATCACTTCTAAATATGATTGCTGCATTGTTTCTGAACCATATGAATATTACCAGATCAAAGGTTCGACATAGCTTCCACACATACCAGAACCAAGTACCATGTAGATCATCAATTGTACGGGATCAAGGCTTCTGGAATATCAGATACTGTTGAGCCTTTTCTGAACATGTTGGGAATACCAAGATCGAAGGCTCAAATGAACCTCCAAGTAAACAAGTTAGGAACTCAGGAAACAAATCCGAGAACCCCATAGTCACCAACAGAATATAGCATATAAATAAGTCACCAACAGAAATCCAAAACATGACCATTAGAACCAATAGTCACTGTCTGATCATAGTCACCATCAGAACATGAGTATCCATTTGAACATAGTCACCATTTATACCTGTAATAATAATTCCCTCCCCCTCACAGATGACAACTAGGTCAGGGTAAGGCAAAGGTAACTCGAAAATCATGGGTTCGCTTGAAAGTAAAACCATCGCAACACAGACGTGCATAATGAAAATACCTCCGATTGAACCTCATCCGAGTGTGGTATATGACATGACTGTACTAGTCGGACCATGTCCTATAGCCGTCATTCCCCAACTCTATTCCTAGGATTCCTAGATAGTACACTCTGGCCTAGGTACTGGGCCTTTTACCTCAATAATAGCACCCATCCAATCAAGAAGCAGATCCAGTACAACAACAATATATGGAAAACAGTAAAATGCAATGCATACATATGCTCAGGTAATCATGTATGGATGAATAAACTGAAATCATATAAATAAACACCTAAAGAGAAGAAAATAATAGCTATGAGTGACTCCGGATGGACCAGCAATTGGTTGACCTATCCCCGGTGAAGCCGCCAGCTGAAACAACCAGCTGAAAATCATCAAATAATGAAGTCGCCATCGAACGTCTTTTATCCCACATTAAGGGAAAGGTAAGCATCGAGAAAACCTGAGAAGGGATAAGTCACGGTCTTGCGACCGAGAGATCGGGTAAGGGAGTCTATTATGCGAGGGGAATGTATTAGCACCCCACACGCCCGTAGTATTCTACAGTATCCACTCTTGTTATTCTAATCTTATGGGTGTGTTTAAACTATGCCTACTGTTTATTACTGAGGAAGATTTCATGCAAAATAAAGGAGAAAAGAATGTAGGGAAAATAAAGTTGTACTCACTTGGGCCCTACCCCAATGCCTACGTATCCTTTTTGAGGAATCAGAGTTACCGTAGTTTGGCTCACATGTTTTTATTTATTTGTGTTTTTTACGGACATTGTTAATTCCATCTTCTTCCGCAGCTCGTCCTTTAGAGACTTACGCATTGGCACATAAGTAAATTAATCATGTCCTTACTGAAAAATCTTTTAGAGAAAAGGTACTTGAGCGCACAAAAAAGTTTTGAGTTGGTGTGTATTTTGTTACCTTGAAAAAGGGTTTAAGTAAGATTAGCATGTTTTTGATTTGCTAAGAAAAAGAGTTTTAGTTTTAAATGCAAGGATGCAAGAAGGGAAGAAAAGAGTGTAAGGGAGACTAGCCTATTTCTAAACCTAATGCTATCATATAATGGTAGTCCTAAGGTTTGGGTTAACAAAAAGGGAAACGTCTATCTAATGTTAGCATGCATGGTTTGCAACCTAAGTGTAGCGGTGAAAATCGGAGATCGAGCTATTAATTAACTCGACTCGCAAAAGCAAGAGTCGCCACCGCGCTTTATTATTTCCAAGGGAAAAGGGAAAAGTGCGAAATAAAACCCTAAAGTATGCAATGTATAATAATACTTAAAAGTAATGAAAATACAATGCGTTTTGAAAAGAGATCGAGAATTCGGGGGTTGGTTATACAGTGGGAAGGTATTAGCACCCAATGCATCTGCGGTACTCCGCAGGAACCTTTTGAAATATCTGTTTTTGGTTAAAATTGTTTGTTTGATTAAAATGGTTCGTTTGGCTAAAAGTCGGTGTTGGAGAGATTTTGAAGATACGACGACCTAGTGTCGAAGTTTTGACTTAAAAGGTGTGAGTTTGAAATTTGAATCTTTTAGGAAAATTATCTTGAGTTTAGCAAAATAGTAAACAAACAAAAAAATGAAAAAAAAGTATTCGCACGATCGGATGAGATGTATTTGATGACGTGAAGTCAACTGAGTTGAATCATTTCCCTTGGAATTAAATCATAAGCAGGTAGATCTAATATTCGAGTAAGGAAGCATAAATAATAAAAATCCACGAGAAACGAACAAGGTAGATAACAAGACAAATTGTAAGAAACTAAATGAATGGACAAAGAAGAATCATGAATAAAAGAAAAGTGTAATTAAAAAATTATCTAAACTAATTTGAAATTCTAAGGTTACTAAGTAAACTAAACTTAAATTCTAAAGTGTCTAACTAAATTAAATAAAATTTTGAAGTTATTAACTAAATTAAAACTCTAAAGTTACTAACAAAAATTCGAAAGCTATTAAATTAAATCTAAAATAAATTAACACTCTAATATTACTGAATTAGGTCTAAACTAAATTAATTCTAAAGTTGCTAAATTACATCTAAACTAGTTTAAGTATAAACTAAATTCATTATAAAATTACTAAGTTAATCTAAACTATAATAAAATTACTAACTTAAATCAAAACTAAATTAATTCTAAATTAAAGATTAAAATTCTAAGATTAAATTAAAATTCTAAAGTTATCAAAATGTATCTAGACTAATTGGAAGTTCTAAAGTTATAAAATAGATCTAAACAAATTAAAAATTTTAAGTTATCAAAATATACCTAAACTATTTAAAGGTTCTAACATTACTAATTTATATCTAATTAAATTAAAATTCTAAAGTTATTAATTATGATTCTAAATATTTTAAAGTTATAAAATACATCTAAACTAATTAAAAAAAATTCTAAATTAATACTAAACTAAATCTAAATATAAAATTTACTAATATTTTTTATATATTTTTTTTCAAAGGAAAAGTCATTGACATGAATTAGAAAGCAACATTCTTAAAAATAACTAATATTCTTAAACTATGTTCAAGACCAACATTTAACTAGCTTAATGAATGTTACAGTAGAAGACAATCACAAATTAACAATGATGATATGAACTAAAAAACAACATAGATAATTAATGCATGCAGTCTATGATCTAGATTAAAAAATGATACAGCTAATTGGAATTTGAATGGTAGCAGTTTTGGTAGTAGTGATACCGGCTGTTTTGGGTGTTTCAGAGGGCGAAAAGAAATTGGCGCAGCAGGTTGCTTGGATCCTGCTGCTGGTTGTTGTTGTTGTTGAACGGCTGGGTGTTGCGGAATTGATGGAAATTGGTGGATGGGTTTACTGCTTATGCTTGTGTATTGTTATTTGTTTTTTTTGTTTTCTCCCCCCTTTTGAACAAAGAAATAAGATTCTTAAATAGAGAAAATGAGAGGAATATTATTTTCAGATTTAATCTGATCCGTCCAAAATAAATCCAACTTACTGATCCGTAACTTTTGTTAGTAACCAATAGGAATCAAGCACAGTGTGAATAATATTTTTTGTGACCAAATAGCCCTTAAATGATAAAAATAACCAAAAAACTAAATGTATTAAAATTAACTCAATTTAAAATGATTTTTTTGAATCGTTTCTGAATAAAAAATAAAGACCCAACGTGACTAAAAACAATAAAAAACGGACGGAAATTTATCCGTAAAAATAAAATGAACACATTAAAATAATCTACATGTCACAAAGATTAAAGAAAAAATATTCAAGAAGTCAAAAATAAAATGATAAAATATCAGGCTAATACGGACATTTACGGTTAAAAACGAGACTTCAAACTATACCGAAAAAATAAAGCGAGCATACCGTCATAATCTACGCGTCATGCAGATTCATAAAATGATCGGTAAGAGGTGAAAACTTGAAATATTTTTCTCGCTATCTTTTCGCACAATATTGAATCGCTTTTAACGGTCTGTCTATAAAACCAAAATATTTTTATTATCGACATATAAACAAAATGCAAGAAGCGAGTAAAGAGATAAAAATGCATGAAGTGAAATGTCGGGTATTTTACAACTGAAAGACGATGCAAACTTTGATTTAAACTGACTTTTTCTGGTCAACTTAAATACGACTAATGATGCAAAATGTGATGAATGAAGATATTTACTAATGATTGTGACCAAATAACAAAATATGGTATGAATGTGCGACTGAAAAAATTAGGGGCGAAATTAAGGGTGCAACGGTGTGCCTTGATGAATCAGTCTTCGAGAATCCACAATCAACCATACTTCTGGCTTGGGAGACTCAAAACCTTAATTGAGGCGCGACACCTGATGCTCTTGATTCAGACCTGTCTCTGCACATGAAACAAAAGAAAACATGAACATACACCTTTGTATGCGATTAGAAATTAGTGATACATAGGCTAAAAATGTTCAAAACACTTGACAATCTTCACATAGTCAAAGCTCGAAGGTGAGACGTTAAAACCGACCGTATTTAGTGACCTTGACTTATCTTAAAAATGCAAAAATAAGAATGGGATCTTAGGTCAAAAATTGGGGTACAACAGCTGCCCCTATTTAAGTTTCTTCTATCTGGAGATATGAAGATTGGGATCTTCATTTCGACGAGATTGAAGGGACTTAAATATAGAATACACAATTTTTGGCCTTAAGATACCGCAATTATGTTTACGATATGATATGAATGTGATGTTTTGAATTTTATGGGGAATGACGCCATATGAGACAGACTATGCTGGAGAAACCAAGCACATTATACAGTAATCCTACAGGGGAACAGATTATGACACCACTGGGGAAACAAAGTCATAGACTTCAAATGAGACTCTTGAATGATTTACATCAGTATTGAGACTGGAAAAGGTAATGATTTACATCAGTACTGTGACTGGAAAAGCATATGATTGACATCAGTACTGTGATTGGAAAAGCAGATGATGGACATCAGTACTGAGACTGGAAAATGAAATGATTGACATCAGCACTGAGACTGGAAAATGATTGACATCAGCACTGAGACTGGAAAATGATTGACATCAGCACTGTGGCTGGAAAACAAAATGATCGACATCAACACTGTGGCTGGAAAACAAAATGATTGACATCAGCACTGTAGCTGGAGATAAACTTCTCTGATTTCTGAATTTTACCAAGAACCGTAACATATTTCTTCTTTGACCAAGATATCGCTTGAAAAGGATAAAATAACAAACTTCCCCACGGGACTTTTCCGAAGGGGTGCCATTTGCTGAGTAAACATTATTGTTGGGGATACACAAGCTGCTCAAATAAAGAGGCCGCCACTTGCTTCCTTTCAAAGGTGTCAATAACATACAAGCTGTTCATGAAGAGACCGCCACTTGCTGTCTTCAAAGAATATTAAAGCACACAAGCTGCTCATGAAGAGTCCGCCACTTGTTGCCAAAACCCACAAGCTGCTCATAAAGAAGCTGCCACTTGCTGTCTTCAAAGAATATTAAAATACACAAGCTGCTCATGAAGAGCTGCCACTTGTCGTTTTTCAAAGACAACAATAACACACAAGTTGCTCATGAAGAGACCGCCACTTGCTGTTTTTTCAAAGACAACAATAACATACAAGTTGCTCATGAAGAGACCGCCGCTTGATGTTTTCAAAGGTGACAATAACATACAAGTTGCTCATGAAGAGACTGCCGCTTGATGTTTCTTTCAAGGTATCAATAACATACAAGTTGCTCATGAAGAGACCGCTGCTTGATGTTTTTCAAGAGAAAAATAACACACAAGTTGCTCATGAAGAGACCGCCGCTTGCTGTTTTCTCTAAGATAACAATAACACACAAGTTGTTCATGAAGAGGCCGCCACTTACTGTTTCTCGAAGATATTAATAACATACAAGTTGCTCGTGAAGAGACCGCCGCTTGATGTTTTTCAAAGGTATCAATGACACACAAGTTGCTCGTGAAGAGACCGCCGCTTGATGTTTTTTTTCCAGGTAACAATAACATACAAGTTACTCATGAAGAGACCGCCACTTGATGTTTTCCAAGGCGACAATAACATACAAGTTGCTCATGAAGAGACCGCCGCTTGATGTTTGTCAAGAGTATCCATAACACACAAGTTGCCTCATGAAGAGACCGCCGCTTGCTGTTTTTTCAAATGTATCAATAACATACAAGTTGCTCATGAAGAGACCGCCGCTTGCTGTTTTTTCAAAGATACCCATAAAATATCATGAAGATATTGCTGGAGGTGAGAATCAATAATTTCATCGAGGATGGACAAACTGCTCATGAGGAGACCGCCATTTGTCGTAGAGAAATCAGAAATAATCAAATTGCTCAAATAAAGAGTCAGTCGCTTGTTGTCATGTCGATATTCCAGAAGAAGGTTGTGATAACACTGCTGGGGAATAAAGTTCATCTTCAATGGGGAACCATGAATAAATCCTTCTTGAGGAGACCAAGTATTTACGTTGCAAAATAAATGCACTCTCCATCTAGGTTTCACAACCTAGAGAGATCCACAGGGTATCTTTCACAAGAGACAAAGCTCAATCCAGGAATAAACTAGAGAGAAAACAGTCAAACAAGACTCCATCCAATGAGGAAACAACTCAAATGGGGATTTATCCTATCCAGAGATGGAAAAGGAAAGCTAAAGCAAGATTCTTCCACGAGAGTTAACTCAGTGGGGAATTAGAAAAGAGGCGCACTTTCTGCTTAAGTTGACACTCTATTTGGAAAGATCAAATATGCTATTTGAATAGACATAACCAAGGTATATGAACTCAAAGATATCAACAAATACCAACGTGCGTGCATGATGCAAGTATGAACGAATGAATGAATGTCATGCATATGTTGACAAAACAGACAGGGGAGATAGACAGAAGATGATAAGACGTCCCAGTACAACCCGACGCTCAGCTAATAAAAGGGGAACATTACTGGAGATAAAACACATGCCATCATTGGAGCAAGGTCCTTTTACAAGGCTTAAATATCTCTGGAGAGGAAGATATTTTCAGGTAGAAAACCCAAAGTCTAGTCTTCTATTGCAAACAATCCATTGAAAGGATAACAACACAAACAAAGTTTCAGCTGGAAAGAAGTCTTGCTTAGCTGGAGATACTGGGAACACCACCCTCTGATAATGTATGAAAAACATATCTTGACAAATCTGGATTGCCCCTGGGATTAATTTTGGATGCCCCAAGTTTACTGCTGATAAGCTACATGTTTCACGACAATTCTTGCGAATAGCTTCACCTCTAAAATGCCCCGAGCTATATGGTTGATGAGGAGAAATCGTCTCAAGAGGATTTTACAAAATACCTGGCATTCACCATGCTCTGGTGTCTTCAAACTCTTAGAGGAATTCATCAAATCTCGACGTGATTGCCCCGAATTGACTGTAGTTGGCACAACAAAGTCTTCAACTTTTGCCCCAATAAAGGGTAAACAAGTTGGGAAAGCATTAACTGGGAGAAGCAACATGTTCGTGCTTACGGTCTTCAGGTGACATGCCCCTGGATATGATTTTTTTCTTGAAATGATTCGCCAATTACTCAACATAGTTTCAAGCCTTAAGAATAGACTCATCACTGGTACTTATATGTGAGTTTCCTTGATATCAAACAAATGTTTTGCAGTTAGAAAATTTTATTATGAGAATGAAAATTCTAATGCAACAGTTATGTAAGTCTTGAAGATTTCGAAAAGATATCGCACAAATTTTGCGAGTTAGAACATCATTTATTTTTGTATAGGAAAAACATATGATACCAACATAACTATTTAGAACATTCATGGGAGTCAGGAACACTATCTCGTTGAAGTATGCTTTCAAAATAACCTTGCTTCAATTAGGACTTTTGAAGGTTGTAACGTGGCCTGGTTCACGGTTTTTAGAAAAAAGATTTTAAGGCTCAAAATATTTGGTGCCCACCCATTCTTCATGATGTTCTCCAACCCTATGTTCAGTTAATTCGACATGAGTGTTCATCTCTCAAAAGGATTTTGTGACGGTCAAGGAAACGACGAGGCTTTCGGAGTAGAAACCACCCTCATGTCTTCGTGTTTGTAGTCACCAATTTGTTCTTTGCTGAGGACTTTTCTTTACAGTTCTTTTCTTTGCGATTTTATTTTCCCTAACTTTTGCCTGAACTAATTCTTTTGAATTGATAGTGTTAGAACAATGTTTGAATCTACTACCCTATATTTAAGTTTTGATGATAACAAAGTGAAAAGATATAGTATTTATAAGTTTCATGAATGAACTATATGCTGCCTAAAATTATTATGTTCTGACTTGCAGATACTCTGATTGATATAAGCAAGATCACGTTTATTCAGCATCAGAATTTGATACACCAGCATCAGAAGTTGCTACATCAGAACGTCAAGATCAGATAATCAACTCACGTACATGCTGAAGCTTGATGAACAAGACTGCGCTCAAACACTCTGATACAGAAACACAATAGTTCATCAGCAGCGAAGCAGAATCAGAATGAGCCACGCCAGAACTTGCGTTAAAGAAGCAACGGTACTGTGCATTGAAAGCTAATTAATTCCAACGGCCTCATTCCAGACAAGATCTGCTCAATAAGGAAAGCTTGTTATTAGCATTGAATCAAGAATATTGCATTCAACGTTCATCTTCTCAAGTGCTATATAAACAAGGCTTTGAAGATTATAATGGCTAATGCTCTCCAACTCTCTACACGCACAAAGCTGAACCATAATCTTCATTCTACCAGTTTTGCTAAACCACATACTCTGATATTCATTATTGTTTAGCAATCTAGTTTCTAAGCTTCATTTTGTGTATACATCACAGTTGTGATAAAGTTTTGTAGAAAACATTCACACACATTGTTTTATACCTTTGTAAGAAAGTGTTACCTTGACAAACCGGGTTGTGGTTTGAATCAAGAAGGCTTTAGCAGTTGTTAAAGCAGTTTGTAATATTCAGTTGAATATAGTGAATTAAGACCTCGTTGGAGAGAGGCGAAATCACCTTGAAGGGTGGACTGGAGTAGTTTGAGATCAAACGAACCAGGATAAAAATATCTTGTCAATTGCTTTAGATTTCAGTTTTACAATTCAACCCCCCCTTCTTGTGTTTTTCACCCCTTCAATTGGCATCAGAGCGCCTGGTTCTGAGCTAAAACACTTAACCGTGTCAGTACAAGATCCAGCGTCAGAAAAACACAATGGCAGGAAACAACTCTCACTTCAGCAATGACAACAATGAGGACAGAGACAGATTCAGTGGCAAACCTCCAGTCTTTGATGGAGAAAACTTTGATTACTGGAAAGACAGAATTGAAAGCTTCTTTCTAGCACATGATGCTGATCTGTGGGATATGGTGACAGATGGATACACGCACCCTGTGAATGCAAGTGGTCAGAAGATTGATAGAGAATCAATGACTGATCAACAAAAGCGTGACTTCAAGAATCACCACAAAGCCAGAACCATACTCCTCAGTGCCATCTCCTATACTGAGTATGAAAAGATCTCCAACAGAGACACAGCAAAAAATATCTTTGATTCTCTCAGAATGACGCACGAGGGCAACGTTCAGGTCAAAGAAACAAAAGCTCTGGCGCTCATTCAGAAGTATGAGGCGTTCAAAATGTAAGAATCTGAATCCATTGAAGCTATGTTCTCTAGATTCCAGATTCTGGTAGCTGGTCTCAAAGTTCTGGACAAAGGATACTCTACTGCTGACCATGTCAAGAAAATAATCAGAAGTTTACCCAAGCAGTGGAGGCCTATGGTTACTGCTCTGAAGCTGGCTAAAGATCTCAACAAAATCACTCTGGAGGAACTTATAAGCTCCCTCAGAAGTCATGAGATAGAGCTAGAAGCTGATGAGCCTCAGAAGCAAGGTAAGCCTTTAGCATTAAAATCTAACAGAAAATTTGAGTCTAAAGTTTTGCAGGCAGTTGAAGAAACATCTGATGGATCCTCATCAGAAGAAGACGAACTTTCCCTTCTCTCCAGAAGAGTAAATCAACTGTGGAAGCAAAGACAAAGGAAGTTCAGGAATCCCAGAAGATCTGATCAGAACGAGTCTTCTTCCAGATACAGAAGGACAGATTCTTCCTCTGGATACAGAAGATCTGAAGGCTCCTCCAGTAGCAAGAAGCCAAACACAAAAGACATCATCTGCTATGAGTGCAATGAGCAAGGACACTACAAAAGTGACTGCCCAAAGCTTCAGAGGGAAAAGCCCAAAAAGAAGTTTGGAAGAGAGAAGAAGAAAAGTCTCATGGCCACATGGGATGACTCTGACTCGTCTGAAGCTGACTCAGAATCAGATGATGAAAGGGCAAACATAGCTCTCATGGCAAACATTTCAGAAGATAGTGAAGCTTCTGAATCAGACTCAGAATCAGACACAGAAGAGGTATTTCCTAACTTCGCTGTTAACTTTACAAAGGCTGAACTTGCTGAAAGCCTCAATGAAATTCTGGAACGTTATCAGCAGATTAGAGCTAAATTCAGAGACCTGAAAAGGAATCTTGAATCTGACTCTAATAAGTCTGAGAGTCTCAAATTGGAAAATTCTGAGCTGAGAGATAAAATTTCAAAATTAGAAATCACTTTACAAAACTCTCAGAAGGAACCAATTTCTGAAACTCCCAGCAACGCTGATGAGATCATCAAGGAGTATGATCACAGTTTCCAGAAGTTCCTTGCTAAAAGCATAGATAGAAGCAGAATGGCTTCAATGATCTATGGAGTTAGCAGAAACAGCAGGAAAGGAATAGGATACCAAGGTAAGGTTCCTACACCAAAGAATGTCATGGACTTAACCATTAAACACACTCCTCTAAATTCACACTTTGTGTATGGTCACACACATGACATCAAATATACTAGCAGTAAGCACTCTGTGAAACCAAAATTCAACCAGAGTTTTGGTAAAACTAACAAATCAGGACCCAAGAAAATCTGGGTACCTAAGGATAAAATAATACATGTTTCAGATATCTTTAGCAGCAAGTCAGAAACACCAGTCATGGTACCTGGACTCTGGCTGCTCACGACACATGACGGGAAGAAGGCATATGTTCCAAAGCCTGGAACTTAAGCCTGGAGGCCACGTTGGCTTTGGAGGCAATCAGAGGGGAAAGATAATTGGCTCTGGAACTGTAGGTAACGAAAATCTTCCCTCTATTAATAATGTTCTGCTAGTAGATGGATTGATGCATAATCTGTTATCCATAAGTCAATTAAGTGATAACAGTTATGATATAATCTTTAATCAAAAATCATGTAAAGCTGTTAGTCAGAAAGATGGGACTATCCTGTTTAATGGTAAGAGGAAAAACAACATTTACAAAATCAAACTTTCTGAACTAAAGAGTCAGAATGTAAAATGTCTTCTGTCTGTTAACAACGAGCAGTGGATCTGGCACAGAAGATTGGGGCATGTTAGTATGAGAAGAATATCTCAGATTAACAAACTCAATCTGGTCAGAGGACTTCCTAATTTGAAGTTCAATTCAGATGCTCTGTGTGAAGCATGTCAGAAAGGCAAATTTGCAAAACCTTCTTTTAAATCCAAAAATGTTGTTTCCACCTCTAAGCCATTAGAACTTCTGCACATTGACTTATTTGGACCAGTTAAAACTGCTTCAGTCAGTGGTAAGAAGTATGGGTTAGTAATCGTAGATGACTATAGCAGATGGACATGGGTAAAGTTCTTAAGACACAAGGACGAGTCACACTCTGTGTTTGTTACCTTCTGTAACCAAGTTCAGAATGAAAAAGATCTTAGAATCGTTAAAGTCAGAAGTGATCATGGTGGAGAATTTGAAAATAAAGATTTTGAGTCATTCTTTAATGACAAAGGCATTCTGCATGATTTCTCTTGTCCTAGAACTCCCCAACAAAATGGAGTTGTAGAACGAAAGAACAGAACATTGCAAGAAATGGCCAGAACCATGATCAATGAGACAAACGTTGCTAAGATTTTCTGGGCAGAGGTAATAAACACAGCGTGCTACATTCAGAATAGAATCTCAATAAGACCTATTCTGGAAAAGACTCCATATGAATTGTGGAAGAACAGAAAGCCCAACATTTCATATTTTCATCCATTTGGATGTACTTGCTTTATGTTAAATACAAAGAATTATTTGAACAAGTTTGACTCTAAGGCACAGAAGTGTATTATGTTAGGATACTCTGAACGCTCAAGAGGGTACAGAGTATACAATACAGAAACACAGATTGTGGAAGAATCAATCAGTGTTCGTTTTGATGATAAGCTTGACTCTGAAAAGTCAAAGCAGAATGAAATTTTTGCAGGTATAGAAATTGAATTTGCAGGTTCTGAAGACAAGTCATCAGAAGCTCTCAACACAGACATTCCTTCAACGTCTGAAAGGAGCACTGCTGGAAATCCTTCAACAGCTGCTGATCAACCTCAGAAGAGATTGCCCAGAAGCAGCTTGGATCACCCAGAAGAGACTATCCTAGGAAGAAAGGAAGATCCAATCAGAATAAGAGCAAGCTTCAGAAACTCTGAAGAAACTCTTATGGGACTTGTGTCTCTGATTGAACCTTCTTCTATTGATGAAGCACTTCTGGACAATGACTGGATTCTGGCAATGCAAGAAGAGCTGAATCAATTCACCAGAAATGACGTATGGGATCTCGTTCCCAGACCAAAAGGATTCAACGTCATTGGAACAAGATGGGTGTTCAGGAACAAGCTAAATGAACAAGGTGAAGTCATCAGAAACAAGGCACGACTGGTTGCACAAGGTTATAGTCAGCAAGAGGGGATAGACTATACAGAAACCTTTGCCCCAGTCGCCAGGTTAGAATCTATCAGACTTTTAATTTCATTTGCTGTTAATAGAGGCATCACTCTGTATCAGATGGATGTCAAAAGTGCATTCTTAAATGGTTATATAGAAGAAGAAGTTTATGTTCACCAACCCCCAGGTTTTGAAAATACAAAACATCCAGAACATGTTTTCAAACTAAAGAAGTCACTGTATGGTCTGAAACAAGCTCCCAGAGCTTGGTATGAAAGGCTAAGTAACTTTCTGCTTGAAAATGAATTCACCAGAGGGAAAGTGGACACTACTCTATTCTGTAAAACAGTTAAGAGTGACATCTTAGTCTGTCAAATTTATGTTGATGATATCATTTTTGGTTCTACTAATCCTTCTCTTGGAAGAAAATTTGCTAAGTGTATGCAGGCAGAATTTGAGATGAGCCTCATGGGGGAACTGAAATTCTTTCTAGGAATTCAGATCAATCAAACTCCAGAAGGAACTTACATTCATCAGAGCAAATACATCAGAGATCTTCTGAAGAAATTTGACCTCTCAGAATGTAAGCCATCAAAGATTCCAATGCATCCCACGTGCATTCTGGAAAGAGAAGAGGTAAGCAAAAGTGTAGAACAGAAAGTCTACAGAGGTATGATTGGTTCTCTCCTCTATCTGACTGCTTCAAGACCTGACATATTATTCAGCGTTTGTATCTGTGCTAGATTCCAATCAGATCCTAGAGAATCTCACTTAACAGCTGTTAAGCGAATTTTCAAGTATCTGAAAGGTACTACTAATCTGGGTTTGTTTTATAGAAAATCTAGTGATTACAGCTTAGTAGGCTACTGTGATGCTGATTTTGCTGGAGACAGAGTGGAACGTAAAAGTACTTCTGGAAGCTGCCAGTTTCTGGGAGAAAATCTGATCTCTTGGTCCAGCAAAAGGCAATCAACAATTGCTCTGTCAACAGCAGAAGCTGAGTACATAGCAGCAGCAGGATGTAGCACACAAATGCTCTGGATGAAAAGTCAGCTTGAAGACTTCCAGATTTTTGAGAGTAACATTCCTATACTTTGTGATAATACTTCTACTATTTGCTTAAGTAAGAATCCTATTTTACATTCTAGAGCTAAGCATATAGAAATAAAACATCACTTCATTAGGGACTATATTCAGAAAGGTATTTTGAACTTAAAATTTATAGATACAGACCATCAATGGGCTGATATCTTTACTAAACCCCTTTCAGAAGATAGGTTCAATTTCATTCTGAAACATCTCAGCATGAAAGTATGCCCAGAATGAAAATGTCTTAATTCCATATATTTATCTTCAGAATGTAATTATTTCACTGTGAACTTCTGATCAATCTCCTTTCAGAAAGATAGAACATGCAGATTGTATCAGATGCAAGTCTAAAGATCTGAGAGTCTAATCTCAAAGACAGACGTGCTGATCACTACATCAAACAAGTGTCATCCAATCATCAGCATATCTCTGAAGCAGAACGCGTGCACGCTTTTGAGAAGGCAAAGCGCTGATTGGGTGCATTGAGACACATGTCTGGTAACCGTTTTTAAGTATCTTTCTCAAATCCCCCAAAATCAGCAAGCATTTAATGAAAAGTAATCACGCTTTTTAAATGGCAATCATTATTTTTCTCTCTCTTAAAAACGTTTATCTTTTCAAAATAATTTTGAAAACTCTATTTAAGCCCATTAATCTCTCATTCTTATTCTTTACGCTTTCTCATTAACACTCAAGCTTTTTCTGCATAATTCTGAGTTCATCCTTTGCAAACCTTTTTTTTTCAAATCATTCTCAAAGCTTTTTAGTGTGAACAATGGCATCCTCCAGCATTTCTGCAGGCAATCAGAAGAAAGCAACCTCTGAACAATATCAGGTGCCACTCAGAACTCTTCTCACTCCGGTAAAGAACCTTGAAGTGCTTTCTGAGTTAATCATTGACTTCGAAAGCTTGAAGGAAAATGGTTTTGACCTAACTGAAGAAATTAGGGCTCAAAAGTGGGAAAGGTATTTCGATAGGTTGGTTGGACCAACATTCCCAGCGCTGGTAAAGGAATTTTGGATTCACGCCAAGGTTTCAAAACATCTAGTCATCTCCTCTGTCATGGGGAAGAAGATTGTGATTTCTGAAGACCTCATTGCAAGGCTAATCGGTCAAAGTGGTGGTGGCGTCCGTTGTGTGGACATGGCTGAAAGATGCGCTGATGTAGGTGTGGTAGCGAACAGGATTTTCACTCTTGGAATGCCCAGCAGCAAGATTAAGGATCTGAAGGATCACTGCAGAGTATGGGCTAAGATTGTTTTGGGATGCTTCAACCACAGGAAACCAACAAGTTCTCCTGATTATATAAACGTGGATCAGCAGTTTCTGATCTACTTTATTGATCAGAGGATTAAGATCAATCTGGCTCACTTCTTGTTCAACCATCTCAAAACCAGTGTGAAAGAAACAAGGGAAGAAGAAAGGACCAAGAGGGACTGGATACCGTTTGGAAGGCTTATATCAGATATTCTGACAGAGAATAGGCTGATTGAACATCTGATAGAAGCTCAGGAGCTGAGCACTATTGAACCAACAATTGGGAAACCGCTGAACGCTAAGAATCTGAAAAAGATGAAGCTGATAGAGAATATTCAGAAGGAACCCAGAGCTACTTCAACTGCTGATATCTCCAGCAGAAGAGTGCCTCTGAGTGATTTTCCGGTATTTTCTGAAATGGAATCCAAACCAGAGATGTTTCTCAGGTACCCAGATGCGTACAAGGCAGAAGATACAGGTTCAAAGCTGAACATCAAAGATCTGAGTCAACCCCAACCAGAAGTGACTCTGAAGAAGACAAAGAAGAGGAAAGCGCCATCAGAAGGTTCATCTCATCAGACTCCAAAGAAAAGAGGTATTTCATCTGCTGCCCCTGTTTTAATTTCATCTACTATTCCAACATCTGTTGCCCCTCCTCAAACCTCTCATAGAATATCAATCCCAATCCCTACCATTGATGAAACCATACCAGAAGACCCTTCTGAGGCCTTACTACTCAGAAGACCTAGAACTAAACAACCCAAACAACCAACAATTTCAACAACAATAGCACTTGACCAAGTGCTGGCTGATATTGAGCGTGAACATGCTTCTGCTAAACCAAACTCTGAACCACAAAATGTTCCTCCTCCACAACCAGAACAACAACCAGAACCAGAACCAGAACCAGAACAACAACAACAACAACCAATCTCAGAAGAACCTCTGATCCCTGAGCAATCAGAGATTCCACCTCCATCTCCCCAACCAGAAATAAATCCTCCTTCACCACAAACAAAGTCTCACCATTCTGAAACCCCTTCTCCTCATACATCTGACCCTCACTCACCTCAACCTTCACCGCTGGCAATCCAGTTGCCATGTGGAACCACTATTGTCATGCCTCAGTTACCATCTTCAGAAGAATCAACACCTCCAAATACTCCCAAACCTCCATCCACTCCAATCGAAATATCTGACTCTGATACCCCTCCTCCAAAACAAACAGCCTCTCAGCAAACCTCTGAAAACCCCAGCAGGACCTTCATTGACTCAACAAGTCTTGAACATCTTGCTGATATAAGACACAAAATTGCCATCCCAAAACCAAAGCAACCAGATGTTGGCTCTGGTATCTTGAATTTTGAAACAGGTGTGCTGCAATGGATTGCTTCTTTGAAGCAAGTCTGTCCTGGGATGATTGACCCAACTGCTTCTGATCAGCTCTGGTCACAGTTCAGACTATGGGTACGTGCTGAAGCCCTCAAGTTGCAGGATATCAACTATGAGCAGGCACAACAGAACTTCAGCAAGCTGCTGAAGGAAGTTGAAAGTCAGCTGCCTCAGGAAGCCGTGCTCCCTCTGGACAGTGAACCTTGGTCTGAGAAACAGCAAGCTGCAAAGGTGCAACCATCAGAAGAAGACAAGACCATTCAGGATGAAAGTCAAGCAGCGGATATGGCTGAAAGTTCTGAGAAGCCTCCTCCTTCTGATGCTTCTCAAGCTGCCTTGGACAGGCAGACTCTGGAAGAACTAAGGCTGAATGACTTGCGTCTTCAGCAGCGGATGGATGAGAACGATCAGAAGATGAAAGCAAGAATCGATGTGCAGGACAGCAAGATTGACACTGTTGTCAACATGGTTCAGAAGCAGAATGAAACTTCTGAAAAGATTCAAGCAATGCTGGAGAGCCTGTTCTCACGCATGCCCCCTCAACCTTAAATTTTTTTCTTCATGCATAACTTTTTTTCATGTTTTCCTGATTTTCTGATGTACTGTTTTGATTATGTTTTGTAATGTTTGCTCTGATTCTGAACTATTAATATGATTAGTTTTTCTGATCTTAATTGTTTTAGCACATCACCAACACTTTTTGATTGCTGACAAAAAGGGGGAGAACAGGAATGATATTTAAATCAATAACGGCTAACTAGACAGAAATTCTCAAACATTCTAACTCTATTACTTGAAATGTTTTTTTTATGTTTTGTTTAAAGTCTACAGGCACAAGGAAGCTCCTGGACACTCTGAAGACTAGAAGCTCTGATCAAAATGTAGAAGCTCTGATCAATGTTGCTCTGATCAATATGAAGTTCTGATCGACCTAATACTCTGATCCAAAGCAAAGCTCTGACAGGAACAGTTCTGAAGCTCTGCTCTCTGATAAGTCAAAGACTCTGATAATCTGATGTTCAAAGAAAGAAAATGATCTGATCCTGAAGAACACGTATAAATCAAAGGGAAGTAATAAACTCAGGGGGAGTATCTCTTAACTCTAACTTCTCCGTACTTCTTACTCTGATACATTTTCCAGATACCTTTTCACGTTATTTTCATTTAAAATATCTAGTTTTTGTCATCATCAAAAAGGGGGAGATTGTTAGAACAATGTTTGAATCTACTACCCTATATTTAAGTTTTGATGATAACAAAGTGAAAAGATATAGTATTTATAAGTTTCATGAATGAACTATATGCTGCCTAAAATTATTATGTTCTGACTTGCAGATACTCTGATTGATATAAGCAAGATCACGTTTATTCAGCATCAGAATTTGATACACCAGCATCAGAAGTTGCTACATCAGAACGTCAAGATCAGATAATCAACTCACGTACATGCTGAAGCTTGATGAACAAGACTGCGCTCAAACACTCTGATACAGAAACACAATAGTTCATCAGCAGCGAAGCAGAATCAGAATGAGCCAAGCCAGAACTTGCGTTAAAGAAGCAACGGTACTGTGCATTGAAAGCTAATTAATTCCAACGGCCTCATTCCAGACAAGATCTGCTCAATAAGGAAAGCTTGTTATTAGCATTGAATCAAGAATATTGCATTCAACGTTCATCTTCTCAAGTGCTATATAAACAAGGCTTTGAAGATTATAATGGCTAATGCTCTCCAACTCTCTACACGCACAAAGCTGAACCATAATCTTCATTCTACCAGTTTTGCTAAACCACATACTCTGATATTCATTATTGTTTAGCAATCTAGTTTCTAAGCTTCATTTTGTGTATACATCACAGTTGTGATAAAGTTTTGTAGAAAACATTCACACACATTGTTTTATACCTTTGTAAGAAAGTGTTACCTTGACAAACCGGGTTGTGGTTTGAATCAAGAAGGCTTTAGCAGTTGTTAAAGCAGTCTGTAATATTCAGTTGAATATAGTGAATTAAGACCTCGTTGGAGAGAGGCGAAATCACCTTGACGGGTGGACTGGAGTAGTTTGAGATCAAATGAACCAGGATAAAAATATCTTGTCAATTGCTTTAGATTTCAGTTTTACAATTCAACCCCCCCTTCTTGTGTTTTTCACCCCTTCAGATAGTCCAGCGGGATGCCTTAATTTTGCCTAAGTCACACGTTTTCATGTTTTTTGACTTAGCAGGCTTTTTCTTTTTCTCGATTTTTGACTTTTTGAACAATAATGTGTGACATTAGCTTGCATTTGCCTATTGAGAAGATTGTGATTGCCTCGTTTCTTGATGAATGAGGGATAACATTGTGATTCCACATCTTCTGGCTTCATTATACATGAAAGATAGCCCTCGTAGTTTCTCTTCAAAAAACATCTTCCTTATGAATTTCGAACACTCAGTCAGATTAACTAAAAACTACCCTGCCCCAGGTTAAAATTCAAGGTTTTTTTGTATAGAAAAGAAACTTCTGCTTCAAGGCTCAAAAGGGGTTAGCAAGGGATTATCTTCCTTATATCTCCGGTGTTTAGGAATTTGAAACAATGCCTGTACATCATCAGCAAGATTTTATCCAAAAGAAAACAACCAGAGATTTTGTGTTCTTTAGATCATCATCCTCCCTTCAATCTCTGCCTAGGCAAGAGAATGGGCAACAAGTTGGTATCATAATGCAAAAAGAAATTTGAAATTTGAAAACAAATATGAGTGAAACGAATGAATTTCTTCAAGACAAACATACCCATTGTATTAAGATAATCATTCAAATGTAAACAAGTTCTTATATGCAAACAATGTTTTGATAAACAAGAAAAATTACAAAAAGCATGAATAAGTTAATAATCTAGGAAGGCTTTCCATTTGGACTTGAATTACCGAAAACATCATTCAAAACTCAAAGTGACCAACAATCGTGTTTACTCTTCGGCACGTGCTTGATTTGAACTTCAAAACCAACGTCCTTGAATGACAAGATACCACTTCTAACCAACTTCTGAACCTCAATATTCAAAGCAAAGCAACCCTCCAAGTCATGCCCAGGAGCACCTTGATGAAAGGTACAAGCCAAATCAGCTTTGTAGTACCAATGTATCTTCTCAGGAACCTTCGGTGGAGGTCGGGTCTGAACCAAATTCCTCTGCATCAGGATAGGGAACAACTCTGTATAGGTGATTGGAATTGGATCAAATTGGGTTTTCCTCTGATTAGGAACTTGTTGATTCTGTTGATAAATGGGAGAAACATGATGATTCTGATGATGATTATTTCTTCCTCTGGTTCTCTTCTTGGAAAAGTCATTATCAAACTTCTTCACACCATTAGTTGAGCTACCATCTTCATATGAACATCCCTTCCCAACATCTTCTTCTAGACGCACTCCCACATTCACCTTGTCAGGAAAGTCATTAGGTGCGTTAACCATCACCTTCTCATGAGAGAATGATTTTAGAGTTTCAGTGAAGACTCTTATCATCGCTTCCTCCCTCCTAAAAGGATTGACTTGGGCGGCAACCAAAATTTTGACCAAACCAGTTAAGTGCTCCATACTAGCTTTCAAAATAGTCATCTCTCTACGGAGTTCAGAAACCTCTTGCTTGATATTCTCCATTGTTCTCTTAGCGCGAGTGTTGTACTGGTGAGACCAAAGGAAAAATAAGACTCGGAAAAAGACCTTTGAAAGTGAAACAAAAAATGTAGAATGATGTATGATATGCAAAAGAGAGTTTTTATTTGATTTTTGAGGAACTCAAGATATTAAGTTGTAAACATCAAAGTATGAAGATAGAAGATGAATTTTAAATTGGCTCCAAACATTGATCAAGTTATCATCAAGATCAATCATCCATTTTGGTGGATTAGGGTTTTCGCCCTATCAACACCCAAGATCCATTGAGCTTGACGAAACTTGTGATGTTTACAAAGAAAGACTTCTAAATTCCTTGAAAATCGAGTGAAAAGGGTTTTATGGATGCATGAATGCATGGCTATACAACAACCACAAGCAAGGTCACAAATAAAGTCGAAAGGTTCAACGTCACGAGCATGGAGTCAAGGTAAGGAACACCCCCAAGGTATGTACTAACGGTTTAATCACACCTGTAGAACAAGGTTCTAAGAGTTCCCGGAGTCTACATTCCTCCTTCGGATATTACCAACGTCTTGATTACTCAATAATCGGCAATATTCTCAAGAGAAACTCATCCGAGCGTAGCATCGCGTAACAATTACTTCCGGATTACTCCGTTATAATCTCCGCGCTACACCTAAAAGGCCAAGATGGGTTAGGGTTCTACGGTTCCCAGCTTCTCTGGCTCCTAGGTCGAAAATAATAATGTCTTCCCGATTACTCGGTAAACAAATATTACGTTCAAAAGGGCCTTCCAGTGAGTGGGGGATCTCATGCCTCCTTCTTTGGGATTACTCCCTCAAAGTTAACATGACTATACCGCCCGTCCTATTCCTAAGTGTGACTTAGTCCGGGTATAGGACTTATCCTTTGTAAATATTATCAACACGCAAATAATCATAATATATACATATAATCAAACAATCAAATAATGATAAAACAGATAAAACAAATTAGGCTTAACCCACTTAGGGATAGACCAGCAAGAGGTCAATCTTTCCCCAGCAGAGTCGCCAATTCTGTAGCGGTGAAAATCGGAGATCGAGCTATTAATTAACTCGACTCGCAAAAGCAAGAGTCGCCACCGCGCTTTATTATTTCCAAGGGAAAAGGGAAAAGTGCGAAATAAAACCCTAAAGTATGCAATGTATAATAATACTTAAAAGTAATGAAAATACAATGCGTTTTGAAAAGAGATCGAGAATTCGGGGGTTGGTTATACAGTGGGAAGGTATTAGCACCAAATGCATCTGCGGTACTCCGCAGGAACCTTTTGAAATATCTGTTTTTGGTTAAAATTGTTTGTTTGATTAAAATGGTTCGTTTGGCTAAAAGTCGGTGTTGGAGAGATTTTGAAGATACGACGACCTAGTGTCGAAGTTTTGACTTAAAAGGTGTGAGTTTGAAATTTGAATCTTTTAGGAAAATTATCTTGAGTTTAGCAAAATAGTAAACAAACAAAAAAAATGAAAAAAAAGTATTCGCACGATCGGATGAGATGTATTTGATGACGTGAAGTCAACTGAGTTGAATCATTTCCCTTGGAATTAAATCATAAGCAGGTAGATCTAATATTCGAGTAAGGAAGCATAAATAATAAAAATCCACGAGAAACGAACAAGGTAGATAACAAGACAAATTGTAAGAAACTAAATGAATGGAAAAAGAAGAATCATGAATAAAAGAAAAGTGTAATTAAAAAATTATCTAAACTAATTTGAAATTCTAAGGTTACTAAGTAAACTAAACTTAAATTCTAAAGTGTCTAACTAAATTAAATAAAATTTTGAAGTTATTAACTAAATTAAAACTCTAAAGTTACTAACAAAAATTCGAAAGCTATTAAATTAAATCTAAAATAAATTAACACTCTAATATTACTGAATTAGGTCTAAACTAAATTAATTCTAAAGTTGCTAAATTACATCTAAACTAGTTTAAGTATAAACTAAATTCATTATAAAATTACTAAGTTAATCTAAACTATAATAAAATTACTAACTTAAATCAAAACTAAATTAATTCTAAATTAAAGATTAAAATTCTAAAGTTATCAAAATGTATCTAGACTAATTGGAAGTTCTAAAGTTATAAAATAGATCTAAACAAATTAAAAATTTTAAGTTATCAAAATATACCTAAACTAATTAAAGGTTCTAACATTACTAATTTATATCTAATTAAATTAAAATTCTAAAGTTATTAATTATGATTCTAAATATTTTAAAGTTATAAAATACATCTAAATTAATTAAAAAAATTCTAAATTAATACTAAACTAAATCTAAATATAAAATTTACTAATATTTTTATATATTTTTTTTCAAAGGAAAAGTCATTGACATGAATTAGAAAGCAACATTCTTAAAAATAACTAATATTCTTAAACTATGTTCAAGACCAACATTTAACTAGCTTAATGAATGTTACAGTAGAAGACAATCACAAATTAACAATGATGATATGAACTAAAAAACAGCATAGATAATTAATGCATGCAGTCTATGATCTAGATTAAAAAATGATACAGCTAATTGGAATTTGAATGGTAGCACTTTTGGTAGTAGTGATACCGGCTGTTTTGGGTGTTTCAGAGGGCAAAAAGAAATTGGCGCAGTAGGTTGCTTGGATGCTGCTACTGGTTGTTGTTGTTGTTGAACGGCTGGGTGTTGCGGAATTGATGGAAATTGGTGGATGGGTTTACTGCTTATGCTTGTGTATTGTTATTTGTTTTTTTTTGTTTTCTCCCCCCTTTTGAACAAAGAAATAAGATTCTTAAATAGAGAAAATAAAAGGAATATTGTTTTCAGATTTAATCTGATCCGTCCAAAATAAATCCAACTTACTGATCCGTAACTTTTGTTAGTAACCAATAGGAATCAAGCACAGTGTGAATAATATTTTTTGTGACCAAATAGCCCTTAAATGATAAAAATAACCAAAAAACTAAATGTATTAAAATTAACTCAATTTAAAATGATTTTTTTGAATCGTTTCTGAATAAAAAATAAAGACCCAACGTGACTAAAAACAATAAAAAACGGACGGAAATTTATCCGAAAAAATAAAATGAACACATTAAAATAATCTACATGTCACAAAGATTAAAGAAAAAATATTCAAGAAGTCAAAAATAAAATGATAAAATATCAGGCTAATACGGACATTTACGGTTAAAAACGAGACTTCAAACTATACCGAAAAAATAAAGCGAGCATACCGTCATAATCTACGCGTCATGCAGATTCATAAAATGATCGGTAAGAGGTGAAAACTTGAAATATTTTTCTCGCTATCTTTTCGCACAATATTGAATCGCTTTTAACGGTCTGTCTATAAAACCAAAATATTTTTATTATCGACATATAAACAAAATGCAAGAAGCGAGTAAAGAGATAAAAATGCATGAAGTGAAATGTCGGGTATTTTACAACTGAAAGACGATGCAAACTTTGATTTAAACTGACTTTTTCTGGTCAACTTAAATACGACTAATGATGCAAAATGTGATGAATGAAGATATTTACTAATGATTGTGACCAAATAACAAAATATGGTATGAATGTGCGACTGAAAAAATTAGGGGCGAAATTAAGGGTGCAACGGTGTGCCTTGATGAATCAGTCTTCGAGAATCCACAATCAACCGTACTTCTGGCTTGGGAGACTCAAAACCTTAATTGAGGCGCGACACCTGATGCTCTTGATTCAGACCTGTCTCTGCACATGAAACAAAAGAAAACATGAACATACACCTTTGTATGCGATTAGAAATTAGTGATACATAGGCTAAAAATGTTCAAAACACTTGACAATCTTCACATAGTCAAAGCTCGAAGGTGAGACGTTAAAACCGACCGTATTTAGTGACCTTGACTTATCTTAAAAATGCAAAAATAAGAATGGGATCTTAGGTCAAAAATTGGGGTACAACAGCTGCCCCTATTTAAGTTTCTTCTATCTGGAGATATGAAGATTGGGATCTTCATTTCAACGAGATTGAAGGGACTTAAATATAGAATACACAATTTTTGGCCTTAAGATACCGCAATTATGTTTACGATATGATATGAATGTGATGTTTTGAATTTTATGGGGAATGACGCCACATGAGACAGACTATGCTGGAGAAACCAAGCACATTATACAGTAATCCTACAGGGGAACAGATTATGACACCACTGGGGAAACAAAGTCATAGACTTCAAATGAGACTCTTGAATGATTTACATCAGTATTGAGACTGGAAAAGGTAATGATTTACATCAGTACTGTGACTGGAAAAGCATATGATTGACATCAGTACTGTGATTTCAGACATGTAACTTATGGAAACTAACAATCAAATATAAAAACAAATTATAAAGGCCCTAATTTCAAACCTAATTTTTACAGAAATTAGAATTCTAAAATTCTCTATACATAATGATCAAAAATGAAATCTAAGCACATGGTTGGCTTTAGCACAATAATGTCTACATTTTCCTTTCACAAATCGTGGCCAATGGATGCCTGTATGAAGAGTTAAAATTTAGAGTTCTTACCTCTTTCAGGTGAGACCGTGAATGGAGTTTGAGTGAGATTTATGAAGGCCTGAAGATTCCTTTAGCTTGCTTGAAACTCTCTGAGTGTGTTCCAATCCTTACCTTGCTTTGAAAATGTCTGAAACTCTATATACAAGTCAACCTGCAAGCTTGAAAAACAAAAATGGCAGATGGAGAAGGAGGTGTTACAGTGGAGGGATAATGGCCTGGAACACTTAGATATGAGGTAGGTAAAGTGTTTGAGTGATTAAAACATGAAATGCACGAGCAAAATTGTGGATTGCTATGCTTGGACACAAACGACAAGTTTTGACAGTTTTTTGGTGATAGGGAGTTTTGGAGTGTTTTAGGCCTTTAGCAACCGTGTTCTAAGTTGTAATGTGTTTGTGTATTAGTATAGAGAAAGTTTTCAATCCAATCCACAACAGATTTCTGAGTTGTAGCCTTTTTTGCACTCTTACTTGCTTTTTAAGAAAGGTGAAGAGACCATTCCTTACATGCTTGTACAAGCCTGCTTGAAGTTGGTACAAGTTCTAGACAACTTTATTTTGGTTTATAGGACTTGTGTGTGCAGAGAAAACAAGCCCAATGCTCAAGAAATGTAAAGTTGCAAAAGCTATGCTTTTCCAAAATGGCAATGGCAACTTTGTGCCATTTATGGAATTAAAGTTTGGACAAAGACACTTGTGCTTGGATTAAGGCTTTATCATCTGTGTAAGCATTAAATTATTAAGTGGGGAACAAGTTTGAGGCCTGTAAAGCAAGGATTAGGCAGCACAGGTTCAGATTGGAGTTTTGTTCTTCATGAAATGGCTTGAAATCAAAGTGAGAAATTGCCAACTTACTCTCTTCGATTCTCCATACTCAAGAATGATCTCAAGGAGTTCTATGACATTTTGGAATGCATGCAATGTGCTCTTTAACTCATCTTTGAAATGCATTTCAATATTCCTCTTGGAACTAGGTTAAAAATTTCCATGAAGTTAGGTAAAAAACCTGCCTAAATTAGGGTAAAATTTCACTAAGTTATTTTAGTTCATGAGCATGTATTCACAAAATTATATCTTGAGTTCCAAGAATCTTTAGGGAAAAATGTGTGAAGCAAAGTTGTAAATTTCATGGAGATCTAAAACTTTCATGTTGGGAGCTTTCTTTTGAATCATCTTGTATAATGGTTAAAAATGGCTTAAAGTTGAGAAAAAATAAGAAATTTTTTATACTTAGAAAAATTTCCAAGTTAAGAAAAATTCAAATTTCAAAACCAAATCTTCAATCTTTGATTTATTGATGAACAAGTTTCACATTTTGACATGTTTTGATGAATTGTGATCCTTGGCACTTGAATTTGACCAAAAAGTCAAAGTTTAACTTTTCAGTATATAGTTGACTTTTGATTAGTTGACTGCAAATTTCATCTGTCAATCCAATGAAATTGCAATGCTTTGAACCATGTTATTAGGTCAATATGATATAATTGAACCCTTGAGATCATTCTTCAAATCAATTGGTCATTTGCTAGGTCAAAAATCAGAAATTGCCCTTTCTCAGTCAAAACCCTAATTTTGACCATTTTGCCCTTTTGATGATTTGATCAAATTTCTTGAGGAATTGTGGTACAAAATTGATCAAATGATAAATATGAGCCTAAAATGTTGATGTTGATAAAAAATTATGAAGTTTGACTGTAAATTGGCCATGGTTGACTTTTTCCCCAATACAACTGATTTTTAGGTCAATTGTCCAATTGACTGATCAAAAATGTGATTCAAGGCTTGAAACTTGTCATGAGTAAACTTAGGGGTCCATAATGATGTCTGAAAGTTTTATGAAGCATTGATAGTCCAAAAATCCTTGTGCAATCCCAAACCCTAATTTTGGGTGATCAATGCAAGATGAGGTGTATTGAGTTGATCAAACCCTAATCCAGTCTTGGGTTAAAGAGATATTGTGAGAAAAGTCTTGACAAATGAGAGGGAAAATGTTGGGGTACAACAACTTCCCCTATTCAATCTTCTTAAACCTGAAGAGTTAGATTGGCGAGCTTTGTCATTCGTGACTCGAAGGTGAAAGATGATTGGACACTAGAGTGCCCATAAATTTGCACTCGATGATGTGTAGTTAAGGGAATGGGCTTAAAGATGCCATTTGGAGAGGTGATAGAGTCTTGTCAGAGATGGGCTTATAGATGCCATCCAAGAATGTTTGTTGAATTGTAAGTTGTGAGCCGAAAGAATAAGTATCATAATGGTGTCAGTGTTTGGGACGTATCTGAACTGTATCTGAAAGGTTATATCTGGACGAGTATCAGAATGGCATCCGTGTCTGGAGCTTATCCATACTGTATCTGAAAGTTGAGTCTGAATGAGTATCAGAATGGCATCCGTGTCTGGAGCGTATCTGTACTGTATCTGAAAGTTGAATTCGAATGAGTATCAGAATGGCATCCGTGTCTGGAGCGTATCTGAACTGTATCTGAACTTGAAATCTGAATGAGTATCAGAATAGAATCCGTGTCTGGAGCGTATCTGTACTGTATCCTGATTACATATTGTTAATGGTAGCTGTTAATCTTATCCTGAAAAGGGTAAAGTGTTAGCTAAAATACAAAGTTATGTTGCATGAAATGTATGATGCTATGTATTTTCTTTATCAATGTTTATGATATGTGGATGTAATGTATGCGCATGTAAGATGATTTGATGTATTGCTATTTGATTGAGGAAAATAAATCCTTGAATGCTACTGAGGATATGTTGAAATTTCGTGTCTTGAAGTTGAAATACTGACGAAATCTTGTTGAGAGAAGTAAATTCTATTGTGAGGGCAACGCCATGCACTGCTTGTAAGATCTGCTTGGGGAATCCTGAGAATTTTGACGATTTCTACTAGGGATTAATAATTTTAAATTTGTTCTACTGGGGATTTAAATGACGTACTGTGGGGATTTCTTGGGTAATAGCCTAGAGACATTTCTCTATTATTTCAACCTATCAGTAATTGTCTTTCTCATTTTGTTTATTTGTAAACAGTAATTATGTTCAAATGCATATGTTCATCAATGAATCATTGGACGTTTTTGCAAACAAAACACAAGCGTAAAGAAAAGACAAATAGTTTATTTTTGTATTTTCAAAGGGATATTTTTGTATTTACTTTGAATAAGTATTTTGTACAAAGGATACAAACATTCTAGTAAGAGAATGGTTCCATAAAATAAGAAAAATTTATACAAAGAAAGATAGCTATGTGTAATAATCCCATGGGGTTCCCATTCTGCTATAGCCTTTATATCTCCGAATATCTTGTCTATTTGTTGCTTCGTCCAAAGATGATTGAATTAATTAGAAACTCCGAGTTTGTCAGTGGAATTCAAAGGTTGTTCGTAAAGTGATCCGACGGGACATAACCATACGCTTTAATTCCCTAATTTTTGCCTGGACCGCCTTTTCGGGTTTTCAGTCCACCAGGAAACCCCTTTTTGCCCAAGTCTCCCTTTCAGGTTTTCAACTTGCCGGGAGTACAGATTTTTTATTTATTTTATCCCTAATTTTTTCCCGAACCTTTTAGGTTCGCCGAGATGCCCTTGTTTTGCATAGGTGTGTCAACCTAGGGGGTCTCTTATGCGTAGTATATTTTGACTCATCCGCGTTTGTAGGGTGTGGCAGGTCGTCACCATCCACGGTGGTCAAGATCATTGCCCCACCGGAGAATATGTTCTTGATTACAAATGGTCCTTCATAGGTAGGAGTCCATTTGCCCCTGGGATCACTTTGTGGCAAGATGATACGTTTGATCACTAGATCCCCAACTTGATATACTTTGCATTTGAATTTCTTGTTGAAAGCCTTGATCATCCGCTTTTGATACATTTGACCATGGCAAACAGCAGTAAGTCTCTTTTCATCAATTAAGTTCAGTTGATCAAGTCGAGTTTGGATCCAATCGTCTTCGCTCAACCCTACATCCTTCATAATACTCAAAGAGGGGATTTAAACCTCAATAGGAAAGACAACCTCCATGCCATAAACCAAAGAATAGGGTGTTGCCCCGGTTGACATGCGAGCCATGGTACGATACCCGTGGAGAGCGAATGGTAGCATCTCATGCCAGTCTTTGTACGTGACTGTCATCTTTTGTATGATCTTCTTAATGTTTTTATTTGCAGCTTCGACAACACCATTCATCTTTGGCCGATAGGGGGAAGAATTGTGACGCTGAATCTTAAATTGCTTGCACAAGGAGGTGATCATAGTGTTGTTAAGATTTGTACCATTATCAGTGATGATCCTTTCCGGGATACCGTACCGGAAAATGAGATTTTGCTTGATGAAGCGGGCAATAACATTCTTGGTAACGGATGCGAAGGAAGCTGCTTCAACCCACTTGGTAAAATAGTCAATAGCCACTAGGATGAAACGGTGTCCATTGGAGGATGTAGGCTTGATCTCTCCAATCATATCAATTCCCCACATAGCGAAGGGCCAAGAAGCCGTCAAGACATTCAGAGGAACCGGGGGTACGTGCACCTTGTCAGCATAAATTTGACACTTATGACAGGTCTGAGAATGTTGATAGCAATCTGCTTCCATGGTAGACCAATAATAGCCTGCCCGTAGGATTTTCTTTGCCATCGTATGTGTGATCGGTGGATCTGGAACTGACTGTTTATCGCTGGTTCGCGAAATGTCGCGGAAGCAAGAGTCGCCACCGTCTTTTATTTTCTCCAAATGGAAAGGACAAAAGCACAGAAAAATTCCTTATAGAGATTGCTCTCGGTTCGGGAGGTAGATTATAGAAAGGGAAGGTGTTAGCACCCTTTCTATCCATGGTTATCTATGGGCTCTTAGATACTTGCTCATTTGTGTTTTCAAAATTGTTTGTTTGCTTTTCAACTGTGGGTTTTAAAAAGCTTCTTTGAAAAATTCCAGTTCGACTCTTGTATCAGTCCTCAAGAGTGTTTGAAAAGTTGCTTTCGAAAGCTTTTTGAAAAGGTGTCGGTGTGAAAAGTATTTTTGATTTGTTTTGAATAGAGCAAGCATCTACGAGAACCTACCTACCCTAAGGAATTCGTCTGTGTAAATGTCCTTTAAAGTAGTGCCATCCCACCATTGAGAGGTAGGTAGCACCACCATTGGAGGTGTTCGGGTCAATTCGAGGTTCGGGACATGGTGATCACCAGAGCAATGGGAAGACACCTTAGAAGCTACCCTCATGCCAGGTTCCCGGATCATGAGGACTTACTAAGACATCCTCTACTCGACGATCACCTTTCGAGGCAAGGCAACAGTGAGGCGTACCCTAGGGGTGGTGTGTGATTTGTGTATCGTTTTCATTTATTTTGTCTTATTCATGTCAAGGTGATCTATGCGTTTGTTTTTATTTTATCATTCATTCTTGCATGCATTTATTAACAGTTAAAAAGATGCGGAAATTAAAAGTTCTAAACTATTACAAAGGCGCAGGTCCACATCGCCAAATTTAATCCAGGACCCGATTTGACAGAAAATAAAGAAGTAAAGTGCGAGAAATAAAATGTCCGAGTTTACAAGGCTTTGGGAGAATTACATTAATATTATAAGAAATAAAATAAAATGCGCGAATTGGAATTAAAATTGGAAGCGAGGGCGTTGGACCCTTTTTTAATGAAATTAAATTAAATGATTAAACTAATGAAATTAAAGAGAAAAAAGAAATTATTTTTTTTTTTGAGTTTTTGGTATTTATGTTTTTTATGTATTTTTATGAGAAAGATTAAATGAAATTAAAATATTAATCCTAATTCTAATTTTTTTTATTTATTAAGAAAAAACATGTTAAAATTAAACCTAAAATTAATCTAATTATTTACATGCAATTTTGATTTATAAAAATAAATAATTAATTATTAGTGAAATTTATTTACAAAAAAACATTAATTAAATAAATATATTTTGATTTTTATGACTTTTATGTTTTTTACTATTTTTTATATTTTATGAAAATAAGTTAAATTAAAGGAATTAATTAAAAAAAGAAATAATTGAAATAAATAAAATAAGGAAAAGAAAGAAAATACAATACCTTGGGGGGTTTCTGTCCCCTTTTTGGAGGTGAATTGGAGTGGTTTGGCCATTTGTGTTCTGGCCTCATCATGCATAAGTTGTTCTACTTTGGCCATTTGGCTTTTGGCTTTTGGCCATTTGCGTTTTGGCCTCAATGTTCCTTAATCTTCTCAGGATGTCTGTCTCGCCACGTATTGGTGTCATGCATAAGTTTTTCTACTTTGGCCATTTGGCTTTTGGCTTTTGGCCATTTGGCTTTTGGCCTCAACGTTCCTTAATGAACCTGCACGGGATCCTGTCTAAATCTGCAGTGTTGAACCTCATGAACACATTAAATAAAATCATAAAAATTCAAATAAAACCAACATATGAAGAAATTTAATGTTTAGGCACAATATGGCATGTATGAATGATTATACCGTTTTGATCATGGAGATCAAATCAATCTCACCCTTACTGGAAAATTAGTGACCTGAATGCTTTTATGCCTTACTGGAAAATTAGGATCATGGAGATCAAGTCAGCCTTATCCTTACTGAAGAAGTAGTGAGGTGTTGGTTTGTAACTGAGATGACTTGTTTGTAGTGAGAGAGGGATTTGTAATAAGGATTTCAAGGTTTTAGGGTTCTTGAAAGAGTTTGATATTCCAACAGTGTTGTGGCAAGGTTTTTTCTCTCTTTTTTTCTTTTTTCTGGTTTGTGTGAAAAGAAGGTGATTATATAATGGAAATTAGAGTAAAGCAAATGGGCTTTGAATGTGCAATTGGGCCTCCAATATTCACTTGAATTCGTCACTTTCCAGGCTAAATCGCAGGGACTTAAGTGCATTTTTTGAAGTTGAAATGTGAAAACAAAATGTAGCCGGCATCGAGAACTAACTCCTGTCCGAAAATCGACTCAATCAGATAAACGGTGAATTAGTTATGAATTTTTGAAGTTTCAGCTCAGACAAACTTATTTTGGGCTCCAGTGTCGACTCTGACACGTTCTTCAATAAAAAACTGGTATTGATCGGTGCATAATCCGGTCTCAACTTTTGAAGCAAAGTTGTAGATCTACGAGTCAGGGACCTTGTGTAAAAATATGAGCCCAATCCGATAAAAATTGACCGAGTTATGAATTTTCGAAGTTTCGGCCCAGATGAAATAATATTCAGCATTCAGGATTTTCGGCGTGTCACGCACTCTGAGCAAAAAATGAAGGCCTTTTAAATACCTTTTGAACTCAATACCTTCTGTAAAAATGTAGCCAACTCAATTTGTGAAATTTTGGCGCCAGAACCAGCTCGATACGATGAAAATCGACCAAGTTATGATTTTTTGAACATGACGCAAATAAACTTCTGTCACAAATTTTCTGCACGAAAATACTTCATAAATCCACATTTTTGAAGACCTTCTGATCGAAATTGGCTTCCAGCCGTGAGAGATGAAAATGTAGATAATGTCAAGACGGAATTTTGGCCACCGGAACGGGTTCAAAACGAGTCACGATCTTCAAGTTATGAATTTTTTAGCGCGTAAAAACTGCACTTTCAGCACACTTTTTCACCATATTTCTTCAAGAAAACTCGCACATTCGGATACCTTCTTTAAAGAATTGACTCTTGAGCCGAACCTGAATTTGAGAATACGTTATCAGAGATATCTTGGCGAAAGAATACCTGAATATGACGCGTCGGGTTGGACTTGTGAATTTTTCTTGAAATATTTTGAGAAATATGGGAGGGCAAATTTTGGGGTACAACAGTTGCCCCTGTTCAATCTTCTTAGACCTGAGGATGCAGATTGGCTGACGTGCCTTTCGTTATCCGAAGGTGGAAGATGATTGAACACTAGAGTGCCCAGAAATTTGCGCTCACATAGTAGTGTGATGGTGGAATGGGCTTACAGATGCCATTCTAAGAGATGATGGAAGGTGGATGGGCTTATAGATGCCATCTGGATGTTGATCGCATAAGAGATTCCTTAGCGATAACTTGCATACCTGCAAAAAAGAAAAATGAGTACCTGACATGTTGCAGGAGCTGGTCTTCAGATGCTTTGTGTAGATATGTCCTGACTGGTTACAGGAGCTGAATCTTTTGGATTCTTCAGACGTGCCCTGGCGAGATACAGCAATCGAGTCTGGTAATGTTAGTCTTCAACGGATACACCCTGGCAAGATTCAGGTATCGGACCCTCGAACTCTTCAGACACACCCTGGCAAGATACAGGAATCGAGTCTGGAATATAGTAAGGTTGGTGAGTTGTCTCTACTGACAGGTTATTTCCATGGACGGGTGGTCTATAACGACGAGTGTCTATAACAACGAGTGTCTATAACGACGAGTGTCTATGACGACGAGTGTCTATAACGACGAGTGTCTATGACGACGAGTGTCTATAACGACGAGTGTTTATAACGACGAGTGTCTATAACGACGAGTGTCTATAACGACGAGTGTCTATAACGACGAGTGTCTATAACGACGAGTGTCTATAACGACGAGTGTCTATAACGACGAGTGTCTATAACGACGAGTGTCTATAACGACGAGTGTCTATAACGACGAGTGTCTATAACGACGAGTGTCTATAACGACGAGTTGTATCCGAGATCTTTAGGCATTGATTTAACTTGATTTGTATTCTTTGACTGGGTTGGTCTCTTTTGACTGTATTCGTCTACATAGCTGATCTTTTAACTGTATCCTTCCTGAAAGATAAAGGTCAGTCATATGCAATGCATGATATGGATCAAGCAATAATATTTTTCAACACATGACATTGTATGATATGATGCGCATATGCATGTATCATGATGTATAACAATGTGATATTTATGAATGTATCTTCGTCTAGGAAAATAGATACTTGACGGATGCCGGGAAGTCAAATCCTGGGCTGATGTTGAAGAGTGAGATTCTTCGTTTCCGTTGGGGATGATGATTGCAAGAATACCGATAGGAGAAGATGACTCCGTTGGGGAATAAACTTGGCGAATAAATTACTCTGCGGGGAGGTAACTCTGTGGGGGAAAGAGAGGTACTTTGCTGAGGTGCTGATGATAACTCCGCTGGGGATACCATTGTCGTGTTGGAAGTGTTGATAGACTTCGCTGGGGATAAGAGGATTTCGTCGAGGAAGCTCTTTCCGTGGCTTTTGGCTGAGGATAACCCAGTTATATCCTGTTAAGGGAATAACTCTTTGAATAAAGCCGGGGACGCGCTCATGCTCTGTGAGGGATAAGCTTCCAGAATCTACTGGGGATAAGCTTACTGCTTAGGGAGATGATTCCAACTTTCCTGGGGAACTAGATTGGACTCTCTCGGGGCAGTATTGAACTGTATTGGTTATGTTCTTCGATGGAACTTACCTTGATACCTTGGAGGACAGAACAATCAGATTGCTTGGGTAGCTCATCATTGCCCCTGTTTCTGAGGTGGGAGAGGAAGACCTGTGAGGTGTTGATAGTTGTTGATGGACAGCCCTTCTTCTGGTAGACAGGTGACAAGATAACAAGACATAGTTGTACGCTTTGATCCCTAACTTTTGCCTGGACCTCCCTTTCGGGTTTTCAGTCCACCGGGATACCCATTTTTGCCCAAGCCGCCTTTTCAGGTTTTCGACTTGCCGGGTGTACATATTTTTTTCATTTCACCCCTTCATTTTGCCCGAACCCTTTTGGTTCGCCGGGAAACCCTTATTTTTGCCTAGGTATGTCGACCTAGCGGGTCTTTGATTATGCGTAGTATTTTTTCCGACTATGTCCATGCTCTCTGGATGTAGGGAGTTGCCCCTGTTAGAAGTGTTTTGCCATGCCACCAGAAGGTGTTTGATCAGGCCAGATTCGTTGTTGAAATGCCCCAAAGGACTCAGGTGGAGATTTGCCCCAGGCTATTTGGCCTTTTGAGAGATTCTCCGAATCTTGATTGGACTGCCCCAGATAATGGACCATGGTCATGTCCGCCCCTTGATTGGAAGTGCTTTTGTTCATCAGGCATTCATCGTGCGAACTTCTATGCTGTTCAAACAAAAAGTCATATGCAAACAAAGTTATGTTAAAAATGCAAAGCCTATGTCTGTCTTGAAGATTTTGAAAATGCATTCTTTTTTCATAAAATAAATGAATGTTTGTAAAACGTGATGTCAACTCCGTATTTTACCGTAGGCCTTAAGGAGTCAGGATACCTTTCGTAACAGTATGCTTTCGAACTAACCCATGCTTCAGCTAGGACTTTTAAGGGTTATAACGTGGCCTGGTTCACGGTTTAAGAAACAAAGGATAAAAGCTCAAATTTTATTTGTACCCACCCGCTCTTCGTGATGTTCTCCAAACCTAAACTCGGTTGATCATACGTTAGACCTTGTTTGAGTCTTTGCTCTGATGTTCCAGTGATGGTTCGGATGTTGATAACTTATTTTGAATAGGCAATCATTCCTTTTTGTTGAGGGTTTATAAGACCTCTTTCTTTTTGATTTTGTTATCCCTGTTTTTTTTGCCTGAGTTGTTTCCTTTTTGGAATTACAGTCAGCGGGATGCCCCGGTTTCGTAAGTCCCCTTTATATGTTTTGACTTTTTGGGCTTTTCATTTATGAATTTTTTGATAATGACTGCCTGTCTTTACAATTGTTCGGAACCATCACTGTCTTTTTTCGTAAGGACCTCTTTGGTGCCATTTGTTGCGCACTTGGATCAACTGAGCGAACTACCCTGCCCCAGGTTATGATTAAGGGTTTTAATTTTCGAAAAGAAAAACTCCTACTTCTTTGGCTCAGAGGGGTTGACGAGGGATTATCATCCTTATAACTCCAGTGTTTAGGGATTGAAATAATGCCTATACCTCATCAGTGGGGTCTGTTCAAAAGCATACTGTAAAGATAACGGTATCGTTTTCGTCATCCTCCCTCAAGAGGCTTAGAATTTTAGATCAAGAGTTGACATCAGAAAAAAATATGAAAATAATTTGCATTTAGTGAATACGAATATATTGTTTCAGAACAGACATATGCGATGCATTAATGAAATAACAACGTTTAACATGAGTAAATCTTTGAACAAAAGAAAATTGCTACTTGAACATTCGAATGAACAAAAATTTCTCAATCCTAGCCATGATTTGGCAAGGGAGCAGTGATCACGTGGGGAGTCTTGGGTACTTTAAACTGAATCTCTCCAGCGTCGATCATGTCTTGGATCTTATTTTTCAAGCTCCAACAATCATCTGTAGTATGCCCCAGGCTGTCAGAGTGATAAGCGCAGCGGGCGTTGGGGTTATACTTCGGTGACATTGTATTTTGGCTCTTCGGAGCTTCTTTTAGAGTTACCAGCTTGGTCTCCAGCAACTGTGGCAATATCTGGGATAAGGTCATGCTGAGCCGAGTGAACTGCCTTCTCTCACTCTTTTGTTGGTTGTGATGTTGAACTTGTGACACTGGAGCCATTTGAGGAGCTCTCCCCTTACCTCCTTGTCTCAAAGGTGGTTGAACGATGACTGGCTTTTTGCCCTTAGACTTGTGCCCAGTTGGTTGCCCTAAAGCAGTTGGTTGACGAGAAACCAGAGCTCATCTTGTCTTTGAGCTAACCCTTGAATGGCAGTCACCTGCCCCAACATCTGGACCTTCAATGCATCCACCTCAGCTTGTAGGTGTTTCAGCCTTTCATCCTCAGCACTGTTCCTGACAAAAGTCTCCATGAGAAGTGTCCTTAGCTCCTCCTGCCCCTTGGATAGATTCAGGAGGATTTCCCTGAACTGAGTCTCTTGGGCGAGAAGGTCCTGGTTATCTGGTTGGAAGGCCATTGCTGAAATAAACAGCGAGAAAGGTAAGTGACCTGCAACAAAGATACCTGTTATGTAATGATGTGTATGACATGCATGCAATGTTTTCAAGGACCTCGCGGGGTAAACAAGAAAATTAGTTAGCATCTGGATCCAGTAGCTTGATTGAAAGAACTTCATATTTGTTGAGAGTCTTTCTTCCAAGGGTCAAAGGCTCACCATATCAAGTGGGTCATAGCCTCTGACAACTTTGGCTAGAGGAAAATAAATCCTCTTTGCCCCTTGCTAGATGTTTGATTCATCATGACCTGCATCACAAGCCCTTGAGATCCTTGAAATGGGTTAGGATGTATGCAATGGTATGATGTTATGGTATGCATGGGGTAATGTGAGTAAACCCTGTTATGAGTCCCAATTAAGGACTGCAAACCAAAACCTGCAAGAAACTCAAGTAAGACCTGTCATGAGTCCCAATTAAGGACTACAAACAAAACCTGCAAGTAGTTCATGTGTCAGCTAGCAAGCATGCAAATAGTCAAGTACGAAGGCACACAAGTCACACAGAGAGCCCTTAGAGTTTAGGCCAGCATGGGGCTGGGTATTACCCTCTTGAAGTTGGTGGGTTCAACCTGTCCTATCAGAAGTAACCGGGTTCTAAGGGTCCCAATATCACCGGATTTCTTTCATTGTTCATCGTTTCGATTTAGCCACTGAACTGGCGACCGAAATATTCCAGGAAAGCAACCCTCAATTGAGTGTAGTATCGAGTATCAACCAACCTCGGACTGCACCAAAGTCAGTTATCTCACTACCCTAAAGAGGCCAAGATGGTTCAATTAAGGTTCCTAAGGTCAGTTGATGCTTCACGACACCACGCGGCGGCCCCGTACTCTCCTTGACTGAACTCAAGGGTTACCGGTACACACCAAAGTGCCACATCAACGTAGCAGACTGTTTCAACCATGTCAGTATACCCCGCACAGTTCCCTCACAGTCTTGTTGCTACTTTCTAAAAAGGTATCCCCCAGATCCGGGTTAGGATCTATAGAACTCCCAAGCAACCCACAATTTAAAGCACACAAGGAAAACAATTGAAAACACAGTTATGAACTAGCCCTAAGGTACACCTCACTTTAAGTTTAGTCCCCAGCAGAGTCGCCAGTTCTGTGATCGGTGGATCTGGAACTGATTGTTTATCGCTGGTTCGCGAAATGTCGCGGAAGCAAGAGTCGCCACCGTCTTTTATTTTCTCCAAATGGAAAGGACAAAAGCAAAGAAAAATTCCTTATAGAGATTGCTCTCGGTTCGGGAGGTAGATTATAGAAAGGGAAGGTGTTAGCACCCTTTCTATCCATGGTTATCCATGGGCTCTTAGATACTTGCTCATTTGTGTTTTCAAAATTGTTTGTTTGCTTTTCAACTGTGGGTTTTAAAAAGTTTCTTTGAAAAATTCCAGTTCGACTCTTGTATCAGTCCTCAAGAGTGTTTGAAAAGTTGCTTTCGAAAGCTTTTTGAAAAGGTGTCAGTGTGAAAAGTATTTTTGATTTGTTTTGAATAGAGCAAGCATCTACGAGAACCTACCTACCCTAAGGAATTCGTCTGTGTAAATGTCCTTTAAAGTAGTGCCATCCCACCATTGAGAGGTAGGTAGCACCACCATTGGAGGTGTTCGGGTCAATTCGAGGTTCGGGACATGGTGATCACCAGAGCAATGGGAAGACACCTTAGAAGCTACCCTCATGCCAGGTTCCCGGATCATGAGGACTTACTAAGACATCCTCTACTCGACGATCACCTTTCGAGGCAAGGCAACAGTGAGGCGTACCCTAGGGGTGGTGTGTGATTTGTGTATCGTTTTCATTTATTTTGTCTTATTCATGTCAAGGTGATCTATGCGTTTGTTTTTATTTTATCATTCATTCTTGCATGCATTTATTAACAGTTAAAAAGATGCGGAAATTAAAAGTTCTAAACTATTACAAAGGCGCGGGTCCACATCGCCAAATTTAATCCAGGACCCGATTTGACAGAAAATAAAGAAGTAAAGTGCGAGAAATAAAATGTCCGAGTTTACAAGGCTTTGGGAGAATTATATTAATATTATAAGAAATAAAATAAAATGCGCGAATTGGAATTAAAATTGGAAGCGAGGGCGTTGGACCCTTTTTTAATGAAATTAAATTAAATGATTAAACTAATGAAATTAAAGAGAAAAAAGAAATTATTATTTTTTTTTGAGTTTTTGGTATTTATGTTTTTTATGTATTTTTATGAGAAAGATTAAATGAAATTAAAATATTAACCCTAATTCTAATTTTTTTTATTTATTAAGAAAAAACATGTTAAAATTAAACCTAAAATTAATCTAATTATTTACATGCAATTTTGATTTATAAAAATAAATAATTAATTATTAGTGAAATTTATTTACAAAAAAACATTAATTAAATAAATATATTTTGATTTTTATGACTTTTCTATTTTTTACTATTTTTTATATTTTATGAAAATAAGTTAAATTAAAGGAATTAATTAAAAAAAGAAATAATTGAAATAAATAAAATAAGGAAAAGAAAGAAAATACAATACCTTGGGGGGTTTCTGTCCCCTTTTTGGAGGTGAATTGGAGTGGTTTGGCCATTTGTGTTCTGGCCTCATCATGCATAAGTTGTTCTACTTTGGCCATTTGGCTTTTGGCTTTTGGCCATTTGCGTTTTGGCCTCAATGTTCCTTAATCTTCTCAGGATGTCTGTCTCGCCACGTATTGGTGTCATGCATAAGTTTTTCTACTTTGGCCATTTGGCTTTTGGCTTTTGGCCTCAACGTTCCTTAATGAACCTGCACGGGATCCTGTCTAAATCTGCAGTGTTGAACCTCATGAACACATTAAATAAAATCATAAAAATTCAAATAAAACCAACATATGAAGAAATTTAATGTTTAGGCACAATATGGCATGTATGAATGATTATACCGTTTTGATCATGGAGATCAAATCAATCTCACCCTTACTGGAAAATTAGTGACCTGAATGCTTTTATGCCTTACTGGAAAATTAGGATCATGGAGATCAAGTCAGCCTTATCCTTACTGAAGAAGTAGTGAGGTGTTGGTTTGTAACTGAGATGACTTGTTTGTAGTGAGAGAGGGATTTGTAATAAGGATTTCAAGGTTTTAGGGTTCTTGAAAGAGTTTGATATTCCAACAGTATTGTGGCAAGGTTTTTTTTCTCTTTTTTTCTTTTTTCTGGTTTGTGTGAAAAGAAGGTGATTATATAATGGAAATTAGAGTAAAGCAAATGGGCTTTGAATGTGCAATTGGGCCTCCAATATTCACTTGAATTCGTCACTTTCCAGGCTAAATCGCAGGGACTTAAGTGCATTTTTTGAAGTTGAAATGTGAAAACAAAATGTAGCCGGCATCGAGAACTAACTCCTGTCCGAAAATCGACTCAATCGGATAAACGGTGAATTAGTTATGAATTTTTAAAGTTTCAGCTCAGACAAACTTATTTTGGGCTCCAGTGTCGACTCTGACACGTTCTTCAATAAAAAACTGGTATTGATCGGTGCATAATCCGGTCTCAACTTTTGAAGCAAAGTTGTAGATCTACGAGTCAGGGACCTTGTGTAAAAATATGAGCCCAATCCGATAAAAATTGACCGAGTTATGAATTTTCGAAGTTTCGGCCCAGATGAAATAATATTCAGCATTCAGGATTTTCGGCGTGTCACGCACTCTGAGCAAAAAATGAAGGCCTTTTAAATACCTTTTGAACTCAATACCTTCTGTAAAAATGTAGCCAACTCAATTTGTGAAATTTTGGCGCCAGAACCAGCTCGATACGATGAAAATCGACCAAGTTATGATTTTTTGAACATGACGCAAATAAACTTCTGTCACAAATTTTCTGCACGAAAATACTTCATAAATCCACATTTTTGAAGACCTTCTGATCGAAATTGGCTTCCAGCCGTGAGAGATGAAAATGTAGATAATGTCAAGACGGAATTTTGGCCACCGGAACGGGTTCAAAACGAGTCACGATCTTCAAGTTATGAATTTTTTAGCGCGTAAAAACTGCACTTTCAGCACACTTTTTCACCATATTTCTTCAAGAAAACTCGCACATTCGGATACCTTCTTTAAAGAATTGACTCTTGAGCCGAACCTGAATTTGAGAATACGTTATCAGAGATATCTTGGCGAAAGAATACCTGAATATGACGCGTCGGGTTGGACTTGTGAATTTTTCTTGAAATATTTTGAGAAATATGGGAGGGCAAATTTTGGGGTACAACAGTATGCCCACTGGAGTGAGTGCCAAAAGTACCTTCATGTAATTCAGCCATGATCCTTTCATCTTCAACCTTATCCATGCACCGAAGAAAAATTGAGTCATGATTGCGTTTGAACAAGATGCCATTACTAAGGAAAAACTTAGCAGAGAATCTCCTTAAGAACTTCCTATCATTGATTGAAGCTCCTTCTGGATATTCTTGAGCCTCGAGATACCTCTTGACCTCATGAAACCAAGGCTGGTCCACTACCTCCTCAATATTAATCTCGTGACAATGCGCTGGTTCATCCATTCGTTCGATGGTGATCTGGGGAGCCTTGTTATCCCAATTAAGTTTAAACATAGATGACATTGTGGCTAGAGCGTCTGCTAGCTGATTTTCTTCTCGCGGGAAATGCTCGAAGGTAATCTTCTCAAAATGTGGTAGCAATGTCAAGACATGTTCTTTGTAAGGGATAAGGTTTGGGTGCTTAGTGTCCCATTCCCCTTTGACCTGATTGATGACCAAAGCTGAATCTCCAAATACGTCTAAGGATTTGATTCCCAAATCTATGGCAGCTCTGAGACCAAAGATGCACGCTTCGTATTCTGCCATGTTATTTGTGCAATTGAAGCAAAGTTTGGCAGTAAAAGGAGTATGACACCCTTCCGGAGATATGAGTACAACGCTGATACCATTACCAAGTGCATTGGATGCCCCATCAAAGAACAGGGTCCATCGGGATCCTTGTTCAGGTCCGTCATATGGCCTGATTCCTTCAAAGTTGTCTAATGTCATGATGTCTTCATCCGGGAATTCAAACTTCATGGACTGATAGTCTTCTACAGCTTGATGAGCAAGATGATCAACTAGCACACTACCCTTTATAGCTTTCTGGGTAGTATACTGTATGTCGTATTCTGTCAGGATCATTTGCCATCTCGCTATTCTCCCAGACAGAACAGGCTTCTCGAAGATATATTTTATCGGATCCATATTAGATATCAACAAGGTAGTATGAGTCAGCATATACTGTCTTAGCCGGCGAGCAGCCCATGCCAGAGAGCAACAAGTTTTCTCGAGCAGTGAATATCTGGTTTCACAGTCGATAAACTTTTTGCTCAGGTAGTAAATAGCATGCTCTTTTCGGCCAGACTCGTCATGCTGCCCCAATAGACACCTCATTGAGTTTTCTAAAATAGTCAGATACATGATCAATGGTCTTCCCTCGACTGGTGGCATCAAAACAGGAGGCTCTTGTAAGTACTCTTTGATCTTGTCAAAAGCAACCTGGCATTCATCATTCCATCTGATTACTTAATCTTTCTTCAATAGTTTGAAGATTGGCTCACAAGTGGCTGTTAGGTGAGAAATGAATCTGGCAATATAGTTCAGGCGTCCCAAGAATCCTCTGACTTTCTTCTCAGTACGAGGAGCATGCATTTCTTTTATTGCTTTAAACTTGGCAGAATCGACCTCAATGCCTTTGTTACTGACGATAAAACCTAAGAGTTTACCGGACCGTACTCCGAATGTGCATTTGTTTGGATTCAACCTTAGCTTGTATTTCTTTAGTCTCTCAAACAACTTTTGCAAGTGATCCAAGTGCTCTTCTTCTGTTTGTAATCAGGCTATCATATTGATGGGAACTGTAACGTATAGCCTAAATATAGTACTGCAAGTGCACAGCCTATCGAAGTAATATATAAGATTATCGAACCACAGAGACCAATTGTCAATCTATCAACTCTATTGCTAAGGTGCTTATCTAAGGTGAACAAGAATATTGATGTGAATGCAGTGCAACAAAGTAAATGAGCGAGGTAAATAACAGTTTAAAAGACAGGTTGGAATGTAAATCATGTAATCAGATATTGGTCCGGTCATGCGTAGATGAAACTACTTATGGGGCAGTATTTTCTATTGATAGCAAAGAATCAATTTAACGGGAACTTGTAGCTTTTGACTACTAAGAACCGAATTTACTCTTTAAATTAAATTCCTTTATTGTCACATATAAAGGGTGCCTTCCGCGTTAAAGAGGTAAACCTATTTTTAAGAAATTGATAGTTTTGACTTAACAGAAAAGTAATTTTACTTGGAAAGATTAACTTAAAGAGATTTTTGGCTTTTGACCAAGAGTCAGATTTCAAACCTACAAACGCGTCCGAAAATAGTTTCAAAATCGTTTTCTAAAAAGGTCAATGATTCCTATTTAACCAATCAACGGCTTTCGCTCTTTTTGTTTGGTTAAATAATAATCAAGTCGTATCATTAGTTTGGACGGCTTTCGATCTTACCCAATAAACATTTAAACATAATTGACTTAAGTTAAAAGCAAAACATCCCCAGAGTATTTTCACTAGCATGATAATTGGAACACGACCATGATGACAATCATTACATCCAAACCTTTATAGTTTAGCCAGACATAATAAGTGCGAGTCTATAAAACGTGTAGACTATGATAAGAGCGTTTAGAGTCTATAAAACGTGTAGACTATGGTAAGAGAATTTAGAGTCTATAAAACGTGTAGACTATGGTAAGAGCATTTAGAGTCTATAAAACGTGTAGACTATGATAAGAGCATTTAGAGTCTATAAAACGTGTAGACTATGGTAAGAGCAATTATAAGTAAAGAAATGCAATAAAATAGAACCTTGCTCCAGTCGGAGACTTGAATCTGATACAAATCTGCAGAATGGTAAGGCTGGTATGATCAACTTCAACCAAAGTGCTCTAAGACTCGATTATAACTCAATCTACACCACAATAACTCCCTGATGTGAAGAGATTATTACTTTACAGAAACTGATAGTATATGGCTTAAGATTGTACTAAGCTTGGATGAAACTAAAAAATGAAAATCGAAAACTATTTATAGAGGATCCTTGAGATGCGTAAAGACCAGCATGCCCCTCAACTTCTCCTGAGCGGGAAAACTTTTGTGAAGGCCGCGGGCGCGGTGGCAGTGGCCGCGGGCGCGGTTGCTGGAACTTCCAGATCATGGGAACGTGGCAGTTGGTCTCTGGGTGAAAGTGGGCCACGTCATCGCGTTCCCTGTAGCCGGCGCGGCGCTGAACGCCATAAGTGCAGAATATCTTGAAAAACCCTAATTTCTTGGCGTTTTGGCTCGTTTCTTCACAGAAGGCTCTGAAATGACAAGAATCCTGAAAACAAAGGAAAAAGGAACATAATACGAGAAAATGATAATAAAAACTAAGGAAAACATGTGATATTTGAGTCAGAAACATAGTGCGATTTAGTGCGATCAAATCCTCCCACGCTTAGACCTTTGCTTGTCCTCAAGCAACAACTCTTAGAAGTAGATGAAAGAAAATTATGGTGTATACAGGTTTTAGGCAAAGAGGGCTTCTAAGTTCGAGTAAGGGTGTGTTGTCAGGCACTAACTATCTGAACCAAGGGTATCGTAATTACACTACTCGCAGAAATGCGGACATAAACCTCATAAGTATACAGATCGATCCTAATATCCTTACTATGCTAAGACTTCTTTTTGTACGAGGTCCTTTTTCATTCAGGCGCAATCACATTAAGCCTGTTATTCGTACATACTCATGGTGTAGTGACCGGTTAGTGACTCTAATCTCAAGTGATGGGATTCTGGTACAAGAGTTGGTTTAACCCCTTTTTATTTTACCCATTTGCAGTTGCGGGGGATCGGACCGTAGTCCGCCCTACCAAGTCCAGCACCAGATACCTCTGGACCAACTACAACGGATGTGCCTTATATATATATTTTTTCTTTGTTTTTATTAGTGCTTACAACTTTCTTGAGTTGAGTAATCTTTGTGAGGATCACCCAACTCGTAGTCGTATTCATACTTTATTTTATAAACTTTTAAGGCAAGATAGAGATCATCCACTTATATTCATCGATCCTACACTTAGAGCATGCTTAGGCCGGAGCTGACTGCTAAGATAAACTACTTGAAGACCTATTTGTACAGTTTTATTCAAAATCATAGCATATTGGGAAGAAAGGATCTAATCTAAATGTTTAAAAAGGCTTACGGTGTTAAAACGATAACGAATTTTTCAAAAAGTGAGTGCCCAAGAAATAGACCCTATCTAGGACCTGTCTCATAGCCCAAATCCTTAAAAACAACCAAAATTCTTTGAAAAAGATTTTGTAAAAATTTTGTAAGGCTAAAAAGTGGGGGAAATGAAAGGGTACACTACGCAGAAAGACTCGCCTATCACATGCATTTTATTAACTACGAATATAACATACCTAAAAGGAAAAATGCGGAAGGGAAATAAAAGCAGGAAAAACGGGAAATAAAAGCGATAAATGCTCCTCCCACACTTAAATCGGACATTGTCCTCAATGTTCCAAAACAAGGTAGGAGGAGGTACCTGAAAACGCTAGTGGGGGCCACTAGGACCTTCACCATCCTGGTTGGTACGACCGGAACGGCGGCTACGGCTGCGACGGCGGCTCTCTCGGTCCAAAACTAGCTGCTCCATTCTCTCTGTCAAGGCGGCATTTGCCGCTTGTAGCTCTTGGGTCCTACCAATGAGGGTGCCTTGGGTTGCCTCCATCAATTGGAAGTGACGAGCGTATGTGGTCTGGTTAAGGTGTTGTTCTCTCTGGAAAGCCAGCTGACTTTCCATAATAGTGCGCAGAGAGCTAGCATTTTGCTGTTGGGATGCTTGCATGAAGGCCATGTTATCGGTCGCCTGTTGCTGCAAAGTAGCAAGGAGGGTGTCCCTCTGGGCCTCTCGGGCCATATGCTCACGCCACATGTCCTCAGTGACATGGAAACTAGGAGCTGTACCTGCATGTGGGTTAGAAGTAGATGGTGTCGTGTGTGGTGGTGAAAAGTGGGGTGGTTCTTCCGTACGGAAATCGTACTCATCATTAGTGTTGTTACCCTCATTTAAAGGTAGATTTGGGGGCAACGGACCAATAAAAGCAGGAGCGTTGAGATCGTAGGTCCAGTTACGCTCAAATCTGATATCAGTACGACAGGTGCAAGGAATAACAACACTGGGTACACCGGCACCTCCAACCATGAGGAAGTAACCACCTTTCCTCCTCGTCTTGCATAAACGCATATCCTTTAAAAATTTAAGATTTGCAATACGAGGAGGAAGTGGCTCAAGGGTGGCAAGTTCTGTATCCAATCCTATGGCACGGGCAATAGTAGTAATCAGTCCACCAAAGGAAATCGGCCCACCTTTTCTTAAAACATGGTGCATGTGGGCAATCATAAATGGGACTGGATTAACTTTGGTGTCTGTGAGGCAGCTCTGCATGATAATTAATTCTTTAGCATTCACCTTGTTTGGGTTTTCCCGAGCAAAGATGGTGGATGCTAAAAGAAATCTAAAAACACGAAGGGCAGGATTGTGGATATGAGAAGCAAGTAGGCCATCAAAAGATGTTGCATTTTGTTTAGTAATTCTGGCCCAAAATGCTTCAAATGCCCAATCCGTGTCTAAAGGTGCTTCACAAACGGCACCATCCCCATAAGGCCATCCTAACATGGCAGCTAGACCGTCAGTGGAGTAGTCATATTCAACATTAAACATTCTAAATTTTACTCCACCTACGGTGCTAGCAGTGTTAGGAGAGACGTTATAAATTAAAGAACTCAAAAATTCGAACGTCAGCCTAGGGTAGGTTGGTGCTTGAGTAGCAAAAGTATCATGCATGCCTAGTTTGTCGAGAAGGAAAAATACACTATGGTATATACCTAATGAATATAGACAGTTTTCATTGATATACCTGGTAGAGTGTATTGGTGTTGTCAGCAATTTCTCAAGCCGCTTTTGTTGTCTTTCTCCGGGTTGGCCATCTCGCAAAATGTAGCCGTGATACTCCATAGGATTTTCTTGTGGATGAATATAAAGAGAAAGAATGGGATGTAGAAGTAGTGAAGGTGTGAGGAAGAAAATGAAATAGTGGGGGTATTTATAGGTAGTGAAGAAAAATGGTGGTTGATGAATATTTATGATGGGAATAAATGTAGTGGGGTAGGTATGGATAATAAAGGAAGTTATGGGGGGTTAAGAATGGAAGAAAATGGGATTGGAAGTGGAAAAAGAGGCAAAATGGGGGGAAAACCGAGCCACTAGCCGTTAGGTGACCATTATGTCACCGCGGGCGCGGCAGGGATCACCGCGGGCGCGGTCAGGGCGAGCCAAGTTGGGCCGGTCTTGCTTCCTTTCCATTGGGCTTTTCCTTCCTTGCCATTAGCTTCAATTTTTGGAGGTGTACCTATTTTTCTTACGAACGTGCATATATGTATGTGAATACATATATACATGTATATTTATTTATTTTTATATCAAAATTTTCATTATGGTGACCAGAAAAACAAAAACATTAGTAAATGAAAGATATATATAGAGAAAAAAACACATATGCATATATATATATATATAGGTACGGACATCGGGTCACCAAAATAGTTATTAATAATGCAGGAAACAGATAATGCAAATAAAAATGAGTCTGAAAAGGAAATCAACATAATACTAATAATACTAGAACTAGAGATCTTGTGAATAACACAGATCTATCGCCAACCGGGAGGATGCTCTGCAGGAGTGTCTGGGCCACGCAGCTCAGTCAGCTGGCGTCGAATCTCTGCCACCTCGTGAGCTAATTCATCTAACTCACCAGCAAAGGTAACATCATTCAGTTCCAACTGTAAATGAAGGTCAGCCACCTCATTGCGGAGAGTGGCTATCTCAGTGCGCGTAGCAGTCAATAGAGTGCGAATATCAGGTTCCTGCAAGCTGAGGTTATTAGTAAGAACAGTAGTGCGTGTAACCTCGGGTCGGGATGTGTGATCTGGAGTAGAGTCCTCGGGAGCAGGAGTGTATTCAGAAGTAGGATCTTCGGAAGCAGGAGTGTATTATGGAGTGGGATCTTCGGAAGCAGGAGTATATTCTGGAGCATACTCTGATATCTCACCCCAACCTTCTACAGAATAGTTCCAATTAGCGGGTTGGAAACACAAGTCATCTGAGGGTCTGGCAGTGTGAAGGTGTAAACTGTCTGGTCATCGATGAGCAAATCTGTACTGATATGGGTGGAAAGAGGCCCTCCTCATGAGCCCACGATCCATGCAAAAGTCTAAATCTAGGAAAGTATATCCACAGTATGGGGTCAGCTGTGCTATCATACTGTCCAAACCCAAAGCAGAAGCTATCTGTGTTACATTCCCTCCGGAATGAATGAGTCCTACAGTGGATCGAGCAGTCTGCTCGAGGCTCTCTATCAGAAAACCTCCACTAGCTATAGGTATGGACTGACTGGCACAGTATAGGAAAAGGATCTCCTCAGCGGTGACTAAGTGGTCACAGTAACTCCTCCCAAAGAAAGTGTGGCACATAATCATCTCGAAGTATCGGAAAGCCGGGTTATGGATCTTCCTGGACAGCTGGGTAGAGGGGTCAAGGCTGGCTCCATCAGTAATGTCCTGCCAAAATTTATCAATATCTCTGTCCATATAGTAACTCAATGGTAACTCAGTGATAGCGGTCGGTCCAGTTTGGAAACCAAGCAAATCCCCAAATTCTTTGATGGACAGGGTATACTCGGTACCAAACAATCTGAAACTTAGGCATCCTCGCTCATCTCCTTCACCCACCCATGGGTTATAATCCACAGAGCTAAGAAACTCCAGAGTAAGGTTCCTATAGGTTTTGTGGACATCATCAGCATAATAATCCCAGCCAAGTTGGTTGCACAGATACCTAATACTTGGCTCAATCCCGAGTGCCTCCATGCAGCTCTGATCGGGGTACCTAGTGGGTACCATAGGTCTAGCAGATAAGGTAGCAAATCGGGCTTTTTGTGCTTCATCCCTGAAAATCACAACCATACCATCGGGGTAATGCATCCTGAAAATATAAACACAAGAACTTAGTCCAGATAAAACATATATAAATTAATAAAATAAAATAAAATTAAGAATAAACCATGGGTTGCCTCCCATGCAGCGCTTGTTTAACGTCTTTAGCTTGACGATTAGATCTTACTTTATGTGGGTATTGGTGGGTCTATAAGAATATGCCTAGAGTAGTCAACAGGCAAATCACCTCCTTTGTATAGCTTCAGTCTTTGTCCATTTACCACAAATGGAGCGCATGAATTGTTTTTGATTTCTACTGCTCCAGACTTTAGAACTTTTGACACTTCAAATGGACCTGTCCATCTTGAACGAAGCTTACCAGGAAAAAGTCGTAACCTTGAGTTAAATAGGAGAACAGGGTCACCAATGTTGAAATCTTTCTTGATGATTTTTTTATCATGCCACATCTTGGTTCTTTCCTTATATATGATGGCATTCTCATAGGCATTCAAGCGAAGCTCTTCCAGCTTGTGAATGTCCAGGATACGTTTTTCTCCGGCTTTTAGGTAATCTAGATTCAAGGATTTAATGGCCCAATAGGCTTTATGTTCTAGTTCGAAGGGTAAATGACAGGACTTTCCATAAACCAATTGATAAGGAGTTGTTCCAATAGGGGTTTTATAAGCCGTTCTATAAGCCCATAAGGCGTCTTTAAGTTTTCCAGACCAGTCTTTTCTGGATAATGATACGGTTTTCTCTAGGATCTGCTTAATCTCCCTATTCGATACTTCTACTTGGCCACTGGTTTGCGGGTGATATGGTGTTGCTACTCTATGTTTTACTCCGTATTTGCTTAGAAGCTTGTCAAATATCTTAGATATAAAATGCGATCCTCCATCACTTATGACTAACCTCGGGGTTCCAAACCTAGGAAAAATAATATTCTTAAACAGTTTGATAACTACCTTGGTATCGTTTGTGGGTGATGCAACAGCTTCTATCCACTTTGAGACATAATCGACAACTACTAGGATATACTTGTTACCCATTGAGGAAGGAAACGGTCCCATGAAATCTATACCCCAGACATCAAATATTTCCACTTCTTGGATGTTACTTAAAGGCATTTCATCACGTCTTGAGATGTTCCCAGTGCGTTGGCATCGGTCACATTTTGTAATGTAAGTGTGGACATCGCGCCATACAGTGGGCCAATAAAAACCTGCTTGAAATATTTTGGCGCATGTTTTAGATGTGCTTGCATGTCCACCATAAGGTGCAGCATGACAATGTTTAATGACGTTGCCTACTTCTTCTTCCGGCACACATCGTCTGAATATGTTATCTATTCCTCTTTTGAATAGGAGGGGTTCATCCCAAAAGAAGTGTTTAACATCACTAAAAAACTTCTTCTTCTGTTGGTAGCTTAAGTCAGGGGGTATGATATCAGCGGCCAGATAATTCACAATATCTGCGTACCATGGTATGTTGTTCAAGGTTGAGATTTCCTCATAGGTCTCTTCTTCAGTTGAGTTTATCCCAGCTATTAATCTTTCATAAGTAGAGTGATCGTCTATAGGTATAAGTTCAGGTTTAAGGTGTTCTAACCTAGAGAGATGATCAGCTACTAAGTTTTCAGCTCCTTTTTTATCCTTAATATCCAAGTCAAATTCTTGGAGTAAAAGAACCCATCTGAGCAATCTAGGCTTAGCATCTTTCTTACTTAACAAGTACCGGATTGCTGCATGATCTGTGTATACTATTATTTTTGCTCCCACCAAATAAGATCGAAATTTATCAATAGCAAAAACTACGGATAGCAATTCCTTTTCTGTGGTTGTATAATTTAGCTGGGCAGCGTCTAGTGTTCTACTAGCGTAGTAAATAGCATGCAGTTTCTTGTCTTTTCTTTGCCCTAGTAGAGCTCCTACAGCGAAATCACTAGCATCGCACATGATTTCAAAGGGTTGTGTCCAATCAGGTGGTCTTATGATAGGTGCTGAAATAAGAGCTTGCTTTAAAACTTCAAAGGCCTCAAGACATTTTTGGTCGAATTCAAACTCGACATCCTTCATCAATAAGTTAGTTAAAGGTTTTGTTATTCCGGAAAAATTCTTGATGAAACGTCGGTAGAACCCGGCATGTCCTAGAAAACTTCTTACTTCCCTAACGGTCTTAGGTGGGTTTAGGTTTTCTATAACTTCTATCTTGGCCTTATCAACTTCTATACCTCTTTCAGAAATAATGTGTCCCAAGACTATCCCTTCATTTACCATAAAGTGGCACTTTTCCCAATTCAACACAAGGTTTACTTCCACACATCTTTTTAAGATTTTCTCTAAGTTTGAGAGGCAGTTTTTGAAATCAAACCCACACACTGAAAAATCGTCCATAAATACTTCCATAATTCCATCTAGGTAGTCTGCGAAAATTGACATCATACAACGTTGGAAAGTGGCAGGTGCATTGCAGAGTCCAAAGGGCATTCGTCTATAAGCGAATGTTCCATAAGGGCAAGTAAATGTGGTTTTTTCTTGGTCCTCTGGGTGAATAGGGATTTGGAAAAACCCCGAATACCCATCAAGATAGCAGAAATATGAGTGTCTTGCTAGACGTTCAAGCATCTGATCTATAAATGGGAGAGGGAAATGGTCTTTTCTCGTTGCCTTATTCAACTTTCTGTAATCTATACACATACGCCATCCTCCTTCTGTTCGTTTTGCCACATGCTCACCTTTCTCATTTTTCAGAACAGTGATACCTCCTATCTTGGGTACCACATGGACTGGGCTTACCCATTCACTATCCGAAATTTGGTATATGATACCAGCTTCTAATAACTTAAGAACTTCTTTCTTGACTACATCACTCATGATAGGGTTTATTCTTCTTTGATGTTCTCTTGAGGGTTTTGAATCTTCTTCTAGCATAATCCGATGCATGCATACGGATGGGCTTATACCTTTTAAATCTGAAACTTTATACCCTAAAGCTGAGGGATATTTTCGCAAGGTATCTAAGAGTTGATTTGTTTCTATTTGGTTTAGAGCGGCGCTAATTATAACAGGTCTATTCATCTCCTCATCCAAAAACTCATATCTTAGATTCTTGGGTAGTTCCTTAAGTTCTATAGTGGGTTTCTCAGTACGCGGCATAAGGTCAGGGGTAAGAGCTAAGCATTCGAAAAGGTTGTCGTCAATGTACGGTTCGATACTCTTAAATCCGTCATCCTCTAAAATAGGGGTTGATAGTAATTTGATTAAAGATTCGTTTTTTTCGAGCTCATTTACACATTCGTCAATGACGTCGATGGCATAACACACATCTCCTATCACTGGTGCCATTAGAAACTTTGATAAAATGAACTCAATCTTTTCATCTCCTACCTCGAAAGTCAGTTTCCCTTTCTTAACATCTATTATAGCTCCGGCGGTCGATAGGAATGGTCTTCCTAAGAGGATTGGGATGTCTTCATCTTCTTTAATATCCATTACGACGAAGTCGGTCGGAATGTACAACTGACCAATCTTGACAGGTATGTCTTCTAAAATACCCATGGGATATTTGACAGATCTATCAGCTAGTTGTAAGGACATCTTAGTAGGTTGAAGTTCTCCTAATTTTAACCTCTTACAGACGGCCTGAGGCATCAGACTTACGCTTGCTCCTAAGTCTAAAAATGCTTTGTCTATCATATGGTTACCTAGGATGCAAGGGATAGAAAAACTTCCAGGGTCTTTATCTTTCTTGGAGAGTTTATTTTCGGATATAGAATGACATTCTAAAGGCTTGGGATCATCGAGTTGCCGTTTATTGGTCAAAATATCTTTCAAGAACTTAGCATATGATGGTATCTGGGTTATAGCTTCAGTAAAAGGAATCTCTACATGGAGTTTCTCTATTACCTTAATAAACTTTTGGTACTGGTTTTCTACTTTGGTGTTTTTCAGCCTCTGTGGGAACGGAATGGGTGGTTTATAAGGTTGTTGAGTGTTATTCCCTGGTTCTGGTTTTGATTGCTTTTCTGGTTTCTCTGGTTCCTCTACCTGGTCTTTAGGTGTAGCATCTTCCATAGGTTTTTCTGATGTGCTTAAGTTAGGATTTCTAGGCCCTTCATAAGCAGTTCCACTTCTTAAGGTGATAGAATTTGCTCGGCCTTTTGGATTTGGTTGAGTTTGTCCAGGAAATTGTCCTCCAGGTGCAACTTGTACAGAGGTGTTTTGTGCTACTTGGGAAATCTGAGTCTCAAGCATTTTCGTGTGGGTTATTATCTGGTCAAACTTGGTTGCCAGTTGAGTAACTAGTTCGTTCGTGTGAATGTGTTGGTTCATAAACTCCTTATTTTGCTGAGTTTGAGTCTGAATAAAGGTGTCTATGGTTTCTTTAAGGTTTGGTCTTGGGGGCACTATTTGCATAGGTTGGTTTTGTTTTTGCGTTTGGAATCCTTGAGGTCTCGAAGGTCCGGGATTTTGGATAGGGTTATTGTTTTTGTAAGAGAAATTCGGGTGGTTCCTCCATCCAGGATTGTAGGTATTCGAGAAAGGGTTCCCTTGGGTATAGTTAACTTGGTCTGAGCTAGATTCGTTCAAAAGGTTACAGTCAACGGTTTGATGTCCTTGAGTTCCACAGAGTTCGCATTCCGATTGGATTGCTGCTACTATGGTTGGGTGTTGAGACATGTTCTCGACTCTCAAAGCTAGGGCGTCCATCTTGGCATTGATCATGTCCATGCAACTTACCTCATGCTTTCCTCCATGGCTCTCCTTTTTCTCTACTGTCGCTCGTTCTAATCCCCACTGGGCGTGGTTTTGGGCCATGTCCTCTATTAGGGCACAAGCGTCGGGGTAAGGTTTGTTCATCAACGCTCCGCCAGCGGCAGCGTCTATGGACATCTTTGTGTTGTAATGGAGTCCATTATAGAAGGTATGTATGATTAACCATTGCTCCAGGCCATGGTGCGGACAAGCTCTTAAAAGTTCTTTATATCTCTCCCAGGCATCAAAAAGTGATTCGCCTTGGTTTTGGGTGAAACAAGTGATCAGGTTCCTAAGAACAGCGGTCTTGCTTGGTGGAAAATATCTCGCAAGAAAAGCTCTCCTAAGGTCTTCCCAAGTTGTTATTGAGTTAGCTGGAAGGGCGTCTAACCAGTCGTGAGCTTTACCTCTAAGGGAAAAAGGAAACAGTCTTAAACGGATAGCTTCGGGTGTGGCTCCATTTGCCTTAAGGGTGTCAGCTAACTGGATAAATACCTTTAAATGCTGATTCGGGTTCTCGGTAGCGAGACCAACGAATTGGTTTTGTTGTACTAATTGTAATAATGAGGGCTTTAGTTCAAAGTTGTTGGTAGTTATAGTAGGGTTTACTATACTAGAACGAGGTTCCTCGTTAGATGGTTGGGCGAATTCCTTGAGTGGTCTTTGGTTACGATCTTCTGCCATAGCTCTTCTTATCTTGCGAATAAAAAGACGGGCACGAGCGTAACGTTCAGGTTCTACTAAAGGATCTATTAGGTTACCGGTGCTACGATTTCTATGCATCTACCGGCTAGAATAGCCTTAGTCTAAACGGGATAACAATAGGGTACGGAATTTGACGAAGTTGGTCCCCGACAACGGCGCCAAAAACTTGATGGGAACTGTAACGTATAGCCTAAATATAGTACTGCAAGTGCACAGCCTATCGAAGTAATATATAAGATTATCGAACCACAGAGACCAATTGTCAATCTATCAACTCTATTGCTAAGGTGCTTATCTAAGGTGAACAAGAATATTGATGTGAATGCAGTGCAACAAAGTAAATGAGCGAGGTAAATAACAGTTTAAAAGACAGGTTGGAATGTAAATCATGTAATCAGATATTGGTCCGGTCATGCGTAGATGAAACTACTTATGGGGCAGTATTTTCTATTGATAGCAAAGAATCAATTTAACGGGAACTTGTAGCTTTTGACTACTAAGAACCGAATTTACTCTTTAAATTAAATTCCTTTATTGTCACATATAAAGGGTGCCTTCCGCGTTAAAGAGGTAAACCTATTTTTAAGAAATTGATAGTTTTGACTTAACAGAAAAGTAATTTTACTTGGAAAGATTAACTTAAAGAGACTTTTGGCTTTTGACCAAGAGTCAGATTTCAAACCTACAAACGCGTCCGAAAATAGTTTCAAAATCGTTTTCTAAAAAGGTCAATGATTCCTATTTAACCAATCAACGGCTTTCGCTATTTTTGTTTGGTTAAATAATAATCAAGTCGTATCATTATTTTGGACGGCTTTCGATCTTACCCAATAAACATTTAAACATAATTGACTTAAGTTAAAAGCAAAACATCCCCAGAGTATTTTCACTAGCATGATAATTGGAACACGACCATGATGACAATCATTACATCCAAACCTTTATAGTTTAGCCATACATAATAAGTGCGAGTCTATAAAACGTGTAGACTATGATAAGAGCGTTTAGAGTCTATAAAACGTATAGACTATGGTAAGAGCATTTAGAGTCTATAAAACGCGTAGACTATGGTAAGAGCATTTAGAGTCTATAAAACGTGTAGACTATGATAAGAGCATTTAGAGTCTATAAAACGTGTAGACTATGGTAAGAGCAATTATAAGTAAAGAAATGCAATAAAATAGAACCTTGCTCCAGTCGGAGACTTGAATCTGATACAAATCTGCAGAATGGTAAGGCTGGTATGATCAACTTCAACCAAAGTGCTCCAAGACTCGATTATAACTCAATCTACACCGCAATAACTCCCCGATGTGAAGAGATTATTACTTTACAGAAACTGATAGTATATGGCTTAAGATTGTACTAAGCTTGGATGAAACTAAAAAATGAAAATCGAAAACTATTTATAGAGGATCCTTGAGATGCGTAAAGAGCAGCATGCCCCTCAACTTCTCCTGAGCGGGAAAAATTTTGTGAACGCCGCGGGCGCGGTGGCAGTGGCCGCGGGCGCGGTGGCTGGAACTTCTAGATCATGGGAACGTGGCAGTTGGTCTCTGGGTGAAAGTGGGCCACGTCATCGCGTTCCCTGTAGCCGGCGCGGCGCTGAACGCCATAAGTGCAGAATATCTTGAAAAACCCTAATTTCTTGGCGTTTTGGCTCGTTTCTTCACAGAAGGCTCTGAAATGACAAGAATCCTGAAAACAAAGGAAAAAGGAACATAATACGAGAAAATGATAATAAAAACTAAGGAAAACATGTGATATTTGAGTCAGAAACATAGTGCGATTTAGTGCGATCAAATCCTCCCACGCTTAGACCTTTGCTTGTCCTCAAGCAACAACTCTTAGAAGTAGATGAAAGAAAATTATGGTGTATACAGGTTTTAGGCAAAGAGGGCTTCTAAGTTCGAGTAAGGGTGTGTTGTCAGGCACTAACTATCTGAACCAAGGGTATCGTAATTACACTACTCGCAGAAATGCGGACATAAACCTCATAAGTATACAGATCGATCCTAATATCCTTACTATGCTAAGACTTCTTTTTGTACGAGGTCCTTTTTCATTCAGGCGCAATCACATTAAGCCCGTTATTCGTACATACTCATGGTGTAGTGACCGGTTAGTGACTCTGATCTCAAGTGATGGGATTCTGGTACAAGAGTTGGTTTAACCCCTTTTTATTTTACCCATTTGCAGTTGCGGGGGATCGGACCGTAGTCCGCCCTACCAAGTCCAGCACCAGATACCTCTGGACCAACTACAACAGATGTGCCTTATATATATATTTTTTTCTTTGTTTTTATTAGTGCTTACAACTTTCTTGAGTTGAGTAATCTTTGTGAGGATCACCCAACTCGTAGTCGTATTCATACTTTATTTTATAAACTTTTAAGGCAAGATAGAGATCATCCACTTATATTCATCGATCCTACACTTAGAGCATGCTTAGGCCGGAGCTGACTGCTAAGATAAACTACTTGAAGACCTATTTGTACAGTTTTATTTTAAATCATAGCATATTGGGAAGAAAGGATCTAATCTAAATGTTTAAAAAGGCTTACGGTGTTAAAACGATAACGAATTTTTCAAAAAGTGAGTGCCCAAGAAATAGACCCTATCTAGGACCTGTCTCATAGCCCAAATCCTTAAAAACAACCAAAATTCTTTGAAAAAGATTTTGTAAAAATTTTGTAAGGCTAAAAAGTGGGGGAAATGAAAGGGTACACTACGCAGAAAGACTCGCCTATCACATGCATTTTATTAACTACGAATATAACATACCTAAAAGGAAAAATGCGGAAGGGAAATAAAAGCAGGAAAAACGGGAAATAAAAGCGATAAATGCTCCTCCCACACTTAAATCGGACATTGTCCTCAATGTTCCAAAACAAGGTAGGAGGAGGTACCTGAAAACGCTAGTGGGGGCCACTAGGACCTTCACCATCCTGGTTGGTACGACCGGAACGGCGGCTACGGCTGCGACGGCGGCTCTCTCGGTCCAAAACTAGCTGCTCCATTCTCTCTGTCAAGGCGGCATTTGCCGCTTGTAGCTCTTGGGTCCTACCAATGAGGGTGCCTTGGGTTGCCTCCATCAATTGGAAGTGACGAGCGTATGTGGTCTGGTTAAGGTGCTGTTCTCTCTGGAAAGCCAGCTGACTTTCCATAATAGTGCGCAGAGAGCTAGCATTTTGCTGTTGGGATGCTTGCATGAAGGCCATGTTATCGGTCGCCTGTTGCTGCAAAGTAGCAAGGAGGGTGTCCCTCTGGGCCTCTCGGGCCATATGCTCACGCCACATGTCCTTAGTGACATGGAAACTAGGAGCTGTACCTGCATGTGGGTTAGAAGTAGATGGTGTCGTGTGTGGTGGTGAAAAGTGGGGTGGTTCTTCCGTACGGAAATCGTACTCATCATTAGTGTTGTTACCCTCATTTAAAGGTAGATTTGGGGGCAACGGACCAATAAAAGCAGGAGCGTTGAGATCGTAGGTCCAGTTACGCTCAAATCTGATATCAGTACGACGGGTGCAAGGAATAACAACACTGGGTACACCGGCACCTCCAACCATGAGGAAGTAACCACCTTCCCTCCTCGTCTTGCATAAACGCATATCCTTTAAAAATTTAAGATTTGCAATACGAGGAGGAAGTGGCTCAAGGGTGGCAAGTTCTGTATCCAATCCTATGGCACGGGCAATAGTAGTAATCAGTCCACCAAAGGAAATCGGCCCACCTTTTCTTAAAACATGGTGCATGTGGGCAATCATAAATGGGACTGGATTAACTTTGGTGTCTGTGAGGCAGCTCTGCATGATAATTAATTCTTTAGCATTCACCTTGTTTGGGTTTTCCCGAGCAAAGATGGTGGATGCTAAAAGAAATCTAAAAACACGAAGGGCAGGATTGTGGATATGAGAAGCAAGTAGGCCATCAAAAGATGTTGCATTTTGTTTAGTAATTCTGGCCCAAAATGCTTCAAATGCCCAATCCGTGTCTAAAGGTGCTTCACAAACGGCACCATCCCCATAAGGCCATCCTAACATGGCAGCTAGACCGTCAGTGGAGTAGTCATATTCAACATTAAACATTCTAAATTTTACTCCACCTACGGTGCTAGCAGTGTTAGGAGAGACGTTATAAATTAAAGAACTCAAAAATTCGAACGTCAGCCTAGGGTAGGTTGGCGCTTGAGTAGCAAAAGTATCATGCATGCCTAGTTTGTCGAGAAGGAAAAATACACTATGGTATATACCTAATGAATATAGACAGTTTTCATCGATATACCTGGTAGAGTGTATTGGTGTTGTCAGCAATTTCTCAAGCCGCTTTTGTTGTCTTTCTCCGGGTTGGCCATCTCGCAAAATGTAGCCGTGATACTCCATAGGATTTTCTTGTGGATGAATATAAAGAGAAAGAATGGGATGTAGAAGTAGTGAAGGTGTGAGGAAGAAAATGAAATAGTGGGGGTATTTATAGGTAGTGAAGAAAAATGGTGGTTGATGAATATTTATGATGGGAATAAATGTAGTGGGGTAGGTATGGATAATAAAGGAAGTTATGGGGGGTTAAGAATGGAAGAAAATGGAATTGGAAGTGGAAAAAGAGGCAAAATGGGGGGAAAACCGAACCACTAGCCGTTAGGTGACCGTTATGTCACCGCGGACGCGGCAGGGATCACCGCGGGCGCGGTCAGGGCGAGCCAAGTTGGGCTGGTCTTGCTTCCTTTCCATTGGGCTTTTCCTTCCTTGCCATTAGCTTCAATTTTTGGAGGTGTACCTATTTTTCTTACGAACGTGCATATATGTATGTGAATACATATATACATGTATATTTATTTATTTTTATATCAAAATTTTCATTATGGTGACCAGAAAAACAAAAACATTAGTAAATGAAAGATATATATAGAGAAAAAAACACATATGCATATATATATATATATATATAGGTACGGACATCGGGTCACCAAAATAGTTATTAATAATGCAGGAAACAAATAATGCAAATAAAAATGAGTCTGAAAAGGAAATCAACATAATACTAATAATACTAGAACTAGAGATCTTGTGAATAACACAGATCTATCGCCAACCGGGAGGATGCTCTGCAGGAGTGTCTGGGCCACGCAGCTCAGTCAGCTGGCATCGAATCTCTGCCACCTCGTGAGCTAATTCATCTAACTCACCAGCAAAGGTAACATCATTCAGTTCCAACTGTAAATGAAGGTCAGCCACCTCATTGCGGAGAGTGGCTATCTCAGTGCGCGTAGCAGTCAACAGAGTGCGAATATCAGGTTCCTGCAAGCTGAGGTTATTAGTAAGAACAATAGTGCGTGTAACCTCGGGTCGGGATGTGTGATCTGGAGTAGAGTCCTCGGGAGCAGGAGTGTATTCAGGAGTAGGATCTTCGGAAGCAGGAGTGTATTCTGGAGTGGGATCTTCGGAAGCAGGAGTATATTCTGGAGCATACTCTGATATCTCACCCCAACCTTCTACAGAATAGTTCCAATTAGCAGGGTTGGAAACACAAGTCATCTGAGGGTCTGGCAGTGTGAAGGTGTAAACTGTCTGGTCATCGATGAGCAAATCTGTACTGATATGGGTGGAAAGAGGCCCTCCTCATGAGCCCACGATCCATGCAAAAGTCTAAATCTAGGAAAGTATATCCACAGTATGGGGTCAGCTGTGCTATCATACTGTCCAAACCCAAAGCAGAAGCTATTTGTGTTACATTCCCTCCGGAATGAATGAGTCCTACAGTGGATCGAGCAGTCTGCTCGAGGCTCTCTATCAGAAAACCTCCACTAGCTATAGGTCTGGACTGACTGGCACAGTATAGGAAAAGGATCTCCTCGGCGGTGACTAAGTGGTCACAGTAACTCCTCCCAAAGAAAGTGTGGCACATAATCATCTCGAAGTATCGGAAAGTCGGGTTATGGATCTTCCTGGACAGCTGGGTAGAGGGGTCAAGGCTGGCTCCATCAGTAATGTCCTGCCAAAATTTATCAATATCTCTGTCCATATAGTAACTCAATGGTAACTCAGTGATAGCGGTCGGTCCAGTTTGGAAACCAAGCAAATCCCCAAATTCTTTGATGGTCAGGGTATACTCGGTACCAAACAATCTGAAACTTAGGCATCCTCACTCATCTTCTTCACCCACCCATGGGTTATAATCCACAGAGCTAAGAAACTCCAGAGTAAGGTTCCTATAGGTTTTGTGGACATCATCAGCATAATAATCCTAGCCAAGTTGGTTGCACAGATACCTAATACTTGGCTCAATCCCGAGTGCCTCCATGCAGCTCTGATCGGGGTACCTAGTGGGTACCATAGGTCTAGCAGATAAGGTAGCAAATCGGGCTTTTTGTGCTTCATCCCTGAAAATCACAACCATACCATCGGGGTAATGCATCCTGAAAATATAAACACAAGAACTTAGTCCAGATAAAACATATATAAATTAATAAAATAAAATAAAATTAAGAATAAACCATGGGTTGCCTCCCATGCAGCGCTTGTTTAACGTCTTTAGCTTGACGATTAGATCTTACTTTATGTGGGTATTGGTGGGTCTATAAGAATATGCCTAGAGTAGTCAACAGGCAAATCGCCTCCTTTGTATAGCTTCAGTCTTTGTCCATTTACCACAAATGGAGCGCATGAATTGTTTTTGATTTCTACTGCTCCAGACTTTAGAACTTTTGACACTTCAAATGGACCTGTCCATCTTGAACGAAGCTTACCAGGAAAAAGTCATAACCTTGAGTTAAATAGGAGAACAGGGTCACCAATGTTGAAATCTTTCTTGATGATTTTTTTATCATGCCACATCTTGGTTCTTTCCTTATATATGATGGCATTCTCATAGGCATTCAAGCGAAGCTCTTCCAGCTTGTGAATGTCCAGGATACGTTTTTCTCCGGCTTTTAGGTAATCTAGATTCAAGGATTTAATGGCCCAATAGGCTTTATGTTCTAGTTCGAAGGGTAAATGACAGGACTTTCCATAAACCAATTGATAAGGAGTTGTTCCAATAGGGGTTTTATAAGCCGTTCTATAAGCCCATAAGGCGTCTTTAAGTTTTCCAGACCAGTCTTTTCTGGATAATGATACGGTTTTCTCTAGGATCTGCTTAATCTCCCTATTCGATACTTCTACTTGGCCACTGGTTTGCGGGTGATATGGTGTTGCTACTCTATGTTTTACTCCGTATTTGCTTAGAAGCTTGTCAAATATCTTAGATATAAAATGCGATCCTCCATCACTTATGACTAACCTCGGGGTTCCAAACCTAAAATAATATTCTTAAACAGTTTGATAACTACCTTGGTATCGTTTGTGGGTGATGCAACAACTTCTATCCACTTTTTGAGACATAATCGACAGCTACTAGGATATGCTTGTTACCCATTGAGGAAGGAAAAGGTCCCATGAAATCTATACCCCAGACATCAAATATTTCCACTTCTTGGATGTTACTTAAAGGCATTTCATCACGTCTTGAGATGTTCCCAGTGCGTTGGCATCGGTCACATTTTGTAATGTAAGTGTGGACATCGCGCCATACAGTGGGCCAATAAAAACCTGCTTGAAATATTTTGGCGCATGTTTTAGATGTGCTTGCATGTCCACCATAAGGTGCAGCATGACAATGTTTAATGACGTTGCCTACTTCTTCTTCCGGCACACATCGTCTGAATATGTTATCTATTCCTCTTTTGAATAGGAGGGGTTCATCCCAAAAGAAGTGTTTAACATCACTAAAAAACTTCTTCTTCTGTTGGTAGCTTAAGTCAGGGGGTATGATATCAGCGGCCAGATAATTCACAATATCTGCGTACCATGGTATGTTGTTCAAGGTTGAGATTTCCTCATAGGTCTCTTCTTCAGTTGAGTTTATCCCAGCTATTAATCTTTCATAAGTAGAGTGATCGTCTATAGGTATAAGTTCAGGTTTAAGGTGTTCTAACCTAGAGAGATGATCAGCTACTAAGTTTTCAGCTCCTTTTTTATCCTTAATATCCAAGTCAAATTTCTTGAAAAACCCTAATTTCTTGGCGTTTTGGCTCGTTTCTTCACAGAAGGCCCTGAAATGACAAGAATCCTGAAAACAAAGGAAAAAGGAACATAATACGAGAAAATGATAATAAAAACTAAGGAAAACATGTGATATTTGAGTCAGAAACATAGTGCGATTTAGTGCGATCACATATCATCTACGTAGACCTCTATTTCATGATGTATCATGTCATGAAATAAAGCTACCATGGCACGTTGATAGGTTGCCCCATCATTCTTCAGTCTGAATGGCATCACCTCGTAGTAGAATGTGACCCACTGTGTGACAAATGTAGTTCCCTCCATGTCCTCAGATGCCATTTTGATTTGGTTATAACCTGAGAATCCGTCCATGAAGGAAAACGCTTTGTGTTGGGTCGTATTGTCAACCAGGATATCAATGTGGGGGAGTGGAAAGTCATCTTTAGGGCTTGCCCTATTTAAATCTCTATAGTCCATGCACATTCATACTTTGCTGTCCTTTTTAGGTACGGGAACAATGTTGGCAACCCATTGAGGATATGAAGTGACAACCAAGAATCCAACATTGAATTGTTTCATGACCTCCGCTTTGATCTTTTCTGACATATCAGGTCTCATGCGATAGACTTTTTGTTTTACTGGCAGACAATCTTCTCTTGTAGGGAGACGATGTACCACGAGGTCTGTATCAAGTCCTGGCATGTCTTCATATGACCAGGCAAAGATCTCAACATAATCATGCAACAGCTGAATCAGACACTCCTTGACACTGGGCTCTAGATTGGCACCCACCTTGACCTCTTTTTTATCCTCCTTGGTACCCAGGTTGATTGTATCCACAGGTTCCTCATGAGGCTGAATCGTTCTTTCCTCTTGTTGTAGTAGTCTGGCCATTTCCCCTGGTACTTCACAATCTTCCTCACCTTCGTCTTCGGCTTCGTAGATTAAATCCTCAGAGTCACAAAAGGCAATAGCAGTATCGTTACCCATGGGATCCAGAATGGAGGGGTACCTGCATTTGTAAGTGTGGGTGTGTGTAAGGGTATAGCCATCCTTTAAAAAATAAAATGTAAAAGAAAAACAATGAGCACAAAAGTTTGTATGTAAAAAACGTCCATGATTCATTGAATGTCATATGAAGATGAAATAATAACCCTTACAAATGGACCATTATGCCTCGGGTAAGACACAAGGTTTTAAATGTGCGAATTGTTTGTGAATATTACAAGTCCAACAGAAATGTAAAGATAAATTACTGAGGGATGAAAGTTATTGGGACAAAGTCTCTGGCCTCCCAACTGCGAAGTCCTCTATTGACAGTTAGAAATATCCAATCCTCCAAGCTGCAATCCTCTTCACCATCTTCCACTGCATTGACCTCTCGGTTTCTAATCTTCAAGGGTAGCCCTCCAGCACGGGCGCGGCGTACAGCCTTCTGAGCACTTGAAGTGAACCCTAAACTAAACTTGTCAGATTTATACGGAATATCCGGAAGTTACCCCCAGATGGTGCATCCACCCTCTTCTACTACTGCTTTGGCATCCTTCAGAGATGACATCCGGAGTGGAGGTTTTGTAATCTTGGGAATCTGGGACACAGTCTTGGTTACTGCTACCTCTTGGGGGACCTCTTCAAAATGTTGAAAAGGAGTTTCAATGAACTCGCCGTCCAATTCCACATACCTGAAGAAATTTAGGTGGCTAATCATATATTCTTCCTCTCCGTGGACAGTGATAATCTTTCCTTGGACCAGATATTTCAACATTTGGTGCAGTGTAGAGGTGACAACGCCAGCATTATGGATCCAAGGCCGTCCTAGTAGACAGGAGTAAGGGGGGCGGATGTCCATTACATAGAAATTTGAGTTGAAAGTTTGAGTCCCAACCTTTATGGGGATATCCGCCTCCCCGTGGACCATCCTCTTTGAGCCATCAAATTCCCTTACGACTATGTTACTGGGTTTCAGCTCAGCCCTTTGCAGTCTAGTTTGTCGAGAGCTTTCTTCGGTAAAACATTCAAAGATGAGCCGGTGTCCACCAAGACATGGGCCAGAATTGTGCCTCTACATTCCATAGAGACATGCAATGCCTCGTTGTGCTTTCTTCCCCTTGGTGTCAGATCAACATCCGAGAAGCCTAGGTCGTTATCCGCTGTCAAGCTGGCCACACAATCTTGAAATTGGTCAGCAGATGTCTCTTGAGCCACATGGGCTGTCTTTAGGAACTTCACCAGGGCTTTCGCATGTGCCTCGGAACACAATAACAACGCCAGCATGGAGATCTTGGAGGGAGTTTTCCCCAACTGTTCAACTACGTCGTAGTCGCTCCTCTTTATTATTTTCAAGATCTCCTCCATTTCCTTCTTGGAGGTCTCGGGGATAGTCAGTGATTGAGTCTTTGTCCGGACAGGCTTTACTTCAATACTTTTTCCTCGAGTTTCAGCAGCATGAGTGTTGGTAGGGATGACAACAGGGGTTGTATCGTCTTCGTCAATAGGAAAACTTGCAGAGATGATTAGCGGTACACTTTGGAGCAGCCACAGGTCCAAAAACTGCCTTTGGGGGGGGGGGGGAAATTTCTGGAGAGAAGATTCTACCGCTTCGGGTAATCTTATTGGTTCTGGCAATATTGCTAACATCAGAGTCTTCTTCTTCAGAGTTTATCTCTTCGGCGGCTAGCCCATCTTGTTTGATGCCATGGTAGTAGATGTCCCCACTGTAATTCCACGGCACAGTTTTGTCTGATTCATACGGGACTGGCCTAGGCATTGTGATTATAAGAGGAGTAGTTTTTGGAACCGATGTAATTCTAACGAGTCTTTTAGGGACTCTGGAAGAATTGGCGGAGATGGTGATGATTGAAACGTCTTCAACAGGAACAGGTGAAACAAGAGTACTTTCAAACATAATCTCTTTATTGTCTATCAAGCGTTGAATGCCTATTTTCAACAAAGGGTAAACATTTGGTGAGGATAATAAAAGATGGCAGTCTTCATTACAACCCGGGAATACACCGGCCTTCAACAAGTTTATCTTAATGATCGGGAGTGGAGTCGCGAGTTCATCAACTGTGGTAACAAACAAATCTTCTTCAATAACATTGGTGTTGTGACCATGTCTGGGCATAGGAGCAGAAATGACGTTTGTTTTCTTGGGCGCATCAAACTCAATGTCTTTTACCTCTATAAGGTATTGAATTTTGTTTTTCAAGGCCCAACAGTTGTTAGTGTCATGACCCGGACTTTCGGAATGATATGCGCAACGGACATTTGGGTGATAATGAGGGGACGATGTGTTGGGGTTCTTTGGAGCTTCTTTTAAAGTTGCCAAATTGGATTTCAGATGATGCGGTAAAACCTGGGACATAGTCATATTGATTCTGGTGAATTACCAGACCGGCCTTTCCACCCTTGGTTAATTACTTCTTGGTTGATCAGATGCGGGCTTTGGGATCATAATAGCCCTTACCATTGGTCGGCGTTCAGCTCTCCCTTGGTTCCTTTGTGGATATACAGCAACTACTTCTTTCTTCCCAATGAAAGGTTTCCTCACAGCTGTAGAGGTAGATGAATCCTTCTAAATCTTTCCACTTTTTATGCCAGCTTCCACCCTTTCTCCGGTCAGTATTAACTCAGTAAATCCTGCAGATGAGCTCCCAATCAGATGGTTGAAGAAAGGGCCTGATAGAGCACCTAAGAAAAATTCCACCAATTCCCTTTCGGCCAGAGGGGGTTGAACTCTCCCAACTAGATCTCTCCATTTCTACGCGTAATCCTTGAAACCCTCATTTGAAGCCATAGCCATACTCTGAAGTTGAGTACGGGTAGGCGCCAAATCAGCATTATATTGATATTGCTTATAGAAAGCTGCGGCAAGGTCCTCCTGATTATGGATGCTGGCCCTTTCCAATTGGTAAAACCAGTCGAGTTATGTTCCAGATAGGCTATCTTGGAAAAAATGCACCCATAAGTCTTTATCGGCAAAGTGCGGCTGGATCTTTCTCACATATCATCGGAGATGCATCTTAGGACATGACACCCCATCATATTTTGCAAACAAAGGCACTTTGAATTTCGGAGGAATCATAATCCCCGACACTAGTCCCAATTCTTCAAAGTATAGACCTGGCACCTTTTGTATTTCCATAGCGCTCAAACGCTCTTCAAGATGTTTGTACTTATCATCAGCTGGAGGATACTGTTCCTCAGAGTATTCTTCCTCTTCTTCCTCCTCTTCAGATTCTGACGGAACCGCTGTTTCCTTTCCTTTCCCCTCTTCTTCACCAGATGTTGTTGCAAAATTCAAGGTTCTTCTAGTCTGTCCTTGAAACCTTCTCCCCATGTTTAAAACCCCAGTGACCTTTGTTTTCTTTTTTCTTTCCTCAGCCAGCAGAGTCTTCAACTCCTCTTGCCCCTTGGCTAGGGTCATGAGTAACTGTTGAAATTGCGTGTTCTGAGCTTGGAGATCTTTGATTGTCTGTTCAAGATCCATCTAACTGAAATAAACAGTAGAGAGATGAGGAAACCCGTTGAAAAAGACCTGTTTATGTTATGATGAATGATATGTGCATATGCAATGTTTTCAAGGATTTCAAAGATTCAAGTTCGTTTTAGACAAAAATAAACACACGTTATATTAATAAGATAAAGTTTGAGTACATCAATGCCCCTTGGGCAAAATAATACAAAACTCTAAGATAAAAAAGTAGTGTACATCCTCTTTGGTGCAATGTAGGCATTTAGAGTCTGCTCCTCATGAAGTAGCCTAGTGAGTTCCAAAACCTTCTTCTCGCTTGTGTAGAATTGGGCTTCGAAAGTATCTCGCTCTCCTTTGAGATGTATCCAATCCCTTTGTAGGTCTTCAAGAGATGTGAGCATGTCAGGATGTAGGATAGTGTATGAAACTTCTCCTTCCTTAACAGGCTCAATAATTACCGGAAGGATGGAAGGATAAGGCATCATAAGACTTTGAGCGCGGGTTCATACCCATTTGAGGTAAGGCTCAAGAGGGATGGAATTCTTGTGCCCCAAAGTCCTGCTATCGACCTTGTTTAGCATCCTCCAAGCTCAGATAAATCTCTAGCGAAGACCTTGACCGTCGTTGTCGTAGTCAAATACCAAACCTTGAATCAGCATCTCGTGCAGGCCATCTCTTCGGGCGTAAGCAAACTGTCTTAAAGCTAATCATGGGTTGTAGGTGATGCCTCCCCTAATGCCAAGTAGAGGGACATTAGGGAATTCCCCACAATGGTCAACAATGATAACACTCTCTTTGGATCGGGAGCACCAATGAATATCTGAATGTTTGAGCGTCATTAACCTTTGTGACCACCTTGAACCTTGCTCATTCTTTATGACTGATTGGGGAAGATGAGAAATAAACCATCTTGCCAGGAGAGGATTATAAAACATAAGGACACCTCTTTTCCTCATTGTGCGAGTGTGAAAAGAGTGTAGGATATCCCGTAGCAATGTAGGCACCGGGTTGCGTGACATGAAGATCTTGACGGCACTCACATCTATGAGTTGGTCAGGATTGGGAAATAAGACCATCCCATAGATAAGAAGAGCCATAATTTCCTCAAAGGCTTGCAAGTCTAAGGAATTCCAACAGCTTTGGGCTTTCTCAAACAGGAACTTTGCTAAGAAGCCTTTGACACCACTTCTAGTTTCCCAATGAGTTATGACATCAGATGAGTGCAAGTACAGAGCTTGAGAAATCTCTTCTGGCTTTGGGTCTCTTTCCGTACCGTTGAAAGGTAGTTGATTGAGAATGGGAATCCTCAAGAGTTGAGAGAATTCTTCCAAAGTAGGCACAAGCTGATAGTCGGGAAATGTGAAGCAATGGTGCAAAGGATTAAAGAACTGAAAGAGCACCTTCATCATATCATCATCTATGTTGGAGGTGACCAAGTTGAGTAGACGACCATGTCTCTCGGTGAATGGAGAGTTCTCAGGGATCCTTGAAGCTAGATCCTTAAGTTGTGGAGGAATTCTTACAAGGTTGACTTGGATAGTTTTCCTGCAAAGTGAACCCATATCCTACAAAACAAGAACAAAGATGAATCTCAAAAATCCTTGAAATGGTTAGTAGATGTATGTGATGTTCATGATGTCCATGATGTTATGTACAAGTATGCATGTACAAGAAAATCAAACAAGTTCTTATTTTAGGCTTGCATGGGGTTTTATAGGTAAGTACCCTCTTGAAGTTCAGTTGTCTTAAACCTGTCCTAATAATAGTAACCGGGTTCTAAGGAGCCTAATATCACCGGATTATTTCCTTGGTCATTGTTTCAGCTCAAGCCTCTTTAATGGCGACCAAAATATCCCAAGAAACCAAACCTCAATGAGTATAGTATCGAGTATCTACCAACTTCGGACTGCACCAAAGCTGGTCATCTCACTACATCCTAAAGGCCAAGTTGGTCAAGTAAAGGGTTCTACAAGTTCATTAGTGCTTCATGACATCACTCAGCGGCCCCGTATTCTCTTTGATTAAATCAAAGGCTACCGGTGCCCACAAATATGTCACACTAATATAGCTATTGCTTAGACCATGTCGGTATACCCCACACAGTTTCCACAATGTATTGCTATTTACTTATTATGTATCCCAAATCCGGGCAGAGGATTTCAAACCCAAACAAAGTACCATAATGTAAAGCATACAAGTCAAACAATGTAAGCAAGTAAATATGATCTAAACCCTAAGGTAACCCAACTTTTAGAATACATCCCCAGCAGAGTCGCCAATTCTGTGATACGGTTGGAGAACTGACTTGAGGTTTTGCGTTTTATTGCAAATATTGCGGTTAGCAAGAGTCGCCACCGATTTTTCTTTTATCCAAAAGGAAAGGTGAAAAAGCACAGGAAAGACCTTTGAGATGTTTTCTTGAGTTCGGGGGGGGGGGGGGGGTAGATTATGAAAAGGGAAGGTATTATCACCCTTTTATCCATGGTTTTCCATGGGCTCTTAGTTACTTTGCTAGATCACTTGCTTTTTGTTTTGAAATTGTGCTTTGTGTGGTTTTTGAAAGTATTTTGTAAAAGAAGCCATTGTTTAGGCAATCTTTATAATGATTCTCGTTCGTAAGAATGTATACAAAGATGTTTGTCTTTTTGAAAATGTTTTCAATATTTGTAAGATGTTTGAAAATGTGTGTGTTTGTTTTGGAAAATAGCAAGGATATTTGTTTGAAATAGAGCAAGTAACTAGAAGTAATCTACCTACTCAAATGCCTTTCTTGTCCATTTTCTTTTACTTTGATATTGTTGTCTTACCATTGATTTGGTAAGCAACCCTATCTTTGGATGTAAGCGGGACGGGCGTGGGTCATCATATAACCATGATTAACAATGTTGCAAAGTATCTTAGCATTTTTGAGGGACCAAGATCATTTTGCAAGGAGAATTTGAATAGCGTCATCGAGGGACTATGATCTTATACTTGTTTGTTTTGCCAAGATACTTCGCATGCGTAATATGGCTATTTTTGTATAAGGCAACCAAGTGGAGAAACTCTAAGGATGCTTGTGTGCAAGTGCGTTATTTTCATGCTTTGATTTTGTCTTGGATTTAGGGTTTTCTATTTGATTTGTTTTTATCTTGCCATTTAAACCCTAATTACAAGCATGGTATGTAAAAGAGGTAAATTGCGTAATTTAAAGATTATTACGCTATTACAACATTTTATGGGAGGGGGGAATACAAATTGTGAATGGGGATTTGCAATAATGTAAATCTAATTAAGCTGTTACAACTAAATCAAATTTGTACGAATATTTGAATAAACAATATACAATATAATTTAAATATGCAGTTATATGTATAAGCAAGGAAAAGAAATTGTTTTATTTTTCATATGCAAAAGAATTTTGACATAATCCTAATATCTTAAGAAAAGGAAATTAATTCTTGAAAAATGGTTAACCCTAGTTTCTAATATAAAAAAGAAAATAAAGCTCTTTAAGTATTATTTTTGTGTATTTTTTGTCTTAAAATAATAAATAATATTTTATGAAAATATTTAGTCTTTTTATATGTCAAAAATAAATATTTACAAGTGTGAGAAAAAGAATAAATAATTAACCTAATTCTATTTTTTATTTACAAGTTTATTAAAGAAAGTATATATATATGATATGTAATTAAAATAAAATATTTTCTATGAGAAAAAATAAAATAAAATGGACCAAAATATAAATTTAGCTTTTTTGTATTTTTTATGATTTTTAATATTAAAGAAAATATATTTAATAAAATAGAAATGAAAATAAAAATGAATAATAAAAATAAATGGGCCAGGGGTGCTGCAAGCAAACAGGGGGTAATATGTTAGAAAAAACAAGAAGGCCCAAGAATGGGAGGCCCAGTGCTGCATAGTGAGAAAAATGACAAAAAAATGTGACAAAATAGGCAAAAGGCAGGCACCAAGGCTCGAACCCATGACCTTAGCAATTTCAGCGCGCTGCCTTGCCACTGGGGTGGCTGTACATCCGTTAGTTCAAATGAAACTAAAAATAGATAACACAAAACGCTTCCTTTTCCCTATACTTCGTCTTCTTCCTCTAGTTAGCCAGACCAAGCATATCTCTCTCATTTCTCCATGAAAATGGAAACTTCAAACATGAAAATGATAGTACTCTTTCCCACGATTTCAGACATGTAACTCATGGAAACTAACAATCAAAGATCAAAATGAATTTTAAAGGCCCTAATTTCAAACCTAATTTTTACAGAAATTTGAATTCTAAAATTCTCTATACATAATGATCAGAAATGAAATCTATGCACATGGTTGGCTTTAGCATAATAATATCTACATTTTCCTTTCACAAATCGTGGCCAATAGATGCCTGTATGAAGAGATAAAAGTTGGAGTTCTTACCTCTTTCAGCTGAGATCGTGAATGGAGTTTGAGTGAGATTTATGAAGGCCTGAAGATTCCTTTAGCTTGCTTGAACCTCTCTGAGTGTGTTCCAATCCTTACCTTGCTTTGAAAGTGTCTGAAACTCTTTATCCAAGTCAACCTGCAAGCTTGAAAAACAAAAATGGCAGATGGAGAAGGAGGTGTTACAATGGAGGGATGATGGCCTGGAACACTTAGATATGAGGTAGGTAAAGTGTTTGAGTGATTAAAACTTCAAACGCACGAGCAAATTTTTGGATTTCTATGCTTGGACACAAACTGCAAGTTTTGACAGTTTTTTAGTGATAGGGAGTTTTGGAGTGTTTCAGGCCTTTAACAATCGTGTTCTAAGTTGTAATGTGTTTGTGTATTAGTATAGAGAAAGTTTTCAATCCAATCCACAATAGATTTCTGAGTTGTAGCCTTTTTTGCACTCTTACTTGCTTTTTAAGAAAGGTGAAGAGACCACTCCTTACATGCTTGTACATGCCTGCTTGAAGTTGGTACAAGTTCTAGACAAATTTATTTTTGTTTATAGGACTTGTGTGTGCAGAGAAAATAGGTCCAATTCTCAAGAAATGTAAAGTTGCAAAACCTATGCTTTTCCAAAATGGCAATGACAACTTTGTGCTATTTATGGAATTAAAGCTTGGACAAAGACTCTTGTGATTGGATTAAGGCTTTATCATCTATGTAAGCATTAAATTATGAAGTGAGAAACAAGTTTGAGGCCTGTAAAGCAAGGATTAGGCAGCATAGGTTCATATTGGAGTTTTGTTCTTCATGAAATGGCTTGAAATCAAAGTAAGAAATTGCCAACTTCCTCTTTTCGATTCTCCCTACTCAAGAATGATCTCAAGGAGTTCTTGGAAATTTTGGAAATCTTGAAATGTTCTATATAACTCATCTTTGAAATGCATTTCAATATTCCTCTTGGAACTAGGTGAAAAATTGCCATGAAGCTAGGTCAAAAACCTGCCTAAATTAGGGCAAAATTTCACTAAGTTATTTTAGTTCATGAGCATGTATTCACAAAATTTTATCTTGAGATCCAAGAATATTTAGGGAAAAATGTGTGAAGTAAAGTTGTAAATTTCATGGAGATCTATAACTTTCACGTTGGGAACTTTCTTTGAATCATCTTGTATCATGGTGAAAAAATGGCTTAAAGTTGAGAAAAAATAAGAAAATTTCTATACTTAGAAAAATTTCTAAGTTAAGAAAAATTCAAATTTCAAAACCAAATCTTAAATATTTGATTTCTTGATGAACAAGTTTCACATTTTGACATGTCTTTATGAATTGTGATCCTTGGCACTTGAATTTGACAAAAAAGTCAAAGTTTGACTTTTCAGTATACAGTTGACTTTTGATCAGTTGACTGCAAATTTCATCTGTCAATCCAATGAAATTGCAATGCTTTGAACCATGTTATTAGGTAAATATGATACAATTGAACCCTTGAGATCATGCTTCAAATAAATTGGTCATTTGCTAGGTCAAAAATCAGAAATTGCCCTTTCTCAATCAAAACCCTAATTTTGACCATTTTGCCCTTTTGATGATTTGATCAAATTTCTTGAGGAATTGTGGTCCAAATTTGATCAAATGATAAATATGAGCATAAAATTTTGATGTTGATAAAAAATTATGAAGTTTTACTGTAAATTGGCCATGGTTGACTTTTTCCCCAATATAGTTGATTTTTACGTCAACTGTCCAATTGACTGGTCAAAATTGTGATTCAAGGCTTGAAACTTGTCATGAGTAAACTTAGGGGTCCATAATGATGTTTGAAACTCATATGAAGCATTGATAGTCCAAAAATCATTGTCCAATCCCAAACCTTAATTTTGGGTGATCAGTGCAAGATGAGGTGTCTTGAGCTGATCAAACCCTAATCCAGTCTTGGGTTAGAGAGATCTTGTGAGAAAATTCTTGATAAATGAGAGGGAAAATTTTGGGGTACAACAACAGTGACAGAACTTCTTCTCCGATTGAAGCCAAAAATCGCCACTGATTCAGTTTCGATCAAAGCTCACACCGCCCTCTCAAACTCGCTCTCTTGTCACCTCCATCGAGCTCGATCTCTATCTCTTCCTTCAAAGGCTGCCGTTACCACACCGCGAATTCCTTCGTCTCAATTCAATTCGTGATTCGAACTCAGGTGAGCATCATAACTTTCTTGTTCGTTCTTCGTTTTTCTTCTACTTCTGCATTCTCTCTGAGTGTGATTGTTGATTCTGATGCAGAGAATGCAAAGTCGTGCTATTGTGTATGTTGTTGCGCATTTGCGGTTGAAGATCGACATTGTGACATTGATGCAGAAAGATGTTGCGATTTCGTTATTGACACGGGAAAAATTGAAGAGTGACGATTGTTGCGGTTGAAGTTCAGATATTTTATTGAAGATGATGAGAACATAGAGAAATTGTCGCTTGATGATGGTGATTGTGGATGTTGAGGAAGGCTGAAGATGCAAGGAGAATGATGATGATTGAAGGCTCCGAGAAGATGTTAAGATGATGAAGGATTTGCAGAGGTATTGCAAAGAGAAAGAGTCAAAAGGTGAGTATTCTGAAATTCTTCTATCACTTTTCTGTCTTATGAATCCATCATGAATTCCTTCTTCTTTTTTTATTTCTGTGTGAGATCTGGTGTATATTGCGGTGCCGTTGTTGCGATGGTCTTTGTAGAAGCTGAACAAATATTGAAGCTCAAAGGTGATGATATAGATTGCAACATGTATGCTTGTGATGTGCAGATTCGTTGATGAAGATGGCAAATGATTGAAGGCGTCTTGAAGCTTCAAGAAGATGCAGAAGAATATCATATTTGAAGAACATGAAGAAAAATGATGAAGGATCTACAAAGGAGTTTGCAGAGGATAACTTAGAGGTGAGTTCTTGATATTCTTCTCTCTAAATTTCTGTTGTGAACTGTATAGAATAGATATATATATTGGTATTTGGAGTTTTACATGTGTAGATGAATTTTGAGTTCCCCCCTTGAAATCATGAATGATTCCTCTGCTATATAGAACCATTAGCTTACCAAAGTTGGTTAGAGATATTAGAAAGTTAGGAATGGTTTTTGAAACTGTTAGCATTTTGACAGTTAGTTATGGTAAGAATTAGTTAGGAAATTATGTTGGGAGTTTTCTGTTATGGACAATTATGGAATTGGTTAGGCAGTTAGGATGTGGTTAGGGGCTTAGAATTCTGTTTTGAAATTCTGTTATGCTGTTTTTTCTTTTAAATAGTTAGAAGATTAGAGATCTATTAGGAAGTTAGTTGGGGTGGATGTTAGTTACTGTTAATAGTCAGTTAGTTATTGGTTTTTGATTTCTGTTTGAATGAGCTGGCAGGTTTAGATTAGTGAGAGTTAGGATGAAACACAATTAGGCTCAGATTAGGACTTAGCTTCAACTGAATACTCATAAATAAGTTCAAGAGGGAATTTTTGAACCAACTTCTTGTTTTATTCTTGGTCCAACTGAAAATGGATAGCAGTGTAGTAGTCTAAACCAGTTCAGTATTCAAATACTTTATCTTCTGACTGTATGGATTGGTTAATTGATTTGGAATGATATCATGAACTAGAATTTGATGGGATCTAAATAGGCTTATTGGTTTGATGTAGAGCCACAGGTTCATGAGTATTAAACTGCTTTGATTGTTCGCATTTGTTTCTGTTATTAATGGACTTATTGTGAATTTTGAATTGGATTTTTGGTTTATAGGGCTGCGGGTTTATGTTTATATATGGATGCAAGGTCGTGTTTTTGTAATGAGCAACATGAAGCATGGTGTAAAGCTGGAATAGTTGAAGAGAAATGGTGCTTCAAGACTTAGAATCTTAGCAAGACAAGGCATAGGCATAAACTTGTAACGATTTTGTAAATTATTCGATGTAATATTCTTTTCCAAATTGATCCTTATGCCTCTAAGTTCTTTGTAAGGACTATAGTTTTTGTATTTCTTGTATATATGAATATGGTTGGAATCAAATTTGAATAATGAAGAAACTTTATCTTGAAGCCTTTGCATGGATAAATCTTTGTATGAAACATGGTGAAAACCTTGGAACCAAGCTTGTATACCTTTCATATCTCAACACTAATTGAATCCAAATTGAGCACTCATGTGCCATGCTTGAAATTTTTAAGAACCCTAATTCAAGTTTGAATTTCCAATTCACAATGCCTTGCATTTGACGCACCATTTGATTAAAGAAAACCCTAGTTGATGAAGGACGGATAAGTGCAACATTGATCCCTAGCTCAAACTTTAAGATGCTTCCTTGCTTGATAAAGACTCAATGCATAAAACCCTGGTCTTGACTTGTAACACAAGTAACTAGGAGAGGTCTTCAAATGAAATCCAAACATGAGGTATTGAAGTAAAATTGATCAGGGTAACCATATAATCAACTTTAATCCAATGAACCTCAATTGAAGCATAATAGATGAAAACCTCTGATCTTAATTCCATAATTTACTACTTGTAGAAAGAACCAGATGGATCAGCTTTATTGGATGAAACCTCAAATCAATAGGAACCTTAATTTGCAAGATCATTGATCCCATGCTAAGTTACTAGTCAATGATGCATGATGCGTAAAATGGCCTAATGGAAATTATATACATGAGGAAAGTATGAGATGCATAAGCCAAATAAAAGTGAGAGGGTAGGACAAATTTGGGGTATTACAACACTCACGAAAAAGGAAGAGTCAGAGATCGTGGAGTTACTGAGAAGGAACATTGACCTTTTCGCTTGGGTCCCGACCGACATGCCCAACATCTATCCAGGAGTAGTGTGTCGTCAACTAGATATACACCCTGAAGCAAAATTTGTGATCCAACGAAAAAGGAAAGAAGACAGACAGAAGAGAAAGGCTATTTAAGAAGAGGTCAGAAAACTCCTGGATGCTTCGTTCATATGGGAGATTAAATATTCCACATGGTTGGAAAATGTAGCCATGTTGAAGAAAAGATCTAAAAAATGGAGAATGTGTGTAGACTTTACGGATCTCAATAAGGCGTGCCCAAAATACTCTTATCAGTTACCCAACACCGAAAGGCTCATTGAAGGCTCATCAAGTTTCAAAATGTTGAGCTTTGTGGATGCATACTCAGGCTACAATCAGATTAGAATGAGCCTGGCCGACGCTCTATAAACTGCCTTCATAAAAAATAGGAAAACATTTATTATAATGTCATGTCATTCAGACTAAAGAACGCGGGTCTACTTACTAACGACTCACGAATACAATTTTTTTCATACCAATTAGGACGAAACCTAGAGGTATATATAGAATACATGGTAGAAAAGACACCAGACGACATGGTAGTAAAGACATCAGTTAGGAAGTACAAAATGCGCCTCAATACCAAGAAATGTTCTTTTGGGGTCCATGCAGGAAAGTTTTAGGCTTCATGTTAACTCTTAGAGGAATTGAGGCGAACCCCGATAAATGTCAATCCATCATTAACATGTGAAGTCCCATATCACTAAAGGAAGTACATTATATGACCGACATAAATGCTGCCATATTAAGGTTCTTATCATGTTTCAGGGATAAATCAATTCACTTTTTCACAACACTCAGGAAGGCGAAAAAATTCCAATGGACCGAAGAATGTGAAAAGGCTTTCCTGGGGCTTAAGGAGTTCCTAGAAACTTCCCCCATTTTGACCCGTCCCTGGGATGGGCTACCATTGATTTTGTATCTTTCAGTCTCAGAGAAGTCTTTGAGCTCTATTTTAGTGCAAGACAGGGATGATAGAGAGAAACCCATATATTTCGTTAGCATTTTAGTGCAAGACAGGGATGATAGAGAGAAACCCATATATTTCGTTAGCAAAGTGCTCAAAGGCGCGAAACTCAGATACCGAAAAATTGAAAGATTGGCTTTGGCTGTCATGGTTACTGGCCTAAAATTAAAGTAGTATTTCCAAGGACATGTCGTGATAGTAAAAACAAACTACCTAGTGAAACATATACTCACCAAACCCAACCTGGAAGGCAGGATGATGTCATGGGAAGTAGAACTATATGAGTTTGATGTATCCTTTTCTCAAAGAAGTTCCATCAAATCACAGTTCTTGGCATACTTGTTAGTAGAATTCAACACCCAGACTGACACAAAGCCTCTTTGCACCTAGTTTTTATCTGTGAATGGATCATCAAAATCAAAGGAAAGTGGAGTTGGAATCATCTTAGAAGGACCTGGAGAGTTGCTTCTCGAACAATTGTTATGTTTCAACTTTCAGGCAAGCAACAAGCAGACAAAATATAAGGCTTTGCTGGCCGATATTAAGCTAGTCCAAGAGGTAGGAGCAACTCATTTGCAGGTGAAGAGTGGCTGACAGTTAGTTACCAACCAAGTGCAGGAAAAGTACCAGACCAATGATAATGGCTTATCAAAATACTTAAAAATGGTATAGAATGCAATCCGATATTTCTTGACATTTGAGAAATAACACATTTCGCGAGAAGAAAACACAAGAGCAGACCTACTGGAAAAACTTGCCAGCACTAAGGGGTCGGCTATGAACAAAACTGTGATCCATAAAACTTTGGAATATCCTAACACACACCTTGACGAAGTAAGCATGTTTGAACAAGGAAAGAGTTGGATGTCTCCTATATTGAACTACTTGAAAATTCGACGGTAGCCCAGAAGGTTAAAAAGTTGTCAGCTCAGTACACCATCATGGCAGGAAAGTTGTACAGGATGGGAAGGTATTCTCCCATGCTAATATGCATAACAAAAGAGGAACCTGAACAGTCTTGGCAGAAGTACAAGAGGGAATATGCAGAAGTCACATTGGAGGAAGAGTGTTGGGAGGAAAAAATTTAAGGGCGGGATATTATTGCCCTGGCTTATTGAGAGATAACGTATGTTTCATGGAGCATTGTGAGAAGTGTCAGATGTACTCTCCTTACATACACACCCTTACCAACCTATTAAAATCATCATTTCTCCTTTTCCCTTTTTTCAATGGAAGTTGACATCCTCGGCCATTTCCCTTTGACCTCGGGACAACTAATTTTTCTAATTGTAGGGGTTAACTACTTCATGAAGTGGATTGAAGTTGAAGCGGTATAAAAAATCACAGCAGAGAGAGTATCTCATTTTTATTGAAGAAATATCATCTTCCATTTTGGACTTCCCCGGGTTATTATCTCTGACAATAACACCCAGTTCGCTAGTACTATTATGTCGAATTTTGTTCATATTTAGGAATCCAAAATAAGTTACCTCGGTCGAGCACCCGTAGACAAATGGACAAGCTGAAGCTGCCAACAAAGTGATTTTGAAAGTGATGAAGAAAAAAACTAGATGAAACCAAAGGATTATGGGTCGAGCAGCTTCACGAGGTCATTTGGTCATACCATACTACTCCACATTCGACCACAAAGGAGACCCCATTCAGGATGGTCTATGGTTCCAACGTGATGTTATCAGTCGAGATCAATACTCTGACATGGAGAAGGGTCCATTATGACGAGGAAGACAATAAGGTCGGGCTTAGAGCCAATGCTGATTTGCATCATGAAATCGGGGAGATAGCACGTATACAGGAGTACGCCACGAAGCAAAGAGAAAGATGTCACTTCAACGCCAAAGTTAGACACATAGCGATTTGAGATGGAGATTTGATCTTATATAGAGTGACAGACCCGACGAAAAAGGAAAGTTGCAGCCAAATTGGGAAGGCTCATTCTAGGTAATACAAGAACTATCACACGACGCTTAAAATCTTGAACACCTCAACAGGACGATAATACCTAGGAATTGGAACTCATAAAGCCTAAGATACTATTACAATTAATTTTTAATTTTCGTGTTTATTTCTTTATTGTAATGTATGCTTTGTTATGGCAATAAAGAATAATAAAAACGGCCAGGAGAGGCACTATTTTCCCCTACAAGGGTGAGATTTTTAACGAGGCACTCCTTGTCCTTCAAATAAATATTAACACGACTAGAATTAGAGAATATCGTCACTAAATCATAACGAGCTCTCTGGTCACATTAACGCCCATTAAGGTGCTCTAAATGTCCGCCTCAAACTCATATAGAGTTCTCTAGCAGTGTCAACGCCCATCAAAGCACTCTGAATTCCCGCCTTGATCTCATACTAAGAGCTTCACTCGCATCAATGCTGATCAAAATGCTATAAACGCCTGTTGCAAACTCAAAAAGCTCTTCGGTCGCATCAACGCCTATCAAAACACTCTGAACTCTTGCCACGAACTCATAGCAAGCACTTAGGCCACATCAAAGCGCTCTAATTCCCGCCACAACTCATTGGAAAAATTCATAATCCTGTTCGTTGGAACTCAATAGGTTTGAACGCACAAATCACTTATAAGTTCAAGTTCAGTACAAGAACTATAACAATGACTAAGGTTAAATCATATGGATCATTTTACATCACAAAGTGGATAAAAAAAGTTAAATAAATTGCACAAACATGTGTTCATAAATTCAACACAAGCTAAAAATTAGAAAAATAGAAAGCAATTACAAATCTGAGGTATGGGCGTTACAACAAAAAAGGGCACAACAAGCTCATAAAAATAGCAAGTCTGGCTCACAACGAGAACACAAAAAGTACATCAAAAATCCTTAAAACAAACTAAGCATCTTATAAAGGGGCATGAGCTGAAGTCTTCTCAATCGGGATCTGTTCAACGATATCTTTAATCGGGGATTCATGAAGATCCTCTAGATTCTCCAACTCGAGAGAAGTTTCCAATTCCTCCATCACAAGTTACCCGTCCAGAACCACTTTAAAATAACCCAGAGTAGACAAGTCAAGATCTAGATGATGGAAAAGGACCAATTGTTTGGATTTTATCAAAACCATGATTACCAACTGTTGTACCCCAATATTTGCCCTCCCATATTTCTTAAAACATTTCAAGAAAGACCCTCAAGTTGCTCAAGGAAGTCCAAGGGTTGACCAGACAAGCTCTCTCCTAAAGCAGTCTTCCTCAAATTAGGGTTTCATGTTGCATCAATATGCTTGAGTCCAAGGGATCCCAAATTCTCACCATTGTCCTAATATGTCCTCAATATCATCCATGTCAAGTTTCAAGCCTTGCAGAGAAAGTTTGCCCAGTCAATTGCTCAAAGGCCTGAAAATCGACTGTGCTAGGGCAAAAGTCAACTGTGGCCCACATACAGTCAAACTTCAAGATTTTTGGTCAACATCCTCATTTTGAAGTATCATTAATAATTTCATCAAGGGTTGATCATGAATAATCAAGGATTTCTCATAATTCATCAAGAGTCAAAAGTTGCTAAATTAGGGTTTTATAGGAAAAATCAACTCAACTTTGACCAAGCAAAAATTTCTCATACTTTATGAGAAATGACCCATCCAAAGCTAATTTTGAAGAGGATGCCATGCTCTACAATTCATCTTCAGCTCCCAAGTTAAAATTATGCACTCACAAAAAGTTATGAATTTTGACATTATAGGTCATTTTGAAAAGACAACAAAAACACCTTTTTTGTCAAAGCTTCATACATGAGTATGGAATACCAAATTGAGATGAGACCAAAAGGGTTGATTAGAGGACATCTCAATCCTTCTAAAAAGTCAAAGAACACCTTCAAAGAGTCAAAATTGAGGAAGTTAAGCATTGGTGAAGTTGACCTTTTTTTGCAAAATTGTCAAAAGTCAACTATGCCTAAAAATGCAATTTTTGCCAAATAGGCCCAATATTTTTCACTTGTTTTAAGTTGGAAACATGGTCCACGAGCCCTAGCCCTTGCCACTTGTTATTATCTTGTTTTTATTATTTATTTTTGATTTTTATTTGAATTAAATCAATTTAAATCAAAACAAATCATAGAAAATCCAAAATATTGAAAACTCAAGATTTTTTACATGTTTCAGGTCTTAAATTCCAGCTAGCATGAGATCAAATTCGTGTAAAGGCATGGAGTGCACAAAAATATTGGATTTGGACTATTTTTGGAAAGATATTCAAGTGTATCAAATCAAAATCAAATGCAATGATGGAGGAAGATTGAGCACATTCTTTCAACCCTAATTCACTCCTCAGTACATATAGAAGGTATGCAGACCTAAAACAAGGCTATAAAGAGGCGTGTGAACCAGAACCAAACTTGAAAAAAACACCAAAAAGTGTAGACACAAATTCATACTTCCAGACATCCTCAAGGCCTTCTAGCGATCCCAATCGCTTCCTTGGGGTGTAAGCATGTGAAATCAATCAAGAACAAGGCTTTTCCAATACCAAAACGCACTGTAAGTCATCCATGACCCCAGTTCTTTCTTGAAATTGATTTGCGTAATTCTTGCACATTCATCACATTCTAATCACATACTATTGTTCACCATCATATTTGCAAGCTTTCTGTAATATTCAATTGTGTTTTCATGGCCTGTATGAGGTTCCACCATTATTAGGGTTTATAAGATCGCTTTGGGGTTTCTGAATCTAGGAAAAATTGGGCCAGGAAAGGGCCACCATTAAACTCAGCAGGTCCAGACGAAGCCATCCATGGCTTTAGTTTTGATTTATCTTGCTTGTATTTGATTTTGAGAATGACAGGGGCTGTAGCTACGGACATATGTCCGTAGGTAAAAGTGTTCAACTTTTACCAATGGATCCTTGGAGAAGACGAAGACGTGGCGAATAACCCTTCGCCTATTTGAAAAAACGCGCGCTGAATTTATATATATGGCCTTTTAATACTTAGTTATTGTTTTGTATTATTATAACAACTAACACAAGTGGCGCAGTTGGTAGCCAGGCGAGTGTACATTGCTTCAGGACCTGGGTTCGAATCCCAAGTCCCCCTTATTTCATATAATTTGTTTTTTCATGATTCAGCGTGCAAAGAAAGCCAAGGAGCACCATGCTCCCTCAAGATCCAACCATCCAGGTATTCAAGAAGCCAGATCTGATGGCCATGATGAGGTGACCATGGTATGCCTCAGTCAAGGCAACACACTAGATCCAGGAAGTCAACGTGGACACCTTTGGTCTTGGGCCAGAAAATTGCTTCTCACACCCCCTCAAACTACTGATTGTAGGCCCAAGTTTCTTATTCCTTTTCATTTTATATTTTGTTTAATTAATTTAATTAATTCTTTTACTAACACAAATTAATTATTTTCTTTTTATCAAAAAATCACAAAAATATTTTTCATCCAATTAAATTTAGGATATTTATTTTTTATACAAAAATTTAATTAATTTAATTAGGTTGTTAATTTTAGGTAAGTTTAATTGTTTTGTAAATAAATTAAAATTAATTAGAACAATTAGGGTTTTATTTCTAACTTAATAATATTTTCCTTTTTCTTAAAAATAACCAAAAACAAAAAATAGGTCATGTAATTATTTTCATTAATTAATTTAATTAGCTAATTAATTTGTATATTTAATTTTAAAACCTAATCCTTTTTTATAAAAAAAACAACAAAAACAATTTTTCTTTTGATTAGGTTAGAAAGGGTCAAAACCCTAGTTCGCTCTCGTTCTAAATTTCCTCGCGCGCGCTTTATTGTTTTATTTTTGTCCTATTAATGTAACTGCTCACAAGTTGTAATAGTTAATTAGGTCTTTATTTTCATTTATCGCTTTATTATTTAAGGGTTTGTTTTTGGCTATGAAAATACCCGAAGCCTTGTAATAGCTTAGTTTAATTTCCGCACTTTAAATTCCGCAAAAATATTAAACTATTAGATGTATGATTAGGGTTGCATGACAAGAATGTATGATTAACTTTAAAACAGTTAGATAACCCTAAAATGTGCAAAGATAATAATTTGAAATTGAATCACTCGCACATGCACACTCCTAGGGTACACTCTCACTTCGGTTGCCTTCGGTAAACAGTCATTGAGTATAGGATGCTTTAGTGGTCGTCCTTTTGTCCAAAGATCAAAGTCGCCTCGGAAAGGTTGCCTTGGATATTGTTGCCTCGAATAATTGATCTAAGATATTAGGGTTATTACTAAGACGTCCTAACATTGCTTTAGTGGTTGTACGTCCCTTTTGAATTGACCCTCAAAAATCCGACGACGGTGCTACCTACTCACTAATAGTGGGATAACATTGTCTAAAGGAAACAAATATAGAACGATTCTTTTTTCGAGTAGGTAGATTAGTTCTTAAGTACTTGATCAAAATAAACAAACTTTTCACACTTACACTCCTTTTCAAACAAAGTTTTCAAAAACACTTCATTACACTCTTGAAGACAGAAGCAAGAGTTAAATCGAAGTCAAAACAAAAGCTTTTCAAAACACACAAACACACAAAGAAGCAATTTTGAAAATTATGAGCAAGTACCTAAGATCCCGTAGATAACTACGGATAGAAAGGGTGCTAATACCTTCCCTTTCTATAATCTACCCCCCGTATTCAGAAATATCTCGAAAAAGGAATTTTTCTGTGATTTTTTCCTTTCTTTGTTGGATAAAATAAAAGTCGCTGGTGACTCTTTCTTACCGCGACATTTTGTGAACACAAACGCAAAACGCAAACCATCATTCCTAAAAAACAGTCCCGGTTCTGGCCACCGTATCACAGAACTGGCGACTCTGCTGGGGACTTAATAAGTGGAGTATACCTTAGGATTAGTTCATCATATTGTTTTCTATTGTTTGGTTTGTTTGCTTTATTTTTGTGGGCTTTGTATTGGAGTTACTATAGATCCTAACCCGGATCTGAGGGACACCTTTTAGGTAAGTAGCAATAGACTATGAGGGAACTGTATAGCGTAGACCGATACAGTTGAAGCAGTAGCTACGTTAATATGGAATATTAGTTGGTACCTGTTGTACCCCAAAATTTGCCCTCCCATATTCCTCAATATTTGTCAAGAATGATCTTCAAATTGCTCAAGATGGCTCAAGAGGTAGACAGTCAAACCATCTCCTAAGACAATTGAAATTAGGGTTTTGGTTCTTTCAAGGAATTTGGGGTTTTCCATGGTCCAATCAAGTCTCATAGGCCTATATACATTCTCAAGCACCTACATGCCAAGTTTCAAGACTCACAGTGCCAATTTGCACAGTCAAAAGCTCCATTTGACCTACAGTCAACTACAAGGGCAAAATGGTCATTTTGCAGGCAAAAGTCAGAATTTTTGGTCAACATCTTATTTTGAGGTCACAATCATCATTTGATCAAGTCTTGATCATGATTCCACAAGAATGGCTCAAAAATCATCAAGATGCAAAAAGTTACTATTTTTAGACAGTAGAAAAGTCAACTGTATCTTGACCAGGGCATAACTTTTTCATGGTTTGTCAGAAAAATTCCATCCAATGCTCATTTTGAAGAGGATGAAATTTCCTACAATCCATATTCACACTCCAAGTTCAAGAAATGCTCTCACAAGAAGTTACCAATTTTTACATTATAGGTCAATTTCAAAAGTCAACAAAAGTACACTTTGAGTCAAAGACCATAACTTGAGATTGGTAAATCCAAATGACATGGGACCAAAGGCATTTGTTAGAGGACTTCAAGAGCTTTCCAAAATGTCCAAGAACATGGTCATATGATCAAAATTGAGCAAGTTGTGCATTGGAGAAGTTGGGAAATTTTCATGAATTTGCAAAAGTCAACTTTGCTCAAAACACCTTATTTTTGCTAATGGGCCTCAAATCTCTTCTTGAAACTTCACCCATGACCTATGCACGACCCATCAAGCTTAATTGAATTTATTTTCTTATTTTTATTGATTAATTGGATTTTAATTGATATTAATTTATTTAATCAATTTAAATTGTAGGAAAATACAAGATTTGGTTTTTAAATCTTTTTGTGAAGCAAATATGATCTAAAAATGCTGGCAAATTCATGCACAAAGTCAAAGATACAAAAAATCCAAAATTGGCAACTTTGTTCAATCATGAAGAATAAAAAATATTTGATTTCCAATCAAGGATTCAAACATCAATGCAATGGATATTGGCCCAAGTTTTTGACCTAATTCAATGGCCTTATACATAAGCAAGCTAACCCTGACCTAATGGACATGAAAAAGCTGCAGAAAAAACCATTACCAATTCAAGAATTTCCAAGAAAATTGAAAATTTGTTCTTGCATTCCAGGCCAATTCAAGGCGTGCTTTTCATTCAAACACATTACAGGAAGTGCCAGGAACGTTTTGCAATTAAACTCAGGCATTAAAACTCAAAGAATCGTCATATACAGTTTCACGGTTTGGCTTTTTTATTCAAAATCATATTGCTTGATTCATGCGCATTTAACACATTTTCATGATTGTTTTGCATTGCTAGGAACCATACGAAGCTAATGGTATAATTTAATTGAATTATAATGCCCTGAATCAAAAGATACCATGATCAAAATTCTAGGGTTCTTGAGCTCTAAATTAGGGCTTTTCAATCCAGGAAAAATTAGGACTTGTGAGACATATGGTTGAGATCGTGTGGCCAAGACGAACAAGCCCAATACCTCGCGAAATATTTATATGTGCTGTGGTGCTAATCGCTATTTTTCCTTGCAGGGGTTAGTGGGGGTTAAAAACCCCCGCTATCTGATATTATTTTTACAGGGCAAACAAAGAAGATGATGATGTGTTATCACATGGTTGGCTGATTTGAAAAAGCGCGCGTTTTTTTTGTGTTTACAGCATATTGTTTATTTTTTGTATATAATATTCTCTCTCCATCCACTTAACAAACGCGTATTACAACTCAGTTGGCAAAAGCATTGAAGGATTATCCCTTGGGACCTGGGTTCGAATCCCAGGTCCCCCAAAACATTTATCCTACTTTGCTTCATATAATCACATGCAGGTTTCAAAAGATGTTCTACCATGTGCATCAAATCCCAGCGCGCCATGTGTCTCCATGCATAGATCCAGTGGCCAAAGATGATCACTACCATGTTCCCTAGTCAACAGGCGTGTAGATGATCAGAAAAGTCAAAAGGGCTTGCAGCAATTGGGCTTCAGATTTCCAAACTCACCTCCTGATTTGGGCCATCACCCCCTGGGTTCATTCTTTTTTTTCTTTCTTTTATATTTTTTCATTTAATTGTTTTTACTATTAATTATTTTTATTATTATTTAGTTAACCAAATTAATTTTTTCATAATAAAATCAGAGAACTAAAATATAATATTTTTTATTAAAATTAATTTCACCCTTTTATTATTTTTGTAAATAAATATAATTAACTAATTTAGTTTAATTAGGATAATTCTAACTTTTTTGCAATAAATAAAATAAATTAGAATTAGGGTTCTTGATAACTTTTAATCATTTTTTATTTATTTATTTCCTTGAGACATTAAAAAACCAAAAATATTTCTTTTTATTAATTAATTAATTAGGTTTAATTTAATTTAATTCATGAATAATAAAATCTCTTTCTTTCTCAAAAAATGGTCAAAACCCTAAAAGACTCTCCGATTCAATTTTTTTCACGCGCGTGATTATTCTTGATTAATATTTTTCATCATATTATGTATTTGCTCCGAGGATGTAATAGCTTTAATTAGGACCTTTTTATCGCTTTTATTTAATTTCCTGCAATTTACTTTTCAAGGGTTTGTTTTTGGCGATGTAAATACCCGACGCCTTGTAATAGTTTAGTTTATTTTCCGCAACTATTAACTGCTAGATGTATGCTAACTAGGCTATGCATGACAAGACTTATCCTTAAAATAAAATCAATCGTAGCTCACCATGACATGTACAAAGATAACATAATTGAAACTTGACACACGTGCACATGCCACTCCTAGGGTACGCCTCACTTGGTTGCCTCGACGTGGTCATTGAGTATAGGGTGTTTTAGAGGTCGCCCTCCTGTCTAAGGATCAAAGTTGCCTCGAAACGGTTGCCTCGATAAAAAATGATCTAAGACATTAGGGTTACCGCTAAGGCGTCCTACTATTGCTTTGGTGACCACATGTCCCATTAATCGAATTGACCCGAAAACTCCAACGACGGTGCTACCTACTTCTCAATAGTGGGATAGTACTGTCTAAAGGACATTTACACAGCTTAATTTCTTTTGAGTAGGTAGAGGTTCTCAGGTACTTTCTCTTTCAAAACAAAAATACTTTTCGCACCTACACTTTTCTGACAAAAGTTTTCAAACAACACTTCATACACTCTTGAGGACAGACACAAGAATTAAACTGAAGTTTTCAAACAAACTTTTTCAAAACCCACAAACACAAGAAAAGCAAAAAACATTTTGAAAACATAGTGAGCAAGTACCTAAGAGCCCGTGGATAACCACGGATAGAAAGGGTGCTAACACCTTCCCTTTCTATAATCTACCTCCCGAACCCGAGAAACATCTCGAAAAGGAATTTTGTTGTGCTTTTGTCCTTTCCTTGTTGGAGAAAATAAAAGACGGTGGCGACTCTTACTTACCGCGATATTTTGCGAAACACAAACGCGAACCAGCATTAAAAAACAGTCAGTTCTATTTCCACCGATCACAGAACTGGCGAATCTGCTGGGGAATTTTAAATAAGTGAGGTGTACCTTAGGATTAGATCACTTGTGTTTTCAATTGTATGCTTTGTATGCTTTAAATTTTATGGGTTTGTATCAGAGTTCTATAGATCCTAACCCGGATCTGGGGATACCCTTTAGAAGTAGCAACAAACTGTGGGGGAACTGTGCGGGGTATACCGACATGGTTGAAGCAATAGCTACGTTGATGTGGCACTTTGGTGAGTATCGGTAACCCTTGAGTCAAGTCAAGGAGAGTACGGGGCCGCCGCATGGTGTCGTGAAGCATCAACTGACCTTAGAACCTTACTTGACCATCTTGGCCTTTTTAGGAGTAGTGAGATGACCGACTTTGGTGCAGTCCGAAGTTGGTAGATACTCGATACTACACTTATTGATGGTTATTTTCTTGGAATATTTTGGTCGCCAGTTAAGTGGCTAAATCAAAACAATGAACATAGAAAACAATCCAATGATATTGAGCTCCTTAGAACCCGGTTACTATTTATAGGACAGGTTTTGAGCCAACTAACTTCAAAAGGGTACTTACCTACGAACCCCATGCAAGCCTAAACCTAAGGACTTGTTTGCTTTGTGTGAATATGACATCTTGTATATACACTTGCTTACTTTTTGCATCCATGTACATAACATCATAAAGCATCATGTGCATCTGCTAACCATTTCAAGGGTTAGGATCTTCATCTTTGTTCTTGTTTTGTAGGACATGGAGTCTCTCCGCAGGAAAACAATTCAGGCCAACCTTGTAAGGATCCCTCCTCAACTCAAGGAGCTTACATCCAGGATTCCCGAGAACTCTCCCTTCAGTGAAAGACATGGTAGACTCCTCAGCTTGGTCAACACCAACATTGAAGAAGATATGATAAAAGTTCTCTTCCAGTTCTTTGACCCCCTACACCACTGTTTTACATTCCCTGATTATCAATTGGTTCCTACTTTGGAGGAATTTTCTCAACTTCTGAGAATTCCTATTCTTAGTCAACTACCCTACAACGATACGGAAAAGGAACCAAAACTTGAAGATGTTGCTCAAGCATTACGTTTGCAACCATCTGACATCAAGGGGCATTGGGAAATCAGAAGTGGTATCAAAGGATTCTTGGCAAAGTTCCTGTTTGAGAAGGCACAAGAATGTTGGAATTCTCTCGACCTACAAGCCTTTGAAGAGATTGTGGCACTCCTTTTCTATGGGTTGGTGTTGTTCCCAAATCCTGATCAACTTATAGATGTGAATGTTGTCAAGATTTTTATGTCCAGGAATCCCATACCTACATTGCTTGGGGACATCCTCCACTCATTTTACACACGAACAATGAGAAAAAAAGGTGTTCTCATGTGCTGTACTCCTCTCCTGGCAAGGTGGTTTATTTCTCACCTTCCACAATCGGTTTTGAAGAACGATCAGGGTTTAAGGTGGTCACAACGATTGATGACCCTCACACATTCTGATATACATTGGTGTTCTCGGTCCAGAGAAAATGTCACTATCATTGATCGTTGCGGAGAATTTCCTAATGTTCCTTTACTTGGAATTAGAGGAGGCATTACCTAAAACCCCTGTCTGGCTTTGAGACAATTTGGATATGCTCGGAGGGATGGCCCTCATGACATGCTGATTCCTGACATAGTTTTTGACTTCGACAACAATGCGCAAGGACTTCGACAAAGGTTCATCAGAGCTTGGAGGATGCCTAACAAGGTAGATAGTAAGACACTGGGGCACAAGAATTCCATCCCCCTTGAGCCTTACCTCAAGTGGGTACGAACCCGCTCCCAGAAGCTTATGATGCCATATCCTCACATTCTCCCCTTGATCAAAGAGCCTGTTATGGAAGGAGAGGTTCCATACACCATTCTACATCCTGACATGCCAACATCATGGGAAGAAATGCAAAAGAGCTGGATCCAACTCAAGGAAGAACGGAATGCTTTTGAAGCCAGCTTACATGCCAGTGAGAAGAAGGTTCTGGAGCTCACCCGCCGACTTCACGAGGAAGAGACCCTCAACACTTACATCGCTCCAAAAAGGATGCGCAATGTCTTTTTACATTAAGTATTTTGTAATATTTCGCCCATGAGGCACTGATGTACTAAACAAATTACTTCTTAATATGACATATGTTCCTTTTTTGTCTGCAACGAATTTGAATTTTCGAACCCTTGAATGCATTACATAAATAGCATACCATTCATCATATGCATCACAGGTACCCCCTTTTTACAGGTCACTTATCTTCTTCGCTGTTTATTTCAGCAATCATCATGTCTTCTGAACCTACCACTGAACAAGCTATCAAGGCCCTCCAGGCCCAGAATGCCCAGTTCCAAGAGTTAGTTATGAGCCTAGCCCAGGGTCAACAGGATTTGAAGACTCTGATTCTGAAAGAGAGGAAGAAGAAGAAGAGGATGTCTTGTTCAACACTGGACGCAGATTTGGGAATGGATTACAGAATGAGGTTGAGCTTACTACCTCATATGTAGGAAAAGACAGTCCACAAGAGAGAAGGGTTCCTAGTCCCGTGGTCTCCGACAACGAGACGGATTATGATGAAGAGCAGTACCCTCCTGCTGAGGATAGGTACAAACAGTTGGAGGACCGCTTGAGTGCTATGGAGATACAGAATGTGCCCGGGTTGGACTTTGGAGACCTAGGCTTATCCTCTGGGGTGGTGATTCCCCATAAGTTCAAGGCACCTGCTTTTGCCAAATATGACGGAGCCTCCTGCCCAAAGCTGCACCTCCGGTCGTATGTAAGGAAGATCCAACCTTACACTACTGACAAGTATTTGTGGATCCATTTCTTTCAGGATAGTCTTTCAGGGACTCAACTCGAATGGTTCTATCAGCTGGATGGATCCAGTATCCGCAACTGGGAGGATTTGGCTACTGCGTTCTATAAGCAGTATCAGTATAATTCCGAACTCGCTCCTACGCGTACCCAACTCCAGGGTATGTCACTAGGGACGGGTGAAGGATTTAAATAGTACGCCCAAAAATGGAGAGACCTTGATGGAAGGGCGCAGCCACCTTTAATCGACCGTGAGCTTGTGGATATGTTCTTGGGGACCCTGTCTGATCCGTTCTTCAACCATTTGATTGGAAATTCTTCAGCCGGGTTTATAGACCTTATCTTGACTGGTGAGAGAATTGAAGCTGGTATCAAGTCTGGGAAGATACAGAGGGGTGCCTCCTCGAGCACTGAGAAGAAACTGTTCAAGAAGGAATCCAGTGCTGTCTATGGTTCAAGGAGACCAAATAGATCTGAACACCGCCAAGCTGTCAACGCGGTGGTCATTTCAAAGCCTGCTGCTGCTCCTCAGCATCACAACCAACAAAGGGGTGAGAGACCCAGAAGGCAGTTCACTCGACTCAGCATGACCTTGTCCCAGATATTTCCGCAGCTGCTGACAACCAATTTGGTGACTCTAAGGGAAGCTCCTAAGAATCCCAACACTATATCCCCAACGCCCGCTGCGCTTATCACTCTGACAGCCCGAGACATAATACGGATGATTGTTGGACTCTGAAGAATAAGGTCCAAGACCTGATCGATGCAAAGGAGGTTGAGTTCGAGGTGCCCGAGAGGCCTAATGTTGTAACAGCCCCCATGCCCAAGCATGGAGTAAATGCTATTAGGGATGATGGTGACGTGGAGGAATCTGAATTCGACAGCTGGATCTACCCTACAACCACCGGTGGAACAAACAAATGGACAGTGAAAGACTCCATCCCTATTACTTTTGTGACTCAGTAATGAACTCCTTTGTTTTGAATTTGTAACAGACAATATGGTGAAACTTTATGGCCCGGTGTCTTACCCGGGGCACCATGGCTTCATTTGTGAGGGCTTTTGTGTGTCATTTTCATATATCATTAATAAAAGCATTGGACGTTTTTGCATTTCAAATCTTGCGCTCCTTGTCTTTCTTTAATATATATTGCAAAACAGCTATTTTACACACACTCACATATACAGGTCCCAATCCACTCTAGATGTCACTGGTAACGACTCTGCTACTGCCAGTTATGACTTCGAAAATCCGATCAACTTAGCCGAAGACAAAGGTGAATATGATTGCGAGGTGCCTGGTGAACTTGCAAGACTGTTACTCCAGGAATAGAGGGCCATTCAGCCACATGAAGAGCCAGTGGAAACGGTAAATCTGGGTACTGAGACAGACATGAAGGAAGTCAAGATCGGTGCGAATCTGGAGCTTAGTGTGAAACAATAGTTGATTCAGATGTTGCATGACTACGTGGAAATATTTTCCTGGTCTTACAAAGATATGCATGGGTTGGATACCGACATTGTGGTTCATCATCTTCCTACCAAGGAAGAATGCCCTCTGGTAAAACAGAAGGTTCGCCGTATGCGCCCAGAGATGTCCAAGAAAATCAAGGCTGAAGTTATGAAACAATTTGATGCCGGTTTTCTAGCAGTAACTTCTTACCCTCAGTGGGTTGCCAATGTGGTTCCAGTGCCTAAGAAAGATGGTAAGGTCCGAATGTGTGTTGACTACAGGGATTTGAATAGGGCGAGCCCTAAGGATGACTTCCCTCTGCCTCACATCGACGTTCTGGTTGACAACACTGCTCAATATAAGGTATTCTCCTTCATGGATAGTTTCTCCGGTTATAATCAAATAAAGATGGCTCCTGAAGACATGGAGAAGACCACTTTTGTTACTCAGTGGGGCACCTTCTGTTACAAGGTCATGCCTTTTGGGTTGAAAAATGCTGGGGCAACGTATCAGCGTGCCATGGTTGCTATGTTTCATGATATGATCCATCATGAGATTGAAGTATATGTCGACTATGATTGCAAGGTCCCAAACTGAGGAAGAACACCTCGACCATCTACAGAAGCTGTTTGACCGGTTGAAGTTATACAAGCTGAGGTTAAACCCGAACAAGTGCACCTTCGTGGTGAGATCTGGAAAGCTACTAGGTTTCATCGTAAGCGACAAAGGTATTCAAGTGGACCCTGCCAAAGTGAAAGCCATACAAGAGATTCTAGTTCCCAAGACAGAGAAAGAAGTCAGAAGCTTCCTAGGACGGCTGAACTTCATTGCCTGATTCATCTCGCACCTAACTGCTACCTGTGAACCAATCTTCAAGCTACTGAAGAAAGATCAAGTGGCACGTTGGAACGATGAATGTCAGGCCGCTTTCGAAATAATCAAAGAGTATCTCCAAGAGCCACCCATTCTTATGCCACCGGTTGAAGGGAGACCTCTAATCTTATACTTGATGGTACTGGACAACTCAATGGGGTGTGTGCTAGGTCAGCATGACGAGTCTGGCCGAAAAGAGCATGCTATTTATTACCTTAGCAAAAAGTTTACCGACTGTGAGACCCGATACTCACTGCTCGAGAAAACTTGTTGCACTTTGGTATGGGTTGCTCGCCGGCTAAGACAGTATATGCTGACTCACACTACTCTGTTGATTTCAAAAATGGATCCAATCAAGTACATTTTCGAAAAGCCTGCTCTGTCCGGAAGAATAGCAAGATGGCAGATGATCTTGACCGAATATGACATCCAGTACACGACTCAAAAAGCAATCAAAGGAAGTCTATTGGCAGACCATTTGGCACATCAGGCAGTGGATGATTACCAGTCTATGAACTTTGAATTTCCAGACGAGAATATCATGGTAGTAACTGATTGCGAGATACCTGGACCGGATGAAGGACCTGAGGAAGGATCTCAATGGTCTATGCACTTTGACGGAGCCTCAAACGCTTTGGGTAACGGTATTGGCGCTGTGATCATATCCCCTAAGGGCTCTCATACTCCACTTACCGCCCGACTATGTTTCAACTGCACCAACAACATGGCAGAGTATGAAGCATGCATTATGGGTCTTCGAGCTGCAATTGACTTAAGGATCAAGTTTTTGAGTGTCTTCGGAGATTCTGCTCTCGTGATCAGTCAGATCAAAGGCGAGTGGGACACGAAACACCCAAATCTTATTCCTTACAAGGAGTATGTGTTGACGTTGCTTCTCCATTTTGAGGAGATAACCTTTGAACATTTCCCAAGAGAGTAGAATCAGTTGGCGGACGCGTTAGCTACGATGTCTTCTATGTTCAAAGTCAAATGGGACAACGAGGCTCCCCGGATCATTATTTGGAAATTGGATGAACCTGTGCATTGCTGTGATCTTGAGACCGAAGAAGTAACAGAAAAACCTTGGTACCATGAAGTAAAGAGGTGCCTTGAAGCTCAAGAATACCCCGAGGGTGCATCCGTTAACGACAAGAAGTTTCTGAGAAGGTTCGCGGCAAAGTTCTTCCTCAGCAATGACATCCTTTACAAACGAAACCATGATTCAACCTTACTGCGTTGTGTGGATAAGACTGAAGCAGAAAGGATCATGGCAGAGCTGCATGAAGGTACCTTCAGAACGCATTCCAGTGGACATACTATGGCAAAGAAAATCCTTCGGGCAGGATATTACTGGTCCACAATGGAAGCTGACTGTTATCAACATTCTCGGACATGTCACAAGTGCCAGGTCTATGCTGATAAGGTGCATGTTCCTCCAGTGCCTTTGAATGTCTTGACAACACCTTGGCCTTTTGCAATGTGGGGCATTGATATGATCGGCGAGATCCGACCTACGGCATCCAACGGGCATCGTTTCATCCTGGTAGCGATTGATTACTTTACAAAGTGGGTTGAAGCAACTTCCTTTGCTACCGTAACCAAGAACGTCGTGGCACGGTTCATTCGACACAACCTGATCTGTCGATACGGTGTACCAGAGAGGATCATTACAGATAATGGTACCAATCTTAACAATAAGATGATCACTGAGCTCTGCGAGCAATTCAAGATACAACACCACAACTCTTCTCCCTACCGACCGAAGATGAATGGGGCTGTAGAAGCAGCTAATAAGAACATTAAGAAGATTGTGCAGAAGATGACAGTGACCTACAAAGATTGGCACGAGATGTTACCATTTGCTCTTCATGGGTACCATACCTCAGCACGGACGTCAACAGGGGCAACACCCTATTCCTTGGTATATGGCATGGAGGCAGTCCTGCCCATTGAAGTTCAGATACCCTCTCTCCGGATCATGAAGGATGCGGGTGTAAGCGAAGATGACTGGATCCAGACCCGGCTTGATCAATTGAACCTAATCGACGAAAAGAGACTCACTGCTATTTGTCATGGTCAGACGTACCAAAAATGGATGATCAAGGCATTTAACAAGAAAGTCAGACGACAAGAGTATCGAGTCGGAGACCTGGTAATCAAGCGCATCATTCTACCTCAAGGTGATCCTAGGGGCAAATGGACCCCTACGTACGAAGGGCCATTCGTGGTTAAGAACATCTTCTCAGGAGGAGCAATGATTCTAACTACCATGGATGGTGACGACCTTCCTCACCCCGCCAATGCAGACATAGTAAAAAGATACTACGCATGATTAAAGACCCGCTAGGTCGACTGGCCTAGGCAAAAATAAGGGCTTCCCGGCGAACCAAAAGGGTTCGGGCAAAAATAAGGGATGAAAATAAAAAATCTGTACACCCGGCAAGTCGAAAACCTGAAAAGGCGGCTTGGGTAAAAATGGGTATCCCGGTGGACTGAAAACCCGAAAGGGCGGTCCAGGCAAAAGTTAGGGATAAGCGTAATACTATGTCTCATTGGATCACCTTGTATCCAGACTTTGATATCGACCATCAGGCTCTGACGACACCAATGAATCAGATTCCTCTTCAACTAAGCAGCAAAGTGATGAGACGCTTGAAGACATAAAGGCGATAGCAGAGTTGGAACCCAGTGGGATTTTTCACATAGCTGTTTTGTCTTCTTTTCACAAATTGTATAAATTCTATTTGTCCGGCGACGTTCTCTTACTAGGACGTCAGCCTCTTGTACAAAACCCCTATTTACAGGCAAACTTCAAAATCAATACAAGTTCATTTTCAGACAAATTGCAAATTATTTTTCCTTTTATCTGTTTTGTTTTGCAAAGAAAGTCCAATGTTCATTTTTGATATATGCATTTGACATTAATTGCTAATCATAAATATTTGCATGCGAAACAAAGGACTAATTACGGGTAATATCAGCAGTAGGGGCAATAAGAATTGTCTAAGCGATCTAGTTGCTCTGTCCACCAAGGTACTAAGGTAAATTCAGCTGAAGAATATGACCAAGATACCTTCACTCCCAGAGTAAGACAGTAATGGTAGCTCTCCCCACTGAGACTTGCAACTATGAACGAATCAGCAATGCTCTCCCCAAGCAGAGTTGGTCTACCGTAAGCCCTAAAAAGTTGGGTATCCCCAGTAGGTCTTAATATTCCCTAGAGGAGTATACAGATATTCCTCAGCAAGCATCCCCGACAGTCTTAATATTCCTCGACAAAATATAAGAATGTTCCCCGGCGGAATACAAGATACCCCCAGTGGAGCCATTTCCCAGCGCAGTCTAAAAAAGCTTCCTCGCCAGAGTTGAATCATCTCCCTAGTAGATTATGGAAGCTTGTCCCCTGCAGAGTGCAAATGTCTTTCCCCAGCCATATTCAGAGGTTATCCCCACCAGAGTCTAACTAGGTTATCCTCAGCAAGTTGCAACAGAAAGATCATCCTCAGCGAAGTTCTTTCTATCCCCAGCGGAGTTCATCATCAAAATCCCCAATAGAGCTCATCAACGAAATCCCCAGCGGAGTTATCGTTAAAATCTCAGCAGAACATCTATTCCCCACAGAGTGATTCCCCGCAGAGTAATCTCTTCATCAAGGTTATTCCCCAACAGAGTTCTTGCCTCCTACAGGTTTATTCACACAATCATCTTCGTTCATCATCCCCAGTGGAAACGAAGAATTCAACTCTATTCTCCAGCAGCTCCGGGATTTATTTTCCCCAGCTAAAACATCACATTTTCATACATCATGACACATGCACATACGCATCATATCATACAATCTCATTTATGTTGAGAACATCATTGCTTGATCCATATCATGCATTGCATACGACTGAACTTTGCTTTTCAGGAAACATACAGTTAAAGTTCCCAGCAGTCAAAGGAGACAAATCCCGTCAAAGGAGACAAATCCCGTCAAAGGAGACAATTCAGTCAAAGGAGACAAATCCAGTCAAAAGAGACAAATAGAGTCAAAAGAGACAAATTCAGTCAATGGAGACAAAACCAGTTAAATCGATTCCTAAATATTTTTCTGATGCTAATCTAGTCAAAGGAGACAAATCTAGTCAAAGGAGACAAATCCAGCCAAAGAAGATAATTCAGTAAATGTAGACAAAATCAGTTAAATCGATTCCTAAAGATTTTTCTGAGGCAAAGCCAGTCAATGGAGACAAAATCAGTTAAATCGATTCCTAAAGATTTTTCTGAGGCGAAGCTAGTCAATGGAGACAAAATCAGTTAAATCGACTCCTAAAGATTTTCTGAGGTAAAGCCAGTCAACGGAGACAAAACCAGTTAAATCGATTCCTAAAGATTTTTCTGAAGCCCGTCAATAAAGACAACCCGTCAATGAAGACAACCCATCAATGAAGACAACCCGTCAATGGAGACAACCCATCAATGAAGACAACCCGTCAATGAAGACAACCCGTCAATGAAGACAACCCGTCAATGAAGACAACTCGTCAATGAAGACAACCCGTCAATAAAGACAACTCGTCAACAAAGACAAAACTTCCTATCAACAATCTCCAGGTGGCATCTATAAGCCTATCCTCCTATCCATCATCTCTCCAAATGGCATCTATAAGCCCATTCCCGACATCATATTGCTGATACTACACCATTCGAGTGCAAATTTCTGGGCACTTTAGTGTTCAATCATCTTCCACCTTCGGATCACGAAAGGCACGCAAGCCAATCTACATCCTCAGGTCTAAGAAGATTGAACAGGGGAAACTGTTGTACCCCAAAATTTTACCTCTCATATTCCTCAAGATTTGTCAAGAATGATCTTCAAATTGCTCAAGATGGCTCAAGAGGTAGACAGTCAAACTATCTCCTAAGACAGCTGAAATTAGGGTTTTGGTTCTTTCAAGGAATTTGTGGTTTTCCATGGTCCAATCAAGTCTCATAGGCCTATATACATTCTCAAGCACCTACATGCAAAGTTTCAAGACTCACAGTGCCAATTTGCACAGTCAAAAGCTCCATTTGACCTACAGTCAACTACAAGGGCAAAATGGTCATTTTGCAGGCAAAAGTCAGAATTTTTGGTCAACATCTTATTTTGAGGTCACAATCATCATTTGATCAAGTCTTGATCATGATTCCACAAGAATGACTCAAAAATCATCAAGATGCAAAAAGTTACTATTTTTGGACAGTAGAAAAGTCAACTGTATCTTGACCAGGGCATAACTTTTTCATGGTTTGTCAGAAAAATTCCATCCAATGCTCATTTTGAAGAGGATGGAATTTCCTACAATCCATCTTCACACTCCAAGTTCAAGAAATGCTCTCACAAGAAGTTACCAATTTTTACATTATAGGTCAATTTCAAAAGTCAACAAAAGTACACTTTGAGTCAAAGACCATAACTTGAGATTGGTAAATCCAAATGACATGGGACTAAAGGCATTGGTTAGAGGACTTCAAGAGCTTTCCAAAATGTCCAAGAACATGGTCATATGATCAAAATTGAGCAAGTTGTGCATTGGAGAAGTTGGGAAATTTTCATGAATTTGCAAAAGTCAACTTTGCTCAAAACACCTTATTTTTAATAATAGGCCTCAAATCTCTTCTTGAAACTTCACCCATGACCTATGCATGACCCATCAAGCTTAATTGAGTTTATTTTCTTATTTTTATTGATTAATTGGATTTTTAATTGATGTTAATTCATTTAATCAATTTAAATTGTAGGAAAATATAAGATTTGGTTTTTAAATCTTTTTGTGAAGCAAATATGACCTAAAAATGCTGGCAAATTCGTGCACAAAGTCAAAGATACAAAAAATCCAAAATTGGCAACTTTGTTCAATCATGAAGAATAAAAAATATTTGATTTCCAATCAAGGATTCAAACATCAATGCAATGGATATTGGCCCAAGTTTTTGACCTAATTCAATGAACTTATACATAAGCAAGCTAACCCTGACCTAATGGACGTGAAAAAGCTGCAGAAAAAACCATAGCCAATTCAAGAATTTCCAAGAAAATTGAAAATCTGTTGCATTCCAGGCCAATTCAAGGCGTGCTTTTCATTCAAACACATTACAGGAAGTGCCAGGAACGTTTTGCAATTAAACTCAGGCATTAAAACTCAAAGAATCGTCATATACAGTTTCACGGTTTGGCTTTTTTATTCAAAATCGTATTGCTTGATTCATGCGCATTTAACACGTTTTCATGATTGTTTTGCATTGCTAGGAACCATACGAAGCTAATGGTATAATTTAATTGAATTATAATGCCCTGAATCAAAAGATACCATGATCAAAATTCTAGGGTTCTTGAGCTCTAAATTAGGGCTTTTCAATCCAGGAAAAAATAGGACTTGTGAGACATATGGTTGAGATCGTGTGGCCAAGACGAACAAGCCTAATACCTCGCAAAATATTTATATGTGCTGTGGTGCTAATCGCTATTTTTCCTTGCAGGGGTTAGTGGGGGTTAAAAACCCCCGCTATCTGATATTATTTTTATAGGGCAAACGAAGAAGATGATGATGTGTTATCACATGGTTGGCTGATTTGAAAAAGCGCGCGTTTTTTTGTGTGTTTACAGCATATTGTTTATTTTTTGTATATAATATTCTCTCTCCATCCACTTAACAAACGCGTATTACAGCTCAGTTGGCAAAAGCATTGAAGGATTATCCCTTGGGACCTGGGTTCGAATCCCAGGTCCCCCAAAACATTTATCCTATTTTGCTTCATATAATCACATGCAGGTTTCAAAAGATGTTCTACCATGTGCATCAAATCCCAGCGCGCCATGTGTCTCCATGCATAGATCTAGTGGCCAAAGATGATGACTACCATGTTCTCTAGTCAACAGGCGTGTAGATGATCAGAAAAGTCAAAAGGACTTGCAGCAATTGGGCTTCAGATTTCCAAACTCACCTCCTGATTTGGGCCATCACCCCCTGGGTTCATTCTTTTTTTTCTTTCTTTTATATTTTTTTCATTTAATTGTTTTTACTATTAATTATTTTTATTATTATTTAGTTAACCAAATTAATTTTTTCTTAATAAAATCAGAGAACTAAAATATAATATTTTTTATTATTATTTATTAAAATTAATTTCACCCTTTTATTATTTTTGTAAATAAATATAATTAACTAATTTAGTTTAATTAGGATAATTCTAACTTTTTTGCAATAAATAAAATAAATTAGAATTAGGGTTCTTGACAACTTTTAATCATTTTTTATTTATTTATTTCCTTGAGACATTAAAAAACCAAAAATATTTCTTTTTATAATTAATTAATTAGGTTTAATTTAATTTAATTCATGAATAATAAAATCTCTTTCTTTCTCAAAAAAGGGTCAAAACCCTAAAAGACTCTCCGATTCAATTATTTTTGCGCGCGTGATTATTCTTGATTAATATTTTTCATCATATTATGTATTTGCTCCGAGGATGTAATAGCTTTAATTAGGACCTTTTTATCGCTTTTATTTAATTTCCTGCAATTTACTTTTCAAGGGTTTGTTTTTGGCGATGTAAATACCCGACGCCTTGTAATAGTGTAGTTTATTTTCGGCAACTATTAACTGCTAGATGTATGCTAACTAGGCTATGCATGACAAGACTTATCCTTAAAATAAAATCAATCGTAGCTCACCATGACATGTACAAAGATAACATAATTGAAACCTGACACACGTGCACATGCCACTCCTAGGGTACGCCTCACTTGGTTGCCTCGACGTGGTCATTGAGTATAGGGTGTTTTAGAGGTCGCCCTCCTATCTAAAGATCAAAGTTGCCTCGAAACGGTTGCCTCGATAAAAAATGATCTAAGACATTAGGGTTACCGCTAAGGCGTCCTACTATTGCTTTGGTGACCACATGTCCCATTAATCGAATTGACCCGAAAACTCCAACGACGGTGCTACCTACTTCTCAATAGTGGGATAGTACTGTCTAAAAGAAATTTACACAGCTTAATTTCTTTTGAGTAGGTAGAGGTTCTCAGGTACTTTCTCTTTCAAAACAAAAATACTTTTCGCACCTACACTTTTCTGACAAAAGTTTTCAAACAACACTTCATACACTCTTGAGGACAAACACAAGAGTTAAACTGAAGTTTTCAAAAAACTTTTTCAAAACCCACAAACACAAGAAAAGTAAAAAAAAATTTGAAAACATAGTGAGCAAGTACCTAAGAGCCCGTGGATAACCACGGATAGAAAGGGTGCTAACACCTTCCCTTTCTATAATCTACCTCCCGAACCCGAGAAACATCTCGAAAAGGAATTTTGCTGTGCTTTTGTCCTTTCCTTGTTGGAGAAAATAAAAGACGGTGGCGACTCTTGCTTACCGCGACATTTTGCAAAACACAAACGCGAACCAGCATTCCAAAACAGTCAGTTCCATTTCCACCGATCACAGTATCGATATCCCTTGTGGAGCAACAAGGAGAATATGGGGCTGATATATGGGTCATTAAGCATCAACTGACCTTAGAACCTATAATTGACCAACTCGGCTATAGGAAGTAGTAAAATGCTACACTCATTGAGACCATACTCTCGAGATGGTTCCGGCTGCAAGAAAAGATTGCGTGAGCTGAAACTATGATCGATGGAGGATGGTCAGTGATATTGAGAACCTCTAGAACCCGATTACTATTATTAGGACAGGTTGAACCAACTGAACTTCAAGAGGGTAGTTCCTAGACCTCATGCAAGCCTAAACCTAAAGGCTGTTTGTATGACTTGTGTGCTTTCAACTTGAACTGCTTGCACATTTTTATTATCTTACAACTTGAGTTCCTTGCAGGTTTTGTTTACAGTCCTTGTCCAATAACTTAGATTTCTTTTCCGGATTTACTTGCTTACATCACCCTGCACTTTTGCTTAAACGCATAGCATACACATCATAACATCATGCCTTAACATTTCCTTAACCATTTCAAGGATCTCAAGGGTTTGTGATGCAGGTTATGGTAAATCAAACGTCTAGAAAGGGGAAAAGGGGATTTATTTTCCTCTATTCAATGCCGTCTAGAGATCAAAACATGATAACTTGAGTCAGTGGCTATGACCCACTCGATATGGTGAGCTTGACTCTTGAAGAAGGACTCTTAAGGACACAAAGTTTCTCCAATCAAGCTGCAATCAAATTCTAACAGCTTCTTGTTTACCCCGCGAGATCCTTGAAAACATTGCATACATATGTCATACATATCATTTCATAACAGGTCTTCCAGTATAGGTCTCTCATGTTCTCGTTGTTTATTTTAGCAATGGCTCTCCAACAAGATAACAGAGATCTTCAAACTCAAGAGGCTCAGTTCAGGGAAATATTCCTAAATCTATCCAAGGGACAGGAAGAGTTGAAAATACTCCTCGTTGGGAATTTGGTCAAGAAAAGTCTTGAAGACAATAAGGACAAATGGCTGGAACAACTGCAAGCTGAGGTAGATGCAATAAGAACCCAAATGCTGGGGCAGATGGCTCTTATCCAAGGCTTAGCCCGGGAACAAGAAGAGTTGAGAATCATTATCAACCAGCTTTATCAAGACAGATACAACAGTATGAAACAAGCAGTCGAGGTCGGGGATCAAGTCATTGATCAGCCTCCAAGATGACAAGGGTTTGGTTTGGTGAAGAATGGACCTCTCCAAGTTGCTACCACCTTACGGGTCCAACAACAACCTCGCCAAAAACAACGGGTTAATCAGAGTAAGTCAGATATACACAAGAGGCAGTTTACCAAGTTCAACATGCCGCTGTCTCAAGCTTTACAACACCTGTTGAGGATGAATCTGGTGACGTTGATAGGACCTCATCCGAATCCCAAGACTTCTTCACCTAACTACAATCCTGATGCGAGGTATGCATACCACTCCAACAGTCCGGGGCATGATACTGACGACTGTTGGAAGTAGAAATACAAAATTTAAGACCTGATTGATGAAGGAGCTTTGGAATTCACACAAGATGGTCAACTGGAATGTTTCTACCAATCCTCCAAGGCTCACCATTTGAAGTGACAAGTTCTGACAAGAAAGGCTTTTGTTCATTAGAATTTTCGATTTGTAATTTTCTTTTGATTGTTCGAATATTTATTCATGTCAAACTTTGTTACTTCATCAATGCATTGTATATGTCTATTTTGAATCAATCCATTCGTATTCACTATATTTAAATTGCTTTCCTTTTTCTGATATTCAACTCTCGAACAAAAGCTCTGAGCCTTTAGAGGGAGGATGACGAAAATGATACCACAATCTCTACAGTATGCTTTTGAACAGACCCTGCTGACGATGTACAGGCGTTGTTTCAAATCCTAAACAGTGGAGATATAAGGAAAATAATCCCTCGTCAACCCCTTTGAGCCAAAGAAGTAGGAGTTTTTCTTTTCACATAAATTAAAACCCTTAATCATAACCTGGGGCAGGGTAGTTTTCTCATTTAATCCAGTGCATAATGAATGGCATCGAAGACGTCCTTCCAAAATAGAAGACGGTGATGGTTCCCTATAATCGTCAAGACAAGCAGTCATTATCTCTCGAAATAAAAACCCATTAAGTCAAAACCTATGAAGGAGACTTAAGAAAAAACACTAGGGCATCCCGCTGACTGTAATCACAAAAAGAAACAGTTCAGGAAAAAGACAGGGATAATAAAATAAAAAAGAAAGAGGTCCTACAAACCCTCAACAAAAAAGGAATGACTGCCTATTCAAAATAAACTGTCAGTATCCGAACCATCACTGGAATATCAGAGCAAAGACTCAAACAAGATCTAAATGCACAATTAGATGAGTTTAGGATCAAAGAACATCACGAAGAATGGGTGGGTACAAATAAAATTTGAGCTTTTATCCTTTGTTTCTTAAACTGTGAACCAGGCCACACTATAACCCTTAAAAGTCCTAGCTGAAGCATGGGTTAGTTCGAAAGTATACTGTTACAAAAAGGTATCCTTACTCCTGTAGGACTTGCTGTAAATCCTGAGTTGACATCACGTTTTACAAAATTTGCCTGTTTTACTGAAAAATGCATTTTCAAAAATTCAAGACAGACATAAGCTTTGCATTCTCAAAATAACATTGTTTGCATATGACTATTTGTTCAACAGCAGAGAAAGTCGCATGACAAATATCTAGGGAACAAAAACCTTCTCAATAAAAGGGATCACCTCAAGTGAAAAAACACTTCCAACCAAGGGGCACAGCATGATAATTGTCCATCATCTGGGGCAGTCAAGTCAAGATTCAAGGAATCTCCCAAAGATGCCAAATAGCCAGGGGCAGATCTCCATCTGAATCACTTGGGGCTTTGGACATGAATAAATCTTGTGTGATCAAACGAACATCTTCTGGTAGTGTGGCAACACAACACTACCGACAGTGACAAATCCCTACACCCTGGGAGCATGGACATAAGTCAGAAAATACTGCGCATGAACAATGACCCGCTAGGTTGGCTGGCCTAGGCAAAAATAAGGGCATCCCGGCGAACCAAATGGGTTCGGGAAAAAATTAGGGATAAAAACAAAAAAGATTTGTACACCCGGCAAGTCGAAAACCTGAAAAGGCGTCTTGGGCAAGAAAGGGTATCCCGGTGGACTGAAAATCCGAAAAGACAGTCCAGGCAAAAGTTAGGGATTAAAGCGTACGACTATTGTCCCGTTATCTTGTCACTTTCCTACCAGAAGAAAACTTATCATTTCGATCTAAAGTTACCAAGCACCTCATAGGTTGGGATAACACTCGATCCACAAGGCCCCCGCAGGCACTTTCTCCAGCAGATACAGGGGAAAAAAAGTCCAAACCGCACAGTTGCTCTATCCACCAGGTATAGAGATATAACTAGTTGGAGAAAACAATTAAAGGTACATTCACTCCTCGCAGAGTAAGAGAAGGACAATGGTGTTAATTCTCCTCAGCTGAGGTTCGCAATCGCGAATGAGTCGGTAAGATTCACCCCCAAGCAGAGTTTATCTATCACCAGCACTGGAAGATTATCCCCAGTAGAGTCTAGAAGACCATCCCCAGTGGAGTCTGGAAGGTTATCCTCAGCGAAGTCTAGAAGATTATCCCCAGCGGAGTTCATTTCTTTCACAAACAGGAAATTAATCCCCAACGGAGTTATCATCACCAACAACGGTAATGCATCCACAATCGAGGGTATTTCTCCAAGATCAACAAATCTTTCAGCAGAGCATCTATTCCCCACAGAGTCATTCTCTCACCAGTTTATTCTCCAGCAGGATTATGCTCCCAATCATCTTCGGTCGTGATTCCCAGCGAACGAAACTCTTTCACTCTCCAGCAACAATCTGAGATTTATTTTCCCTCAGCTAGAGAACATCATAAAAACATTGCACATCCATACATCGTAGCATGCATATACGCATCATACAACACCGTCTCGTTTATTTTTGAGAACATCATTTCTTGATACATGTCATGTATTACATACGGCTAACCTTTACCTTTCAGGAAAGATACAGTCAAATTCTCACAAAACTCAAGTTATGAAACCCGAATCTGACCGGATAGTATCTTGATTTCTACAGCATATTGTGAAGCCCGGAGAACGACCGAATAACAGTATCAGAATGCTGTGAAGCCTGGATTACGACCATATAGTGGTATCTCTTAAAAGTAAGCTATGAAGCCTGGATTCGACCGGATAATATTTTAACCCCCAGCGAGCCGTGAAGCCCGGATTACGATCAGATAGCAGCTTAATAAGTTACCATGAAGCCTGGATTCGACTAGATAGTGGTATATCATAAACACAAGCCGTGAAGCCCGAATTACGACCGGATAACATATCAGTAAGTTATTGTGAAGCCTGGATTATGACCAGATAGCAATACAAGACCATGAAGCCTGGATTACGACCAGGTAATGGTAGAAGACATTGTGAAGCCTAGATTACGACCAGATAGCAACCAAGAATACTACGAAGCCTGGATTACGACCATATAATGGTATATCTTTAATACAAGTTATGAAGCCCGGATTCGACTGGATAGTATCTTGATTCCTCCGAACACCATGAAGCCTGGATTTTGACCAGATAGTGGTATGATAAATCGTGAAGCCTGGATTACGACCAGATAGCGGTAAGGGATACTATGAAGCTTAGATTTCGACCAAATAGCAGTTTACCCGACCAATTACTATGAAGCCCAGATTCGACCGGATATTAGTAGGTCCAACAGTAAAAGGGAAGCTCGGATGCGACCGGATAACCACTTGATTTCTTCTGAAGCCTGGATTTCGACCAGATAAGAAGTGAGGTATCGTGAAGACTGGATTGACCAGATAACAGTACAAGACACCATGAAGCCTGGATTCGACCAGATAATGGTATGAAACATCGTGAAGCCTGGATTACGACCAGATAGCGGTATAAGACACTATGAAGCTTGGATTTCGACCAAATAGCAGTTTACCCAGCCAATTACTATGAAGCCTAGATTCCACCGAATATTAGTAGGTCCAACAGTTAAAGCGAAGCCCGGATGCGACCGGATAACCACTTGATTTCTTCTGAAGCCTGGATTTCGACCAGATAAGAAGTGTGGTATTGTGAAGACTGGATTCGACCAGATAACAATACAAGACACCATGAAGCCTGGATTCGACCAGATAATGGTATGAAACATCGTGAAGCCTGGATTACGACCAGATAGCGATATAAGACATTGCGAAGCTTGGATTTCGACCAAATAGAAATTTTACCTGGACAATTACTAAGAAGCCCGGAGTCGACCAGATATTAGTGTGCCCTGAATTCAAGTTGAAGCCCAGATGCGATGGGATAACAACTTAATTCCTTTTAAAGCCTGGATTACGACCAGATTGGAACCGAGAAATTGTGAAGCCTGGATTACGACTGGATAGCAAGTTTAATCTCATCTCCCCAGTAAGTCACTGTAAAGCCTGGATTACGACCATATAGAAGTCGGTCTTATCACTATGAGGCCTGGATCATGACCAGATAGTAGTTCATTCCCACCTTCTCGACTAAGAGACGGTTCCCCAGTAGAATAACGGACGACCGAAGCTCCTAAAATTCAACTTTTCTCAAGAAATAAAGACGATTCACCAGTAGAATAAAGAACAACCGAAGCTCCTAAAATTCTATTTCTCCTAAGACAAAGAACAACATTCCCCAGCAGAATCTTCCTCAACAACAGGTATACAAGCTCTCGCTAAGGAATCTCTTATGCGATCGACACTCCTTCGGATGGCATCTTTAATCCCATCTCCCGTTATCAATCTCCAAATGGCATATGTAAGCCCATTCCTGACATCACAAGACAAATACTACTTCATGCGAGTGCAAATTTCTGGGCACTCTAGTGTTCAATCATCTTCCACCTTCAGATCACGAAAGGCAGACAAGCCAATCTAAATCTTCAGGTTTAAGAAGATTGAACAGGGGAAGCCGTTGTACCCCAAAATTTGCCCTCCCATATTTCTCAAAACATTTCAAGTAAGACCCTCAAGTTGCTCAAGGAAGTCCAAGGGTTGACCAGACAAGCTCTCTCCTAAAGCAGTCTTCCTCAAATTAGGGTTTCATGTTGCATAAAGATGCTTGAGTCCAAGGGGTCCCAAATGCTCATCATTGTCCTAATATGTCCTAAAGATCATCCATGTCAAGTTTCAAGCCTTGCAGAGAAAGTTTGTTCAGTCAATTTCTCAAAGGCCTGAAAATCGACTGTGCTAGGGCAAAAGTCAACGGTGGCCCACATACAGTCAAACTTCAAGATTTTTGGTCAAAATCCTCATTTTGAAGTATCATTCATCATTTTATCAAGGGTTGATCATGATTCATAAAGGATTGCTCATGATTCATCAAGAGCCAAAAGTTGCTATTCATCATTTTGAATAGGATGCCATGCTCTACAATTCATCTTCAGCTCCCAAGTTCAAAATATGCACTCATAAAAATTTATGAATTTTGACATTATAGGTCATTTTGAAAAGACAACAAAAACACCTTTTTTGTCAAAGCTTCATACATGAGCATGGAATACCAAATTGAGATGAGACCAAAAGGGTTGCTTAGAGGACATCTCAAGATTTCTAAAAAGTCCAAGAACACCTTCAAAGAGTCAAAATTGAGGAAGTTATGCATTGGTGAAGTTGACCTTTTTTTGCAAAATTGTCAAAAGTCTACTATGCCTAAAAATACAATTTTTGCCAAATGGGCCCAATCTTTTTCACTTGTTTTAAGTTGGCAACATGGTCCACGAGCCCTAGCCCTTTCCACTTGTCATTATCTTGTTTTTATTATTTATTATTTATTTTTATTTGAATTAAATTAATTTAAATCAAAATAAATCATAGAAAATCCAAAATATTGAACTCAATATTTTTTACATGTTTCAGGTCTTAAATTCCAGCTAGCATGAGATCAAATTCGTGTAAAGGCATGGAGTGCACAAAAAGATTGGATTTGGACTATTTTTGGAAAGATATTCAAGTGTATCAAATCAAAATCAAATGCAATGATGGAGGAAGATTGAGCACATTCTTTCAACCCTAATTCACTCCTCAGTACATATAGAAGGTATGCAGACCTAAAACAAGGCTAGAAAGAGGCATGTGAACCAAAACCAAACTTGAAAAAAACACCAAAAAGTGTAGACACGAATTCATACTTCCAGGCATCCTCAAGGCCTTCTAGCGATCCCAATCGCTTCCTGGGGGTGTAAGCAAGTGAAATCAATCAAGAACAAGGCTTTTCCAATACCAAAACACGCTGTAAGTCATCCACGACCCCGGTTCTTTCTTGAAATCGATTTGCGTAATTCTTGCACATTCATCACATTCTAATCACATATTATTGTTCACCATCATATTTGCAAGCTTTCTGTAATATTCAATTGTGTTTTCATGGCATGTATAAGGTTCCACCATTATTAGGGTTTATAAGCTCGCTTTGGGGTTTCTGAATCTAGGCAAAATTGGGCCATGAAAGGGTCACCATTAAACTCAGCAGGTCCATACGAAGCCATCCATGGCTTTAGTTTTGATTTATCTTGCTTGTATTTGATTTTGAGAATGACAGAGGCTGTAGCTACGGACATATGTCCGTAGGTAAAAGTGTTCAACTTTTACCAACAGATCCTGAAGAAGACGAAGACGTGGCGAATAACCATTCGCCTATTTGAAAAAACGCACGCTGAATTGATATATATGGCCTTTTAATATTTAGTTATTGTTTTGAATTATTATAACAGCTAACACAAGTGGCGCAGTTGGTAGCCAGGCGAGTGTACATTGCTTCAGGACCTGGGTTCGAATCCCAGGTCCCCCTTATTTCATATAATTTGTTTTTTCATGATTCAACGTGCATAGAAAGCCAAGGAGCACCATACTCCCTCAAGATCCAACCATCCAGGTATTCAAGAAGCCATATCTGATGGTCATGATGAGGTGACCATGGTATGCCTAAGTCAAGGCAACACACTAGATCCAGGAAGTCAACATGGACACCTTTGGTCTTGGGCCAGAAAATTGCTTCTCACACCCCCTCAAACTACTGATTGCAGGCCCAAGTTTCTTATTCCTTTTCTTTTTATATTTTGTTTAATTAATTTAATTAATTCTTTTACTAACACAAATTAATTATTTTCTTTTTATCAAAAAATCACAAAAATATTTTTCATCCAATTAAATTTAGGATATTTATTTTTTATACAAAAATTTAATTAATTTAATTAGGTTGTTAATTTTAGGTAAGTTTAATTGTTTTGTAAATAAATTAAAATTAATTAGAACAATTAGGGTTTTATTTCTAACTTAATAATATTTTCCTTTTTCTTAAAAATAACCAAAAACAAAAAATAGGTCATGTAATTATTTTCATTAATTAATTTAATTAGCTAATTAATTTGTATATTTAATTTTAAAACCTAATCCTTTTTTATAAAAAAAAATAACAAAAACAATTTTTCTTTTGATTAGGTTAGAAAGGGTCAAAACCCTAGTTCGCTCTCGTTCTAAATTTCCTCGCGCGCGCTTTATTGTTTTATTTTTGTCCTATTAATGTAACTGCTCACAAGTTGTAATAGTTAATTAGGTCTTTATTTTCATTTATCGCTTTATTATTTAAGGGTTTGTTTTTGGCTATGAAAATACCCGAAGCCTTGTAATAGCTTAGTTTAATTTCCGCACTTTAAATTCCGCAAAAATATTAAACTATTAGATGTATGATTAGGGTTGCATGACAAGAATGTATGATTAACTTTAAAACAGTTAGATAACCCTAAAATGTGCAAAGATAATAATTTGAAATTGAATCACTCGCAAATGCACACTCCTAGGGTACACTCTCACTTCGGTTGCCTTCGGTAAACGGTCATTGAGTATAGGATGCTTTAGTGGTCGTCCTTTTGTCTAAAGATCAAAGTCGCCTCAGAAAGGTTGCCTTGGATATTGTTGCCTCGAATAATTGATCTAAGATATTAGGGTTATTACTAAGACGTCCTAACATTGCTTTAGTGGCCGTACGTCCCTTTTGAATTGACCCTCAAAACTCCGACGACGGTGCTACCTACTCACTAATAGTGGGATAACATTGTCTAAAGGAAACAAACATAGAACGATTCTTTTTTCGAGTAGGTAGATTAGTTCTTAAGTACTTGCTCAAAATAAACAAACTTTTCACACTTACACTCCTTTTCAAACAAAGTTTTCAAAAACACTTCATTACACTCTTGAAGACAGAAGCAAGAGTTAAATCGAATTCAAAACAAAATATTTTCAAAACACACAAACACACAAAGAAGAAATTTTGAAAAAGATGAGCAAGTACCTAAGAGCCCGTAGATAACTACGGATAGAAATGGTGCTAATACCTTCCTTTTCTATAATCTACCCCCGTACTCAGAAATATCTCGAAAAAGGAATTTTTCTGTGCTTTTTTCCTTTCCTTGTTGGATAAAATAAAAGTCAATGGCGACTCTTGCTTATCGCGACATTTTGCAAACACAAACGCAAACCAGCATTCCTAAAAAAACATTCCCGCTTCTGGCCACCGTATCACACCAACTAATAGATTTTCCATCACTGCGACCTCTTGTTTCCCATTTAGCTCTTCCATCGATTTATCTCACTCAGAGAGGCGACCCTTCAAGCCTGGCACCTCTTTCCAAGCAGTAACCAACTCGGGATTTTCCACCTACTTATCCGCCTTGAGTTCTCGCATTTCTTTCTCCATGACAGCCAGATGCTCGTTGGCAAACGCCACCAGCGCATCCTTTAAATATTGAGATTCCTGTACTTCTTTGAACTTCATCTTCAACTCAGCCTCATTCTTCTCAGAGGAGACATAAACCTCGAATAGATCCTGATAGAGCATCGTAGTTTTTAGCAAGTGGGCACCGATGTTTTGAATCAGTTTATGGGCACCCACAGTTTTGAACTTCTCCACACCCCCTTAAACATTGAGGAACTCATACATGAATCGCATGATATTGATCAGAAAAATAGCAAGTGTACTATTTTTCCTTTGGAGTTATAATGAGGAAAGTTCCTCGAATGTTGATCTCAAGGACTACGTATAAATATCGAGTTTGAATTATGTTTAATCAAACAAAAACTAGCATTTTGGTTTGAATTGCGAGTAGATAATAATAACTGTGAATAAAGTAAGAAAATTGACTAAGTGGTTTTAACAAATATGAGTAACATGCTAAGGTAGGTGTGTGAATTATCCTTGTAACAACTTTGAATTAATATTGCAACAACTTAATTTAAATAATTAATTACCGGTTCTTAAGGGTGTTTTCTCCTAAGTCCTTAGAGAGGAAACCTTCAATCATTTATATTAAGCCCTAAGTCCAAAGACTTACCGATGAAATTAAGCATTTTTTATTAACAAGAATATCCGGTTGCTATAGGGTATCCCTAATCCTAGGTGATATCTACTATATCATAATCTCATAAAAGCACTAACAATGGAGGTCCAACCCTAATTGTTAATCATAAATCAATCCATGTTTGTCCCATAGAGAAGGCACAAGAAACATTATAAGATTAAATTAATAATGAAAAACATTGTGATTGCAAATATAAAATCAAGTAATTACATAGTCAAATCAAGGATACCCCTTAGCATTGGGGGGTTTAGTACTTATATTGTTCAAAGAAAATACAAAATAAAATCTAGACATTACAAGGATTGAGATTAACGTTGATCTTTAATTGTATCCGCTCATGAAAATCTTCTGTTCTCCAAAAACCTTGTCCTCTCTAAGCTTTTCATGTAATTCTTCGCTTTCCAAAAATTCCCCTAATCCATCACAAAAACTATCTTAAATAGAAAACATCTACTGACACTAGTTTGAAATACCCAAAACACCCTTACAGACCAAAACTTGAGCAAATAAGACAAAATACTGAAATCAGCGTCACCATCCGCTACGAGCTGTAACAGGTGCTACGGGCGCCCACAACGCTCTTCTTCATTTGCCAATTTGTGTTTTTGTCCCACGCCTCCTGCTACGGGCCGTAGCAGCTGCTACGGGCCGTAGCAGCTGCTACGGGCGCCTGTAGCAAGCCTCTGATTTTTATGTTGAATGTTTTAGGATGCTGCCAGTCTACTACTGGCAGTGTCAGCTGCTACGAGCGGCCATAGCAGATTGCTACGACCAGTGTCAGCTGCTACGGGTGGTCGTAGTAGACAATCTGAAGCATGCATAAAACTTTTTTAATTCTCGCAATTTTTCCTGGTTTTTTCTTTGATCCTTCTTGAATATCTATTTGAACCTAAGAACATTAAAGACACACAACCAAAACATAAAATGCAGAAAAAGGGAAATAAAGTACTTGAAAACAATGAGAAGATTAACTAAAATTATCGGTAAATAAAGGTGCAAAAACCATTGATCAGATGTCAAAAGAAGAATCCCATAATTTAAATTGGGAAAGGAGGAACAAGGAACCCCCAATCACAGTTCCAGCAAAGGACCTTCCTAAGAAACCCTTGAACTTATCATTATTACCCATCTTCGACGTTCCAATAACAACCTTCCCATTATCTATTTTCTTTTTCTTTAGGGGGGACGGGAAGGAGCCTCAGCAGAGATCGGTACACTCTGGGAAAACACCTCTTCGACCCTAATTTTCTTCTTCTCAGACCGAACAATGATCCCAGATGGATCACTTTTGGCAACACCAGTGTTCTCTCCATAGAGGGCTTTAGCCTTAGCCAACAATGATATTCTCTCCTTAAGATTCAAGGTCTACATTCTATCTACAAAAATTAAAACATATTTTAATAAAACCAACACACTAAAAGTAAGTTTAATTAGAAACATGACTCCTTTTTATCTAAGAACCTCTGAAGGCTCACAACGTCATCCTTATAATTTAGGAGATCACGAACCATCATAACATCTAAAGCATCCAAAATTTCCACCACATATTTCTTAGTATCACTTAACTTACTAGGGCCATAGCCTCTAATGGGAACGAGATCTTGGGTCCAACAGATAGAAAAGTGGTAGGATCCACCTTCATTATATATCACCGCAGGGAAGTTTTTGCCACCATGCCTTTATAAACTTATCTCTGTAATTGTTTAAGTTAGAGGAATAAACATGGAACAAGCCTCGATGAGGGGTGCCCTCTAGAGAAACCCATATGCCACTTCTGATGCCCTTAGCTTCATAAAAAGGAAAAAATACACCCAAGGTAGGCGTCACATCAATGGCACCACACATTATCTCGAATGGCTGAATAAAATCTCAAATATTGGGTTAGAGCTGAGAAGGAGCAACATTCAGGGCGGTCAACACATCATCCTCAAAATCTGTAAAGCGCAGCCCTACCCGAAGGGTCTCCATCACGTCCTAATAAAAAAAAAATTTGTTAGGGTACTCGGGCAGACGGTATGTGAAGATCTTCTCGTATGGGATGCACGGTTCCAAGACAACATCATTTTCATCATTGGTGCTAGAAATGTAAATACACTCCCTAAATGAGTTGACGTACTCATCACTAAAACATATAAAATCAATATTTAAGACAACCAGATTAAAGGAATCACGGGAAACCTCCATGACAACTTCGATCGAACCTGAGGAAGAAGACATCGAGTCGGTGTCACTAGAGAATGAAAGGTCTACAAAATCATCGTATACCTCCTAATTTATGAACTCCTAAACAATTTTACCAAATTTGGACCTAAATGTTCTAACGTACTCATCCCACAGTTGGCGTCGCTATAATACAGTTGTAGGAGCCACTACCCTACCTAAATTTTCGCACTCACGAATGAACACCATAGTAAAGCTAAAATAACTAAATATAAATCCTAAAGGAAGTGAGAAGTTTCGAAAGTTACCTGAGTGAAGCAACTAGGAAAATCATAAACAATGAAGTCGCCATCGAATGTTATTTATTCCGAAGAAGGGAAAGGAAAACATCGAGTAAACCTGAAGTGAGAAAGAGCAAGGTGTGATATGGTGGGAGAACTGACTTCTTTGTTTTTCATTTTATCATAAATGTTACGGATAGCAAGAGTCGCCACCGACTTTTATTTTATCCAATAAAGGAAAGGGTGAAAAGAATAGGAAAGACCTTTTGAGAATTTTTCTTGAGTTCGGGGGGTAGGTTATGAAAAGGGAAGGTGTTAGCACCATTTTCATCCGTAGTTATCTACGGGCTCTTAATTTCTAGCTTACTTTGAAATGCTTTGTGTTTTGTGTATATTTGAAAATACTTTGAAAACACCTTAGTTCAACAAACTTTGCAATGATTCTCGTATCATTGAGAATGTATACAAAGTGTTGGTTTTGAAAATATTTGTTGAAAATGAATGTTTGAAAGTTGTTTTGAAAATTCCAATGTAAGGCAATTTTGTAATGATTCTCGTATCATTGAGAATGTATGCAAAATGTTTGTTTTGAAAAATGTTTTGAAAGTGTGAAGTGTGGAAATGGTTTTGTTTGTGAGCAAGTAATTACGAGCAATCTACCTACTCAAAAATTATTATTTTTTCTTTTCCTCCTCCTTTAGATAGTGCTTGTCTATCATTAGTTAGTAGTAAGTCATATACTTGGATGTGAGGGATAGGTGTGGGTCATGATACAGTCATAGAAGGCAACTTGTAGAATGTTTTAGCAATTGTCATAAGGAACTAAGATTATTTACCGAAGGCAACATTTGAAGGGTCATTGAGGGACTGTGATCTTTTAATTGAGGGTCTTTTGCTAAAACATCCCACGGTCGAGGGACATGATTGTTTATATCCGAGGCAACAAGTGTGGGTTACCCTAGAGGTGCAAGTGTGCAAAGTGTTTTGTTTTCATGTATATTATCTTTGAATTAGGGTTTTTTATGGTTTGATTTTAGTCTTGTCATGCAAACCCTAATTACTAGAAATAATAAGTGTAATACGGTGGAAGAAATGACTTGGGTGTTTTACATTTTATTGCAATTATTGCGGATAGCAAGAGTCGCCACCAATTTTTATTTTATCCAATAAAGGAAAGGGTAAAAAGAACAGGAAAGACCTTTTGAGAACTTCTTGAGTTCGGGGGGTAGCTTATGAAAAGGGAAGGTGTTAGCACCCTTTTATCCGTAGTTATCTATGGTCTCTTAGTTTCTAGCTCACTTTGAAATGCTTTATTTGAAATGTGTTTGTGATTTTGAAAATATTTTTGAAAAGTTCCTTCGTTTAGGCGAACTTTGTAATGATTCTTGTCTCTATAAAAAAGTACACAAAGTGTTGACTTTTAAAAATATTTCATTGAAAGTGTTGGTGTATTTGAAAGATGTTTGGTTTGAAATGTTTGTGAGCAAGAAACTACGAACGTTCTACCTACTCAAAAAGTCTTTGTTCATTTCCTCCTCCTTTAGATATTTCTATCTTACCATTAATTGATAAGAAGCCCTATCATTGGACGTGAAGGGACGGGTGTGGGTCGTCGTACAGTCATAGAAGGCAACATTGTAGAATACCTTAGCAATTTATCTTAAGGTTCTAAGATCGTTTACCGAAGGCAACATTGAAGGGTCATCGAGGGACTACGATCTTGTATTTGAGGGTCATTGCTAAAGTATCCCACGTTCGAGGGACATGACTATTTAAATCCGAGGCAACAAGTGAGGTTAACCCTAGAGGTGTAAGTGTGCGAAGTGTTTGTTTTCCATGCATTTTTGTCTTTGAATTAGGGTTTTCTACTTGTTGAATTTATGTCTTGCCATACAAACCCCAAATGATGTAATAGCGTAAAATTTTTACATTCCGCAATTTATCGCTTTCAAATAAATGTTAGTAATTAGGGTTTTCTACTTGTTGATTTTATGTTTTGCCATACAAATCCTAATTACTAACATTTATTTGAAAGTGATAAATTACGGAAATGTAAAAATTCTATGCTATTACATCATTTGGGGATGGGGGTACAAATTTACAAATGGGGGATGAAAGCAATTAAAACCTAATTACTATTAAAACCAAATTGAATAATGAATAACAATATATAAAAATATAAAGATAATGTAAAAAGGAAGGAAAATTGTTTTAAAAAAAACTGTATGCATTGACACATGCACTTATGCATCAATACATATCACTTGCCCCTGGAAATCAAAACCAATTTAGTATGTATTGATATATAATGGTTTGCATCGGCCCATATCTGTTTTGCATCGACACATTCACTTATGCATCGATACATATTACTTCTTGCTCCTGTTAATCAAAACCAACTCAGTATGTATCGATATATAATGGTTTGCATCGACTCATTTCTGTTTTGCATCAACTTATTCGTGTTTTGCATTGACTCATACACATTTTCTCTCTCTGTAATATGTCTTGATAACAGTATGTATTGATGCATAACACATTGTATCGGCTCATCCCATGTTTTATAACTAATATGAGTCGACACATATGGGATATGTATCGACTCATACTACAGTTTTACCTCTAACATTTTTATGTTACCTATATAAGTCAGTTCTCAACACATGGTTAATCAAAATGAAAAGTTAGCATATGATTAGCTTCAGGGCAATGATATCTACATTTGATCTTCATAAATGAACCACTAATTATACTTGTATGAAGAGTTCAAAAGTCAAGAAAACTTACCTTGAAACTGAAATTCATGTTTTGATTTAGAGTTTTGTATTGTCTTGGAGAAGTCAAGTTGCAGGAGGTTGTTTTTTAGTTTGGAAAATGGTGATAGTGATGTTACAAAAGTTACTATTATGTTTGAACAACTTCTATATGATGTATATGAAGTATTTGGTGTTGGTTAAACTCAAATTTGTCTTGGGTAGTGCAAAAGACAGATTCTCTTTGGGCAGTGGGAAGTTTATTCCTTTAGGGAACTAGAAATAGTTAATGCTGTAACTTTTAATATTCTGTCTTGTGATCCTATATAAATAACTTTGTACTCATATTAAAAGTAGTTGGACATTTTATAAAGAAAGCAGTTTAAAGTTCACTCCTGATTTTTCTCTTCAATTTCTTCAAATTGGTATCAGAGTGCGTGGCAAATATGATGGGTTAAATTCCACTGCCACAACTATCAAAGTCGAATTATGAGACCTGCAGTATCCAGATGAAGGCGCGGTTGGGATCCTTAGATTTATGGGAAGTAACTAATGTTGGGTTTGAAGAACCATCAAATACAATGGAAAACACAGGTGCTCAGACCAAGGTGCTGAAAGAAACGCGAGCATAGGATAAAACAACATTGTACATGCTGTTCAGAGTAGTCGACGAATCAATTTTTGAAAAGATTGATGGTTTGACTACATCGAAAGAGGCATGGGACACACTATAAAATGCTTTCAGAGGAGCTAATAGAGTCAAGAAAGTTTGATTGCAAACTCTTCGAGGAGAAATGGAGAGAATGAAGATAAATGAGACAAAGTATCAGACTACATCACTTGTGTGCAGACGGTGGCAAATAAACTCAATCGAAATGGAGAAGCAATGAATAATGCTCGTATTGTCAAAAAGATTCTGAGATCTTTGGCAGACAAGTTCGAAAACATAGTATGTGCAATAGAAGAAGCGAAGGACCTTTCGATAATCACTATCGAAGAAGTGGCTGGTTCGCTTGAGGCACATGAACAACACAAAATAAAGAAGAAGGAGGAGACACTTGAGGAGGAAGAACCCAACAGAGATGAAAAGGAACTTTTCTCTCAAAATTAGCGTGGGAGAGGACATGGTCGTGGAGGACGTAATGGTGGTCGAAGTAACCAAAATAACAACTTTGACAGAGGACTGACAAGCCAACAAAATTGGCATGGCAGAGGACGTGGCCAGAGAGGTGGTAGGTCGAATTACAACAATATTGAATGTTACAAATGTAACAAACATGGGCACTATGCGAAAGATCGCAAATCCTACAGTTGCTACAATTATGGTAAAGTGGGACATCTTGCAAAAGATTGTCGACTCAGAAGAAAGATAGAAGAAATAACAAATCTTGCCCTAGAAACAGAATCGAATGAAGGATTTCTGTTAATGACTCAAAAGGAAGCAGATGCAGAAAATGACACTATGTGGTACCTGGACTCAAGAGCAAGTAACCATATGTGTGGTCATAAGAACTTGTTCAAAGAAATAAAGAAAATTGAGGATGGTCATGTTTCCTTTGGAGATGCGTCGAAAGTAAGGGTCGAAAGAAAATGAACAACCCGTTTCTTGCAGAAGGATGATTTATTAGGATTAATCTAAGATGTGTACTATGTACCAAACCTCAAAGAAAATATTTTGAGTCTGGGACAACTCACAAAAAATGGCTATTCAATTCTCATGGAAGATCGAAGCTTACACTTAAAAGACAAGTCAGGGCGACTGGTTGCTCAAGTCAAAATGGGGAGAAATCGAATGTACAAGTTGAATTTGAAAAGCATTCGAGAAAAGTGTTTGCAAGTCAATATCAAAGACCAAGCATCCATGTGGCATCTACGCTTTAGTCATCTACATCAGGCTGGACTAAGGAGGTTAGAAAAGAAAAATATGGTTCATGGACTTCCAGACGTAGAATTCGAAGGAAAGTTCTATGAAGAATGTGCGTTTGGCAAACAGACGAGAACCTCATTTCAATTAAAGGCAGAATATCAGGCTAAACAAATTCTGGAATTAATTCACACTGACATATATGGACTGATTACCCCAGAGTCCTTCAGTGGTAAAAATTACTTTATATCCTTTATTGATGATTTCTCAAGGAAAACTTGGGTGTATTTTCTGAAAGAAAAGTCATAAGCCTTCAAAGTATTCAAAAAGTTTATGATAATGGTGGAGAAAGCAACAGAACGACACATCAAAGCTCTTCAATCAGACAGAGGTGGGAAGTATACTTCGACAACCTTTATGAAGTACTGTGAAGAGCAAGGCATAAGGAGATTTCTGACTGTAGCATACTCACCTCAACAAATGGTATGGTGGAAAGAAAGAATCGAACAATCCTTGACATGGTTCGATCAATGCTTAAGAGAAAGAACATGTCGAAGGAATTTTGGGCAGAAGCTGTACAATGTGCAATCTACGTTCAGAATAGATATCCAAATTCGAAGTTGGGATTTTTAACACCTCAAGAAGCTTGGAGTGGACGAAAGCTAACTGTGTCTCAGTTCAAAGTGATTGGAAGTGTGGCTTATGCACATGTACCTGATCAAAGAAGAACAAAACTTGAAGATAAGAGCCAAAAATACATACTTATTGGGTATGATGAGAAAATGAAAGGTTACAGACTTTTCAACCTAACAAGTAAAAAGGTGATTGTAAGTAGATATGTTCAAGTAAACAAAGGAAGCAAGTGGGACTGGAACAACTCAATTGAAGTTATGGTCGCGTTACTGGATACTATATCAAAAAAAACTTCGACAGAACCAGAAGACTCAGATGATGAAGAAGGACTCTCACATCCCAAGTTGTGAAGTTTACAAGACTTGTATGAAAACACAGAATAAGTGTATCTCGTATGTTTGTTGGCAGACACTGAAGATGTCAGTTTCGACGAAGCAATAAGAAACAAAAATTGGAAGGATGCTATGAATGAAGAAATTAAGGCCATCGAACGCAATGATACTTGGGAACTATCAGAGTTACCAAAAGGAAGTCAAACAATTGGTGTGAGGTGGGTGTTCAAGAAAAAGATAAATGCATAAGGTGAAATCGAAAGATACAAGGTGTGACTTGTGGCGAAAGGATACAAGCAGAAAGTAGGAATCGACTATGTTGAAGTATTTGCACATGTTGCAATAATGGAGACAATTCGACTGCTCATATCTCAAGCTGCTCAATACAAATGAAAAATATATCAGATGGATGTCAAGTCAGCCTTTTTGAATGGCATGCTCGAAGAAGAATTTTATGTCGAACAACCCCATGGATACATGAAAATAAAAAATGAAGGAAAGGTGCTAAAGCTAAAGAAGGCACTTTATGGGCTGAAGCAGGCACCACGAGCATGGAATATACAAATTGACACATACTTCAAAGAAAATGGATTCAGCAATGTCGCTACGAACATGCCCTGTATGTGAAGAAGAAAAAAGAAAAAATATTGCTTGTTGCTCTATATGTTGATGACTTAATTTTCTTGGGCAACAATAATCATATGATAGAAGAATTCAAAGGCACAATGACACAAGAATTTGAGATGACTAAGTTAGGCCTGATGAAATACTTTCTTGGCCTGGAGGTTCGACAAGAAGAAGCAGGAATTTTCATCTCACAATAAAAATATGCAAAAGATATCCGAAAAAGTATTAAAATGGAAAGTTGCAATCCAATTTTGACTCCATGGAACCAGGAGCAAAACTTTCGAAATTTGATGGGGGAGAGCGTGTCGAAGCAAACAAATTTCGAATCTTTGTGGGAAGTATTCGATACCTCACATGCACAAGGCCAAATCTTTCGCTGAGTGTTGGAATTATGAGTCATTTCATGGAAGAACCAGTTTTGCACACTGGAAAGCTCTGAAGAGAATCCTTCGATATGTCCAAGGAACTGTGTCACTTGGAATGTTTTATTCAAAAGCAGAAGAATACAAGTTGACTGGCTACTTTGACAGTGATTGGTATGGTGACATAGATGATCGAAAGAGCACTTTAGGATATGTGTTCTTCATGGGAAACACTGCACTCACCTGGCTGTCAAGGAAGCAACCTATAGTAACTCTTTCGACATGTGAAGCAGAATATGTGGCATCATCTTGGTGCGTATGCCATGCAATATGGCTGAGAAGATTGCTGAGCAGGATGAAATCGAAACAGGAATATGCAACAATAATTCAAGTCGACAATAAATCTGCAATCGAACTGGCAAAGAATCCAGTCAACCATGAAAGAAGCAAGCACATTGATGTTCGATTCCACTTTATTTGAGAACATATGAAGGATGGAAACATCAAACTGAAGCACATTGCAAGCAAGGATCAAGTATCAGACATTCTTACAAAACCACTATCGAAGGAGCTATTCGACAAAGGCAAGAAAATGCTAGGCATGATGGATCGAAGGAATATTTGAATTTATGGGGGATTTTTGTTGGTTAAATTCAAATATGTCTTGGGTAGTGCAAAAGGCAGATTCCCTTTGGGCAGTGGGAAGTTTATTCCTTTAGGGAACTAGAAATAGTTAATGTTGTAACTTTTAATATTCTATCTTGTGTATAAATCACTTTGTACTCATATTAAAAGTAGTTGAACATTTTATAAAGAAAGCAGTTTAAAGTCCACTACCAATTTTTCTCTTCAATTTCTTCATTTGGATGGTTTGTTTGGACAAGATTTTCAAGGTTTGAGAGATTTGAAGAATTTGGTTTCAAAGCTCAGAAATGGAGGTTTTTGTGGTTAATTTTGGGTTTTAGAGTATAAGGGGGTTTGAGGATTTTTCAACACACAAGAATCTGGCTTCTTTAGTTTGCAAATGACCTCTCTATTTATAGAGAAAAGGTTTTGGAAGTTGAAGTAATTAGATTTGCAAGATGACAAATTATGGTTTGGTTGGAATGCAAATTTCAAGTTATGGCAAGTCTTCCATGGTCCCAAGATGAAGTACCAAAGTTTGTGGTATATAGGGGCTACATTCCATGATTTATGGTGGAGCATAATCAGAAGTAAGCAAGGTATGGGCTCAAGACAAATCTTGTACCAAAAAGGTTTCTTTTCAAGAATAGCAATGGTGCCTTTATGCCATAAAAGGGAAGATCTTTTGGACAATGGCTCAAAAACTTGGGTAATAGATCAAGAGTAGGTGTAAGCATTAAATTATGGTGACATTTGCAAGTTAGAAGGCCTGCAACATGGGATTATGTAGTGTGGAATATAGATTGGATTATGTGTTCTTCAACAAAAATGATTTGTGTCGTACCCCAAACTTGTCCTACCTTTTACTTTTGTCTGGCTTAAACTTTGCATCCCATTTGCATCATTTTCACTAAGTCGTTTGCATATCATGCATCTCATGGAATCAGGCACTTTGGTTCAAAGCATTAGGGTTGTGCTATCCTTACGTTTAATTTTGGTTTGAAGTTTCTTCATCAGGTAAAAACAAATTCACTTGGTTCTTGAGGAGTGGATTACTGAATAAAGTCATGAGGTATCATGGGTTTTGTTCTTTATCAAGTCACATGGATATTATTCAAAGTCATAGGTTAGGGTTTCGATTATCTTCAACACTTTGAGATCTTTCTTCATCAATGTGCATCATCATATTCGAGCCTGCTAAATAATTCAAAATTGCGGTCAAGGGTTTGTGACTAACATTGCAAGTATTTGAGCCATGAAACAAGAGATGATGTTGCAAACTCGTATGATAATCAAGGCATGTTTTTTTTTTGTTACTTCAGTTACAAGTCACTTGTGGTTTGGACATCTAGGTTAAGGTTCTCATTGGGAGTGCAAGTTTGATTTGAACATGATATGGAGATTAAGGTTGGAAGACAAGGCATATGGTTTACTTCAAATACAAGTTACAAAGATCATCTGTGATTTCTTGGAGTTCAAATTACAAAAGCAAGAGGTATCATTCAAACCATTCAAGTTGGGAATTTCAAATTTCAACCAAGATTCAAGAATTTTCTAATTTCCACATAACAAGTTCATCATTCACAAGTTCAAAGAAATATCATTGAAGTTTCTTTTTCATTAAATTTGTGGGCAATTTATAAAACAAGTTACAAATTTGAAATACAAGCTACAAATATTTGTTTACAAAGAAAGAATTGAGTGTTCTTCAAGTTTCTTTGCTCCATCTTCAAGTGACTTGTCCTCACTCCTTGCCATTACTTTTTCTCCAAGATTTCAACCTTGCCTTTGTCATCCAATCTTCATTGCTCATTGAAACAAGAAAGAGGGAAAGAGTTAGCAAACCATCAATATTTGAATAAAATTCCAAACAAGAACAAATTGTTAAAAGACAATTTTCATTTCATCATTAGAGTTCGTGTTTGGAATCAGAAATTAAAGGGGTGAGTTCAATCATGCTTACTAGCTACAAAGGCCTCATAAAAATCAGAATTACATTGTCTTAATCACGGGCCATGTCCAAATTGCAAAAAACAAAGTCTGAGCTTTGGTTCACAAAAGGAAGAGAAATTCAAAACAATTTCACTGCAAAAAACAAAGTCAACAAGCACTACTGCCAACAATTTGTTTCACAAAAAAAAATATGCACAAAACTGCCAAACAACACAACAACCCAAACTGGAAAGCAAAGCACAAAACTACCAAACGACAACAACAAAATAATAGAAAATAGCAGTAAAATTGCTAAACAGCAACAGCGACCTAAAACAGCAGCAAAACTAACCATACAAAACAACCATAACCAAACAAAACAGTAGAAAGACTAGCAAACAACAACAAACTAAAAGGCCAAACAACAATAGCTCACGAAACCCTAATTGTATTATCATGTTCCTAAAAGTACAAACCCTTCATAAAATTGTGAGAAAAGTAGAACAACAGTTCTACATCATAGATAGAAAAGAGGAAAAGATTGAGATTGGAAGGACATCACCTAAGAAAAACCAACAAACTAGTTGCTATACTGTCCAGTCCTGCACCAAAATAGAGCATGCCAAAACCAAAACCTACATCACATTGCAAGACAAATAAAACAGTCCAAAAGGATCTACACAAACAGCCTGCACAAATCTGTGCCAAACCTGCTCCTAACATACCCAAAATAACCACCAAAAACTGTACCAAAGAAAGCACAAGGCAGCATACCAAATGTTCAAATTTCTCAAACATTTCTTCCTAAATTTCCACCTCTCATATGCTATAAAAATAATAGGAAGACAATAGAGAATGGGCAGAAATATATTGAGAGAATTAGAAAGAAAAAAAAACCAAGGCTTACAAACAGAAAATTCTCAAAGCTAACACACAAATTACACATGCGGAAAATCAGCAAACCCTCATCACCTTTAACTATTAAACCATCCTTCCTTGTACTACTCACATACCGAATCTAGCCACTCCATTGAGAACTGGCCATTAACCACACATTCACAATCCGGAATATAGAAACCTCCCTGCCAATCTATACACATACGGATAATACATGCAAGAGAGAGAAGAAAACTTAAACCTAAACCACTGTTTCATAACCGAGAAAACTCTCAAGAAAGGATGCCGCCCACCATTCAACAGACTAATTGTAAATCCATCTGCAATTGTTTTCAACAAAAAAATCATTATTATCCAAAACTTTAGAGCAGCCTCAAATAATGGCACAAACAAGATAAAGCAGAATCAGGGGCATATAGAAATTATCAAAGATTACCTGAGTATTTGAATGTTCCGCTGACATCAGAACCGTTAGACTAGCTCTGACATTGTAAGTTTTCCGGTATTTCTTCATACTGCTGTGATACTCTTGATGCTTTGAATGATAACCCCATGTTATTTCCTTGATATCGTGAATTGATTCTGTTTAATTTGAGTTTTTCTAGATCTAGGGTTTTGATTGTTGTTTCTTCGCGTTTGCAGTGAAGGATGGAACGAGGTCTGTAGTTGTTTGTTTTTGGTCATTGCGGATGAGAAACGGAGAGAGATTGAGAGAGAGATGCAAGGAAGTATGCGACTTATGGAGAAGAGAGTAAGTTTGTTGAGTTTGACATAGAGAGAAGAGAGGACTAGGTCGATTCAGTACCTATATCGTGAAGAGAGTTAAGAGGATAGAACAATAAGAAAGGGAAAATTATTGAAGTTATTTTGCGGTTCCACTGGAGAAACGAAAGAAAGTAAGGGTGATAAGAAAAGGAAATAGAGATATGATCGAGAAGATAAACAAAGGAACTTGATTCTTTTGCTTTAGGAACAGAGGAAGCCATTTGGAGAGAGGCGCTGGTTTTTTTTGTTAGGGTTTTCTTAACCCGTTTTTCTTAAGAGGGGAGCTGGGTCCGGACCCGACCCGGTCCGGCCCAGCATATACTTTTTTTTAAAAATTATTTTCAGTTGTTATATTGTTTGGGCCTGGCATGTTGCTGAAACTGCAAAAATGTACCATGCTCTTGAAGAGCGTCTCAAAGCCATGGAGGGTATCAAGACTTCGGGATTCAATACTACTGCAATGTGTCTCGTGCCTGGGGTAGTTATCCCTCCCAAGTTCAAGGTTCTTGATTTTGACAAATACAAAGGCACTTCCTGCCCGGAGACTCATCTTCATTCCTACTGTCGCAAGATAGCAGCCTATGCTGAAAATGAACCGTTACTCATGCATTTCTTCCAAGATAGCTTGACCGGGGCACCGTTGGACTAGTATATGCAACTAGAAAGAACTCATGTCCGTACCTGGGGAGAACTTGCTGACGCCTTTTTGAAACATTATCATTATAATACTGCCATGACTCCTAGCCACACTCAGCTTCAAGGGATGATATAGAAATCTGAAGAGTCGTTCAAAGAGTATGCCCTAAGACGGCGTGAACTGGCTGCTAGGGTCCAGCCTCCTCTCTTGGATCGTGAGCTGATTGATTTGTTCATGGGTACTTTACGAGGTCCTTATCTCCAACACATGCTCAGCAGTACCTCTACTTCTTTCTCTGATATGGTCATTATTGGAGAACATGTTGAAACTTGTATTAAGGCTGGAATGATCCAAGGTATCCCTAACAATACCAGCAACAATACTGGCATTGGTAGGAAGCCGTTTTCTGGTTTCGTCAAGAAGAAAGAGGGTGAGACTAGTGCTGTTACAATTAACCAAGGAAAAGCTCCTGCATATCCTCAAGTTCAGTTTCCTTATTTTCCAACACTTGTTGCAGTTCCTAACCAATATGTTCGTCAAGTGTACGCTGCTACAACTCCAACACCCTGGATGGCCCAATAATGGCCTTTCACTCCTCAACCACGGTATCTTCCATAACAACAATTTGCACCACCTCAGCAACATCAAGGTCCGAGAGCTCCACAAAGACAAAGGGCTCCTGAAAGAAGATTTGATCCAATTCCTATGTCCTATACTCAGCTTCTCCCTCAATTACTTGCCAATCAGTTGGTTCAACTACGTGAACTTGGTCCACCACCTAATCCTCTCCCCAGGGGGTATGACATTAATGCTCATTGTGAATTTCATTCTGGAGCCCCGAGCCACACGATTGAGAATTGTAGAGCATTTAAATGTAAAGTTCAAGACCTCCTCAATGCAAAAGCCATAAATTTAAACCCTGTTTGTCCCAATACTCAGAATAATCTCATGCCTCCTCACCCAAGGGCAGCGGCCAATGCTATTGAAGAAAGTAGTGAACAGACTCTGGTAACTAAGATATTTTTAGAAGAATAGATTTATGTCTTAGAAATTCCTTATTATCCGAGAAGAATCTCAGCAACACCAGGAACCCCATTGACAATTCATGCAAATACTAACCCATTAATGATTCAAGCTCCCGCTACCCCCACAACAACTCAAGCTCCTATTCCTCCTCTATGTCTCAACTCAAAAGAAGTTCCGTGGGAGTATAATATGGTCTATATTCTTGGGAAGAATTACGAGTGTCCTCCAGTGGATGACAAGAGTATTACCAACATTGCAAGAACCAATAACATGACTCGTAGTGGCAGGATCTTTTATCGCCCACCGCCGCCTCACAAAGAAACTAACAGTGATGCTCTGAATAAGGCTAGGGGCAAGCAAGTGATTGATAGCCAGCCTGAACCTTCTGTAGGACAAGAAGCAGAGCAGCTTTTGAGGATTCTTAAGTGAAGTGATTAAAAAGTGGTGGATCAACTCAACCAGATGCCATACAAGATCTCTATATTGTCTCTTCTCTTGTGTTCAGAAACTCACCGCAATGCTTTATTGAAGATTTTGTGTTCTACCCATGTTACACAAGACATCTTTGTGGCCCAGTTTGAAGGGATCGTAACCAATATTATTGTAGGAAATTGTTTGGGTTTATGTGATGATGAGCTCCTAGTTGAAGGCAGAGCCCACAACAAAGTGCTACATGTTTCCATGAAATGTTTGGATACAGTTTTATCTCGATTTTGGGTAGATACGAGTTCTTCACTCAATGTGATGCCTAAGGCTACTCTGTTTAAGATGAATATGGATGGGGTAATGATGAGGCCTTCCATCCTAAGTGTTCGAGCATTTGATGTTTCAAGGAGATCTGTGGAGGGAGAAGTGGACTTACCTTTCAAGATTGGTCCCCACACTTTCTATTTGTCATTCTATGTAATGGACAACCGTCCATCCTATACTTACCTTTTGGGTCGCCCATGGATCCATGTAGTAGGAGCTGTGACATCTACTCTTCACCAACGCCTGGAGTTCACCATAAATGACAAAGTTATCGTCATTTGTGGGAAAGAAGATGTAGTGACTCACAATCTGACAACCTACCATTATGTGGAAGTAGAAGGCGAGGTGCAGGAGTTGTCCTTTCAAGCTCTGGAGATTGTTTCTGTTGACAAGTTCCCCGTCGTGGAAAGTAAGAAGTATGAAGCACCTATGGCCTCTTTGAATGATGTTAAAGCCCTCATAGAAGCTAGATCTCCCCATGATGGTTGGGGAAAATTGATTGAAGTACCTGAGAAGAAAGATCGTCGTGGTCTTGGGTATCAACCATCATCCTCCGTGCAAGCTAGTTTGTTTCCTCTCAAAGGAAATCAAGTTTCCCCAATTTCTGAAGTGTTCATTAGTGCTGGTACAAGAAAAGAAGGACAAGTGCTCGCAACAGACGAGGAAGGTGATGATGAAGACGTTTCCAGATTTATCTATCAGGTTGTGCCAGACCAGGAGCTCAACAATTGGATTATCGTGGACATCCCTGAAGTGGTTTTTCTTGATGTGTAATTTTCTGTTTCCATTAAGTCATATTCCATGCCCAAGGCATAGAGACATCTTGTAGAAGAGGCCCCTTATGTTTCAATCTCCGTTTAAAATTGAATGAAAAATCGCACTTTCGCATACAATTTTGTTCCCTGTCTTTCCTCTTACTTTTACTTTTCAAAATAAAATGGAAATGCTTTTCTTTTCATATTCTAAGTATTTTCTTGCACTTTCTAAAATAAAACGTAAAATCATCAATCATGCAGATCTGTCTCAAACTCCACCAAATATGATAGTGTTATGGTTCCTAATATCCTTGAGAATCCAGTTGACCATGCTGACGAAGATAGTTGGGAAGATTGTGAATTCCCTGAAGAATTAGCAAGAATCTTGTGACAGGAAGAGAAGGTCATCCAGCCATATCAGGAAGAAACATAAGTTATCAATCTCGGTACTGAAGAGGTAAAGATAGAAGTCAGGATAGGTGCTGCCTTGCAAAGTGAAGAAAAGAAGGGGTTGATAGAGTTTCTTCAAGAGTATGCAGACATCTTCACCTGGTCGTATGAAGACATGCCCAATTTAGATATTGATATAGTGATGCATAGACTGCCACTCAAGCCAGAATGCCCTCCTGTAAAGTAGAAGCCGTGAAGGACCAGACCCGATATGGCCTTGAAGATCAAAGAAGAATTTCAGAAATAGCTTGATGCAGGCTTCCTATCTATGATAAATTATCCGTCTTGGATTGCTAACATTGTGCTTATACCTAAGAAAGATGGTAAGGTACATATGTGTGTTGACTACCGAGACTTGAATAGAGCAAGTCCAAAGGATGATTTCCCGTTGCCTCAATTGATTTATTGGTTGATAATACTGCTCAGTCTTCGGTGTTCTCCTTCATGAATGGGTTCTCGGGTTACAATCAGATAAAGATGGCTCCTGAAGACATGGATAAAACAACTTTCACGACTCCTTGGGGTACCTTTTGATATAGGGTCATGCCTTTTGGTCTCAAAAATTCTAGTGCAACATATCAGTGAGCTATGGTGACTCTCTTTCACGACACATGGTTCATAAAGAGATCGGGGTGTATGTGGATGATATTATCACAAAATCACAAACTGAGGAAGAACATTTGGTCCATTTCCAGAAGTTGTTTGATCATCTACGAAAGTTCAGGTTAAGGATTAATCCCAACAAGTTCACCTTCGGGGTGTGATTAAGAAACTTGCTTGGCTTTATCGTAAGTCAGCGATGGATTAAAGTAGATCCAGACAAGGTAAGATCAATACAGGATATGTAGGAACCGAAAAATGAAAAATAAGTATGGGGGGTCCTTGGAAGGTTGAATTACATAGCTAGGTTCATTTCTCACCTTACGGATACCTGTGAACCCATCTTTAAATTGTTACGCAAGAATCAAGATGTCCATTAGGATGAAAGTTGTCAAGAGGCCTTTGAAAAGATTAAGCAGTACCTTCAGGAACCACTAATACTCATACCTCTAGTTCCAGGTAGACCTGTCATTATGTATTTGACTGTGCTTGAAGGATCTATGGGTTGTGTTCTTGGACAACATGATGATATTGGATGAAAAGAACACGCCATTTATTACTTGAGCAAGAAGTTTACGGATTGTGAATTAAGGTATTCATTACTTGAGAAGACTTGTTGCTCTCTTATGTGGGTAGCTCGACGTTTGAGGCAGTACATGTTGACACATTCTACACTGCTGATATCTAAGATAGATCCGATACAGTACATCTTTGAGAAACCAACACTTACAGGAAGATTGGCTCAGTGGAAAATTCTTTTGTCTGAGTATGACATCTAGTACGTCACACATAAGGCTATCAAAGTTAGCATTCTTGCTGATCATCTCGCCCACTAGCCATTGGAAGAGTATCAGTCAATGAAGTTCGATTTTTCAGACGAGGATGTTATGAAACTTGATGATAAAGAAGGACCCGAACCAGGGGAGCGATGGACTATCACATTAGGTGGGGCATCCTATGCCATAGGCCATGGCATTGGGGCAGTTCTGGCTTCTCCACACAATACTCACATACCTTTCACAGCCAGGTTATGTTTTGATTGTACGAATAATGTCGCAGAATATGAAGCTTGTATGATGGGTCTTGAAGCAGCCATTGATTTAAAGATCAAGATTCTTGAAGTTTATGGGGACTCTGTCTTAGTAATATATCAAGTACGAGGCTATTAGGATACATGATACCCTAATTTAGTTCCATATTGGGATTACATATTAGAGTTGTTTCCCGCTTTTAATGAGATCACCTTTGAGCATATTCTTAGAGAAGTAAATCAATTGGCAGATGCTCTGGCCACTTTAGCAACAATGTTCAAAGTCAGTTATCCGAATCATGCACCCAATATAAGAATCCTTCGTTACAAAGAGCCAACACACATTTTCCCTGCTTATTGTATCACAACTGAAGACGTGTCAGGCGAAAATCCATGGTACTTCGACATCAAAAGATATCTTGAGAACCAAGAGTACCCCGAGGGTGCTACAATTTTTGATAAGCGGACTCTTAAAAGATTAGCATCCAAGTTATTACTGTCAGGAGACGTTCTGTACAAAAGAAACTATGATTTAGTTTTGCTCAGATGCGTGGATAGACACGAAGCATAATCCATCATACGAGAAATTCACGAGGGCTCTTTTGGGACTCATGCCAGCCGATATTCCATGGCCAAGAAAGTCTTACGAGCGGGTTATTTCTGGATGACAATGGAAAGTGATTGTTGTGTGTATGCAAAGATGTGCCACAAATGTCAAGTTTACGTAGACAAGATACATATTCCTCCCACTCCTTTGAATGTAATGACTTCACCATGGCCCTTTGCAATGTAGGGCATTGATATGATTGGACGGATTAAGCCGAGCGCTTCAAATGGACATAGGTTGATTCTCGTTGCTATTGACTACTTCACCAAGTGGGTGGAAGCAGCTTCGTACAAGAATGTGACCAAGCAAGTTGTTACCCGCTTCATCAAGAAAGAAATCATATGCCGGTATGGAACTCCTAACAAGATCATCACTGATAATGGTTCGAATCTTAACAACAAAATGATGAAGGAAATGTGTGAAGAATTCAAGATTGACTACCATAATTCATCACCCTATCGACCAAAGATGAATGGAGCAGTCGAAGCAGCTAACAAAAACATAAAGAAGATTGTTTAGAAAATGGTTAGAACATACAAAGATTTGCATGAGATGTTACCTTTTTCCCTGCACGGCTATCGAACTTCGGTGCGTACTTCCACTAGGGCAACTCCTTTTTCACCAGTCTATGGTATGGATGTGGTACTCCCAGTCAAAGTGTAGATTCCTTCATTGAGGGTTCTGATGGATACTAAACTTGATGAAGCTGAATGGATTCAAACAAGGCTAGACCAACTCAATCTCATCGAGGAGAAGCGCCTAGAAGCCATTTGTCATGTTCAGTTATACCAACAACATCTCAAGAGAGCATTTGACAAGAAGATTCGACCTCAAGAATTCCACATGGGTGACCTGGTCTTAAGGAAGATTCTCCCACTTCACTCTAATCCAAGAAGCAAGTGGACTCCCAACTATGAGGGGTCGTACATCGTGAAGAAAGCTTTCTCAGGAGGTGCTCTAATCCTGACAAACATGGATGGGGAAGACGTTCCACTTACAGTCAATTTAGACTCAGCAAAAAATACTATGCATAAAAAGACCCGCTAAGTCGAAAACCCGAAAGGTAGGCTTAGGCAAAAGTTAGGGCTAAAAAAGAAAAAAGAGAAAAAAGAATAACTCGCTAAGTCGAAAACCCGAAAGGGCGGCTTAGACAAAAATGGGTATCTCGGTGGATTGAAAACCCGAAAGGGCGATCTAGGCAAAAATTAGGGACAAAAAGCGAGAGACTGCAGTCTGAAGACTCGTCACGAATAACTGGTACACACTCCTAACACTGGATGGATCAATTCAACTATTATCCTTTGGAAGCACAACACCAGGACAATCCAGGATATGGGAACTATAGCAATATCAGTTTTAATGGAAGTTCAAGATTTTCTTATTGCCATTTTACTTGTTGTATCTTATATTTTCTTCGCAACTTCCTCATTTAGGAGTTATTTCCATGTACGAATGCCTATTCACAGGCCAAGCTCATTAATAAAATTTTCCCTTCCACCAAAAAGTCTTTGTTATGTCCTTTTACTTTATTTTTCTTATGTGAATTGTGATTTAAATTCTTTGTTAAGCATTGCATTAAAAACAACGAGGCAATAATAATCACAAGCTAAGATGTGAAACACGACATTACATGGATATAAAGGCACCCCAAGGGAATTCCATGGTGTTCAAGTGTTTGTTTTTCTGTGCAGGTAGCAAGTCATAGCGGTCACCTCGACCAAGCTTTCATCCTCGTCACCTCTTTGCAGACGTTTGAGCAACCGATTCTCCAACATAGAGAAACTTGGGGAATTTGATGAAATCCATATATCTACTCAGTCAACCACAAGAAGTCTAGAATTTAAGGAAATTCAGTTAAAGCCACTCCTCCTCGGCAAGATTTAATCCCTAGTGAAGTCGCCAAGGCTATAACTCAATTCTCGGAGTTCTCAAGCACCCATCTGTATTGGCATCTCAAGACAACGGGGGACGAACCTCAATGAGCCTAATATTTGGCACTTTGCATACAATAATCATCACTACATATTACAATGCATCCTCAAATGCAGAGCATATCCATGAATCATCATGCCACCCTTCAAAATGCATATTGAAGCATGAGCCAGATTTGGTACCTTGCACGAAAGCCCCAAATCAACAAAACATCCCCACAAAGAATATCATCCTCATAATTCCCAGTTAACACATTTCTTTACACTACCAACCAAAATAAGCCATGGTTCCAGTACATTATACTTCTTAACTCTCGATACTTACTTTATCTTTTTTAAGGTTGCAGGTCATCCGCAGATCTTACCCTCACGTGGCAGAACCGACTGTTGTACTGGTTTTGCGTTTGTGTTCGCAAATGTTGCGGTAAACAAGAGTCGCCACCGACTTTTATTTTATCCAAATTAAGGAAAGGGTGAAAAGAATATAAAAAGACATTTTAGAGAATTTTCTGAGTAAGGGGGTAGATTATGGAAAGGGAAGGTGTTAGCACCCTTTCCATTCGTAGTTTTCTACGGGCTCTTAGATGCTTAGCTCATTTTTTAAATACCTTGTGCTTTCGTAAATTTTTGAAAAGTATTTTGAAATGCCTTAGTGTGGCAGTTTGTTTTATGATAACTCTTGTATCAGTCCTCAAGAGTGTTGATAAAGCTTTTTTTTAAAATGTTTTTGAAAGTATTTTGTGTATATGAAACAAATATGTTTTGAGCATAGAATCTAGGAACTATCTACTTATAGTCGAAAGGTTTGTTCTTTTCCTTCTATCCTTTAGACAGTTCTATCCTACTATTAGTGAGTAGGTAGCCATATCGTTGGATATTGAGGGACAATCGAAGGGACGTACAGTCATAAAAGCAACATGTGGAGATGCTTTAGCAATTTTGTATAGGGGCTAAATCATTTACCAAAAGGCAATATTGTAGGGTCATCGAGGGACTATGATCTTTGATTTACAGGTCTTTGCTAAAGCGTCCCTGTTTTGAGGGATATGGTTGTTTTTTTCTGAAAGGAAACCAAAGTGGGCGTACCCTAGAGGTGTATGTGTGCAATGTGTGCTTGTATAAGTTATTTGTCTTTGAATTTAAGTTTGCTAGCGCTTTGTTTTCAGTCTTTCCATACAAGCCTAATTACTAACAGTTAATATCTTGCAAAAATTTAAAGTGCGGGAATTGTAAATCCTACGCTATTACTTCTACATACTTAGCACTTTTTTTTGTCATTTTTATTAATAAAAATACTTAAATTAAAAAAAATAAATAATTTTAACTAAATAAAGAAAAGAGTGATAAATAAGATGCAATTAAAACTAATCAAAAGAAAACTAATTCTAACATTTCTTTGGATTTTTATTATTGACAAAAAGATTTGAAATGCTTAAGTCTAAGTTTTAATTGATTTTAAATTACTTGAAATAAATCAAAATTTAATTAATTAACTTGCACAAATTAAATTTAATTATATATAAAAAAACCTAAATCTATTTTTTTATTACTCCCTCCGTTTCTTTTTAAGTGTCATTTTAGCATAAAACTCTTCAACCAAGATAGTGGATTATTAGAGTTATTTTTCCTATTATACCCTCATTTATTTTCTCTTTTCAAATAAATTCAATCATACACCATCTCTCGTTTTCCAATAACTAATTGAGAAAATAATTAATTTTATGGAAAATGTGAAGTGGAGTTATTGAGAAAGTAGGGATATAATTGACAAATGATAACATTAAACTATAAAAACGACACTTAAATAGAAACAATTTTTTTTCTCTAAAATGACACTTAAAAAGGAACAGAGGGAGTATTTTTATTTTATTTTATGATTAAATAAAAATGATTTTGAAAAAGTAAATATAAAAAGAAGTAAATAAAGAAATCCGACGTTAGTTTTGGCTAAAGGTCTCTAAATTTTGCGTTTCGAAGCCAAGCTTTCGATCGATTTTTAGAATGGCATCTCATGAACTAGGCCTCAAAACTTACATGCTTCACGTCCAACCTGCTCTATGTACGACTACAAACATGTATGCAAACGTCAAATAGATTAATAAATGTAGATTGACAAGATTAGATTTAAATAAAATATACCGAACGATGTAACTTGTATGGACGACTCAGACGCGCTCCAGGCCAAGGTGAGGAATGGAAATGACTCCTAGGGACCTCAGGAGTGCAAAGATGGCACGATATTGGATGGAGGAAAGCTGAAGATCAGGTTTTGAATTTTCACAACTTTTGAACGATTTTGAGAGAGCTTTGTGAAGAGCTTTTGAAGAGATTTTTGAAGAGTAATTCCGTGCCCCTTTGCATATGGTTTGCTTATTCTTATATCGAGGTATGAATGAGGAAACATACATGGCAAGGAGTCAATTAATCAAACCATGATAAAACAAAAATCAAACATATTGAAAACTTTCCATTTTTTGAGTCTGTTCTTACCATTTTTAAAGATCCTTGTCTCTTTTTGAATGTTCAATGAACCTATACCATTTGGATGTATCTTGCACGAAAATATGGGCCTTCTAATAGATCAAATCAAACCCAAATGTCATGGCCCATTATTCTTTGTATTTTTATTAAATTTATTTGATTTAATTCATATTTAAATGAATAAAAATTCAAATAAATAGAAATACAAATAAAAATAGTGCATGATTAGGTTTAGAGGTCCTTGGGTATGTCATAAACATGTTTAAACCCTAAAAGTTAGGTCCATTAACCTAAAAATGCAATTTTGCACAAAGTTGACTTCATGCATTTTCACAAATTTTCCCAACTTGTACAAACCATAACTTGCTCAATTTTCGTCTTTTGAAGATAATCTTGGACTTTTTGGAAAGACCAAGATTTTCTCTAAAATCTCTATGTTGATCAGTTTTGCTTTTGAAGACATTATCTTGATGTAAAATGTATTGACAAAAAGTGTCTTTTGTTGACTTTTTGAAAATGACCTGTAATGTTTGAGCTTGTATCTTTCAAATGGTGCATTTCTGGAACTTGAGAATTAAAGAGAATTTGTAGGGAATTAGATTATCTTCAAAATTAGATTTTGTTAGGGACAAATGGATGAATCATGTGAAAGTTATGCCTGTTCAAAGTTCAATTGACTTTTCTTAGGAAACCCTAATTTAGCAAATCTTGACTTTTGATGATCTGAGGACTTTCCTTGAGGAATCATGATCAACCCTTGATTAAATTATTAACATCACTTAAAAATGTTGATGTTGACAAAAAATATTGAAGTTTGACTGTATATAGGCCACAATTGACTTTTGACCTAATACCATTGATTTTCAGGCATTTGAGCAATTGACTGAGCAAACTTGTAGTGGAATGCATGAAATTTGTCATGGACAATCTTTAAGGCATATTAGGACTATGTAAAACCTTTGTGACCTTTGGAGCTTACACATCTTGATGAAAAGTGAAACTCTAATTGGAAGGCCAATGCTTAGGAGGAGAATTTGTCTGATCAATTCTTGCTCAACCTTGAGCAATTAAGGACCTCTAGAAGCATGTCTTGAGTGAAAATGGGAGGGAAAATTTTGGGGTACAACAGCTGCCCCTGTTCAATCTTCTTAAACCTGAGGATTTAGATTGGATTGTCTGCCTTTCGTGATCTGAAGGTGGAAAAGGATAGAACACTAGAGTGCCCAAAAATTTTCACTCGCATGAAGTAACATTGTTGGTTGATACTAATCGGGAATGGGCTTACAAATTCCATTTGGAGTAGATGATTGAGAGTCTTCAAAGATGGGCTTAAAGATGTCATAAGAAGTAGACGACTGAGAGTCATAAATGGTCCCTTTGTGGGGATTCCCGTTCCTGTTTTCTGAGGAGGAGTCCACTGGGGGGTGTTGATTTTTGTTGTTTTCCTATTTGAGGAAAACTCTATGGGGAATAGAGTCTAGGAACTTCAGTTGTCCATGACTCTATTGAGGGGTTATCTCTGGATTGGAGAGATGAAAGTTTGTTGTTTTCTGGTTGAAATCCAGGCTTCGTAGTAATTTGCTGGGGAGAATGAAATTAAATGTTATCTAGAAATGTATCAGAAGAAACTTGTGTAGGGTTGTTTCAGGATGAGTCCAGGTAAGACTTCATTTGGAAGTGTATGATAAGGAACCTGGGTAAGGCTGTTTTAGGAGATATATGAGAGGGAGCCTAGGTAGGGCAGATTCAGGATGAGTCCGGGTAAAATTTCATTTGGAAATTGTAAGAAGGAACATGGGTAGGGTTGCCTCAGGATGAGTCAGTGTAAAACTGCATATGGAAATTGTGAGAAGGAACCTGGGTAGGGTTTCCTCAGGATGAGTCAGTGTAAAACTGCATCTAGAGATTGTGAGAAGGAACTTGGGTAGGGTTGCTTAAGGATGAGTCAGTGTAAAACTGCATCTGGAAATTCAAGAGAAGGAACCTGGGTAGGGTTTCCTCAGGATGAGTCCGTGTAAAACTGCATCTGGAAATTCAAGAGAAGGAACCCGGGTAGGGTTTCCTCGTGATTAGTCCGTGTAAAACTGCATCAGGATATTGTGAGAAGGAACCTGGGTAGGGTTGCTTCAAGATGATTCCGTGTAAAACTTCAGAAGGAGGGAGAAGGAACCTGTGTAAGATTTATTCATGAAGATCCCACATAAAGCTGTATTTGGAAGTCAGAAGAAACCCGTGTAAGATTGCTTCATGAAGAGCTCGTATAAAGCTGTATTTAGAAGTCAGAAGAAACCTATGTAAGATTTCTTCATGATGAGCCCGTGTAAAGCTATATTTGGAAGTCAGAAGAAACCCGTTTAAGATTTCTTCATGATGAGTCAGTGTAAAGCTGTATTTGGAATTCAGAAGAAACCCATGTAAGATTGCTTCATGATGAGCCCGTGCAAATTTGTATTTGGAATTCAGAAGAAACCCGTGTAAGATTGCTTCATGATGAGCCCGTGTAAAGCTGTATTTGGAATTAAGAAGAAACCCGTGTAAGATTGCTTCATGATGAGCCCGTATAAAGCTGTATTTGGAAGTCAGAAGAAACCCGTGTAAGATTTCTTCATGGTGAGCCCGTGTAAAGCTGTATTTGGAAGTCAGAAGAAACCCATGTAAGATTGCTTCATGATGAGGCCGTGTAAAGCTGTATTTGGAATTCAGAAGAAACCCGTGTAAGATTGCTTCATGATGAGCCTGTGTAAAGCTGTATTTGGAAGTCAGAAGAAACTTGTGTAAGATTGCTTCATGTTGAGCCCGTGTAAAGCTGTATTTGGAAGTCAGAAGAAACCCGTGTAAGATTGCTTCATGATGAGCCCGTGTAAAGCTGTATTTGGTCGCACAGATAATTACTCTATTTTGTTTCAGGAGCTAATCCTGGACTTGTCGAAAATTGTTGATGATAAATATTTGTTGGTTGATCTTTCCTGAAAAGGTAAAGCGTTAATTGTATGCAATGTCATGATGTATGAAACGCATTGTGTAATGGTGTTCTCAAAATAAATGAGATTGGGATGTATGTGTTGTACCCCAAAATTTGCCCTCCCATATTCTTCAAGAATTGCAAAGAGCATGCTTCAAAATTCCCCAAGGGTTGCACAGTTCAAGGGCCTCCTAACAGTCAAGAACTAGGGTATTGGTTTTGGCAAAGTAATTGAAGTTTCCAAGGGTCCAATCAAGTCCCACATGCCTACAAACATGGTCAAGCATCCTCATGCCAAGTTTCAAGACTTACAACACAAATTTGCACAGTCAAAAACCCTAATTGCACTACAGTCAACTGCAGGGGCAAAATGGTCATTTGACAATCAAAAGTTCAAATTTTTGGTCAACATCTCATTTTGAAGCCACAAACATCATTTGATCAACTCTTGATCATGATTTGCAAGGCATGGCTCAAAAAGTCTCAAGATGCAAAAGTTTCCATATTTAGACAGTTGAAAAAGTCAACTGTAACTTGACCAAGGCATAACTTCCACATGGATTATCAGAAAATTCCATCCAAAGCTCATTGTGAAGATAAATACATTTCCTACAACTCCTCTTCACACTTCAAGTCCAAGAAATGCTCTCACAAAAAGTTATCAATTTCAACATTATAGGTCATTTTCAAAAGTCAACAAAAAGGGACTTTAAGTCAAAGGCCATAACTTGAGATTGGTAAATCAAAATGACATGGGACCAAAGGCATTGGTTATAGGACTTCAATACCTTTCCAAAATGTCCAAGAACATGATCAAATCTTAACAATTGAGCAAGATATGCCTTGTGGAAGTTGGGAAATTTTTGGGTATTTTGAAAAGTCAACTTTGCTTCAAATGTCTTAAAATTGCTAATGGGCCACATTTTCTTCCAAGATTCATCATCCAAAGCATGTGCACGACCATTTGGCCCAAAGGGAAGTTATTCATCATTTTTATTTATTTATTTGAATTTTAAATTGCTATTAATTCATTTAATTAATTAAAATATGGAAAAAATACCAAAGCAAGCTTTTCAAATATTTTTATGCATGAAATATCCTCAAGATCTCGTGTATTATCTGATAGGGAAAGAATCAATGTGATTTGGACATAATTGGTATCAAATATGCATGGAAAAGATTTGAAAGAATATGCATAAAAATCAAATATCTTGTACATCAATGCAAAGGGTTTTTGGATCAAAATCTTTACCCTAATCATTCCATACATAAGCCAGAAGCAAACCCTAGTGGAAGAGACCTCTAAGCTGCGCCAGAATTCAAGAACAACTTTTGCATTTTTTGTGAAAAATTCCAAAACTGAAAACGTGATTCCAAGGCTTTTCAAGGCAAGAAAACCATCCTATTGTGTTCCTGAGGCTTCAAGGAACGTGTCTGAATCAAAAATATCATCCCTAACGCGAAGAATTGGTAGAATAACCCCGTCCTGTTCATGCTTTTTTCCACGTTCTTGCATCATGATTCACGCATTATTGTCAATTTTTAATGTTTGATTTATATTCAGTTAACCATTCTAAAGCTAACCATGTGATTTAATTGAGTTTTCACGCATCGTATGAAGAATCACCATTGAAGCACTCTAGGGTTTCAGACTTGCAAAATTAGGGATTCCCTCGTCTAGAAAAATTAGACCCTAAGACTTGAACCATTGGAACGAGAAGCTTCATGTGAATCGAACACACATATCGCGCCTAATTTATGATGCAGGGATTTCTATTCGCTATTTTTTGACACAGCATATAGTGGGGGTTTAAAACCCCCGCAATCTTGTTTCTTTTTTCAGGTAAAACGCAGAATGGAGGAGGAAGACGCTCATGTGGCAAAGCGTGATAGGGCAATTTGAAATTAGCGCGTTTTTTTTTATTTCAGGCCACTAACTTTTGTTTTCCCTTATAATTATTACCTCCCACTAATATTACAAAGAAGGTAGCTGGTACAGTTGGTCAAAGCGTGAGTTGGTAATCTCTAGGACCTGGGTTCGATTCCCAGGTCCCTTCCTCTCTTCATATTATTTTTCTAACCCCACTTGCATGCAGCACTCTATCCAAAGGCCTACCATGCGCCCCTAATCCAAGTGTGCCACATGACCACTGAAGGCAATCTAAAGGCCCAGATCTGGTGAACATCATAGGCACTGGTCAATGCACCTGCACGCTTCCAGGAAAAGTCAAAAAAGGGCCTCCAAAGATGGGCCTGATTACTACAATTTAACCTCCAGTTTGGGGGCAGAACCCCCCATGGGTTTGCTTTTTCATTCTTTTTTTCATATTTTTCTATTTCATTTGTTTTGTTTAATTTTTATTTAAATCTTTAAGTTCATTTATTTTCATAAAATATAAAAATAATATAAAAACCAGAAAAGACAAAAACAAAAATATATTTTATTTTAATATCTTTGTAAATAAATTGTATCAATTAACTTAGTTTTAAATTCTAGGATTAATTTTAGTATTTTTCAATAAACCTAAAATTGGTAGAATTAGGGTTTTGATTATTTTTACCTTTTCTTTTTCATATTAATAATTAATTATATATTCTTGTAAATAAAATTGCATTAATTAATTAGGTTTAATTTTAGGTTCAACTTTAATATTTTTCCTTAATAAATAAAAATAGTTAGAATTAGGGTTAATTAATATTTTAATTTCATTTAATTCTCATAAAAAGCCATAAATACGAAAAACTCAAAAAAATAATTTCTCTTCATTTTAATTCAATTAATTTGTTAATATAACTTAATTTCTTTAAAAAGGGTCCAACGCCCTCGCATTCCCGATTTTATTCTCTTTGCGCATTTCATTTTTATTTCCTTTCTTATAATATTTATGTAACTCTCCCAAAGCCATGTAAATTCGATATTTATATTTCTCGCACTTTACTTTATTTTATGTCAAATCGGGTCCTGGATTTAATTTGGCGATGTGGACCCGCGCCTTTGTAATAGTTTAGGAACTATATTTCTCGCAACTTTTTAACTGCTAATAAATTGCATGCAAGAATGAATGTCTAAATAAAAACAAAAGCGTAGATCACCCATGACATGAACAAAATATCTGAAAACGACACACAAATCACACACCACCCCTAGGGTACGCTTCACTGTTGCCTTGCCTCTCGAAAGGTGATCGTCGAGTAGAGGATGTTTTAGTAAGTCCTCATGATCCGGGAACCTGGCATGAGGGTAGCTTCTAAGGTATCTTCCTATTGCTTCGGTGATCACCATGTCCCGAACCTCGAATTGACCCGAATACCTCCAACGGTGGTGCTACCTACCTCTCAATGGTGGGATGGCACTACTTTAAAGGACATTTACACAGACGAATTCCTTAGGGTAGGTAGACGACTCTAGATACTTGCTCTAAATTTCAAAACAAATCAAAAATACTTTTCACACCGACACCTTTTCAAAAAGCTTTCGAAAGCAAATTTTTCAAACACTCCTGAGGACCGATACAAGAGTCGAACTGAAATTTTCAAAGAAACTTTTTAAAACCCACAGTTGAAAAGCAAACAAACCATTTTTGAAAACACAAATGAGCAAGTATCTAAGAGCCCATGGATAACCATGGATAGAAAGGGTGCTAACACCTTCCCTTTCTATAACCTACCTCCCGAACCGAGAGCAATCTCTATAAGGAATTTTTCTGTGCTTTTGTCCTTTCCATTTGGAGAAAATAAAAGACGGTGGCGACTTTTGCTTACCGCGACATTTCGCGAACCAGCGTTAAACAGTCAGTTCCAGATCCACCGATCACAGAACTGGCGACTCTGCTGGGGACATACTTATAAAGTGAGGTGTACCTTAGGGTTAGTTCATAACTGTGTTTTCAATTGTATTGATTTGCTTGCTTTAAATTGTGGGACTGTCTTGGGAGTTCTATAGATCCTAACCCGGATCTGGGGGATACCTTCTTAGAAAGTAGCAACAAGGCTGTGAGGGAACTGTGCGGGGTATACCGACATGGTTGAAGCAGTCTGCTACGTTGATGTGGAACTTTGGTGTGTACCAGTAACCCTTGAGTTCAGTCAAGGAGAGTACGGGGCCTCCGCGTGGTGTCGTGAAGCATCAACAGACCTTAGAAACCTTAATTGAACTATCTTGGCCTCTTTAGGATCGTGAGATAACTGACTTTGGTGCAGTCCGAGGTTGGTTGATACTCGATACTACACTCAATTGAGGGTTGCTTTCCTGGAATATTTCGGTCGCCAGTTCAGTGGCTAAATCGAAACAATGAACAATGAAAGCAATCCCGTGATATTGGGACCCTTAGAACCCGGTTACTTCTGATAGGACAGGTTTTGAGCCCACCAACTTCAAGAGGGTAGTACCCCAAACTTCATGCTGGCCTGAACTCTAAGGGTTTCTCTTGTGTGACTTGTGTGCCTTCGTACTTGACTATTTGCATGCTTGTGTTTGAAACTTGATTTTCTTGCAGGTTTTGTTTGCAGTCCTTAATTAGGACTCGTAACAGGGTTTACTAAGTTTCTTGCAGGTTTTGTTTACAGTCCTTAATTGGGACTCATAACAGGGTTACTAAGTTTCTTGCAGGTTTTGGTTGGCAGTCCTTAATTGAGACTCATAACAGGGTTACCTACATTACCCCATGCATACCATAACATCATACCATTGCATACATCCTAATCCATTTCAAGGATCTCAAGGGCTGTTGATGCAGGCCATGATGAACCAACTGTCCAGCAAGGGGCAAAAGGGGATTTATTTTCCTCCAGCCAAAACATGATAACTCGAGTCAGGGGCTATGACCCACTTGATATGGTGAGCTTTGACTCTTGAAGAAGGTTCCCCTAGCCAAGGTTGTCTGGAAATCAAAACAAAGTTGATAACTCGAGTCAGGGGCTATGACCCACTGGATATGGTGAGCCTTTGACCCTTGAAGAAGGATTCTCAACAACATGAAGTTCCTTCAATCAAGCTACCGGACCCAAATTCTAACAAATTTTCTTGTTTATCCCGCGAGGTCCTTGAAAACATTACATGCATGTCATACACATCATTGCATAACAGGTACCCTTGTTGCAGGTCACTTACCTTTCTCGCTGTTTATTTCAGCAATGGCTTCCCAACAAGATAACTAGGACCTTCTTGCTCAAGAGACTCGGTTCGGGGAAATCCTCCTGAATCTATCCAAAGGGTAGGAGGAACTAAGGACACTTCTCATGGAGACTTTGGTCAGGAACAGCGCTGAGGACGAACGGCTGAAATATCTGCAAGCTGAGGTGGATGTAGTGAGAGCCCAGATGCTGGGGCAGATGACTATCATCCAAGGTCTAGCTCAAAGACAAGAAGAGCTCGGAGTTCTCATCAACCAACTGCTTCAGGATAGCCAACTGGGGCAAACATCTAAGGGTAAAGGGCCATTCATCATTCAACCATCTTTGAGACAAGGAAATAAGGGGAGAGCTCCTCAAGTGGCTTCAGGGTCACCAACTCAGCAGCAACTTCACCAGCTTCAGCCAGACAAGCCCAGGAGGCAATTCACCCAGCTCAACATGTCACTGTTTCAAGCTTTACAACGCCTGTTGAGGTTGAATCTGATCACATTAAGGGCTCATCCCCGGAACCCCAACACAGCATCTCCTATCTATGATCCCAATAAGAGGTGTGCCTACCACTCTGCCTGTCCAGGACATGATACAAATTAGTGTTGGGCTCTGAAGAACAAGATCCAGGACCTGATTGATGAAGGGGCATTGGAGTTCACACAAGATGGTCAGGCTGAGTTTTTCTACCATCCCTCCAAGGCTCACCACTTGAAGTAACAAGCCCTGAGACTAGAAGACTTTTGTTCGTTAGAATTTTTCAAGTTGTAATTTTCTTTTGTTCAAACATTCACTCATGTTAAACGTTGTTATTTCATTAATGCATCGCATATGTCTGTTTTGAAGCAATATATTCGTATTCACTATATGCAAATTATTTTTCTGATGATCAACGCTCGATTAATAATTTTAAGCCTCTTGAGGGAGGATGACGAAAACGATACCACGATCTTTACAGTATGCTTTTGAACAGACCCCGCTGATGAGGTACAGGCATTGTTTCAATTCCTAAACACTGGAGTTATAAGGAAGATAATCCCTCGTCAACCCCTCTGAGCCAAAGAAGTAGGAGTTTTTTTTCTTCTTTTCGAAAATTAAAACCCTTTATCATAACCTGGGGCAGGGTAGTTCTCTCAGTTGATCAAAGTGCATAACGAATGGCACCAAAGAGGTCCTTACAAAACAAAGAAAGACATGATGGTTCCGAATAATCAATAAAGACATGCAGTCATTACTTCTCAAAATAAAAACCCATTAAGTCAAAACCTATGAAGGAGACTTACAAAACTGGGGCATCTCGCTGACTGTAATTCCAAAAAAGAAATAATTCAGGCAAAAAAAAACAGTGATAATGAAAGAAAAAGAAAGAGGTCTTACGAACCCTAGACCAAACAAAAATGACTGCCTATTCAAAATAAGTTATCAACATCCGAATCATCACCGGAAAATCAGAGCAAAGATTCAAACAAGGTCTAACGTATGATCAACTGAGTTTAGGTGTGGAGAACATCACGAAGAATGGGTGGGTACAAATAATTTGAGCCTTTATCCTTTGTTTCTTAAACCGTGAACCAGGCCACGTTATAACCCTCAAAAGTCCTAGCTGAAGCATGGGTTAGTTCGAAAGCATACTGTTACGAAACGTATCCTGACTCCTTAAGGCTCGCAATAAAATAACGAGTTGACACCACGTTTTACAAACATTCATTTGTTTTATGAAAAAGAATGCATTTTTCAAAATCTTCAAGACAGACATAGGCTTTGCATTTTTAACATAACTTTGTTTGCATATAACTTTTTGTTTGAACAACATAGAAATTCGCACGACGAATGCCTAATGAACAGGGGCACTTCCAATCAAGGGGCATGACATAATCATGGTCTACTATCTGGGGCAGTCCAATCAAGATTCGGAGAATCTCTCAAAGGCCAAACAGCCTGGGGCAAATCTCCTCCTGAGTCACTTGGGGCATTCCAACAATGAATCTTGCCTGATCAAACATCTTCTGGTGGCATGACAAAACACTTCTAACATGGGCAACTCCCTACATCCTGAGAGCATGGACATAGTCGAAAAAATACTACGCATAATCAAAGACCCGCTAGGTTGACACACCTAGGCAAAAATAAGGGCTTCCCGGCGAACCAAAAGGGTTCGGGCAAAAATAAGGGATGAAAACGGAAAAATATGTACACCCGGCAAGTCGAAAACCTGAAAAGGAGGCTTGGGCAAAAATGGGTATCCCGGTGGGCTGAAACCCCGTAAGGGCGGTCCAGGCAAAAGTTAGGGATCAAAAGCGTACGACTATGTCCCGGCATATAATCACCTGTCTACCAGAAGATTTGTCAACTACCTCCACAAGATATCTTTTCCCCTCACCTCAGAAACAGGGGCAATAATGAGTCATCCAGGCGATCCAGTTGCTCTATCAACCAAAGTACCAAAGGAAGGTTAATGCAAAGACGATTACCATCTACCTTTACAAATTCCAGATCGTGGGTTAATATCCGAAACCAAACAGGACAATCATCCACTTGATCATCCACAGGCAACCCTACACCGGTTCCTTTCCTTTCAGAAAAAGTCTTACACAGATTTATCTCAAGATAACCTTAACCCGGTTCCTCCAGAAGTCTTACACGAACTTATCCTGCAGTAACCTTACCCCGGTTCCTCCAGAAGTCTTACACGGATTTATCTCAAGATGACCTTACCCCGGTTCATCAAGAAGTTTTACACGAACTTACCCTGCAGTAACCTTACCCCGGTTCCTCCAGAAGTCTTACACGGACTTATCCCGAAGTAACCTTACCCCGGTTCCTCCAGAAGTTTTACACGAACTTATCCCGAAGTAACCCTACACAGGTTATCTCTTTCCAGACATAGTTTTACACGGACTCGTCACACAGAAACCCTACACAGGTTCTCCATTTTCAAAGATGCAGTTTTATACGGACTCATTGTCAGTAAACCCTACACAGGTTTCCTTCAACTCCAAATGCAGCTCCACACGAGCCCAACCTCAAAGTAACCCTACACAGGTGTCCTTCCCTCCAAAGATGTGGTTTTACACGAGCTCATCATCAGGCAACCCTACATAGGTTCCCTCTTCCAGCTTACAAAAAATTACAGTTCAAAAATTCCCCAGGAGAGTCCAATCCAGCTTCCCCAGGAAAGTTGGAATCCATCTTCCCAAGCAGTAAGCTTATCCCCGTAGAGCACGAACGCGTCTCCCGGCTTTATCCAAAGGTTATTTCCCTACCAGGATATAACTGGGTTATCCTCAGCCAAAAGCCACGGAAAGATCGTCCTCGGCGAAGTCTTCTTATCCCCAGCGAAGTCTATTAACACTTCCAATACAACAATGGTATCCCCAGCAAAGTTACCATCAACATTCCAGTAAAGTACCCCTCTCCCCATAGAGTATTGCTTCCCAGCAAGATCGCTAGAGTACTTTTCTCCCCGCAGAGTAATCCATTCGCCAAGTTCATTCCCCAACAGAGTCATCTTCTCCTACTGGTATTCTTGCAACTATCATCCCCAGCGGAGGCAAAAATATATTCTTCAACATCAGCCCAGGAGTGACTTCCCGGCACCCGTCAAGGATTTATTTTCCTAAGACGAAAACATACATTCATAAATATCATATTTTCATACATTATAGCATGCATCTACGAATCATATCTCACAAATCTCATTTATATTGAGAACATCATTACTTGATCCATATCATGCATTGCATATGACTGACCTTTACCTTTCAGGAAAGATTCAGTTAAGTTCTCAGCTATATTCCAAGACCTTGACCGGTTCAGTTAAATCGACCCTAAGATTTTGCTGTTTCTTATCCAGTCAAAGGCCTTCTCTGGTTCAGTCAGATCGACCCTAAGATCTCCCTGTTTCTTATCCAGTTGAAGACACTTCAAGACCTAGACCGGTTCAGTGAAATCGACCCTAAGATTTTTCTATTTCTTATCCAATCAAAGGCCTTCTCTGGTTCAGTCAGATCGACCCTAAGATCTCCCTGTTTCTTATCCAGTTGAAGACATTTCAAGACCTAGACCGGTTCAGTTAAATCGACCCCAAGATTTTTCTGTTTCTTATCCAGTCAAAGGCCTTCTCTAGTTCAGTCAGATCGACCCTAAGATCTCCCTGTTTCTTATCCAGTTGAAGATTTCAAGACCTAGACCGGTTCAGTTAAATCGACCCTAAGATTTCTCTGTTTCTTATCCAGTCAAAGGCCTTCTCTGGTTCAGTCAGATCGACCCTAAGATCTCCCTGTTTCTTATCCAGTTGAAGACATTTCAAGACCTAGACCGGTTCATTCAAATCGACCCTAAGATTTCTCTGTTTCTTATCCAATCAAAGGCCTTCTCTAGTCCAGCTAAATCGACCCCTAACAGATTTTCCTGATAAAGACTCAGTAGAAGATATCCAAGATTCTCTCAGCGTTACTGTTGAGGTTGAAGTCACCCAAGATTCTCTCAGCGTTACTGTTGAGGTTGAAGTCGCCCAAGATTCTCTCAGCGTTACTGTTGAGGTTGAAGTCGCCCAAGATTCTCTCAGCGTTCCTGTTGGGGTAGTAATCATCCAAGGTTCTCTCAGCGTTCCTGTTGAGGTAGTAATCGTCCAAGGTTCTCTCACCGTTCCTGTTGAGGTAGTAACCATCTCTGGTTCATTCATCACCTTTTGAAGATCCAGATCCAGTTCCTGTAACCAGTCAGGACGCATCTATACAAAGAGTTTGAAGACCAGCTCCTGCAACAGGTCAGGTAATCATTTTCTTTTGCAGGTACGCAAGTTCTCGCTAAGGAATCTCTTACGCGACTGACATCCAGATGGCATCTATAAGCCCATCCACCTATCCATCACCTCTCAGCATGGCATCTATAAGCCCATCATCCTATTCATCAATCTCCAAATGGCATCTATAAGCCCATTCCACCATCACACTACTATGTGAGCGCAAATTTTTGGGCACTCTAGTGTTCAATCATCTTCCACCTTCGGATTACGAAAGGCACGTCAGCCAATCTGCATCCTCAGGTCTAAGAAGATTGAACAGGGGCAACTGTTGTACCCCAAAATTTGCCCTCCCATATTCTTCAAGAATTGCAAAGAGCATGCTTCAAAATTCCCCAAGGGTTGCACAGTTCAAGGGCCTCCTAACAGTCAAGAACTAGGGTATTGGTTCTGGCAAAGTAATTGAAGTTTCCAAGGGTCCAATCAAGTCCCACATGCCTACAAACATGGTCAAGCATCCTCATTCCAAGTTTCAAGACTTACAGCACAAATTTGCACAGTCAAAAACCCTAATTGCACTATAGTCAACTGCAGGGGCAAAATGGTCATTTGACAGTCAAAAGTTCAAATTTTTGGTCAACATCTCTTTTTGAAGCCACAAACATCATTTGATCAACTCTTGATCATGATTTGCAAGACATGGCTCAAAAAGTCTCAAGATGCAAAAGTTTCCATATTTGGACAGTTGAAAAAGTCAACTGTAACTTGACCAAGGCATAACTTCCACATGGATTATCAGAAAAATTCCATCCAAAGCTCATTGTGAAGATAAAGACATTTCCTACAACTCCTCTTCACACTTCAAGTCCAAGAAATGCTCTCACAAAAAGTTATCAATTTCAACATTATAGGTCATTTTCAAAAGTCAACAAAAAGGGACTTTAAGTCAAAGGCCATAACTTGAGATTGGTAAATCAAAATTACATGGGACAAAAAGAATTGGTTAGAGGACTTCAAGACCTTTCCAAAATGTCCAAGAACATGATCAAAGCTTAAAAATGGAGCAAGATATGCCTTGTGGAAGTTGGGAAAGTTTTGGATATTTTGAAAAGTCAACTTTGCTTCAAATGTCTTAAAATTGCTAATGGGCCACATTTTCTTCCAAGATTCATCATCCAAAGCATGTGCACGACCATTTGGCCCAAAGGGAAGTTATTCATCATTTTTATTTATTTATTTGAATTTTAAATTGCTATTAATTCATTTAATTAATTAAAATATGGAAAAAATACCAAAGCAAGCTTTTCAAATCTTTTTATGCATGAAATATCCTCAAGATCTCGTGTATTATCTGATAGGGAAAGAATCAATGTGATTTGGACATAATTGGTATCAAATATGCATGGAAAAGATTTGAAAGAATATGCATAAAAATCAAATATCTTGTACATCAATGCAAAGGGTTTTTGGATCAAAATCTTTACCCTAATCATTCCATACATAAGCCAGAAGCAAACCCTAGTGGAAGAGACCTCTAAGCTGCGCCAGAATTCAAGAACAACTTTTGCATTTTTTGTGAAAAATTCCAAAACTGAAAACGTGATTCCAAGGCTTTTCAAGGCAAGAAAACCATCCTATTGTGTTCCTGAGGCTTCAAGGAACGTGTCTGAATCAAAAATATCATCCCTAACGCGAAGAATTGGTAGAATAACCCCGTCCTGTTCATGCTTTTTTCCACGTTCTTGCATCATGATTCACACATTATTGTCAATTTTTAATGTTTGATTTATATTCAGTTAACCATTCTAAAGCTAACCATGTGATTTAATTGAGTTTTCACGCATCGTATGAAGAATCACCATTGAAGCACTCTAGGGTTTCAGACTTGCAAAATTAGGGATTCCCTCGTCCAGAAAAATTAGACCCTAAGACTTGAACCATTGGAACGAGAAGCTTCATGTGAATCGAACACACATATCGCGCCTAATTTATGATGCAGGGATTTCTATTCGCTATTTTTTGACACAGCATATAGTGGGGGTTTAAAACCCCCGCAATCTTGTTTCTTTTTTCAGGTAAAACGCAGAATGGAGGAGGAAGACGCTCATGTGGCAAAGCGTGATAGGGCAATTTGAAATTAGCGCGTTTTTTTTATTTCAGGCCACTAACTTTTGTTTTCCCTTATAATTATTACCTCCCACTAATATTACAAAGAAGGTAGTTGGTACAGTTGGTCAAAGCGTGAGTTGGTAATCTCTAGGACCTGGGTTCGATTCCCAGGTCCCTTCCTCTCTTCATATTATTTTTCTAACCCCACTTGCATGCAGCACTCTATCCAAAGGCCTACCATGCGCCCCTAATCCAAGTGTGCCACATGGCCACTGAAGGCAATCTAAAGGCCCAGATCTGGTGAACATCATAAGCACTGGTCAATGCACCTGCACGCTTCCAGGAAAAGTCAAAAAAGGGCCTCCAAAGATGGGCCTGATTACTACAATTTAACCTCCAGTTTGGGGGCAGAACCCCCCATGGGTTTGCTTTTTCATTCTTTTTTTTTCATATTTTTCTATTTCATTTATTTTGTTTAATTTTTATTTAAATCTTTAAGTTCATTTATTTTCATAAAATATAAAAATAATATAAAAACCAGAAAAGACAAAAACAAAAATATATTTTATTTTAATATCTTTGTAAATAAATTGTATCAATTAACTTAGTTTTAAATTCTAGGATTAATTTTAGTATTTTTCAATAAACCTAAAATTGGTAGAATTAGGGTTTTGATTATTTTTACCTTTTCTTTTTCATATTAATAATTAATTATATATTCTTGTAAATAAAATTGCATTAATTAATTAGGTTTAATTTTAGGTTCAATTTTAATATTTTTCCTTAATAAATAAAAATAGTTAGAATTAGGGTTAATTAATATTTTAATTTCATTTAATTCTCATAAAAAGCCATAAATACGAAAAACTCAAAAAAATAATTTCTCTTCATTTTAATTCAATTAATTTGTTAATATAACTTAATTTCTTTAAAAAGGGTCCAACGCCCTCGCATTCCCGATTTTATTCTCTTTGCGCATTTCATTTTTATTTCCTTTCTTATAATATTTATGTAACTCTCCCAAAGCCATGTAAATTCGATATTTATATTTCTCGCACTTTACTTTATTTTATGTCAAATCGGGTCCTGGATTTAATTTGGCGATGTGGACCCGCGCCTTTGTAATAGTTTAGGAACTTTATATTTCTCGCAACTTTTTAACTGCTAATAAATTGCATGCAAGAATGAATGTCTAAATAAAAACAAAAGCGTAGATCACCCATGACATGAACAAAATATCTGAAAACGACACACAAATCACACACCACCCCTAGGGTACGCTTCACTGTTGCCTTGCCTCTCGAAAGGTGATCGTCGAGTAGAGGATGTTTTAGTAAGTCCTCATGATCCGGGAACCTGGCATGAGGGTAGCTTCTAAGGTATCTTCCTATTGCTCCGGTGATCACCATGTCCCGAACCTCGAATTGACCCGAATACCTCCAACTGTGGTGCTACCTACCTCTCAATGGTGGGATGGCACTACTTTAAAGGACATTTACACAGACGAATTCCTTAGGGTAGGTAGACGACTCTAGATACTTGCTCTAAATTTCAAAACAAATCAAAAATACTTTTCACACAGACACCTTTTCAAAAAGCTTTCGAAAGCAAATTTTTCAAACACTCTTGAGGACCGATACAAGAGTCGAACTGAAATTTTCAAAGAAACTTTTCAAAACCCACAGTTGAAAAGCAAACAAACCATTTTTGAAAACACAAATGAGAAAGTATCTAAGAGCCCATAGATAAACATGGATAGAAAGGGTGCTAACACCTTCCCTTTCTATAACTTACCTCCCAAACCGAGAGCAATCTCCATAAGGAATTTTTCAGTGCTTTTGTCCTTTCCATTTGGAGAAAATAAAAGACGGTGGCGACTTTTGCTTACCGCGACATTTCGCGAACCAGCGTTAAACAGTCAGTTCCAGATCCACCGATCACAGTATGCATTTGTACTACAGATGTTATGACGTTTGTAAAATGATGTATGAATGCAATATGTGAATGTGTCAGCTGTTCTATTGCAGCACTGTTGAATTAGGGAAAATAAATCCCTGATTACAGCTGGCGATGAAGAATGTAGGTCTTTAGATTTTGTTGAAGCTGAACTGCTGGGAGATGATCTTCCGTTGTTAGAGAAATAAACTACGTTGGGGAAGGAAAGCTTTGTGCACTGCCTGAGGATTTTGTGAAATCCTATTGGGGAATCCTGAGAAGTTTGACGACTTTACTGGGGAAAACCTGATATCGGAGAAGTAGTTGGGAATTCCTGTTCTGTCGGGGATACGAGAACACCTGGCATCACTAGGTTGTAAGCTGAGGATATGGCGGCGACTTTTTAGCAAGATGCCCCTGTCTCTGTACCTGCTGAAGAAAGTACATGCAGAGACTTTGTGGATGGTTTGAGTGTCATCCCAACTCCTGGGGTGCTTGGTAAATGTTGATCATGATGATAAGTCTTCTACTGATAAACAAATGAAAAGATAGCGGGACATAGTCGTACGTTTTTAATCCCTAACTTTTATCTGGACCGTCGGGTTTTCAGTCCACCGGGATACCCTTTTTTGCTCAAGCTAACTTTTCAGGACACTTGCCGGGTGTACAATTTTTTGTATATATCCCTAATTTTTTCCCGAACTCTTTTGGTTCGTCGGAATGCCCTTAATTTTGCCTAGGCCTGTCAACCTAGCAGGTCTTTTCATGCATAGTATTTTCTGACTATATCCGCGCTCATAGGATGTGGAAAGTTGTCACTGTCTATGACAATAAGTGTTGTAGAAATGCCAGAAAATGTTTATGTGATTGCATGTTCCCTTTCATATGTGGGAGCCTGTTTGGGGATGCTTCAGGATGAATCTGGTGCACCTGATGTTTGATCAAGTTCTGATAGTCTTGAATTTCCTAGGTATCTTTTCTAAGAACTATCATGGAAGGATTCAAAGACATGATACTAACACCATCTGATACTACTGGCATAGACAGGCAATTTGGTGGTACCAAAGATTCAAATTTCACAGTGATTTTCTGCTGGAATCCCCGATCAATGTAACAACCCCCGAGTGATTCAGATGGAGATCTTCCCCTGGCTATTCAGCATTTTTGGAGAGATTCTTTGCATATTGGCTTGACTGCCCCAGATTAATTAGACACCGTGTCATGCCCCTTGATTATGAAAGGCTTGTTATTGGGAATGTTTTTTCTGTCTGAGGTGATTCTGTCCATTGAGGGGGTCTTCATTCACTAAATATTCGTTGTGTGAATTTCTCTACCATTTGAACAATTAACCATATGCAAACAATTTCATTTAAATAATGCAAAGCTTATGTCTGTCATGAAATTTTTTGAAAATGCATTTTTTGTAGTAAAACAAAATTTGCAAGAATGTGATATCAACTCATGATTTATAGCAAACCTTACAGGAGTCAGGATACCTTTGTAACAGTATGCTATCGAACTAACCCATGCTTCAGCTAGGACTTTTAAGGGTTATAACGTGGCCTGGTTTACGGTTCAAGAAACAATGGATAAAGGCTCAAATTTTATTTGTACCCAACCCACTCTACGTGATATTCTTCATTCTTATGCTCAGTTAATTGTGCATTTTGAATCCCAGTTGAGTTCTGGAATGTTAGCCCCGATATTCCGGTGATGGTTCAGAAATTGAACGTTTGTTTGAGAAGGAAGTCATTTTTGTGACCTTTTCATTTTGTTGAGAATTTGTAGGACCTCTTTCTTTTTTTGATTTTGCTATCCATGTCTTTTGCCTGAACTGTTCCTTTTGTGATTACAGCTAGCGGGATGCCCCAGTTTTTTTCTTAAGTCTCCTTCATGGGTTTTGACTTAATATGCTTTTATTTTGAGAGATAATGACTGCCTGTTCTTAATTATTATGGGGAACCATCACCATCTTTTGGAGAGCATCTTCTACACTATTTGTCGTGTATGAAGGGAAAGCTTGTGACTGAATGCACATCTGAATTAACTGAAAAAATTACCCTGCCCCAGGTTATGATTAAGGGTTTTAATTTGTGTGAAAAGAAAACTCCTACTTCTTAGGCTCAAAGGGGTTGACTAGGGATTATCTTCCTTATAACTCCACTGCTTAGGATTTGAAACAACGCCTGTACATCGTCAGCGGGTTCTATTTAAAAGCATATTGTAGAGATTGTGGTATCATTCTCATCATCCTCCCTCTAAAGGCTTATAGATTTTAATCAAGAGTTTAATATCACAAAAGAAAAGTAAGAAAGTAGTTTAAGCATAATGAAAACAAATTAATTCAAGACAAACATGTGCAATGCATTAATGAAATAACAAAGTTTGACATGACAATAATTGTTTAGACAAACAAAGAAAATACAACTTGAGAATTCAAATGAACAAAAAGTCTCTCAATCCTGGCCATGATTTGGCATGGGAGTAGTGATCACGTTGGGAGTCTCAGGAGGGTCGAACTCAATCTCCTTGGCATCAATCATATTTTGAATCTTGTATTTCAGTGCCCAACAATCGTTAGTATCGTGCCCAGGACTGCCAGAATGATAGGCACACCTTGCATCAGGATTGTAGTTAAGAGAAGAAGTCTTAGGGTTTGGATGAGGTCTTATTAACGTAATCAAGTTCATCCTCACCATATGTTGTAATGCTTGAGACAGCGGCATGTTGATCTTGGTAAATTGTCTCTTAGGCTCTTCTTGCCTTCACTGATTACCCTGTTGTTGTGGTCGTTGCACACGTGCCGAATTACAAACCAACACTACCCCTACAGATTGGTGGAAGTCAGCCTTATTACGACCCTTCTGGCCATACACAGCATTGGGTTCCCTCTTACCAGCAAATGGCTTCTTCTCAACATTAGAAGATGCAGCCATCGGGGATGTTCCCACTCTTGATACCACTTTCGATCCTTTCTCTAGTCAGAACCATCTCTGTGAACTTGGATGAGGAACTCCCAATCAGTAGATTAAAGAACGGGCCTTTCAGAGTGCCCATGAACATGTCTACCATTTCCTGATCATTAAGAGGAGGTTGTACCCTGCCATCTAGATCCCTCCATTTCTAGGCATATTCCTTGAAGCCTTCGCTAGAACCCATATACATGCTTTGAAGTTGTGTACGAGTTAGAGCGAGGTAAGCATTGTATTAGTACTGCTTGTAGAAAGCAGCAACTAAGTCTTCCCAGGTATGAATGTTTGTTCTTTCTAGATGATAAAACAACTCCAGTTGCGTGCCAACTAAACTTACTTGGAAGAAATGGACCCATAACTTCCAGTCAGTAGTGTGAGGCTGGATCTTCCAGACATAGGACCTTAAGTGCAACTTAGGGAAGGAGACACCGTCATACTTAACAAATGTGAGAACCTTGAACTTTGGTGGGATGATAACTCCAGGAACCAGCCCTAACTCTTCAAAGTCTAAGTCAGGTACCTGCTGAATCTCCATAGCATTGAGACGATCCTCCAACTATTTGTATTTATCGTCAGCAGGAGAATATTGTTCCTCAGAGTAATCAACTTCTTCTTCATGAGCCTCAGGGTTGTTGACCTCTTCATGATTATCCCATTCGTTTGATGGAGTTGTGAGATCTAGAACTCGTTTAACCGATCCTCTGAGTCTTCATCCCATATTCAAGATATCGGCCGGTTTCTTTGCCTTCTTCTTCTTCTCTTTGATGACGAGATCTTTCAGTTCTTCCTGCCCCTAGGCCAAATCCATGAACATTTGTTTTTCAAGGGCCATTTCTTTTGCTAAAATAAACAGCGAAAAGATGAGAAACCTATATTGGAAGATCTGTTATGAAATGGCATGCATGCAATGTTTTCAAGGATCTCGCGTTGTAAATAAGAAAATGTCAGAAGTTGAAATTTGCAGCTTTGATTGAAGAACTTCGTATCATTGAGTGTCCTTCTATCAGAGTCAAGCTCACCATATCAAGTGGGTCATAGCCCCTGACTCAAGTTGTCGTGTTTTGGTCTTTTAACGACATTGGCTAGAGGAAAATAAATCCCCTTTCCCCTTGCTAGACATATGATTTATCATAACCTGCATCACAAACCCTTGAGATCCTTGAAATGGTTAAGGAAATTTTGTGGCATGATGTTATGATGTATATGCTATGCGATAAGCAAAAGTGTAAGGTGATGAAGACAAGTGATTTTAAGAAGTCCAGGTTACTGGATAATCACTGTAAACAAATCCTGGAAGGAGATCATGTTGTTAGATAAAAGCTCTGCAAGTAGCTCAAGTTGAAAGCAAACAAATCACACAAGCAACCTTAGGTTTAGGCTTGCCTGAGGTCTTTAGGCAAGTACCCTCTTAAAATTTAGTTGGCTTAACCTGTCCTAGTAATAGTAATCGGGTTCTAAGGGATCTCAATATCACTAATCTTTCCCACAAGTTTCGTTCCGATCGACAACTGATTTGCCACCAAACAAAACTCGAGATTCAAATCTCCATGAGTGTAGTATCGAGTATCAACCGATTTAAGAATACACCAAAGACGGCTATCTCACTACTTCATAATGGCCAAGTTGGTCAATTAAAGGTTCTAAGGCCAGTTGATGCTTTATGAAACCACGCAGCAGCCCTGTATTCTCCTTGATTACTCAAGGGCTACCGATACCAACCAAGGTGTCACATCAATGTAGCTATCGCTTCATTCGTGTCGGTATACCCTGTACAATTTCCATGATTTATTGCTACTTACCTAAAAGGTGCCCTGGATTCGGGTGTAGGATTTATAGTAACAATCCAAACAATCCTAAAAGGTAAAGCAAACAAAGCATACAAAAGCAGTTTAAATAATGAACTAACTCTAAGGTAACCCAACTTTTTATAATTCCTCAGCAGAGTCGCAAGTCCTGTGATACGGTGGAAGAACTGACTGTTTTACTGGTTTTGTGTTTGTGTTTGCAAATGTTGCGGTAAGAAAGAGTCTCCACTGAATTTTCTTTTATCCAAATTAAGGAAAGGGTGAAAAGAACAGAAAAATACCTTTTCGAGAATTTTCTGAGTAAGGGGGGTAGATTATGGAAAGGGAAGGTTTTAGCACCCTTTCCATCCGTAGTTTTCTACGGGCTCTTAGATGCTTAGCTCATTTTTGAAAAAACTTGTGCTTTCGTGTATTTTTGAAATGCCTTAGTGCAACAATTTTCTTTATGATAACTCTTGTATCAGTCCTCAAGAGTGTTGATAAAGCATTTTTTTGAAAATGTTTCTGAAAGTGTTTTGTGTATGTGAAATTTTTTTTAAGCATAACATCTACGAACTATCTACTTATACTCAAAAGATTTGTTCTTTTCCTCCTATCCTTTAGACAGTTCTATCCTACTATTAGTGAGTAGGTAGCCCTATCGTTGGATGTTAAGGGACAATCGAAGGGACGTAAAGTCATAAAGGCAACATGTGGAGATACTTTAGCAATTTTTTATAGGGACTAGATCATTTACCGAAAGGCAACATTGTAGCGTCATCGAGGGACTATGATCTTTAATTTACGAGTCTTTGTTAAAGCACCTCTGTTTCAAGGGACATGACTGTTTTTTCGAAAGGCAACCAAAGTGGGCGTACCCTAGAGGTGTATATGTGCAATGTGTGCTTGTTTCAGTTATTTGTCTTTGAATTTAAGTTTGCTAGCGCTTTGTTTTCAGTCTTTTCATACAAGCCTAATTACTAACAGTCAATATCTTGCAAAAATTTAAAGTACGGGAATTGTAAATCCTACGCAATTACAATGCTTCAGGGAGGGGGTATTTACATGTACAAATGGGGAAACAAAAAGTAAAAAGTCCTAAATTTAACTATTACAACCTTTTGCAGTTACATAAATATAAAATAAACAAAATTTAAAATGGGCGCGCGAATATGGAAAGCGAGGTAAGCCCTAAAATACTTCTACATACTTAACATTTTTTTTGTCATTTTTATTAAGAAAAATACTTAAATTAAAAAAAATTAATTTTAACTAAATAAAGAAAAGAGTGATAAATAAGATGCAATTAAAACTAATCAAAAGGAAACTAATTCTAACATTTTTTTGGATTTTTATTATTGAGAAAAAGATTTGAAATGATTAAGTCTAAGTTCTAATTGATTTTAAATTACTTGAAATAAATAAAAATATAATTAATTAACTTGCACAAATTAAATTTAATTATATATAAAAAACCTAAATCAATTTTTTTTTATTTTATGATTAAATAAAAATGATTTTGAAAAAGTAAATATAAAAAGAAGTAAATAAAGAAATCTGGCGTTAGTTTTGGCTAAAGGTCTTTGAATTTTGTGTTTCGAAGCCAATCTTCCGATTGGTGTTGAGAATGGCATCTCATGAACCAGGCCTCAAAACTTACATGCTTCACGTCCAACCTGCTCTATGTACGACTACAAACATGTATGCAAACGTCAAATAGATTAATAAATGCAGATTAACAAGATTAGATTTAAATAAACTATACCGGATGATGCAACTTGTATGGACGACTCGGGTCTGCTCCAGGCCAAGGTGAGGAATGGAAATGACTCCTAGGTACCTCAGGAGTGCAAAGATGGCACGAGATTGTATGAAGGAAAGCTGAAGATTAGGTTTTGAATTTTCACAACTTTTGAACGATTTTGAGAATTTTTAGAGATCTTTGTGAAGCGCTTTTGAAGAGATTTTTGAAGAGTAATTTCGTGCCCCTTCGCATATGGTTTGCTAATTCTTATATAGAGATATGAATGAGGCAACATACATGGCAAGGAATCAATTAATCAAACTATGATAAAACAAAAATCAAACATATTGAAAACTTTCCATTTTTTGAGTTTGTTCTTGCCATTTTTGAAGATCTTTGTCTCTTTTTGAATGTTCAATGAACATGGACCATTTGGATGTATCTTGCACGAAAATATGGGCCTTCTAATAGATCAAATCAAACCCAAATGTCATGGCCCGTTATTCTTTGTATTTGTATTTAATTTATTTGATTTAATTCATATTTAAATGAATAAAAATTCAAATAAATAGAAACAAAAATCAAAATAGTGCATGGTTAGGTTTATAGGTCCTTGGGTATGTTATAAACATGTTTGAACCCTAAAAGTTAGGTCCATTAACCTAAAAATGCAATTTTTCTCAAAGTTGACTTCATGCATTTTTCACAAATTTGCCCATTTCTCTCCATTTTTGCGCATATTCTTTGAAGCTTTCATTAGAACCCATGGCCATTCCTTGTAACTGCACTCTAGTTGGTGCCAGATCGAAATTGTACTGATATTGATGGTAGAAGGAGGTGGCCAAGTCCTTCCAGGTATGGATGTTGGAACCCTCTAACTGATAAAAACACTCCAATTGAGTCCCAGACAGAATCTCTTGAAAGAATTGCACCCACAACTTCTTATTGGTGGTATGCGGTTAAATTTTATGGACGTAAGATCTCAAGTAAGCTTTGGGCACGAAAGGCCATCTTACTTGGAGAAAACTGGAATCTTGAATTTGTGGTGGATTGCTACCCCAGGAACCAAACCCAAATTACCAAAATCTAGGCCATGCACAACTTGAATTTCCATAGCCTTCAATTTATCCTCCAGTTGCTTATACTTGTCTTCAGCCGGTGGATATTTTTTGTCAAAATAGTACTCATCCTCAGAGATTGGATTGTTACCACCCCCAGCATGGGTGCTCCTTGCATCTTCATCCTGATTCTCATCCTCCTAGAAAGAGTCTTCTACCACTTGAACTTGTCGAACCGGTCCCTTGAACCTCTTCCCCATGTTGATCAAAGCCTTCTTCTTGGTCTTCTTCTTTACAACCAGAAGTGACATCAGTTCTTGCTGCCCTTTGGCTAAGTTGAGCAAGGTTTCTTGAAATTTAGAGTTTTGTGTCTGCAAGTCCTTCACAGTCTGCTCGAGATCCATCTTACTGAAATAAACAGTAAAAGATGAGGAAACCTGTGTCGGAAAACCTGCTTATGTTATGATGCATGTAATGTGAATGCAAATGTTTTCAAGGACCTTTAAGATTTAAATTTGCTTAAACAAAGAAGGAACAAACATTAATTGTATTAATAAGTTCAAACGGTTACAAAAAACATGCCTCTTGGGCTTACAACGAAAGAAAAAACAAACAAAGTGAACTAATACATGCCTCTTGCCTTGTGAGCTCCAATACTTTCTTCTCACTTGAGTAGAACTAGGCTTCAAAGGTGTCTCAGTCCCTCTTGAGTTGAATCCATGACCTTTGCAATTACTCGAGAGTAGTAGGCATGTCAGGATGAAGAATAGTGTAGGTAATATCTCCTTCGGCGACAAGCTCCATGATGATGGGTAAGATGGTAGGATACGGCATCATGAGGCTTTGAGCGTGAGCTCGCACCCATTTGAGATAAGGCTCCAAAGGAATGGAGTTCTTATGCCCCAACGTCTTGCTATCAACTTTGTTCACCATTCCCCAAGCTCGTACAAATCTTTGACGATAACCTTGGCCATCATTCTCATAGTCAAATACAATACCTTGAACAAATGCGTCATGAGGGCCATCCCTCCGAGCGTACCCAGACTGCCGTAGAGCCAAGCAAGGATTATAGGTGATACCTCCCCTAATACCAAAGAGAGGGACATTAGGGAATTCCCCACAATGATCAATGATGGTGACATCCTCCAAAGATCGAGAACACCAATAAATATTCGAATACGAGAGTGACATCAACCTATTAGACCATCTCAGGCCTTGCTCATTCTTCAAAATAGATCTAGGAAGATGCAAAACAAACCACCTAGCCAACATAGGAGTGCAACATATTAGAATCCCCCTTTTCTTCATGGTGCAAAGTGAAGAGAATGTAAGATGTCTCCGAGTAAGGTAGACATCGGGTTACGAGATAGAAAAACTTTGACCATATTCACATCTATGAGTTGGTCTGGGTTAGTAATTAGTACCATTCCATAAATTAGAAGGGCCAAAACCTCTTCACCAAGATACCTTTTTTGCCCAAGTCGCCCTTTCAGGTTTTCGACTTGTCGGGTGTACAATCTTTTGTATATATCCCTAATATTTTCCCAAACCCTTTTGGTTCATTAGGATGCCCTTATTTTTGCCAAGGTATGTCAACCTAGTGGGTCGTTCTTATGCGTAGTATTTTTTGACTATGTCCGCGTTCCCATGGTGTGGGAAATATTCGCCATCCATAGTGGTTAGCATCATATCTATGCCCGAGAATATTTTCTTGATAACAAATGGCCCTTCATAGGTGGGAGTCCATTTGCCCATGGGATCGCCTTGTGGTAGAATGATGCGCTTTATTACCAAGTCACCAACATGGTATACTCGATGCTTGATCTTTTTGTTAAGTGCCTTGATCATAAGTTTTTGATACGTCTGACCATGACAGACAGCTGCCAGCCTCTTTTCGTCAAGCAAATTCAACTGATCCAACCTTGTCTGAATCCATTTGTCTTTGTTTAAGTTTTCTTCTTTCATAATCCTTAGAGAAGTAATCTTAACTTCGACAGGAAGAACAACTTCCATTCCATAAACCAAAGAGAAAGAGGTTGCCCCAGTTGATGCGCACGCCGAAGTACGATATCCATGAAGACCAAATGGTAACATCTCATGCCAGTCTTTATAGGTCACCACCATATTTTGAACAATCTTCTTTATATTCTTGTTGGAAGCTTCTACTGCGCCATTGATCTTAGGTCTGTATGGAGAAGAGTTGTGATGTTTGATCTTGAACTGCATGCAGAGTTAAGTGATCATGGCATTGTTAAGGTTTGTACCATTATCAGTGATGATCCTTTCAGGGATACCATACTGGCATATGAGGTTATGCTTGATGAACTGGGCCTCAATGTTCTTGGTAACTGAGGCAAATGAAGCTACTTCAACCCACTTGGTAAAGTAGTCAATGGCGACGAGAATGAAACGATGTCCATTAAAGGCAGTAGGATTGATCTCTCCAATCATATCAATTCCTCACATTGCAAAGGGCTAAGGGGCAGTCATGACATTCAAAGGGATTGGAGGTACATGAACCTTGTCAGCATAAATTTGGCACTTATTGCAAGTCCTCGAGTGGTGGTGACAATCAGTTTCCATAGTCGACCAATAGTAACCAGCTCTCAGAATCTTCTTGGCCATAGTATGTCCACTAGAATGAGTACCAAAGATTCCTTCATGCATATCCTCCATAATCTTCTCTGCTTCCTTCTCGTCCATACAACGGAGCAGGGTTGAATCATGGTTGCGCTTGTATAGAATTTTGTTGCTCAGGAAGAACTTGGTAGAGAACCTCCGTAGGAACTTCTTATCGTTGATTGAAGACCCTTCAGGATACTCTTGATCTTCAAGATATCTTTTCACATTATGAAACCAAGGCTTCTCCTCTACATCATCAGTGTCAATCTCATAGCAGTGTGTCAGTTCATCAAATCTTTCGACAGTAATTTTGGGAGCTTCGTTGTCCCACTTGACATTGAACATAGATGACATGGTAGCTAAGGCATCTGCCAACTGATTTCCTTCCCTCGGGATATGTTCAAATGTGATCTCTTTAAAGCACAGGATCAAGGTTAGCATGAGTTCTTCATAAGGGTTAAGATTTAGATGTTTTGTATCCTACTCTCCTATAACTTGACTGATTACCAAATCCGATTCTCCATATACACTTAAGAACTTGATTCTTAGGTCAATAGCAACTTTAAGACCCAAGATGCATGATTCGTATTCAGCCATGTTGTTGGTACAGTCAAAGAAGAGTCTATCAGTGAAAGGCGTATGGCAACCTTCGGGAGAAATGATCACATCACCAATTCTGTTACCCAATGTGTTGGAGGCTCCATCAAAAACCATAGTCCACCGGGATCCTTGTTCAGGTCCTTCATACGGTCTGGCTTTTCACAACCTGTAATTAGCATTATATTCTCGCTCGGGAATTCAAAGTTCATAGATTGGTAGTCATCTACAGCTTGATGCGCCAAATGATCTTCCAATACACTTCCTTTTATTGCTTTTTGAGTTATGTACTGAATTTCATATTCAGTTAAGATCAATTGCCATCGAGCTATCCTTCTGGAGAGAGCTGGCTTCTCAAAGATATAATTGATGGGGTCCATTTTAGAGATAAATAGAGTGGTATGAGTTAACATATACTATCTTAGTTGGCGAGCAGCCCATGCCAAAGCGAAACAAGTTTTCTCGAATAGTGAATGTCTTGTTTCACAGTCGTTAAACTTTTTGCTAAGGTAGTATATTGCATGTTATTTTCGACCAGACTAGTCACGTTGCCCCAACATACACCCTATTGAATTCTCTAACACAGTAAAGTACATGATCAGAGGTCTTCCTTCAACTGGTGGCATCAGGATTGGAGGCTCTTGAAAGAACTCTTTGATTTTATCAAAAGCTATTTGGAAGTCGTCATTCCATCTTACCACTTGATCTTTCTTCAGCAGCTTGAAGAGTGGTTCACAAGTAGAAGTTAGGTGAGAAATGAATTGGGCAATTTAGTTTAGTTGTCCTAAGAAACCTATGACCTCCTTCGCAGTACGAGGAGCTGGAATTTCTAGGATATCTTTAACTTTGGCATGATCGACTTCAATCCCTTTGCCACTGACGACGAAGCCTAGGAGCTTTCTGGGCCTTACCTCAAAGATGCATTTACTTGGATTCAGCCTCAGTTTGTATTTCTTCAGCCTCTCAAACAACTTGTGTAGATGATCAAGGTGTTATTCTTCAGTTTTTGATCTGGCTATCATGTCATCAACATAGACTTTTATCTCATGATGAATCATATCATAAAATAAAGCCACCATAGCCCTTTGATAAGTTGCACTTGCGTTCTTCATCCTAAAAGGAATGACCTTATAACAGAAGGTACCCCACTGTGTGACAAAGGTGGTTTTCTCCATGTCCTCAGGCGCCACTTTGATTTGGTTGTAACCAGAGAAGCCATCCATGAAAGAGAACACCTTGTGTTGAGCAATTTTGTCAACCAAGACATCAATATGCGGTAGTGGGAAGTCATTTTTGGGGCTTTCGCTATTCAAATCCATGTAGTCTATGCACATACAGACCTTATTGTCTTTCTTCGGCACTAGAACAACATTTGCAACCCATTGGGGATAGGATGTCATTGCCAAGAAACCTGCATTGAACTGTTTCATTACCTTGTCTTTGATATTCTCGTACATATCAAGACGCATGCAACAAAACTTTTGTTTGATCAGAGAATAAACCTCTTTCATTGGTAGACGATGAACCACAATATCAGTATTGAGCCCCGACATATCCTCAAATGACCAAGCGAATACCTCAACATAGTTATGCAACATATGAACCAATCTGCTCTTGACACTGTCTTCCAGGTTGGCGCCAACCTTGACTTCTTTCTTATCTGCCTCAGTACCCAATTTTATCACTTTGACTGGTCCTTCGTGCGGGTGGATAGCCTTTTCCTCTTGTATCAGGAGTCTGGCGAGTTCTCTAGGTATCTCATAATCTTCTTCACCTTTGTCTTTGGCTTGATAGATTGGATTTTCAAAGTCATAAACGGCAATAGCAGAATTGTTGTCAATGAGATCTGGAATGGATGTGGATCTGCAAATGTGTGTGTGTGTGTGCATGTAAGGTCACATGGCTATTTTCAAAATACAGTAAAACAAAAGAAAGACAACGAGCGCAAAATTTGAATGCAAAATCGTCCAATGTTTTCATTAAATGAGCATATGATATATGAAATTACAACCCTTGACAAATGGACCATTGTGCCTCGGGTAAGGCATATGGCTTTAAATTCATTGTTTTAACAGAAATTATAAAGACAAACTTATTAAAGTAATAAAAATAGGAAATAGCAATTACTCCTGGCTGAAGGAGATTGAGATGAAGTATGTGGCCTACAAGTTGTTAAGTCCACTGTCAACAGTTTGGAATATCCAGTCATCCAAGTCACTGTCAATCTCAGTGTCTTCCAGAGCATTGACTTCATTGTTGCTAATATGGAGGGGTGGTCTTCCAGCATGAACACATAAAACCTCTTTCTGAGCCTTTGAAGTAAAACCCAACCAAAATTTGTCATATTTGTAGGGGATGTCAGGAAGTTGTCCCTAGATAGTGCAACCTCCATCTTCTACAACAGCCTTAGCATCCTTCAGAGAGGCCATTCTTGGTGTGCCCTTAGAGATTTCAGGAGTAGCAGGAGTAGCGACAACAACCATTGGAGGGATTACCTCAAATGTATGGCATGGGGTTTCAATGAATTCACCATTCATTTCAACATATTTGAAAGAATTCAAATGACTGACCATATATTCTTCCTTTCCACAGGCTGTGACAACCTTCCCTCTCACTGGGTATTTCAGCATTTGATGTAATATAGAGGTAATCGTGCCTGCCCCATGAATCCATGGGCGTCCGAGCAAGCAAGAATAGGCTGAGAGGATATCCATTACATAAAAGGTTGAATTGAAGACTTGAGATCCCACCTTGATCGGAAGATCAACCTCTCCATGGACCATCCTCTTGGAACCATTAAAGGTTCTTACCACAATATCATTGAGTTTCAACACCAACCCTTCACAGTCCAATATATCCAAAGCACCTTTGGGTAAAACATTAAGGGTGGACCCGATATCTACTAACACATGCACCAGAGTGGTGCCTTTGCATTCAATAGACATGTGGAGAGCCTTGTTGTGATTCTTCCCCGACAGAGTTAAATCTGCATCAGAAATTCCCAAACCATTATCAACAGTTAGGCTTGCAACACAATTCTCAAATTAATCAGCGGTAGTTTCTTGTGATACATGGGCATTCTTCAGGAATTTCAACAAATCTTAGGCATGTGCTTCAGAGCATAATAACAAGGACAACATGGATATCTTTGAGGATGTCTTCCCCAATTTCTCAACTATTTTGTAATCACTTTTCGAGATGATCTTCAGGATTTCTTCCATATCTTGTCTAGATAGGTCTTCAATTGTCACTTTTTATGAGGGTGCCTCCATCAAGGCAGGCTCAGTAAATTTCTCCTTACCTCGGGTATCAACAGTTGGTCTAGTAGCAGGAATATGAACAGGTGTTGTAGTAGTTTTTGGAGGAGAGATCTCCAGAGAGAAAATCCTTCCCGTCCTAGTGACCTTACTAGTTTCAACAATGTTTGTAATTTCAATATCTTAATTTTCAGTAATCCATGGATCTTGCTTGACACCATGATAATAAACTTCTGCCACATATCTCCAAGGCACAACTTTGTCGGAGGAATAGGGGATTGGCCCCGGTGTAGTAATGATCAGGGGAGCCACTCTTGGCTCAGCAGGAATCCTTATAGGGCCTTTAGAGGTGATCCTAATAAGAGTGTTTGAAATGGTGATTATGGCAACGTCTTCAAGTCTCAAATCTTGAGATATACTCTCAGGCAAACTTTTCATGGACGGAGTTTTCTCAAACAGAATTTCATGGCCATCAATCAGGCGTTGAATACCTTTCTTCAGCCACATACAACCATTAGTTTGAGAAGCACAATGGTAACAATTTTCAAAGAAGCCCGGAAATAAACCAACTCTTAACAAATTCTTCTTAACAGTCATCAAGGGAGTAGTCAAATCACTGATGGAGGAGACATAAGAAACATCATCAATGGCATTGACACCTTTACCATGACTGGGCATGGGAGCGGTAATCACATTAGGGTTTTGTGGAGGGTCAAACTTAATCACTTTGTTATCAATCAAATCTTGGACCTTGTTTTTCAATGCCTAACAGTTGTTGGTGTCATGTCCGAGACTATTTGAATGATAGGCGCATTTCACATTCGGGTTATATTTGGGAGAGGCAGTATTGGGATTTGGAGGAGGATCTCGCAGCGTTACCAAATCTGCCTTCAATAGATGTTGTAGAGCTTGAGACAGTGGCATGTTAATCCTAGTGAATTGCCTCCTCGGGGCGTCTGGCCTTTGTTGATTTTTTGATTGTTGTGGTCGTTGAACTGGGGTTGGGTTTGAAATCAATACAGCTCCTACTGACTGATGATGATCACTCTTGATACAGCTTTGTTGTCCATAAGCAGCGTTAGTTTCCTTCTTACCAACAAATGGTTTCTTTACAACACTAGAGGTGGAGGCCATGGGGATCTTCCAACTTTTGATGCCCTTTCAACTTGTTCGCCAATCAAAATCAATTCAGTAAAACCTGATGAAGAACTCCCAATCAATAAGTTAAAGAATAGACTAGTCAAGGTGCCCATAAACATGTCCATTAATTCTGTCAGTCAATGGGGGTTGCACCCTTCCATCCAGGTCCCTCCACTTTTGAGCATACTCTTTAAAACCTCATTTTAAACCCATAGTCATATTCTACAACTGCACACAAGTTAGTGCTACATCGGCATTGTATTGGTATTGTCTGTAGAAGGCAGTAGCTAGATCCTCCCATGTGTGGATATTAGTCCCCTCTAGTTGATAGAACCACTCCAACTGTGTCCCAGATAAGACCTCATTTTCATCTTTGGACATGAGACCCCATCGTATTTGGCGAAGACAGGAAATTTGAATTTGTGGGGAGTGACCACCCCAGGGACCAAACCCAAGTCTCCAAAGTCTAAACCAAGCACAATTTGGATCTCCACAACCTTAAGTCGGTCTTCCAATTGTTTGTATTTCTCATCCTCCGGTGGATACTGCTCTTCGGAATAGTCTTCGTCCTCAGTAATATGGTTATTTCCACCCCCAGCTCTGGTGCTTCTAACATCCTCATCTTAATTGTCTTCTTCCTCAGAAGAAGCCTCTTTTATTTGACCCACTCGGGCGGGCCCCTTGAACCTTCTTCCCATGTTGAGGATGATGGCCCGTTTCTTAGTCTTCTTTTTGGTGGCAAGGAGTGTCATCATTTCTTAATTTCCTTTAGCTAGGTTGAGGAGAGTCTCTTGGAACTGTGTGTGTTGAGTTTGCAGATCTTTGATGGTTTTCTCTAGAGCCATCTTATACTGAAATAAACAGTAAAAAGATGAGGAAAATTGTATCGAAATACCTGCTTATGATATGATGCATGCTATGTGGATGCAATGTTTTCAAGGACCTCGAGAGATTTAAATTTTCTAGCTGTAATATGGTGGGAGAACTGACTTGGGTATTTTGTGTTTTATCGCAATTGTTGCAGATAGCAAGATTCGCCACCGACTTTTCTTTTATCCAATAAAGGAAAGGGTGAAAAGAACATGAAAGACATTTTGAGAATTTTCTTGAGTTCGGGGGGTAGGTTATGAAAAGATAAGGTGTTAGCATTCTTTTCATCCGTAGTTATCTATAGGCTCTTAGTTACTAGCTCACTTTTGAAATGCTTTGTAAAATGTATTTGTGATTTGTTTTGAAATTATTTTTGAAAAGTGCTTTTGTTTAGGCGAACTTTGTAACAATTCTCATCTCTATAATAATCTATATAAAGTGTTGACTTTTGAAAATATTTCATGAAAGTGTTGGTGTGTTTGAAAGATGTTTTGAAATGATTGTAAACAAGCAACTACAAACGTTCAACCTACTCAAAAAGTCTTTGTTCTTTTCCTCCTCCTTTAGATAGTGTTGTCTTATCATTAGTTAACAAGAAACCTTATCATTGGATGTGAAGGGACAAGCGTGGGTCATCGTACAGTCATAGAAGGCAACATTGTAGGATACCTTAGCAATTTGTCGTAAGGGTCTAAGATCGTTTACCGAAGGCAACATTGTAGGGTCATCGAGGGACTATGATCTTGTAATCAATGGTCTTTGCTAAAGTATCCCACGTTCGAGGGACATGACTGTTTTATTCTAAGGCAACAAGTATGGGTTAACCCTAGAAGTGCAAGTGTGTGAAGTGTATTGTTTTCATGTAATTTGTCTTGAATTAAGGTTGTCTATTATTCAGTTTTATATCTTTCCATACAAACCCTAATTATTAGCAATAATATTGAAAGCGATAAATTGCAGAAATTTAAAGTCCTACGCTATTACAGTATTTTAGGGGATGGGGATACAAATTACAAATGGGGATGAAAGAAATTAAAACCTAATTACTATTACAACCAAATAGAATGATTCAAAATAAAATGTACAAGAATATAAAGATAGTATACAAGAAAAGAAAATTGTTTTTCATGGTTTTTTTTTTTTTGTGAAAAGTTATAACCTAATTAGTTAAACTAAAATGAATGGAAAGAAGTTAATTAATTAAACTCTTAAATTCTAAGTTAAATCAATTAAAAATAAAATTAAAATAAAACTAAGTCTAAATTAATTTAATTAAGAAAATAAATTAAATTTGTTAAGAAAACATTTTTTAGGGTTTTAAGTTTAAGGAAAATAAAAAAATAGAAATAAAATAAAAATTAGTCTAAGTATTTAAAAAATTTTTTTTTGTATTTTTTGATTAAAAATAATAAAAACAATTAGAAAATAAAAAATAAAATAAAATAAAAATATAATAATTAGAAGTCAGGGGGTCTAAAAAGTAGTGAGGGAGGTTTGATAGAAAAAAGCTTTTCATGTTAGTCCCAAAAGGTTTTTTGTGAAATCAGAAAATAAACAAACAAAAATATAAAAAGGTAGTTGGGCCTGCATGGTGTAGCAAACAGGGGGATGGTGATGACAAAAATGAAGCAGTCTCATTCAGGGGAGGCCAAAACGCGCTGTCAAACAAAAAAGAATCAAAACAATATAAAATAATAATAAAATGGACGCTGGGGCTCGAACCCAGGTCCTAAAGGTGAAAGGTGCACGCTTTAACCATTGGGGTGGTGATACATCCGTTAAATTATGCACAACCAACATATTATATTTTAAACACGCTCCTGATTGTATCATCTTCTTCCTCTCGCCATCTTCTTCATCACCATTTTTGAATTTGTAACTTCTTGAAAATGGAATTCGTGTTTTGAGTTTGAGCTTGCTTCAAGGTGCTACAATGACCTGGTCAGCTTCCTTGGACCTCTAGGAAGCTAATGCAATGCTTAGCTTGAGTTGAGAGTGGCTGAAATGTTCTAGAGAAGTCAACCTGCAAGCAACTATTTTTCAAAATAGAGTATGAGGAAAATGGTGTTACAGTTGGGAAACAAGGATAGGGATGAGTTGTATTTGATGTAAGGAAGCTTTGAAAATTATTGAGGGAAAACGCACAATGAAAATGGAAGATACAAGTTCAAGGTCAGAATCTACACAAAAATGGAGTTTGTGTGTAATTTCTTGCTAGAGGGAGTTTGGGAGAGTTTCACGGGTTGTTAATTCGTGTCACAGGCTTGTAAACAATGCCTCAATTTATAGGAAAAGGTTTGAGAGCTTGAGGTGATAAGAAGTACAAGATCACATGTTTTGGGATTTTAACTTGTTTTTGAAGTAACCTTGACAAACATTGTTCCAATGCATAGTACAAAGCTTGTAGAGTGGTTGAGCACTTTAAGCATGCATTTTCTGATCTTATAGGTTTAGTTTGTGCAAAAGGAACAAGTTATAAGCTCAAGACAAGTTAACTTTGTGCATAAAGCTTGCTTTACAAGAATAACAATGGTACCTTTCTTCCCAAAATGGCAATGTAGCTTGGAGAATGGATTAATTTCTTAGACAATGGCTCAATATGTTGTGAGAACATTAAATTAAGGAGTGAAACACAAGTTATAAGCCTGCAAAGTGATATTATATAGCATAGGTTTGAGATTTGGTTGAATGTTCATCATTAAAATGACCTAAAAAATCAAGAATGAAACCTCAACTTCTTCTCTTTGATTCTCTTTGCTCAAGCATGATCCATTCAAGTTCTTGGACATTTTTTAAATCTTGAAAAAATTTCTACAACTTTCATGTTGACCATTTTGACAAAATGATCTTGGAGCTTGGTGAAAGTTGGCCAAGAAGTTAGGTCAAAAATCTGCCTAAACTAGGTGAAAATTTCTCTAAGTGTTTAAGAAAAAGTGCATGACTTCATGGGCTTATAACTCAAAATCTAAGCATTATTTGGATATGAGCCCTCTAATACAAAGTTGTAGATCTCATCAAGATTTACAACTTTCATGTTGAAAGTTTCCTTTGAATCATCTAGCATCTTGGTGAAAAAAATGGCATGAAGTAGTGAAATTATCATGTACAAAAACACTTAGAAAAATTTCTAAGTTTTGAAAAGTTTGAATTTTCAAATTGACTTTTAACTTTATTGATTTCTTGATGATCAAGCTTCATATTTTGAATTTCTTGATGAATTGTGATCTTTGAAACTCAAATCTTGACCAAAAATTCAAAGTTTGACTTTTGGTGTATCAGTTAACTTTTCATCAATTAACCAAAAATTCAACTTTTAATCCATTGCTTTTGAAAGATGATTTGAGCCATGAGATTAGGCTAACATTTTGTATTTGAATCTTTGAGATTATGCTTCAAGCTATTGGATCATGTATCAGGTCAAAAAGTCAATGGTCAGTCAATTACAGTCAAAACCCTAATTTTGACCATTTTGCCCTTTTGGTAAATTGAGTGCTTTTCTTGAGGAATTGTGATCAATAATTGATCAAATGATGAATAGGACCTTAAAATGTTGGTGTTGGCCAAAAATCATGAAGTTTGACTGTAGGTTGACCACAGTTGACTTTTTTACCCAATACAGTTGATTTTCAATCATCTGAGCAATTAATTGAGCAAATTTGTGATACAAGACTTGAAACTTGGCATGAGTATTCTTGGAGGTCTATAATGATCCATGAATGTAATTTGAGGAATTAGAAGTCCAATTTTCCTTGTGAAAATCAAAACCTAATTTGAGGCAGCAATGTTTAGGAGGTGGTTTGACCTAGTCAACACTTGTGCAAACTTGAGCCATTGGAGATCTTGTGAGAAATGTCTTGAGAAAAGAGAGGGAAAATTTTGGGATACAACAGCTGCCCCTGTTCAATCTTCTTAAAACTGAAAAGTTAGATTGGCAGGTTCGCCATTCGTTGACTTGAAGGTGGAAGATGATTGAACACTAGAGTGCCCAGAAATTTGCACTCGTTGATGCACGAAGTAATGTGTTGGTTGATTGTATCGGGAATGAGCTTAAAGATGCCATTTATGAAGGAAATAAAGAGTTTTCATAGATGGGCTTGTAGATGCCATCCAAAGATAATTGATTTACTTTAATTGGGAGAAGTGTCATAATAAATCTTGGGATGATTTAAAACTAAACTAGAGAAGTGTTTTTGTCTTTAGCCGAATGAAGTATCAGAACTTAATCTGAGCCGGAGAGAGATCCCCTGAAAGAGGTATCATAGCTTAATCTAAGCCAAAAGATGCCTATGTCTAAAAGCAGTATCAGAAATTAATCTGATCCAGAGGAGGTCTTTATGTCTTCAACAGAACGAAGTATCAGAACTTAATCTGAGTCGGAGAAAGGTCTACTGAAGGAGGTATAAGAACTTAATCTAAGCCAGCAGATAATCTTGATGTCTTTAACCGAATGAAGTATCAAAACTTAATCTGAGCTGGAGAAAGGTCTAGTGAAGGAGGTGTCAGAACTTTATCTAAGTCACCGGATAATCTTTATGTCTTTAACCGAATGAAGTATCCGAACTTAATCTGAGCCGGAGAGAGGTCCCCTGAAAGAGGTATCCAAACTTAATATGAGCCAGAAGATGCCTATGTTTGAAAGAACTATCATAAATTAATCTAATCCAGAGGAGGTCTTTATGTCTTTAACCGAACAAAGTATCAGAACTTAATTTGAGCCGGAGAAAGGTCTACTGAAGGAGGTGTCAGAACTTAATCTGAGCCAACAAATAATATTTTTGTCTTTAATCGAACAAAGTATCAGAACTTAATCTGAGCCGGAGAAATGTCTACTGAAGGAGGTATCAGAACTTAATTTGAGCCAGCAGATAATCTTGATGTCTTTAACCGAATGAAGTATCAAAACTTAAACTGAGCCGGAGAGAGATCCCCTGAAAGAGGTATCAAAACTTAATCTAAGCCAGAAGATGCCTATGTCTGAATGCAGTATCAGAAATTAATCTGAGACAGAGGAGGTCTTTATGTCTTCAACCGAACAAAGTATCAAAACTTAATGAGCTGGAGAAAGTTCTACTGAATGAGGTATCAGAACTTAATCTGAGCCAATAGATAATCTTGATGTCTTTAATTGAACAAAGTATCAGAACTTATTATGAGCCGGAGAAAGGTCTACTGAAGGAGGTACCAGAACTTAATCTGATCCAACAAATAATCTTGATGTCTTTAACAGAACGGAGTATCAGAACTTAATCTGAGCCAGAAGATGCCTATGTTTGAAAGTAGTATCAAAAATTAATATGAGCCAAAGGAGGTCTTTATGTCTTCAACTGAATGAAGTATCTGAACTTAATCCGAGCCGGAGAAAGGTCTACTAAATGAGGTATTAGAACTTAAACTGGGCCAGAAGATAATCTTGATGTCTTTAATCGAACGAAGTATCAGAACTTAATCTGAGCCAGAGAAAGGTCTACTAAAGGAGGTATCGGAACTTAATCTGAGCCAGTAGATAATCTTGATGTCTTCAACCGATAAAAGTATCAGAACTTAATCTGAGCCGGAGAGAGATCCCTCGAAATAGGTATCAGAACTTAATCTAAGCCAGAAGATGCCTATGTCTGAAAGCAGTATCAGAAATTAATCTGAGCCAGAGGAGGTCATTATTTCTTCAACCAAAAGGAGTATCAGAACTTAATCTGAGACGGAGAAAGGTCTACTGAATGAGGTATCAGAACTTAATCTGAGCCAGCAGATAATCTTGATGTCTTTAACCGAACGAAGTATCATAACTTAATCTGAGCCGAAGAAAGGTCTACTGAAGGAGGTATCAAAACTTAATCTGAGCCAGCAAATAATCTTGATGTATCTGAAGATCTTTCCTGAAATTGGTAAAGAATTAGTTGCATGACGATGCATCCATTGCGTAATGATGTTCTCAAAATAAATGAGATTGTTCTATATGTTTAGTATGCATATGTCATGATGCATGAATGTTGTTGAAATATATCTTTGTTTAAGAAGATAAATCCCTGACTACTGCAAGAGATTTTTGGGAAGCTAAATCCCGGACTACTGTTGGAGACAAATAGTATACTAATCTTCAAACTTACCTAGAGTACTTTCACTGGGAATTCCTGTATGTCTTTTGAGGAAACTCTGTAGGGAGTGTTGTTTTCTTCTTGGGGAGTAGAGTTTAGGAACCTTAGTTGTGCATTGCTCTACTAGGGAATTTTAATTCTCATACATCCTGACTGAGGATAAAAGAGATGATTAGACTTCTGATTATCTGGGGAGGACGAAGTTAACTGGTATCTGGTCGGGTTCCATGATTTTTAGTAACTTTCTTGGGATAGTATCAACTTTACTGGAGAAGAGGAATTTTGTCAATGAGTGGTCTGAGGAATATACTCAAAGTGGGGAGGTTATAGTCTGTTGGGGAAGTAAACCCTATTGAGGAAGGCATACTGATGACCTTACTGGGGAAGGATTTTGCAAGTGTTTATCTTTCAGTTTTGGAAGTCCAAACTTGGTTGGGTAAGAGAATTTCTAGGGAATATGTCAATTGGAAACTCTGGATAGAGAATGTATCAATTCACTCTTTGGGGATAATCTCATTGAAGTGACTCTGTGGGGATATCCCAAATCCTTAAGTAAATGTTTATTACTGTTCTTGTGCGTACATTTGTTAACAGTTAATCATGTTCATATGCATATTTTTGTACCCCAAAATTTTCCCTCTCTTTTCTCAAAACATTTTTCACAAGATCTTCAATGGCTCAAAATTGCACAAGTGTTGACTAGGTCAAACCATCTCCTAAACACTGATGTCTCAAATTAGGGTTTTGATTTTCACAAGGATAATTGGACTTATAATGTCTCAAATGACCTTCATGGATCATTATAGACCTCCAAGAATACTCATGTCAGGTTTCAAGTCTTGAATCACAATTTTGCTCAGTCAATTGACTAGATGATTAAAAATCAAGTGTATTGGGTAAAAATTCAACTATGGTCAACCTACAGTTAAACTTCATGATTTTTGGCCAACATAAACATTTTGAAGTCCTATTCATGATTAGATCAAGTATTTATCACAATCCCTCAAGAAAAGCACTCAATTTACCAAAAGGGCAAAATGGTCAAAATTAGGATTTTGACTATAATTGACTGATCAATGACTTTTAACCTAGTACGTGATCTAATGGCTTGAAGCATATTCTAAAGGATTCAAGTACAACATGTTGACCTAATTTCATGGTTCAAAACATTCCTCAAGATCAATAGATTGATAGTTGAAATTTGATCAACTGATGAAAAGTCAACTAATACACAAAAAGTCAAACTTTGGCTTTTTTGGTCAAAATTCAATTTCAAAGATCACAATTCATCAAGATATTCAAAAATATGAAGCTTGATCATCAAGAAATCATGAAATTCAAAAGTCAATGTGAAAATTCAAAATTTTCAAGACTTGGAAATTTTTTCTAAGTGTTTTTATACATGATAATTTCATTACTTCATGCCAATCTTTCACCAAGATGCAAGATGATTCAAAGAAAACCTTCAACATGAAATTTGTAGATCTCAATGAGATATACAACTTTTATTTGTTGATAAAGTCCTAGAAGTTCTTGGATTTTGAGTTATAAATTCCTAAAGTCATGACATTTTTCATAAAACACTTAGAGAAATTTTCAACAAACTTTGGTCAGTTTTTTATCTCAACTTCTTGGCCAATTTTCATCAGGTTCCAATTTGATTTATCCAAAAATGGTCAACATGAAAGTTGTATACAATGTTTCAAGCTTTCCAAAACATCCAAGAGCATGAACTTATCATACTTGAGCTAGGAGATTCAAAGGCATGAAGTTGGGCATCCATTCTTGAATTACTAGTCATTTTTATGAAGAACACATAATATAATCTTCACGTTGTGCTATATAATCTTACTTTGCAGGCCTTCTAACTTGCAAATCTCACTGTAATTAATTGTTTACACAAACTTTTGAGCTATGATCCAAGTGGTTAAGATATTATCCAATCCATTTTGGCATTTATGGCACAAAGGCATCATTGCCATTCACATAAAGCATGTTTTATACAAAGTCATCTCTCATTGAGCCTCTCAAATGTTTTTTGTGCAAACATAATGTCAAATCAAGAAGCAACATGACTAAAAAATCCTAGCCACTTCAGATCCATTTTGTACCATGCATTGGGACATCAAATTTCATATAACTTGGTTGTTTCATCCCAACCAAACCATAATTCCACAGCTTGTGAAACAAACTCTCTCATCCTCTTAAACCTTCTTTATAAATAAACAGGCCATTTGAAAGCTATAAGCCTGAATTTTTTGTTGTGTAGACAAGTTTCTCAAAACCCCTCATACTCTCAAAGAAACATAAATATCCATAAAACCTCCACTCTTGATCTTTGAAGTACAAATCTTTGAACCTCTCACACCTTGCAAGTTTTTTCCAAACAAACCATTCAAACACTCCACATACATCATATAGGAGTTGTTCAAACACGAGAACAACTTTTGTTACATCATCATCATCATTTTCCAAGCCCAAAAACAACCACCTGCAACTTGACTTCTCCAACTCTAAATCAAAACACGAATTTCAGTTTCAAGGTATGTTTTTTTGACTTTGAACTCTTCATACAAGCATCATTAGTGGTTCATTTGTGAAGATAAAATGTAGATATCATAGCCCTGGAGCTAACTATATGCTTACTTTTCATTTTCACTAACCATGTGTTGAGAACTTACTTATATATGTGACAAAACAATGTTAGAAGTAAAAAACAGGTTATGAGTCGATATAAGGCATTATGCATCAATGCATACTGTTATCAAGACATGTTACAGAGAGACATAATATGTATGATTCGATGCAAAACACGAATGTATCGATGCAACCAAGAAATGAGTCGATGCAAACCATTATGTATCGACTCATACTGAGTTGGTTTTGACTTTCAAGAATAAGAAATGATATGTATTGATGCATAAGTGCATGCGTCAATGCATAAAACTTTCCGTATCAATTCATAAGTGCATGCGCTAATGCATAAAAGTTTTCGTATCAATGCATAAGTGCATGTGTCAATACATAAAAGTTTTTTTTAAAACAATTTTCCTTTTTTTACATTATATTTATATTTCTTTATATTTTTATTGTTATTAATTATTCAATATGGTTGTAATAGTAATTAGGTTTTAATTGCTTTCATTCCCCATTTGCAAATTTGTATCCCTCATCCCCTAAAGTATTGTAATAACGTAGGACATTTAATTTCCGCAATTTATCGCTTTCCATATTATTGTTAATAATTAGGGTGTGTATGGAAAGATAAAATCAATATTAGAGAACCCTAATCTTAAGACAAGAATGCATGAAAACAAAACACAATTCACACATGAACCTCTAGGGTAACCCACACTTGTTGCCTTAAAATAAAACAGTCATGTCCCTCGAACGTGGGATACTTTTGCAATGACCCTCGAATACAAGATCATAGTCCCTTAATGACCCTTCAAATGTTTCCTTCATAAATGATTTTAGACCCTTACAAAAATTGCTAAGGTATCCTACAATGTAGCCTTCTATGACTGTACAACGACCCACACCCGTCCCTTCACATCCAATGATAGGGCTTCTTACCAATCAATGGTAAGATAGAAATATCTAAATGAGGAGGAATAGAACTAAGACTTTTTGAGTAGGTATAACTTTCATAGTTTCTTGCTCACAACCATTTTCAAAACATCTTTCAAACACACCAACACTTTCAAATGAAATATTTTCAAAAGTCAACACTTTGTATGCATTCTTATAGAGACGAGAATCATTACAAAGTTCGCCTAAAAAAAGGCACTTTTCAAAAATACTTTCAAACCATCACAAAACACATTTCAAATAAAGCATTTTCAAAGTTAGCTAGCAACTAAGAGCCCGTAGATAACTACGGAAGAAAAGGGTGCTAACACCTTCTCTTTTCATAACCTACCCTCCGAACTCAAGAAAATATCTCAAAATCTCTTTCCTATTATTTTCACCCTTTCCTTTATTGGATAAAATAAAATCCGGTGGCGAATCTTGCTATCCGCAAAAATTACGATAAAACACAAAACACCCAAGTCAGTTCTCACACTGTATCACAGAACTGGCGACTCTGCTGGGGAGTAACTTAAAAAAGTGGGGTTACCTTAGAGAATAGATCACTTTTAAATGCTTTCATTTGTTTGACTTGTTTGCTTTATATTTTCAGGCCTATGTTTGGGTTTCTTGTATAGATCCTCTACCCGGATCTGGGAACAGCTAAGTAGCAATAGATTATGGAGAGTGTACGACATAAATCGATATGGTTGAAATAATAGCTATGTTAGTGTGACATATTTGTTGGTATCAGTATCCCTTGTGTTGAATCGAGGAGAATACGGGGCCGTTGTGTGATGTAATGAAGCACTAATTGACCGTAGAACCTTTAATTGAACAAATTGGCCATTAGAAAGTAGTGAGATAGTTGGTTTCGGTGGTAAGCTAAAAATTGGTTGATACTCGATACTAAGATCATTGAGATCATACTTTTGGGATATTTTGGCCGCAACAAAAGATTGATTATGATGAGACAATGCCTAACGAAGGAAGATCAATGATATTGAGATTCCCTAGAACCCGATTACTTTGTAGGACAGGTTGAACTAACTAAACTTCAAGAGGGTAATTACTTATGAACTCCATGCAAGCCTAAACCTAAGGATTCTTTTTCTTTTCTTGTATATGTTTATTTGCACATAACATCATGACATCATACCATAGTATTTTCAAATAACCATTTCAAGGATCTCAAGGGTTTGTGATGCAAGGTTATATTGAATCAGACGTCTATCACGGGGTAAGAGGATTTATTTTCCTATAGCCAAATGCTGTCAAAAAGCCAAAGAGTCAAGGGCTATGACCCACTTGACATGGTAAGCTTGATTCTCGTAGAAGGGAATTCAATGATATGAAGTTCTCCAATCAAAGTTGTGATCAAAATTCAACTTCTGACATTTTCTTGTGTTTACCCCACGAGATCCTTGAAAACATTGCATCCACATACCATGCATCATATCATGACAGGTTTTCCCCATACAGGTTTTCTCATCCACTTACTGTTTATTTCAGTAAAAATGGCTCTCGAGCAGACTGTCCAAGATCTTCAGACCCAAAATGATCAGCTTCAAGATTTGTTCCTAAACTTGTCCAAGGGGAAAGAAGAAGTGAAAGCACTTATCATTGAGATCATGACCAATAACAATCCTGAAGACAACGAGGGGGGTCAGATGAGACAATTGCAAGCAGAGATAGCAACAATGAGAATCCAGATGTTGGGACATATGGCTCTTATCTAAAACTTAGCTCGGGGACAAAACAGTTCAAAATTCTTATCAACAAGCTTCATCAAGACGGATGCAACCGTATGAAACAAACAATTAAGATTGGGGATCAAGTCATTAATCAGTCCCGGATAAGACAAGAAGTTGGTTTGTTCGAGAGAACACCTTTCAAAATGGATACTACACCGTGAATCCAACAATGACCTCGCCAACAACGACATGGTAGTCAACGTAAGCAAGATACGCCCAAAAGACAATTTACCAAGATCAACATGTCCTTGGCTCAAGCATTGCATCATATGTTAGAGGCCAAGCTGGTTACATTGAAGGAGCCTCCTCAAAACCTAATATTACTTCTCCCTGTTACAAACATGAAGAAAGGTGTGCATACCACTACAACAGTCATGGACATGACACTAACCATTGTTAGGCGTTGAAAAACAAGATTCAAGACTCGGTCGACGAAGAAGTATTAGAATTTACACAAGATGGTCAAGTTGAGTTTTTCTGTCACCCCTCAAAGGCACACCATCTGAAGCAACAAGTTTAAGCGGAGAAATTTTTGTTCATTCGAATTTTTAGTTGTAATTTATTTGTTTGCTTAAACATTTATCTTTATGTCACACTTTAGTTGTCCTCACTAATGCATTTCATATGTTTGTCTTGATTTAATCCATTCATTTTCACTATATTAAAATTATGCTTTTACCTCTTTTTGTATGATATTTAACTCTCGACTACAAGTTGTAAGCCTTTAGAGGGAGGATGACGAAAATAATACCATAATCTCATATAATATGCTTTTGGACCGACCCTTCTAACGATGTACATGCGTTGTTTCAAACCATAAACAATGGAGTTATAAGGAAGATAATCCCTAGTCAACCCCTTTGAGCCAAAGAAGTAGGAGTTTTTCTTTTTCGCACAAACTAAAACCTTTAATCCGAACCTGGGGCAGGGTAGTTTCTCAGTTAATTCAAACACACATTCAGTCGCAAGCTGTCACTTCATGAACAAAAAGACAGTGATGGTTTCCCCGTAAAATAAGCAGTCATTATCTCTAAAAAAGAAAGCCCACTGAGTCAAAACCTATGAAGGAGACTTAAAAAACTGGGGCGTCCTGCTGGCTGTAATCTCAAAACAAAAATAGTCAGGAAAAAATTAGGGATAATAAGTCAAAAAATAGGTCGTTAAAAATCCTCGACAACATGAAAAATGTTATAAAAATGATTGCATTCTTAAATAAACTTCTAGTATATGAACCATCACCTAAAAAACATTCCAGACTCAATTGGAATCCAAACGCGCAATTAATTGAGTATAGGGTTGAAGAACATCATGAAGAACGGGTCGGGTACAAATAAACTTTAAGCCTTATGCTTTGTTTCTTAAATCGTGAACCAGGCCACATTATAACCCTTTAAAAGTCCTAACTGAAGCATGGGTTAGTTTGAAAACATATTGTTACAAAAGGTATCCTGACTCTTGAAAGGCTTACTATAAATCCCGTGTTGAATTCATATTCTTACAAAATTCTTTGATTTGCTAAAAGTTCATTTTCAAAAACATCAAGACAAACATAAACTTTGCATTGTTTGAATACCATTGTTTGCATATGGCCAATTGGTCGACAACAGAAAAATTTGCACGGCGAATATCCAATGAATGGAAATTTTCTCAAGAAACAGAATCATTTCAAATGGGGAAGACACTTCCAATGAAAAATCTCCCATAATAAAGGGAGCATGACAACAGCCAAGTCAATGTTCCAAGAAATCTCTCATAAATTCCTGAATAGCCAGGGGCTGGTCTCCACCGAAATCACTTAGGGAATTGAACATGAATTCCAATAAAGGGTCACATATGACCAAGCAAATATTTTCTGGCATTTCTACAACACTTACTACCATAGATAGTGACAATTCTCCACACCCTATTGTAGCGGTAAGATCAATGAAGTCGCCACTGAGTATTTATTTATTCCATATGAAAGGGAAAGGAAAATCATCGAAGAAAAACCTAAAGGGGGAAATCAAGGTCTTGTAACCGAGAGATTGGGTAAGGGAGTCGATTACGCGAGGGGAAGGTATTAGTACCCCACACGTCCATAATACTCTACGGGATCCACTCTCGTTATTCTAATCAAAGGGTGTGTTCAATCTAATGCTTAAGGGTTATAAACTAAGAGAGAATGCATGCAAAGAAAATACGGGGAAAAGAAGGAAATATTTACAAATTTTTGCTCGGCTGAGCCCCGTGACCAGATGCCTACGTATCCCTTTTAAGGAATCAGAGCGTCGTATTTCGGCTTATATATTTTGTTTGTTTGTATTTTTTAAATGAACAATGTTGCATTCGATCATTCCATCGTTGTTTGACCTTAAGGGACTTATGACCTGTAGTGGAAAGGAGCTAACATGTTCTTAGAAGAGAAAAGCCGAATGGAGAAAAGAGATGGATTGGTTGGTATTTTTTACCATGAAATGAATTTTTTGTATGCTTAGCATTTCTTATATATTTGCCAAGAAAAAGAAGTTTTAATTTTAAATGCAATTATACAAAAATGGGAAGAAAACATCTAAGGGAGACTAACCTATCTCTAACCTAATGTTATCATACAATGAGGGACCCTATCTAAGTTAGCATGCCAAAGAAAGTCTAACAAACTGTCCTATAGGGAACATGCACTGAGAGCGAAGTTGTGATCTCAATTTCTAAATTGAGTGACTCATCGATCAACAAGAAATAAAGGAAAGCGATAAAATCCTATAGGGAGCATGCACTGAGAGCGAAGTCGTGATCTCAATTTCAAAATTGAGTGACTGATCGATCAACAAGAAAGAAAGTAAACACAAGTACAACACATATAAAAAATGAAGTGCAGAATGCCTGCTACAGGTCTTTAAACAGCGACTTCGAGCACACGCTCTTTATTTCCTACTTCTCATGATATCTAGAAAAGCGATAAATGCGGAAATATAACTTGGAAGCAGTATAATACCAAACGAAAAATGATGTCTGCAAAAAAGCGCAACCAAAGTAAAGAAACCAGAGATACTTCACGCGAGCTGACATTAACAAACAAACAGTCAGAGATCAAATCTTTGGAATAGGTGTCGAAACTTTGTCGATGTGAAAATAAATCATAATCGGAATCCAAAACACATCCGCATATCCTGCATAAAACTCGAATCTCAACAAGAAATGGTGAATTCACAAATTTCTAGTAACAAAATGATTACTAACATAATTGATAATAGAAAATTCTAAACAAACTTCTACAAAAGAAACTCTACAAAATTCCACTATTTTTTTATTATTTTTATTATGGGCAAAAAAAACTATAAAAAAAACTAGAGAATTATTTCTAACAAAAACTAACAAGTCCTATCGATTTTTGTAATTTTTTATCAATAATCTATAGTAAAAAGATAAGAAAAATATCATGGAAATTTAAGGAGAACGTTAAGCTCAAAGGGGGTGTCAAACCATGGGTATATCCAAAAAATGGGCACTAGGCCCATGCTGGCAGAGTCCACATATTTGTTTTGGTTCAAACCCCTCAAATCTCCAAAAAGTTGTAGCGGGCTAGGCATGAGGGTATGGTTAGGCCCACTGAGAATGAATCCAACAAGCCTTTTTTGTGCATGATCCAACAGCTACCCAAAAAACATGATCATGGGCCTGAGGGAGAGAGATTTACGATCCACTCTTGATCCAATTTGGCTAGTGTTTAGAATGTGTTTGTGACTCTTCAACTTTCTTCGTGCAAGAATTCTCCTCACCTCTCTCGCGATTTCTGGTGAGAAAACTCACCGATAGTGCCTCCGCCTCGAATCAATCAATCACATCGAATCCTTGAACCTCTAATGCAGAGCCAACCTCAAATCTTACCCTAGACCCGATATTTGTGTTAGATTAAGGTGGAAATCCATTGCTTGGCCAAGTCGAAGGTTCCGTTTGTGAACCCTAAGTTCAAACCATCGCTAATCCTAGCTGACAAACAAAGATTCGAGCCCGACACCATTCTTCTCCGATCAACACTGCATTCGTGCCAGAATTTCATGTTCGCCCTAACCACCACTCATCAACTTCATCTTCTTTCGTTTTCTAACGCTTCGAGTTTCTCTCATGGATTCCCGCTCAACCAAAATGCACTCCTCAGATATCTCACGCTCCAAGGACAAATTAAATGTTTCAGATTGAAATCAGAAGGCGATGATGATGCTACCGGTAATGTTCTTCTCAATTCTTCTTCACTTGTTCATATTTCTACCTTTCATCTGAGTCGCTGTTGTGATGATCTTGAGATCTTGATGCAGAGATGCTGACACAGTTGTGTGGTGAATTTGTAGAAGACAATGTCGATCGTTGCGAAGAGATGCTAAAGTTGTTGTAGATAAAGAATGGTTCACGGAAGATGATATGAAGATGCTAAAGATAGAGATAAATATGATGTTGAAGAATCTTGCAAGTGATGGGTCGATGAAGATACACGATGGTGCAGTATGGAGAGTGAAGTTGATAGTGATGAGGGTTGAACAATGATGAAGATGATGATATTGTTGCGCTGTGATGGAAAATGAAGCGATTACAGAGAGCTTACAGATGAAAATGATGATGGAGATTGAAACCAATCGAAGGTGCAAGATGATTGGAGGATATGTTGTGCTGTGAAGTTGCGCTTGATGCGGATTGAAGATTGAAGCATCTTGCAGAGAATTGATGAAGACGCTGATGAGGATTCAAGTGTAGAAGAGAAAATATCCAAGGTCAGTATTATGTCATCTTTTTTATCATGGATCCCTTTTTTTTTAATCTGTTCACCTCTTCTTTTGATTTTGTTCCCAATCTCCTATACCCCTTCCCTTCTGTTATGCATCTCTTGAGGATTTTGTTAGTAGGCAGTTAGGAAAGTGGTTAATTCTATTTTAAAAAAATAGTAGGCTCTCCTTTGGTTAGGAGGTTCAACTTCTCCTCCCAATTCGGTTATTTCCGTTTTCAATTAGTTAATCCTCTTTCCTCCTTTTAATCAACATAATGATTACTGAGTTCCTAAGAGAATTCACAGTTGGAAACCTAAGTTGATCAAGCAAGAGACCCAAATTATGACTGGCTTCCATTGATAAATCTCCAATGTTAAGTACCGAATCATCCCGCCTCAGCCACGAGATATTAAATACCGGTTGTTTTCCTGGATGAGAAGTGGGTTCTGTGGAACCATTAGGATCAAGTGTGTAAAGATGAATAACTACTTCAACAAACTTCAATGCCAGCAGCCTTGCTCCACCCCTTCCATTCTATTATACTTGTTGCAAGTTTGTTAGAGGTAATGAGATCTCAACCCTTGGCTTCTAAATTTCGGTTACAGATTGATGGATGAGATTCAAACTGATAGGAGTTAGTTTTTAGTTAGTGATTCTATTAGGAATTCTGTTATTTGTTATGGGCCACAATCTCTGAACCTGTTTCTATGTTGATGCAAGGCTAAGACAGTCTTAGAGAAAAACATAGCAGTACTTTAATTTTTCTTTTGAGTTTAATTCTTAAAACTGTTATTTTTGAAACTCAGGTTTTACAGTCGAGTCTGATATCGAGCAGATGGAACTACATTGAAAGCTAGCTTTGATATCGCAAGGCCGCATTTTTCTCTCACAGCTTTGTTTTTTGATTCAATACAGTAACATGCCGTAGTGATTAAGAATGTAATGAATTCCCTAACTTCGACAACTTTATTACCCTGTATTGCATTTTGCAACTTGTAACATGGCATTGTATCATCCTTTTATCTAACACATAAGTGTGATATGGTGTATATAAATAGAATATCATGCTGAGAAAACCAATTGCCTTTAATTGCAAGAGCTGAATATTATCAACCAAGAATATTGCAATGCCCCCTCCCTTTTTATTACAAGTTATAAAATGCAACTATTTGACAACCTCTCTATTAACAATAAATTCTTGAGTAATCTGAGAACATAATATAACTTCTGAAGAATAACGTTCACCATACTAGAGAACTTGAAATATAAATCCATCTGGAAAATTGCGCCAAGGTAATCACTTGAAGGGAATTTGGATGGAATTGGAATGGATGATAAGTGTCCTATACCTCAAATAATTCTCCTAAAAGGGGAATTCTCATAGAATGGGCTTGAATTCACATTGACTTTGAATGATATTTAAATCACCATCTTTGAATTCCATGCAAACCATTATATTAATTTCCTTGGAATAATCGGGACTTGAATTCATTGCTTGAACGAATCTTCAAATCACCTCCAATGAAAACTCAATCCAAATTTTCTATTCAATCGAAACCCAAGAAGCAAACCTACTTTGATTCACCGCGTGAGCATCAAGAATTATCTTGATGAAATCTTCAATCAATCAAATAGCATCACGAGGGAAGAGTAGTGCTCAATGTAGCCTTGCAGTGAGACATTAATTCAATAAACCTCCATAGAAGAATCAGTACCAAGCTCAAACAAAATGAAGAGAAATCTTGATTCTCTGGCTGAGTTAGGCCCTAATGCCTTTGTTACTTGAAAGAACCTTGATGAAGAAAAATTTGTATCTTGAGGAAACCTGATAGCGAAGACATCTATTCTGCTTGAGATCCCAAAACCCTAATCTCGTACCAAGAATGATGAGAGCTCCAGTCGAATCAACATGAAAAATGTAAGAACCTTAGTCCACAGAGAACAACACTACTGCCAAAGCTCTTCGATTTTATAACCATGGGACCAATGCTATGTGTGATATGTACAAAGCATGATGAGGGATCTTAGGGGGAAAATTAGGGTATAACAGCTTCCCTTATTTAAGTGTCTTCTATCCGGAGATACGAAGATTAAAATCTTCGTTTCGACGCGATTGAAGATACTTAAATACAAAACAATCCCTATTTTTGGCCCTAAGATTCCATGCGATGGTTATGATTATGGGTGTAACATATAAACTTCATGCAGACGGGAAAGACACACACTGGAGAAGCAACAGTAAAATCAACAAATTAACAAAGAGATTTCAACCAGGAACATAAATCTTTGGGGAACAACAGGACTCCATGGATAGAGACTTGAATCTATTGGAGATAAATCGGCTCCGCTGGGGAATAGGAGACTTGACTTTATTGAGGTAAGATCCAGAGAGGAGACAAAATAACATAAACTTAAAAACTGAATGAAAAGTAATGGATGACCACAATTAACCGATAGTTGTGAACTATCCACTCATAGAGGAGGCAGCAAAAAGAAAGTAACATCAACACAGGGGATCGGAAATCGCTAACCAGAAAAGATCAATCTTACCTAAGAATGGTAATGAACTACCCGCTTAAAAATGAAGGTGAAAAAAATAAACATAGGACAATACTGATTTTTATTGAAGGAAAAGAAACAGAAGATACACTGACGTTTACTAAAGGTGGAGAAAAGAGAATGCACCAGTTTTTACTAAAGGCGATGTCTCAAAGAGTAATAACGAACTTCCCAAAATCCTGGCATTCTTCCTAGAACGAGTAAAAATACAAGCTATCTCAAATAAAGAGACTACCACTTGTAAATATTTCACAACAAACTTCTCTTGCGAAACTTCCTCGAAGAGATACCATTTGATGGAGAATCAGATAAACTTCCCCTCGATCCTGACTATAAGTCACAAACTGGTCTCAGTTTCTTCTTTAACCAAGATGTTCCACCTGGAAAGGGTAAAAATACAAGCTATCTCAAATGAAGAGACTACCACTTGTAAAGATTTCACAACAAACTTCTCTTGCGAAAATTCGTCGAAGAGATACCATTTGATGGAGAATCAGACAAACTTCCTCTCGATCCTGACTATAAGCCACGAACTGGTCTCAGTTTCTTCTTTAATCAAGGTATTTCACCTGGAAAGGGTAAAAATACAAGTTATCTAAAATAAAGAGACTACCACTTGTAAATAATTCTCAATAAACTTCCCTTGCGAAACTTCCTCGAAGAGATACCTTTTGATGGAGAATTAGATAAACTTCCCCTCGATCCTGACTATAAGCCACGAACTGGTCTTAGTTTCTTCTTTAACCAAGATCTTTCACCTGGAAAGGGTAAAAATACAAGCTATCTCAAATAAAGAGACTACCACTTGTAAATATTTCTCAACAAACTTCCCTTGCGAAACTTCCTCGAAGAGATACCATTTGATGGAGAATCAGATAAACTTCCCCTCGATCCTGACTATAAGCCAGGAACTGGTCTCAGTTTCTTCTTTAACCAAGGTATTTCACCTGGAAAGGGTAAAAATAATGCTGTAAAGATCTTTCAACAAATTGTCTTTATCATTGAAGTACAACCAAACTCAACAACGAACTATCTCCCATAATGACGAGACTACCATTCATTGGAGTAACAAATTTCAGCAACGAACTACCTTCCATAATGACAAGGCTACCATTCATTGGAAAAACAATCTTCATCAATGAACTATCTCCCATAATGACGAGACTACCATTCATTGAAAGTAACAAATTTTCATCAACGAACTACCTTCCATAATGACAAGGCTACCATTTATTGGAGAAAACAATCTTCATCGACGAACTATCTCCCATAATGACGAGACTACCATTCATCAGAGTAATAAATTTCCATCGACGAACTACCTTCCATAATGACAAGGTGTGATACTATGGCAAAACCGACTGTTTTTACTGGTTTGTATTTTGCATTTTTGTTTGCAAAATGTCACGGTAAGCAAGATTCCCCCCGACTTTTATTTTATCCAATCATGGAAAAGGAAAAAGAACAGAAAAAACCTTTTTTCGAGATATTCTGAGTACGGGGGGGTAGGTTATAGAAAGGGAAGGTGTTATCACCCTTTATATCCATGGTTTTCCATGGGCTCTTAGGTACTTGCTCATTTTTCAAATTGCTTGTGTGTGTTTGTCTTGAAAATGTTTTACTTCGTAATAACCCTTGTATCAGTCCTCAAGAGTGTGACGAAGTTTGTTTTGAAAGGTGTTTGTGTGAAAAGTTTTTATTGCTTGAGCAAGTACCTAGGAACTAATCTACCTACTCGAAAAAAGATTGTTCGTTCTCATTTCCTTTAGATAGCGTTATCTACTATTAAGAAGTAGGTAGCCCCGTCATTGGAGTTGCAAGGGACATTCGAAAGGGACAAGTACAATCACTAGAGCAATAGTTAGAAAAAACTTTAGTAGTAACCCTAGAGTCTTAAGATCTTTCTGAGGCAACATTTCCGAGGCAACATTCGAATGGGACAATTTGATCTTTTAGACTGGAGGGAAACCACTAAAATATCCTATGCTTACTGACTGTTTACCGAAGGCAACCAAAGTGAGGTAAACCCTAGGGGTGAACATATGCATATGAATCATTTCAGTTATTTAATCTTTGCACATTAGGTGATCTACCGTTTTAATTTTAAGTAATTCTTGCCATACAATCCTATTAGAATGCATCTAACAGTTAAATATTTGCAGGAATTTAAAGTGAGAAAAATAAACCTAGCTATTACAAGGCTTTGACAGTTACATAATTGTCTCGACTGAAAATAAAAATGCTGAAGCTTAAAACCCTAGTTAAAACTATTACAAGCTCGAAACAGTTACTATAATAATAAAACGAACTGAAAATACGCGCAGTAAATTAAATGCGAGGAGAAATTGAAAACCCTAAAAATCAACTTGAAAAAATATTTAAACTATTTTTGAAAAAAATATTTAATTAGGTTATGTACGACTAAAACCCTAATTCTAATCATTTTTTAATTATAAAAGAAATTGAAATTAACCTAATTTAAACTAAATTAAATAATTTCAAGAAAATAAAATATTTTGTAAAAATATTTTGTGTATTTTTATGGTTTTTATTTGAGAAAAGAAATTTAATTGTAAAATTTAAAACCTAGTTTCTATTTAATTTTAATTGAAACAAAATAAACAAATAAACTAATTAACCTAATTTATTTTCAAAAAACATTAATTTGAATAAATATTTAATTCTGTGTTTTTTTGGTGATTTTTTTAGTTTTATAAAAAAAATTGTGTTAATTAATTAAAACAAAATGAAGAAATTAATTAAAGAAATTAAAAAGAAAATAAAAGAGAAAAGCAAACTGGGCATGTATGCACTAGCAAATGGGGGGTGCAAATCTGGATTTTTCAGGCCCAAAAACGCTCCAAGCCCAGTCAGCGCCCGATCTCTTGTAGCGTTGACTTGAGGGTGCATCATGGTCCCTCACTACCTGTGTGTTGGATCTGGTACTATGCTGGATCAAGTGGCTGGATGCTGGTGGAGTATGGTGGACACCAGGATGAGAGATACGCTGGATCTATTGAAAGAAAATAAAATAAAGGAAACACTGGGACCTGGGATCGAACCCAAGTCCTTATTCTTAATATCAATGCCTCGTTTCCAACTGCTCTGTGTGTTTTAATTTTTATTATAATGAAAACAAAATATAATATAAAGAAAACAAGTCATTGACTCCCACGCGCACAAATTTTCAAATGGGTGAATGGTTGGCTAACACATATCTTCTTCCTCTTGGAACCGTCGTGTTAGGTATTTAACCTATACCTACGGAAAACTTCCATGGCTAAAAACCTGTGAAATTCAAAAATTCACAAAACGCAATATAAATGGAATTGAAAACCATGGTTCAACCGGTCATGATGTCCCGGTCATTCTGATAAAGCATGTGGAAGTTATGCTTGGTCAAAGTTTGCCTGTAGCCAAAAACCCCAAAATGCATATGGAAACCCTAACAATGGCAAGTGCAGATATAGGCTTCAAAAATGAAATGAAATTATTCAGTTAGCTTGCAAACACGATGAGGATCACAAATATGTCAATCAAATGTATTAACAATGCAGGAAATTCAATAATCGATTTGGAGAAAATAAGCAAACCGTGAGAGTTGTAGTGCGTGATTTCGAATGTTTCAGGCCTTACAAATGCTTGCCACGGGTTCAGTGAGTACCTAGGGAGATGACTTGATCGTTAGAAACGCTTGAAACGTCCTATGGAGCAAGATTGGATCTGCACTTTTCTTTAAAAAAATCAAGCTTTGTTCTTCCTGTTCACACCTGCAAAACCTTGTCTTATGCTTTGTACATGTCCAATATATATCTAGGAATAAATTAGGGTTGTGAAATTGGATTGAATCTTTGCAATTATGAGAGATTTGATTTGATTTTCATGCTACATGTAAACTTTCTATTTTGAGCCAAATCATCCCTTTCTTATACCAATTATGCTTGATTCATTTTTGGCCTTGATAACTCAGCATATTTTGATTGCCAACCTGTCCAAGAACCAAATCAAATCATATCTTTGCTATTACTCACCAATTATTTGATTTAATTCAACTTTTAATTAATAAAAAATCAAAATAAATTAAAAAATGAAGCAAATAATGTGTGGGCGAATATTTGGGTCTTGGACCATATTATAAGTGAGGTGCAAACACAAAAGTTAGGCCCATTTGGCAAAAAATGCATTTTTGAGCATATTTGACTTTTGGCAATTTTACAAAAAGGGTCAACTTTGACAAGGCGTATCTCCTCCAATTTTAACCCTAGAGAGGTGTTCCATGACTTTTTATAAATATTAGTATGTCCCCTAAGCAACCCTTTTAGTCTCATCTCAATTGAGTCTTCCATGTTCATGTAAGAAGCTTTGACCCAAAAGGTGTTTTTGTTGACTTTTCAAAAGGACCCATAATATAGAAATTCATATCTTTTTATGAGTGCATATTTTGAACTTGTGGGATGAAGATTAGTTGTAGGGAATTTCATCCTCTTCAAAACGAGCCTTGGATGTAAAATTTATGATAAAGCATGTGGAAGTTATGCTTGGTCAAAGTTTGGTTGAGTTTTACTAAGAAACCCTAATTAACAACTTTTGGGTTTTGATGAATTTGGAGCATTCCTTGGGGAATCATGATCAAAATTTGATCAAATTATGAAAGTCACTTCAAAATGTTAATGTTGACCAAAAATCTTGAAGTTTGACAGTATGTGGGCTACAATTGACTTTTGACCTAATACAGTCGATTCTCAAGCATCTGAGCAGTTGACTGAGCAAACTTCTTGTGCAAGGCATGAAACTTGACATGTAGGGTATTGAGAACATATTAAGACCATTGAGAGTATATGAGGCCTTTGTGGTTCATCCTTATTGATGAAAATGGAAACCCTAATTTGAGGTACACTGACTTAGGAGAGAGTTTGTCTGGTCAACTCTTAGGCGAACTTTGAGCAAATTGAGGATCTCAACAAGTATGTGTTGAGTAAAATGAGAGGGAAAATTTTGGGGTACAACAGTTGCCCCTTTTCAATTTTCTTAAACCCGATGGTGTAGATAGGTTGTCTGTCTTTCGTAATCTGAAGGTGGAAGATGATTGAACACTAGAGTGCCCAGAAATTTGCACTCGCATGAAGTAATACTTGATTTGTGCTATCGGGAATGGGCTTATAGATGCCATTTGGAAGTTGCTGGAGAATTGTCAGAGATGGGCTTAAAGATGCCATCTAAGATGTGACAGAGTATCGTCGGAGATGGGCTTAAAGATGCCATCTAGATGATGTTGATTTCCTGAGATATTCCTTCGATGAGAGTTCCTATTTCTGTTGTTGAGGACAAATCTACTGAGGGCTATTGGTATCTGTCTTGGGGGAAATAGAATTTTAGGAGCTTCAGTTGTCTATTATTCTACTGGGGGAATAACTCCTGCTTGAGGAAGCGGAAGTGAACTACATATCTGGTCAAGGTACAAGCTGCACTGCGACCTACTGGGGAAATGCGAAACCAATCATGTTTGATCAGGTCCAGGTCTTACAGTGTTTTGAACTGTTGTCTGGAGATAAGAGATAAGAGACCTGGATAGTAAGGTTATGAGAAGGAACCCTGATAGTAGGGTTGCTTCGGAATGAAAGCCTTGATAGTAGGGCTTGTGAGAAGGAACCTGAGTCGTAGGGTTACTTCGATATGAAAGCCTGGATAGTAGGGCTTGTGAGACGGAACCTGGGTCATAGGGTTACTTTGATATGAAAGCCTGGATAGTAGGGCTTGTGAGAAGGAACCTGGGTCGTAGGGTTACTTCGATATGAAAGCCTGGATAGTAGGGCTGTGAGAAGGAACTTGGATCGTAGGGTTACTTCGATATGAAAGCCTGGATAATAGGGCTTGTGAGAAGGAATCTGGGTCGTAGGGTTACTTCGATATGAAAGCCTGGATAGTAGGGATGTGAGAAGGAACCTGGATAGTAGGGTTGCTTCGATATGAAAGCCTGGATAGTAGGGCTTGTGAGAAGTAACCTGGGTCGTAGGGTTACTTTGATATGAAAGCCTGGATAGTAGGGTTGTGAGAAGGAACTTGGGTCGTAGGGTTACTTCGATATGAAAGCCTGGATAGTAGGGTTGTGAGAAGGAACCTGGATAGTGGGGTTTCTTTGATATGAAAGCATGGATAATAGGGCTTGTGAGTGGGAACCTGGGTCGTAGGGTTACTTCGATATGAAAGCATGGATAGTAGGGCTGTGAGAAGGAACATGGGTCGTAGGGTTATGTGATACGGTGGCCAGAACCGGACTATTTTGAAATGCTGGTTTTCATTTTGCGTTTGTGTTCGAAAAATGTCACGGTAAGCAAGAGTCGCCACCGAATTTTATTTTATCCAACAAGGAAAGGAAAAAAGCACAAAAAAAATCCTTTTTCAAGATATTTCTGAGTACGGGGGGTAGATTATAGAAAGGGAAGGTATTAGCACCCTTTCTATCCGTAGTTATCTACGGGCTCTTAGGTATTTGCTCATCATTTTCAAAATTGTTTTCTTTGTGCTTGTGGGTTTTGAAAAGTTTTTGTTTTAACTTCGATTTAACTCTCGCTTAAGAGTGTAATGAAGTGTTTTTGAAAACTTGTTTGTAAAAGTGTGTAAGTGTGAAAAAAGTTTTATTTTGGATGAGCAAGTATCTAAGAACTAATCTACCTACTCGAAAAAGGAATCATTGTATGCTAATTTCCTTTAGACAATTCTATTCCACTATTAGTGAGTAGGTAGCATCGTCGTTGGAGTTTAAGGGTCAATTCGAAAGAGGGACATACGGTCACTAAAGCAATGTTAGGACGTCTTAGCGGTAACCCTAATGTCTTAGATCATATATCCGAGGCAACGATATCTGAGGCAACCTTTCCGAGGCAACTTATGATCTTTTGGACTAGAGGGCGACCTCTAAAACAACCTATACTCAATGATCGTGTACGAAGGCAACCAAGTGGGGTGTGCCCTAGGAGTGCGCATGTGCGAGTGCGTTGATTTCAATTATTTTTATCTTTGCACATGTTTAGGGTGATCTAACCAATTTAAGATTAAGCATTCATTCTTGTCATGCAAGCCCTATTATCAAACATCTAGCAGTTGTATATTTGCAGAAATCAAACTAAATTATTACAAGGTGTCGAGTATTTACATCGCCAAAAACAATCCTTTAAAAGTAAAAAGCGGAAAAATAAATATCCTAATAAATTATTACAAACCGGGAGCAGATACATTAATTGGATAAAGAAAAATAAAGCGTGCGATGCGAAATTAAATCGAATGCGAAATTAGGGTTTTGACCCTTTTAAAAGAAAATGTTTTTTTTTTTTTTGTTTTTTAAGAAAAGGAATTAAATCCTAAAATTAAATGCTAAATTAATTATTAAATTAATTAATTAATGAAAAATATTAAATGACATATTTTTGGAGTTTTTATTATTTCAGGAAAGAAAATAAAATAATTAAACTAATGTTAAAACCTAACTGATTTCTAATTAATTTTAAATATTTGCAAAACAAATGAAAGTTATCTAGAATTAATAACCTAATTAAATTAATTAGTATTTATTAAAAAAAATTCTGAATTTTAATTGGACATAAAATACTTTTTGTGATTTTTGATAAAAAGAAATTACTTTATTTTGGTTAGTAATCAAATAAATAAAATAAAACAATTAAATAAAATAAACAAAATAAAAAGAAAGGAGTGAGATGGGCCTGAATATTGAGGGTGTCAATAGTAATTTTCTGGCCCATTTGTGAAGATCCAATTTACTTTTGTGATCCCCTGCGTATGCATTGACTTGGCCTTTGGGTACACCTTCAATGCTGGCCACCAGATCTGACCATCTGGCCATCTGGCGTGCTGGATGGTGAGTGTCCATGGTAGGCGCTTGGCTTGAGTGTGCACATGATTTCCTGAAAACAAATATCATGGAGAAAATAGGGGGGACCTGGGATTCGAACCCAGGTCCTGAAGGGAATTCCAATGGCTTGTGACCAGCTGAGTTGCTGGTTGTCTTTGTACATAGGCTAAGCATTAATTATAATATATATATAAAAACGTTAGTGGACACAAGCAAAATAATGTGCGCTTCGTTCAAACCAACAAATGGGATCTGGCCACGTCTTCATCCCTGCCAAGGCACCGTTGCTAAAAGTACAAATATCTATACCTACGGACAAATGTTCGTCGCTACATGACAGTCCATTCTCAAAATCTCGTACAGGCCATGGAAATTATTTCTAAGACCATGGTTGAGGTCGTCTCATTCTCTTGATTGCAACCATGTCCATTACTAGGGCCAATTGTACCTGAAAACGAAAACCCTAAAAGCAAACTCGAAACCCTAGCTATGGTGAATTTCAATTCAGTCCAGATAAATGAAATTGGCTATTGGCAAAAGCTTGCAAACATCATAGTGATCAAGAATATGCAATTATTTTTCATTATAGATGCAAGAATGAAGCTTTTCGATTTCAAGAAAATGGTGGTTCCGTGAACGACTTACAGTGCACTAGAGGGCTCGAAAACGCCTGCTTTTGGTTGCTTTCGCTTGTGGAGATTGCCAGGAGACGATTGGGATAATTGCCAAGCCTTGACGATGTCTCTAAGTGGGATTTTGATCTCACACTTTTCTTTGATTTTTTCAGATTTTGTTTGCTCTCTATACTTGATCTCCAACATTGGTTTTGATATGCCTCGCCTCCTTATGTATTGTACAATGCATTAGGGTTGATTACCTTGCCCAAATCTTCGTCTTTCAATGCTTTGGATTGAATTTGATTTGCTTCTTTAAAGCTTTCCAAAATTGGTTCTTTTGCAATCTTTTTGTACACAATTGCTTTGATACGGGTTTGGAATGGTGCTAGCTGTCCAATGAAGCCTGAAATCATCAAAAGATCTTTGGTTTTCAATATTTTTGATTTTACTTGATTTAATTTGATTTAAAATGAATTAATTCAAATAAAAATCAAATTAAATAATAAAAATATGATATGGACACATGGCCAAGGCTAGAGCACGTGGGACACAATACCAACTCAAAACAAGTGAAAAAGAATCGACCCATTTGGCAAAATTTGAAGTTTTGGGGATAGTTGACTTTTGGCAATTTTACAAAAAAGTCCAACTTCAACAATGCATAACTTCCTCAATTTTGACTCTTTGGCGATGTTCTTGGACTTTTTAGAAAGCTTGCGATGTCCTCTAATCAACCCTTTTGGTCGCATCTCAATTTGATATTCCATTCTCAAGTTTGAAGCTTTTACAAAAAAGGTGTTTTTGTTGACTTTTCAAAATGACCTATAATGTCCAAATTCATAACTTCTTGTGAGTGCATATTTTGATCTTGGTAGATGAAGATTGATTATAGGGAATTGCATCCTATTCAAAATGAGCTTTGGATGGGTCATTTCTCATAAAGTATGAGAAAGTTATGCTTGGTCAAAGTTGGGTTGACTTTTCCTACAAAACCCTAATTTAGCCACTTTTGAATCTTGATGAATTATGAGCAATCCTTGATGAATCATGATCAACCCTTGATCAAATGATTAAATATACTTCAAAATGAGGACGTTGACAAAAAATCTTGAAGTTTGACTGTATGTGGGCCACAGTTGACTTTTGCCCTAGCACAGTCGATTTTCAGGCCTTTGAGCAATTGACTGAGCAAACTTCCTCTGCAAGGCTTGAAACTTGACATGGATGATCTTGAGAACATATTAGGACATTGGTGAGTATTTGGGGTCACTTGGAATCAAGGATCTTGATGCAACATGAAACCCTAGTTTGGGGTAGACTGCCTTAGGAGAGAGCTTGTCTGGCCAACCCTTGGACTACCTTGAGCAACTTGAGGATCTTGAGAAATATGGGAGGGAAAATTTTGGGGTACAAAAGCTGCCCCTGTTCAATCTTCTTAAACTTGAGGATGTAGATTGGCTTTCGTGCCTTTCTTAATATGAAGGTGGAAGATGATTGAACACTAGAGTGCCCAGAAATTTGCACTCGCATGAAGTGGTAATTGTCTTGTGATGTCGGGAATGGGCTTATAGATGCCATTTGGAGATCGCTGACGAGGGGATGGGCTTAAAGATGACATCTGAAGGTGTGTCGATCGCATAAGAGATTCCTTAACGAGAGCTCGTATACCTGTCGTTGTGGAAGATTCTGTTGGGGAAGTCTGATCTTTGTTGAAAGAAGTAGAAATTTAGGACTTCGGTGTCCGTTATTCTGCTGGTGAGTCGTCTCTGTTGATATTTAGGAACTTCAGTTATACGTACTCAACTGAGGAATCATCTTTGTTGATATTTAGGAACTTCGATCGTCCGTACTCAACTGAGGAATCATTTTTTGCTGAGATTTAGGAACCCGTCCGTAATTCAACTGAGGTGTCGAGATTTAGGAAACCGTCCATAATTCAACTGAGTTGTCGAGATTTAGGAACCTGTCTGTAATTCAACTGAGGTGTCAAGATTTAGGAACCTGTCCGTAATTCAACTGAGGTGTCGAGATTTAGGAACTTGTCCGTAATTCAACTGAGGTGTCGAGATTTAGGAAACTGTCTGTAATTCAACTGAGTTGTCGAGATTTAGGAACTTGCCCATAATTCAACTGAGGTGTCGAGATTTAGGAACTTTCCTGTAATTCAACTGAGGTGTCGAGATTTAGGAACTTGCCCGTAATTCAACTGAGGCATCGAGATTTAGGAACTTGCCCGTAATTCAACTGAGGCGTCGAGATTTAGGAACTTGCCCGTAATTCAACTGAGGTGTCGAGATTTAGGAACTTGCCCGTAATTCAACTGCTTTGCTGAGATTTAGGAACACGCCCGTAATTCAACTACTTTGCTGAGATTTAGGAACTCGTCCGTAATTCAACTATTTTTCTGAGATTTAGGAAATTGTCCGTAATTCAACTGCTTTGCTGAGATTTAGGAACTTGCCCGTAATTCAACTACTTTGCTGAGATTTAGGAACTCGTCCGTAATTCAACTACTTTGTTGAGATTTAGGAACTCGTCCGTAATTCAACTACTTTGCTGAGATTTAGGAACTCGTCTGTAATTCAACTATTTTGTTGAGATTTAGGAACTCGTCAGTAATTCAACTACTTTGTTGAGATTTAGGAACTCGTCAGTAATTCAACTGATGAAATATCTATCGAGATTTAGGAATTCATCCGTAATTCGACTGAGAAACAACTTTGTTGAGATTTAGGAGCCTGTCCATAATTCAACATGAGAAACAACTTTGTTGAGATTTAGGAGCCTGTCCATAATTCAACTTGAGAAACAACTTTGTTGAGATTTAGGAGCCTGTCCATAATTCAACTGGGGAACATCTCTGTCGAGATTTAGAAACTTGTCCGTAATTCGACTGAGGTGAAAGCTTCATAGCTTGAATTTTGTGAGAATCTTTCCTGAAAGGTAACGGTTAGCTGTATGTAATGCATGATATGTATCAAGCAATGAATTCCTATTTTGTGAAAGGAAAGAACTCCGCTGGGGATGATTTTCCAATTACGACTTTATTGGGGATAGCCCTTTTAGACTCTACTGGGGACAATCTTCCAGAATCTACTGGGGGAAAAATTTTCAAACTCCATTGGGGATAATTTTTATACTCCTCTGGGGATGATAAGACTTTTCAGTGTTGATGGTAGATAAACTCTGCTTAGGGAGAATATTGCCGATTCATTCACAGTTGCGAGTCTCAACTAGGGAGAGTTAACACCACTAACTTTTTTCTTACTCTGCGGGGGATGAATGTACTTTCAATCGTATTCTTCAGCTAAATCTACCTTTGTACCTGGTGGATAGAGCAACTGTACGGTTTGGACATTTCTCGTTTGCCCCTGTTTCTGGTATTACAAGTAATCGTCTTTTGTTTCGCATGTAAATTTTTATGAGCAGCAATTAATGTCAAGTGCATATATCAAAAATAAACATTGGACGTTCTCGCAAAACAAAACTGAAAAAGAAACATTTATTTGTGAAAATGAATTGTATTGATTTTGAAGTTAGCCTGTAAATAGGCATTTTTTGTACAAGAGGTTGACGTCCTCTGGTTCAGTCAGATCGACGATGAGATCTCCCTGATTCGTTTTCCAGTCGAAGTTCAGATCACCTATCAAAAATCTCCAAATGAAATATGTAAGCCCATTCCCAACATCACAATGCTGATACCACTTCATGCGAGTGCAAATTTCTGGGCACTCTAATGTTCAATCATCTTCCACCTTCAGATCACGAAAGGCCCGAAAGCCCATCTTATCCTCAGGTTTAAGAAAATTGAACAGGGGCAGCTGTTGCACCCTAAAATTTACCCTTTCATATCTCTCTAAACATGGCAAGAAAAATCTCCAAGTGGTTCAAGATTGCTCAAGAGTTGGACAGTCAAGCTATCTCCTAAGGCAGTCAACCTCAAACTAGGGTTTTGTGTTGCATCAAGGTCCTTGCATCCAAATGACCTCAAGTGCTCCCCAATGTCCTAATATGCTCTCAAGTTCATCCATGTCAAATTTCAAGCCTTGCAGAGGAAGTTTGCTCAGTCAATTGCTCAAAGGGTCCAAAAATCGACTGTGCTAAGGCAAAAGTCAACTGTGACCTATAAATAGTCAAACTTCAAGATTTTTTGTCAACATTCTCATTCTGAAGGATATTTCATCATTTGATCAAGGGTTGATTATGATTCATCAAGGATTGCTCAAAATTCATCAAGACTCAAAAGTTGCTAAATTAGGGTTTTGTAGGAAAAGTCAACTCAAATTTGACCAAGCATAACTTTCTCATACTTTATGAGAAATGACCCATCCAAATCTCATTTTGAAAAGGATGCAATTTACTACAATCCATATTCATGCCCCAAGATCAAAATGTACTCACAAATAGTTATAAATTTGGACATTATAGGTCAATTTTGAAAGTCAACAAAAACACCTTTTTTTACAAAGCTTATAACTTGAGCATGGAATATCAAAATGCGATGATACCAAAATGGTTGGTTAGAGGACATCTCAAGCTTTCTAAAAAGTCGAAGAACACTTCCAAAAGTTCAAAATTGAAGAAGTTATGCATTGTTGAAGTTGGACATTTTTGCAAAATTGCCAAAAGTCAACTATCCCCAAAACTTCAAATTTTGTCAAATGGGCCCAATCATTTCCACTTGATTTGATCTTGTCACACTACACATGTGTCCTAGCTTCATCCTTCAGATCATATTTCCTATTTATTATTTTATTTGATTTTTTATTGAATTATTTTATTTTTAATCAAATTAAATCCAAATATTGATTACTTAGGATCTTTTTGATTGTTATAGGTCTTAATTATCATCATGGTCAGCATTAAATTCGTATCTCACCATATCATGAACAAAAAGATGGATTTTGGGCAAATTTGGAAAGTTATCAATGGAGGATCAAATCAAATCCTATAGCCATAATGTACAAGGATTCAGTCCACAAAACTTGACCTAATACATTGCATTATACATATACAAGGAAAAGGACACGAGATGAGAGGTTAGAGGCTTCAGAATCATCAAAAGCAAACTTGAAAAAATTTGGCAAAAAGCTTGAAACTAAAATCGTGCATAGAGGCCAATTCAGGGACAAATCTCAACACTACTCTATTGCTGGGCAATCACTGAGTCAGAAGCAATCAAAAGCACGCTCTCATACCCTCTCAATCGAGCTGTAAGTCTCTCAAAAAACTGCCCTGTATTAGAAATTGTATCCTCATGTTCTTGCATTTTTTTGACAAATTATTGGTATATTCATGCTTATCGTTCAATTTAGAAGCATTCTGCATTATTTGATTGCATTCATATGACTTGTAGCACCATAGCCGAATCTAGGGTTCTTGGTTTGTGTTTTTGGGCATTTCTTGTACAGGTGAAATCAAGACCCAAGAGGGACATAGACGTGCTCAGGAGGCCTAGACGAGCACAACCATGTGCTTGGTATCAATTTCCATGGCCTAGAAAGGATTTTTGGAATGACATGCGAATTTAGCTGCGGATACAAATCCGCAGGTAAATAACCAGGGTGAATGAAGAAGATGATGACGCGTCCCCCTCCCATTCGCTGATTCAAACTTGGCGCGTGTTTTATTTGTTTTTTGGCATAATTAATTTGTTTTCTATATTATTATTACTATCCATTATGATAACAATAGAAGCGTGTTGGTGCAGTGGTAGAAGCGTTGCTCAATGACTCACAGGACCTGGGTTCGAATCCCAGGTCCCCCCATGCATTTGTGTTATTTTTCTTCAGGTGATTCAATATAATCCCAGGCGCGCAGCATATCATACTCCCTCACTCAGATGCTTGCCAGATGGCCCCAGGCCAGATCTGGTGGTCCAGAATGAAGGACTATGGTGGGATCAAGTCAAAGGGCGCGTGGAGAATCAACAAAGTTAACCAGGCTTGCATGTAAATGGGCCATGTAAATTGCCAATCTCACCCCCAAATCAGGTCCAAAACCTCCTAAACTTTCTCTTTTCTTTTATTATTTTCTTTATTTTATTTAATTGTTTTTGTTTTATTATTTAATCATTAACCAATCACAACTTTTTCTTAATAAAATAAAAACCAAAAATATTTCTTAATTAAAATTAAATTTCAGTATTTTATTTTTGTTAATAAATATTAATTTAATTAATTTGGTTTAATTAGGAAATAACTTTAATCTTTTTTGTAATAATTAAAATCAATTTAGATAATTAGGTTTTACTAACATTGATCAAATTATTTTTATTTCTAAAAATATCAAAAATCCAAAAATATCATTTTTATTAATTTATTAATTTAATTATTAAGTTAGTTTAATTTCCTTTTAATTCAAAATAACCAAAAAAAAGATACTTTCTTTCAATAAAGGGTCAAAACCCTAGAATGCTCCCGATTTAATTTCTCGCACGTGATCCATTTTATTTCAATATTGTATCTGTTTCCCGGAATGTAATAGTTTAATAGGACTTTAAATATTTTTACCGCTTTATTTATTTTCCGCATTTTAATTTTAAGGGTTGCTTTTGGCGATGTAAATACTCGACGCCTTGTAATAGTTAGTTTTAATTTCCGCAACTTATAAACTGTTAGATGTTTGATAATAGGGAATGCATGACAAGATCAAATGTTTAAACCTAAAATCAACATAGATAACCATTGACATGTACAAAGATAAAATTAACCGAAATAACGCACTCGCACATGCGCACTCTTAGGGTACACCTCACTTGGTTGCCTTCGAACGTGGTCATTAAGTATAGGAAGTTTTAGAGGTCGCCCTCTTGTCCAAAGATCATAGTTGCCTCAAAATGGTTGCCTCAGAAAAATGATCTAAGACATTAGGGTTACCGCTAAGGCGTCCTAACATTGCTTTAGTGACCGCACGTCCCTTAATCAAATTGACCCTTAAACTCCAACGACGATGCTACCTACTCATCAATAGTGGGATAGCATTGTATAAAGGACATTAGCATAGATTGATTCCCTTTTCGAGTAGGTAGATGGTTCTTAAGTAATTGCTCTTTCAAAACAAAATAAAAACTTTTCGCACTTACACCTTTCAAACAAAAACTTCTTTCAAACCCACAAACACAAAGAAAAGCAACTTTTGAAAACAATTTGAGCAAGTACCTAAGAGCCCGTGGATAACCACTGATAGAAAGGGTGCTAACACCTTCCCTTTCTATAATCTACCCCCCGGACCCGAGAAACATCTCGAAAAAGGAATTTTTATATGCTTTTTTCCTTTCCTTGTTGGATAAAATAAAAGAAGGTGACGACTCTTGTTTACCGCGACATTTTACGAAAACAAACGCAAAACACGAACCAGCATTCCAAAACAGTCAGTTCTTTCCCACCGTATCACGGAACTGGCGACTCTGCTGGGGATATTAATAAGTGGGGTGTACCTTAGGATTAGATCATTGTGTTTTCAATTGTTTGCTTTGTATGCTTTATATTTGTGGGCTTGAATCAGAGTTACTATAGATCCTAACCCGGATCTGGGGGTACCCTTTAGGTAAGTAGTAATAAACTGTGAGGGAACTGTACGGCGTAGACCGATACGGTTGAAGCAGTAGCTACATTGGTGTGGCACTTTAGATTGTACCGATATCCCTTGTGTTGGAACAAGGAGAATATGGGTCATCTAAGGGGTCAGTAAGCACCAACTAACCTTAGAACCTTTAAATTAACCAACTTGGCCATAGAACAGTAGAAGTATGCTACACTCATTGAGACTAAACTCTTGCGATGATTCTGGCCAACAGAAAAGGTTACTAAATTGGAATTATGACTGATTGAGGGTAGTCAGTGATATTGAGATCCTCTAGAACCTGGTTACTATTTTTAGGACAGGTTTAAACTAACTGAACTGAAAGAGGGTAGTACCTAAGCTCCTTGCCAGCCTGAAATCTAAGGGCTCTCTGTGTGACTTGTGTGCCTTTACCACGTTTGGTATTTGTGGATACTTGTGATGTGCCTTCTATCATGACATCATGATATCATAACATTGCATACATCTTGCATTGGACTGATCTATTTCAAAGACAGGAGGGATTCATCTTTGTTCTGTTTTGTAGGTCATAATGCCTATGCGTAAGAATACCATCCGGATCAACTTTGTCCAGGTTCCCACCATGCTTAAAGAATTGATTGCAAAGATGCCTGATACTACCTTCTTCATCAGAAGACATGGGTATCTTCTCAGTTTGGTCACCTCCAAATTGGACGAGCAGATGATGAGTGTTTTGGTCCAATTCTATGATTCACTGTACCATTGCTTTACTTTTCAGGACTACCAGTTGGTCCCCACCTTAGAAGAGTTCTCTGACCTTCTCGGTATCTCTATTCTAGAGCAGACCCCGTTTACTGGTTGGGAGAAGACCCTTAGGCCAGAAGAGATTGCTTCAGCCCTTCATATGACCAAAGATGAGGTAATGGCTAATTGGGAGACTAGAAGTGGAGCAAAGGGCTTTCTGACTAAGTTCTTGGTTGGTAAGGCTAATTATTTCTGGGATAGTCTAGACTTCAAGGCATTCGAAGATATTCTGGCTCTTCTGATATATGGCTTGGTATTGTTTCTGAATCCTGATTCCTTTGTTGACGTGAATGCGGTGAAAATCTTCATCTCTCGTAATCCTGTACCCACTCTCTTGGGTGATACTCTTCATCAACTTTATGCCCGTACTTCCCGAAAGCGGGGAACCATGATGTGCTGTGCTCCATTATTGGCGAGGTGGTTTATTTCGCACCTCCCCAATCCAGTGCTGAAGAACAAAGAAGGCATGGGCTAGGCCTATAGGGTTATGTCTCTCTCTCATAATGATATCATCTGGATTATCAAGGGTATGGATGAGGTGGCTATTATTGATCGATGTGGGGAGTACCCCAATGTTCCACTGATAGGAACCCATGGAGGAATTTCTTATAATCCATGCTTGGACTTACGTCAGTTTGGGAGAGCCAGAAGAGAAGGACCTCATGAGCTGCTAATGCCTAGTATCATCTTTGATTTTCAAGGGGATAGCGACGAGCAATGCCGCAGATTCATAAGGGCTTGGGATAGAGTTCACAGATCTGATCCATACGAGTTGGGTCCAAAGAATTCTCTTCCAATGGAGCCATATCTTAGATGGGTTCGTATCCTTGCCCAAAAGCTGGGTATGCCATACGAAGCCGTCCTGCCTATCATTGTTGAAGTTGCTAATGAAGAAGGGGTTCTTCCTACCATCCTCCATCCTTACATGCCCACTGACATTGGGGAACTGAAAAGGTCTTGGATGCAGCTGAGAGAAGAACGAGATGCTTACCGAGAAAAGTTCAACGAGCAAGAGCAGAAGATCCGGAAGTTGACTAGGCAATTGGAGAACGAGTGGATTCTCAATGACTATGTCCACACTGACAAGAAGAGACCATGGGAGCACTGATTGTCCTTTGTTTATTTCCTTTCCAGTTCTGTTTACTTTTCAGTATTTCCTTTCTTGTAACGCCTTAAGGGCAATTTGTTGAACAATTTGAATATTCAAAGTTTATCTAATAAAAGTGTGTTTCATTTCTTGTTTACAAATTTGAATCTCTCGATTGTCTTTAAAATCATGTCATACGCATTTCATCCCATGCACTTCATAACAGGTACCCATTACAGGTCTCTTATCTTCTTCGCTGTTTATTTCAGCACTCATCATGTCTGGTGAACCATCAACCGAGCAAGTAATCAAGGCCCTACAGGCTCAGAATGCCCAAATCCAAGAGCTGTTCATGAATCTAGCTAAGGGTCAGCAAGATCTGAAGACCCTGATTCTGAAAGAGAAGAAAAAGAAGAAGAAGAGGTCAGTCCTATTTAATACAGGCCACAGGTTTGGAAATAGGCTACGGGATGAAGTTGATTTAACCACATCATCTGGAGGGAAAGATAGTCAAGAGGAAAGGAGGGCTCCTTGCCCTGTGGTCTCCGACAACGAGACAGACTTCGATGAAGACCAGTATCCTTCTGTTGAGGATAGATACAAACAACTGGAAGACCGGTTGAGTGCGATGGAAGTTCATAAAGTGCCTGGTCTGGACTTTGGTGATCTGGGTCAATCATCTGGGGTGGTAATTCCCCACAAATTCAAGGCACCAGCCTTTGCTAAGTATGACGGAGTTTCTTGTCCGAAGCTGCACCTCCGGTCATATGTAAGGAAGATTCAGCCGTACACCGCTGATAAGAACCTATGGATCCAGTTCTTTCAAGACAGTCTCTCAGGGACTCAGCTTTAATGGTTTTACTAGTTGGACGGAGCCAGTATCCGCAGTTGGGAAGATTTGGCCACTGCTTTCTACAGGCAGTACCAATACAATTCTGACCTTGCTCCCACGTGTACCCAACTCCAGGGTATGTCAATGGGAACGGGTGAAGGATTCAAAGATTATGCTCAGAAGTGGAGGGACCTCACCGGAAGAGTACAACCACCCTTGGCTGATCGGGAGCTTGTGGATATGTTTCTGGGGACCTTGTCTGGTCCATTTTTCAACCATCTGATTGGGAGCTCTTCGTCTGGGTTTACAGAGCTAATTATGACTGGTGAGAGGATTGAGGCTGGTATTAAGGCTGGTAAGATACAGAAGGGTACCTCATCAAGCACCGAGAAAAAGCCTTTTAAGAAAGTGTCCAGTGCCGTCTACAGTTCAAGAAACCAGAGTAGACCTGAACACCGCCAAGCTGTTAATGCGGTTTTTATTTCAAGACCTTCTGGTGCTCCTTAGCACAACAATCAACAAAAGGATGATAAACCTCGAAGGCAATTCACCCGTCTCAGCATGACTTTGTCTCAGATTCTGCCACAGTTACTGAAAACCAACCTAGTGATTCCAAGGGAAGCCCCGAAGAATCCAAATACAACATCACCGAAGTACAACCCTAATGCCCACTGTGCTTTTCATTCTGATAGCCCAGGGCATAATATAAATGATTGTTGGGTTTTGAAGAACAAGGTATAAGACTTGATTGATGCGAAGGAGATCGAGTTTAGAGCACCAGAAAATCCTAAACAGGAGGCAGGGGTGAATGCTATTGGGGACGACGATGATGAAGAGTTTGATATTCACAGTTGGATCTACCCGACTGCCGATGGTGGACTAAGCAACTGGACAACGAAGGATTCTATGCCCTTTTCTGTTATTACCCAGTAATGAAACTTTTTGTTTTGAATTTGTAACAGACAATGTTTTAAACTCTATGGCCCGGTGTCTTACCCGGGGCACTGTGGCTTCATTTGTGAGGGCTTTATGTGTGTCATTTTCATATATCATTAATAAAATCATTGGACGTTTCTTGCATTTCAAATTTTGCGCTCCTTGTTTTTCTTTTATTACATATTACAAAACAACTATTTTACACACACTCATATATACAGGTCTACATCCACTCTGGATCTCACTGGTAACGACTCTGCTACTGCCAGTTATGACTTCGAAAGTATGATCAACTTAGCCGAAGACTAAGGTAAAGATGATTGCGAAGTGCCTGGTGAACTTGCAAGACTGTTACTTCAGGAGGAGAGGGCTATACAGCCGCACGAAGAGCCGGTAGAGTCAGTAAATCTGGGTACAGAGGTAGACAAGAAAGAGGTCAAGATTGGTGCAAATCTGGAGCTTAGTGTAAAGCAACGGTTGATTCAAATGCTGCATGACTATGTTGAGATCTTTGCCTGGTCTTACGAAGATATGCCTGGGTTGGATACCGATATTGTGGTTCACCGCCTGCCTACCAAGGAAGACTGTCCTCCAGTGAAACAGAAGGTCCACCGAATACGCCCAGAAATGTCTGAGAAGATCAAGGCTGAAGTTATGAAACAATTTGACGTTGGTTTTCTAGCAGTTACTTCTTACCCACAGTGGGTTGCCAATGTGGTTCCTGTGCCGAAGAAGGATGGTAAGGTTCGAATGTGTGTTGACTATAGGGATCTGAACAGGGCAAGCCCCAAGGATGACTTCCCTCTACCTCATATCGACGTTCTGGTTGACAACACCGCTCATCACAAGGTATTCTCCTTCATGGATTGTTTCTCCGGTTATAATCAAATTAAAATGGCTCCCGAAGACATGGAGAAGATAACGTTTGTTACTCAGTGGGGTACCTTTTGCTACAAGGTCATGCCTTTTGGATTGAAAAATGCTGGGGCAACGTATCAGTGTGCCATGGTCGCTTTGTTTCATGACATGATCCATCATGAGATTGAGGTATACGTCGATGATATGATTGCAAGGTCCAAAACTGAGGAGGAACACCTTGACCATCTGCAGAAGCTGTTTGACAGGTTGAAGATGTACAAGTTGAGGTTAAACTCGAACAAGTGCACCTTCGGGGTGAGATCTGGTAAGCTGCTGGGTTTCGTCGTAAGCGACAAAGGTATTCAAGTGGATCCTGCAAAGGTGAAAGCCATACAGGAGATGCCAGCTCCTAGAACAGAGAAAGAAGTCAGAGGTTTCCTGGGACGGCTGAACTACATCGCCTGATTCATCTCGCACCTGACTACTACTTGTGAGTCAATCTTCAAGTTACTGAAGAAAGATCAAGTAGTACGTTGGAACGATGAATGTCAGGCCGCTTTCGAAAGGATCAAAGAGTATCTCCAAGAGCCACCTATTCTGATGCCACCAGTTGAAGGGAGACCCTTAATCCTATACTTGACAGTACTCGACAACTCAATGGGGTGTGTGCTGGGTCAACATGACAAGTCTGGCCGAAAAGAGCATGTTATTTATTACCTTAGCAAAAAGTTTATCGACTGCGAGACCCGATACTCGTTGCTCGAGAAAACTTGTTGTGCTTTGGCATGGGCTGCTCGCCGGCTGAGACAATATATGCTGACTCACACTACTCTATTGATTTCAAAGATGGATCTAATCAAGTATATCTTCGAGAAGCCTGCCTTGTCCGAAAGAATAGCGAGATGGCAGATGATCTTGACTGAGTATGACATCCAGTACACGACCCAAAAGGCAATCAAGGGAAGTGTGTTGGAAAACCATTTGGCACATCAGACAGTGGATGATTACCATTCCATGAACTTTGAATTTCCGGACAAGAATATCATGTTGGTAACTAATTGTGAGACACCTGGACCGGATGAAGGACCTGAGGAAGGATCCCGATGGTCTATGTACTTTGATGGAGCTTCGAACGCTTTGGGTAATGGCATTGGCGCCATGATCATATCTCCTAAAGGCTCTCATACTCCGTTCACCGCCCGACTATGTTTCAACTGCACCAACAACATGGCGGAGTATGAGGCGTGCATTATGGGTCTTCGAGCATCAATTGACCTAAGGATTAAGTTCTTGAGTGATTTCGGAGATTCCACTCTCGTGATCAGTCAGATCAAAGGCGAGTGGGATACGAAACACCCAAATCTTATTCCTTACAAGGAGTATGTGTTGACATTGCTTCCCCATTTTGAGGATATAACCTTTGAACACTTCTCGAGAGAGGAGAATCAGTTGGCGGACGCGCTGGCTACGATGTCTTCTATGTTCAAAGTCAATTGGAACAACGAAGCTCCCCGGATCATCATTGAAAGATTGGACGAACCTGCACATTGCTGTGATATTGAGACTGAAGAGGTAGCAGATAAACCCTGGTTTAATGAGGTGAAGAAGTATCTTGAGGCTCAGGAGTACCCCAAGTGTGCATCTGTTAATGACAAGAAGTTTTTGAGGAGGTTCGCGGCGAAGTTCTTCATCAGCAATGGTATCCTTTACAAGCGTAACCATGATTCGACCTTGCTGCGTTGTGTGGATAAGAATGAGGCAGAAAGGATCATGGCGAAGTTACATGAAGGTACCTTCGGAACTCATTCCAGTGGACACACCATGGCAAAGAAAATCCTTCGGGCAGGATATTACTGGTCCACTATGGAAGCCGACTGTTATCAGCATTCTCGGACATGTCATAAATGCCAATTCTATGCAGATAAGGTGCACATACATCCAGTCCCTCTGAACGTCTTGACGGAACCTTGGCCTTTTGCAATGTGGGGCATTGATATGATCGGCGAGATCAGACCTACAGCATCCAACGGGCATCGTTTCATCTTGGTAGCAATTGATTACTTTACGAAGTGGGTTGAAGCAGCTTCCTTTACTACTGTAACCAAGAACATCGTGGCACGGTTCATTCGGCATAATCTGATCTGTCGATATGGTGTACCAGAGAGGATCATCACGGACAATGGTACCAATCTCAACAACAAGATGATCACCGAGCTCTGCGAGCAATTCAAGATACAACATCATAACTCTTCTCCCTACCGGCCAAAGATGAATGGGGTTGTCGAAGCGGCTAATAAGAACATTAAGAAGATTGTGCAGAAGATGACAGTGACATACAAAGACTGGCACGAGATGTTACCATTTACTCTTCATGGGTACCGTACCTCAGCACGGACGTCAACAGGGGCAACACCCTATTCCTTGGTATATGGTATGGAGGCTGTCTTGCCCATCGAAGTTTAGATACCCTCTCTCCGAATCATGAAGGATGCAGGTTTGAGTGAAGATGACTGGATTCAGACCCGACTTGATCAGCTAAACCTAATCGACGAAAAGAGACTTACTGCTATTTGTCATGGTCAGACGTACCAAAAACGGATGATGAAGGCATTTAACAAGAAATTTAGACGACAAGAGTATCAAGTTGGGGACCTGGTAATCAAGCGCATTATCCTACCTCAAGGAGATCCCAGGGGAAAATGGACCCCTACTTACGAAGGGCCATTTGTGGTTAAGAACATTATCTCAGGAGGAGCTATGATTCTAACCACCATGGATGGTGACGACCTTCCTCACCCCGTCAATGCAGACATAGTGAAAAGATACTACGCATAATCAAAGACCCGCTAGGTCGACTGGCCTAGGCAAAAATAAGGGCTTCCCGGCGAACCAAAAGGGTTCGGGCAAAAATAAGGGATGAAAATGAAAAAATCTGTACACCCGGCAAGTCGAAAACCTGAAAAGGCAGCTTGGGCAAAAAAGGGTTTCCCGATGGACTGAAAACCCGAAAGGGCGGTCCAGGAAAAAAATAGGGATCAAAGCATAACACTATGTCTCATTGGATCACCTTGCATCCAGACTTCGGTATCGACTATGAAGCTCGGACGACACTAATCAGTCTGATCTACCTTCAACCAAGTAGCAAAGTGATGAGATGCTCGAAGACATAAAGGCAATAGCAGAGTTGGAACCCAGTGGGATTATTCACATAGCTGTTTTGTTTAGTCTTTTCACAAATTGTAAATTCTATTATTACTAGGACGTCAGCCTCTTGTACAAAAATGCCTATTTTTAGGCCAAACTTCAAAATCAATACAATTCATTTTCAAATAAATTTCAAACTATTTTTCTTTATCTGTTTTTTTTTGCAAAGAACATCCAATTTTCATTTTTGATATATGCATTTGACATTAATTGCTGCTCATAAATATTTACATGCGAACAAAAGACGAATTACTGGTAATATCAGAAACAGGGGCAATAGAATTGTCCAAACTGTATAGTTGCTCTGTCCACCAGGTACAAGGTAGATTCAGCTGAAGAATATGGCTAAGATGCTTTCACTCCCTGCAGAGTAAGATAGTAATGGTAGCTCTCTCCCCCAGCTGAGACTTGCAACTATGAACGAATCAGCGATGCTCTCCCCAAGAAGAGTTGATCCACCATCAGCACTACAAAAGGTTTAATATCCCTGATAGTCTTAATATTCCCCGGCAGAATACAAGATACCCTCGGTGGAGTTAAAATTTCCCCAGCACAGACTGAAAAAGCTTCCCCCAACGGAGTTGAAGCATCATTCCCCAGTAGACTCTGGAAGTTTATCCCCAACGGAATACAAAAATAAATCTCCCCAGCCGAGTTCAAAGGATCATTCCCAGCAGAACTTAGAGGATTATCCCCACAAAAGTATAATAGGTTTATCCCCAGCAAGTTGCAACTGAAAGATTATCCCCAGCGGAGGCCTTTCCTTTCACCAACAGGAATTCAATCCTCAACAGATTCAATATCACCAGCAATGGTAATTCATCCCCAACGGAATTTATCAGTGGAATCCTCAGCAGAGAATCTCTTCCCCATAGAGTAATCTCCTCATTAGTTTATTCCCCAACGGAGTTATCCTCTCCTGCAGGTCTATTCTCACAATCATCTTCGTTCGTCATCCCCAGCGGAAACGAAGAATTCAACTCTATTCTCCAGAAGCTATCCGGGATTTATTTTCCCCAGCTAAAACATTGCATTTCCATACATCATGATACATGCATATACGCATCATATAATACAATCTCATTTATTTTGAGAACATCATTGCTTGATCCATATCATGCATTGCATATAACTGACCCTTACCTTTCAAGAAAGATGCAGTTAAATTCTCAGCTATGTCAAAGACCTTATCTGGTTCAGTTAGATCGCCGCAAAGATCTCCCTGATTCGTATTCCAGTTGAAGTTATTCTAAGACTTTTGTCTGGTCCAGTTAAATCGATTCCTAAAGATTTTTCTGATGCCGATCCAGTCAAAGTTAATCCAAAACCTCCTCTGGTTCAGTCAGATCGCTGCAAAGATCTCCCTGATTCATATTCCAGTTGAAGTTATTCCAAGACTTTTGTCTGGTCCAGTTAAATCGATTCCTAAAGATTTTTCTAATGCCGATCTAGTCAAAGTTAATCCAAGACCTCCTCTGGTTCAGTTAGATCGTCGCAAAGATCTCCCTGATTCATATTCCAGTTGAAGTTATTCCATGACTTTTGTCTGGTCCAGTTAAATCGGTTCCTAAAGATTTTTATGATGCTGATCCAATCAAAGTTAATCCAAGACCTCCCCTGGTTCAGTCAGATCTCTGCGAAGATCTCCCTGATTCGTATTCCAGTTGAAGTTATTCCAAGACTCTTGTCTGGTCCAGTTAAACCGATTCGAAGATTTTTCTAATGCCGATCTAGTCAAAGTTAATCCAAGACCTCTTCTGGTTCAGTCAGATCGATGATGAGATCTCCCTGATTCGTTTTCCATTCGAAGTTCAGATCACCTATCAACAATCTCCAAATGGCATCTGTAAGCCCATTCCCAACATCACAATGCTGATACCACTTCATGCGAGTGCAAATTTCTGGGCACTCTAATGTTCAATCATCTTCCACCTTCGGATCACGAAAGGCCCGAAAGCCAATCTTATCCTCAGGTTTAAGAAAATTGAACAGGGGCAGCTGTTGCACCCCAAAATTTTCCCTCTCATATCTCTCCAAACATGGCAAGAAAAATCTCCAAGTGGTTCAAGATTGCTCAAGAGTTGGACAGTCAAGCTATCTCCTAAGGCAGTCAACCTCAAACTAGGGTTTTGTGTTGCATCAAGGTCCTTGCATCCAAATGACCTCAAGTGCTCCCCAATGTCCTAATATGCTCTCAAGTTCATCCATGTCAAATTTCAAGCCTTGCAGAGGATGTTTGCTCAGTCAATTGCTCAAAGGGTCCAAAAATCGATTGTGCTAAGGCAAAAGTCAAACTTCAAGATTTTTTGTCAACATTCTCATTTTGAAGGATATTTCATCATTTTATCAAGGGTTGATCATGATTCATCAAGGATTGCTCAAAATTCATCAAGACTCAAAAGTTGCTAAATTAGGGTTTTGTAGGAAAAGTCAACTCAACTTTGACCAAGCATAACTTTCTCATACTTTATAAGAAATGACCCATCCAAATCTCATTTTGAAGAGGATGCAATTTCCTACAATCCATCTTCATACCCCAATATCAATAAATGCACTCACAAAAAGTTACAAATTTGGACATGATAGGTCATTTTTGAAAGTCAACAAAAACACCTTTTTTTCCAAAGCTTATAACTTGAGCATGGTATAACAAAATGAGATGAGACAAAAAGGGTTGGTTGAAGAATCTATGCATTGTTGAAGTTGAGCATTTATGCAAAATTGCCAAAAGTCAACTATCCCCAAAACTTCAAATTTTGTCAAATGGGCCCATTCTTTTCCACTTGATTTGATCTTGTCACACTACACACGTGTCCTAGCTTCATCCTTGAGATCATATTTCCTTTTTATTATTTTATTTGATTTTTTATTGAATTTTTTCATTTTTAATCAAATTAAATCAAATAAAATCCAAATATTGATTACTTAGGATCTTTTTGATTGTTATAGGTCTTAATTATCATCATGGTCAACATTAAATTCGTATCTCACCATATCATGAACAAAAAGATGGATTTTGGGCAAATTTGGAAAGTTATCAATGGAGGATCAAATCAAATCCTATAGCCATAATGTACAAGGATTCATTCCATAAAACTTGACCTAATAAATTGCATTATACATATACAAGGAAAAGGACACGAGATGAGAGGTTAGAGGCTGCAGAATCATCAAAAGCAAACTTGAAAAAAATTGGCAAAAAGCTTGAAACTGAAATCGTGCATAGAGGCCAATTCAGGGACAAATCTCAACACCACTCTATTGTTGGGCAATCACTGAGTCAGAAGCAATCAAAAGAACGCTCTCATACCCTCTCAATCGCACTGTAAGTCTCTCAAAAAATCGCCCTGTATTCGAAATCGTATCCTCATGTTCTTGCATTTTTTTGACAAATTATTGGTATATTCATGCTTATCGTTCAATTTAGAAGCATTCTGCATTATTTGATTGCATTCATATGACCTGTAGCACCATAGCCGAATCTAGGGTTCTTGGTTTGTGTTTTTGGGCATTTCTTGTACAGGTGAAATCAAGACCCAAGAGGGACATAGACGTGCTCAAGAGGCCTAGACGAGCACAACCATGTGCTTGGTACTAATTTCCATGGCCTAGAAAGGATTTTTGGAATGACATGCTGTGATACGGTGGGAGAACTGACTTGAGGTTTTGCGTTTGTTTTCGCAAATGTTTTGGTTGAGCAAGAGTCGCCACCGACTTTTTATTTTATCCTAAAGGAAAGGTTTAAAAAAGCACAGCAAAAACCTTTTGAGATATTTCGTGGGTTCGGGGGGTAGATTATGAAAAGGGAAGGTATTAGCATCCTTTTCATCCATGGTTATCCATGGGCTCTTAGTTACTTGGTTTTTTAGATCACTTGCCTTGTTTTTCGATTGCTTTAAAAATGGTGTGTGTGTGTGTGGGTTTTGAAAATGTCTTGGAAAAAAGATGCCTTGTTTTAGGCAACTAATGTATTTGACTCGTGTTTGAGTGTTTTACAAAAGTGTGAATCTTTTCGAAAAGATGTTTCAAATGTTTTTGAGAGTTTGTTTGAAAGTGTTGTGGATTGTGGTTTTTGAAAAGAAGGCAAGTGTTTTTGCAAATTGATCCCAAGTAACTAAGAGTTTTGTCTACCCTATTATACTCAAAGGTTTTTGTTATGTTTTAACCCCTTTTAACAATTTTGTTCCACCATTGAAATTGGTAGACAATCTTGCGTTTAGGAAGTTTATTCGGGACGGGCGCGGGTCATCGTATGGACCATGAATGCAATGATGCCAAGTGTCTTTGGCAATTTGCTTTGAAGGGACTATGATCATTCCGTTTAGGCAACACTTTGAGACTTATGATCATTTGATTTTGTTTTGCCAAAGATACTCGACGTGCAAGCATGGCCCATTTTGGAAGGCAACATGTGGGATTACCCTAGGGGGTGCAAGTGTGATTGTGTATTGATTACATGTATTTGTCTTGTATTAGGTTATCTAGCATTTGATTTTATGTACATACAAACCCTAGGTCTAACCATGGTATAATTGGAAAGCTGTAAATTGCGGAATGTAAAATCTACGCTATTACAAAATAGTGTCCGGGAGTGGGGGTATAAATGTACAAAGGGGATGAGACTTATAGTATCCAATAAGTTACAACCAAATCGAATGTGCGATCAAAATGTAAATATCGAATATACAAATATAAGATAAAAATGTGTATAGGGCAATGTGAATGTATTTGTGTAAGTGTACAAGTGTATATGTATATGAATTGTGTGATTATGTACAAGTGCGAATTATGGAATTGAAACGTATTAGGGTTTTTGACCTAGAGAAATGTTTTTAAAATGAATCTTTGATTTATATGTTTAATTATGTACAAAAGAAAATGTTTTAATTAAATGGTATGTTCATATTTTAATTAAATTGTATTATGTATAAAAAAGAAAGTATTTTAATCAAATATTTGTGAATTTTAATATTAGAGAAAAAAAATGTATTTCTATTATTATGTACAAATATGTATATTAATTAAAAAGTTTTCAATTTTAATATAGGATAAAAAAATGATGTGTACAAAATTAATGTTTTTTAATGTATGTACAAATGTATTTTAATCAAGTATTTAGAAATTAAATTATGTATATAGAAAAACATTTAATTATACTTAAAGAAAAGATGTATTTTTTTACTAAATGAATTGTATTGATTAAGAGAGTAAATAAATAAAAAGAAGAAAGTATTTTCGATTTTTTTAATATATGAGGAAAAAATGTATTTTAATTAAGTTAGTATTTTACAAAGAAAAAAAAGTAAATATTGTTTATAAAATAAAAAAAAGGTTAGTGTTCAATGTATGTTAAAAGAAACAGAAAAGAAACATCTTTAATGGGCTTTAGAGAGACTTAGAGACGGGTCAGGCCCATGTTTAACTTGAACGAATTTAGGGTTAGGGATTTTGTTCATCTGAGGAGAAAACGCTTAGGGTTGACAGCGGCGTGCTCGTGTGTTCGTCTTCTCCGATCATCTTGAACTCTGAAATGCAGTCCTCCGCCTGGCCACCAACGTCGCCCCTAACCTCTCTTCCCTCCAAGGCGTAAGTCCCGTGTTCTTTTGATACAAGGTTAGTTTTCAGCGTTTACGTTTCCTTTCTCTTTTACGAACTTGCGTGTTTTGTTTTGATTTGAATCTTAACTGATCTTTCGCTATTATGAGGTGAAGGAGAAGAGGTAGAAAGTTCATTACCTGACCTTGGAGAAGGAGGAGAGAAGAGGGGTGGAGACGCTTAGGAGGCCGGGATGGCGTGAACGTGATGCTTGCTTTGCTTCTGATGCTTTCCTGGTATCTTTATCTCTTCTACTTTCGTCCCTTTGAATTGTTGGTGGCCTTGGAATGTATTTGCTTGTGACGTATGTTTACTGAGTTCGCCTCTTTTTCTTCTCTTGAACGCTGTTGCCTATGATGCTTTGAGATGCCCAGTGATGCTTGTACTGAGGGCCTAGGTTACCTTTGAATATTTGTTGAGTTTGCCTTCTTGAACGATTTGCCTATGTTGTTGCCTATGATGCCCTGAACATGCTTCTGAGTATGCCCTTGACGTTTTCTCTCTTCTTCTCTTGTTGCCCTGTGATGATCCCAGAGGTCTGAGGGCTTTAGTTGCCTTGAATCTTTGCTTCTGAATGATTTTGAATACTTTAGAACATTGGTGCCTTGGTATTGCCTTGAATGTTGGATAGGTTCTGAGATTTCGCCCAATGATGTTATACTGAGGGCTAGGGGGTTTTGTTTATCTCAGGTTTGAACTTGATTATGTTTAAGGGATTTCTGGTTTGACAGTATGGTGGTGTTTTTTGGGTTTAAGGTTAGGCTTCAGCAGGTTTTTATGTTAGCTGGGCTTGGTAACTTAGTTTGCAGGTTATGGTGAGGTTTTGACAGCAGCAGGTATGTGTTTTGTTGGCTGATTGTTGTAGGTTATGCTTCAGTGTGTTATGTTGTTGGACTTAACAAGGTTTGAGGCTGTTCAGGTTTTGGTTTTGGTGATTCTGGACAGTAGGCAGGTTTTTAACTGGTTTATCACTTCTATTCTCTCTTTTGAGTTGTGTTTTCAGGTTTTGAGGCTTGGGTTTAACACAGTTTTTGGTTCGGTTTCTGCTTCAGTATGTTGTTGGACTTAACAAGGTTTGAGGTTGCGTTTGATGGTTGTTCAGGTTTGATGGTTGTTCAGGTTTCTGGACAGTAGGTTTTAGGTAGTTTTTGAAACTTGTTTGATGGCCTAGCAGGTTATCAGTTTGAAGCTTGAGGTTTTAGTTTTTGTATCTTTTTTCAGTGGACAGGTTTTTGAGGCATCAGCAGGTTTTTTGTATATTTTTCTCTTCTATCCTTGAACTGTCTCCTCAACTGTGTTCTCTTCTCTTTGTATTATATCTCTTTGTTGTCTTCTGCCCTGTCTAAACCTAAAGCCTATGCTGCTTTTTTTCTCTTTTTTCTCTCCAAAAGTACAGTTAAGATTTTTATATGATTATTGTTGTACTTTGTTCTGAAGGGGCCTATGGGAAATGATGATTAATATGTTTAGCTTGCATAACACATTTTCTGCATCTTTATCTTGCTTTGACAGTTTGGATCTGACTTTGCATTTTGATATCCTTTCCAAAATCTTCTTTGACAGCTTTTGAGTACTTGTGACAGCAAATTGTACTTCCTTGATTTTTCTTTGATATCTTTGGCATTTAAGTGGGAATTGGACTTTTCAGTTTAGTTTGAATTGGAAGTTTGCAGTTTGAACTTTTAGAAATTATGCATTTGACATTCATGAATAAAAAATGGAATTCTTCCCTCTTTGTGAACCGGGAGAAATCCCGTGATTTGCAGAGAGGGTCAACTGATCCCAGTCAGTGGCCCCTAATGATGAGCAAATTTCAACTGTCTTTAATTAACTGCTTTCTGACTTTTCTTCTTCTTTTGCAGATAAAAATGGAGCACCGGAGCAAAGTGAAGAATGAAGAATTAGAAATAGGATAGCTTTTTATCTTATGTAATATTTAAATTAATGTATATTATTGTTTGTAATTTAAATTATAAACAACAATTTGTACAAATAATTCAAATATCAATAAAATTTAAATTATCCAATTAACTCTAATTTTCTTTATTGTTTATTTATTTATTTAAAATTCTTTGAATTAAAACAATTGAAAAATAAATTTCAATCATTCAATTTTAGAATAATAAATAACTTAAATAAAATCAATATTGATCAATTAAACCTGTCTCTTCCAATATCCAAAATAAAGCAGTAGTTAACCCAAATAGACTGATCAAACGCATTCCTTCTTCACTGATTTGCCATAAACACTGTGAATCCAATACTGCACATATCTTTTGACTGGTGAATTCAAACCAATTGCCTCCTTTTATTGATTAAATTATGAACAATGCAAATTCAATCCGGATCTCGGAATAAACTGCAAAGTACTGTGGAATTTCAACCTTTCTGAGAATATGCCCGTAAAACCCTTAATTCCTGATTAAATGCCAAATAGCGTTCGCCTGATCAAAATTGAACCAAAAATCATCCAAACCCTAAGCCAACTGTATGAAACAATCCAGAGCTCTGAAAATCAGTAAAAACCCTAATTTTGCTTGACTGTCAAGAAAAGTCCATTTGTTCGATTCTTGAGCCAGTTTAAAAAAATCAGGAAATATCTGAAGCTGAGATTTCTTGTGGAAAAGCGCGAGGGCAAATTTTGGGGTACAACAGTTGCCCCTGTTCAATCTTCTTGGACCTGAAGAGTTAGATTGGCAAGTTTGCCTTTCGCGACTTGAAGGTAAAAGGAGATTGGACACTAATGTGCCCAGAAAATTTGCGCTCGTCGATGTGATGGTGGAGGTGAATGGGCTTAAAGATGCCATTTGGTGATGGGCTTAAAGATGCCACCTGGTGCGAGAGAATTTTGTCGGGGGATGGGCTTAGAGATGCCATCTGAGAATGGGCTTACAGATGCCATTCGGCGACTACTGGTAGGAGGATGGGCTTATAGATGCCATATGGTGATGTTGAACTGTAGGTCAATGGTGAGTGGACAAGTATCAGAAGGGCCTCCATGTTTTGGGACATCTCTGAATTGGGGTCTGAACAAGCAATAGGTTGACATCCATATATGTAAGTCATCTGAGATTGAATAAGCAATAGAGCAGCATCTGTTGTTGGGACGTGTCCGTAAACTATTTTCAGAAATTGTGAAGAGTCTGAATCAGTTGGTAGATTGACATCCGTTGTAGGGAAGAATCTGTAAACTGTTTTCAGAAGTCTTGAAGTTGAAGAGGAACCGGTGTAGGGTTTCTTGATGATGCGTCTGAATGAATCTGGAATAAGTATCAGAATGTCGCCGTGTCTGGGTCACATCTGAACTATTTCTGGATGAATCTCGGGAGATGATCTGTGTCCGTCGACTGATCTTACCTGAAAAGGTAAAGGGTTAGTTGTATGCAATGTTATGATGCATGATGCAATGCGTGTGACATTAATGTTTATGATGAATGCGCATGTAAGCTGATGAGCTAATCTCGCCGAGGATACATGAATCCGAGATGGCTGAAGATAAACGCATCCTGACTGCTGCTGGGGAAAATAAATCCTTGGCTGTCGCTGGGGATGAGAATTCCTGATGACTTCTACTAGGGAGCTCCAAACCAGTAGACTCATGCTGGGGAGGCCAGATTGAGAATCTTCAGCTTGATGGGAAGTAACTCTGGCGACTTCACTGGGGAACTCAAGATTTGTCTTCCTAAAACTCTGTGGGGAGAAGATTCAATGGTCTGGCTCCGCTGGGGATACTGAAGCTTAAACTCTGAGGGGAAATTGAATTCTGGAGGATTCTCTGGCTGGGGATTTGCAAAGATAAGTTACTGCTGGGGAATTTTGATGAACTCCGCTGGGGATAGGGAGAATTTTGGCGAACGCGATCTTCCGTGGTGGTTAGCTTGAGAAGAATCTGAACAAGCGATAGGTTAACATCCGTTACTTGGAGAACCCGTGAACTATTTTCAGAAATCTCGAAGTTGAATCAGCAATAGAGCAGCATCCGTTGTTGGGAAGCGTCCGTAAACTGTCTTCAAAAAGTTGCATCCGAACAAGTTGATAGATTAACATCCGTTGTTGGGATGAATCCATGAACTGTTTTCAGAAGTCTTGAAGTTGAATCAGCAATAGAGCCGCATCCGTTGTTGGGAAGCGTCCGTAAACTGTTTTCAACGGTTTGAGAAGAGTCTGAACAAGTCGGTAGATTAGCGTCCGTTGTTGGGAAGAATCCGTAAACTTGTTTCAGAAGTCTTGAAGAGGAACCGGTGTAGGGCTTCCTGATGATGAGCTTGTGTAAAACTGCATCGGGTTTTGAACACTTTTGACATTCGAATGCCCCAAGTGGTGATGTAGATAAATTCCTGGCTTATTACAGGTGTTGATCTGGAATTCTTCAGACATGCCCTGGCTGGATACAGGAATCAAATCTGGAAAGGTGATAGTTGATAGATATGCCCTGGCTGGATACAGGAATCGAATCTTCAAACTCTTCAGACGTGCCCTGGCTAGATACAGGAATCGAGTCTGGAAATGTGGTCAACAGATATGCCCTGGCTGGATACAGGAGTCGAATCTGGAAATAGTCGTCGACAGATATGCCCTGGCTGGATACAGGAATCGAATCTTCAAACTCTTCAGACGTGCCCTGGCTAGATACAGGAGTCGAGTCTGGAAATGATGTAGTTGATTTGTTGAACACTTTTGACATTCGAATGCCCCAAGTGGTGAAGAAGGAGTCTTAAATCAGATTACTCTGCATATTGAGAGATTTCTTGAAATCTTGACTGGACTGCCCCAGGTTAACTGTACTTTGAAAGATCTGTTGGACCTTGACTGGACTGCCCCAGGTTAATTAGATTGTGACATGTCATGCCCCTTTGTTGATAAGGGATTTGATGGAAGTGTTATCCTCTTGAAGTGATTTTGACTTACTGGGAGAGTTTTCGTTCCTCCGAACATTCGCTGTATGAACTTCTTCGCTGTCAAACAAGAAGGTCAAATTCAGACAGTGATATTCGAGTAATGCAAAGTTTATGTTTGTCTCGAAGTTTTGAAAAAACGCGTTTTTAGCAGAAAACTTTTCATAAGACAAGTTAACACAAGATTTAGAGCCAAGCCCTACAGGAGTCAGGATACCTTTTGTAACAGTATGCTTTCGAACTAACCCATGCTTCAATTAGGACTTTTGAAGGGTTGTAACGTGGCCTGGTTCACGGTTTAAGAAACAAAGGATAAAGGCTCAAAGTATATTTGTACCCACCCGCTCTTCGTGATGTTCTTCAACCTAAGCTCAGTTAATTGTGCGTCGCACTCTGTTTTGAGTTTGGAACGACTTTTGGGCGATGGTTCACCAGTTGAATTTTTGGGAGACAGTCATCGTCTCCTCTTTTCTTTTCAAAACATTTTTCATGTTGCGGAGGATTTTGTAATGACCTCACTATTTTGATTTTGATTTGTTATCCCTAACTTTTGCCTGACTGTTACCATTTTCGGGATTACTGTCAGCGGGATGCCCCAGCTTTCTTAAGCCTCCTTTATAGGTTTTGGCTTGGTGGGCTTTTCTCTTTTGAGAGATTGACTGTCTATATGATAGGGAACCACCCTTGTCTTTTGATTCCAAAGGAACGCTTTCTTTTTCGATGTTGTTCGTTGTGTTACGAACTGAGAGTTTGCGACTTCAATGCGCGTTTTCTCTTGAATTAACTGAGATACTACCCTGCCCCAGGTTTATATCAAAGGTTTTGATTGTATCAGAACAGAGAACTCCTACTTCTTTGGCTCGAAGGGGTTGACTAGGGATTAACTTCCTTATAACTCCAGTGTTTGGGAATTGAAAGAAATGCCTGTACATCATCAGCAAGGTCTGTTCAAAAGCATATTGTATAAGATTATGGTATTGTTTCGTCATCCTCCCTCTAAAGGCTCACAGCTTTTTATCAAGAGTCAGATATCATAAAGAAAAGCATAAGATTAGTGAAACGAATGGATGAATTCAAGACAAACATATGCAATGCATTAATGAAAACAGAGTTTAACATCAACAGATAATTGTTTGATAGCAAAAGAAATTACAACTTTGAAAATTAAAAAAGAAGCAAAAGTCTTTCAGCTTCGAGCTTCGTCACTTCAAGCGGAGAACCCTTTAACGGAAGATCTTCATCTCACCGTCCGGAATGAATTCCAGCACCCCAATGTCGATCAGATCTTGAATCTTGTTCTTCAAGGCCCAACAGTCGTTGGTGCTGTGTCCCGGGCTGCAGGAGTGGTAAACGCAGAATGTGTCGGGGTTAAAGTGAGGAGAGGAGATGTTGAGCTTCTGAGGAGGGTCCTTTACGGTGAGCAAATCGACCTCCAACAGGCGCTTCAGTATGAAGAATGATGGTATTTCAGTCTCCGTGAACTATCTTCCCGACTTTTCTTGCTTACGCCGACTGCCCTGTTGACGCTGGCGAGGTTGTTGATGGGTTTGTGACCCTGAAGCTAGCAAAAGAGCTTTCCCCTTGTCTTCTTGAGTGGATGGAGGCTGAGCGGTGACTTGCTCTTCGACCTCAGATGTTTGCCCCAGTTGGTTGTTTGGAAGCAGTTGGCGGACAAGAACTCTGAGTTCCTCTTGTCTTTGAGATAGGTCTTGGATGAGAGCCATCTGGCCCACCAACTGTCCCATCATTTGAGTCCTCAGTGTTGTCAGATCAAACTGCAGCTCCGCAATCTGATCACTCCTGGCATTGTTGGAACTCTCCAAGCCTTTGGTGAGGAGAGCTTTCATCTCTTCTTGCCCCAGAGACAAGTTCAGGAACATCTCCTGCAGCTGAGCAGTCTGGTCTTGGATGTCTTTGACGGACCTTTCTAGAGCCATCTCTTGCTGAAATAAACAGCAGGAGAGTAAGGAAACCTGAAAAAGGAAAGATTGTCAAAATGCAATGCATGATATGTGGATGCATGCTTTCAAGGATCTCTTGGGGTAAACACAAGAAAATGTTAGAGGTTGAACTCTGCTCTTGGATTGGAGATCTCTGCATCGGTGGATGCCTTTCCACGAGAATCAAGCTCACCATGTCGAGTGGGTCATAGCCACTGATTCAGATTTGTTGTTCTTGATCTTTTGTTTGGAGAACTTTGTATCGGCGGATGTCTTTCCACTAGAATCAAGCTCACCATGTCGAGTGGGTCATAGCCACTGATTCAAGTTGTTGTACTTGATCTTTGACTGGATTGGTTAGCGGAGAGACCTCTTGCCCCTTGATAGACGTCTATTTCAACGTAATCCTGCATCAACAGAACCCTCGAGATCCTTGAAATGGTTATTGAAAATGCTAAAATGCTATGGTATGATGTCATGATGTTATGCACATGTATGCACAAGCAAGTAAGTGTATATACAGGCAAACATATTCACACAAAGCGAACAAGTCCTTAGGTTTAGGCTTGCATGAGGTTCATGTACTACCCTCTTTCAGTTTGTTGGTTAAAACCTGTCTTATCAAAAGTAACCGGGTTCTAGAGAATCTCATATCATTGGCTACCCTCAATCGGTCATAACTCCAGCATCGCAACCTTTTCTCGCGGCCGGAACCATCTCGAGAGTTTAGCCTCAATGAGTGTAGCATACTGCTACTGTTCTAATGGCCAAGTTGGTCAATTAGGGTTCTAAGGTCGGTTGGTGCTTAATGACTCCTTGGAAGACCCATATTCTCCCCGTCTTAACGCGAGGGATATCGGTACAGACCAAGACGCCACACCAACGTAGCCACTGCTTCACCCATGTCGGTATACGCCGGACAGGTCCCTCACAGATTATTCTACCTAAAAGGGTTTCCCCAGATCCGGGTTAGGATCTATAAAACTCCGATACAAAGCCCACAAATGTAAAGCAAACAAAGCAATCAATTGAAAACAAAGGTGATCTAAACCCTAAGGTAACCCCACTTTGAAAAAATCCCCAGCAGAGTCGCCAGTTCTGTGATACGGTGGGAGAACTGACTTGAGGTTTTGCGTTTGTTTTCGCAAATGTTTCGGTTGAGCAAGAGTCGCCACCGACTTTTTATTTTATCCTAAAGGAAAGGTTTAAAAAAGCACAGCAAAAACCTTTTGAGATATTTCGTGGGTTCGGGGGGTAGATTATGAAAAGGGAAGGTATTAGCATCCTTTTCATCCATGGTTATCCATGGGCTCTTAGTTACTTGGTTTTTTAGATCACTTGCCTTGTTTTTCGATTGCTTTAAAAATGGTGTGTGTGTGTGTGGGTTTTGAAAATGTCTTGGAAAAAAGATGCCTTGTTTTAGGCAACTAATGTATTTGACTCGTGTTTGAGTGTTTTACAAAAGTGTGAATCTTTTCGAAAAGATGTTTCAAATGTTTTTGAGAGTTTGTTTGAAAGTGTTGTGGATTGTGGTTTTTGAAAAGAAGGCAAGTGTTTTTGCAAATTGATCCCAAGTAACTAAGAGTTTTGTCTACCCTATTGTACTCAAAGGTTTTTGTTATGTTTTAACCCCTTTTAACAATTTTGTTCCACCATTGAAATTGGTAGACAATCTTGCGTTTAGGAAGTTTATTCGGGACGGGCGCGGGTCATCGTATGGACCATGAATGCAATGATGCCAAGTGTCTTTGGCAATTTGCTTTGAAGGGACTATGATCATTCCGTTTAGGCAACACTTTGAGACTTATGATCATTTGATTTTGTTTTGCCAAAGATACTCGACGTGCAAGCATGGCCCATTTTGGAAGGCAACATGTGGGATTACCCTAGGGGGTGCAAGTGTGATTGTGTATTGATTACATGTATTTGTCTTGTATTAGGTTATCTAGCGTTTGATTTTATGTACATACAAACCCTAGGTCTAACCATGGTATAATTGGAAAGCTGTAAATTGCGGAATGTAAAATCTACGCTATTACAAAATAGTGTCCGGGAGTGGGGGTATAAATGTACAAAGGGGATGAGACTTATAGTATCCAATAAGTTACAACCAAATCGAATGTGCGATCAAAATGTAAATATCGAATATACAAATATAAGATAAAAATGTGTATAGGGCAATGTGAATGTATTTGTGTAAGTGTACAAGTGTATATGTATATGAATTGTGTGATTATGTACAAGTGCGAATTGTGGAATTGAAACGTATTAGGATTTTTGACCTAGAGAAATGTTTTTAAAATGAATCTTTGATTTATATGTTTAATTATGTACAAAAGAAAATGTTTTAATTAAATGGTATGTTCATATTTTAATTAAATTGTATTATGTATAAAAAAGAAAGTATTTTAATCAAATATTTGTGAATTTTAATATTAGAGAAAAAAAATGTATTTCTATTATTATGTGCAAATATGTATATTAATTAAAAAGTTTTCAATTTTAATATAGGATAAAAAAATGATGTGTACAAAATTAATGTTTTTTAATGTATGTACAAATGTATTTTAATCAAGTATTTAGAAATTAAATTATGTATATAGAAAAACATTTAATTATACTTAAAGAAAAGATGTATTTTTTTACTAAATGAATTGTATTGATTAAGAGAGTAAATAAATAAAAAGAAGAAAGTATTTTCGATTTTTTTAATATATGAGGCAAAAATGTATTTTAATTAAGTTAGTATTTTACAAAGAAAAAAAAGTAAATATTGTTTATAAAATAAAAAAAAGGTTAGTGTTCAATGTATGTTAAAAGAAACAGAAAAGAAACATCTTTAATGGGCTTTAGAGAGACTTAGAGACGGGTCAGGCCCATGTTTAACTTGAACGAATTTAGGGTTAGGGATTTTGTTCATCTGAGGCGAAAACGCTTAGGGTTGACAGCGGCGTGCTCGTGTGTTCGTCTTCTCCGATCATCTTGAACTCTGAAATGCAGTCCTCCGCCTGGCCACCAACGTCGCCCCTAACCTCTCTTCCCTCCAAGGCGTAAGTCCCGTGTTCTTTTGATACAAGGTTAGTTTTCAGCGTTTACGTTTCCTTTCTCTTTTACGAACTTGCGTGTTTTGTTTTGATTTGAATCTTAACTGATCTTTCGCTATTATGAGGTGAAGGAGAAGAGGTAGAAAGTTCATTACCTGACCTTGGAGAAGGAGGAGAGAAGAGGGGTGGAGACGCTTAGGAGGCCGGGACGGCGTGAACGTGATGCTTGCTTTGCTTCTGATGCTTTCCTGGTATCTTTATCTCTTCTACTTTCGTCCCTTTGAATTGTTGGTGGCCTTGGAATGTATTTGCTTGTGACGTATGTTTACTGAGTTCGCCTCTTTTTCTTCTCTTGAACGCTGTTGCCTATGATGCTTTGAGATGCCCAGTGATGCTTGTACTGAGGGCCTAGGTTACCTTTGAATATTTGTTGAGTTTGCCTTCTTGAACGATTTGCCTATGTTGTTGCCTATGATGCCCTGAACATGCTTCTGAGTATGCCCTTGACGTTTTCTCTCTTCTTCTCTTGTTGCCCTGTGATGATCCCAGAGGTCTGAGGGCTTTAGTTGCCTTGAATCTTTGCTTCTGAATGATTTTGAATACTTTAGAACATTGGTGCCTTGGTATTGCCTTGAATGTTGGATAGGTTCTGAGATTTCGCCCAATGATGTTATACTGAGGGCTAGAGGGTTTTGTTTATCTCAGGTTTGAACTTGATTATGTTTAAGGGATTTCTGGTTTGACAGTATGGTGGTGTTTTTTGGGTTTAAGGTTAGGCTTCAGCAGGTTTTTATGTTAGCTGGGCTTGGTAACTTAGTTTGCAGGTTATGGTGAGGTTTTGACAGCAGCAGGTATGTGTTTTGTTGGCTGATTGTTGTAGGTTATGCTTCAGTGTGTTATGTTGTTGGACTTAACAAGGTTTGAGGCTGTTCAGGTTATGGTTTTGGTGATTCTGGACAGTAGGCAGGTTTTTAACTGGTTTATCACTTCTATTCTCTCTTTTGAGTTGTGTTTTCAGGTTTTGAGGCTTGGGTTTAACACAGTTTTTGGTTCGGTTTCTGCTTCAGTATGTTGTTGGACTTAACAAGGTTTGAGGTTGCGTTTGATGGTTGTTCAGGTTTGATGGTTGTTCAGGTTTCTGGACAGTAGGTTTTGGGTAGTTTTTGAAACTTGTTTGATGGCCTAGCAGGTTATCAGTTTGAAGCTTGAGGTTTTAGTTTTTGTATCTTTTTTCAGTGGACAGGTTTTTGAGGCATCAGCAGGTTTTTTGTATATTTTTCTCTTCTATCCTTGAACTGTCTCCTCAACTGTGTTCTCTTCTCTTTGTATTATATATCTTTGTTGTCTTCTGCCCTGTCTAAACCTAAAGCCTATGCTGCTTTTTTTCTCTTTTTTCTCTCCAAAAGTACAGTTAAGATTTTTATATGATTATTGTTGTACTTTGTTCTGAAGGGGCCTATGGGAAATGATGATTAATATGTTTAGCTTGCATAACACATTTTCTGCATCTTTATCTTGCTTTGACAGTTTGGATCTGACTTTGCATTTTGATATCCTTTCCAAAATCTTCTTTGACAGCTTTTGAGTACTTGTGACAGCAAATTGTACTTCCTTGATTTTTCTTTGATATCTTTGGCATTTAAGTGGGAATTGGACTTTTCAGTTTAGTTTGAATTGGAAGTTTGCAGTTTGAACTTTTAGAAATTATGCATTTGACATTCATGAATAAAAAATGGAATTCTTCCCTCTTTGTGAACCGGGAGAAATCCCGTGATTTGCAGAGAGGGTCAACTGATCCCAGTCAGTGGCCCCTAATGATGAGCAAATTTCAACTGTCTTTAATTAACTGCTTTCTGACTTTTCTTCTTCTTTTGCAGATAAAAATGGAGCACCGGAGCGAAGTGAAGAATGAAGAATTAGAAATAGGATAGCTTTTTATCTTATGTAATATTTAAATTAATGTATATTATTGTTTGTAATTTAAATTATAAACAACAATTTGTACAAATAATTCAAATATCAATAAAATTTAAATTATCCAATTAATTCTAATTTTCTTTATTGTTTATTTATTTATTTAAAATTCTTTGAATTAAAACAATTGAAAAATAAATTTCAATCATTCAATTTTAGAATAATAAATAACTTAAATAAAATCAATATTGATCAATTAAACCTGTCTCTTCCAATATCCAAAATAAAGCAGTAGTTAACCCAAATAGACTGATCAAACGCATTCCTTCTTCACTGATTTGCCATAAACACTGTGAATCCAATACTGCACATATCTTTTGACTGGTGAATTCAAACCAATTGCCTCCTTTTATTGATTAAATTATGAACAATGCAAATTCAATCCGGATCTCGGAATAAACCGCAAAGTACTGTGGAATTTCAACCTTTCTGAGAATATGCCCGTAAAACCCTTAATTCCTGATTAAATGCCAAATAGCGTTCGCCTGATCAAAATTGAACCAAAAATCATCCAAACCCTAAGCCAACTGTATGAAACAATCCAGAGCTCTGAAAATCAGTAAAAACCCTAATTTTGCTTGACTGTCAAGAAAAGTCCATTTGTCCGATTCTTGAGCCGGTTTAAAAAAATCAGGAAATGTCTGAAGCTGAGATTTCTTGTGGAAAAGCGCGAGGGCAAATTTTGGGGTACAACACATGCGAATTTAGCTGCGTATACAAATCTGCAGGTAAATAACCAGGGTGAACAAAGAAGATGACGACGCGTCCCCCTCCCGTTCGCTGATTTAAACTTGGCGCGTGTTTTATTTGTTTTCTGGCATAATTAATTTGTTTTCTATATTATTATTACTATCCATTATGATAACAATAGAAGCGTGTTGGTGCAGTGGTAGAAGCGTTGCTCAATGACTCAAAGGACCTGGGTTCGAATCCCAGGTCCCCCCATGCATTTGTGTTATTTTTCTTCAGGTGATTCATTACAATCCCATGCGCGCGTCATATCATACTCCCTCACTCAGATGCTTGCCAGATGGCCCCAGGCCAGATCTGGTGGTCCAGAATGAAGGTCTATGGTGGGATCAAGTCAAAGGGCGCGTGGAGAATTAGCAAAGTCAACCAGGCTTGCATGTAAATGGGCCATGGAAATTGCCAATCTCACCCCCAAATCAGGCCCAAAACCTCCTAAACTTTCTCTTTTCTTTTATTATTTTCTTTATTTTATTTAATTGTTTTTGTTTTATTATTTAATCATTAACCAATCACAACTTTTTCTTAATAAAATAAAAACCAAAAATATTTCTTAATTAAAATTAAGTTCCAGTATTTTATTTTTGTTAATAAATATTAATTTAATTAATTTGGTTTAATTAGGAAATAACTTTAATCTTTTTTGTAATAATTAAAGTCAATTTAGATAATTAGGTTTTACTAACATTGATCAAACTATTTTTATTTCTAAAAATATCAAAAATCCAAAAATATCATTTTAATTAATTTATTTATTTATTTATTTATTAATTTAATTATTAAGTTAGTTTAATTTCCTTTTAATTCAAAATAACCAAAAAAAAGATACTTTCTTTCAATAAAGGGTCAAAACCCTAGAATGCTCCCGATTTAATTTCTCGCACGCGATCCATTTTATTTCAATATTGTATCTGTTTCCCAGAATGTAATAGTTTAATAGAACTTTAAATATTTTTACCGCTTTATTTATTTTCCGCATTTTAATTTCAAGGGTTGCTTTTGGCGATGTAAATACCCGATGCCTTGTAATAGTTAGTTTTAATTTCTGCAATTTAATTTCCGCAACTTATAAACTGTTAGATGTTTGATAATAGGGAATGTATGACAAGATCAAATGTTTAAACCTAAAATCAACATAGATAACCATTGACATGTACAAAGATAAAATTAACCGAAATAACGCACTCGCACATGCGCACTCTTAGGGTACACCTCACTTGGTTGCCTTCGAACGTGGTCATTAAGTATATGAAGTTTTAGAGGTCGCCCTCTTGTCCAAAGATCATAGTTGCCTCGAAACGATTGCCTCGGAAAAATGATCTAAGACATTAGGGTTATCGCTAAGGCATCCTAACATTGCTTTAGTGACCGCACGTCCCTTAATCGAATTGACCCTTAAACTCCAACGACGATGCTACCTACTCATCAATAGTGGGATAGCATTGTCTAAAGGACATTAGCATAGATTGATTCCCTTTTCGAGTAGGTAGATGGTGCTTAAGTACTTTCTCTTTCAAAACAAAACAAAAACTTTTCTCACTTACACCTTTCAAACAAAAACTTCTTTCAAGCCCACAAACACAAAGAAAAGCAACTTTTGAAAACACTTTGAGCAAGTACCTAAGAGCCCGTGGATAACCACGGATAGAAAGGGTGCTAACACATTCCCTTTCTATAATCTACCCCCCGGACCCGAGAAAAATCTCGAAAAAGGAATTTTTCTGTGCTTTTTTCCTTTCCTTGTTGGATAAAATAAAAGACGGTGGAGACTCTTGCTTACCGCGACATTTTGCGAAAACAAACGCAAAACGCGATCCAGCATTCCAAAATATTCAGTTCTTTCCCACCGTATCACAGTAGTTGATACCGAAGTCTGGTTACAAGGTGATCCAATGAGACATAGTGTTACGCTTTGATCCCTAATTTTTGCCTGCACTTCCCTTTCGGGTTTTCAGTCCATCGGGATACCCCTTTTTGCCCAAGCCACCTTTTCAGGATTTCGACTTGCCGGGTGTACATTTTTTTTTTCATTTCATCCCTTATTTTTGCCCGAACCCTTTCGGTTCACCGGAAAGCCCTTATTTTTGCCTAGGCCAGTCAACCTAGCGGGTCTTTGATTATGTGTAGTATTTTTTCACTATGTCTGCATTAACGGGGTGAGGAAGGTCGTCACCGTCCATGGTGGTTAGAATCATAGCTCCTCTTGAGAAAATGTTCTTAACCATAAATGGCCCTTCGTAGGTAGGGGTCCATTTTCCCCTGGGATCACCTTGAGGTAAGATGATGCGCTTGATCACCAGATCCCCAACTTGATACTCTTGTCGTCTAACTTTCTTGTTAAATGCCTTGATCATCCGCTTTTGATACGTCTGACCATGACAAATAGCAGTAAGTCTTTTTTCGTCTATTAAGTTCATCTGATCAAGCCGGGTCTGAATCCAGTCATCTTCGCTCAAACCTGCATCCTTCATAATCCGAAGAGAGGGTATCTGAACTTCAATGGGAAAAACGGCCTCCATGCCATATACCAAGGAATAGGGAGTTGCCCCTGTTGACGTCCGCGCCGAGGTACGGTACCCATGAAGAGCAAACGGTAACATCTCGTGCCAATCTTTGTATGTCACCGTCATCTTCTGCACAATCTTCTTGATGTTCTTATTAGCCGCTTCTACAGCCCCATTCATCTTCGGCCGGTAAGGAGAAGAGTTATGATGTTGTATCTTGAACTGCTTGCAGAGTTCAGTGATCATCTTATTGTTGAGATTTGTACCATTGTCTGTAATGATCCTCTCTGGTACACCGTATCGATAGATCAGGTTATGCCGAATGAACTGTGCCACGATGTTCTTGGTCACAGTAGCAAAGGAAGTTGCTTCAACCCACTTCGTAAAGTAATCAATTGCTACCAGGATGAAACGATGCCCGTTGGACGCAGTCGGTCTAATCTCGCCGATCATATCGATGCCCCACATTGCAAAAGGCCAAGGTGCTATCAAGATGTTCAGAGGAACTGGAAGTATGTGCACCTTATCAGCATAGACTTGACACTTATGACAGGTCCGAGAATGCTGATAACAGTCGGCTTCCATTGTAGACCAATAATATCCTGCCCGTAGGATTTTGTTTGCCATGGTATGTCCACTAGAATGAGTCCCGAAAGTACCTTCATGTAACTCTATCATGATCCTTTCTGCCTCGTTCTTATCCATACATCGTAGTAAGGTTGAATCATGGTTACGCTTGTAAATAATGCCATTACTGATGAAGAATTTCGCCGCGAACCTCCTCAGAAACTTCTTATCATTAACAGATGCACCCTCGGGGTACTCCTGAGCTTCAAGATACCTCTTTACTTCATGAAACCAGTGTTTATCTGTTACCTCTTCAGTCTCAATGTCACAGCAATGTGCATGTTCGTCCAACCTTTCAATGGTAATCTGGGGAGCTTCATTGTCCCATCTGACCTTGAACATAGAAGACATTGTAGCTAGCGTGTCCGCTAATTGATTCTCCTCTCTAGGGAAGTGTTCAAAGGTTATCTCCTCGAAGTGTGGAAGCAACGTTAATACATACTCTTTGTAAGGAATAAGATTTGGGTGCTTCGTATCCCACTCGCCTTTGATCTGGCTGATCACGAGAGCGAATTCTCCGAATACACTTAAGAACTTAATCCTTAGGTCAATTGCTGCTCGAAGACCCATGATGCACGCTTCATACTCCGCCATGTTGTTGGTGCAGTTGAAACATAGCCGGACGGTGAACGGAGTATGAGAGCCTTCAGGAGATATGATCATGGTGCTAATGCCATTACCCAAAGTGTTTGAAGCTCCATCAAAGTACATAGACCATCGGGATCCTTCCTCAGGTCCTTCATTCGGTCCAGGTGTCTCACAGTCGGTTACCAACATGATATTTTCATCTGGGAACTCAAAGTTCATAGACTGGTAATCATCCACTGCCTGATGTGCCAAATGGTCTGCCAATACACTTCCCTTGATTACCTTCTGGGTTGTGTATTGGATGTCGTACTCAGTCAAGATCATCTGCCATGTGGCTATTCTTCCGGACAAGGCAGGCTTTTCGAAGATATACTTGATTAGATCCATCTTTGATATCAATAGAGAAGTGTGAGTCAGCATATACTGTCTCAGCCGGCGAGCAGCCCATGCCAAAGTGCAACAAGTTTTCTCAGGCAACGAGTATCAGGTCTCGCAGTTGGTAAACTTTTTTCTAAGGTAATAAATAGCATGCTCTTTTCGGCCAGACTCGTCATGCTTCCCCAACACGCACCCCATTGAATTGTCGAGTACTGTAAAGTATAATATCAGAGGTCTCCCTTCAATTGGAGGCATCAGAATGGGTGGCTCTTGGAGATACTCTTCGATCCTTTCAAAACCGGCCTGACATTCATCGTTCCATCTTACCACTTAATCTTTCTTCAGTAACTTGAAGATCGGCTCACAAGTAGCAGTCAGGTGTGAGATGAATCGGGCAATATAGTTCAGACGTCCTAGAAAGCCTCTGACCTCTTTTTCTGTTCGGGGAGCTGGCATTTCCTGTATAGCCTTCACCTTTGTAGGATCCACTTGAATACCTTTATCACTTATGACGAAACCCAGCAACTTACCAGATCTCACCCCGAAGGTGCACTTGTTCGGGTTTAACCTCAGCTTGTACAACTTCAACCTATCAAACAGCTTCTGGAGATAGTCCACATGTTCTTCCTCAGTATGGGACCTTGCAATCATATCGTAAACATATGCCTCAATCTCATGATGGATCATGTCGTGGAACAAGGCGACCATGGCGCGCTGATACGTTGCCCCAACATTCTTCAAGCCGAAAGGCATGACCTTGTAGCAAAAGGTACCCCATTGAGTAACAAAGGTTATCTTCTTCATGTCTTCGGGAGCCATTTTGATCTGATTATACATGGAGAAACCATCCATAAAGGAGAAGACCTTATGTTGTGCGGTGTTGTCAACCAGAACGTCGATATGAGGTAGAGGGAAGTCATCCTTGGGGCTCTCCATGTCAGATCCCTATAGTCAACACACATCTGAACCTTACCATCCTTCTTCGTCATTGGAACCACGTTGGCAACCCACTGTGGGTAAGAAGTAACTGCTAGAAAACCGGCGTCAAACTGCTTCATCACTTCAACCTTGATTTTCTCAGACATTTTTGGGCGCATTCGGCAGACCTTCTGTTTCACGGGAGGATAATCTTCCTTGGTAGGCAGGCGGTGAACCACAATATCGGTATCCAACCCAGGCATATCTTCATAAGACCAGGCAAAGATCTCAACATAGTCACGCAGCATCTGAATCAACCGTTGTTTAAGACTAGGCTCCAGATTTGCACCGATCTTGACCTTTTTCTTGTCTATCTCTGTACCCAGATTCACTGTTTCCACCGGCTCTTCATGCGGCTGTACGGCTCTCTCTTCCTAAATTAGTAGTCTATCAAGTTCGTCAGGCACTTCGCGATCGTCCTCACCTTCGTCCTCGGCTTGGTTGATCGGACTTTCGAAGTCATAACCGGCAGTAGCAGAGTCGTTATCAGTGGGATCCAGAGTGGATGTAGACCTGTATATGTGAGTGTGTGTAAAATAGCTGTTTTGCAAGATAGAAAAAAGAAAAACAAGGAGCGCAAAATTCGTAATGCGAGAAAACATCCAATGCTTTTATTAATGATATATGGAGATGACAAATATAAAGCCCTCACAAACAAAGCCACGGTGCCTCGGGTAAGACACCGGGCCGTAAAAGTTTAAAATTGTCTGTTACAAATTCAAAACAAAAGTCTCATTAGTGGGTAATAAAAGAAATTGGCACGAAGTTCTTTGCCGTCCAATTTCTTAATCCACCGTCAGTAGTCGGGTAGATCCAACTGCCAATATCAAACTCTTCACCATCGTCTTCAATCGCATTCACTCCCGCGTCATGTTTGGGCATAGGTGCCATTATGACATTAGGATTTTCCGGCGCTTCGAACTCAATCTCCTTAGCATCAATCAGATCTTGCACTTTATTCTTCAAGACCCAACAATTATTCGTATCATGCCCTGGGCTATCGGAGTGAAAAGCACAGCGGGCATTTGGATTGTACAACGATGATGTAGTATTAGGATTCTTCGGAGCCTCATTCGGAATCACCAGATTGGTCTTTAATAACTGTGGCAGAATCTGAGACAGGGTCATACTGAGCCGAGTAAATTGTCTTTGAGGCCTCTCTACCCTTGGTTGAGTGTTGCATTGTGTGGCAACAGTTGGTCTTGAAATAACTATCGCATTAATCGCTTGGCGGCGTTCAGGTTGATTCTTGCTTTTTGAACTATAAACTGCACTGGACTCCTTCTTAAAAGGCTTCTTCTCGGTACTTTATGAAGCACCCTTATGTATTTATCTGCTCTTAATACCGGCTTTAACCCTTTCTCCAGTCATTATTAATTCGGTGAATCTGGACGATGAGCTACCAATCAGATGGTTGAAATATGGACCAGACAAGGTCCCCAGAAACATATCCACTAGCTCCCTATCATCCAAATGGGTTTGTACTCTTCCAGCAAGGTCCCTCCATTTTTGAGCGTAGTCTTTGAAACCTTCGCTCGCACCCATAGACATACCCTGAAGTTGGGTACACGTGGGAGCGAGGTCGGCATTATATTGGTACTGCTTGTAAAAAGCAGCAGCAAGGTCTTCCCAATTACGGACGTTAGCTCCTTCTAGTTGGAAGAACCATTCAAGTTGAGTTCCTGAGAGACTATCTTGAAAGAAATGGATCCATAGGTTCTTATCAGCAGTGTATGGCTGAATCTTTCTAACATACGAACGAAGGTGTAGCTTTGGGCAGGAGACCCTGTCGTATTTAGCAAAGACTGGTGCTTTAAATTTGTGGGGAATCACCACCCCAGATGATAAACCCAAATCTCCAAAGTCCAGACCAGGGACTTTCTGGACCTCCATTGCGCTCAACCGGTCTTTGAGTTGCTTATACCTGTCCTCAGCCGGAGGATACTGGTCTTCATTAAAGTCAGTCTCATTGTCAGATACCACAGGGCTAGGAGCCCTCCTTTCTTCTTGGTTTTCTCCCACTCCAGATGAGTGGGATAAATCAACTTTGTCCCGCAAATTGTTCCGGAATCTGCGACCCATATTCAGGAGGATCGTCTTCTTCTTCTTCTTCTTCTTCTTCTTCTTCTTCTTCTTCTTATCTTTCAAGATAAGAGTCTTCAGATCTTGTTGGCCCTTGGCCAAGTTCATGAACATTTCCTGGAACTGAGCGTTTTGAGCTTGTAGAGCCTTGATAGCTTGATCAATTGATGTTTCAGCAGACATGATGTGCTGAAATAAATAGCAAAGAAGATGAGAAACCTGTAAGGGTAGCTGTAATGAGGTGCATGGGAATGAAATGCATATGACATGATTTGAAAGACCTTAGGGAGATTCAAATTCGTAAACCAAAATGAAACACCCTTTTATTAGATTAAAAACTTGAAACAATGTTTGACAAATGCCTTTAAGGCGTTACAAAAGAAATATTGGAAAGTAAATCTAAGCTAAAAAACAATAAAAGACATCAGCGCTCCCATGGTCGTTTCCCGTTGGTGCTGACATAGTCGTTGAGGACCTTCTCATTCTCCAGCTGCCTTGTATGCTTTAGGATCTTCCGTTCTTGTTCATGATACTTCTCTCTGTAAGTATCCCGCTCTTCTCTCAACTGGATCCAAGACCTCTTTAATGCCCCAATGTCAGTAGGCATGTATGGGTGGAGGACAGTATGAGGAGCCCCTTCTTCATCAATACTCTCAACAATTACCGGTAAGACAGCTTCGTACGGCATTCCCAGCTTTTGGGCACGAGTTTGAACCCGCCGGAAATACGGTTCCATTGGAAGAGAGGTCTTCATTCCTAGCTCGTGCGGATCAGACTGGTGAACCCTATTCCAAGCTCATGTGAACCTGCGGAGATGTTCCTCACTATCCCCTTGGAAGTCAAAGACAATGCTCAGAAGCAACAACTCATGAGGTTCGTCCCTTCTATCTCGCCCAAACTGTCATAAGGCTAGACAAGGATTATAGGTTATCCCTCCATTAATTCCCAGCAGTGGAACATTGGGGTATTCTCCGCACCAACCGATGACAACTACTTCTTCCATGTCTTTAGTACTCCAGATGATGTCTGTGTGAGCAAGGGACATAATTCTGTAGGCCCAACCCATGCCTTCCTTGTTCTTCAAAACAGATTTGGGGAGCTGAGAAATAAACCAGCTCGCCAGCAATGGTGCACAACACATAAGGGTTCTCCGTTTCCGAGCAGTACGAGCATAAAGAGTATGCAGAATATCACCTAAGAGAGTAGGCACCGGATTACGGGACATGAAGATCTTCACTGCATTCACATCGAAAAAAGAATCTGAGTTAGGAAACAGAACCAAACCATATATGAGAAGAACTAGGATGTCTTCAAACACTTGAAAGTCTAAACTATCCCAGAACTGATTAGCCTGATCAACCAAGAACTTAGCCAAGAAGCCTTTTGTCCCACTCCGAGTCTCCCAGTTAGACATTACCTCAGCCTTTGTCAGATGTAGGGCTGTAGCAACATCCTCTGGCCTAAGAGCTATCTCCCAACCTGTAAATGGTGTCTGCTCTAGAATAGAAATACCAAGTAGATCAGAGAACTCCTATAAAGTAGGGACCAACTGATAGTCCGAAAAGGTGAAGCAGTGGTATAATGGATCAAAGAACTGGCACAAAACACTCATCATCTGCTCATCCATCTTAGAAGTGACCAAACTCAGGAGGTGACCATGTCTTCTGACAAAGGGAGAAGTATCAGGCACTTTTGCAACCAAATCTCTAAGCTGAGTAGGAATCTGTATAAAGCTGATCCGAATGGTGTTTCTACGCATAGATGCCATGACCTAAAAAACAAAACAAAGATGAATCCCGTTGGTCTTTGAAATGGTTAGTCCAATGCAATATGCATGCAATGTCATGATGCATGATGTCATGATATAAACACACCACAAGTATTCACAGATAGCAAACATGGTAAGGGCAAACAAGTCACACAGTAGCCTTAGATTTCAGGCTGGCATGGAGTTTAGGTACTACCCTCTTTCAGTTTAGTTGGTTCAACCTATCCTAGAAATAGTAATCGGGTTCTAGAGGATCTCAATATCACTGACCACCCTCGATCGGTCATAATTCCAGTTTGGCAACCTTTTCTTGCGGCCGGAATCATCGCGAGAGTTTGGTCTCAATGAGTGTAGCATACTGCTACTTTTCTATGGCCAAGTTGGTCAATTATAGGTTCTAAGGTCAGTTGGTGCTTAATGACCCCCTAGCAGCCCCATATTCTCCTTGTTCCACCACAAGGGATATCAGTACAAACTAAAGTGCCACACCAACGTAGCTACTGCTTCAACCGTATCGGTCTACGCCGTACAGTTCCCTCACAGTCTATTGCTACTTACCTAAAAGGTATCCCCAGATCCGGGTTAGGATCTATAGTAACTCCGATTCAAACCCACAAAGATAAAGCATACAAATCAAGCAATTGAAAACATTATGATGAACTAATCCTAAGGTACACCCCACTTATATGATCCCCAGCAGAGTCGCCAGTTCTGTGATACGATGGGAAGAACTGACTGTTTTTGGAATGCTGGTTTGTTTTTTGCGTTTGTGTTTGCAAAATGTCGCGGTAAGCAAGAGTCGCCACCGACTTTTATTTTATCCAACAAGGAAAGGAAGAAAGCACAGAAAAATTCCTTTTTCGAGATATTTCTGAGTACGGGGGGTAGATTATAGAAAGGGAAGGTATTAGCACCCTTTCTATCCGTAGTTATCTACGGGCTCTTAGGTATTTGCTCATAATTTTCAAAATTGTTTTCTTTGTGCTTCTGGGTTTTGAAAAGTTTTTGTTTTAACTTCGATTTAACTCTCGCTTAAGAGTGTAATGAAGTGTTTTTGAAAACTTGTTTGTAAAAGTGTGTAAGTGTGAAAAAATTTTTTTTTGGACGAGTAAGTATCTAAGAACTAATCTTCCTACTCGAAAAAGGAATCATTCTATGCTAATTTCCTTTAGACAATGCTATTCCACTATTAGTGAGTAGGTAGCATCGTCGTTTGAGTTTAAGGGTCAATTCAAAAGAGGGACATATGTTCACTAAAGCAATGTTAGGACGTCTTAGCGGTAACCCTAATGTCTTAGATCATTTATCCGAGGCAACGATATCCGAGGCAACCTTTCCGAGGCAACTTATAATCTTTTGGACAAGAGGGCGACCTCTAAAACAACCTATACTCAATGACCGTGTACGAAGGCAACCAAGTGGGGTGTACCATAGGAGTGTGCATGTGTGAGTGTGTTGATTTCAATTATTTTTATCTTTGCACATGTTTAGGGTGATCTAACCAATTTAAGATTAAGCATTCATTCTTGTCATGCAAGCCCTATTATCAAACATCTAGCAGTTGTATATTTGCAGAAATTAAAGGTGCGGAAATTAAACTAAATTATTACAAGGCGTCGGGTATTTACATCGCCAAAAACAACCCTTTAAAAGTAAAAAGCGGAAAAATAAAATTAATTATTACAAACCGAGAGCAGATACATTAATTGGGTAAAGAAAAATAAAGCGCGTGATGCGAAATTTGGGTTTTGACCCTTTTTAAAGAAAATGTTTTTTTTTTTTAAGAAAAGGAATTAAATCCTAAAATTAAATGCTAAATTAATTATTAAATAAATAAATTAATGAAAAATGTTAAATGACATATTTTTGTAGTTTTTTGTTATTTTAGGGAAGAAAATAAAATAATTAAACTAATGTTAAAACCTAACTGATTTCTAATTAATTTTAAATATTTGCAAAACAAATGAAAGTTATCTAGAATTAATAACCTAATTAAATTAATTAGTATTTATTAAAAAAAATAAAATTCTGAATTTTAATTGGACATAAAATATTTTTTGTGATTTTTGATAAAAAGAAATTATTTTATTTTGGTTAGTAATCAAATAAATAAAATAAAACAATTAAATAAAATAAACAAAATAAAAAGAAAGGAGTGAGATGGGCCTGAATATTGAGGGTGTCAATAGTAATTTTTTGGCCCATTTGTGAAGATCCAATTGACTTTTGTGATCCCCTACGTATGCATTGACTTGGCCTTTTGGTACATCTTCAATACTGGCCACCAGATCTGGCCATCTGGCGTGCTGGATGGTGAGTGTCCATGGTAGGCGCTTGGCTTGAGTGTGCACATGATTTCCTGAAAACAAATATCATGGAGAAAATAGGGGGGGCCTGGGATTCGAACCCAGGTCCTGAAGGGAATTCGAATGGCTTGTGACCAGCTGAGCTGCTGGTTGTCTCTGTACATAGGCTAAGCATTAATTATAATATATATAAAAAAACGTTAGTCGACAAAAGCAAAAATACGCGCGCTTCGTTCAAACCAACCAATGGGATCTGGCCATGTCTTCATCCCTGCCAAGGCACCGTTGCTAAAAGTCCAAATATCTATACCTACGGACAAATGTCCGTCGCTACAAGACAGTCCATTCTCAAAATCTCGTACAGGCCATGGAAATGATTTCTAAGACCATGGTTGAGGTCGTCTCATTCTCCTTATTACAACCATGTCCATTACTAGGGCCAATTGTACCTGAAAACGGAAACCCTAAAAGCAAACTCGAAACCCTAGCTATGGTGAATTTCAATTCAGTCCAGATAAATGAAATTGGCTATTTGCAAAAGCTTGCAAACATCATAGTGATCAAGAATATGCAATTATTTTTCATTATAGATGCAAGAATGAAGCTTTTCAATTTCAAGAAAATGGTGGTTCCGTGAATGACTTACAATGCACTGGAGGGCTCGAAAACGCCTGCTTTTGGTTGCTTTCGCTTATGGAGATTTCCAGGAGACGATTGGGACAATTTCCAAGCCTTGAGGATGTCTCTAAGTGGGATTTTGATCTCACACTTTTCTTTGATTTTTTCAGATTTTGTTTGCTCTCTATACTTGATCTCCAACCTTGGTTTTGATATGCCTCGCCTCCTTATGTATTGTACAATGCATTAGGGTTGATTACCTTGCCTAAATCTTCCTCTTTCAATGCTTTGGATTGGATTTGATTTGCTTCTTTAAAGCTTTCCAAAATTGGTTCTTTTGCAATCTTTTTGTACACAATTGCTTTGATACAAGTTTGGAATGGTGCTAGCTGTCCAATGAAGCCTGAAATCATCAAAAGATCTTTGGTTTTCAATATTTTTTATTTTACTTGATTTAATTTGATTTCAAATGAATTAATTCAAATAAAAGTAAAATTAAATAATAAAAATATGATATGGACACATGTCCAAGGCTAGAGCACGTGGGATATAATGCCAACTCAAAACAAGTGAAAAAGAATGGGCCCATTTGACAAAATTTGATGTTTTGGAGATAGTTGACTTTTGGCAATTTTGCAAAAAAGTCCAACTTCAACAATGCATAACTTCCTTAATTTTGACTCTTTGGAAGAGTTCTTGGACTTTTTAGAAATCTTGAGATGTCCTCTAATCAACCCTTTTAGTCTCATCTCAATTTGATATTCCATGCTCAAGTTTGAAGCTTTGACAAAAAAGGTGTTTTTGTTGACTTTTCAAAATGACCCATAATGTGCAAATTCATAACTTCTTGTGAGTGCATATTTTGATCTTGGGAGATGAAGATGGATTGTAGGGAATTGTCCTATTCAAAATGAGATTTGGATGGGTCATTTCTCATAAAGTATGAGAAAGTTATGCTTGGTCAAAGTTGGGTTGACTTTTCCTACAAAACCCTAATTTAGCAACTTTTGAATCTTGATGAATTATGAGCAATCCTTGATGAATCATGTTCAAACCTTGATAAAATGATGAAATGTACTTCAAAATGAGGATTTTGACAAAAAATCTTGTAGTTTGACTGTATGTGGGCCACAGTTGACTTTTGCCCTAGCAGAGTCGATTTTCAGGCCTTTGAGCAATTGACTGAGCAAACTTCCTCTGCAAGGCTCGAAACTTGACATGAATGATATTGAGAACATATTAGGACATTGGTGATCATTTTGGGTCACTTGGACTCAAGGATCTTGATTCAACATGAAACCCTTGTTTGGGGTAGACTGCCTTAGGAGAGAGCTTGTCTGGCCAACCCTTGGACTACTTTGAGCAACTTGAGGATCTTTCTTGAAATATCTTGAGAAATATGGGAGGGAAAATTTTGGGGTACAACAGGTTACTTCGATATGAAAGCCTGGATAGTAGGGCTTGTGAGAAGGAACCTGGTTAATAGGGTTACTTCGAAGCGATTGTGTAGATTAGTTGTCCCGTTTGATTTCGAGAACTGAGTTTCCATTAGTCGTCTGTAGATGTGATCTGCGTAACTGCTGAATTTGTTGAAGTTAATCCTCTCTTCCTGAAAAGATATCAGGGTTAGTTATATGTGATGCATGAAATGCAGGGCGAGATGATGTTCTCAAAATAAATGAGATTACACTGTATATGATATGTATGCGTACGTCATGATGTATGTTCATGAAATGCTATCGGGGTATGCTCGCGTATGGGAAAATAAACCCCTGACGGTCGCTGGAGATTTATAAATATTTTGTCGGGAAGAGATACTGGAGAATAACTCTGCGGGGACCAACTTAGGGGAAGAGATACTCTGTTGGTAGACCTGCTGATCTGGAGGAATAAACTCAGATGGGGATGAAATTACGTTGCTGGAGATGTTGAGCTCTGTTGGAGAAATAAACTCCGCTTGGGGGATGAAATTTACCGACTCGCCCGCGATTATGAACCTTGGCTGGGGATAGTTATGTCATGTTTCAGGGAAGATGACATCAATGCCTTTGGATACTTTTACTCTGTGGGGGAGTGTATGTACCAATAATTATGTTCCCAAGTTGGCTCTATCCTGGTACCGGATGGGCAGAGTAACTGTGGGGTGTGGCTCTTCTTGTTTTTTCTGGTTTCTGGAATTAAGAGTAATTGTATTTTGTTTCTTATGTAAATATTTATGAGTAGAAATCATTTTCAAATGCATATATAAAAAATAAATCATTGGACGTTCTTGCAAAACAAAACAGAAAAAGAAAAAAAAACAGATTGAAGTTTCTTGTAAAAATGACTTGTATTGATTTTCGAATTTGGCCTGTAATAGGCGTTTTTGTACAAAGAGGCTGAAGCGCTTGTAAGAGAATGCCGCTGAGAGATAGAAATTATACAATTTGTGTAAGAGAAATAAAAACAACTTTGTGAAACAACCCTATTGGGTTCCAACTCTGCTATTGCCTTTATATCTTCAAGTGTCTCATCACTTTGCTACTTGGCCGAAGGTTGATCAGATTGGTTGGTGTCGTTCGAGCTTGATGGTCGATACTAATGTCTGGTCGCAAAATGAGACACAGTGATACGCTTCAATCCCTAACTTTTTCCTGGATTTCCCTTTCGGGTTTTCAATCCACTGGGATACCCTTGTTTTCCCAAGCCTCCCTTTCGGGTTTTCGACTTGTCGGGTGTACAAATTATTTTTATTTTCATCCCTTACTTTTGCCCGAACCCTTTTGGTTCGCTGGGAAGCCCTTATTTTTGCTTAGGCCAGTAAACCTAGCGGGTATTTGATTAGCCGTAGTACCTTTTCACTATGTCTGCATTGACAGGGTGAGGAAGGTCATCATCATCCATGGTGGTTAGAATCATAGCTCCTCTCGAGAAAATGTTCTTAACCACAAATGGCCCTTCGTATGTGGGGGTCCATTTGCCCTGGGATCACCTTGCGGCAGTATGATGCGTTTGATCACTAGATCTCCAACTTGATATTCTTGGCATCTGACTTTCTTGTTAAAATCCTTGATCATTCGCTTTTGATACGTCTGACCATGGAAAATAACAATAAGTCTCTTTTCATCGATTATATTTAACTGATCAAGTCGGATTCGGATCCAGTCATCCTCGCTCAAACCCGCATCCTTCATAATCCTGAGAGAAGGTATCTGGACTTCGATGGGTAGGAATGCCTCCATGCCATATACCTGAGAGTAGGGTGTTTCCCCTGTCGATGTCCGAGCTGAGGTACGGTACCCATGAAGAGCGAATGGTAACATCTCATGCCAGTCTTTGTATGTCACCGTCATCTTCTACACAATCTTCTTGATGTTCTTGTTAGCTGCTTCAACAATGCCATTCATCTTCGACCGGTAGGGAGAAGAATTATAATGCTGTATCTTGAAATATTTATAGAGCTCGATGATCATTGTTTTGTTGAGATTCGTACCATTATCAGTAATAATTCTCTCTGGCACACTATATCGACATATCAGATGTGTCAGATAAATCGCGCCACGACGTTCTTGGTTACTGTAGCAAAGGAAGCTGCCTCAACCCAATTCGTGAAATAATCAATGGCTACTAGGATTAAACGATGTCCATTGGAAGCAGTGGGCCTGATTTCTCCAATCATGTCGATGCCCCACATCGCAAAGGGCCACGGAGTTGTCAAGAAGTTCAGAGGAACTGGAGGCATATTCACCTTATCAGCATAGATTTGGCACTTATGACAAGCTCGAGAGTGCTGATAACAGTCGGCTTCCATAGTGGACCAGTAATATCCTACCCGTAGGATCTTCTTAGCCATGGTATGTCCACTAGAATGGATTTCGAAGGTGCCTTCATGTAGATCTTTCATGATCCTCTTTGCTTCATTTTTGTCTACACACCGTAATAGTGTGGAGTCATGGTTGCGTTTATAGAGGATTCCATTACTGAGGAAGAACTTTGCAGCAAACCTTCTCAAAAACTTCTTATCATTGACAGATGCCCCTCCGGGATACTCCTGAGCCTCGAGATACCTTTTGACTTCGTGAAACCAGGGTTTGTCTGCCACTTCTTCGGTATCGATTTCACAGCAATGTGCTGGTTCATCCAACTTCTCAATGGTGATTTGGGGAGCTTCATTGTCCCACCTTACCTTGAACATAGAAGACATGGTAGCTAGCGCGTCCGCTAACTGGTTCTCCTCTCGTGGGAAATGTTTGAAGGTTACCTCCTCAAAGTGTGGGAGCAATGTCAGTACATACTCTTTGTAAGGAATGAGATTCGGGTGCTTCTTATCCCACTCGCCTTTGATCTGACTTATCACCAAAGAGGAATCCCCGAATACACTCAAGAACTTGATCCTTAGGTCAATAGCAGCTCAGAGACCCATGATGCACGCTTCATACTCCGCCATGTTGTTGGTGCAGTTGAAACATAATTGGGCGGTGAATGGAGTATGACAGCCCTCGGGGGATATGATTACAATGCCAATTCCGTTACCTAGGGCGTTCTAGGCTCCATCAAAATACATAGACCATCGGGATCCTTCCTCAGGCCCTTCATCCTGTCCAGGTTCTTCGTAGTCAATCACCAACATAATATTCTCATCCGAGAACTCAAAATTCATGGACTGGTAGTCGTCCACGGCCTGATGAGCCAAATGATCAGCCAATACACTCCCTTTATTACTTTTTGGGTTGTATATTGTATGTCGTATTATGTTAAGATCATCTTCCACCTTGCTATCCTTCCGGAGAGAGCGGGCTTCTCAAAAATATACTTGATCGGATCCATCTTTGATATCAACAAGGTAGTGTGAGTCAGCATATACTATCTCAGTCGGTGAGTAGTCCATGCCAAAGCGCATCAAGTTTTCTCGAGCAATGAGTATCGTGTCTCACAGTCGGTAAATTTTTTTCTAAGGTAGTATATTGCATGCTCTTTTCGACCAGACTCGTCATGCTGCCCCAGCACACACCCCATTGAATTGTCTAGCACAGTCAAGTATAATATCAAAGGTCTTCCTTCAACTGGAGGAATCAAAATTGGCGGTTCTTGAAGGTATTCTTTGATTCTTTCAAAGGCGGTCTGGCATTCGTCATTCCACTTTACCACTTGATCTTTCTTCAAAATCTTTAAGATTGGCTCACAAGTAGCAGTCAGATGTGAAATGAACTTGGCGATATAATTTAGGCATCCCAAGAAACCTCTAACTTCCTTCTCTGTGCGGGGAATCGGCATCTCTTGTATGGCCTTTACCTTTGCAGGGTCTACCTGAATACCCTTGTCACTGACGACAAAACCCAAAAGCTTACTAGATCTTACCCCGAAGGTACACTTGTTTGGATTCAACCTCAACTTGTATGTCTTCAACCTGTCAAACAATTTCTAGAGATGATCAAGGTGCTCTTCCTCCGTCTGAGACCTGGCTATCATGTCATCAACATAAACTTCGATCTTATGGTGAATCATATCATGGAACAAAGTGACCATGGCGCACTGATAGGTTTCCCCAGCGTTCTTCAACCCAAAAGGCATTACCTTGTAGAAGAAGGTGCCCCACTGTGTAATGAAGGTTGTCTTCTCCATGTCTTCAGGAGCCATCTTGATCTAGTTGTAGCCAGAGAAACCATCCATGAAGGAGAAGATTTTGTGTTGCACGGTGTTGTCGACCAGAACATCAATGTGAGGAAGAGGGAAATCATCCCCGGGGCTTGCCCTGTTCATGTCTTTGTAATCTATGCACATCCGTACCTTACCGTCCTTCTTCCGTACCGGGACGATGTTAGCAACCCACTGTGGATATGAAGTGACAGTTAAGAACCCTGCGTCAAACTATTTCATGACCTCTGCCTTGATTTTCTCTGACATTTCAGGGCGCATACGACGGACCTTCTGTTTAACCGGAGGACAGTCTTCTTTAGTCGGCAGGCGATGTACCACAATATCAGTGTCCAAACCAGGCATGTCTTCATAGGACCAGGTGAAGATCTCAACATATTCCTGCAACATCTGTACCAACCTCTATTTGACGCTAAGCTCCATATTTGCACCTATTTTACCTCTTTTATGTCTTCCTCAGTACCCAAATTCATTGTCTCCACCGGATCTTCATGAGGTTGTATGGCCCTTTCTTCCTGCTGTAGTAGTCTAGCAAGTTCTCCAGGCACATCACAATCATCCTCACCTTCGTACTCGGCTTGGTTGATCGTATTTATGAAGTTATAACTGGCAATAGCAGAGTTGTTATCAACGGGATCCAGAGTGGATATGGATCTGCATTATGATATGTGAGTGTGTGTAAGAGAATAGCTGTTTGGATAAAGTAAAAAAAGAAAAGAAAAACAGAGAGCGCAGAATTTGTATGCAAGAAACGTCCAATGCTTTATTTATGGTATATGAAATGACAAATAATATCCCTCACAAGCAAAGCCAAGGTGTCTCAGGCAAGGCACCATGCCGTAAAGTTTCAAATTGTTTATTACAAATCTTAAAACAAATAAGTCAATTACTGCGGAATGAAAGAATTAGGTATAAAGTCCCTAGCCGTCCAGTTACTCAGTCCATCGTTGGTTGTTGGGTAGATCCAGTTGTCGATGTCTGAGTCCTCCTTGCTGTCTTCAATGGTATTAATTCCCCGATTACTGATGTGTAGGGGAGGTCTTCCATCCTGAGCGCGTCGAACAACCCTTTGAGCCCCTATAGTAAAGCCCAAACCAAATTTGTCAGTTTTGTGAGTGAAATCAGGGAGCTGACCCCAATTGGTACACCCACCTTCTTCAACCACAGCCCTGGCGTCCTTAAGAGAAGCCATCTTTAGTGGAGGTCTGCTACTAGTAGTAGTTTCAGTCAATGCTGAGATCTGAGGGACCTCTTCGATGTTTTGACAAGGAGTTTCTATCAATTCCCCGTCCATCTCTACGTAGCGGAAGGAATTGAGGTGGCTCACCATGTATTCTTCTTCACCCGCATGGTGACAATCTTTCCTTTCACCGGATACTTCAGCATTTGGTGGAGTGTGGAAGTGACTGCCCCTGCCTCGTGGATCCAAGGACGACCCAATAAACAAGAATACGACGGCCTGATATCCATCACATAGAAGGTGGACCCAAAAGTCTGAGAACCTACTTTGACAGGGATGTCCACCTCCCCGTGCACCATTCTCTTCGACCCGTCAAAAGCCCTTACCACAATGTTAATAGGCTTTAGAGTTAAACCCACGCAATCCAAACGGCCCAATGCCTTCTTCGGAAAAACATTCATTGAAGACCAGTATCTACCAGCACATGAGCCATAGTGGTGCCCCTGCATTCAATCGAGACATGTTGAGCATCATTATGCTTCCTTCTTTTGGTGTCAAATTCGCATCTGAAAAACCCATGCCATTATCAGCAGTCAGGCTGGCCACACAATCTTTGAACTGATCAGCTGAAGTCTCTTGCGGCACATGCGCAATTTTAAGTAATGCAATCAAAGCCTTCGCATGGGCCTCGAAGCACAACAGCAACGAAAACATGGATATCTTCAATGGGGTCTGCCCCAGCTGCTCGACCATATTGTAGTCGCTCTTCTTAATGATTTTCAGTATTTCCTCCATTTCTTGCTTATAGGCTTCCACAACAATTTTCTTAGGCGCCTCCGTCTGGGCAGGCTCACCTACAATTTCCTTGCCGCAGGTATCAGACGATTCGCCGATAGGGGTAATAACTGGAGTAAGAACAGGAATTGTAGTGGATGTACTAGCAGGAACAGCAGATGGAATGACAATAGGCTTGTTGACAGTCTTAGGGGAAATCTCGGGAGAGAAGACCCTTCCACTTCGGGTGATTTTGTTGGTTCCGACAATGTTACCAATATCAGGATCAACCTCTTCATCTTTCAGATCTTGTTTGATTCCATGATAGTACACATCGGCACCATAATGCCATGGGACAACTTTGTCCGAGACATATAGGACATGACCAGGAACAGTGATTATCAGCAGAGCAAATCTTGGAGCAGATGTAATCCTAATAGGTCTTCTCGAGGAAACCTTGGAAGGATTGGCGGAAATGGTTATAATGGCAACGTCTTCAGATGGTACAACGGGAACCAAAGTCTTCTCAAACAGAATTTCTTTGCTATCTATCAGGCGTTGAACACCTAATTTCAGCAAACAGAAACAAGAAGGTAGCAACGAACACATGTGGCAACCTTCACCACAACCTGGAAATAAAACGGCCAACAACAAATTCTTCTTGACAGTCATGAGAGGAGTAGAAACTTCATCAACAGAGGTAACAAATAAATCAATATCAACAACATTAACTCCACGACCGTGCTTGGGCATGGGAGCCGTTATGACATTTGGCTTCTCCGGAGCATCAAACTCTATTTCCTTGGCTTCAATCAAGTCTTGTATTTTGTTCTTCAGAGCCCAACAGTCATTTGTATCGTGGCCAGGACTCTCAGAATGATAGGCACACCGGGCATTCGGATTATATCGGGGAGATGTAGTATTTGGACTCTTGGGAGCCTCTTTCAGGGTTGCCAAGTTGGATCTTAGCATATGAGGTAGTACTTCAGCCAATGTCATGTTGATGCAGGTAAACTGCCATTGTGGTCTTTCCACCCTTTGTTGATTGTTGCGTTGTGGAGCAACTGCAGATCTAGGTATCATCATGGAACTTACTGTCTGACGATGTTCAGCCCTATTTTGGCCCCTCGGGCTATAGATGGCACTAGCTTCCTTCTTACCAGCGAAAGGCTTCTTTACTGAGCTCAAAGAGGCATCCTTCTATATCTTACCACTTCGGATCCCAACTTCTACTCTCTCTCCAGTTAAAATCATCTCGGTGAAGCCAGCTGACGAGCTGCCGATCAAATGATTGAAAAATGGACCAGATAGCGTCTCCAGAGACATATCAACCAACTCCCTATCAGACAACGGGGGTTGAACTCTCCATGCCAAGTCTCTCCATTTCTGTGCATAGTCCTTAAAGCCTTCACTTGCACCCATGGACATACTCTGAAGTTGAGTACGATTAGGAGCAAGGTCAGGGTTGTATTGATACTGTTTGTAGAAAGTAGCAGCCAGATCTTCCCAATTTTGGACATTGGCTCCCTCCAGCTGATAGAACCATTCAAGCTGAGTCCCCGACAGACTATCTTGAAAGAAATGAACCTACAGATTTCTATCAGCGGTGTGGGCAATGATCTTTCTGACATAAGAACGAAGATGGATCTTTGGGCAGGACACCCCATCATACTTAGCAAAAACTGGAGCTTTGAACTTCTGCAGGATGACCACCCCCGACACCAAACCTAATTCTTCGAAATTCATTCCAGGTATCCTCTGAACTTCCATGGCACTCAGACGATCTTCCAACTGTTTGTATCTATCCTCAGCAGGAGGATATTGCTCATCATTGTAAACGGTATCATTGTCAGAAACTGCAGGACTTGGATCCTACTCTTCTTTCTGATTCTCCCATTCCTTAGATGAAGAGGTCAGATTGACTTGTCGCTTCAACCGCTCTCCAAACCTTCTGCCCATATTCAGAATACCGGTAGCCTTCTTCTTTTTCTTCTTCTCTTTCAGGATGAGGGCTTTCAGATCCTCCTTCCCTTTTGCCAGACTTACGAACATTTGTTGGAACTGGGCGTTGTGTGCCTGAAGGTCCTTGGTGGTTTGTTCGGAAGACATTTTATGCTAAAATAAACAGCGAAGAAGATGAGAAACCTGTAATGGTACCTGTAATGATATGTATGATAATGGGATGTGCATGCAATGATTTCAAAGACTTTGGGAAATTTAAATTTTCAAACCAAAATAAACAAAGATCTTATTAGCTGAATTTGAAGGTTCAAAATTCCTTTTAGGCGTTACAATTAAAAATAAATCTAAAACTAGATAAGAAGTCAAAAGTCCCATGGATGCTTCCTCTTTGTGCCGAGATAATCATTGAGTCCTTTTTCTTCAGAGTTGCTTTGTGAGCTCTAAAACCTTCCTCTCCTGAGCATGGAATTGATCCCTGTAAGTATCCCGTTCCTTCATCAACTGAATCCAAGACCTCTGTAATTCCACAAGATCAGTGGGCATGTAAGGATAGAGAACCGTGTAGGGAATACCTTCTTCAGTAGTGGGTTCCACAATTACTGGTAAAACGGCCACATAGGGCATCATAAGCTTATGGGCATGAGCTCGTACCCACTGGAGATAAGGTTCCATAGGAATGGAAGCATTTGGCCCCAAATCCCTGGCGCCAGATCGGTTTACCATGCCCCAAGCTCGTATGAACCTCCGGCGATACTCGTGAGTGTCATCCTCATAGTTGAATACAATACCCTCGATAAGTAACTCATATGGACCATCCCTTTAAGCGTAACTAAATTTTCGTAGAGCCAAACAAGGATTGTAGGTTATACCTCCTCTGATACCAAGCAGCGGGACATTAGGGTACTCCCCACAGCGGTCAATAATAGAAGTGTTTTCCATAGCTCGAGAACACCAAAGAATATCCATGTGAGCGAGTGGCATTATCCTTTGTGACCAACCCAAACCTTCTTCATTTTTCAGTACGGACTTAGGGAGGTGAGAAATAAACCACCTCGATAGCAATGGCATGCAACACATAAGAATCCCTCTTCTTTTCATGGTACGAGTATGGAGAGTGTGCAAAATATCTCCGAGAAAGGTAGGCACCAACTGATAATCTGGAAAGGTGAAGCAGTGGTGTTTGGGATCAAAGAACTAAAAGAGTACACTCATCATCTTTTCATCAAAGTTTGAAGTAACCAGGTTGAGAAGTCGACTATGTCTCTTAGTGAATGCAGAAGTTTCAGAAAACCTTAATGCTAGCTCTTTGAGTTGGGAAGGTATCTTCACAAAGCTGATTCGGATAGTGTTCCTGCGAACAGAAGCCATGATCTGCAAAATAGAACAAAGATAAATTCTCTTGGTCTTTGAAATGGTTAGTGCAATAAGAATGGGTGCTATGTTATGATGCATGATGTCATGATAAACCACAGGTATAGCAAACAAAGGTATGGCAAACACAGTCAAATCACACAAATTCCTTAGGTTTAAGGCTTACATGAGGTTAAAGGTAGTACCCTCTTGAAGTTTAGTTGGTTTCAAACCTGTCTTAAAAAGTAACCGGGTTCTAGAGGATCTCAATATCACTGACCATCCTTTATCGGGCATTGTCTCAGCTCAAGCAATCTTTTATTGCGGCTAAAATATCCCGAAAGTCTGATCTTAATTAGTGTAGCATCGAGTACCAACCAATCCTCATATGTACACTGAGGTCGGCTATCTCACTACTTTCTAATGGCCAAGTTTGTTCAACTAAGGTTCTAAGGTCCGTTAGTGCTTCACAACATCACGCGGCGACCCTGTATTCTCCTCGTTTCCCCATGAAGGATATCGGTAGCAACCAAAGTGCCACACCAACACATCCATCGCTTAAACCATATCGGTCTATGCCGTACAGTCTCCATGATCTATTGTTGTTTACCTAATGAGTGCCCCCAGATCCGGGTGTAGGATCTATAGTAACCCCAAACAAACCCTCAAAAGTAAATAAATCAAGAGAAGCAATTTAATGACCTAGATCCTAAGGTATACCCCACTTATTTCCATCCCCAGCAGAGTCGCCAGTTCTGTAATATGGTGGCAGAACCGACTGTTTTTACTGGTTTTCATTTTGCGTTTTTGTTTGCAAAATGTCGCGGTAAGCAAGAGTCGCCATCGACTTTTATTTTATCCAATCATGGAAAAGGAAAAAGAACAGAGAAAACCTTTTTTCGAGATATTCTGAGTACGGGGGGTAGGTTATAGAAAGGGAAGGTGTTAGAACCCTTTTTATCCATGGTTTTCCATGGGCTCTTAGGTACTTGCTCATTTTTCAAATTGCTTGTGTGTGTTTGTCTTGAAAATGTTTTACTTCATGATAACCCTTGTATCAGTCCTCAAGAGTGTGACGAAGTTTGTTTTGAAAATTGTTTTGAAAGGTGTTTGTGTGAAAAGTTTTTATTGCTTGAGCAAGTACCTAGGAACTAATCTACCTACTCGAAAAAAGATTGTTCGTTCTCATTTCCTTTAGACAGCGTTATCCTACTATTAAGGAGTAGGTAGCCCCGGTGTTGGAGTTATAAGGGACATTCGAAAGGGACAAGTACAATCACTAGAGCAACCGTTAGAAAAAACTTTAGTAGTAACCCTAGAGTCTTAATATCTTTCTGAGGCAACATTTCCGAGGCAACCTTCGAAAGGGACAATTTGATCTTTTAGACTGGAGGGAAACCACTAAAATCTCCTATGCTTACTGACTGTTTACCGAAGGCAACCGAAGTGAGGTAAACCCTAGGGGTGAACATGTGCATATGAATCGTTTCAGTTATTTAATCTTTGCATATTAGGTGATCTACCATTTTAATTTCAAGTAATTCTTGCCATACAATCCTATTAGCATGCATCTAACAGTTAAATATTCGCAGGAATTTAAAGTGCGAAAAATAAACCTAGCTATTACAAGGCTTTGACAGTTACATAATTGTCTCGACTGAAAATAAAAATGTTGAAGCTTAAAACCCTAGCTAAAACTATTACAAACTCGAAACAATTACAATAATAATAAAACGAACTGAAAATGCGTGCAGTAAATTAAATGCGAGGAGAAATTGAAAACTCTAAAAATCAAATTTAAAAATATTTAAACTATTTTTGAAAAAAGATTTAATTAGGTTATGTACGACTAAAACCCTAATTCTAATCATTTTTTAATTATAAAAGAAATTGAAATTAACCTAATTTAAACTAAATTAAATAATTTCAAGAAAATAAAATATTTTGTGTATTTTTGTGGTTTTTATTTGAGAAAAGAAATTTAATTGTAAAATTTAAAACCTAGTTTCTTTTTAATTTTAATTGAAACAAAATAAACAAATAAACTAATTAACCTAATTTATTTTCAAAAAATATTAATTTGAATAAATATTTAATTCTGTATTTTTTGGTGATTTTTTTAGTTTTATAAAAAAAATTGTGTTAATTAATTAAAACAAAATGAAGAAATTAATTAAAGAAATTAATTAAAGAAATTAAAAAGAAAATAAAAGAGAAAAGCAAATTGGGCATGTATGCACTAGCAAATGGGGGTTGCAAATCTGAAATTTTCAGGCCCAAAAATGCTCTAAGCCCAGTCAATGCCTGATCTCTTGTAGCGTTGACTTGAGGGTGCATCATGGTCCCTCACTGCCTGTGCGTTGGATCTGGTACTATGCTGGATCAAGTGGCTGGATGTTGGTGGAGTATGGTGGACACTAGGATGAGAGATACGCTGGATCTGTTGAAAGAAAATAAAATAAAGGAAACACTGGGACCTGGGGTCGAACCCAGGTCCTTATGCTTAATATCAATGCCTCATTTCCAGTCGCGTTGTGTGTTTTAATTGTTAGTATAATGAAAACAAAATATAATATAAAGAAAACAAGTCACTAACTCCCACGCGCGCGAATTTTTAAATGGGCGAATGGTTGGCTGACACATATCTTCTTCCTCTTGGAACCGTCGTGTTAGGTATGTAACCTATACCTAAAGACAACTTCCATGGCTAAAAACCTGTGCAATTCAAAATTCACAAAACGCAATATAAATGGAATTGAAAACCATGGTTCAACCGGTCATGATGTCCCGGTCATCTCAGTATCCAGCTTATGGTCTAATTTTGCTTGTAGTTAAAAACCCCAAAATGCATATGGAAACCCTAACAATGGAAAGTGCAGATATAGGCTTCAAAAATGCAATTAAATTATTCAGTTAGCTTGCAAACACGATGAGGATCACAAATATGGCAATCGAATGTATTAACAATGCAGGAAATTCAATAATTGATTTGGAGAAAATAAGCAAACCGTGAGAGCTGTAGTGCGTGATTCTGGACGTTTCAGACCTTACAAATGCTTGCCACGGGTTTAGTGAGTACCTAGGGAGATGACTTGATCGTTAGAAATGCTTGAAACGGCCTATGGAGCAAGATTGGATCTGCACTTTTCTTTAAAAAATTCAAGTTTTGTTCTTCCTGTTCACTCCTGCAAAACCTTGTCTTATGCTTTGTACATGTCCAATATATATCTAGGAATGAATTAGGGTTGTGAAATTGGATTGAATCTTTGCAATTATGAGAGATTTGATTTGATTTTCATGCTACATGTAAACTTGATATTTTGATTCAAATCATCCCTTTCTTGTACCAATTATGCTTGATTCGTTTTGGTCTTGATAACTCAGCATGTTTTGATTTCCAACCAGTCCAAAAACCAAATCAAATCATATATTTGCTATTATTCACCAATTATTTGATTTAATTCAACTTTTAATTAATAAAAAATCAAAATAAATTGAAAAATGAAGCAAATAATGTGTGGGTGAATAGTTGGGTCGTGGACCATATTATAAGTGAGGTGCAAACACAAAAAGTTAGGCCCACTTGGCAAAAAAATGCATTTTTGAGCACATTTGACTTTTGGCAAATTTGCAAAAAGGGTCAACTTTGACAAGGCGTATCTCCTCCAATTTTAATCCTAGAGAGGTGTTCTTGGACTTTTTAGAAATCTTAGGATGTCCCCTAAGCAAACCTTTTTTTCTCATCTCAATTGAGTCTTCTATGTTCATGTAAGAAGCTTTGACCCAAAAGGTGTTTTTGTTGACTTTTCAAAAGGACCCATAATGTAGAAATTCATATCTTTATATGAGTACATATTTTGAATCTGTGGGATGAAGATGAGTTGTAAGGAATTGCATCATATTAAAAATGAGCCTTGGATGGAAAATTTCTGATAAAGCATGTGGAAGTTATGCTTGGTCAAATTTTGGTTGACTTTTATTGAGAAACCCTAATTTAGCAACTTTTGGGTTTTGATGAATTTGGAGCATTCCTTGGGGAATCATGATCAACCCTTGATCAAATAATGAAAGTCACTTTAAAATGTTAATTTTGACCAAAAATCTTGAAGTTTGACTGTATGTGGGCCACAGTTGACTTTTGACCTAATACAGTCGATTCTCAAGCATCTGAGCAGTTGACTGAGCAAACTTCTTGTGCAAGGCATGAAACTTGACTTGTAGGGTCTTGAGAACATATTAATACTATGGAGAGCATATGAGGCCTTTGTGGTTCATCCATCTTGATGAAAATGGAAACCCTAATTTGAGGTACACTGCCTTAGGAGAGAGTTTGTCAGGTCAACTCTTGGGCAAACTTTGAGCAAATTGAGGATCTCAAGGAGTATGTGTTGAGTAAAATGAGAGGGAAAATTTTGGGGTACAACACAAGGCTACCATTCATTGGAGAAAAACAATCTTCATCAACTAAATATCTCCCATAATGACGAGACTACCATTCATTAGAAGTAACAAATTTCATCAACGAACTACCTTCCGTAATGACAAGGCTACCATTCATTGGAGTAACAAATTTCAGCAACAAACTATCTTCCATAATAACAAGGCTACCATTCATTGGGAAAATAATCTTAATCAACAAACTATCTCCCATAATGACGAGACTATCATTCATTAGAGGTAACAAATTTTCATCAACGAACTACCTTCAATAATGACAAGGCTACCATTCATTGGGAAAACAATCTTTATCAATGAACTACCTTCCATAATGACAAGGCTACCATTCATTGGGAATAACAAATTTTCATCAACAAACTACCTTCCATAATGACAAGGCTACCATTCATTGGGATATCATATTTTCATCAACGAACTATCTCCCATAATGACGAGGCTACCATTCATTGGAAAAAAATCTTCTTACGTTAACAAACTTACTGGGAAGGAACAGGTTTCTCAAATAAAGAGAATTATATCTTGTTGTTTTAAGAAGCAATTGTAATAAGATTGGCGAGAAATGAAGCTTGATTTCTTGTGGAAATACCAATACATTCCTGTTGAGGAGAAAAATTCTTTTCATGCAAAATAAATGCACATTCTCAAATCAAGGCTCGAAGCCTGCAGAAATCAGAATAACAATGTTGTGGTGTACTACAGACTCAAACCATAAATAAACTGGGATGAGATAATCAACCAAGTCTGCACCCAATGAGAAGTAAACTCAAAAGGGGATCACATTTCATCCAGATAATGAACTGAATGGGAAGGCTGAGGCAAAATTCTTCCACGAGGGATAACTCGGTGGGGAAATTGAAAGGATATACACTTTCTGTTTAACATTGACAACTCTATTGGAGAGAGAGTAACATAACTTTGCAAAGGGGATAATATGCTGACAAAGCATTAATGAATGCAACTGAGTGATGAATTTTAAATTCATCTATGCATGACGTGTATGAATGTATGGATGTTATCATGCGCATGCTGACAAAACAACCATATCGCATTGGGGATAACCAGGAAAATTTAATCTTGGGTGAAGACAACACTCGGCCAAGTCACATGCAGAACGAAGATTAGATTCCACGAGAGGGTAAGCATCAACAGAGGAACAAAGTCCTATTTCACGGCTTAACTTCACTGGGAAAAATATGGCTTGAAAACAATCAAAGAACCACCTGACTAATAACAAATAAAGTTATAGGAATATCATAAACTCTTCTATGTTTCACCGGGGAATACCAATACGGACTTCGATAAGGGAAGAGGAAGTTTTATTGTCTAGACTTCACTGGAGATTCCAAAAACAACTTCGCTAGGGGAAGATGAAAACCGTGTCATCAAGACTTCAACTGGGGATGTCAATACAGACTTTACCGGGGAAGATGCAAAACTACATCGTTGATACTTCAACTGGGGATTTTTATGATAACTTCATTGGGGAAAAAGAAGCCACACACACCAAAGAGAGCCTAGATACAGTCTTCAATAGAAGGCATAATAGTTGTGTAAAATTCTATGGAGAGATATCATGGAATTTCACGGGATGACAACTTCAGAGGGAAGCGTCATCCTTGACTCATCCGGAGAATCAAGGAGTCGACAGCACAAAAATGGGTTATCTCATAGGGATTTTAAATCAAACTCAGTGCATAGTGAGAGAAAACCCAAGGAGTAGACGCTTATCTCAAAACTTCTTAGAATGTGTATTGCCCTTGTCTGGTTGTTTAGAAGCACAATACAACAACAATATCATAACTGGAGGGCATAATATCCTGCTAAATATTACTTATCAACACGAAGGGAGAAAGAGTTCAATAACTAATCACATGCTTTGTAACTTTGCAACCTCCGCTTGATCACCTTTTGAACACGGAAGGCAATTACACTCAGTCGGAGAAATCCGAATTAGGACTTGACTGGGGAGGATGGGATTACAAACCCAACATCACATAGCTGCTTGAAGATGATCTGAACTAAAACTTAACTTGGGAAAGATGGGAACAAACCCAATACCACACCACAACCTGGAAGACACCCACTAGCTGGTCAGTTACTGTAGAGGGAATCATGCACCTATCTACCATGCAGATCATCAGAAACAATATTGCTTGAGGAAAATCTTCGGATCATGGAAGAACCTAGTAACTTTCTAAAAAAAACTGGAAATGCTCTTGGAAACAAATTTGGTGTCCCAAGTTTACCGTACTGGTCGAGATATTTTTTCACGACTTTCCCTTGGCTGTCTGCTTTTAAGATAATCTGCCTAACTAAAAGGTTCCTAGAGATTCATCGAATCTCGACATAACTGTCCTAGATTAGTTGAATGTTGCATCTTCTTTACTCAACAACTTCTTCTTAGCTACATGCCCTTTGCTGATACTCAAATGTAAGCTTCTTTGATATCAAGCAATGGTTTTACAAGCAGAATAATGTTTATTCTAAGAGTGATGATTCTAATCCAACAGTTATGTAAGTCTTGAAGATTTTATTGAAGATATTTCGCAAAACCTTATGAATGAATCACTAGCCAGGAAGCAAAATTTATTTTTTATTTTTATCAAAGATAACAAAAGCATATCATACCAACACAAAAATTTTAGCAAAATTCATGAGAGTCAGAAAACGCTATCTCGTTGAAGTACGCTTTCGAAATAAACCTTGTTTCAATTAGGACTTTTGAGTGTTGTAACGTCGCCTGGTTCACGGTTTTAGAAAAAATGGATTTTAAGGCTAAAAATTATTTGGTGCCCACCCCCTTCATGATGTTCTCCAGTCCTAAGTTTAGTTAAATCGACCTAAACATTCATCTCTCAAAAGAAATTTCGAGATAGTTAAGGAAACAACCAAGGTTTTCTTTGGATACGACAATCACTTATTTTTACTTTTATTGTCTAATCAGACAACATATTTCCTTGCTAAGGATATCCATTTTGTAATCCTTTTTCGCCTTTCAGGCTTTCCATCATTTTCCCTAACTTTTTCCTGGAAAAATTCTTTTTGAATTTGACTATGAAGCCCAGCGGGATGCCCTGACTTTTGCCTAAGCGAGCTTTTTCAAGTTTCGACTTAGCGTGGCCTTTTGTCTTCTTCTTTAATCACTTCTTATTCATTTCATTTTTTCATTCATTTTTATATTACCTTTTCTTTCTTTTTGAACATGTCACGTGATGTTGAGTCACTTTTGACTTGTTGGAAGAATTGTGACTGCCCTATTTCTTGGAAGATAAGGGATAACCATTATTGTATCGTCGTCTAATGACTTTCTGAGGTGCGAGAGATACTCATTGGGGTATCTTAAATTGATGCCCACTCTTGATAAGTGAAGGTTAGCCATTATAATTTTTAGTCTCTTTAACCTTTTGAAGGATAACCATTGTTGTATCCTTAAATGCACATTTCTGATGAGTTCCGAACGCTCGATCAAATTAACTGAACACTACCCTGCCCCAAGATAAAAATGGGGATTTTTCTGAATAGAAAATAAACTCCTGCTTCAAGGCTCAAAGGGGTTAACGATGGTTTCACTCCCTTATATCTTCGGTATTTGGGAATTTGAAACAATGCATGTACATCCTCAACAGGGTTTTATTCAAAAGCATACCACCAAAAATTTTGCGTTTTAAATTCATCATCCTCCCTCCAAACCATGCCTAGGCAAGAGAATGGATAACAAGTTGGTATCAAAATGCAAAAAGCAATTTAAAATTAAAAATAGACACGAGTGAAACGAATGGATTTCTTCAAGACAAACATATTCATTGTATTAAGATAATCATTCAAATGTAAACAAGTTCTTACATGCAAATAGTACGATGATTAAAAAGAAGAATTACAAATGAGAAATTAGTAAAATTGCCAGTAAACATGAGAAATCTAATCATCTTTGAAATACAGGGCATTCTTCAATCACGTTTATTCTTCGGCAAAGACTTGGCTTGAACTTCGAGACAAATATCTTTAAGTGATAAGATACCACTTTTTACCAATTTCTGGACTTCAGCTTTCAATGGATAACATTGTTCAATACTATGCCCAGGGGCTCCCTGATGAAAAGCACATGTCAAATCAGCTTTGTAGTACCAAGGTATCTTCTCAGGAATCTTCGGTGGAGGTCGGGTCTGAACCAAATTCCTCTGCATTAGGATAGGAAACAACTCTGTATAAGTCATTGGAATTGGATCAAACTGAACTTTCTTCTGATCAGAAGCTTGTTGATTCTGTTGACAAATTGGAGCAACAGGAGGTAAATTGAACACAAGGATGACAAAAGAAACATGTTGATTCTGACTATGATTGTTTCTTCCTCTAGTTCTCTTCTTGGAAAAGTTATTATCAAACTTCTTCACACCACTAGTTTTGCCACTGTCTTCAGATAAACATTCCTTTCGGACATCCTCTTCTAGAAGCACTCTCACATTCGCCTTTTCTGGGAACTCACCGAGTGCATTGACTATCACCTTCTCATGAAACAATGATTTCAAAGTTTCTATGAAGACTTTTGCCATCTCTTCTTCCTTCCTAGAAGGATTGACTTGGACGGCAACCAAAGTTTTAACCAAAGCAGTTAGATATTCCATATCAGCCTTCAAAGTAGTTACCTCTTTACGGAGTTCAACAATCTCTTGCTTAATGCCTTCCATCTTCCCTTAGCACGAGTGTTGTACTGATGAGACAACTTGATTCAAACAACCAAAGGACCTTGGGTAAGACTTCTGTGGAACTCATGAAATGCATAGTCCATCGTAACATGATGCATGACATGCAATACAAATGCCATATTCTTATTTCCAAAAGTTCGTACACTTTGATTCCAGTTATTAAGCCACAATGTTATTATATATTCTTTTTTCATGTGTTTATTATATATTATTTTTTATGTTTATTTTTTGTCTTAACAATTGGAGTCAAGGAAGTAATGTTTGGAAACAAAAACATGTATGTTGATAATTATATTAACATGCTATGTATGCAAACATATGGAATCAAAGCTTCTGCGAAACTGGATAACTACTGAACTGATAACAGAATCACTGTCATATGTAATAAGATCAAAGGTCCGGACCAATTGAGAATACCAAGGATCAAAGTCATCAGTATAATTAGAGTCACCAATGGAACATGTATAGTCACCATTTGTATCGGTAAAGATTATTTCCTCCCCACTCACGGGTAATGACTAGGTCATGGTAAGGTCAATGGTAACTCAGAATCGAGGGTACTCCTAAAAAACTATCGCAAATATCACCTACGTGGAAATGATAGCCCCTCATTTGTATCTCATCTGAGCGTGGATGACATGGAGGCATAGTGAAACCTAAGTCAACTAGCCGTTCATGTTCAACTCTATTCCTAGTGTTCCTGTGGTTTTCACTTGGCCTGGGTATTGAGCCTTTTACCTCATAGTAACACCCACCCAACAAAGAAACAGAGAAACCAGCACAACAATAATATAATAAATAACAATAAAGATGCAATGTAAACATATGCTCAAACATATACAAAATGAATAATCCATAAAAGCATAATGATAAACACCCTAAGAAAAGAAAAATGGGAGCTAGGATTGACTCACGGGATGGACCAGCAATTAGTCGACATGATCCCCAGTGAAGTTGCCATTTTTCTGTAGCGGTAATATCAATGAAGTCGCCACCAAGTATTTATTTATTTCATATGAAAGCGAAAGGAAAATCATCGAAGAAAAACCTAAAGGGGGAAATCAAGGTCTTGCGACCGAGAGATTGGGTAAGGGAGTCGATTACGCGAGGTGAAGGTATTAGCACCCCACAAGTCCATAGTACTCTACGGGATCCACTCTCATTATTCTAATCAAAGGGTATGTTAAATCTAATGCTTAAGGGTTATAAACTAAGAGAGAATGCATGCAAAGAAAACACGGGGAAAAGAAGGAAATATTTACAAATTTTCACTCGGCAGAGCCCCGTGACCAGATGCCTACATATCCCTTTTAAGGAATCAGAGCATTGTAGTTCGGCTCATATATTTTGTTTGTTTGTATTTTTTAAATGAACAATGTTGCATTCGATCATTCCACTGCTGCTCGACCTTTGGAGACTTATGACCTGTAGTGGAAAGGAGCTAACATGCTCTTAGAAGAGAAAAGCCGAATGGTGAAAAGAGATGGATTGGTTGGTATTTTTTTACCATGAAAATAATTTTTGTATCATTAGCATTTCTTATATATTTGCCAAGAAAAAGAAGTTTTAGTTTTAAATGCAATGATGCAAAAATGGGAAGAAAACATCTAAGGGAGACTAACCTATCTCTAACCTAATGTTATCATACAATGAGGGACCCTATCTAAGTTAGCATGCCAAAGAAATTCTAACAAACTATCCTATAGGGAACATACACTGAGAGCGAAGTCGTGATCTCAATTTTTAAATTGAGTGACTCATTGATCAACAAGAAATAAAGGAAAGCGATAAAATCCTATAGGGAGCATGCACTAAGAGCGAAGTCGTGATCTCAATTTCTAAATTAAGTGACTCATCGATCAACAAGAACGGAAACAAACACAAGCACAACACATATAATAAGTGAAGTACGAAATGCCTACTACAGGTCTTTAAACAGCGACTTCGAGCGCATGCTCTTTATTTCCTACTTCTCATGATATCTAGAAAGAAATAAAATGCGAAAAGATAAACTGGGAGAAGTATAATACCAAACGAACAATAATGTCCGCAAAAAGCGCAACCACAATACCCCTGTACAATCTTCTTGAACCTGAAGAGTTAGATTGGCAAGTTTTGCCTTTCGCGACTCGTAGGTAAAAGAGGATTGGACACTAGAGTGCTCGTAAATTTTCACTCGCCAAAATATTGTTGAGGGAATGGGCTTAAAGATGCCATTTGGAGATGGTAGAATCTTGCTGGAGATGGCATAAAGATGCCATCCAAAATTTGTTTGTTGACAATCGGTAGAATGAACATCAGAATGGTATCCATATTTGGAACGTATCTGAGTTGTATCTGGAGGTTGGGTTTGTATGAGCAAGGGAATGGCGTCTGTGTTTAGAGCATATCCGAGCTGTAACTGTATTTGAACTTTGAATGAATATCAGAATGAATGTGGTGTCTGGAGTGCATCTGTATTGTGAATGGGTAACAGAGAAACATATGTGTATGGAGCAACCGTGTGTTGGGGATAAATTCTGAATGAGTGACAGAATGGCAACCGTGTCTGGAGCGTATCTGGACTGTATCTGAAATTGATATATGTATGAGTAGCAGAATGACTTCCGTGTCTGGAGTGTATCTGAAACTGTAACTGGGATCTGAATAAGTGACAGAATGACTTTCGTGGCGACTGCACTGGGGAGAATCAAACTTCTGGTGTAAGGGCCATAATGGAATCCGTGTTTGGAGCGCATCTGAACTTGAAGTTGTTAGTTGAGTCTGAATGAGAAATAGAATGGCTGCCGTGTCTGGAGCATATCTAGTCTGTATCGGATTGCTGAAGTCTGAATGAGTAGTAGAATGACCGTCGTGTCTGGGGTGTATCTGTACTGTATTTTGACTTGAAATTCTGAATGAGTAATAGAATGACCGCCGTGTCTGGAGTGTATCCATATTGTATCTGAAATTTTTGGATAGTTATTTGAACAATAGCTTTTTAATCTTATCCTGAACAGGGTAAAATGTTAGCTAAAACACAAAGTTATGTTGCATGATATATTTGATGCAATAAAAAGTGTTCCATCGATGTTTATGATATATGAATGTAATGGCTATGCATGTAAGCTGAGTAGTTGTCTTACTGAGGAAAATAAATCCTTGATAGCCGGAGATAATTAAATCTTTGACTGCTGTCGGGGAAAGTGAATCCTGACTGATGTTGAAGACTAAAAAATCTTTGATTGTTGAAGATGAGAAATTCTTGCTGACTGCTTGGGGCTCAAATATCTTTGATTATAGAGAAAGAGAGATCCTGAGACCACTGCTGGGGATTTGAAAATCCTTGGTGATTGATGGGGATTAACAAGAGCTTTGACAACTTCTGCGGGGGATGAGAATTCTTTATGACTTTCCTGGGAAATAAGGAAAACTCTGACGACCTCTACTGGGGAATTAGAACCTGAGAGGCTTCTAATGGAGAAACCTGAACTAGAATCTTCGCTCTGTTGGGAAATAACTTTGTGGGGAGAGTGTTTACTCGGCAGGGGGAATCAGGAGCTGGGGTTGTACGCCAATCTACTGGGGAAGTTGGGGAGAATTGAATGGTTCCTAATGGGGATTGATAGCTGGAAAATTGACTTCGCTGGGGAAGAAGGTTTAGAATATTCTAGCTTCGCTGGGGCAAAGGTATTTCAGGGTTTTGGGGCTCCACTGGGGATCAGGAGTCTGAACTTTGATGGGAACTTTGAAACTTAACTCTGTTGGGGAATAAAGTTTAGAATACACTGGCTCCGCTGGGGATCTTGAAACTTAAACTCCGCTGGGGATGTATACTCCAAGGTTTTAGCTCTGTTGAGGATCTGAATGACATACTGCAGGGGGATTTCTCCTGGAATAGCACAAGGATATCTTCCCACACCTTCAAATCATCAGTAATTATCCTTTCTCAATTTCTTTTTATTTGTAAGCAGTGATTATATTCAAATGCATATGCCTTTTTAACAAAACATTGGACGTTTTCAAATAAAACATAAGTGTAAAAAAAGAATGAAAGGCAAGCAAATTTTTGCACTTTGAAGTATCTTTGTATTAACTTTTGTAAGTATCTTTGTACAAAGGAGACAGACATCCTAGTAAGAGAATGTTGTCATTAAATTGAGAAAAAATTTATACGAAAAGAAAGATGGCTATGTGTAACAATTCCATGGGGGTCCCATTCTGCTATAGCCTTCACAACTCTGAGTATCGGTCCCTTTGTTGCTTCGTCCGCCGATGATTGGATTGATCAGAAGCCTGGAACTTGTTGGTGAAAAGATTGTCCTTAAAGTGATCCGACGAGACATAGTCATACGCTTTAATTCCCTAATTTTTGCCTGGACCGCCCTTTCGGGTTTTCGATCCACTGGGAAACCCTTTTTTGCCCAAGTCGCCCTTTTCGGGTTTTCAACTTGCCGGGTGTACATATTTTTTTTAGTTATCCTTAATTTTTGCCTGAACCTCCCTTTCGGGTTTTCGATTCACCGGGATGCCCATTTTTGCCCAAGTCGCCCTTTCGGGTTTTCAACTTGTCGGGTCGTTTTATGCGTAGTATCTTTTGACTATGTCTGCATTCGTAGGGTGCGGCAAGTCGTCGTTGTCCATGGTGGTCAGAATCATTGCCCCACCAGAAAAGATGCTCTTGATCATAAATGGTCCTTCGTAAGTAGGAGTCCACTTGCCCCTGGGATCACTTTGCAGCAAGATGATATGCTTGATTACAAGATCTCCGACTCGATATACTTGACGCTTGACTTTCTTGTTGAAGGCCTTGATCATCCGTTTTTGATACGTCTGACCATGACAAACATCAGTAAGTCGCTTCTCGTCGATCAAGTTAAGTTGATCAAGTCGGGTCTGAATCCAATCGTCTTCACTTAAACCGGCATCTTTCATAATCCTTAAGGAAGGAATCTGAACTTCCATAGGTAAAATAGATTCCATGCCATATACCAAAGAAAAGGGGGTTTCCCCTGTTGAAGTACGTGCCGTGGTACGATATCCATGCAGAGAAAACGGTAACATCTCATGCCAGTCCTTATAGGTGACTGTCATCTTTTGAATGATCTTCTTGATATTTTTGTTTGCGGCTTCAACATCACCGTTCATCTTTGGCCGATAGGGAGATGAATTGTGATGATAAATCTTAAACTGCTCGCATAGAGCGGTGATCATAGTGTTGTTCAAATTTGTACCATTGTCCGTGATAATCCTGTCGGGGATACCGTACCTGCATATGAGATTCTTCTTAATGAAGCGGGCGACCACATTCTTTGTAACAGAGGCGTAGGAAGCTGCTTCGACCCACTTAGTGAAGTAATCAATAGCGACCAAGATGAAGCGATTTCCATTGGATGTCGTAGGCTTGATCTCTCCAATCATGTTGATGCCCCACATTGCGAATGGCCAAGGAGCTGTTAGAACGTTGAGAGGAACAGGAGGAATATGTACTTTGTCGGCGTAGACTTGAGATTTGTGACAAGTACGGGAATGTTGATGACAATCAGCTTCCATGGTAGACCAGTAGTAGCTTGCCCTTAGGATCTTCTTAGCCATCGTATGTCTTCTCAAATGGGTGCCAAATATGCCACTATGTATTTCGGTCATGATCAACTCTGCTTCAACCTTGTCCACACAACGAAGTAGAACACAATCATGGTTGCGCTTATAAAGGATGCCATTACTCAGGAAGAACTTGGCAGCAAATCTCCTTAAGAACTTTTTGTCATTGACGGAAGCTCCTTCAGGGTATTCTCGAGTCTGGAGATACCTTTTGATTTCATGAAACCAGGGTTGTTCAACTACTTCTTCGGTATTAATCTCATGACAGTGCGCAGGTTCGTCCATTCGCTTGATGGTGATTTGGGGAGCCTCATTATCCCAGTTGAGTTTAAACATGGAAGACATTGTAGCCAGAGCATCTGCTAGCTGATTTTCTTCTCGCGGTAAGTGCTCAAAACTAATCTGCTCGAAATGAGGCAACAATGTCATGACATGTTCCTTGTATGGGATAAGATTAGGATGTCTAGTGTCCCACTCTCCTTTGATTTGACTGATAATCAAAGCCGAGTTCCCAAATACGACCAAAGATTTAATTCCCATGTCTATAGCATCCTTGAGACCAAAGATGCAAGCTTCATACTCAACCATGTTGTTGGTACAGCCGAAGCAAAGTCGGGCAGTGAAAGGTGTATGGCAACCTTCCGGAGAAATGAGTACTGCACCGATACCGTTGCCAAGTGCATTTGAAGCACCACTAAAGTACAGGGTCCATCGGGATCCTTGTCCATATCCGTCATACGGTCCGCTACTTTCAATGTTGTCCAATGTCATGATGTCCTCGTCAGGGAAGTCGAATCTCATAGATTGGTAATCTTCGACGACTTGATGAGCTAGTTGGTCAGCTAGTACACTCCCCTTTATAGCTTTTTGGGTATTATACTGGATATCATACTCAGTCAGGATCATTTGCCATCTAGCGATTCTTCTAGATAAAGCAGGCTTCTCGAAGATGTACTTAATCGGATCCATTTTAGAAATCAGCAAAGTGGTATGAGTCAACATATACTGCCTTAGCCGGCGAGCTGCCCATACCAAAGCACAGCAAGTTTTCTCGAGCAGTGAGTAGAGAGTCTCACAGTCGGTAAACTTTTTGCTAAGGTAATAAATGGCATGCTCTTTTCGGCCAGACTCGTCATGTTGGCCCAGTACGCACCCCATTGAGTTATCCAAAACAGTCAGATACATGATTAACGGCCTTCCTTCGACGGGTGGCATCAAGATAGGAGGTTCTAGTAAATACTACTTGATCTTATCAAAAGCAACTTGACAATCATTGTTCCATTCAACTACCTGATCTTTCTTCAACAACTTGAAGATTGGCTCGCAGGTAGATGTCAGGTGAGAGATGAACCTTGCGATATAGTTTAAGCATCCCAAGAAACCTCTAACCTCCTTTTCAGTGTGGGGGGCAGGCATTTCCTGTATAGCCTTGACTTTAGCAGGATCAACCTCAATGCCTTTGTTGCTAACGATAAATACCAAAAGTTTACCAGACCTAACTCCAAAAGTGCACTTGCTTGGGTTCAATCTGAGCTTATACTCCTTCAACCTGACAAACAGCTTTTGCAGATGATCAAGGTGTTCTTCTTCTGTCTGTGAATGGGCTATCATGTCGTTTACATAAACTTCAATCTCATGATGTATCATATCATGAAACAAAGCTACCATGGCACGTTGATAGGTTGCCCCGGCATTCTTCAGTCCAATGGCATCACTTTGTAGCAGAAGGTACCCCATTGCGTGACAAAAGTAGTTTTCTCCATGTCTTCGAGGGCCATTTTGATCTGGTTGTATCCCGAGAATCCATCCATGAAGGAAAATACCTTGTCTTGAGTTGTGTTGTCAACCAAGATGTAGATGTGTGGTAGTGTAAAATCGTCTTTAGGGCTAGCCTTGTTTAAATCCTGATAGTCCACACACATTCTAACTTTGTCGTCCTTCTTAGGCACGGGCACAATGTTAGCAACCCATTGTGGATATGAAGTAACAGCCAGAAAGCCAGCATTGAATTGCTTCATTACCTCAGCCTTAATCTTCTCAGACATGTCGGGCCTCATTCGGCGGACCTTTTGTTTGATCAGTAGACAGTCTTCTCTTGTAGGGAGACGGTGAACCACGATATCTGTGTCTAATCCTGGCATATCTTCATAGGACTAGGCGAAGATTTCAACATACTCATTCAATAACTGCACTAAGCGCTCTTTGACACTTGGTTCCAGGTTGGCACCCACCTTAACCTCTTTCTTGTCTTCCTCTGTTCCCAAGTTGATGGTCTCTAGCAACTCTTCATGGGGAAGAATAGCCCTCTCTTCTTGTTGTAAAAGTCTGGCTAACTCTCCCGGCACTTCACAGTCTTCGTCAACTTCGTACTCAACATGATTACCCAAATCTTCAGAGTCACCGAAGGCTAAAGCAGAGTAGTCACCCATGGAATCTGGAGTGGATGGTGTTGTACCCCAAAATTTGCCCTCCCATATTACTCAAGATTTGTCAAGAATCATATTCAAATGGTTCAAGATTTCTCAAAAGGTTGCATAGTCAAATCACCTCCTAAGCCAGCTGAAATTAGGGTTTTGGTTCATTCAAGGAATTTGGGGTTTTAAATGGCTCAATCAAGTCTCATAGGCCTATATACATTCTCAAGCACCTACATGCCAAGTTTCAAGACTCACAATGCCAATTTGCACAGTCAAAAGCTCCATTTAATCTATAGTCAAATGTAGGGGCAAAATTGTCATTTTACAGTCAAAAGTTAGAATTTTTGGTCAACATCTTATTTTGAGCTCACAATCATCATTTGATCAAGTCTTGATCATGATTCCACAAGAATGGCTCAAAAATCATCAAGATGCAAAAAGTTACTATTTTTGGACAGCAGAAAAGTTAACTGTATCTTGACGAGGGCATAACTTTTTCATGGTTCATCAGAAAAATCCCATCCAATGCTCATTTTGAAGGGGATGACATTTCCTACAATCCATCTTCACACTCCAAGTTCAAGAAATGCTCTCACAAAAAGTTATCAATTTCTACATTATAGGTCAATTTCAAAAGTCAACAAAAGTGCACTTTAAGTCAAAGGCCATAACTTGAGATTGGTAAATCCAAATGACATAGGACCAAAGGCATTGGTTACAGGACTTCAAGACCTTTCCAAAATGTCCAAGAACATGTTCATATGATCAAAATTGAGCAAGATATGCATTGGAGAAGTTGGGAAATTTTTATGAATTTGCAAAAGTCAACTTTGCTCAAAACACCTTGTTTTTGCTAATGGGCCTCAAATTTCTTCTTGAAACTTTATCTATGACTTATGCACGACACATCAAGCCTAATGAATTTATTTTCTTATTTTTTATTTAATTAATTGGATTTTTTATTAATATTAATTCATTTAATTAATTTAAATTGTAGGAAAATACAAAGACTTGATTTTTCAATCTTTTTGTGAAGCAAACATGGTCAAGATATGCTGGAAATTTCGTGTACAAATCAAAGATGCAAAAATCTCCAAGTTTGGCAACTTTCTTCAATCATGAAAATACAAAAAGATTTGATTTTCAATCAAATATTCAATCATCATTCCAATGGATTTTTGGTCAAAGATTTGACCTAATTTCATCCCTCTATAAATATGCAAGTGAACCCTAATCATGGACACGTGAGAGAGTTGTAGAAAAAGCCATAACCATATTGAAAAAATTCAAGAAAATTGCAAAACTGATTTCTATATTCTAGCACGATTCAAAGCTTTTGTGGATTCTAATACCTTGCAGGAGTTCTCAGGGACGTTTTGCAATCAAAACCAAGCATTGAAGCTCAAAGAATCATCAAGAACAGAGTCACGGTTTGCATTTTATTTTGAGAATCGTACAGCTTAATTCATGCATCATTAACATGATTTTGTGTTTGATTTGTGTTTCTAGGGACTGTACAAAGCTAATGGTATAGCTCAATTGAATTATAACGCCATAAATCATAGATTGCCATTGATTAATTTTAGAGTTCATAAGCTTTCAAATTAGGGCTTTGCAATACAGGAAAAATTAAGCCTTGTGAGACCCATGATTGAACTCGTTAGGACAAGACGAAAACAAAGGGACCATCGCAAAATATTTATATACAACACAGCCCTAATCGCTATTTTTCGTCACACTGTTTAGTGGGGGTTAAAAACCCCCGCTATCTGATTTGTTTTTACAGGTACAAAGGAAGAAGATGACTAGGTGTTGATACATCATTGGTCAGTTTGAAAATAAGTGCGCACGTTTTTTGGTTACAGCATATTTGATTGTTTTTATACATTATATTTGCTTATTGTTATAATAATAAACGCGTGCACATGGTGTAGTGGAGGATACGTTGGCTTGGAATCATTGGGACCTGGGTTCGAATCCCAGGTCCCCCCAAAACGCTTATGTTGTTTTTTCTAACATATTCACATGCAGGCTTCCCAAAGTGTTCCACCATGTACCTCACTTACCAACACTTCAGGTGGCTTCAAATTCAAATCTAATGGTCCAGATGGAAGGATCATGGTACTCCCAGTCAGCACGCACCATGGAGAAGCCAGAAAGTCAAAAGGGCTTGATGTTAATGGGCCACAGAATTTCCAAAGTTACCTCTCTATTGGGTCAACACCCCCCTGGGTTCTTTTCTCTCTTTATATTTTCTATTTATTTATTTAACAATTTTATTAATTATTATTATTATTTTCATTAAAATTAACCAAATTAATTTTTCACAATAAAATTCAGAAAACTAGAAATATAATATTTTTATTATTATTTATTAATTTCACCTTAATTTATTATTTTTGTAAATAAATACTAACATAGATTAATGTAGTTAATTAGGTCAACTTTAACTTTTTTTCTCACAATAAATAAAATCCATGTAGAATTAGGTTAATTAATATATTTAACTATTTTATTTTATTTTCATTAAAAACATAAAAAACTTAAAAAATATTTCTTTTATTTAATTAATTAGAATTAGGTTTAATTAAATGCAAAAAGGACCAAAAACTCATCCTTTCTCAAAAAAGGGTCAAAACCCTAAGGACTTCTCCGATTAAATTTCTTTTCGCGCATATTATTTTTTATCATATTTATGTAATTGCTCCGAGGATGTAATAGTGTAATTAGGACTTTTTATCGCTTTCTTTATTTTCTCGCAATTTAATTTTTCCAAGGGTTTGTTTTTGGCGATGTAAATACCCGACGCCTTGTAATAGCGTAGATTTACTTTCCGCAATTTACTTTCTGCACAATTATTAACTGTTAGATGTATGTTAATTAGGCTATGCATGACAAGACTTGTATGAAAATAAAATCAACCCGTAGCTCACCATAACCTGTGCAAAGATAACTTAACTAAATCTTGACACACTCGCACATGCCACTCTTAGGGTACGCCTCACTTGGTTGCCTCGACGTGGTCATTGAGTATAGGGTGTTTTAGAGGTCGCCCTCCTGTCTAAAGATCAAAAAGTTACCTCGAAACGGTTGCGTCGGATAAAATGATCTAGGACATTAGGGTTACCACTAAGGCGTCCTACTATTGCTTTAGTGACCACATGTCCCTATAATCGAATTGACCCGAAAACTCCAACGACGGTGCTACCTACTTCTCAATAGTGGGATAGTACTGTCTAAAGGACATTTACACAACTTAATTTCTTTTGAGTAGGTAGAGGTTCTAAGGTACTTGCTCTTTCAAAACAAAAAATACTTTTCGCACTTACACTTTCAAACAAAAGTTTTCAAACAAACACTTCCTACACTCTTGAGGACAAATACAAGAGTTAAATTGAAGTTTTCAAACAAACTTTTTCAAAACCCACAAACACAAGAAAAGCAAAGAACTTTTTGAAAACATAGTGAGCAAGTACCTAAGAGCCCGTGGATAACCACAGATAGAAAGGGTGCTAACACCTTCCCTTTCTATAATCTACCTCCCGAACCGAGAAACATCTCGAAAAGGAATTTTGCTATGCTTTTGTCCTTTCCTTGTTGGAGAAAATAAAAGATGGTGGCGACTCTTGCTTACCGCGACATTTCGCGAACCAGCATTCCAAAACAGTCAGTTCTATTTCCACCGATCACAGAACTGGAGACTCTGCTGGGGACATTAATAAGTGAGGTGTACCTTAGGATTAGATCACCATGTTTTCAATTGTATGCCTTGAATGCTTTAATATTGTGGGCTTGCATCGAAGTTTTATAGATCCTAACCTGGATCTGGGGACACCCTTTAGAAGTAGCAACAAACTATGAGGGAACTGTGCGGGGTATACCGACATGGTTGAAGCAGTTGCTACGTTGATGTGGCACTTTGGTGAGTACCGGTAACCCTTGAGTCAAGTCAAGGAGAGTACGGTGCCTCCGCGTGGTGTCGTGAAGCATTAACTGACCTTAGAACCTTACTTGACCATCCTGGCCTCTTTAGGGGTAGTGAGATGACCGACTTTGGTGCAGTCCGAAGTTGGTAGATACTCGATACTACACTCATTGAGGGTTGTTTTCTTGGAATATTTTGGTCGCCAGTTAAGGGGCTAAATCAAAACAATGAACATAGAAAACAATTCAATGATATTGAGCTCCTTAGAACCCGGTTACTATTTTCTAGGACAGGTCTTAACCAACTGAAACTGAAAGAGGGTAGTACCTAAACTTCATGCTGGCCTGAAATCTAAGGGCTCTTGTGTGACTTGTGTGCTTTACCATGTTTGCCTTTTGTGAATACCTGTGGTGTGCCTTTATCATGACATCATAACATCATAACATTGCATACATCCTGCATAAGGACTAACCCATTTCAAGGATCTCAAGGGTCTGTGATGCAGGTCATGATGAATCAAAATGTCTAGCAAGGGGCAAAGGGGATTTATTTTCCTCTAGCCAAGGTTGTTTGGAGATCAAAACATGACAACTTGAGTCAGGGGCTATGACCCACTCGATATGGTGAGCTTTGACTCTTGAAGAAGGACTCTCAACAACATGAAGTTCCTTCAATCAAGCTACCGGATTCAAATTCTAACAAGTTTCTCTGTTTACCCCGCGAGATCCTTGAAAACATTGCATACATATATATCACACATATCATTGCATAACAGATCACCCTTTACAGGTCTCTCACGTTCTCGCCGTTTATTTCAGCAATGGCTCTCCAACAAGATCTTCATACTCAAGAGACTTAGTTCAGGGAAATCTTCCTAAGCCTATCCAAGGGGCAGGAAAAGTTGAGAACACTCCTCGTGGGGAATTTGGTCAAGAAGAGTCCTGAAGATAGTAAGGACGAACGGCTGAAACATCTACAAGCTGAGGTAGATGCAATGAGAACCCAGATGTTGGGGCAGACGGCTCTTATCCAAGGCTTAGCTCGGGAGCAAGAAGAGTTGCGAGCCATGATCAACCAGCTTCATCAAGACGGATACAATAGTATGAAGCAAACAGTCAAGGCTGGGGATCAAACCAGTAATCAGCCTCTAAGAAGACAAGAGTTTGGTATGGTGAAGAATGGACCTCTCCAAGTTGCTACTACCTCAAGGGTCCAACAACAACCTCACCAAAAACAATAGGTTGACCAGAGTAAGCCAAACATGCCCAGGAGGCAATTTACCAAGATCAACATGTCACTGACTCAAGCGCTACAACACATGTTGAAGACAGGGCTGATTACATTAAAGGCTCCTCCCCGGAACCGAAATACTTCCGCTCCTACCTATCATCCCAATGAAAGGTGTGCATACCACTCTGACAGTCCGGGACATGAAACAAACAACTGTTGGAGTTTGAAGAACAAGATCCAAGACATGATTGATGCCAAGGAGATCAAGTTTGACCCTCCGGAGACTCCAAACATAATCACTGCTCATATGCCAAATCATTGAAGGCTTTTGTTTTATTTGAATTTTCAAGTTGTATTTTTCTTTGCTTATTCAAACAATTATTGTCATGGCAAACCTTTTTATTTCATTAATGCATCGCATATGTCTGTTTTGAATCAATCCATTCGTATTCACTATATTCAAACTGCTTTCATTTTTTTGTGATGTTCAAACTCTCGATTAAAAAAATTCTAAGCCTTTTGAGGGAGGATAACGAAAACGATACCACGATCTTTACAATATGCTTTTGAACAGACCCCGCACACGATGTACAGGCATTGTTTCAAATCCTAAACAGTGGAGTTATAAGGAAGATAATCCCTAGTCAACCCCTTTGAGCCAAAGAAGTTGGAGTTTTTCTTTTCACAAAAATTAAAACCCTTAATTATAACCTGGGGCAGGGTAGTTCTCTCAGTTGATCCAGGTGCACAATGAATGGCATCAAAGGAGTCCTTCCAAAACAAAAGACAGTGATGGTTCCCTATAATCGTCAGGACAGGCAGTCATTATCTCTCAAAATAATAACCCATTAAGTTAAAACCTATGAAGGAGACTTACAAAACTGGGGCAAACAGTTCAGGAAAAAAGACAGGGATAATAAAATAGAAAAGAAAGAGGTCCTACAAACCCTCAACAAAAAAGAAATGACTGCCTATTCAAAATAAACTATCAGTATCCGAACCATCACTGGTATATCAGAGCAAAGACTCAAACAAGATCTAATGCATGATTAGCTGAGTTTAGGATCGAAGAACATCACGAAGAGCGGGTGGGTACAAATATACTTTGAGCCTTTATCCTTTGTTTCTTAAACCGTGAACCAGACCACGATATAACCCTTAAAAGTCCTATTTGAAGCATGGGTTAGTTCGAAAGCATACTGTTACAAAAGGTATCCTGACTCCTGTAGGGCTTGCTGTAAAATCCTGAGTTGACATCACATTTTACAAAAAATTCACTTGTTTTATTGAAAACTGCATTTTCAAAAAAACTTCAAGACAGACATAAGCTTTGCATTCTTAAAATAACATTGTTTGCATATGACTATTTGTTCAAACAACATAGAAGTTCGCACGAAGAATATCTAGTGAACAAAAGCACTTCCAATCAAGGGGCATGGCATGATCATTGTCCATCATCTGGGGCAGTTAAGTCAAGATTCAGAGAATCTCTCAAAGATGCCAAATAGCCAGGGGCAAATCTCCATCTGAGTCACTTGGGGCATTGGACATGAATTCCAGCAACGAATCTTGCATAATCAGACATCTTCTGGTAGTATGGCAATACAACACTACTGACAGTGACAACTCCCTACACTCTGAGAGCATGGACATAGTCAAAAAAATACTACGCATAATCAAAGACCCGCTAGGTCGACTGGCCTAGGCAAAAATAAGGGCTTCCCGGCGAACCAAAAGGGTTCGGGAAAAAATAAGGGATGAAAATGAAAAAATTTGTACACCCGGCAAGTCGAAAACCTGAAAAGGCGGCTTGGGCAAGGGTATCCCGGTGGACTGAAAACCCGAAAGGGAGGTCCAGGCAAAAATTAGGGATCAAAGCGTACGACTATGTCCCGTCATCTCGTCATCTCGCCTACCAGAAAAAGATTTGTCCATAGGCAGTTGTGAAGCACCTCATAGACCTTCTTCTCCCGCAGAAACTGGGGCAATAAGAATTGTACGAACTGTACAAGCTGCTCTGTACACCAAGGTACCAAGGTAATTTCAGCTGAAGAATATGATCAAGATACCTTCACTCCCCGCCGAATAAGACAAGGTTCAGCAATACTCTCCCCAAGTAGAGTTGGTCTCCCATCAGCCCTAAAAAGGCACAGTATCCCCAGCAAGTCAGCAATACTCTCCCCCCAAGCAGAGTTGTTCTACCATCAGTCCTGAAAAGTTGGGTATCCCCAGAAGATCTTAATATTCCCTAGCAGAGTATACAGATATTCCTCAGCAAGCATCCCCGACAGTCTTAATATTCCCCGACAGAATATAAGAATGTTCCCCGGCGGAATACAAGATACCCCCAGTGGAGCCATTTCCTCAAAAGTTTCCCCAGGAGAGTTGAATAATCTTACCCAGTAGATTCTGGAAGCTTGTCTCCTGCAGAGTACAAGTGCATCTCCTCAACCATATTCAGAAGGTTATCCCCCACCAGAGTCTAATTGGTTTATCCTCAGCAAAATTGCAACGGAAAGACGTCCTCAGCGAAGTTCTTCCTATCCCCAGCGGAGTTCATCAAATTCCCTAACAGAGCTTATCAAACAAATTCCCCAACAGAGCTTATCAACGGAGTCCCCAGCAGAGTTATCGTTAAAATCTCAGTGAAGTATCTCTTCCACACAGAGTAATTCCCCGCAGAGTAATCTCTTCACCAGGTTTATTCCCCAACGGAGACATCTTCTCCTATAGGTTTATTCGCACAAACATCTTTGTGCATCATCCCCAGCGGAAACAAAGAACTCTACTCTTCAACATCAGCCCAGGATTTAACAAGCTCCCGGCATTCGTCAAGGATTTATTTTCCTAGACGAAAATACATTCATAAACATATCGCATTTCACATCTCCTATTTACATACATGATAAAGCATCATACAACCCAAATCTCATTTATTCTTGAGAACATCATGACAGCCTGCAGTTCATGCATCATGACATTGCATACAGCTAACGTTTTGCCTTTTCAGGAAAAGGTCAATCAAAAGATGATTACCATCTACCTTTGCAGTTCCAGATCAACACCTGTAACAAGCCAGGAAAATTTTGTGGACGACTGATTGTGGGTTAATACCCGAAACTAGACAGAACAATTATCTACTTGATCATCATGAAGCAACCCTACACCGGTTCCTTCTCCCTTTCAGATGAAGTTTTACACGGACTCATCATCAAGAAACCCTACACCGGTTCCTTCTCAATTCCAAGATGAAGTTTTACACGGACTCATCGTAAAGCAACCCTACACTGGTTCCTTCTCAATTCCAAGATGAAGTTTTACACGGACTCATCGTCAGGCAACCCTACACCGGTTCATTCTCAATTCCAAGATGAAGTTTTACACGGAATCATCGTCAGGCAACCCTACACCGGTTCCTTCTCAATTCCAAGATGAAGTTTTACACCGACTCATCGTGAAGCAACCCTACACCGGTTCCTTCTCAATTCCAAGATGAAGTTTTACACTGACTCATCATCGGGCGACCCTACACCGGTTCCTTCTCATTCCAAGATGAAGTTTCACACGAACTCATCGTCAAAGTAACCTTACCCCAGTTCATCCAGAAGTTTTACACGAACTTATCCCAAAGTAACCTTACCCCGTTTCATCCAGAAGTTTTACACGAACTTATCTCAAAGTAACCTTAACTCGGTTCATCCAGAAGTTTTACACGAACTTATCCCAAAGTAACCTTACCCCGGTTCATCCAGAAGTTTTACACGAACTTATCTCAAAGTAACCTTACCCCGGTTCATCCAGAAGTTTTACACGAACTTATCCCGAAGTAACCTCACTCCGGTTCATCCAGAAGTTTTATACGAACTTATCCCGCAGTAACCTTACCCCGGTTCATCCTGAAGTTTTACACGGACTCATCATGAGGCGACCCTACACCGGTTCCCTTTCTCTTTCCAGATGCAGTTTTACACTGACTCATCCTCAGGCAACCCTACACCGGTTTCCTTCCTTCAAGATGCAGTTTCACACGGACTCATCATTAGTCAACCTTACACCGGTTCCTTCCTTCCAAGATGCAGTTTCACACGGACTCATCATCAGTCAATCCTACACAGGTTTCCTTCCTTCCAAAATGCAGTTTTACACGGACTCATCATCAGGCAACTCTACACAGGTTCCTTCTTTCAACCTACCAAGTTACAGTTCAACGAACAATCTCCAGATGGCATCTATAAGCCCATTCCCCGACAAGATTCTGTCACATCTCCAGATGGCATCTATAAGCCCATCCTTCTATCCATCACCTTTCCGAATGGCATCTGTAAGCCCATTCCCGATATCACATTGTTGATACTACACCATGCGAGTGCAAATTTCTGGGCACTTTAGTGTTCAATCATCTTCCACCTTCGGATCACGAAAGGCACGCAAGCCAATCTACATCCTCAGGTTTAAGAAGATTGAACAGGGGAAAATTTTGTACCCCAAAATTTTCCCTCCCATATTACTCAAGATTTGTCAAGAATCGTCTTCAGATGGTTCAAGATTTCTCAAAAGGTTGCACAGTCAAATCACCTCCTAAGCCAGCTGAAATTAGGGTTTTGGTTCTTTCAAGGAATTTGGGGTTTTCAATGGCTCAATCAAGTCTCATAGGCCTATATACATTTTCAAGCACCTACATGCCAAGTTTCAAGACTCACAATGCCAATTTGCACAGTCAAAAGCTCCATTTGATCTACAGTCAAATGCAGGGGAAAAATGGTCATTTTACAGTCAAAAGTCAGAATTTTTGGTCAACATCTTATTTTGAGCTCACAATCATCATTTGATCAAGTCTTGATCATGATTCCACAAGAATGGCTCAAAAATCATCAAGATGCAAAAAGTTACTATTTTTGGACAACAGAAAAGTCAACTGTATCTTGACCAGGGCATAACTTTTTCATGGTTCATCAGAAAAATCCCATCCAATGCTCATTTTGAAGGGGATGACATTTCCTACAATCCATCTTCACACTCCAAGTTCAAGAAATGCTCTCACAAAAAGTTATCAATTTCTACATTATAGGTCAATTTCAAAAGTCAACAAAAGTGCACTTTAAGTCAAAGGCCATAACTTGAGATTGGTAAATCCAAATGACATGGGACCAAAGGCATTGGTTAGAGGACTTCAAGACCTTTCCAAAATGTCCAAGAACATGTTCATATGATCAAAATTGAGCAAGATATGAATTGGAGAAGTTGGGAAATTTTTATGAATTTGCAAAAGTCAACTTTGCTCAAAACACCTTGTTTTTGCTAATGGGCCTCAAATTTCTTCTTGAAACTTTATCTATGACTTATGCACGACCCATCAAGCCTAATGAATTTATTTTCTTATTTTTTATTTAATTAATTGGATTTTTTATTAATATTAATTCATTTAATTAATTTAAATTGTAGGAAAATACAAAGATTTAATTTTTCAATCTTTTTGTGAAGCAAACATGGTCAAGATATGCTGGCAATTTCGTGTACAAATCAAAGATGCAAAAATCTCCAAGTTTGAAAACTTTCTTCAATCATGAAAATACAAAAAGATTTGATTTTCAATCAAATATTCAATCATCATTCCAATGGATTTTTGCTCAAAGATTTGACCTAATTTCATCCCTCTATAAATATGCAAGTGAACCCTAATCATGGACACGTGAGAGAGTTGCAGAAAAAGCCATAACCATATTGAAAAAATTCAAGAAAATTGCAAAACTGATTTCTATATTCTAGCACGATTCAAAAGCTTTTGTGGATTCTAATACCTTGCAGGAGTTCTCAGGGACGTTTTGCAATCAAAACCAAGCATTGAAGCTCAAAGAATCATCAAGAACAGAGTCACGGTTTGCATTTTATTTTGAGAATCGTACAGCTTAATTCATGCATCATTAACATGATTTTGTGTTTGATTTGTGTTGTTAGGGACTGTACAAAGCTAATGGTATAGCTCAATTGAATTATAACGCCATAGATCACAGATTGTCATTGATGAATTTTAAGGTTCATAAGCTTTCAAATTAGGGCTTTGCAATACAGGAAAAATTAAGCCTTGTGAGACCCATGATTGAACTCGTTAGGACAAGACGAAAACAAAGGGACCATCGCGAAATATTTATATACAACACAGCCCTAATCGCTATTTTTCGTCACACTGTTTAGTGGGGGTTAAAAACCCCCGCTATCTGATTTGTTTTTACAGGTACAAAGGAAGAAGATGACTAGGTGTTGATACATCATTGGTCAGTTTGAAAATAAGTGCGCGCGTTTTTTGGTTACAACATATTTGATTGTTTTTATACATTATATTTGCTTATTGTTATAATAACAAACGCGTGCACATGGTGTAGTGGAGGATACGTTGGCTTGGAATCATTGGGACCTGGGTTCGAATCCCAGGTCCCCCCAAAACGCTTATGTTGTTTTTTCTAACATATTCACATGTAGGCTTCCCAAAGTGTTCCACCATGTATCTCACTTACCAACACTCCAGGTGGCTTCAAATTCAAATCTAATGGTTCAGATGGAAGGATCATGGTACTCCCAGTCAGCACGTACCATGGAGAAGCCAGAAAGTCAAAAGGGATTGATGTTAATGGGCCACAAAATTTCCAAACTTACCTCTCTATTGGGTCAACACCCCCCTGGGTTCTTTTCTCTCTTTATATTTTCTATTTATTTATATAACTATTTTATGAATTATTATTATTATTATCATTAAAATTAACCAAATTAATTTTTCACAATAAAATTCAGAAAACTAGAAATATAATATTTTTATTATTATTTATTAATTTCACGTTAATTTATTATTTTTGTAAATAAATACTAACATAGATTAATTTAGTTAATTAGGTCAACTTTAACTTTTTTTTCTCACAATAAATAAAATCCATGTAGAATTAGGTTAATTAATATATTTAACTATTTTATTTTATTTTCATTAAAAACATAAAAAACTTAAAAAATATTTCTTTTATTTAATTAATTAGAATTAGGTTTAATTAAATGCAAAAAGGACCAAAAACTCATCCTTTCTCAAAAAAGGGTCAAAACCCTAAGGACTTCTCCGATTTAATTTCTTTTCGCGCATATTATTTTTGATCATATTTATGTAATTGCTCCGAGGATGTAATAGTGTAATTAGGACTTTTTATCGCTTTCGTAATTTTCTCGCAATTTACTTTTTTCAAGGGTTTGTTTTTGGCGATGTAAATACCCGACGCCTTGTAATAGCGTAGATTTACTTTCCGCAATTTACTTTCCGCACAATTATTAACTGTTAGATGTATTTTAATTAGGCTATGCATGACAAGACTTGTATGAAAATAAAATCAACCTGTAGCTCACCATAACATGTGCAAAGATAACTTAACTGAATCCTGACACACTCGCACATGCCACTCTTAGGGTACGCCTCACTTGGTTGCCTCGACGTGGTCATTGAGTATAGGGTGTTTTAGAGGTCGCCCTCCTGTCTAAAGATCAAAAAGTTGCCTCGAAACGATTGGCTCAGATAAAATGATCTAGGACATTAGGGTTACCGCTAAGGCGTCCTACTATTGCTTTAGTGACCACATGTCCCTATAATCGAATTGACCCGAAAACTCCAACGACGGTGCTACCTACTTCTCAATAGTGGGATAGTACTGTCTAAAGGACATTTACACAGCTTAATTTCTTTTGAGTAGGTAGAGGTTCTAAGGTACTTGCTCTTTCAAAACAAAAAATACTCTTCGCACTTACACTTTCAAACAAAAGTTTTCAAACAAACACTTCCTACACTCTTGAGGACAGATATAAGAGTTAAATTGAAGTTTTCAAACAAACTTTTTCAAAATCAACAAACACAAGAAAAGTAAAGAACTTTTTGAAAACATAGTGAGCAATTACCTAAGAGCCCGTGGATAACCACGGATAGAAAGGGTGCTAACACCTTCCCTTTCTATAATCTACCTCCCGAACCGAGAAACATCTCGAAAAGGAATTTTGCTGTGCTTTTGTCCTTTCCTTGTTGGAGAAAATAAAAGACGGTGGCGACTCTTGCTTACCGCGACATTTTGTGAACCAGCATTACAAAATAGTCAGTTCTATTTCCACCGATCACAGATGGGTACCTGCATTTTGTGAGTGTGGGTGTGTGTAAGGGATAGCCATCCTTAAACAAAACAAAATGTAAAAGGAAAGAAAATGAACACAACAGTTTATAGATGAAAACGTCCAATGATTCATTAAACATGGCATATGATAATGAAGAAAATCAAGCCCTTACAAATGGACCTATATGCCCCGGGCAAGGCATAAGGTGAAAATAGTGTACGAATTGTTTAGTTATTACATACCAAAATAGGAAATTGTTCAAAGATAAATTACTGATTAATGAAAGTGATGGGAATAAAGTCCTTCGCTTCCCAATTGCTTAATCCTCCTTCGACGGTTGTAAAGATCCAATCTTCAAAGTTGTCTTCTTCATCATCTTCTTCTAAAGCATTAATTCCATGGTGAGTGATTTTTACGGGTGGTCCTCCAGCCCTGGAGCGACGCACAGCTTTTTGGCCAGCAGCAATAAAACCTAGTCTGAACTTGTCCGTCTTGTGATAAAAATCAGGCAGTTTCCCCCACACTATACTCCTTTCTTCTTTGATTACAGCCTCTGCATCCTTGAGAGATGCCATCCTAGACACAGGCTTGGAAATAATAGGCACATCAGTCATTGTCTTCGCAACTGCGACTTCAGGAGAAACTTCCTCAAAATGTTGGAAAGGCGTTTCTATGAATTCGCCATCCAACTCCACATAGCGGAAGGAGTTGAGGTGACTTATCATGTACTCTTCCTCACCGTGCACCGTTATAATCTTACCCTGAACAAGATACTTTAGCATTTGGTGTAAAGAGGAGGTAACTGCCCCAGCATAGTGGATCCATGGCCTTCCCAACAAGCAAGAATATGAAGGACGGATGTCCATCACATAAAAGGTGGAGTTGAAAATTCCTGTGCCCACTTTGATAGGAATGTCCACTTCACCATGAACCATTCTCTTAGAACCGTCGAAGGCTCTAACAACGATGTTACTAGGCTTCAGGGTCAAACCTTCGTAGTCCAGTCTATCCAACGCCTTTTTTGGTAGTACATTCAGAGAAGAACCGGTATCCACCAGGACATGGGCAAGTGTGGTTCCCCTGCATTCTACTGAGACATGCAACGCGTCATTGTGCTTCCTGCCCTTAGGGGTCAAATCAACATCGGAAAAACCAAGACCATTATCAGCAGTAAGGCTGGCCACGCACTCTTGAAACTGGTCAGTCGAAGTTTCTTGAGGCACGTGTGCCGTCTTTAAAAATTTGATCAAGGCCTTAGCATGGGCCTCGGAGCAGAGTAGAAGAGCCAACATGGAGATTTTAGAAGGGGTTTGCCCTAGCTGTTCCACGACGTCGTAGTCGCTCTTTTTGATTATCTTCAAGATTTCTTCCATTTCTTTCTGGGTGGTTTCGGGGATAACCACAGTCTGAGCCTTCATCCTGACAGGCGCTTCTAGTATCCCCTTACCCTTATCGGTAGTATCAACAGAGGGTCTAACTTCAGGAGTATCTAATTCTTCAATTATCGGGCCTTGCACAGATGGCTTGACAGGCAGAGAAGCTTTTGAGGGTCCGAAGACTGCTCGGGGGGGAGCAATCTCTAGAGAGAAAATTCGTCCGCTGCGAGTTATCTTGCTTGTTCCCACAATGTTCCCTATATTAGGAGTTTCATCATCAGAATTCTCTTGGACTGATTCAATCTGTTTGACACCATGGTAGAAGATTTCTCCTCCGTAGTTCCATGGTATCGTCTTGTTAGATTGATACGGGACATGCCCCGGCATAGTGATTTTTAACGGCACAAACTTAGGATCAGGTGTAATCTTGACAGGCCTTTTGCAAGCCTTGGGAAGATTGTCGGAGATGGTTATTATTGCAATGTCATTGGTTGAAGTAACAAAGGTAGCAGGAGTAAAGGTATCAACAAGAGTCTTTTGGAAGAGAATCTCTTGGGTATCCATCAGGCGTTGGATGCCTTATTTCAACAGTGGGCAGTCAGCGCGTATGTTTAAACAAAAGTAACAGTCCTTCCCACAGCCTGGGAATATCCCAGCTCTCATCAAATTCACTTTAATCACTGGTAACGGAGTCAAAAGGTCGGCAACATTGGTAACATGAAGGTCTTCTATAACGGCATGAACATTATGACCGTGCTTGGGCATCGGGGAAGAAATCACATTCGGCTTTTCAGGCGCATCGAATTCTACCTCCTTGGCGTCGATCAGGTCTTGGATTTTGTTCTTAAGATCCCAACAGTTATTGGTATCATGCCCTATACTGTCAGAGTGGTAAGCACATTTTGCATTAGAGTGGTAATATGGAGAAGAGGTATTGGGTTTCTTTGGCGCTTCCTTCAAATTGGTAAGATTCAGCTTTAGAAAATGAGGGAGTACTTGAGCCGGTGTCATGTTGACTCGGGTGAATTGTCGTTGTGGCCTTTCTACCCTTTGCTGATTAGATCTTGGCTGATTGCTGCGAGGTTGATCATTTGAAGAGTTTTGGATCATCACAGCCCCCATAGTTGGCCGGCGCTCGATTCTTCCTTGGATTTTCTGAGAATAAACAGCAGAAGCTTCCTTCTTAGCTGGGAAGGTCTTCTTAATGGCAGTGGACATGGAGGCATCTTTCTGAATCTTACCACTTTTAATGCGAGCCTCGACCCTCTCACCGGTCAGAATTAATTCGGTGAATCCCGCGGAGGAACTCCCAATTAAATGATTGAAGAAAGGGCCATACAGGGTCCCTAAAAACATGTCCACCAGCTCTCTATCCGATAATGGTAGTTGCACCCTTCCAGCCAGATCACGCCATTTCTGGGCATACTCCTTAAATCCCTCGTTAGAAGCCATACCCATACTTTGTAGTTGAGTACGAGTGGGCGCTAAATCAGCGTTGTATTGGTATTGTCGGTAGAAAGCAACAGCTAAATCTTCCCAGTTATGGACTTTCAATCTCTCGAGCTGATAGAACCAGTCCAATTGTGTGCCCGACAAACTGTCTTGGAAAAAATGGACCCAAAGATCCTTATCAGATGAGTGGGGTTGGATCTTTCGGACGTAGGATCTTAGATGCATCTTCGGACACGACAGATCGTCATACTTAGAAAATGTAGGAACTTTGAACTTGGTAGGAATGACGATCCCAGCGACCAACCCTAGTTCTTAGAAATCTAAACCAGGTACCCTTTGCAACTCCATGGCTGCCAACCGATCCTCAAGATTTTTAAATTTAACATCCGCCGGGGGATATTGTTGTTCAGAGCAATCTTCATCTTCTTCCTCTTCCTCTTCTTCTCCTTCAACTTCAGATTCAGAAGGCATTACAGTTCCTTTTCCTTTACCAGCCCCTTCATCAGACGTTGAGGGGAACTCGAGAACTTTTCTAGCATTGCTTTCAAACCTCCTTCCCATAATGACCACACCAGGCCTTTTCTTCTTTTTCTCTTTATCTTTCTCCAACAGTGCTTTAAGGTCCTCTTGACCCTTTGCTAAGGTCATGAGGAGTTGCTGGAATTGAGAGTTCTGCGCTTGCAGATCCTTAACTGTCTGCTCCAAATCCATCTTGCTGAAATAAACAGCAGAAAGATAAGGAAACCTGGTGTGAAGACCTGTTTATGCATATGATGAATGATATGTTATTCATGTAATGCATTCAAGGATTCAGAAATTCAAATTTTTTGCAAACAAAAAGAACACACGTCATATTAAGAAGAAATTTGTTAGTACATAAATGCCCCATGGGAAAAATATTACAAAATTCTTAATGTAAAAAGACATTGTGCATCCTCTTTAGTGTGATGTAAGTGTTGAGAGTTTCCTCCTCATGAAGTCGGCGGGTAAGCTCCAAAACCTTCTTCTCACTAGCATAGAAGCTGGCTTCAAAAGTATTATGTTCTTATTTGAGTTGGATCTAACTCTTTTGCAATTCTTCCAATGATGTTGGCATGTCAGGATGTAGGAGGGTGTATGGAACCTCTCCTTCCGTAACAGGCTCTTTGATCACGGGGAGAATGTGAGGATATGGCATCATAAGATTCTGGGCGCGGGTTCGTACCCACTTGAGATAAGGCTCAAGGGGGATGGAATTCTTGTGCCCCAGTGTCTTACTATCCACTTTGTTGAGTATTCTCCAAGCTCTGATGAACCTTTGTCGAAGTCCTTGCGCATCGTTGTCGAAGTCAAAAACCAAGTCAGGAATCAGCATGTCATGAGGGCCATCCCTCCGAGCATATCCAAACTGTCTTAGAGCTAAACTGGGGTTGTAGGTAATGCCTCCCCTAATGCCAAGTAGTGGGACATTAGGGAATTCCCCACAACGATCAATGATGACGACATTTTCTCTAGACCGAGAGCACCAATGAACATCAGAATGTGTGAGGGTCATCAACCATTGTGACCACCTTAAACCCTGTTCATTCTTCAAAACTGATTGTGGAAGGTGAGAAATAAACCACCTTGCTAGGAGAGGAGTACAGCACATGAGAACACCTCTTTTCCTTATTGTTCGTGTGTAAAATGAGTGTAGGATGTCCCCAAGCAATGTAGGCACAGGATTCCGAGATATGAAAATCTTGACAGCATTCACATCTATAAGTTGGTCAGGGTTTGGGAACAAGACCAACCCATAGATGAGGAGTGCCACAATCTCTTCAAAAGCTTGTAGATCTAGAGAATTCCATCAGTCTTGTGCCTTCTCAAATAGAAACTTTGCCAAGAAACCCTTGACACCACTTCTGGTTTCCCAATGACCTTTGATATCAGATGGTTGCAAGTGTAAGGCTTGAGCAACATCTTCAGGCTTTGGTTCTTTTTCCGTACGGTTGTAGGGTAGTTGATGAAGAATAGGAATCCTCAGAAGTTGAGAAAATTTCTCCAAAGTAGGTACTAGTTGGTAATCAGGGAATGTGAAACAGTGGTGCAGGTGGTCAAAGAACTGGAAGAGAACTTTCACCATGTCTTCTTCAATGTTGGAGTTGACCAAGTTGAGAAGTCTACCATGTCTTTCACTGAAGAGAGAATTCTATGGAATCCTAGAAGTAAGCTCTTTGAGCTGAGGAGGGATTCTCACAAGGTTAACTTGAATTGTTTTCCTGCGAAGAGATTCCATGACCTACAAAATAGGAAGAAAGATGAAGATCCAAACCCTTGAAATGGTTAGTTGATGCATATGATGTTTTATGATGTTCATGATGTATGCGCAAGCACATGTACAAGAAAGACACACAAGATCCTAGTTTCAGGCTTGCATGAGGTTTCATAGGTAAGTACCCTCTTGAGTTTAGTTGGCTCAAACCTGTCCTATAAATAGTAACCGAGTTCTAAGGAGCTCAATATTACTGGATTATTTTCTATGTTCATTGTTTTGGTTTAGCCACTTAACTGACGACCAAAATATTCCAAGAAAATAACCCTCAATGAGTGTAGTATCGAGTATCTACCAACTTCGGACTGCACCAAAGCCGATCATCCCACTACCCCTAAAAAGGACAAGATGGTCAAGTAAGGTTCTAAGAGTTCATTAGTGCTTCATGACATCACTCAGCGGCCCCGTATTCTCTTTGATTAACTCAAAGGCTACCGGTGCTTACAAATATGTCGCACTAATATAGCTATTGCTTCAACCATGTCGGTATACCCCACACAGTTTCCACAACGTGTTGCTATTTACCTATGAATGTTTCCCAAAAATCCGGGTGAAGGATTCAAATCTAAACAAGAGAACCAAATGTAAAGCAATCAAAACAATCAAGACATGCAAAGGTGACCTAAACCCTAAGGTTACTCCACTTTTAAGAATATCCCCAGCAGAGTCGCCAGTTCTGTGATACGGTGGGAGAACTGACTTGGGATTTTGCGTTTGTGTTCGCAAATGTTTCGATTTAGCAAGAGTTGCCACTGACTTTTTATTTTATCCTAAGGAAAGGTCAAAAAGCACAGGAAAGACCTTTGAGATGTTTTATTGGGTTCGGGGAGTAGATTATGAAAAGGGAAGGTGCTAGCACCCTTTTCATCCATGGTTTTCCATGGGCTCTTAGTTACTTGTTTAGATCACTTGCTTTGCTTTTCAATTGTTTGAAATGGTGCTTTTCAATTGTTTGAAATGGTGCTTTGTGTGTGGTCTTGAAAGATGTTTTGAAAAGAGGCCATCGTTGTGACAACCTTTGTAATGATTCTTGTTTGAATGTATACAAAGGTGTTTTTGTCTTTTGAAAAGTTTTCAATGTTTGAAAGTAGGGTTTTGAAATTGTGTTGTGAAGTGTGTTTGAAGATAGCAAGGATGTTTTGCAAGCTTTTGATCAAGTAACTAAGAGCTATCTACCCTATTTTACTCAAAGATCTTTCTTATGTTTTTAACCCTTTTAACAGTGTTTGTTTCACCATTGCATTTGGTGAACAACCTTGTGTTAGGATGTTAAACGGGACAGGCGCGGGTCATCGTATAGACCATGATAGCAATTGTGTCAAGTATTTTTGGCAATTTTCTTAAGGGACTTGATCATTTTTGTTTAGGAAACTCAGATAGCGTCATCGAGGGACTATGATCTTTTGTCTGTTTTTGTTTTGCCAAAGTACTTAACATGCATACCATGGTCCATTTTTGAAGGCAACAAGTGGATTGTAACCCTAGGGGTGCAAGTGTGCATTATGTTTGTTTTTCATGCATTTTTATCTTTGATTAGGTCAAACTATTTGTTAATTTGATTTTTGCATACAAACCCTAATTCTCTAATCATGGCATAATTGAAAGCGTTAAAATGCGAGAATTTAAATTCTAAGCTATTACAACATGATTATGGGAATGGGGGTACAATTTTGAATAGGAGGGTATTTGACAAGAAATATAAACCCTAGTTACTATTTCATCCAAATTAAATCTCAATGCAACAATATTTAAATGTACAATTATTTAAATAAACAAAATAAATAAATGTTAAATGAAATGTATGATGCAAAAAAGAAGTTTTTATTTATTTATATATGTAAAGTATTTTTATTGTGAAAAAGGTGTAAAGAATTAAAATAAAATAAAAAGTTGATTTTATTTAATTAAGGGGTAAACCCTAATTTTCCTTAAGAAAATAATATTATATATTATTTGTATACAAAAATATATTAATATGTACAAAAATGAAATATATTGAAAAAAAGGTATTTTTTAGTATAAAAAATAAAAGGGTAATATTTTTATATTTTTATTCTAATTATTTAATATATATATATATATATATATATATATATATATATATATATATATATATATATATATATATATATATATATATATATATATATATATATATATATATATATATATATATATATATATATATATATATATATATATATATATATATATATATATATATATATATATATATATATATATATATATATATATATATATATATATTAAGTATGTATAAAATAAAATATTTAAAAAAATAAAATATATTCAAGAAAATATTTTCAATGTGAATAAAAAATAAGAAATAAAAAATAAAAGTATTATTTACATTATTTTTTAATTTAAACAAATAATATAAAGTATTTAATATGTTTTCTATATTAGAAAAAATGAAATAAAATGCCAAATAAATGTAAAAAATTATAAAAATATATTTTAAATATTTTTTATGTTTGGAAATAAAATAATAAAGTCAGAAATGAAATTAAAATGCAAAAATAATAAAAATACAAGAAATTGGGCCAGGGGGTGTGAAAAGTAAGCATAGGGGTGCAAAAAGAAGAACAAAACAGGCCCAGCCCATTTCCACTTCATCTTCTTCCTTGTGACAAACGCGCGCTTGCCCTGTACAAACTGCTAACTTCTGGAAACGTGATCTTTTGCCAAAACTCACGACATCAAACTTGTAGAGAATTTAAATACGAATCTAACCATATAAAGCATTAATCCTAACTCTCAAAGACCAGAGAGAATTTCTCTGGCCCTAAAATCTGACCTAACTTTTTCAGCATGTTCATGGATGAAATTATCTTAGCACGTTTAGTATAAATGGAAAGTGAGCATATGTATGGTTTCAGGGCAATGAGTACTACATCTTTCATTCACAAACCTAAGGCTAAATGTTCCTAAATAGAGAGATAGAAGTTGATGAAAAACCTGTTTCAGTGAGATTCGAGTTGGACAATGCAACAAATTTCAGTGAGGCCTGAGGTTCTTTTGAGCTTTCTTGATGTTCCCTGGACCTTTCCTAATGCTTAGTTTGTTTTGAAATAGCCTGAATCTCTCTACATAACTCAACCTACAAAGCTTCAAAACAAAAATGGTGAACACTATAAATGGAGTTACAGTTGGCAATGGAGGTTTGGGATAGCTTGAGTGAGTTGAATGGAAGGTATTGGAACAAGTTGCAAGCAAAACGCACGAGTGGATGTGGAAATGGAAGTGATTCTCCAGGGCCTGCCCTGTTTTGCAAGAAAATGTGATTTTTATGTACAAGGGTGTTAGAGGGCTGAATGGCTCGTGTTTCTGGCTCACAAGGATGTGTAAAACTTGTTTGGAATGTTGGCTCAAGTTGAATATATCAGATGTGCAAGTTATGTCCTTTTGGCTAGTTGACTTGTTTTGAAAGAAAAGTGTGAAGTGAAATGAGGTAGGCATGTACAGGCTATCTCCAAGCATGAACAAGTTCCTTGTACCTTTTCCTGAGTTTGTGGAACTTGTTTGCTGCAAAGAAAGAAGTCCAAGGCTCAAGAAATACAATGTTGACATAAAGTTGCCTTTATGAAAATGGAAGTGCTACCTTTATGCCCAAAATGGATTTATTCATTGTGCCAAGCTCCATTGATCAGAATAATACCAATGTCCAATGTATTTGCAATTAATTAAGGAGTGTGAATTGGTTTAGAGGCCTGTAAACAAGTACAAAGCTAGTTTGGACAGATTTTGCAACTTGTATGAACATGTATTGGCCATGGATACAAAGTGAATTTTTGCCAACTTCAAGCATTCGATTCTCCCTAACCACAAATGTGTTTGAGGAGTTCTTGGACAATTTGGAAAGCTTGCAACAAGTACTATAATCCATATGTGAAATTAAACTTTAGACTCGAAGTGGAACTATGTGAAAAATGGCCAAGAAGATGGGTCAAAATCCTGCCTAAACTAGGGCAAAATTTCTCTAAGTTAAAAGTTTTAGGGACCCTTGTTCCAAAAATCATAACTTGAGATACAAGCTTCTTTTGAGAAAACTTTGTGAATAAAAGTTTTAGAATTTGTGATGGACTACAACTTTCATGTTGTAAGTTTTGTTTGAATCCATTTTCCTCTTGGTGAAAATGTGGGACAAAGTTAGGAAAAATTAAGAAAATTTCATAACTTAGAAAAATTCTAAGTTATGAAAATTTTCAATTTCAAACCCTAATTTGCAATTTTGGGTTTCTTGATGAACAAGTTTCATGATTTGACATATCTTGATGAAAAATGACCCTTGGCACTTGATTTTGACCAAAAACTCAAAGTTTGACTTTTCAGTGTACAGTCAAATTTTGATCAGTTGACTGAAAAATTCATCTGTCAATCCCATGCATTTGAGATCTTTTGTACTTGTTGAATAGGTAAATATAATTTCGTTGAGCCCTTGAGTCCATGGTTGAGCTTAATTTGCCACTGGTTAGATCAAACAGTCAAAAATTGCCTTTGTACAGTCAAAACCCTAAAAATGACCATTTTGCCCTTTTGGTGATCTGATCAAATTTCTTGTGGAATTGTGGTCCAAACATGATCACATGGTTCATATGAGTTCATAATGTTGTTGTGGGTCAAAATTCATGAGGTTTGACTGTAAATTGGTCACAATTGACTTTTTCCCCAATACAGTTGATTTCTAGGTCAATTGTCCAATTGACTGGGTAAAAATTTGATTCAAGGCTTGAAACTTGGTATGGGAAAACTTATGAGTCCAACATGAAGCATGAAAGTAAATTTGGTCATTTAAGGTCCAAAAAATCCTGTGCAAACTCAAACCCTAATTTAGGTCAACAGTGCAAGGAGGTGTCTTGAGCAGAGCAAACCCTAGCTTGATCTTGAGTTCCAAGAGTCTTGTGATGAGAAATGTTGATAAAATGAAAGGGCAAATTTTGGGGTACAACACACAACAAGAAACCCGGAATACTTCACGCGGTCTAACATAGTAGGTTCGTTGCCTCTTCAAAGTCACACAAGCAAAAATAAAACTCTACATAAGCTGCTTCGCGTAAGTGATCAAACGAGTTAATCTTCGGGCATTTTCATACCGCCAAAGTTGCATCAACGTTCTATCACAAAGCTAGCAAATCTCATGAACATTCGATGAAACATGAAGCATAATTTTTAGCATTTTTTCATGAACATAACCAAAATCAGTCATATGATCAGGCACCTAAACTTCAGAACCAACCATTAAACCACTCATCATGCCAAAGAAATTGAATCATGGATAAGGAACCAACAAGAACACCTCAAAACCTAATTGTAACCATTTCCCACGTTTAATCAATTAAATCCTAAAACTAATAGGAAAAACTATGGAAAAACTATCACCAAGTCAGGGGCCGACATATTAACATCCATAAAAAAAATCAAGAAAAAATATTCATGCAAGAATCATCAAAAACTATTTGCGCAAAATGAAGAACAAAATGAAAATTGAGAAATAGCTTAGGGTGTGCAATCTACAAATGATGTTGTTGTGTAGCAATGACTAGGCGCATAGGCCCACTGTCCTGAGTCCAAACAACACTTTTTATTCCAGCATCCAATTAACAACCACAAAAAATATGCTTGGGCTTGAGGCGTTTTGGGCCAGCTCACAGCTTTCCATCCCCATTTTCAAACCTATATCATTTTTGTATCATTAAGCTTCAATAAAAGAAATGAGATATAGTTTTCAGATTGGGACAGTTGGACTTTCATCTCTCTTATTTACGTCTTCAAACGAAATCCCTCGTCAAAAATTTCTCCGTCGAGCCGGAGCTCACTCAAACATCAAAATGTCACATATTCTTCTTCGCTTATATATCTCCCTTCGCTCTTCTTCTTGAAATGCCATAACGACGTGAATCGCGCCGGTGGCGGCGACCTCCTTCAAACTCAGCGAAATCGGAAAAAAATTCTCTAATTTAGACTTTAATCACTGATTCAGACTCGGTTCTCTTTAATTCTTGACCAAGTAAAGGGATCAAACGACTCTGAAATCGTAAACCCTAAGTACACACAATCACGATCCCAATGCCAATATCCATGGTTCAAACATCTGAAGCCCTTAGGAAGACCAACAACGCGCATAAGAAAGAGAATCAAAGCCTACCTACATAACAGAGGCTTTTTCTGGTACATTTATGAAGTGTTTGAAGATGACAATAAAAAGAAGACAAGAGGGGAGATTCCAGCGCTTTAGGTATGAGCCTATTTTCTTTATCTTCTTCGTTTCTGTAAATTATTCTTCTTCTTTAACTTCCTGCGTATATGTTATTGTTATGTGCATTCTGTGTTGTTGATGTCGAAGATTGAAGTGTCGTTGGATCAGTGATGGAGATGTATGAAGACATTATTGTTGCGGTTTCAAAATGGATGAAGGTTGAAGCTCAACCAATTGTAGTTTTGATGAGAAGCTCCAATGGCTTATATGTATTATGAGAGTATGGCGAGGGTTGGAGAAGAAGAAGAGGGAAAAGTGAAGGTGGAGTGAAATTGCAGAGAGAGAAGAGTAGAGGTTGAAGATGGAAGGTATCATGATGGTAATTCTTCTGAGGTGGTTGAAGAAGGATAGAAGGACTTTTTTATTCTTCCAGAAGAATGGAGAAGCTTGAATGAATTTTCAGAAAGATAGAGTGTAGATATATTTTTTGGAGTTTTTTTTGTGATTTTTTGGTGGTTCAAAAATGAAGATGAGAGGAGAAGAGAGAAGGTTGAAGATTCTTCTGTAGAATTGAAGAATCCCCCTAAATCTGGTGAATTTTTTTTTGGTTTTATATTTTTTGTTATTGCTATTAGGAATCACTCCCTCCCCCTCAATTCTGTTATACTTGCTGCAAGTTTGTTAGAGGTAACGAGATCTAAAACCTTGGCTTCTAAATTTCGATAACAGATTGATGGATGAGATTCAAACTGATAGGAGTTAGTTTTTTAGTTAGTCATTTTGTTAGGAATTCTGTTATTTGTTATGGGCTGCAATCTCTGAACCTGTTTCTGTGTTGATGCAGGGCTAAGACAGTCTTAGAGAAAAACATAGCAGTACTTTAATTTTTCTTTTGAGTTTAATTCCTAAAACTGTTATTTTTGAATTTCCTGCACTGATTTCACACTAATGCAGGTCTGCATATAGTTTGAAAAGGTTGCAGCCGGGCTTGATTATTTTCGCGCCAGATTTGTGTTTGCAACACAGGTTTTACAGCGAGTCTGATATCGAGCAGATGGAACTACGTTGAAAGCTAGCTATGATATCGCAAGGCTGCATTTTTCTCTCATAGCTTTGTGTTTTGATTCAATACTGTAACATGCCGTAGTGATTAAGAATGTAATGAATTCCCCAACTTCGACAACTTTATTACCCTGTATTGCATTTTACAACTTGTAACATGGCACTGTATCATCCTTTTATCTAACACATAAGTGTGATATGGTGTATATAAATAGAATACCATGTTGAGCAAACCAATTTCCTTTAATTGTAAGAGCTGGATATTATCAACCAAGAATATTGCAATTCCCTCTCCCTTTTTTTTACAAGTTATAAAATACAACTATTTGACAACCTCTCTATTAACAACAAATTCTTGAGTAATCTGAGAACAGAACATAACTTCTGAAGAATAACGTTCACCATACTAGAGAACTTGAAATATAAATCCATCTGGAAAATTGCGCCAAGGTAATCACTTGAAGGGAATTTGGATGGAATTGGAATGGATGATAAGTGTCATAGACCTCAAATAATTCTCCTAAAAAGGGAATTCTCATAGAACGGGCTTGAATTTGCATTGACTTTGAATGATATTTGAATCACCAACTTTGAATTCAAGTCAAACCATTATATTAATTTCCTTGAATTAATCGGGACTTGAATGCATTCCTTGAACGAAACTTCAAATCACCTCCAACAAAAACTCAATCCAAATTTTCTATTCAATCGGAACCTAAGAAGCAAACCTACTTTGATTCACCGCGTGAGCATCGAGAATTATCTTGATGAAATCTTCAATCAATCAAATAGAATCACGAGGGAAGAGTAGTTCTCAATGTAGCCTTGCCGTGAGACATTAATTCAATAAACCTCCATAGAAGAATCACTACCATGCTCAAATAAAATGAAGAGAAATCCTGATTCTCTGGCTGAGTTAGGCCCTAATGCCTTTGTTCCTTGAAAGAACCTTGATGAAGAAAAATTTGTATCTTGAGGAAACCTGATAGCGAAGACATCTATGCTGCTTGAGATCCCAAACCCCTAATCTCGTACCAAGAATGATGAGAGCGCCAGTCGAATCAACATGAAGAATGTAACAACCTTAGTCCACAGAGAACGACACTACTGCCAAAGCTCTTCGATCTTATAACCATGGGACCAATGCGATGTGTGAGATGTACAGAGCATGATGAGAGATTTTAGGGGCAAACATTGGGGTATAACAACATTTTGTAGCGATAAAATCAATGAAGTCGCCACCGAGTATTTATTTATCCCATATGAAAGGGAAAGGAAAATCATTGAAGAAAAACCTAAAGGGGGAAATCACAGTCTTGCGACCGAAAGATTAGGTAAGGGAGTCGATTACGCGAGGGGAAGGTATTAGCACCCCCCATGTCCATAGTACTCTACGGGATCCACTCTCGTTATTCTAATAAAAGGGTGTGTTCAATCTAATGCTTAAGGGTTATAAACTAAGAGGGAATGCATGCAAAGAAAACACGGGGAACAGAAGGAAGTATTTACAAATTTCGCTCAGCTGAGCCCCGTGACCAGATGCCTACGTATCCCCTTTAAGGAATCAGAGCATCGTAGTTTGGCTCATATATTTTGTTTGTTTTTATTTTTTAAATGAACAATGTTGCATTCGATCATTCCACCGTTGCTCAACCATTGGAGACTTATGACCTGTAGTGGAAAGGAGCTAACATGCTCTTAGAAGAGAAAAGCCGAATGGCGAAAAGAAATGGATTTGTTGGTATTTTTTACCATGAAAAGAATTTTTGTATGATTAGCATTTCTTATATATTTGTCAAGAAAAATAAGTTTTAGTTTTAAATGCAACTATGCATAAATGGGAAGAAAACATTTAAGGGAGACTAACCTATCTCTAACCTAATGTTATCATACAATGAAGGACCCTATCTAAGTTAGCATGCCAAAGAAAATCTAAAAAACTATAATATAGGGAACATGCACTGAGAGCGAAGTCGTGATCTCAATTTCTAAATTGAGTGACTCATCAATCAAAAAGAGATAAAGGAAAGCGATAAAATCCTATAGGGAGCATGCACTGAGAGTGAAGTCATGATCTCAATTTCTAAATTGAGTGACTCATCGATCAACAAGAAAGGAAACAAACACAAGCACAACACATATAATAAGTGAAGTACGGAATGCCTGCTACATGTCTTTAAAAAGCGACTTCGAGCGCACGCTCTTTATTTCCTACTTCTCATGATATCTAGAAAGCAATAAAATTTGAAAAGATAAACTGGGAGCAGTATAATACCAAACGAACAATAATGTCCGCAAAAAGTGCAACCACAACAAGAAACCTGAAATACTTCACGTGGTCTAACATAGTAGGTTCGTTGCCTCTTCAAAGTCACGCAAGCAAAAATAAAACTCCACAAAAGCTGCTTCGCACAAGTGATCAAACGAGTTAATCTTCGGGCATTTTCATACCTCCAAAGTTGCACCAACGTTCTATCACAAAGCTAGCAAATCTCATGAACATTCGATAAACATGAAGCATAATTTTTTGCATTTTTTCATGAACATAACCAAAATCAGTCATATGATCAGGCACCTAAACTTTAGAACCAACCATTAAACCACTCATCATGCCAAAGAAATTGAATCATGGATAAGGAACCGACAAGAACACCTCAAAATCTAATTGTAACCATTTTCCACATTTAATCAATTAAATCCTAAAACTAGTAGGAAAAATTATGGAAGAAATATCACCAAGTCAGGGGCCAACATATTAACATCCATAAAAAAATCAAGAAAAAAAATTCATGCAACAATCATCAAAAACTATTTCCGCAAAATGAAGAACAAAATGAAAATTGAGAAATATCCTAGGGTGTGAAATCTACATATGGTGTTGTTGTGTAGCAATGATTAGGCGCAGAGGCCCACTGTCCTGAGTCCAAACAACACTTTTTATTCTAGCATCCAATTGACAACCATAAAAAAAATGCTTGGGCTTGAGGCATTTCGGGCCAGCTCACACCTTTCCATCACCATTTTCAAACCTATATAATTTTTGTATCATTAAGCTTCAATAAAATAAAAGAGATATAGTTCGCAGATTGGGACAGTTGGACTTTCATCTCTCTTCTTTACGTCTTCAACCGAAATCCCTCGTCGAAAATTACTCCGCCGAGCCGGAGCTTACTCAAACATCAAAATGTCACATCTTCTTCTTCGCTTCTATGTCTCCCTTCGCTCTTCTTCTTGAAATTCCATAACAACGTGAATTGTGCAGGTGGCTGCGACCTCCTTCAAACTCAGAGAAATCGGAAAAAATTCCTCTAATTTGGACTCTAATCACTGATTCAGACTCGGTTCTCTTCAATTCTTCACCAAGTAAAGGGATCAAACGACTCTGAAATCGTAAACCCTAAGTCTACACAATCACGATCCCAATGCCAAGATCCACGGTTAAAGCATCTGAAGCCCTTAGGAAGACCAACAACGCGCATAAGAAAGAGAATCAAAGCCTACCTACATAACAGAGGCTTGTTCTGGTACATTTATGAAGTGTTTGAAGATGAAAATAAAAAGAAGACCAGAGGGGAGATTCCAGCGCTTGAGGTATGAGCCTATTTTCTTTATCTTCTTTGTTTCCTCAAATTATTCTTCTTCTTCAACATCCTGCGTATATGTTGTTGCTATGTGCATTCCGTGTTGTTGATGTCGAAGATTGAAGTGTTATTGGATCAGTGATGGAGATGTATGAAGACATTATTATTGCGGTTTCAGAATGGATGAAGGTTGAATCTCAACCAATTGGAGCTTTGATGATAATCTCTAATGGCTTATATGTATTATAATAGTATGGTGCTCTGCTCAAGACCCCTCCTTGCACTGTTGACCCAAATTAGGGTTTGAGTTTGCACAGGGATGTTTTGACCTAAAATGCCCAAAGTTACTTTCATGCTTCATTTTGAACTCACAAGTTTATCCATACCAAGTTTCAAGCCTTGATTCCAATCTTTGCCCAGTCAATTGGACAGTTGACCTAGAAATCAGCTGTATTGGGGAAAAAGTCAATTGTGGCCAATTGACAGTCAAACCTCATGATATTTGACCCACGTCAACATAATGAACTCACATGAATCATTTGGTCAAGTTTGGATCACAATTCCACAAGAAATTTGATCAGATCACCCAAAGGGCAAAATGGTCATTTTTAGGGTTTTGACTGCACAAAGGCAATTTTTGACTGTTTGACCTAACCAATGGAAAATCAAGCTCACATATGGACTCAAGGACTCAATGTCATTGTCTTGACCCATTCAACAAAGTTCAAAAGATCTCAAATGCATAGGATTGACAGATGAATTTTTCAGTCAACTGATCAAAATTTGACTGTATACTGAAAAGACAAACTTTGACTTTTTGGTCAAAATCAAGTGCCAAGATTCATTTTTCATCAAGACATGTCAAATTATGAAACTTGTTCATCAATAAACCCAAATTTGCAAATTAGGGTTTAAAATGAAGAAATTTCATAACTTCGAAATTTTCTAAGTTATGAAATTTCCTTATTTTTTCCTAGCTTTGTCCAATTTTTTCACCAAGATGCAAATGGATTAAAACAAAACTTGAAACATTAATGTTGTAGTCCATTGCAAAATATACAACTTTGATTCACAAAGTTTTCTCAAAGGAAGCTTGTATCTCAAGTTATGATTTTTGGAACAAGGGTGCAAAACATCTTTTAACTTAGACAAAATTTGACCTATTCTAGGCAGGATTTTTGTCCAACTTCTTGGCCATTTTTCACATGGTTCCACTTGGATTTTCAATTTGAATTTCAAATATGGATTATAGTACACATTCCAAGCTTTCCAAATTGTCCAAGAACTTCTCAAACACCCTTGTGGTTAGAGAGAATCGAATTTACAAAGTTGGCCAAAACTCACTTTTGGTCATGGCCAAAGTTTGTTCATAACATTTGCATTTTCAAGTCAGCTTGGTTTATGCTAGCTTGCAGGCCTCTAAACCCTTTTACACTCCTTAATTGAATGCAAATCCACTGAGCTAATGCATTATTTCATCCATTTGGGCATTACACATAGAATTAATCCTTATTTGGAAAAAGCTAATTTACCATTTTGGAAAAGTAACACTTTATGTCAATACATGATCTTTGAAGTACAGGCCAGATCTTTGAGGAAAAGTTTGGTACACAAATCCAACTGATCAAGAGAAAATGTTGCAGCATCCTTGAGAGTATTGTACAGGCCTATATCACCACTTCCACTTTCTTGCTTATAGAAGGAGAAACATTGCAAAACTGAACCAACTCTCATTTCCTGCAAAGAAGAACTTAAGCAAACTTTGTTCTCATCTTACATACATCCCAACTAGCCTAAAGCACGACTAAACCACCTCTCATCCCTTCTCATACACCAAATCACAATTTTGCTGCAAAACAGGGCACCTCTTGCAGATTGAAGTCCACAGCTCAATCCACTCGTGCACTTTGGCTAAAACCTGTTCAAACACCTTCCATACCATCCACCCAAACTATTCCAAGCCCTAAACACAAGCTGTAACTCCCCTAACCTCAGTTTCCATTTTCATTTTTCAGTTTTGCAGGTGAACTTCCATAGCACGATACAGAGTGATTCAAAGCAAGCTAGGTGTTGGAGAAGCTTCCTTGGACTTCAGGCAAGCTATACAGAAGCTCAAACTCCATTGAAGTTGGCCACATTGCTGTATACGATTCAAGCTGAGACAGGTAATCCATGGACTTCTATCTCTTAATATATGAAGAGTTAGGCTTATGTTTGTGAATGAAACATGCTCTACTCATAGCCCTGAAGCCATACATGTGTCCACTTTTCATTTATATTAAGCATGCTGTGAGAATTTTAACCATGAACATTGAAGAAAAACTAGGTCAGAAATTGGGGGTGAAGAAATTCTCCCTAGTTTCTTAGAGTTAGGACAAGTTTTTTACATATTTGAAATCATGGTTTGATGCTCTACATTGTTTATGTTATGAGTTTTGGCTAAAAATCAAGGAATCAGGAGTTTGAAGGAAGCAAGGAAAACACGCGTTTTTGTTGCTCAAACAATGCTGAAGGTTGAAGATGACTGGCCTGGGCTGGGCCTGAGTCAGTCTTGCTCTTTGCACCCCCTTTTTCAATTTACACCCCCCTGGCCCATTGTGTGAAATATTTGGCATTTTTGCATTTTTCTTTTTTATTCTGACTTTATATTTTTTGCTCAAATATAAAAATTAACAAAAATATTTTTTCCACATTTTTTGCATTTATTTGGCATTTATTTACCTTTTAATCATATATATGTAAATAATATAAATCTTTTCATTTATTAAAACCCTAAAAAATAATACAAAAATATTTATTTTTTTAGTTATTATTTTTTTTATTTACATTTTGAAAACATTTTCTAAAATACACATTTTTGTAAATAATTAATATTTTATTTTTGTACATATTTAGCATATTTAATATATATATAATATATACTTATACATATTTTATTAAATATTTAGGACAAAAATACAAAAATAATACCTTTTATTTTTTATTTAATATTTGACATTAAAAATACTTTTTTACAATATACTTCCTTTTTTATTATTTTTTGTATAAATTAATATATCTTGTACATAATTAATAAATAAATACTATTTACTTGAAAATTAGAGTTTTGCCCTAAACCATAAAAATAATCAAAAATTGACTTTTTCTTATTTTGTTTATACTTCAAACATGAAAACCTTTGTACATACATAACAAAAATCATTTTTGTGCATAATACATTTTGTATATTTATTGTATTCACTTAAATATTGTACAATTAAATATTTGTATCCTATACATTCGATATGGTTGTAATAACTTAGATTTTATTTCCTTGTCAAATGTCCCCAATGCAAACTTGTACCCCCATCCCCATAATCATTGTTGTAATAGCTTAGCATTTAAATTTCCGCATTTAAAAGCTTTCAATTATGCCATGTTTAGACTTAGGGTTTGTATGCAAATAAAACCAACAAATAGCTTGACCTAATTCAAGATAAACATGCATGAAAAACAAACACAATGCACACTTGCACCCCTAGGGTTACTCCACTTGTTGCCTTCAAAAATGGGCCATGTTTGCGTGTCAAGTGTCTTTGGCAAAACAAAACAAAACAAAAACAAACAAAATGATCATAGTCCCTCGATGACGCTATCAAGTTGCCTAAACAAAATGATCATAGTCCCTCAATAAAATTGCTAAAATACTTGACATTATTGCATTCATGGTCTAAACGATGACCCGCGCCCGTCCCGTTAACATCCTAACACAAGGTTGTTCACCAAATACAATGGTGAAACAACACTGTTAAAAGGGTTAAAACATGAGAAAGATCTTTGAGAAATTTAGGGTAGATAACTCTTGGTTACTTGATCAATCTTGCAAAACAATCCTTGCCATTTTTCAAAACACACTTCACAAACACAATTTCCAAAACAACTTTCAAAAAACATTGAAACATCTTTTCAAAAAAGACAAACACCTTTGTAAAACATTCAAACAAGAATTGTTACAATGGTTGCCTAGACAAGGCATCTTTTTCAAAACATTTTCAAAACCACACACACAAAGCACCATTTCCAAAAATTGAAAAGCAAAGGTAAGTGATCTAAGCAAGTAACTAAGAGCCCATGGATAACCATGGATAGAAAGGGTGCTAATACCTTCCCTTTCTATAATCTACTCCCCGAACCCAAGAAAACGTCTCAAAGGTTTTTCCTGTGCTTTTTAACCTTTCCTTAGGATAAAATAAAAAGTCGGTGGCGACTCTTGCTCAACCGAAACATTTGCGAAAACAAACGCAAAACCTCAAGTCAGTTCTCCCACCGTATCACAGAACTGGCGACTCTGCTGGGGAGAAATCTTTAAAAGTGGAGTAACCTTAGGGCTTAGATCACCCTTTTGCATGACTAATTGTTTGCTTTGATTGCTTTACATTTTGGTTCTCTTGTTTGGGCTTGAAATCCTACACCCGAATTTGGGAAACATTCATAGATGGCAATACGTTGTGGAAACTGTGCGGGGTATATCGACACGGTTGAAGCAATAGCTATTTTAGTGTGACATATTTGTGAGTACCGGTAACCCTTGAGTTCAATCAAGGAGAGTACAGGGCCGCTGAGTGATGTCACCAAGCACTAATGACCTAGAACCTTACTTGACCATCTTGGCCTTTTATTAGGGGTAGTGAGATGACCGGCTTTGGTGCAGTCCGAAGTTGGTAGATACTCGATACTACACTCATTGAGGGTTGTTTTCTTGGAATATTTTGGTTGCTAGTTTAGTGGCTAAACCAAAACAATGAACATAGAAAACAATCCAATGATATTGAGCTCCTTAGAACCCGGTTACTATTTATAGGACAGGTTTTTAAGCCAACTTCACTCAAGAGGGTACTTACCCATGAAACCCCAAGCAAGCATGAAACTAGGGTTTTGTGTGACTTGCTTGTACATATGTTTGTTCATACATCATGAACATCATAAAGCATCATATGCATCCACTAACCATTTCAAGGGTTTGGATCTTCATCTTTGTTCTTGTTTTGTAGGTCATGGAAATTCTTCGCAGGAAAACTATCCAAGTCAACCTTGTGAGAATCCCTCCTCAACTCAAGGAGCTTACATCCAGAATTCCAGAAAGTTCTCTCTTCAGTGAAAGACATGGTAGACTTCTCAGCCTAGTCAACACCAACATTGAAGAAGACATGGTGAAAGTGTTGTTCCAATTCTTTGACCCCCTTCACCACTGTTTCACATTCCCCGACTACTAATTGGTGCCTACTTTGGAGGAATTTTCTCAACTCCTGAGAATTCCTATTATTAATCAACTACCCTACAACGGTACGGAAAAAGAACCAAAGCCTGAAGATATTGCTCAAGCACTACACTTGCAATCATCTGACATCAAGGGGCATTGGGAAACCAGAAGTGGTGTCAAGGGCTTCTTGGCAAAATTCTTGATTGAGAAGGCACAAGAGTGTTGGAATTCTTTGAATCTACAAGCCTTTGAAGAGATTGTGGCACTCCACATTTATGGGTTGGTCTTGTTCCCAAATCCTGACCAACTTATAGATGTAAATGCTGTCAATATTTTCCTATCCAGAAATCCCATACCTACATTGCTTGGGGACATCCTCAACTCATTTTACACACGAACAATGAGGAAGAGAGGTGTTCTCATGTGTTGTACTCCTCTCCTTGCAAGGTGGTTTATTTCTCACCTTCCACAATCAGTTTTGAAGAATGAGCAAGGTTCAAGGTGGTCACAACGATTGATGACCCTCACACATTCTGATGTACATTGGTGTTCTCGGTCCAGAGAAAATGTCATCATCATCGATCGCTGTGGTGAGTTCCCTAATGTTCCATTACTTGGCATTAGGGGAGGCATTACCTACAACCCCTTCCTAGCTTTGAGACAATTTGGATATGCTCAGAGGGATGGCCCTCATGACATGCTGATTCCTGACCTAGTTTTTGACTTCGACAACGATGCCCAAGGACTTCGCCAAAGATTCATCAGAGCTTGGAGGATGCCTAACAAGGTAGATAGCAAGACACTGGGACACAAGAACTCCATCCCTCTTGAGCCTTACCATAAGTGGGTACGAGCCCGCACCCAGAGTCTTATGATGCCTTACCCTCACATTCTCCCTTTGATCAAAGAGCCTGTTAAGGAAGGAGAGGTTTCATACACCATCCTACATCCTGACATGCCAACATCATGGGAGGAAATGCAGAAGAGTTGGATCCAACTCAAGGAAGAAAGGGATACTTTTGAAGCCAGCTTCTACGCCAGTGAGAAGAAGTTTTTGGAGCTTACCCGTCGACTTCACGAGGAGGAGACCCTCAACACTTACATCGCACCAAAGAGGATGCGCAACGTCTTTTTACCTTAAGAAGTTTTTTGTAATATTTGGCCCATGGGGCATTTATGTACTGACAAAATTTCTTCTTATTAATATGACGTGTGTTCTTTTTGTCTGCAACAACTTTGAATTTCTAAATCCTTGAATGCACTGCATGAATAAACATATCATTCATCATATGCATAAACAGGTCTTCACACCAGGTTTCCTTATCTTTCTACTGTTTATTTCAGTAAGATGGATATTGAGCAGACGATCAAAGATCTCCAGGCACAAAACTCGCAGTTTCAACAGCTCCTTATGACCTTGGCAAAGGGTCAGGAGGATCTTAAAGAACTGTTAGGGAATAAAGAGCAAGAAAAAGGAAAAAAGAAGAAGAAAAGAGTTGGGGTAGCTACACTGGGAAGAAGATTTGAGAATGAAGCTAGGAGAGTTCTTGAATTCCCCTCCACATCTGATGAGGGGACTGGTAAGGGAAAAGAAGCGGCATTACCTTCTGAGTCCGAGGCTGAAGAGGAAGAGGTTGAGGAAGATGAAGATTATTCAGAGCAGTAATACCCGCCAGCGGACGACAAATACAAAAACCTGGAGGATAGACTGGCAGCCATGGAGTTGCAACGGGTTCCCGGGCTAGATTTTGAAGAATTGGCTTTGATTGTTGGGATTGTGATCCCTCCAAAGTTTAAGGTGCCAACTTTTGCAAAATACGATGGTTTGTCTTGCCCGAAGATGCACCTAAGGTCGTATGTCAGAAAAATTCAACCTCATTCATCCGATAGAAATCTTTGGGTACACTTCTTCCAGGACAGCCTGTCTGGTACACAGTTAGATTGGTTTTACCAGCTTGAGAGGTCAGAAGTGCATAGTTGGGAGGATTTGGCAGCTGCCTTTTATCGCCAGTATCAATATAACGCTGACTTGGCGCCGACCCGTACTCAGCTACAAGGTATGGGGATGGCCTCAAATGAGGGATTCAAAGAATACGCCCAGAAATGGCGTGACTTGGCCGGAAGAGTACAGCCACCTCTTTCAGATAGGGAGTTAGTTGATATGTTCTTGGGGACCCTATCTGGCCCTTTCTTCAACCATTTGATCGGCAGCTCTTCCGCAGGGTTTACTGAATTGATTCTAACTGGTGAAAGGGTGGAAGCTGGTATTAAGAGTGGGAAGATTCAAAGGGACACCTCTGCCTCCACAACTGTTAAAAAACCATTCTCGGCCAAGAAGGAAGCAGCTGTTATCTACTCTCAGAAAGGATTGGGAAGAACTGAGCGTCGGCCGACTGTAGGGGCCGTGATGATTCAAAATTCGTCAAATGATCAGCCTCGTAACAATCAGTCTAGACCTAAACAGCAATGGGGAGAACGGCCACAACGGCAGTTCACCCGCATCAACATGACGCCTGCACAAGTTCTTTCCCATTTGTTGAAGCTGAATCTCACCAATATCAAGGAGGCACCAAAAAATGTGAATACCACTTCCCCACATTATCATCCCAATGCTAAATGTGCCTATCATTCTGACAGCGCCAGGCATGACACCAACGATTGCTGGGCGCTTAAGAATAAAATTCAGGATTTGATAGATGCTAAGGAGGTTGAGTTCGATGCCCCCAAGAAGCCGAATGTAATCTCTGCTCCAATGGCAAAGCATGGTCGTAATGTCGATGCTGTTGAAGAAGATCTGTTTGTTTCTACTGTTGATGATCTGATAACTCCACTACTGACAATCAAGTTGAATCTGTTGAAGGCTGGGATTTTCCCAGGTTGTAAAGAATATTTCTACCTTTGTTCCTCCCTACCAATCGATTGTCCATTGCTGAAGATAGGCATCCAACGCCTAATGGACAACCAACAAATTCTTTTCGAAAAGACTCCTGTTACTCCAACTCCTATCAATGAAGTTTCAATAATAACCATTTCCGCCAATCTTTCCAAGGTCCCCAAAAGGCCTGTTAAGATTACATCCGCTCCGAAGATTGTACCCTTGAAGATAACCATGCATGGGCCCGTCCCATACAAATCTGACAAATCAATACCGTGGAATTATGGAGGAGAAATCTACTACCACGGTGTTAAACAAATTGAGATAACTGAAGAGAGCTCTGACGAAGAAACTGCCGACATTGGAAACATTGCCGGTACGAGCAAAATTACCCGAAGTGGAAGAATTTTCTCTCCAGAGATTGCCCCTCCAAAGGCAATCTTTGGACCCTCAGTTTTTCCCAAGGTTACTCCTGCACCGGTAAAACTATCTGCAAGAACTCCAATGATTGAAGAAGCTGTTATTCCTGTGGTTGTCCCTCCTGCTGCTGCTGATAAGGGGAAAGGGATCCAAGAAGATCTCGTCAGGACGAGGGCTCAGCCATTGGCCATCCCCGAAACCTCTAAAAAAGAAATGGAGGAGATTCTGAAAATAATCAAGAAGAGTGATTATGATGTTGTAGAGAAATTGGGGCAAACCCCCTCGAAGATCTCCATGTTGGCCCTGCTGCTTTGTTAGGAAGCTCATGCCAAAGCCTTGATAAGGTTTTTGAAGACAGCCCATGTGCCCCAAGAAACCTCAGTCGATCAATTCCAAGATTGTGTAGCCAGCCTTACTGCCGACAACGGCCTAGGTTTCTCTGATGCTGACCTGACTCCGAAGGGAAGAAAGCACAATGACGCATTGCATGTGTCAGTTGAATGCCGAGGAACCACTCTCGCCCATGTCTTGATCGATACTGGTTCTTCTCTAAATGTGCTGCCTAAGAAGGCTTTGGACCGGTTGGATTGTGAAGGCTTGGAGCTGAAACCAAGTAATATCATTGTCAGGACCTTTGACGGGTCTAAAAGAATGGTGCATGGGGAGGTCGACATTCCCATCAAGGTAGGCACTGAGGTGTTCCACTCCACATTCTATGTAATGGACATCCTCCCATCCTACTCTTGCTTGCTAGGAAGGCCGTGGATTCATAATGTTGGGGCAGTCACTTCCTCCCTACATCAGATGCTGAAATACCCTGTTAAGGGTAAAATCATAACTGTACACGGTGAGGAGGAGTACATGATCAGTCATCTGAATTCCTTTCGGTATGTGGAAGTGGATGGCGAATTCATCAAAACACTGTTCCAACACTTTGAGGAGGTTTCTCCCGAGGTGGCAGTAGCAAAGGCAGTAGCTGAGGTACCCAAGCAGGTGGCCAGGATGGCATCTCTGAAAGACGCAAAGGCTGCAATGAAAGAGAGAAAGAGCTCAACATGGGGTCAGTTACCTGACTTTCCCCACAAGATAGATAAGTTTGGGTTAGGGTTTACGGCTGCGGGGCAAAAGGTTATGCGTCGCTCAAAAATTGAAAAGACACCCATCAAGATTTCTCCTCATGGAATCAATGCTTTAGAAGACGAAGACGAAGAGGGTAACATTGAAGATTGGATCTTCCCAACCATTGAAGTGGGACTGCACAACTAGGAGGCGAAAGACTTCGTTCCAATTACTTTCATCAATCAGTAATTTATCTTTCGAACATTTTCTGTTGGTCTGTAATAATTACTCTTAAACAATCTGCACACTATTTTTCACCTCATGCCTTGCCCGGGGCATGTAGGTCCATTTGTAAGGGCTTGATTCTCTTCATAACCATATGCCATGTTTAATGAATCATCAGACGTTTTTCATTTATAAATTGTTGTGTTCATTTTCTTTCCTTTTGCATTTTTGCTTGTTTAAGGATGGTTATCCCTTACACACACCCACACTCACAAATGCAGGTACCCATCCACTCCGGATTCCATGGGTGACTATTTTGTTGTATCCTTCAATAACTCTGAAGATTTGGTCAATCGGGCTGAGTATGAAGATGACGAAGATTGTGAAGTACCGGGAGAGCTAGCCAGACTTCTACAACAAGAAGAGAGGGCCATCTTACCTCATGAAGAGTTGTTGGAAATTGTCAACTTAGGAACAGAGGAAGACAGGAAAGAAGTACAAGTGGGTGCTAATCTGGAACCAAGTGTCAAGGAGCGCTTAATACGGCTGTTAAATGAATACGTTGAAATCTTCGCCTGGTCTTATGAAGACATGTCAGGGTTAGACACACACATCATGGTTCACCGTCTCCCTACAAGAGAGGACTGTCCACCGATCAAGCAAAAAGTCCGTTGAATGAGGCCCGACATGTCTGAGAAGATTAAAGCTGAAGTAATGAAGCAATTCAACGATGGCTTTCTGGCTGTTACATCCTATGCACAATGGGTTTCTAACATTGTGCCTGTTCCCAAAAAAGACGGCAAGGTCAGAATGTGTGTGGACTATCGGGATTTGAACAGGGCTAGCCCTAAAGATGATTTTTCGCTACCACATATCGACATTTTGATTGACAACACAGCTCAGCACAAGGTATTTTCCTTCATGGACAGATTCTCGGGCTACAACCAGATTAAAATGGCCCCCGAGGACATGGAGAAAACAACCTTTGTTACACAATGGGGTACCTTCTGCTACAAGGTGATGTCGTTCGGACTGAAGAACACAGGGGCAACTTATCAACGCGCCATGGTAGCTTTGTTTCATGATATGATACATCATGAGATCGAAGTTTACGTAGACGACATGATAGCTCGATCACAAATAGAGGAGGAACACCTTGAACATTTGAAAAAGCTGTTTGCCAGGTTGAAGGAGTACAAACTCAGGCTGAATCTAAGTAAGTGCACTTTTGGAGTTAGGTCTGGTAAACTTCTGGGATTTATTGTCAGCAATAAAGGCATTGAGGTCGATCCAGCAAAAGTAAAGGCTATACAAGAAATGTCGGCCCCCCGTACTGAAAAGGAGGTTAGAGGGTTCTTGGGACGCTTGAACTATATTGCCAGATTCATCTCTCATCTGACGTCTACCTGTGAGCCAATTTTCAAACTATTGAAGAAAGATCAGGTAGTCGAATGGAATGATGATTGTCAAATTGCTTTTGATAAGATCAAGGAGTATTTGCTAGAGCCTCCTATTCTGATGCCACCCGTCGAAGGAAGACCGCTGATCATGTATCTGACTGTTTTGGACAACTCAATGGGGTGTGTACTGGGCCAGCATGACGAGTCTGGTCAAAAAGAGCATGCCATTTATTACCTTAGCAAAAAGTTTACCGACTGTGAGACTCGCTACTCACTGCTCGAGAAAACTTGCTGCGCTTTGGTATGGGCTGCTCGCCGACTAAGGCAGTATATGGTGACTCATACCACTTTGCTGATCTCCAAAATGGACCCGATCAAGTATATCTTCGAGAAACCTGCTTTATCTGGAAGAATCGCAAGATGGCAAATGATCCTGACTGAATATGACATCCAGTATACTACCCAAAAAGCTATAAAAGGGAGTGTACTAGCTGACCATCTAGCTCATCAAGCTATCGAAGATTATCAATCCATGAGATTCGAATTCCCGGACGAGGACATCATGAATTTGGACAACATTGAAGGTAACGGACCGTATGACGGACCTGAAAATGGATCCCGATGGACCCTGTACTTTGATGGTGCTTCAAATGCACTTGGAAACGGTATCGATGCGGTACTCATTTCCCCGGAAGGTTGTCATATACCTTTCACGGCCCGACTTTGTTTCAGCTGTACCAACAACATGGCCGAATATGAAGCTTGCATCTTTGGTCTCAAGGCTGCTATAGACTTGGGGATCAAATCCTTGATCGTATTTGGGGACTCGGCTTTGGTTATCAGTCAAATCAAAGGAGAGTGGGATACCAAACATCCTAATCTTATCCCATACAAAGAACATGTCTTGACGTTGTTGCCTCATTTCGAGCAGATCACCTTCGAGCACTTCCCGCGAGAAGAAAATCAGCTAGCAGATGCTCTGGCTACAATGTCTTCCATGTTTAAACTCAACTGGGATAACGAGGCTCCCCAAATCACCATCGAGCGAATGGATGAACCTGCGCATTGTCATGAGATTAATACCGAAGAAGTAGTGGAACAACCCTGGTTCCATGAGATCAAAAGGTATCTCCAGACTAGAGAATATCCCGAAGGAGCTTCCGTCAATGACAAAAAGTTCTTAAGGAGATTTGCGGCCAAGTTCTTCCTAAATAATGGAATCCTTTACAAGCGCAGCCATGATTGTGTTTTACTCCGATGTGTAGACAAAGCTGAAGCAGAGTTAATCATGACTGAGATACACAGTGGCGCATTTGGCACCCACTTAAGCGGACATATGATGGCTAAGAAGATTCTAAGGACAGGCTATTACTGGTCTACCATGGAAGCTGATTGCCATCAACATTCCCGTACTTGCCACAAATGTCAAGTCTACGCCGACAAGATTCATATTCCTCATGTTCCTCTCAACATTTTGACAGCTCCTTGGCCATTCGCAATGTGGGGCATTGACATGATTGGAGAGATCAAGCCCACGGCATCCAACGGACATCGCTTCATCTTGGTCGCTATTGACTATTTCACCAAGTAGGTCGAAGCAGCCTCCTTTGCCTCTGTTACAAAAAATTTGGTTGCCCGCTTCATCAAGCAGAACCTCATATGCCGGTATGGTGTCCCCGACAGGATCATCACAGACAACAGTACAAATCTGAACAATACTATTATCACCGCTCTATGCAAACAGTTCAAGATTTATCATCACAATTCATCTCCCTATCGGCCGAAGATGAACGGTGTTGTTGAAGCTGCGAACAAAAACATCAAGAAGATCATTCAGAAAATGACAGTTACCTACAAGGACTGGCATGAGATGTTACCATTTGCTCTGCATGGATACCGTACCACGGCACGAACTTCAACAGCGGCAACCCCATTTTCTTTGGTATATGGCATGGAAGCTGTCCTACCTATGGAAGTTCAGATTCCTTCTTTAAGGATTATGAAGGATGCTGGTTTGAGTGAAGATGATTGGATTCAGACCCGATTTGATCAACTCAATTTGATCGACGAGAAACGACTCACTGCTGTTTGCCATGGTCAGGTGTACCAAAAACGGATGATCAAGGCTTTCAACAAGAAAGTCAGATGTCAAGTATATCAAGTCGGAGATCTTGTAATCAAGCGGATCATCTTGCCGCAAAGTGATCCCAGAGGCAAATGGACTCCTACTTATGAAGGACCGTTTGTGATCAAGAGCATATTTTCCGGTGGCGCGATGATTCTGACCACCATGGACGGCGACGATTTGCCACACCCTGCGAACGCAGACATAATCAAAAGATACTACGCATAAAATAACCCGACAAGTCGAAAACCCGAAAGGGCGACTTGGGCAAAAATGGGCATCCCCGTGAACTGAAAACCTGAAAGGGCGGTTCAGGCAAAAATTAGGGATAAAATAAAAAAATTTGTACACCCGGCAAGTTGAAAACCCGAAAGGGCGACTTGGGCAAAAAAGGGTTTCCCGGTGGATTGAAAACCCGAAAGGGCGATCCAGGCAAAAGTTAGGGAATTAAAGCGTATGACTATGTCTCGTCGGATCACTTTAAAGAACAATCTCTTCATCAACAAGCTCCGAGCTTCTGATCAATCCAATCATCGGCGAAGGAAGCATTGAATGGACAAGATATTCAGAGTTGTGAAGGCTATAACAGAATGGAATCCCATGGAATTGTTACACATAGCCATCTTTCTTTTGTATAAAATTTTCAATTTTTTACGACAACATCCTCTTACTAGGATGTCTGTCTCCTTTGTACAAAGATACTCATAAAAAGTTAATACAAACACTTTTCCAAATACAGAAATTTTCTTTGTCTTCCTTTTGCTTTTTTTACACTTATGTTTTATTTGAGAAACGTCCAATGTTTTGTTAAGTAGGCATATGCATTTGAACATAATCATTTTCTTACAAATCAAGAAATATGATTGCTGATAGATTGAAGGTACAGATAGATATCTTGATGCCCTTTCAGAAGGAATCCCCAACGGAATTAAACTCCAAATTCCTCAACAAAGTTAAAATCCAGAACTTAATTCCCCAAACAGAGTTAAACTTCAGGATCCTCAGCAGAACAAAAGCTTTCTCAAAGCTGATTTCCCCAGCCCGAGAGCCTTCCAGAACCTAATTCCCCTCAGAGTTAAGTTTCGAGATTCCTAGTGGAGCCAAAACTGTTAATCCCCAGCGGAGCTAAAACTTCCAACTATTAATCTCCAAGTGGAACCAGATTAGTGAACTTTCTCCCACAGAGATACTTCCCATCAGATTGAAGATTCTCAGTCTTACTTCTCCAGCATAAGTCTACCAGGTTCTGGACTCCCCATTAGAGATCATCAGAATTCTCATTCCCCACAAGTCACCAAGGATTTTTCAAACCCCAGCAGTGATCCTAAGATCCCTCAACAATTGAAGATCTTGTTCCCCAAGCAGTCAGCAGCAAACAAGGATGTCTCAGCTTTAGCAATCAAAGATTCTTGCAATCCCCTGCAGCAGTCAAGGATTCACTTTCCCCGGCAGCAGTCAAGATTCTATTATCTCCGGTTATCCAGGATTCATATATCCTCAGCAAGACAGCTCATCAGCTTACATGCGCATTCATTACATTCATATCATAAACATTGATACAGCATATATTGCATCATACATTTCATGCAACATAACTTTGTGTTTCAGCTAATATTTTACCCTTTTCAGGATAAGATTAATAAGCTTCAACTTCAATTTCTGAAAACAATTTACGGATTCTCCAAACACGGATGTTAATATATCGCTTGTTCAGATTCAACTTCTGAAAACAGTTTACGGATTCTCCAAACACGGATGTTAATATATCGCTTGTTCAGATTCAACTTTTGAAAACAGTTTACGGATGCTTCCCAACATGGATGCTGATCTATTGCTTATTCAACTCCAAGACTTCTGAAAATAGTTTACGGATTCTCCAAACACGGATGTTAATCTATCGCTTGTTCAGATTCAACTTTTGAAAACAGTTTACGGACGCTTCCCAACATGGATGCTGATCTATTGCTTATTCAACTCCAAGACTTCTGAAAACAGTTTACGGATTCTCCAAACACGGATGTTAATCTATCGCTTGTTCAGATTCAACTTTTGAAAACAGTTTACGGACGCTTCCCAACACGGATGCTGATCTATTGCTTATTCAACTCCAAGACTTTTGAAAACAGTTTACGGATTCTCCAAACACGGATGTTAATCTATCGCTTGTTCAGATTCAACTTTTGAAAACAGTTTACGGACGCTTCCCAACATGGATGCTGATCTATTGCTTATTCAACTCCAAGACTTCTGAAAACAGTTTACGGATTCTCTAAACACGGATGTTAATCTATCGCTTGTTTAGATTCAACTTTTAAAAACAGTTTACGGACGCTTCCCAACATGGATGTTGATCTATTGCTTATTCAACTTCAAGACTTCTGAAAATAGTTCATGGATTCTCCAAACACGGATGTCAATCTATTGCTTATTCAGACCCCCAGTCCAGAAATATTCCAAACATGGATACCTTTCTGATACTCACTCACTCATCAACGACATACAGTTCAACAAACATTCCAGATGGCATCTTTAAGCCCATCCCCCGACAAGATTCTGTCACATCTCCAGATGGCATCTTTAAGCCCATCTCCAAATGGCATCTTTAATCCCATTCCCACATCCATGTCGTGACGAGTGCAAATTTACGGGCACTCTAGTGTCCAATATCCTTTTACCTTCGAGACGCGAAAGGCAAACTTGCCAATCTAACTCTTCAGGTTCAAGAAGATACGATCCTGAGACAGATGTCATCCTGACACTTATTCCAACACACATATCCATCCACGAAGCTTCCGCAGGTACTTTCTCCAACAGGTATAGGGGCAGAAACGTCTTGATGCGAAGTCACCGCTACAGCATACGTCCCAGTGACATCTATGCCCCCCACAGAGTAGAGGCAACCAAAAGTTTTGATCTCAGCTTCCCTAAACAGGAGTTACTTTCCCCAGCAAAGTTCCTTCAGAGAGCCGATATCTATATTCCCTAGTGGAGTTTTATAATCGCAAACAGTTTATAAAGCTTTCTTTTGAGTAGAGTTTATTTCTCTGACTGCGGAATCTCCTCCCAAGCAGATTTTACTTCTATGAATATGGAAGCTCAATCCCCAACAAAGTTTATTCCTCCAGCTACGGAAGTCCATCCCCCAGCGGAGTTTATTTCTCTGAATCGGCAAAATCTTCCAGCAAAGCATCTCCTCTCTCAAACAGAATTATTCCCCTGCAGAGTTTGTTCTCAGGAAGAGTCTCTCCCCGGCAGAATATTCACAAACGGAAAGGATTAAATCCCCAGCATAGTCATCTCCATTCACCATCCCCAACAGAAGTGAAGAATTCCGCTTCCCAATACTCTTCAGCAGCAGTTCGGGATTTATTTTCCCCGACTAAGAAATATCACAGCAGCATCCCATATTCATACATCATGGCATGTGCATACATATTGTATACAACACAATCTCATTTAGTTTAAGAACATCATCACAATGGATTTCATACATCATGACATTGCATACGACTAACTCTTTACCTTTCATGGAAAAGATCAAATCAACAAGCTACAAAGGGCTATTCCAGGATTTTCCTCAGAAAGATGTCCTCACAAGATTCTCCCTGGGTCAGACAGGTCGACACTTAGGTCTCTCTGATTACCATTCCAGTGGAAAATATTCCAAGACTTTTGTTCGGGTCAGTTGAATCGCTACTAAGATTCTCCTGATTACTATGCCAGTCAAAGTTAACCCAAGATTTTCCCTGGGTCAGACAGGTCGACACTAAGATCTCTTTGATTACCATTCCAGTGGAAGATATTCCAAGACTTTTGTCTGGGTCTGTTGAATCGCTACCAAGATTCTCCTGATTACTATGTCAGTCTAAGTTAATTCAAGACCTTTCTCTGGTTCAATCAAATCGATACTAATATTTCTATCCCAGTTGAAGACAATTCGAGACCTTTCTATGGTCCAGTAAAATCAATACTAAGATTTCTACTCCAGTCAAGGAAGCTATGAAGTCTGGAAACTGACCAGATGATAGTCAACCCACAATTTAAGAAACTGAAGCCTGGATTTTGACCAGATAACGGTATAAGGTGTTGCGAAGCCTGGAATCCGACTAGATAGTAGTTCACTTCTTCAAAGACATTGTGAAGCCTGGATTTCGACTAGATAACGGTATAAGGTGTTACGAAGCCTGTAATCCAACCAAATAGTAGTTCACTCCTTCAAAGACACTATGAAGCTTGGGTTTCAACCAGATAACAGTATAAAGCACTGCGAAGCCTGGAATCTGACCATATAGTAGTTTATTATGTCAGTTACTATGAAGCCTGGACTCAACCGGATAATAGTATACCTCAGATTCAAGTTGAAGCCTAGATCCGACCAGATAACAACTTAATCACCGAAGCCTGGATAAGACCAGATAACGGTACACCTCATATTCAAGTTGAAGCATAGACCAGGCCAGATAATAGCTTAATCACCAAAGCTTAGATACGACCAGATATCGGTACACCTCAGATTCAAGTTGGAGCCTGGACTCGACCAGATAACAACTTAATTTCTTTAAATCACCGAAGCCTGGATACGAACAGATAACAGTACACCTCAGATTCAAGTTGAAGCCTGGACCCGACCAGATAACAGCTTAATTTCTTCAAACCGTTGAAGCCTGAAAACGACCAGATAACAGTTTAATGTATAAAATTACTGCGAAGCCTGGATCACGACCAAATAACAGTTTAATCTCATTTCCCCAGTAAGTCACTTTAAAGCCTGGATCCCGACCAGATAGAAGTTCACTTCTGTCTCTTCAATCAAGAGATGATTCCCTAATAGAGTAACAGACAACTGAAACTCCTAAAACTCTATGTTCCAAGACAGAGACAAATATTCCTCAGCGAAGTCCTCTCTAACAACAAGAGCAGGAATTCCCACAAAGGGATATCTCATGAAATCATCATTGTTCTGGATGGCATCTGTTGTACCCCAAACTTTTCCCTCCCTTTTCATCAACATTTTTCTCATCACAAGACTTTTGGAACTCAAGATCAAGTTAGGGTTTGCTCTGCTCAAGACCCCTCCTTGCACTGTTGACCCAAATTAGGGTTTGAGTTTGCACAGGGATGTTTTGACCTAAAATGCCAAAAGTGACTTTCATGCTTCATGTTGAACTCACAAGTTTATCCATACCAAGTTTCAAGCCTTGATTCCAATCTTTGCCCAGTCAATTGGACAGTTGACCTAGAAATCAACTATATTGGGGAAAAAGTCAATTGTGGCCAATTGACAGACAAACCTCATGATTTTTGACCCACATCAACATAATGAACTCACATGAACCATTTGGTCAAGTTTGGATCACAATTCCACAAGAAATTTGATCAGATCACCCAAAGGGCAAAATGGTCATTTTTAGGGTTTTGACTATACAAAGGCAATTTTTGACTGTTTGACCTAACCAATGGCAAATCAAGCTCACATATGGACTCAAGGACTCAATGGCATTGTCTTGACCCATTCAACAAAGTTCAAAAGATCTCAAATGCATAGGATTGACAGATGAATTTTTCAGTCAACTGATCAAAATTTGACTGTATACTGAAAAGTCAAACTTTGACTTTTTGGTCAAAATCAAGTGCCAAGATTCATTTTTCATCAAGACATGTCAAATTATGAAACTTGTTCATCAATAAACCCAAATTTGCAAATTAGGGTTTAAAATGAAGAAATTTCATAACTTAATTTCTAAGTTATGAAATTTCCTTATTTTTTCCTAGCTTTGTCCCATTTTTTCACCAAGATGCAAATGGATTCAAACAAAACTTGAAACATGAAAGTTGTAGTACATTGCAAAATCTACAACTTTTATTCACAAAGTTTTCTCAAAGGAATCTTGTATCTCAAGTTATGATTTTTGGAACAAGGGTGCAAAACATCTTTTAACTTAGACAAAATTTGACCTATTCTAGGCAGGATTTTTGTCCAACTTCTTGGCCATTTTTCACATGGTTCCACTTGGTGTTTCAATTTGCATTTCAAATATGGATTATAGTACACATTCCAAGCTTTCCAAATTGTCCAAGAACTTCTCAAACACCCTTGTGGTTAGAGAGAATCGAATTTGCAAAGTTGGCCAAAACTCACTTTTGTTCATGGCCAAAGTTTGTTCATAACATTTGCATTTTCAAGTCAGCTTGGTTTATGCTAGCTTGCAGGCCTATAAACCCTTTTACACTCCTTAATTGAATGCAAATCCACTGAGCTAATGCATTATTTCATCCATTTGGGCATTACACATAGAATTAATCCTTATTTGGAAAAAGCTAATTTGCCATTTTGGAAAAGTAACACTTTATGTCAATACATGATCTTTGAAGTACAGGCCAGATCTTTGAGGCAAAGTTTGGTACACAAATCCCACTGATCAATAGAAAATGTTGCAGCATGCTTGAGAGTATTGTACAGGCCTATATCACAACTTCCACTTTCTTGCTTATAGAAGGAGAAACATTGCAAAACTGAACCAACTCTCATTTCCTGCAAAGAAGAACTTAAGCAAACTTTGTTCTCATCTTCCATACATCCCAACTAGCCTAAAGCACGACTAAACCACCTCTCATCCCTTCTCATACACCAAATCACAGTTTTGCTGCAAAACAGGGCACCTCCTGCAGATTGAAGTCCACAGCTCAATCCACTCGTGCACTTTGGCTAAAACCTGTTCAAACACCTTCCATACCATCCACCCAAATTATTCCAAGCCCTAAACACAAGTTGTAACTCCCCTAACCTCAGTTCCCATTTTCATTTTTTAGTTTTGTAGGTGAACTTCCATAGCACGATACATAGTGATTCAAAGCAAGCTAGGTGTTGGAGAAGCTTCCTTGGACTTCAGGCAAGCTATACAGAAGCTCAAACTCCATTGAAGTTGGCCACATTGATGTATACGATTCAAGCTGAGATAGGTAATCCATGGACTTCTATCTCTCAATATAGGAAGAGTTAGGCTTAGGTTTGTGAATGAAACATGCTCTACTCATAGCCCTGAAGCCTTACATGTGTCCACTTTTCATTTATATTAAGCATGCTGTGAGAATTTTAACCCTGAACATTGAAGAAAAACTAGGTCAGAAATTGGGGGTGAAGAAATTCTCCCTGGTTTCTTAGAGTTAGGACAAGTTTTTTACATATTTGAAATCATGGTTTGATGCTCTACATTGTTTATGTTATGAGTTTTGGCTAAAACTCAAGGAATCAGGAGTTTGAATGAAGCAAGGAAAACACGCGTTTTTGTTGCTCAAACAATGCTGAAGGTTGAAGATGACTGGCCTGGGCTGGGCCTGAGTCAGTCTTGCTCTTTGCACCCCCTTTTTCAATTTACACCCCCCTGGCCCATTGTGTGAAATATTTGGCATTTTTGCATTTTTCTTTTTTATTCTGACTTTATATTTTTTGCTCAAATATAAAAATTAACAAAAATATTTTTTCCACATTTTTTGCATTTATTTGGCATTTATTTACCTTTTAATCATATATATGTAAATAATATAAATCTTTTCATTTATTAAAACCCTAAAAAATAATACAAAAATATTTATTTTTTTAGTTATTATTTTTTTTATTTACATTTCGAAAACATTTTTTAAAATACACATTTTTGTAAATAATTAATATTTTATTTTTGTACATATTTAGCATATTTAATATATATAATATATACTTATACATATTTTATTAAATATTTAGGAAAAAAATACAAAAATAATACCTTTTATTTTTTATTTAATATTTGACATTAAAAATACTTTTTTACAATATACTTCCTTTTTTATTATTTTTTGTATAAATTAATATATCTTGTACATAATTAATAAATAAATACTATTTACTTGAAAATTAGGGTTTTGCCCTAAACCATAAAAATAATCAAAAATTGACTTTTTCTTATTTTGTTTATACTTCAAACATGAAAACCTTTGTACATACCTAACAAAAATCATTTTTGTGCATAATACATTTTGTATATTTATTGTATTCACTTAAATATTGTACAATTAAATATTTGTATCCTATACGTTCGATATGGTTGTAATAACTTAGATTTTATTTCCTTGTCAAATGTCCCCAATGCAAACTTGTACCCCCATCCCCATAATCATTGTTGTAATAGCTTAGCATTTAAATTTCCGCATTTAAAAGCTTTCAATTATGCCATGTTTTGACTTAGGGTTTGTATGCAAATAAAACCAACAAATAGCTTGACCTAATTCAAGATAAACATGCATGAAAAACAAACACAATGCACACTTGCACCCCTAGGGTTACTCCACTTGTTGCCTTCAAAAATGGGCCATGTTTGCATGTCAAGTGTCTTTGGCAAAACAAAACAAAACAAAAATAAACAAAATGATCATAGTCCCTCGATGACGCTATCAAGTTGCCTAAACAAAATGATCATAGTCCCTCAAGAAAATTGCCAAAATACTTGACACTATTGCATTCATGGTCTAAACAATGACTCGCGCCCGTCCCGTTAACATCCTAACACAAGGTTGTTCACCAAATACAATGGTGAAACAACACTGTTAAAAGGGTTAAAACATGAGAAAGATCTTTGAGAAATTTAGGGTAGATAACTCTTGGTTACTTGATCAATCTTGCAAAACAATCCTTGCCATTTTTCAAAACACACTTCACAAACACAATTTCTAAAACAACTTTCAAAAAACATTGAAACATCTTTTCAAAAAAGACAAACACCTTTGTAAAACATTCAAACAAGAATTGTTACAATGGTTGCCTAAACAAGGCATCTTTTTCAAAACATTTTCAAAACCACACACACAAAGCACCATTTCCAACAATTGAAAAGCAAAGGCAAGTGATCTAAGCAAGTAACTAAGAGCCCATGGATAACCATGGATAGAAAGGGTGCTAATACCTTCCCTTTCTATAATCTACTCCCCGAACCCAAGAAAACATCTCAAAGGTTTTTCCTGTGCTTTTTAACCTTTCCTTAGGATAAAATAAAAAGTCGGTGGCGACTCTTGCTAAACCGAAACATTTGCGAACAAAAAACGCAAAACCTCAAGTCAGTTCTCCCACCGTATCACAGCATCTTTAAGCCTATATCCGATGACTCTCCGCCACTTTCTGATGGCATCTTTAAGCCCATCTCCGACGATCTTCCGTCATCTTTTCCAAATGGCATCTATAAGCCCATTCCCAATAATATCTACACAGTCAAGTATCATCTCAGACGAGTGCAATTTTCTGGAAACTTTAGTGTTCAATCATCTTCCACCTCCCGATCACGAAGGGCAGACCAGCCAATCTATATCCTCAGGTTTAAGAAGATTGAACAGGGGCAACTGTTGTACCCCAAAATTTCCCCTCTCATGTTTTTCCAAGATTTTTATCTTGCATAGGTGGTTACAAACCTTTGCCTAAAGACAAGGAAATTTTTCAAATAATGGTTAAGTGCCTTTCGATTGGCACCTACAAAATGCCTTTCAATTGGCACCCCCAAAGTGCCTTTCAATTGGCACCTCCAAAGTGCCTTTCAATTGGCATCTCCAAAGTACTTTTCGATTGACATCTACATGGCGTCCTTCAATTTCCATCTACATAGCGTCCTTCGATTTGCATCTGCAAAAGGCCTTTCGATTGGCCTCATGACAAGCCTTTTGATGGGCATTGTGTCAAAGCCTTTTGATTGGCATAGCAAAGGAATCTTCGTTTGACATTCCAATGAATACCCTTCTATTGGTATTTGGATAGGGGCCCTTCGAAGAACTCCCTCCAGGCCATTTGAAAGAGGCCATCAAGAGGGCAATCGAAAAATATGTCTAGGCAAGATTCTTGCCTTGTTTGGTCACAATTCCACAAGAGCTGATTCGACCAGGGATTTCTCTTCAAAAGGACAGGAAATCGAAGGAAAGGGTGGTCCAATCGAAGGAGTCTTAGTATTGAAGCTGGCATAATTCTACTCATAACCATTAAGGAGAACAAGGTTCTAATAAGGAAAGTCCTGATTGATTCGAATTGGAGTTTAAGGTAGGCAAGGAAGGAAGATTCAAAGGAAGGAAGGGGATTTGTTCCAAAACAAGCCAGAAAGCCCATAATCGAAAGAAGATTTTCTCATCAAAGGAAGAGTAAAATAGGCTGGCAAATCAAAGAAAACGCATGGGAAAAAAACACAAAGATTTGGCCATTTTAGAAACAAAAGATACAAGACACAAATCAAACATGTTCTCACTCAATCTTCAAGATTCAGTTCAGTTTTGTTAACCTAATTCATTCTACTATATATACATAACAAACCCTGATCATAAAAGGAGGGATTTGTCGTGTAGAACACACACAAGACTGCTCAGAATTTTGACAAAAAAATTAGTGATCGAGTTTTGCTCTAGAGGGAGATTCAAGGCGTTTCAAAGACTTCAATCCATTCCTGGGCGTATTTGGAAGCTATCTGGACCACTCTCACGCATTAATACATCCAAGAAACATCCTATACAGGTATCACGATTTGCCCTTATTCTTGAAATTGCTTTTTTAAATATACGCATGATAAATGATTTTTAAATATACAATCATGTTTATATGATCATTTAGAACATATCTGCATAATTAATTGCGGGTTTTGATTCATATTTGACTGAATACCATTGTTAGGGTTTCAAGTTTCTTTTTAAGGTGTTTCGTTTTAGGCAAAATCAAGACAAAAGATGAGTACCACTGTACTCACGAGATCAAACCCATTTGATTTGTATTCTTGGATTAAATTTTTGTTGTGTGATTAAGATTTTTGAGATATACAGGTTTATAGTTACAGTGTCTATTCATAGGTAAAACCCCTTTCCTAAAACAACAGTCCCAACGAAGAAGATGAGCGTGTGTCAAAACCTGGTTGGGTAGTTTGAATGGTGCGCGTTTTTATTACAGCCACTAACCATTATTGCATATAATACACATTGTTTGTTTATGTTAACGATTGAACAGTTGGCTCAGTGGCAGAGGGAAAGGTTTTCAAAGCGCGCGTGTGTAGGAGGTCAGGGGTTCGATCCCTGCCTCCTATATGTTATTTTTCCTAATAATTCTGTGCAGATTCTATGTTGTTCTTCCAAGGGCACACACCCTAGGCCTCTAGATCATCATCCTTGGATCAATCAACGCTTGGATCCAATGCCTCCAATGAAGCTTCCCGTGATGGACACTTCTGGCACAGTCACACTGGATCCCACGTTGCTATGGGCCAACTGGATTGGGCTTTGAACAGAAATTCAGCATGCACCCTCCAACTTGGGTTTACACCCCTCAGGCTTACTCTATTTCCCTTTTAATTTTGTTTTATTTAAATTAAATTATTTATTTTGTTTAACTCAATTTTTTCCATAAAACCATAAAAACAACATCACAAAAAATAGGATTTAGTTTTTTTTCAATAAATTAATTTTTGTAAATTAATTAATCTCATCAACTTTAATTTGTTTCATTAATCAAAATTAATTAGAAAAAACTAGGTCAAACTTCAAATATTTTTTCACAAAAAAATCCCAAAGATATTTTCAATGATCAAATTAGGGTTTTTAGGGTTTCAAACTTATTTCAAATTTTTATTCTCACGCGTATCCCGAATACTCATAGTGTCCATAACGCGTTCTGAAATCCATCTTCTGGATATCTTCATCCTTCACTTTAATCTGACGATATCCCGGCCTCAAATCAATCTTACTAAACACACGAGCATCCACCAGTTGATCCATCAAGTCGTCTATTCTTGGAAGCGGATACTTGTTCTTAATATTCACTTTATTCAACTACATATAATCAACACAAAGCCTCATACTTCCATCTTTCTTCTTTACTAGCAACACTGGAGCTCCCCATGGCGATACATTTGGTCTCACAAACTTCTTTTTAAGTAACTCTTCTAATTACTTCTTTAATTCTGACAATTCAGATGCAGACATCCTGTATGGTGTCATAGACACAAGTCTGGTACCAGGTACAAGATCAATAGAAAATTCAACTTCTCTCTCTAGCGGTACAGCAGGAATTTCATAAGGGAAAACTTCAGGAAATTCACACACCACCTGCAATTCCTCGATTATAGCTTGATTTTCGACAGATAACGATGCCATCAACGAAAACATATGAGCTTCTTCTTGCATCAATTTCCCTCAACTGTCTAGCAGACAAAAGACTATCTCCCTCTTCCTCAGGAGTAGAAAACCTCACAAACTTGTTATAAAAGTTAATATGAACATAGTTATGCTCTAACCAGTTCATACCCAGAATCACATCCATCCCTCTTAAAGGAAAACAAACTAAATCAACAGCAAAGTCTCTATCAAAGGTCGACAAGGGACACTCTAAACACACAAAAGAAGTAGTCACCGACCCCTTGGTTGGAGTGTCGATGACCATCTCTCCATTCATAGAAGATAACATAAGACCCAATATTTCCACACAATCAGCAGCAATAAAGCAATGAGTAGCACCGATATCAATAATAGTAATTAAAGGAGTATTATTAATGAAACATGTATCTCTGATGAGTCTGTCCTCAGTAGCTGCCTGATCCTCAACCAAAGAAAACACTTTACCACTGGTTTGCGCCTTCTTCGGTTTCTGACACTGACTACCAATGTTTCCTTCTTCACCATAATTGAAACAAATCACCTCCTTATGCTTGCACTCAGACACAACATGTCCAGTCTTACCACAACAGAAAAACCTCTTCACCTCAGCAGCACACATATTACTCTTATTCCCAGGTTTTCCACATTTGAAACAAACCACATCAGTAGGAGCATCTCCCCCACTAGTCCTATGACCCTGAGCAGCTTTCTGTTTACCTTTACTGGCTGGGGCATCATAAGGCTTACCACGATTTTGTTGGTGCTTACCCCTCTTCTCACTGATAATCTTGTAGTGAGCATTATTATCCTCTTCATAAATCATGCAACTATCAATCAAGTTAGCAAAGACACAAATCTTCTGGTATCCAACTGCCTTCTTGATCTCTGGGCGCAACCCGTTCTCAAACTTGATGCACTTTGAAAACTCAGCATTAGCCTCACTATAGTGCGGATAAAACATAGCCAACTCAGAAAACTTTGCAGCATACTCTACAATCGACATACTCCCTTGCTTCAGCTCAATAAACTCGATTTCCTTCTTACCACAAACGTCTTCAGGAAAATACTTCCTTAGAAATTCCCTACGGAACACAACCCAAGTGACATTTTCACATGTAGCTTCCAACCTCTGACACGTCTCTAGCGACCAGTCATCAGCCTCGACTGCTGTATATGAGTACCATACCAAACCTTCTGCGTTGGAGTGCAGTCCATCACACGGAAGATTCTCTCAATATCTTTCAACCAATCCAACACTCCGTCGGGATCATACTTTCCCTTTAACGTAGGCAGATCCTCCCTCTGGAAAGTCGCCAAACTACGAGATCCAGCATTCCTGTCAATGTTCGGCTGATTCTCTATAGCATGCCCATTGCTTCTAAAGCAGCAGCAAGTGCAACATCATTCCTTCAAGCCATTTCAACTTATCACTATAACATAAACAATGATTAGAACTCAAATTAACAATACTTGATTGTTAAATAACCTACGACTCGATAACTTGGTCGGACGGGCCGACTTTGCTCTGATACCAACTATGTAACACCCCAATTCTACCCGACAATATAAATGTAAATCAGAGTTGTAAAAATTATACAACTGAATTAGGATGCCACAAATTCAACTTAAAAACCATTGCATTTAACATGGATACATAACACTTTAAAACTTCGGATGAACCAACAGCAAAATAAATTAATCTTTTAAATCAGCAACTTGAACAACTACACAGTAGAATCATAATAACATCTTTATCAAACATGAAAGCAACTTCTGAATAACAAGTACTTAACAACAATCAATTTAAAGTTCAGCCAACTGAAATAAAAAATACTAAAGCAACAAGCATTCATTCCCCCGAGTGTTACGTATCAGAGCAATGACACTGATTCAAACTATTGAAGGTCAACCGCCTTCACTCTGGATTACCTGCACGTTACCAACATAAGGGTAACATTCAAACAGAAGTGGTGAGATATATAACACTATAATAGAACGTATGATAAATATTATATTGGAATCAGTTCATGCAAAAATCACCACTTCACAAATTATAAACAACAACAATCACAACAGGCTATCAACAAAATAAAACAATTAATTCATCAACACAACAGCTCAATCATACTACTTGGAATACGACTCAATACTATGCGAATTCATGTGGTACCATTGGAGCAGAAATCCCATCTTAAAATCTGCCAATAAATAAAGGCATCAACAAGGCATAAGCCTTCTTTGCAGTTTGCTAATCCAGGCCATCACAGAGTATACAAATGTATATGAATGCACTATCACATACTGATAATAATCATCATCATCGCAAGGCATAAGCCCAAATCATCATTATTAACAATAAATAGAGGTAATTCATCATTATGTAAAATCCCTACAACTTCGCATTATCAACAAGAATTCACAACAACTCAACATAAATCAACATTGGCCATAAGCCTATCACATCAATCAACGATTCAGTCATTAATATAATCAAACAACAACTTAACAATAATTTCACACAGCACTGATAACGACCAAAACACATCATGTACGAGCAAAAGGGATAGGGAACTACGTGCCCCTCGACATACATAGTGTGATCGGTGGAAATAGAACTAACTGTTTTTTAATGCTGGTTCGCGTTTGCGTTTGTTTTTGCAAAATGTCGCGGTAAGCAAGATTCGCCACCGTCTTTTATTTTATCCAACAAGGAAAGGACAAAAGCACAGAAAAATTCCTTTCGAGATGTTTCTCGGGTTCGGGAGGTAGATTATAGAAAGGGAAGGTGTTAGCACCCTTTCTATCTGTGGTTATCCACGGGCTCTTTGGTACTTGCTCACTGTGTTTTAAAAAAGTTTTTCTTTTCTTGTGTTCGTGAGTTTTGAAAAGAGTTTTGTTTGAAAACTTCGATTTAACTCTTGTTTCTGTCCTCAAGAGTGTATGAAGTGTTGTTGAAAACTTTGTTTGAAAAGTGTAAGTGCGAAAAAATTTGTTTTGTTTTGAAAGAGCAAGTACCTAAGAACCTCTACCTACTCAAAAGGGAATTAAACTGTGCAAATGTCCTTTAGACAGTGCTATCCCACTATTGAGGAGTAGGTAGCACTATCGTTGGAGTTTTCGGGTCAATTCGATTATGGGACATGTGGTCACTAAAGCAATGTTAGGACGCCTTAGTGGTAACCCTAATGTCTTAGATCATTTTTATCCGAGGCAACCGTTTCGAGGCAACTTATGATCTTTGGACAAGAGGGCGACCTCTAAAACTTCCTATACTCAATGACCACGTTCGAGGCAACCAAGTGAGGCGTACCCTAGGAGTGGCATGTGCAAGTGTGTCAATTTTCAGTTATGTTATCTTTGTACATGTTATGGTGAGCTACGGTTGATTTTAAGTTAAGATAGATCTTGTCATACATAGCCTATTATTCATACATCTAGCAGTTAATGGTTGCGGAAAATAAAACTAAGCTATTACAAGGCATCGGGTATTTACATCGCCAAAAACAAACCCTTTAATTTAAATTGCGGAAAGTAAAATAAAGCGATAAATAATTAAAGTCCTAATTAAAAGCTATTACATTCTGGGAAACAGATACAATAATATGATAAAATGGATCACGTGCGGGAAATTAAATCGGATGCGAGTTTTTTGGGTTTTGACCCTTTTTTATTAAAGAAAGGATTTTTGTTTATTTTTGAATTAAATGGAATTAAATTAAATGAACTATTAAATTAAATTAAATAATAAAAATATTTTTGGATTTTTGAGTGTTTAAAGAAATAAAATAAATTGAATTAATGCTAATAAAAACTTAATATTCTAAATTGATTTTAAATATTGCAAAAAATATTAAAAGTAAAATCTAATTAAAGCTAAATTGATTAAATTAATTTATTTACAAAAATAAAAGTGATGAAGTTAATTTTAATAAATAAAATATTTTTTGTGTTTTTGATTTTATTAGGAAAAAATGTTAATTGGTTAGTGATTAATAAAAAGAATAACGATTAATTAATTAAAGGAAAATAATAAAAATAGAGAGAGAGTTTAGGAGTATACGGGTCTGATTGGAGGGGTGAAACAGTTGTTGGTGTCATGTGTAAACTGTTTTGTTTTGGTCATTTGTGTTTTGCCTTTTGGCCATTTGTGTTCTGGTCTCAACGTTCTTTAACCTTCTCAGGATGTCTGCCTCGCCATGTATTGGTGTCATGTGTAAGCTGTTTTGTTTTGGCCATTTGTGTTTTAGCTTTTGGCCATTTGTGTTTTGGCCTCAACGTTCCTTAATGAACCTGCATGGGATCCTGTCTAAATCTGCAGTGTTGAATCTCATGAACACATTAAATAAATTACTATATATCATAAAATACAAATAAAGTCAACATATGAAGAAATTTAATGTTTAGGCCAATATGGCATGTATGAATGATTATACCCTTTTGATCATGGAGATCAAATCAACCTTACCCTTACTGGAAAAGCAGTGATATGAATGCTTTTATGCCCTTTTGATCATGGAGATCAAGTCAGCCTTACTCTTACTGAAGAAGTAGTGAGATGTTGGTTTGTAACTGGGATGGCTTGTTTGTAGTGAGATGTTGGTTTGTAACCGGGATGGCTTGTTTGTAGTGAGAGAGGGATTTGTAATAAGGATTTCAAGGTTTTAGGATTCTTGAAAGAATTTGATATTCTGACAGCATTGTGGCAAGCGTTTTTTTTTCTTCTTTTTTCTCCCTGGTTTGTGTGAAAAGAATGTGATTATATAATAGAAATTAGAGTAAAGAAAATGGGTTTTGAATGTGCAATTGGGCCTCCAATGTTCACTTGAGTTCGTCACTTTCCAGGCTAAATCGCAGGGACTTACGTGCAATTTTTGAAGTTCAATTGTGAAAACAAAATGTAGCCGACATCGAGAACTAACTGTTGTCCGAAAATCGGCTCAATCAGATAAGCGGTTAATTAGTTATGAATTTTTGAAGATTCAGCTCAGACAAACTTATTTTGGGCTCTAGTGTCGACTCTGACACGTTCTTCAATAAAAAACTGGTATTGATCGGATCATAATTCGGTCTCGACTTTTGAAGCAAAGTTGTAGATATCTGAGTCAATGACCTTGTGTAAAAATATGAGCCCAATCCGATAAAAATTGACCGAGTTATGAATTTTCGAAGTTTCGGCCCAGATGAAATAATATTCAGCATTCAGGATTTTCGGCGCGTCATACAATCTGAGCAAAAAACGAAGGCCTTTTGAATACTGTTTGAACTCAATACCTTCTGTGAAAATGTAGTCAACTCAATTTTTGAAATTTTGGTGCCAAAACCAGCTCGATACGATGAAAATCGACCAAGTTATGATTTTCTGAACATGGCGCAAATAAACTTCTGTCACAAATTTTCTGTACGAAAATACTTGATGAATCCATATTTTTGAAGACTTTCTGATCGAAATTGGCTTCCAGCCGTGAGAGATGAAAACGTAGATAATGTCAAGACGGAATTTTGGCCACTAGAACGGGTTCAAAACGAGCCACGATCTTCAAGTTATGAATTTTTTAGCGCGTAAAAACTGCACTTTCAGCACACTTTTTCACCATATTTCTTCGAGAAAACTCACACATTCGGATACCTTCTTTAAAGAATTGACTCTTGAGCCGAACCTGAATTTGAGAATACGTTATCATAGATATCTTGGCGAAAGAACACTTGAATATGATGCTCCGGGTTGGACTTGTGAATTTTTCTTGAAATGTTTTGAGAAATATGGGAGGGCAAATTTTGGGGTACAACAGTTGCCCCTGTTCAATCTTCTTAAACCTGAGGATGTAGATTGGCTTGCGTGCCTTTCGTGATCCGAAGGTGGAAGATGATTGAACACTAAAGTGCCCAGAAATTTGCACTCGCATGATGTAGTATCAGCATTGTGATATCAGGAATAGGTTTACAGATGCCATTTTGGAGATTGTTGGTAGGAGGATGGGCTTATAGATGCCACCTGGAGATTTTTTGTTGAATTGTAATTTTGTAAGTTGAAAGAAGGAACCTGTGTAGGGTTGCCTGATGATGAGTCCGTGTAAAACTGCATTTTGGAAGGAAGGAAACCTGTGTAGGGTTGACTGATGATGAGTCTGTGTGAAACTGCATCTTGGAAGGAAGGAACCTGTGTAGGGTTGACTGATGATGAGTCCGTGTGAAACTACATCTTGGAAGGAAGGAACCTGTGTAGGGTTGACTCATGATGAGTCCGTGTGAAACTGCATCTTGGAAGGAAGGAACCTGTGTAGGGTTGCCTGATGATGAGTCCGTGTGAAACTGCATCTTGGAAGGAAGGAACCTGTGTAGGGTTGATTGATGATGAGTCCGTGTGAAACTGCATCTTGGAAGGAAGGAACCTGTGTAGGGTTGACTGATGATGAGTCCGTGTGAAACTGCATCTTGGAAGGAAGGAACCTGTGTAGGGTTGACTGATGATGAGTCCGTGTGAAACTGCATCTTGGAAGGAAGGAACCTGTGTAGGGTTGACTGATGATGAGTCCGTGTGAAACTGCATCTTGGAAGGAAGGAACCTGTGTAGGGTTGCCTGATGATGAGTCCGTGTGAAACTTGATCTGAAATTGAGAAGGAACCGGTGTAGGGTTGCTTTATGATGGTCAAGTAGATAATTGTCCTGTCTGGTTTCAGGTATTAACCTACAATCAGTCGTCCACAGATATTTTTCCTGGCTTGCTACAGGTATTAAACTGGGACTTGAAAAGGTTGGTCAAGGAGGTATTTGTCCTGGCTGGTTTCAGGTATTGATCTCTGACCTGAGAAAGAAAGTCTTCCTGGCTTGTTACAAGTATTGATCTTCAATCTCTTCATGTAGATAATTTCCTGGCTGGTTTCAGGTATTAACCTACAATCAGTCGTCCACAGAATTTTCCTGGCTTGTTACAGGTATTAAACTGGGACTTGAAAAGGTTGATGGTAGCCATCTGTTGATTGACTTTTTCCTGAAAAAGTTAAACGTTAGCTATATGCAATGTCATTGTGTATGAAATGCATGATGTCATGATGTTCTCAAAAATAAACAAGATCGTGTCGTATGCACTTTATCATGTATGTAAATAGGAGGTATGAAATGTGAAATGCTTATGAATGTATTTTCGTCTAGGAAAATAAATCCTGGAGCTGCTGGAGAATAGAGTTGAATTCGTCGTTTCCGCTGGGGATGACGAACGAAGATGATTGTGAGAATAAACCTGCAGGAGAAAAGAACTCCGTTGGGGAATAAACTGGTGAAGATATTACTCTGCAGGGAATTACTCTGTGGGGGAGAGATGTTCTGCTGATGATTTTGACGATAACTCTGCTGGGGATTCCATTGATAAGCTTTGTTGGGGATTTCAATGATGAACTCCGCTGGGGATGGATTACCATTGCTGGTGATGTTGAGTCTGTTGAGGAGAGAAGTCCTGCTTGGGGAAAGAAAGAACTTCGCTGGGGATGATCTTTTAGTTGCAACTTGCTGAGGATAACCCAGTTAGACTCTTGTGAGGATAACCTCTGAATTTGGCTGAGGAGATGTATTTGTATTCTGCAGGGGACAAGCTTCCAGAATCTACTGGGGAAGGTGATTCAACTCCATTGGGGAAACTTTTTTAGACTGTGCTGGGGAAATGGCTCCACTGGGGGTATCTTGTATTCCGCCGGGGAACATCCTTATACTCTGTTGAGGAATATTAAGACTATCGGGGATGCTCTTTACGCTTGCTGGGGAATATCTTTATACTCCGCTGGGGAATATTAAGACCTTATGGGAATACCGAGCCTTTTTGGGACTGACGGTAGACTAGCTCTACTTGGGGGAGAGTATTGCTGATTCCTTCGTAGTTGCAAGTCTCAGTGGGGAGAGCTACCATTACTGTCTTACTCTGCGGGTAGTGACGATATCTTGGTCATACTCTTCAACTGAATCTACCTTGTACCTGGTGGACAGAGCAGCTTGTACAGTTCGGACAATTCTTATTGCCCCAGTTTCTGCGGGAGAAGAAGGCCTATGAGGTGCTTGATAAATGTCGATTGACAAATCTTCTTCTGGTAGGCAAGTGACGAGATGACGGGACATAGTCGTACGCTTTGATCCCTAACTTTTGCCTGGACCGCCCTTTCGGGTTTTCAGTCCATCGGGATACCCTTTTTTGCCCAAGCCGCCTTTTCAGGTTTTCGACTTGTCGGGTGTACGGATTTTTTCCATTTTCATCCCTTATTTTTGCCTGAACCCTTTTGGTTCGCCGGGAAGCCCTTATTTTTGCCTAGGCCAGTCAACCTAGCGGGTCTTTGATTATGCGTAGTACTTTTTTGACTATGTCCACGCTCTCAGAGTGTAGGGAGTTGTCACTGTCAGTAGTGTAGTGTTTCCATACTACCAGAAGATCTTCGTTTGATCATGCAAGATTCGTTGCTGGAATTCATGTCCAATGCCCCAATTGATTCAGATGGAGATCTGCCCCTGGCTATTTGGCATCTTGAGAGATTCCTTGAATCTTGACTTGACTGCCCCAAATGATGGAAAATGATCATGTCTTCCCCTTGGTTGGAAGTTTTTTTTTCCACTTGAGGTGACTCTTTTTATTGAGAAGATTTTTGTTCACTAGATATTCGTCGTGCGAATTCCTCTGTTGTTTGAACAAATAGCCATGTGCAAACAATGTTATTTTAAGAATGCAAAGCTTATGTCTGTTTTGAAGTTTTTTGAAAATGCAGTTTTCAATAAAACAAGTGAATTTTTGTAAAATGTGATGTCAACTCAGGATTTTACAGCAAGCCCTACAGGAGTCAGGATACCTTTTGTAACAGTATGCTTTCGAACTAACCCATGCTTCAGCTAGGACTTTTAAGGGTTATAACGTGGCCTGGTTCACGGTTTAAGAAACAAAGGATAAAGGCTCAAATTTTATTTGTACCCACCCGTTCTTCGTGATGTTCTTCGATCCTAAACTCATCCAATCGTGCATTAGATCTTGTTTGAGTCTTTGCTCTGATATACTAGTGATGATTCGGATACTGATAGTTTATTTTGAACAGGCAGTCATTTTTGTTTAGAGTTGGTAGGACCTCCTTCTTTTTGATTTTATTATCCCTGTCTTTTTGCCTGAACTGTTTCTTTTGGTGACTACAGTCAGCGGGATGCCCCAGTTTTTATAAAGTCTCCTTCATAGGTTTTGACTTATTGGGCTTTTATTTTGAGAGATAATGTTTGCCTGTCCTTACGATTATTCGGAACCAACACCGTCTTTTGTTTTGGAAGGACTTCTTTGATGCCATTCATTGTGCACCTGGATCAACTGAGAAAACTACCCTGCCCCAGGTTATAATTAAAGGTTTTAATTTGTGAAAAGAAAAACTCCAACTTCTTTGGCTCAAAGGGGTTGACTAGGGATTATCTTCCTTATAACTCCACTGTTTAGGATTTGAAACAATGCCTGTACCTCATCAGCGGGGTCTGTTCAAAAGCATACTGTAAAGATTGTGGTATCGTTTTCGTCATCCTCCCTCAAAAGGTTTAGAATTTTTTAATCGAGAGTTTGAACATCACAAAAAGGAAATATGAAGCAATTTTAAGCATAGTGAAAACAATTAATTCAAAACAGACACGTGTAATGCATTAATGAAATAAAAGAGTTTGACATGATAATTGTTTGAATAAGCAAAGAAAAATGCAACTTCAGAATTCAAATAAACAAAAGTGCTTTCAATCCTAGCCATATTTTGGCAAGGGAGTAGTGATCACATTGGGAGTCTCAGGAGGCTCGAATTCGATCTCCTTAGCGTCAATCATATTCTGAATCTTGTATTTCAGCGCCCAACAATCGTCAGTATCGTGCCCCGGACTACCGGAATGATAAGCGCACCTTGCATTTGGGTTGTAGTTAGGAGAAGACGTCTTAGGGTTCGGATGAGGGTTTATCACCTTAATCAGATTCATCTTTAACATGTTCTGCAACGCTTGTGACAATGGCATGTTGATGTTGGTGAACTGTATTTTAGGCTCGTCCGGCCTTCATTGATTTCCCTTTTGCTGTTGTCGGTGTGATGCAGAACCAGAGATCAAGACTGCCCCTACGTGTTGGTCACGACGACTCTTTTGACTGTACACAGCATTGGACTCTTTCTTCCCACTGTAAGGCTTTTTCTAAGCGTCAGAAGGGGTAGCTTCTTGAATCCTCCCACTTTTGATGCCAGCTTCAATTCTCTCACCAGTCAAGATAAGGTCTGTAAACCCGGCTTAAGAGTTCCCAATCAAATGGTTAAAGAATGGACCAGACAGGGTCCCCAAAAACATATCAACCAGTTCACGATCAGCCAAAGGTGGTTGCACCCTTCCAGCGAGGTCTCTCCATTTTTGAGCATACTCTTTAAATCCTTCACTTGTCCTTATTGACATACCCTGGAGTTGGGTACGCGTAGGAGCGAGGTCAGAATTATATTGATACTGCTTATAGAACGTAGTAGCCAAATCCTCCCAGCTACGAATACTGGCTCCATCCAACTGGTAGAACCACTCAAGCTGAGTCCCTGAAAGACTGTCTTGAAAGAAATGGATCCATAAGTTCTTGTCAGCAGTGTAAGGTTGGATCCTCCTCACATATGACCGGAGGTGCAGCTTTGGACAGGAAGCTCTGTCATACTTGGCAAAGGCAGGTGCCTTAAACTTATGGGGAATTACCACCCCAGATGATAGACCCAGATCTCCGAAGTCCAGACCGGGCACCTTCTGTATTTCCACAGCGCTCAAACGGTCTTCCAGCTGTTTGTACTTATCCTCAGCAGGAGGATACTGTTCTTTATCACAGTCCGTCTCGTTGTCGGAGACCATAGGGCTAGGAATCCTTCTCTCTTGTGGACTGTCTTTCCCTCCAGATGAGGTGGTCAGATCAACCTCATTCTGTAGTCCATTTCCAAACCTGCGTCCAGTGTTGAACAGGATGGTCCTCTTCTTCTTCTTCTTCCTCTCTTTCAGAATCAGGGTCTTCAAGTCTTGTTGACCCTTGGCTAGGCTCATAACCAACTCTTGAAACTGGGCATTCTGGGCCTGAAGGGCCTTGATAGCTTGCTCAGTGGAAGGTTCAGTAGACATGATGATTGCTGAAATAAACAGCGAAGAAGATAAGAGACCTGTAATGGTGCCTGTAATGCAATGATATGTATGATATATGTATGCAATGTTTTCAAGGATCTCGTGGGGTAAACAAAGAAACTTGTTAGAATTTAATAGAAGAAACTTCGTGTCTTTAAGAGTCCTTCTTCAAGAGTCAAGCTCACCATATTGAGTGGGTCATAGCCCCTGACTCAAGTTATCATGTTTTGATCTCTAGACGGCATTGGCTAGAGGAAAATAAATCCCTTTTGCCCCTTGCTAGCCATTTGATTTACCATAACCTGCATCACAGACCCTTGAGATCCTTGAAATGGTTAAAGAAATGTTAAGGCATGATGTTATGATGTGTATGCTATGCGTTTAAGCAAAAGTGTGAGGTGATGTAAGTAAGCCCTGCAATAAATCCAAAATATTGGATAAGGACTGTAAACAAAACCTACAAGGAAACCATGTTGTCAGATAACAAGAATGTGCAAGTAGTTCAAGTTTGAAGGCACACAAGTCACACATATAGCCTTAAGTTTAGGCTGGCATGGAGTTCGTAGGTAAGTACCCTCTTGAAATTAGTTGGCTCAAAACCTGTCCTATAAATAGTAACCGGGTTCTAAGGAGCTCAGTATCATTGGATTGTTTTCTATGTTCATTATTTTGATTTAGCCACTTAACTGGCGACCAAAATATTCCAAGAAAACAACCATCAATAAGTGTAGTATCGAGTATCTACCAACTTCGGACTGCACCAAAGTCGGTCATCTCACTACTCCTAAAAAGGCCAAGATGGTCAAGTAAGGTTCTAAGGTAAGTTGATGCTTCACGACACCATGCGGCGGCCTCGTACTCTCCTTGACTTGACTCAAGGGTTACCGATACTCACCAAAGTGCCACATCAACGTAGCTATTGCTTCAACCATGTCGGTATACCCCACACAGTTCCCCCACAGTTTGTTGCTACTTCTAAAGGGTATCCCCAGATCCGGGTTAGGATCTATAGAACTCTGATACAAACCCATAAAATTTAAAGCATACAAAGCATACAATTGAAAACACAAGTGATCTAATCCTAAGGTACACCTCACTTATTTAAAATTCCCCAGCAGATTCGCCAGTTCTGTGATCGGTGGAAATAGAACTGACTGTTTTTAATGCTGGTTCGCGTTTGCGTTTGTTTTTGCAAAATGTCGCGGTAAGCAAGAGTCGCCACCGTCTTTTATTTTATCCAACAAGGAAAGGACAAAAGCACAGAAAAATTCCTTTCGAGATGTTTCTCGGGTTCGGGAGGTAGATTATAGAAAGGGAAGGTGTTAGCACCCTTTCTATCCGTGGTTATCCACGGGCTCTTAGGTACTTGCTCACTGTGTTTTCAAAAAGTTTTGCTTTTCTTGTTTTCGTGGGTTTTGAAAAGAGTTTTGTTTGAAAACTTCGATTTAACTCTTGTTTTTGTCCTCAAGAGTGTATGAAGTGTTGTTTGAAAACTTTGTTTGAAAAAGTGTAAGTGTGAAAAAGTTGTTTTATTTTGAAAGAGAAAGTACCTGAGAACCTCTACCTACTCAAAAGGAATTAAGCTGTGTAAATGTCCTTTAGACAGTGCTATCCCACTATTGAGGAGGAGGTAGCACCGTCATTGGAGTTTTCGGGTCAATTCGATTAAGGGACATGTGATCACTAAAGCAATGGTAGGACGCCTTAGCGGTAACCCTGATGTCTTAGATCATTTTTTATCGAGGCAACCGTTTTGAGGCAACTTTGATCTTTAGACAGGAGGGCGACCTCTAAAACTTCCTATACTCAATGACCACGTTCGAGGCAACCAAGTGAGGCGTACCCTAGGAGTGGTATGTGCAAGTGTGTCAATTTTCAGTTATGTTATCTTTGTTCATGTTATGGTGAGCTACGGTTGATTTTAAGTTAAGATATATCTTGTCATGCATAGCCTATTATTCATACATCTAGACGTTAATGGTTGCGGAAAATAAAACTAAGCTATTACAAGGCGTCGGGTATTTACATCGTCAAAAAAAACCCTTTAATTTAAATTGCGGAAAGTAAAATAAAGCGATAAATAATTAAAGTCCTAATTAAAAGCTATTACATTCCGGGAAACGGATACAATAATATGATAAAATGGATCGCGTGCGGGAAATTAAATCGGATGCGAGTTTTTTGGGTTTTGACCCTTTTTTATTAAAGAAAGGATTTTTGTTTATTTTTGAATTAAATGGAATTAAATTAAATGAACAATTAAATTAAATTAAATAATAAAAATATTTTTAGATTTTTGAGTGTTTAAAGAAATAAAATAAATTGAATTAATGCTAATAAAAACCTAATATTCTAAATTAATTTTAAATATTGCAAAAAATATTAAAAGTTAAATCTAATTAAAGCTAAATTGATTAAATTAATTTATTTACAAAAATAAAAGTGATGAAGTTAATTTTAATAAATAAAATATTTTTTGTGTTTTTGATTTTATTAGGAAAAAATGTTAATTGGTTAGTGATTAATAAAAAGAATAACGATTAATTAATTAAAGGAAAATAATAAAAATAGAGAGAGTTTAGGAGTATACGGGCCTGATTGGAGGGGTGAAACAGCTGTTGGTGTCATGTGTAAACTGTTTTGTTTTGGCTATTTGTGTTTTGGCTTTTGGCCATTTGTGTTCTGGCCTCAATGTTCTTTAACCTTCTCAGGATGTCTGCCTCGCCATGTATTGGTGTCATGTGTAAGCTGTATTGTTTTGACCATTTGTGTTTTGGCTTTTAGCCATTTGTGTTTTGGCCTCAACGTTCCTTAATGAACCTGCATGGGATCCTGTCTAAATCTGCAGTGTTGAATCTCATGAACACATTAAATAAATTACTATATATCATAAAATACAAATAAAGCCAACATATGAAGAAATTTAATGTTTAGGCCAATATGGCATGTATGAATGATTATACCCTTTTGATCATGGAGATCAAATCAACTTTACCCTTACTGGAAAAGTAGTGACATGAATGCTTTTATGCCCTTTTGATTATGGAGATCAAGCCAGCCTTACCCTTACTGAAGAAGTAGTGAGATGTTGGTTTGTAACTGGGATGACTTATTTGTAGTGAGATGTTGGTTTGTAACCGGGATGGATTGTTTATAGTGAGAGAGGGATTTGTAATAAGGATTTCAAGGTTTTAGGATTCTTGAAAGAATTTGATATTCTGACAGCGTTGTGGCAAGGGTTTTTTTCTTTCTTTTTTCTCCCTGGTTTGTGTGAAAAGAATGTGATTATATAATAGAAATTAGAGTAAAGAAAATGGGCTTTGAATATGCAATTGGGCCTCCAATGTTCACTTGAGTTCGTCACTTTCCAGGCTAAATCGCAGGGACTTAAGTGAAAATTTTGAAGTTGAATTGTGAAAACAAAATGCAGCCGACATCGATAACTAACTTCTGTCTAAAAATCGGCTCAATCAGATAAACGGTGAATTAGTTATGAATTTTTGAAGCTTCAGCTCAGACAAACTTATTTTGGGCTCCAGTGTCGACTCTGACACGTTCTTCAATAAAAAACTGGTATTGATCGGAGCATAATTCGGTCTCGACTTTTGAAGAAAAGTTGTAGATATCTGAGTCAGTGACCTTGTGTAAAAATATGAGCCCAATCCGATAAAAATTGACCGAGTTATGAATTTTCGAAGTTTCGGCCTAGATGAAATAATATTCAGCATTCAGGATTTTCGGCGCGTCATGCACTCTGAGAAAAAAACGAAGGCCTTTTGAATACTGTTTGAACTCAATACTTCTGTGAAAATGTAGTCAACTCAATTTGTGAAATTTTGGCGCCTGAACCAGCTCGATACGATGAAAATCGACCAAGTTATGATTTTCTGAACATGACGCAAATAAACTTCTGTCACAAATTTTCTGTACGAAAATACTTGATAAATCCACATTTTTGAAGACTTTCTGATCGAAATTGGCTTCCATCCGTGAGAGATGAAAACGTAGATAATGTCAAGACGGAATTTTGGCCACAAGAACGGGTTCAAAACAAGCCACGATCTTCAAGTTATGAATTTTTTAGCGCGTAAAAACTGCACTTTCAGCACACTTTTTCACCATATTTCTTCGAGAAAATTCACACATTCGGATACCTTCTTTAAATAATGACTCTTGAGCCGAACCTGAATTTGAGAATACGTTATCATAGATATCTTGGCGAAAGAACACTTGAATATGACGCGCCGGGTTGGACTTGTGAATTTTTCTTGAAATGTTTTGAGAAATATGGGAGGGCAAATTTTGGGGTACAACACATAGCAACTAGGATAGCATAACAACTAAATCATACTCCTCGACACGCACAGAGAAAACAGGGTAACGGACAACTTATTCTCCTCGACATGTCCTGCAACCTAGTACTGCTCCACAATTCAACACATACCCCTCGACATGTCTCACAGCCTAATATGTCGCTCGGTACCTACTTCTTCAGTATCCTCCCCGGCCACTAATTCGGCCAGTAACATAAGCACGATACAACGTCTTAACGACCACACCACTATAATTCATAACTTCCGGCCAACCGCTCGGAATAACACAGTAACGGGCAACTATATTCCTATCGACAGATTCATCAACATACAAGACAGTCACGCAGAACCTCCCTAAAACGACCACTTCATAATTTACCAATTTTCCTGCCAATCGCTCAGAATATCATAACGTCCTAACGACTATCACGACCTAACCTACACATTGATTAAAACGGCTAGTCACACAGATAACTCAAAACGTCCACAACACATAACTGGGCAACTTCGATACAATTCAGAAACATCCACGCACCACAATCATAAAACGACCAATTTCCACATAATACACATTATAAATCCCATTATAAAGTCAGAACCCCACCCTTATCTGGATTGAAGGTCGCTCAACCAAAAACTCTAGCCGACGGCTTTGTTTCGTTCTGCTCGACACCGGACAACTTACTTCTCTTCTGTGCAGATCTACCGGTCAGCGTACATAAATTCTTATTCTTCAACTAAAACAAATCCTTGTGTTAGCTTCTCCTTATATATCAATTCTATTGGGCCTAACCTGCACCCCACTTTAATATTTCCAACCAATAATATAGGCCTAACATATATTCCATATATTCCCTTAATTCCACATAATATAATTATTATTAATCAACTAATTAATTAATTAATAATAATCTAACAACTTATACCAATGATCCTCAATATTACACAACTTCACAATTATTCCAAAATAATATAATTAAATAAATAATTAAATTAAATTACGAGTGTTACATTAAGGCGTGCCATTTTTTTTTATAAAATAAAAACAACATATTCCCCCGATTTTTGATATAACTGAGAGAAATAACAACCCATGACACACTTCGAATCCTAGCTATTGTAGTTTATATTTTTATTTCGTTATAAGTATAAACTAAACACTTTGTCCCTTCAGTTTCCTTAATAACCGATAGATAAAATAATCATATATTACTATAAAATCACTCGTTAAACAAAATTTACCCTAAATCTAACTTATTTGTAGCCGCCCCAAACTCGTATGCATCCATTCTTGTGGGAGAGATTGTAAGATAAAAAATCTTCAATATTCTTCAATGTTGAACAATTTTTTTTCTGCCCTTGCAATCTATCTCAGATAATAGTGTTGATGATGTTGTTGTTGTTGTATTCTTCGAACATTAAAGAAGGATGGAAAAGTTCTCTATGATAGATTGTAAGTGCAGAAAATAATTTTCTGTTTCAATTTAAACAAATAATATATTAAACCTTTAAAAAGATTAGAAATTGGATGCATACAAGATATGCAACAAAATCTCGAATTACAACGATGATGACGAATCTGAATTTGTAAAATATTTTGTTTAAAAATGTAAATCTTAAAAATAAAGAGATAATTTACCTCGATTTTAGAAGAAAAATGAGGGTTAGACATAGTTTACCTCGGTTTTTTTTCAAAACTGAGGGAATAATTTTTGCGTGATTTTTGAGGATATTGATCTTCGTCCATTTCATGATTATCAATGCTCAAAACACTACCATTAGTGATCCGCGTGAAACATAAAAGATTTTCATTATAAAAGTATTATGAATATCAAAAAGAGAATTTTGAATACCATTGTGAAACATCATGAAGCGCTTAAAACTATCTACATCCATCACTTTAAGGTTTGCCATGAAAAGATCTCTACGATGGATTGCAAGAGCAAAAAATTATTTGGGCTTAAGATTTGTGTTCTTATATATTTATTTGAGTAGAAATTCATTTATTTATCTTACTTTTTTTTTTGTTTTGTTTCAGAAACAAATGCAAGCAAAATGCATAGAAAATATTTTGTACCCAATATTTGATTTATCTCAAAATTATATAATTTGAAGATCTAAAATCTAAATCTTTGAAAAATTGATTTTTTTGTGTAAACAATGTAACGAGTTTAAAACAAATCTATCTTATCCCTCGATTTTATTGAAAAACCGAGATGTATGATGCGTTAGTTTTGAAAATAATATATGACAAAACTTAGATACAATTCTTTAGGTGTGGTTCTTATTATTTTTCAATGAAAAAAAATGACAAGTATACTTAAATATCATTTAATGAGTAAAAATATGAGTAATTTGCATATGTGTAAGAGGAAATTATACACTTGTCATGTTTACATTGGAAAATAGTAAGAACACACCTAAATAATTGTACCTAAGTTTTGTCAAATAATAAAATATAGATGTTGGGATTCAAACCTATGTGCAAATAACTTAAGCCCTTGATTTTATATTAACCGAGGGATAAAATGTAAGCTTTCCATTACACCCTTCATTACCTCGCAGTTGTAGCCGAGATTAAATATATTTTACGTCCGAGGTAAAACATTTTATTTGTAATAGTGTTAACGAAGCAGAATATCTCATAATCTATGGTACATCTTATTCCACGTGTTACTTTTTAGTTTGAGTTCATAGAGACAAAATATCTCACATAATATTACGACATCTTGCTGAACATGTTATTTATTAAAATGACATCAATGAAATGTAATAACGAAAAATTATTAGATAGGTTTTAAGGTTTAATCAAAATAAAATTTTATGATACAAAGTTATTTGACCATGTTAAATTTAATCAAAATATAATAAAAATAAAGTTTAATCATGTCATCGTAAATAGTGGCGGTTTTATAGTCCAGCGAACTCTGGCACGCGTCTAGACTCAATCTCTATTTTTTTTAATATTTTCTTCAACTTAATGGTTGATTTTTAAACAAAATTAATAAAAACAAAGCGTAGAAATTTGAAAATTTCAGCAAATTTGGAATAAAGAGGCAAAAATATATCCTATTTCAATTTTTGTCCAAACTACTTCAAATTCTTGACTCCGCGAATGATCGCAAGTACAATATATCCTATCTAAACTAGTGAAGTAAAGTGTGCTTGAAAAATTGTAGTATTAAGATGAATCTCTTTAAAATTTTGTGCTGTGAAATGTGTATATATTAAAACTTATTTAAATTATGACAATTCTTTTGATTTTTACGGTGAAATTGTATTTAAATAATTTAACGTCATTAGATATGTTTTAATGTTTAATCAAAATACAATTTTATGATATAAAGTTCTTTGATGATGTTACTTTTTTCCCCTTAATAGATACATAGCTTATAGAATTATAATGTTCTTAACCATATTAGTTACTATTATTGCATCATGCTTAGAAACCTTTTTCTAAACTAAAATTCCTAAATTTATTTGCAATCTATTATATATTATATATTAAAAAGTTGTTAAATCAGTTAATAATTTTGTCTCTAAAATTAAAGATAACTTTATAATTTCATAATTTATTATATTATTCTACTAACTACTATCATTCACTAACTTTTAATAATTAATTATTAATAAAATGTTTTTTGTTTTTTATTTTTAATTTTTAATAACAAACTATTAATTAAATATTTTAAAATTTTTAATTATAATAATTACTTTACTACTTTAAATTTATTTTTCAGTTTTAATCATCATTATTTCTTTTTTTTAACTTCGTAACTTCATAATTTATTATATTTATTTATTTAATATTATATTATTCTACTAATTATCATCATTTACTAACTTTTAATAATTATTTATTAATTAAATGTTTCTTATTTTTTAATTATTAATTTTTAATAATTAATTATTAATTAAATATTTTTTATTTTTAATTATAATAATTATTAGAGTTTAATTATTATGTATTGTCAGTGTAAAATTTTTTACATAATTAATGTATCAGAACCACTCACAAATATTATTTTATAAATAATTAAAATAAAAGTCAAATCTCAATAAATATTTAACGATCACGATTCAATGATAGTGTAAAATTGTTCTACAATGTCGATGTATATTAAATAAATTCATAATTACTATTACTACTATAAATTAAGAATTTAATTAGAATACATCAATGGTATAAAAAAGTTTTACACATCACAATTATTAATTTATTAAAAATATTTAATTTTTATTTTAGTTTATTTTAAAATAATATAATTGAGTGGTTGTGATGCACATATAGTATAAAAAAATTTACACTCACAGTACATAATAATTAATCTCTTAAAATTTATTTTTCAGTTTTTAATCATCATTATTATTATTTTTAAAAAAATTCTAATTCACCTTTTAAGTAATAACTAAATAGTAATTTATTTTTTACTTTTAATTATTTTTATTTATTTTCTTAAGTTATCACTATTTTAACTTTTAAATTTTTTTTATGTAACCGCGCCTGGCTATTATTATTTTAAAAAATTTAAATCATCACTATTTTTTATTCTTTTTTTGTTTAAAAAAAATTACTTTGACTTTTTTTTAATATTTACTTTCATTCTTCATCTTTTGTATTTTTTTTCTTTAATTTATATTTCTTCAATAGTGTTACATATTGATACTTTTTCTTCAAGGGATAACATGTCATGAAGGAGTTTCACTATTGATTTTGGTCCTCTTTTATTATGTTATTTATTTATTCATTTATTTATTTCAATTTATGTGCATTGCATTATGAAATAGGTAGAGTGCAAGATAAAGTCTAAAAAGGATAGAAAGTATCCTTCTAATTATTCATTGTCTCTGATATTTTATTTTATTGACATATTTTAAATTTTGAATATAAACATAGAGAATTTAAGATAGGTATCATAATTGCAGCCAGCATAAACAAAAATAACGCATAAAATTAGTATATTTTTCTCATAAGCTTTTATGTATTCCACAAATTATTTCGATATTTTTTATTCTTTTCCTAATATGTTTATTTATTTATTTAATAATTAATTATTTTTTTTAAAAGAAATGTATATGAGGAAGTATAATGCAACATTCTTTTCCATGTGATAAACTTTTCATATGGATTTTAAACTTAAAATGAATGCTCTAAAAGCTTTCAAGAACATGAGCTTATTATTATAAAATTTTGTTTATAACAATATCTACCATGCATCATTGTTTAGTGTCGCATTTATAAATATCATATTCATAACATTGTTTCGAAATATTATGCATGTAATTTAAAATAATTTATATATAAATTTTCTTTTATTTTTTAGTTAATAATTATATTATATGATTAATTACATATTTTATCTGTTTTATTATGAGTGATTCATTTTTTATTTTAAAACTCATTTTAAAAAGAATGACATTTTATAATACAATATTATTATTATTATTTTTTAATTGTACTGTCTAATTAATACTATTTTCATTGCTTTCAATAAATATATTTTATTTTACATTTATAATAATTTTGAATTGCACATCACAATTAATACTTAATAAATGATATTTAGTAAAAAAATATTTTTTCTTTCATTTATGTATTTTCCCTAACAGTTATTAATTCATAAATTCAAAGATATTTTGAAATAGGTAGAGTGCAAGATACAAATATTTTTTCTTTTATTTAAGAGTGATAATTATTAATAAATTATTAACAATTTTGTAGAAAAAAAAATTCAAAGAAATATTAATACCCTAATATTTTAGTTTGTACTGACTCAAAATTTGAGGGAAAATTTTACACGTTAGCTTATAGGTGTAATCACACCAACATTAATGCATTAAATTTCATCAAACTTCAACTTTTAGGCTTTATTCGGTTGAATGGAAGGGAGGTGAGAGGAAGAGATTTTTAACAAGGAGAGGGGAGGTGAGGGAAAATAGGGGATGTATATATATATATATATATATATATATATATATATATATATATATATATATATATATATATATATATATATATATATATATATATATATATATATATATATATATATATATATGAGTTAAATATGTTTTTGATTCATATAAATATTTTAAAATTTATTTTTAGTCTCTCTAAAATTTTTTATTAAAGAATGGTTCTCCTAAAAATTTAAAATTTAATTTTTGATACGTTTTGCAATTTAGCGACGGTTTTTACCATTTAGCGATAAAATTTAAGACCATTTTAATTAAGATTTTGTCATGAAAGACCAAAAGTTAAATTTTAAATTTTTAGGAGAACTATTCTTTGAACAAAAATTTTAAAGATACTAAAAACGAAGTTTGAGATATTTAAAAGGACCAAAAGGACCAAAAATATATTTAACTATATATATATATATATATATATATATATATATATATATATATATATATATATATATATATATATATATATATATATATATATATATATATATATATATATATATATATATATATATATATATATAAAAGAAGAAGAATTTTATTTATAAATATGTTTAGTTCATCAAGGGAGTGGGAGGTATTTACCTTTTTATCCATGTAATTTTACTATAAGACTCATGAATTACTGTTTATAACTTAAATATAAATTTATTGAGATAATATCACACAAGATCTTAATATATATAAATTCAAAATTATCATGATAGGAATCTTAATCACATGTCATCTTGATAGTAACTCTTCATGTAAACTTTAATTATATTATTATTTATTAAATGGACTCTACATTAAGAATAAATAATAATAATAATAATAATAATAATAATAATAATTAATATTTACTGTTAATAATAATAATATAAATAATATATAATAATATAATATTTACCTAATAATAATAAGGGTTAATGAAATTTTTGTTCCTTTTAAATATCTTAAACTTTGTTTTTAAGTTCCTCTAAAATTTTCCTTCAAAGAATAGTCTTCTTAAAAATTTAAAATTTAATTTTTGGTCTCTCCTATAATTTAGCGACGATTTTTATAATTTAACGACGATTTTAGCGACGATTTTTTGCGAGGAAATTAGAGATCATTTTTGTCACGAGGAACCAAAAGTTAAATTTTAAATTTTCAGAAAAACCATTTTTCAAAGAAAAATTTTAGAGGGACTAAAAACGAAATTTGAGATATTTAGAGGGACCAAAAAATTCATTAACCCTCCTAATAATAAAATAACATTAATATAATATCCACCTATCATTATGAAAACTTATAATTATTTATCAATTATTCAATAGATAAATATAATATCCACCTACCACTATAAAATTATAATATCCTCCTTGTCACTGTGGAGTCATAAAGGACATTGATACTCATAGATGTTATTGTCTCCTGGACTAACGTTCGTCTCTATTTGGGCGACTTGGTTGATGCGTCGTTGATGCGTCTCAGATCTGTCTTGGAGGTAAAAATAGATTAGTGGGTATCCTGGTGAATTACCTGGGATAAACGTCCCAACCCAAACAGAACTTGGCACCTTGGTGCGTTATTCGGGGGATATACATTCTGGATATACATAACCCCCAAAGCGTGAGACCTAAGAAGGGTGAAACGTTTAAGTATTCTTGCAACTTGGAACAAGATCCATACTTGGTTTGAGATATACATCCCGGATGTACATAGCCCCCCCAAGCGTGAAGCTTGAGTAAGGCGAAACTCTTAAGTGTTCTTCTAGCGACTTGAAACATGATCCATACTTGGCGTCTTGGTACGCTATCCGGGATATACATCCCAGATGTACATATCCCCTCAAGCGTGAGGCCTGAGAAGGGAGAAGCAGATAAGTGTTTCAGTGACTTGGAACATGATCCATACTTGGTGTCTTGGTATTCTATCTGGGATATACATCTTGAATGTACATAACCCCCCAAGCATGGGGCCTGATAAGGGTGAAATTCTTAAGTGTTTTAATGAGTTGGAACAGGATCCATGTTTGGCATATTGGTACGCTATCCGGGATATACTATCGGATGTAGATAGCCTCCAAAGGGTGAGGCCTGAGAAGGGAAAAACTCTTAAGTGTTCTTCTGGCGACTTGGAACAGGATCCATACTGGGCGTCTTGGTATGTGTAATACGGTGGAAGAACTAACTTTACTGGTTTTGCGTTTTATCGTAAATGTGTGGATAGTAAGAGTCTCCACCGACTTTTCTTTTATCCAGCAAAGGAAAGGTTGAAAAGAACAGGAAAGACATTTGGAGATTATTTTCTGAGTTCGGGGGTAGGTTATGAAAAGGGAAAGTGTTATCACCCTTTTCACCCGTAGTTATCTATAGGCTCTTAATCGCTTGCTCACTTTATTTGTTTGTGTGTGTGTTTTTAAAAGGTTTTGAAATGCCAAATAGCAAGGCAATTTGCTTTATGATAACTCTTGTATCAGTTTTCAAGAGTGTTGATAAAGCATTTTGAAAATATCTTTGAAAGTGTGAGGTGTGAAAAAGAATGTTTTAAGTTGTGAGCAAGCGATTAATAGTAACTACCCTTACTCAAAAAGTCTTTCGCGTTATTTTTCCTCTTCCTTTATATAGTGATATCCTACCATTAGTTAGTAGAAAGTCCTATCATTGGATGTTTGAGGGACAAACGTAGGGTCATCGTATAGTCACGAAAGCAACTCGTAAGATACTTTAGTAATTACCCTAAGGTTTTAAGATCTTTTACCGAGACAACATCGAAAGGGTCATCAAGGGACTTATGATATTATAATCAAAGGGTCACTGCTAAAATCTCCTACGTTCGAGAGACGTGACTATTTACTTTTCCGAGGCAACAAGAGAGGTTAACCCTAGAGGTGAAAGTGTGCGAGTGATTCAATTCAGTTCATTTATCTTGCAATTAGGGCGAGCTATTGATTTCTTTCATATCTTGACATGCAATCCTATTATTCTAAGCAATTGTAATAACAGTAGAATAGTAAAACAAATAATGTCCTACGCTATTACAGAGCTTCGGGAAGGGGGATACAAACCATAAAAACTTTGGAGAAAAAAACAGTAAATAAACCCTATTTAAAACTATTATAAACTGTGAGCAGACACAATATTTAGGAAAATAATAATGCGAAAAAATAAAGAATGCACGAAGATTGAAGCAGGAATAAAGTTGAAACCCTAAATAATCTAATTATTTAATAAAAGTTTATTGAGAAAAAGATTTGAAATTTTAACCTAATTCTAATTATTTTTCAATTAATAGAATAAAGTCAAAAATAACTAAATTAAATTAAATTGCAAAAATTTAATTTAATAAGAAAACCCTAAGTCTATTTTTTGTGATTTTTATTATTAAAATAAAATTGGTTTTTTAAAAGTGATATAAAATAATTAAATAAATAAAATAGAGAAAGAATAAAAAAACAATAGAAAAATTCGCCCTGATGTATGAAGCAATTTGGGGGGGGGGGTGCGTCTGAAATTTGTCCAAGTCCATAACCATCAAGCCCAATGTCCTGCGTGTGATCCAGTATTGTTAGTTCCTTTAGGCTTCAGTGTGGACGCGTGATCTGGAACGTCTGATCTGGATCTAATGAGATCTCATGGTGTGGAGATAAGAGCGCATGGTGGGTGTGTTGGGACTTGGAGTACTGGATCTACAAGAATAAATCAGAAAAATAATATGCAAGAGGCAGGGTTCAAACCCCTGCCCTTACACATACACAAATACTTAACACACACTGTCTCTACCATTGGGACGGTTTTACTTCCATTAACATAAACACATCAAATAATAAAAATATTAAACACGCCTTAATCGTTGATTGTCGAACACGCGTGTTCAGAGTGGGGCCCCGGTGTCTGGGTGGACCAATCAGGAGTGGAAAAAGAGAACTACTATTTCTAATCAACCAATGGGACAAAGGGAAAGGGCCACGCCAGCTTGGACCACCGCCTGAGACAGGTCAAACCACCAGCCACGGTGGTCACGTTCATCTTCTCCGGCGACATAAAAATTGAACCTTGCAAAATACACTATATCAAAGCACATAAAACATCCTACCCCCCTTAAAATTTCCCCAGGAATCCAATGGTGGTGCCCGTTTGGTCTAAAAGTCCTTGTATAGTGAAGTTTGAAGATTTCCATTTATGATGCTCTAACAATGGCATCCTATGATTCAAGCCTCAAAGCTTTCATGCAAAACATCCAACTTGTTCTAATGGATGTCCTGAACACAAACCAACACATCAAACATGTCAACAATGCATGAATTAAAAGTTTGGATTTTAAAATTATACCAAAGAATCGGTGAGTTGACTGGGTGAGTTCTGGGATGCTTCAGGCCTGAGTGACGGTTGGGCACGACTCTTGGAGGCCTCAGGAGTATGATTAAACGCTTGAAAGGGTCTGAGAATTGATGGAACACGTGATCTGTGCTTGCAATATTCTTTGAAAATTTGAAATCTTTTAGGGTTATGCTTGAGGCTGGCTGTGCGTATGCTTTTGAGGTGTGAAGCTTGTGTTTATATGTGGTATCAATTAAGGTAACAAAGATGGAAAGAAATCAATGGTTTGTAATGGTTATCAAAACCAAATAAAATAGATTTACAAACTTTCCAATTTTGAATATTTTTGTTCAAATTTTATTTCTCACGCCTTCTTGTACAGCCATCAAGATGTTTGGGCTTCAAACTTGGTCCAACACACAATCCACACGCCTTGGCCCATTAATTTACCATTTGTTTTGATTTTATTTGTATTAAATGAATAAAAATTCAAATAAATAAAAATAAAAAATCACAATAGTTCATTAATAGGTTTAAAGGTCCTTGGGTATGTCATAAACATGCTTGAACCCAAAAAAAAAAAAATAGGTCCATTAACTTAAAGATGCATTTTTGCTCAAAGTTGACTTCTTGCATTTTCACCAATTTGCCCAACTTGTGCAAACCATAACTTGCTAAATTTTCATCTTTTGAAGATGATCTTGGACTTTTTTTGAAATCTCAAGATGTCCTCTTCAATCTATCTTTTGGACATTTTTGCATTTCGAGATTTTATCTTGATGTAATTTGCCTTGACAAAAAATGCCTTTTTGTTGACCTTTTAAAAATACCTGTAACGCATTGGCTCATATCTTTCCAGTGATGCATTTTTTGGACTTAATGATAAAAACAAAGTTGTAGAGGATTTTACTCTCTTAAAAATTAACTTTGGTTGGGGAAAAATGGATGAAGCATGTGAAAGTTATGTCTGGTCAAAGTTCAGTTGATTTTTCCTAGGAAACCCTAATTTAGTAACTTTTGGTTCTTGATGATTTGAGAGTATTCCTTGAGGAATCATGATCATCCCTTGATCAAATGGTTAATATCACTTCAAAATGTTGATGTTGACCAAAAATCTTGAAGTTTGACTCTATATTGACCATAATTGACTTTTGACCTAATATAGATGATTTCCAGTCATCTGAGCAATTGACTGAGCAAACTTGTGATGCAAGACATGAAACCTGGCATGAGCATTCTTGAGGGAATATTAGAACCCATGGAAACCACTTGAGGCTTTTGAAACCCAAACTTCTTTGTGAAAAGTGAAACCCTAGTTGGAAGTTCATTTCTTAGGAAGAGAATTTGTCTAGTCAATTCTTGGTCAACCTTGAGCATTTGAGGACCTCTAGGAGTTATGTTTTGAATAAAATGAGAGGGAAAATTTGGGGGTACAACAGCTTCCCCTGTTCAATCTTCTTAAACCTGAAGATTTAGATTGGCTTGTCTTCCTTTCGTGATATGAAGGTGGAAGATGATTGAACACTAGAGTGCCCAGAAATTTGCGCTTGCCGGTGCACAGAGTAACACTGTTGGTTGATGGTATGCTTGAATGGGCTTTAAAAAGATTCCATTCGGAGAGATGACTGAGATTCGTCGGAGATGGGCTTATAGATGTCATCCAAGATAACTGTTGACTTCAAACTGAAAGAAGTATTAGAATAAATCTAGGCTTGATTTAAACTGAGCCAGAAGATATCTATGCTATTCTTTATCTGGAAGAGGTGTTAGAATAAATATATGTTTAATTTAAACTGAGCCAGAAAATGTCTTCAACTGGGAGAAGCATCAGAATAAACCTACGATTGGTTCTATCTGAGCCAAAAGATGTATAAGTTCGACTTTTACTAGAAGAAGTATCAGAATAAATACACATTTGATTTAAACTGAGCCATAAAATGTTTCTTTTGTATTTAACTAGAAGAAGTATCAGAATAAATCTTTGGTTGATTTAATCTGAGCCAGAAAATGTTTCTTTTGTCTTAAACTGGAAGAAGTATTAGAATAAATTTTTGGTCGATTTAATCTGAGCCAGAAAATGTTTCTTTTGTCTTAAACTAGAAGAAGTATCAGAATAAATATTTGGTCGATTTAATATGGGCCAGAAAATGTTTCTTTTGTCTTAAACTGGAAAAATATCAAAATAAATCTTTGGTCAATTTAATCTGAGCCAGAAAATGTTTCTTCTGTCTTAAACTAGAAGAAGTATCAGAATAAGTCTTTGGTCGATTTAATCTGAGCCAAAAAATGTTTCTTTTGTCTTAAACTGGAAGAAGTATTAGAATAAATCTTTGGTCGATTTAATCTGAGCCAGAAAAAGGTCTACTGAAAGACGTATCAGAATAAATCTTTGGTCGATTTAATAAGAGCCAGCAGCTATTTATGTTCGTTTTTATCTGGAAGAAGTATCAGTCTTAAACCTATACTCGGTTTTTTCTGAGCCAGAAAATGTTTTCAACTAGAAGAAGTATCAAAATAGATCTACAGCTGATCTAAGTTGAGCCAGAAGAATTTCCACTAGAAGAAGTATCAGAATAAATCTTTTTGATTTAATTTGAGCCAGCAGCTATCTACGACCATCTTCAACTGGAAGAAGTATCAGAATAAATCTTTGATCGATTTAATCTGAGCCAGAAGAGGTCTCTGTGTCTTTGAATGGAAGAAGTGTCAGAATAAATCTTTGGTTGATTTAATCTGAGCCAGAAGAATGTCTACTGGAAGAAGTATCAAAATAAATCATTGGTCGGTTTACCCTGAGCCAGAAGATATTTATGTCCGACTTCGACTAGAATAAGTATCAGAATAAATATTTGGTTGATTTAATCTGAGCCGAAAGAATGTCTACTGGAAGTAGTATCAGAATAAATCATTGGTCGATTTACCCTGAGCCAGAAGATATTTATGTCCTACTTCGACTGGAAGAAGTATCAGAATAAATCTTTGGTTGATTTAATCTGAGCCAGAAGAGGTCTCTTTGTCTTTAACTGGAAGAAGTATCAGAATAAATCTTTGGTCGATTTAGTATGAGCCAGAAGAACGTCTACTGGAAGAAGTATCAAAATAAATCATTGGTCGATTTACCCTGAGCCAGAAGATATTTATGTCCAACTTTGACTGGAAGAAGTATCAGAATACATATTTGGTTGATTTAATCAGAGCCAGAAGAGGTCTATTTGTCTTTAACTGGAAGAAGTATCAGAATAAATCTTTAGTTGATTTAATCTGGGCTAGAAAAAGGATCTACTAGAAGAAGTATCAGAATAAATCTTTGATCGATTCACTCTGAGCCAAAAGATGTTGCCTTTGAGAAGACTGTCTTGTCATACAAGTAGCCGATGATGTTTGTCTCTTGATTAACCTTTCCTGAAAAGGTAAAGAGTTAGTTGTATGAAATGTCATGATGTATGAAATTCATTGCAAAATGATGCTCTCAAAATAAATGAGATTATGTTATATGTGTTTTGTATGCATATTGTGATCGGTGGAAATAGAACTGACTGTTTTGAAATGCTGGTTCGCAAAATGTCGCGGTAAGTAAGAGTCGCCACCGTCTTTTATTTTCTCCAACAAGGAAAGGACAAAAGCACAGCAAAATTCCTTTTCGAGATGTTTCTCGGTTCGGGAGGTAGATTATAGAAAGGGAAGGTGTTAGCACCCTTTCTATCCGTGGTTATCCACGGGCTCTTAGGTACTTGCTCACTATGTTTTCAAATTTTTTTTTCTTTTCTTGTGTTTGTGGGTTTTGAAAAAGTTTGTTTGAAAACTTCGATTTAACTCTTGTATCTCTCCTCAAGAGTGTATGAAGTGTTGTTTGAAAACTTTTGTCAGAAAAGTGTAAGTGCGAAAAGTATTTTTTGTTTTGAAAGAGCAAGTACCTGAGAACCTCTACCTACTCAAAAGAAATTAAGCTGTGTAAATGTCCTTTAAACAGTACTATCCCACTATTGAGAAGTAGGTAGCACCGTCGTTGGAGTTTCGGGTCAACTCGATTATAGGGACATGTGGTCACCAAAGCAATAGTAGGAAGCCTTAGCGGTAACCCTAATGTCTTAGATCGTTTTTTATCGAGGCAACCGTTTCGAGGCAACTTTGATCTTTAGAGAGGAGGGCGACCTCTAAAACACCCTATACTCAATGACCACGTCGAGGCAACCAAGTGAGGCGTACCCTAGGAGTGGCATGTGCGAGTGTGTCAGGATTCAGTTAAGTTATCTTTGCACATGTTATGGTGAGCTACGGGTTGATTTTAATTTCAGAGATAAGTCTTGTCATGCATAGCCTAGTTAGCCACTACAAGAATATATGTCCCCAGCGACATATATTAGCGACGTGCTTATCACGTGTGTAGTAGCGACGTGATAACCACGTCGCTAATATATTTTAATGACAAATAATGCAAATCAGAGAACGTTGTAAAGGGGGAAATTTGAATTTTTGTAGCGACGTGATAGCCACGTCGCTATATTAAAGGGGGAAAATAAATTTGGCTGATGACAGAGTTGCAGAGTGGGAGAGAGAATAAATTTTCTGTTTAGTTTGTAGCGACGTGATTATCACGTGGCAATGTTGCGACGTGACAGTCACATCGCTACTAGACTTTACATCTCCAAAATTTTCATCCTTTACAGAAGCGTTGTTTTGCTTTCTTCTTCCTTTCCTCTTCCTTTCTTCTTCCTCTCAAACCCATTCTTCTTCCTCTTAAACCCAAATTCCGGAATCAAATTTCCTCCATCCCAAATTGTTGAAGAAAAATAAGGTATTCATATTTTGATAAATGTTTATTTCGTTTGTTCATTATTTATTATACTGGAAAGAAATATTTAAAAGGGTATTTGTTCGTTTGTTCATTATTTGTAGAGAAATTTGAAGAAGAACACCAAGAGCTACCCAAGAAGACGCAAATTTAGTGAAGAAATTATATAGAGGTATTTATGCATTTTTTTATAGATTTTATATGTATTATATAGATTAGTGGTATATGTATTTTGTGGTTAGGAAGTATATGTATTTTGTTAGTAGTATATGTACTGGTAATAAAAAAATTTAGAAAACATAAAATTAAAAGTCTTATTTTTTATAGATGTATATATATATATGTTAACACATAAATTTAATAACATATTTAATAACATATTTTTTATAGATGTATATTATATTTATTATAATAGTTTTATTTTTTTATTTATATGTTAAAGATATGGAAAAAAAATTATATATTAAAATAAGAATTTATAAAAAACATAATTAAAAAAAGAATATATATATTATATTATTATTTTAATATTATTGTTATATATATAATAAAAAGTATATATGTTACATTATTTGTTTTCTAATATTATTGTTGTATATATAATAAAAAGTAAATATGTTATATTATTGTTTTTTGATATTATTGTTATGTAATAAAAAATTATATATTTTACATTTGAATATTTATTTATATGTTAGTATATATATAAAAAACAAACCCTTTGAAAAAGTAAATTGCGAGAAAATAAATAAAGCGATAAAAAGTCCTAATTAAAGCTATTACATCCTCGAAGCAATTACATAATATGGATAAAAAATTAATAAAACAAACATACGCGCGAGAGAAAAATTGGATCAAAAAGTCTTTAGGGTTTTGACCCTTTTTTGAGAAAGAAAGAAGTTTTTGTCTATTTTGTTATTTTTCAAACCTAAGCTAATTAATTAATTAAAAGAAATATTTTTTTGAGTTTTTATGTTTTTTTTTAAGGAAAATAAAATATAAAAAAAAGAAAACATGATTAAAAGTTGTCAAAAACCCTAATTCTAATTTATTTTAAATTATTGTAAAAATATTGAAATTAACCTAATTAACTAAATTAATTTATGTTAGCATTTATTTACAAAAATAATAAAGGGTGAAATTAATAAATAATAATAATAAAAATATTACATTTTTAGTTTTCTGAATTTTTTATGAAAAAAATTAATTATTTTGGTTAGTGAAAATAATAGTAATTAATAATAATAAAAAACAATTAAATAAATAAACACAAAGGAAGAAAAAGAATAAACCCAAGGGGGGGTGCTGGCCCAAGTTAGGAGGTATCTTTTGCAATTTGTGGCCCATTAAGCTGCAAGCCTGTTTGACCATTGAGATTGTCTACGCGTGTGTTGACCAAGGAGTATGCTAGTCTTTCAACCTGGGCCATGGGATCTGAGTTGGAGGCCACCTGGCGCGCTGATAACTGGAGGTATATGGTAGACCTCACCTTGGAACCTGCATGTGAACGTGTAAAGGAAAAGGAAATAAAGGTTTTGGGGGACCTGGGATTCGAACCCAGGTCCCAGCGCTCATAGGCCAATACGCTCAACCACTCCAACCACCTGCTTTAGTTGTTATTAGGACAATAAACAATAAATATATTAACAAACACACAAATATGTTATACAAAAGAAAAACGCGCGTGTTTTCAAACTGTCCAATGGGAGGCTAACACCTAGTCATCTTCTCCGTTTGCCCTGTAAATATAACATTAGATAGCGGGGGTTTTTAACCCCCACTATATGCTACGAGGAAAAATAGCGATTAGCAGCATGATGAACATAAATATTTCGCGATGGGTGGGTTAGATTCGTCTTGTTCTCACGATTTCACTCATATATCTCACAGGTCCCAATTTTTCTGGGTTTAGAAAGCCCCAATTTCAAAGCTCAGGAACCCTAGAAATTGATCATGGCGTCTTTGGATTCAAGGAGTTATAAATCAATTAAACCATTCCATAAGCTTGGTATGACCTCTAGCAATGCAAAACAATCACAAAAACATGTTAATTATGCATGAATTCAACAATACGATTTTGGAAAATAAGTGCAAACCGTGGCTCTGTTTTCAACGATTTCTTGAGCTTTAAGGTTTGAATTTGATTGCAAAACCTTCCTGGGATCTCCTGCAATGTATTGGAATCAATAAAAACTCTTAAATCGCCCTAGAATACAAAAACCAGTTTTCAATTTTCTTGGAATTTTGCAATATGCTATGGCCTTTTTTCTGCAGCTTTTTCACGTCTTCCTTGATTAGGTTAGCTTGCATATGTATAAGAGAATGGAATTAGGTCAAAAACTTGGGCCAATATCCATTGCAATGATGATTGAATCCTTGATTGGAAATCAAACCTTTTTGATTTTTCATGATTGGAAAATGTTGCCAATTTTGGAGATTTTGCATCTTTGACTTTGAGCACGAATTTTCCAGCATATCTTGACCATATTTGCTTCACAAATTGATTGAAAAATCAAATCTTGCATCTTCCTACAATTTAAATTAATTAAATGAATTAATATTAATTAAAAATCCAATTAACCAATAAAAATAAGAAAATAAATTTAATTAATCTTTATGGGTCGTGCATAGGCCATGGATGAAGTTTCAAGAAGAAATTTGAGGCCCATTAACAAAAATAAGGTGTTTTGAGCAAAGTTGACTTTTGCAAATTCATGAAAATTTTCCAACTTCTCCAATGCATATCTTGCTCAATTTTGATCATATGACCATGTTCTTTGACATTTTTGAAAGCTCTTGAAGTCCTCTAACTAATGCCTTTGGTCCCATGTCATTTGGATTTACCAATCTCAAGTTATGGCCTTTGACTCAAAGTGTACTTTTCTTGACTTTTGAATTTGACCTATAATGTAAAAATTGGTAACTTCTTGTGAGTGCATTTTCTGATCTTGGAGTGTGAAGATGGATTGTAGGAAATGGCATTCCCTTCAAAATGAGCATTGGATGGAATTTTTCTGACAAACCATGAAAAAGTTATGCCCTGGTCAAGATACAGTTGACTTTTCTGCTGTCCAAAAATAGTAACTTCTTGCATCTTGATGATTTTTGAGATATCCTTGTGGAATCATGATCAAGACTTGATAAAATGATGATTGTGGACTCAAAATAAGATGTTGACCAAAAATTCTGACTTTTGACTGCAAAAATGACCATTTTGCCCCTGTAGTGAACTGTGGATCAAATGGAGCTTTTGATTGTGCAAATTGGCATTATGAGTCTTGAGACTTGGAATGTAGGTGCTTGAGAATGTATATAGGCCTATGAGACTTGATTGAACCATTGAAAACCTCAAATTCCTTGAGAGAACCAAAACCCTAATTTTAGCTGGCTTATGAGGTGATTTGACTGTCTGCCTCTTGAGCCATCTTGAACAATTTGAGGATCATTCTTGACAAAACTTGAGGAATATGGGAGGGAAAATTTTGGGGTACAACAGTTGCCCCTGTTCAATCTTCTTAAACCTGAGGGTGTAGATTGGCTTGCGTGCCTTTCGTGATCCGAAGGTGGAAGATGATTGAACACTAAAGTGCCCAGAAATTTGCACTCGCATGGTGTAGTATCAACAATGTGATGTCGGGAATCGGCTTACAGATGCCATTTGGAGATATGATGGATAGGAGGATGGGCTTATAGATGCCATCTGGAGATGTGACAGAGTCTTATCGGAGATGGGCTTATAGATACCATCTGGAAATGTAATGGATAGTTGTGGAGATGGGCTTAAAGATGCCATCCAGGGATGTGTGTTGAATTGTAACTTGGTAGGTTGAAAGAAGGAACCTGTGTAGGGTTGCCTGATGATGAGTCCGTGTAAAACTGCATCTGAAAGAGAAGGAACTGGTGTAGGGCTGCCTGATGATGGTCAAGTAGATAGTTGTCCTGTCTGGTTGCAGGTATTAATCTCTGACCTGAGAAAGAAAGATAGTTTTCCTGGCTTGCTACAGGTATTAATCTTCAATCTCTTCAATGTAGATAACTTTCCTGTCTGGTTACAGGTATAGATCTACAATCAATCGTCCACAGATATTTCCTGGCTAGTTACAGGCGTTGATCTGGAACTTAAGAAAGGTTGGTCGGGGAGATAGTTTTCCTGTCTGGTTTCAGGTATTAATCTCTGACCTGAGAAAGAAAGATGGTTTTCCTGTCTGGTTTCAGGTATTAATCTTCAATCTCTTCAATGTAGATAGCTTTCCTGTCTGGTTTCAGGTATAGATCTACAATCAGTCGTCCATAGATATTTCCTGGCTAGTTACAGGTGTTGATCTGGAACTTAAGAAAGGTTGGTTGGGGAGATAGTTTTCCTGTCTGGTTTCAGGTATTAATCTCTGACTTGAGAAAGAAAGATGGTTTTCTTGTCTGGTTTCAGGTATTAATCTTCAATCTCTTCATATAGGTGGGTTTCCTGTCTGGTTTCAGGTGTTAACCTATAGTCAGTAGTCCATAGATATTTCCTGGCTAGTTACAGGTGTTGATCTGGAACTTAAGAAAGGTCGATGGTAATCATCTTTGGATTTACCTTTTCCTGAAAAGGCAAAACATTAGTTGTATGCAATGTCATGATGTATGAAATGCATGATGCTCTCGAAATGAGATCGTGTCGTATGCACTTTGTCATGTATGTAAATAGGAGGTATGAGATGTGAAATGTTTATGAATGTATTTTCGTCTGGGAAAATAAATCCTTGATAAATGTCGGGAGTTTGTTGAATCCTGGGCTGATGTTGAAGAGTATAGTTGAATTCTTCGTTTCCACTGGGGATGATGAACGAAGATGATTGCAAGAATAAACCGGTAGGAGAAGATGACTCTGTTGGGGGATAAACCTGGTGAAGAGATTACTCTGAGGGGAAATTAATATGTGGGGAATTACTCTGTGGGAAGAGATGCTTCGCTGAGATCTTAACGATAACTCCGTTGGGGACTCTGTTGATAAGCTCTACTGGGATTTTGATGATGAACTCTGCTGGGGATAGAAAGAACTTCGCTGGGGAATGATCTTTCCGTTGCAAGTTGCTGAGGATAACCCAGTTAGACTCTGGTGGGGATAACCTTTGTACTTGGCTGGGGAGGTACATTTATACTCTGCAGGGGACAAGCTTCCAGAATCTACTGGGGAAGATGATTCAACTCCGTTGGGGAAGCTTTTCAGACTGTGCTGGGAAATGGTTCCACCGAGGGTATCTTGTATTTCGCCGGGGAACAATCTTATATTTCTGTCGAGGAATATTAAGACTGTCGGGGATGCTTGCTGAGGAATATCTGTATACTCCGCTGGGGAATATTAAGATCTACTGGGGATACCCAACTTCTTTAGGGCTGATGGTAGACCAACTCTGCTTGGGGAGAGTATTGCTGACTTGCTGGGGATACTGTGCCCTTTTTAGGGCTGATGGGAGGCCAACTCTGCTTGGGGAGAGTATTGCTGAATCTTGTCTTACTCTGTGGGGAGTGAAGGTATCTTGGTCATATTCTTCAGTTGAACTTACCTTGGTACCTCGGTGGACCAGGCAACTAGACCGCTTAGACAATTCTTATTGCCCCTACTTCCGATGTCACTCGTAATTAGTCCTTTGTTTCGCATGCAAATATTTATGAACATCAATTAATGTCAAATGCATATATCAAAAATGAACATTGGACGTTCTTTGCAAAACAAAACAGATAAAGGAAAAACAATTTGCAATTTGTCTGAAAAATGAGCTTGTATTGATTTTGAAATTTGCCTGTAAATAGGCGTTTTTTGTACAAGAGGCTGACGTCCTAGTAAGAGAGCGCCGCCGAACAAAATAGAGTTTATACAATTTGTGAAAAGGAAACAAAACAGCTATGTGAAAAATCCCACTGGGTTCCAACTCTGCTATCGCCTTTATGTCTTCAAGCGTCTCATCACTTTGCTGCTTAGTTGAAGAGGAATCTGATTGATTGGTGCCGTCCGAGCCTGATGGTCGATACCGAAGTCTGGATGCAGGGTGATCCAATGAGACATAGTATTACGCTTATCCCTAACTTTTGCCTGGACCGCCCTTTCGGGTTTTCAGTCCACCGGGATACCCATTTTTTCCCAAGCCACCTTTTCAGGTTTTCGACTTGCCGGGTGTACAAATTTTTTTTGTTTTCATCCCTTATTTTTGCCCGAACCCTTTTGGTTCGCTGGGAAGCCCTTATTTTTGCCTAGGCCAGTCGACCTAGCGGGTCTTTAATCATGCGTAGTATCTTTTTACTATGTCTGCATTGGCGGGGTGAGGAAGGTCGTCACCATCCATGGTGGTTAGAATCATCGCACCTCCTGAGAAGATGTTCTTAACCACAAATGGCCCTTCGTACGTAGGGGTCCATTTGCCCCTGGGGATCACCTTGAGGTAGAATGATGCGCTTGATTACTAGGTCCCCGACTTGATACTCTTGTCGTCTGACTTTCTTGTTAAATGTCTTGATCATCCGTTTTTGGTACGTCTGGCCATGACAAATAGCGGTGAGTCTCTTTTCGTCGATTAGGTTTAATTGATCAAGCCGGGTCTGAATCCAGTCATCTTCGCTCAAACCTACATCCTTCATTATCCAGAGAGAGGGTATCTGAACTTCGATGGGCAAGACTGCCTCCATGTCGTATACCAAGGAAAAGGGTGTTTCCCCTGTTGACGTCCGTGCTGAGGTACGGTACCCATGAAGAGCAAATGGTAACATCTCGTGCCAATCTTTGTAGGTCACTGTCATCTTCTGCACAATCTTCTTAATATTCTTATTAGTTGCTTCTACAGCCCCATTCATCTTCGGCCGGTAGGGAGAAGAGTTATGGTGCTGTATCTTGAATTGCTCGCAGAGCTCAGTGATCATCTTGTTGTTAAGATTGGTACCATTATCCGTAATGATCCTCTCAGGTACACCATATCGACAGATCAGGTTGTGCCGAATGAACCGTGCCACGACGTTCTTGGTTACGGTGGCAAAGGAAGCTGCTTCAACCCACTTCGTAAAGTAATCAATTGCTACCAGGATGAAGCGATGCCCGTTGGATGCCGTAGGTCTGATCTCGCCGATCATATCAATGCCCCACATGGCAAAAGGCCAAGGTGCTGTCAAGACGTTCAGAGGAACTGGAGGAATGTGCACCTTATCAGCATAGACCTGGCATTTGTGACACGTCCGAGAATGCTGATAACAGTCGGCTTCCATTGTGGACCAGTAATATCCTGCCCAAAGGATTTTCTTTGCCATGGTATGTCCACTGGAATGAGTTCCGAAGGTACCTTCATGCAGCTCTGCCATGATTCTTTCTGCTTCAGTCTTATCCACACAACGCAGTAAGGTTGAATCATGGTTTCGTTTGTAAAGAATATCATTGTTGAGGAAGAACTTTGCCGCGAATCTTCTCAGAAACTTCTTGTCATTAACAGATGCACCCTCGGGGTATTCTTGGGCTTCCAAGTACCTCTTTACTTCATGGTACCAAGGTTTTTCTGTTACTTCTTTAGTCTCAAGATCACAGCAATGCGCAGGTTCATCCAATTTCCAAATAATGATCCGGGGAGCCTCGTTGTCCCATTTGACTTTGAACATAGAAGACATCGTAGCTAGCGCGTCTGCCAACTTATTCTCCTCTCTTGGGAAGTGTTCAAAGGTTATCTCCTCGAAATGGGGAAGCAACGTCAATACATACTTCTTGTAAGGAATAAGATTTGGGTGTTTCGTATCCCACTCGCCTTTGATCTGACTGATCACGAGAGCGGAATCTCCGAAGACACTCAGAAACTTGATCCTTAGGTCAATTGCAGCTCGAAGACCCATGATGCATGCTTCATACTCCGCCATGTTGTTGGTGCAGTTGAAACATAGCCGGGCGGTACGTGGAGTATGAGAGCCTTTAGGAGATATGATCACAACGCCAATACCGTTACCCAAAGCGTTTAAGGCTCCATCAAAGTGCATAGACCATCGGGATCCTTCCTCAGGTCCTTCATCCGGTCCAGGTATCTCGCAATCAGTCACTACCATGATATTCTCGTCTGGAAATTCAAATTTCATAGACTGGTAATCATCCACTGCCTGATGTGCCAAATGGTCTGCCAATACACTTCCCTTGATTGCTTTTTGAGTCGTGTACTGGATGTCATATTCAGTCAAGATCATCTGCCATCTTGCTATTCTTCCGGACAAAGAAGGCTTTTCGAAGATATACTTGATTGGATCCATTTTTGAAATCAATAGAGTAGTGTGAGTCAACATATACTGTCTTAGCCGGCGAGCAGCCCATACCAAAGCGCAGCAAGTTTTCTCGAGCAGTGAGTATCGGGTCTCACAGTCGGTAAACTTTTTGCTAAGGTAATAAATAACATGCTCTTTTCGGCCAGACTCGTCATGCTGACCCAGTACACATCCCATTGAGTTGTCGAGTACTGTCAAGTATAAGATTAGAGGTCTCCCTTCAACCGGTGGCATAAGAATGGGTAGCTCTTGGAGATACTCTTTGATTCTTTCGAAAGCGGCCTGACATTCATCGTTCCAACGTACTACTTGATCTTTCTTCAGTAGCTTGAAGATTGGTTCACAGGTAGCAGTTAGGTGTGAGATGAATCGGGCAATGTAGTTCAGACGTCCTAGAAAGCCTCTGACCTATTTCTCTGTCTTGGGAACTGGCATCTCTTGTATGGCTTTCACTTTGGCAGGGTCCACTTGAATACCTTTGTCGCTCACGACGAAGCCTAGCAGTTTTCCAGATCTCACCTCGAAGGTGCACTTGTTCGGGTTTAACCTCAGCTTGTACAACTTCAACCGGTCAAACAGCTTTTGTAGATGGTCAAGGTGTTCTTCCTCAGTTTGGGACCTTGCAATCATATCATCGACGTATACTTCAATCTCATGATGGATCATGTCATGAAACAAAGCAACCATGGCACGTTGGTAGGTTGCCCCAACATTTTTCAACCCAAAAGGCATGACCTTGTAACAAAAGGTACCCCACTGAGTAACAAAAGTGGTCTTCTCCATGTCTTCAGGAGCCATCTTGATTTGATTATAACCAGAGAAACCGTCCATGAAGGAGAATACCTTATATTGAGCAGTGTTGTCAACCAGAACGTCGATGTGAGGCAGAGGGAAATCATCCTTAGCGCTTGCCCTGTTCAAATCCCTGTAGTCAACACACATTCAGACCTTACCATCTTTCTTCGGCACTGGAACCACGTTGGCAACCCGCTGAGGGTAAGAAGTCACTGCTAGAAAACCGGCGTCGAATTGTTTCATAACCTCAGCTTTGATTTTCTCAGACATCTCTGGACGCATACGGCGGACCTTCTGTTTTACCGGAGGGCATTCTTCCTTGGTAGGCAGGTGATGAACCACAATGTCGGTATCCAACCCAGGCATATCTTCGTAAGACCAGGCAAAGATTTCCACGTAGTCATGCAGCATCTGAATCAACCGTTGTTTCACACTAGACTCTAGATTGGCACCAATCTTGACTTCCTTTCTGTCTGTCTCAGTACCCAGATTCACTGTTTCTACTGGCTCTTCATGTGGCTGAATGGCCCTCTCTTCTTGAAGTAGCAGTCTTGCGAGCTCACCAGGCACTTCGCAATCATCTTCACCTTCGTCTTCGGCTAAGTTGATCGGATTTTCGAAGTCATAACTGGCAGTAGCAGAGTCGTTACCAGTGAGATCCAGAGTGGATTGGGACCTGTATATGTGAGTGTGTGTAAAATAGATGTTTTTGCAATATATAATAGAGAAAGACAAGGAGTTCAAAATTTGAAATGCAAAAAAACGTCCAATGCTTTTATTAATGATATATGAAAATGACACACAAAAGCCCTCACAAATGAAGCCACGGTGCCCCGGGTAAGACATCGGGCCATAAAGTTTCATAATATTGTCTGTTACAAATTCAAAACAAAGGAGTTCATTACTGAGGAATAAAAGTAATAGGGACGAAGTCTTTCGCTGTCCAGTTGTTTGGTCCACCGTTGGTCGTAGGGTAGATCCAGCTGTCGAATTCAGATTCCTCCACGTCTTCTTCAATGGCATTTACTCCTGAGTTGCTGATGAACACGGGAGGTCTTCCAATCCTTGCCTTACGAACAACCTTCTGAGCTTCTGCAGTGAAACCCAAACCAAACTTGTCAGTCTTTTGAGTGAAATCAGGAAGTCGGCCCCAGTTCGCATACTCACCCTTCTCAATAACAGCCCGGGCATCCTTTAAGGAAGCCATCTTCAAAGGAGAATCTTCAATCATAGTTTCAGCTGATGCCAGTGTCGGAGGCACCTCTTCAAAGTGCTGGAATGGAGTCTCAATGAATTCCCCATCCATCTCTATGTACCAGAACGAGTTGAGGTGGCTGACCATATACTCTTCCTCCCCCTGAACTGTCACAGTCTTCCCCTTGACTGGGTACTTCAGCTTCTAATGGAGTGTGGAGGTCACAGCTCCAGCCTTATGGATCCATGGACGACCCAGCAAACAAGAATAGGACGGTCTAATGTCCATCACGTAGAATGTAGAATCGAAGACCTGAGAACCAACTCTGATTGGAATATCGACTTCACCATGCACCATCCTTTTAGACCCGTCAAAGGCCCGGACAACAATGTTACTTGGCTTTAGCTCCAACCCTTCGCAAGCCAACCTGTCTAGAGCTTTCTTGGGTAATACGTTCAATGATGACCCAGTGTCAACCAGCACATGGGCAAGAGTAGTGCCCCTGCATTCAATGGAGACATGCAGGGCATCGTTATGGTTCTTCCCTTTAGCAGTCAGATCAGCGTCAGAGAAACCCAGACCATTATCAGCAGTTAAGTTGGCCACACAATCGGTAAATTTATCAGCTGACGTTTCTTGCGGCACGTGGGCCGTCTTCAGGAAGGTAATCAAAGCCTTGGCATGGGCCTATGAACACAATAACAACGATAGCATAGAAATTTTAGATGGGGTGTGCCCCAGTTGCTCAACTACGTTAAAATCACTCTTCTTGATAATCTTAAGAATCTCTTCCATCTCCTGTTTGGAAGCTTCAACAGTGGTGGTCTTTGGCGCCTCCATCTGGGCAGGCATACCAGTAGAGATCCCTTTGCCCCGAGCGTCAAATGACTCGGCAGCAGGGGTAGAGATAGGAACTTGATCAGGGAGGGAAGCAGGCACACTTGCAGGTGTGATGACAATAGGTCTCTGGATAGCTGGTGGCGCAATGTCTGGTGAGAAAAGTCTATCGCTACGGGTGACTTTGGCAGGCCCGGTGATGTTGCTGACGCCGGTACTAGTATCAAACTCTTGCTTAACTCCAAGCACATAAACATCTGCCCCATAGTGCCAAGGGACAGCTTTGTCGGATGTATAGGGGATGGGCCCCGGAACAGTGATGATTATGGGTGCAATCTTATGAACAGGCGAAATTTTGACAGGCTTCCTTGAAGGAGCCTTAGGAGAGTTGTTGGAGATGGTAACAATGGCCACTTCTTCAGTAGGGGTAGCAGGAACAACAATCTTTTCAAACAGGATTTCTTTATTATCCATCAGGTTTTGGATACCTGACTTCAAAGATGGGCAACCAGTAGGTGAAACAGAGCATAGATAGCAACCTTTACTACATCCTGGAAATAAACCGGCTAGCAACAGGTTCCTCTTGACAGTCAACAACAGAGTAACAATATCATCCACAGAGGCTACAAACAGGTCTTCCTCTACAGCATTCACTCCATGCTTGAGCATGGGAGCAATCACAACATTGGGCCTTTCGGGCGCCCCGAACTCTATCTCTTTAGAATCAATTAGGTCCTGAACCTTATTTTTCAGAGCCCAACAATCATCCGTAGTATGCCCCGGGCTATCAGAGTGATAAGCGCAGTGGGCGTTAGGATTGTACTTTAGGGACGTTGTGTTTACAACCTTCGGAGCTTCTTTTATAGTCACCAGATGGGTTGTCAGTAGCTGCGGCAATATCTGGGACAAGGTCATGCTGAGCCGAGTGAACTGCCTTCTAGGTCTCTCACTCCTTTGCTGGTTGTGATGCTGAGGAGCAGCAGCAGGTTTTGAAATGACCACCGCGTTGACAGCTTGGCGGCGTTCTGGTCTATTCTGTCTCCTTGAACCGTAGACAACACTAGATTCCTTCTTGAATGGCGTCTTTTCAGTGCTCGAGGAGGCACCTTTCTGTATCTTCCCAGACTTGATACCAGCTTCAATTCTCTCACCAGTCAAGATAAGGTCTGTAAACCCAGCTGAAGAATTTCCAATCAAATGGTTGAAGAACGGACCAGACAGGGTCCCCAAGAACATATCAACAAGCTCACGGTCAGTCAAAGGTGGTTGCACCCTTCCAGCCAGGTCTCTCCACTTTTGAGCATACTCCTTAAATCCTTCGCCCGTCCCTAGTGACATACCCTGGAGTTGGGTACGCGTAGGAGAGAGGTCGGAATTATATTGATACTGCTTATAGAACGCAGTAGCCAAATCCTCCCAGTTACGAATACTGGCTCCATCCAGCTGATAGAACCATTCGAGTTGAGTCCCTGAAAGACTATCCTGAAAGAAATGGATCCACAAATTCTTGTCAGCAGTGTAAGGTTGGATCTTCCTTACATACGACCGGAGGTGCAGCTTTGGGCAGGAAGCTCCGTCGTATTTGGCAAAAGCAGGTGCCTTGAACTTATGGGGAATCACCACCCCAGAGGATAAGCCTAGGTCTCCGAAGTCCAACCCGGGCACATTCTGAATCTCCATAGCACTTAAGCGGTCCTCCAACTGTTTGTACCTGTCCTCAGCAGGAGGGTATTGTTCCTCATCATAATCTGTCTCGTTGTCGGAGACCACAGGACTAGGAACCCTCCTCTCTTGTGGATTGTCCTTGCCAACAGATGAGGTAGTTAGCTCAACCTCGTTCTGCAGTCCATTCCCAAATATGCGTCCAGTGTTGAACAAGACAGTTCTCTTCTTCTTCTTCTTCTTCTTCAGAATCAGGGTCTTCAACTCCTGTTGACCCTTGGCTAGGCTCATAACCAACTCTTGGAACTGGGCGTTCTGGGCCTGGAGGGCCTTGATAGCTTGTTCGGTGGAAGGTTCAGAAGACATGATGATTGCTGAAATAAACAGCGAAGAAGATAAGTGACCTGTAAAAAGGGTACCTGTTATGCATATGATGAAATGAATGCGTATGACTTATGTTTTCAAAGACAATCGAGATTCAAATTTGTAGACAAAAAGGAAACAAACTTTATTAGATTCAACTTTAGAATTCAAATTGTTCAACACATTGCCCTTAGGCGTTACAAAAATGGAAAATATTGAAAAGTAAATAAAAGTTGTAAAAGAAACATTCAAGGCCCATCAATGCTCCCATGGCCTCTTCTTCTCGGTACGGATATAGTCATTCAGGATCCGCTCGTTCTCCAATTGCTTTGTCAGCTTCTGGATCTTTTGTTCCTGTTCATTGAACCTTTCCTGATAAGAATCCCGTTCTTCCTGTAGTTGCGCCCAAGACCTCTTTAGTGTACCAATATCAGTGGGTATCTGAGGATGGAGAACAGTTGGAGGAACCCCGTCTTTATCAGCAACTTCAAGAGTAATAGGCCTGACAGCTTCGTATGGCATACCTAACTTCTGAGCACGGATGCGGACCCATCTGAAGTAGGATTCCATTGGTAGAGAAGTCTTTGGTCCCCACTCATGTGGGTCAGCTTTGTGAACTTTATCCCAAGCCCGAATGAATCTACGACGCAGCTCGTCACTATCTACCTGAAACTCAAAACTGATGTGAGGTATCAACATCTCATGATGCCCTTCTCTCCTGGCTCTTCCAAACTGACAGAGAGCTAAACATGGGTTATAAGAGATTCCTCCCTGAGTTCCGATTAAAGGAACATTAGGATACTCTCCGCAACGATCAATAACAGCCATCTCATCTAAACCTCTGAGAGTCCAAATGATGTCATTATCAGTGAGAGACATTATCCTATGAACCCAGCCCCTTCCTTCTTTGTTCTTCAGTACGAACTTAGGGAGGTGCGAAATAAACCACCTCACCAATAAAGGAGCACAACACCACAAAGTTCCCCGTCTTCGGGCAGTACGAGCATAGATTTGTTGCAGGATATCACCCAAGAGAGTGGGTACAGGGTTCCGAGAGATGAAGATCCTTGTGGCGTTGACATTAACAAAGGTGTCAGGATTTGGAAACAATACCAGACCATAGATTAAGAGATCCAGAATGTCTTCGTACGCCCTGAAGTCTAAGTCATTCCAGAAACTATTAGCTTTGCCAACCAGAAACTTAGCCAAAAAGCCCTTAACTCCACTTCTAGTCTCCCAGTTAGCCATTACCTCTTCTTTGGTCAATGGAAGGGCTGCAGCAATCTCTTCAGGCCTAAGAGTCTTTTCCCAACCAGTGAATGGAGTCTGTTCCAAAACGGGGATACCAAGCGAGTCAGAGAATTCTTCCAGGGTAGGGACCAGCTGGAAGTCTTGAAAGGTGAAGCAATGGTATAGCGGATCATAAAACTGGACCAGGACGCTCATCAATTGTTGGTCCCACTTTGAAGTGACTAAACCGAGAAGAGAACCATGCCTCTTGATGAAGGAAGTAGTGTTTGGAATCCTATCAACCAATTCTGTAAGCAAAGCTGGTGGTTGAACAAAGTTGAGCCGGATAGTATTCCTTCGCATGGGCATCATGATGTCCTACAAAACAGAGCAAAGATGAAACCCTCTTGTCTTTGAAATGGGTTAGTCCTTATGCAGGATGCATGCAATGGTATGATGTTATGATGTCATGGTAAAGGCACACCACAAGTATTCACAAAAGGAAAACATGGTAAGGCACACAAGTCACGCAAGACAGCCCTTAGAGTTCAGGCCAGCATGAAGTTTAGGTACTACCCTCTTTCAGTTTCAGTTGGTTAAGACCTGTCCTAAAAAATAGTAATCGGGTTCTAGAGGATCTCAATATCACTGACTACCCTCAATCAGTCATAACTCCAGCTTAGCAACCTTTTCTTGCGGCCGGAACCATCGCGAGAGTTTAGCCTCAATGAGTGTAGCATACTGCTACTGTTCTATGGCCAAGTTGGTCAATTTAAGGTTCTAAGGTCAGTTGGTGCTTAATGACTCCTCAGAAGACCCATATTCTCCTCGTTCCAACACAAGGGATATCGGTACAGACCAAGGTGTCACACCAACGTAGCTACTGCTTCACCCGTGTCGGTCTACGCTGGACAAGTCCCTCACAGTTTATTGCTACTTACCTAAAGGGTATTCCCCAGATCCGAGTTAGGATCTATGAAACTCCAATACAAGCCCACAATATTAAAGCAAACAAGGCATACAATTGAAAACATAAGTGTTCTTATCCTAAGGTACACCTCACTTATATATCCCCAGCAGAGTCGCCAGTTCTGTGATCGGTGGAAATAGAACTGACTGTTTTGAAATGCTGGTTCGCGAAATGTCGCGGTAAGCAAGAGTCGCCACCGTCTTTTATTTTCTCCAACAAGGAAAGGACAAAAGCATAGCAAAATTCCTTTTCGAGACGTTTCTCGGTTCGGGAGGTAGATTATAGAAAGGGAAGGTGTTAACACCCTTTCTATCCGTGGTTATCCACGGGCTCTTAGGTACTTGCTCACTATGTTTTCAAAAATGTTTTGCTTTTCTTGTGTTTGTGGGTTTTGAAAAAGTTTGTTTGAAAACTTCGATTTAACTCTTGTATCTGTCCTCAAGAGTGTATGAAGTGTTGTTTGAAAACTTTTGTCAGAAAAGTGTAAGTGCGAAAAGTATTTTTTGTTTTGAAAGAGCAAGTACCTGAGAACCTCTACCTACTCAAAAGAAATTAAGCTGTGTAAATGTCATTTAGACAGTACTATCCCACTATTGAGAAGTAGGTAGCACCGTCGTTGGAGTTTCGGGTCAATTCGATTATAGGGACATGTGGTCACCAAAGCAATAGTAGGACGCCTTAGCGGTAACCCTAATGTCTTAGATCGTTTTTTATCGAGGCAACCGTTTCGAGGCAACTTTGATCTTTAGACAGGAGGGCGACCTCTAAAACACCCTATACTCAATGACCACGTCGAGGCAACCAAGTGAGGCGTACCCTAGGAGTGGCATGTGCGAGTGTGTCAAGATTCAGTTAAGTTATCTTTGCACATGTTATGGTGAGCTACGGGTTGATTTTAATTTCAGAGATAAGTCTTGTCATGCATAGCCTAGTTAGCATACATCTAGCAGTTAATAGTTGCGGAAAATAAATCTATGCTATTACAAGGCGTCGGGTATTTACATCGCCAAAAACAAACCCTTTGAAAAAGTAAATTGCGAGAAAATAAATAAAGCGATAAAAAGTCCTAATTAAAGTTATTACATCCTCGGAGAAATTACATAATATGGATAAAAAATTAATAAAACAAACATACGCGCGAGAGAAAAATTGGATCATAAAGTCTTTAGGGTTTTGACCCTTTTTTGAGAAAGAAAGAAGTTTTTGTCTATTTTGTTATTTTTCAAACCTAAGCTAATTAATTAATTAAAAGAAATATTTTTTTGAGTTTTTATGTTTTTTTTAAGGAAAATAAAAAATAAAATAAAAATGAAAACATGATTAAAAGTTGTCAAAAACCCTAATTCTAATTTATTTTAAATTATTGTGAAAATATTGAAATTAACCTAATTAACTAAATTAATTTATGTTAGCATTTATTTACAAAAATAATAAAGGGTGAAATTAATAAATAATAATAATAAAAATATTACATTTTTAGTTTTCTGAATTTTTTATGAAAAAAATTAATTATTTTGGTTAGTGAAAATAATAGTAATTAATAATAATAAAAAACAATTAAATAAATAAACACAAAGGAAGAAAAAGAATAAACCCAAGGGGGGTGCTGGCCCAAGTTAGGAGGTATCTTTTGCAATTTGTGGCCCATTAAGCTGCAAGCCTGTTTGACCATTGAGATTGTCTACGCGTGTGTTGACCAAGGAGTATGCTAGTCTTTCAACCTGGGCCATGGGATCTGAGTTGGAGGCCACCTGGCGCGCTGATAACTGGAGGTATATGGTAGACCTCACCTTGGAACCTGCATGTGAACGTGTAAAGGAAAAGGAAATAAAGGTTTTGGGGGACCTGGGATTCGAACCCAGGTCCCAGCGCTCATAGGCCAATACGCTCAACCACTCCAACCACCTGCTTTAGTTGTTATTAGGACAATAAACAATAAATATATTAACAAACACACAAATATGTTATACAAAAGAAAAAACGCGCGTGTTTTCAAACTGCCCAATGGGAGGCTAACACCTAGTCATCTTCTCCGTTTGCCCTGTAAATATAACATTAGATAGCGGGGGTTTTTAACCCCCACTATATGCTACGAGGAAAAATAGCGATTAGCAGCATGATGAACATAAATATTTCGCGATGGGTGGGTTAGATTCGTCTTGTTCTCACGATTTCACTCATATATCTCACAGGTCCCAATTTTTCTGGGTTTAGAAAGCCCCAATTTCAAAGCTCAGGAACCCTAGAAATTGATCATGGCGTCTTTGGATTCAAGGAGTTATAAATCAATTAAACCATTCCATAAGCTTGGTATGACCTCTAGCAATGCAAAACAATCACAAAAACATGTTAATTATGCATGAATTCAACAATACGATTTTGGAAAATAAGTGCAAACCGTGGCTCTATTTTCAACGATTTCTTGAGCTTTAAGGTCTGAATTTGATTGCAAAACCTTCCTGGGATCTCCTGCAATGTATTGGAATCAATAAAAACTCTTAAATCGCCCTAGAATACAAAAACCAGTTTTCAATTTTCTTGGAATTTTGCAATATGCTATGGCCTTTTTTCTGCAGCTTTTTCACGTCTTCCTTGATTAGGTTAGCTTGCATATGTATAAGAGAATGGAATTAGGTCAAAAACTTGGGCCAATATCCATTGCAATGATGATTGAATCCTTGATTGGAAATCAAATCTTTTTGATTTTTCATGATTGGAAAATGTTGCCAATTTTGGAGATTTTGCATCTTTGACTTTGAGCACGAATTTGCCAGCATATCTTGACCATATTTGCTTCACAAATTGATTGAAAAATCAAATCTTGCATCTTCCTACAATTTAAATTAATTAAATGAATTAATATTAATTAAAAATCCAATTAGTCAATAAAAATAAGAAAATAAATTCAATTAATCTTGATGGGTCGTGCATAGTCCATGGATGAAGTTTCAAGAAGAAATTTGAGGCCCATTAGCAAAAATAAGGTGTTTTGAGCAAAGTTGACTTTTGCAAATTCATGAAAATTTTCCAACTTCTCCAATGCATATCTTGCTCAATTTTGATCATATGACCATGTTATTGGACATTTTTGAAAGCTCTTGAAGTCCTCTAACTAATTCCTTTGGTCCCATGTCATTTGGATTTACCAATCTCAAGTTATGGCCTTTGACTCAAAGTGTACTTTTCTTGACTTTTGAATTTGACCTATAATGTAAAAATTGGTAACTTCTTGTGAGTGCATTTTCTGATCTTGGAGTGTGAAGATGCATTGTAGTAAATGGAATTCCCTTCAAAATGAGCATTGGATGGAATTTTTCTGACAAACCATGAAAAAGTTATGCCCTGGTCAAGATACAATTGACTTTTTTGCTGTCCAAAAATAGTAACTTCTTGCATCTTGATGATTTTTGAGCTATCCTTGTGGAATCATGATCAAGACTTGATCAAATGATTATTGTGGACTCAAAATAAGATGTTGACCAAAAATTATGACTTTTGACTACAAAAATGACCATTTTTCCCCTGCAGTGAACTGTGGATCAAATGGAGCTTTTGACTGTGCAAATTGGCATTATGAGTCTTGAGACTTGGCATGTAGGTGCTTGAGAATGTATATAGGCCTATGATACTTGATTTAACCATTGAAAACCTCAAATTCCTTGAGAGAACCAAAACCCTAATTTCAGCTGGCTTAGGAGGTGATTTGATTGTCTGCCTCTTGAGCCATCTTGAACAATTTGAGGATCATTCTTGACAAACCTTGAGGAATATGGGAGGGCAAATTTTGGGGTACAACACATATGCTATGACGTATTATAAATGTTGTATGACTATAACATGTGAGCGTATCAGTTGCTATTTGTAGTGTCATTGAATTTGGGAAAATAAATCCTTGACTGTTGCTGGAGATGAAGAATATAATTCCTCCATTTTTTTGAAGTTAAATTTGCAGGGGATTTTTGGCTTCTACTTGAGGGTAGAAGCCTTCAAGGAGAGTTGATAACCTGTCATGGTTTCTGAAACAGATGGATTACATGCATTCTGACCGCGGATGGAAGAATGAATATTCCTATGATGTGAGTGGCCACTCTTCTGGAGGTGGTTATCCTGATTAATCCGGATGGAGAAAAGAATTTTGTTTGAAGAATTTACCAATTTGAAGAAATAAACTTTACTGGGGGATAAACTTCTGTAGTTAGAGAAATAAACTCTACTGGGAAACGAAGATTCATAAACTGCTTGGGGATTTTATGAAACCCTGTTGGGGAACCTAAGAAATCCATAGACTATGCTGGGGAATTCTCCAAGATGCTAGGGGAATGACTAAACCTCTTTATCTACTGGGGAATGTATCTTAGTTAAGGCTTAACTTTGTGAAGATAGTTCTCTAGGGGTGGTTGCTCTGTGGGGATTTGTGGATGACTTTTAACATTGTCTTACCTATTAGAACCCTTAGTAACTGTCTTTCCATTTTTATCCATGCATTTGTAAGTGGTAATCATATTCAAATGCATATATTCATTTAAAATAATCACTGGACATTTTTTGCAAACAAAACTGAAAAATAAAAACAAACAGTTTTGAACTTTAAAAGAGAAGTTTTGTATTAATTTGAGAAAGTCTGCCTATAAAAGGCGTCTTTGTACAAGGAGACAAACATCCTAATAGGAGAATGTCGTCGTAAAAATGAGAAATATACAAAGTGGTACACAAAGAAAAACAGCTATGTGAAATAATCCCATTGGGTTTCAATTCTGCTATTGCCTTTATATCTTTGAGCGTCTCATCACTTTGTTGTTTGGAAGAAGTTGACTGGATTGATCCGTATCGTTCGAACCTGCTAATGAAGTCTGTTTGTAAGGTGATCCAACGGGACATAATCATACGTTTTTAAATCCCTAATTTTTTCCTGGACCACCCTTTCGGGTTTTTAGCCCACTAGGATACTCTTTTTTGCCCAAGCCGCCTTTTCAGGTTTTCGACTTGTCGGGTGTACAAATTTTTTCATATATATATATATATATATATATATATATATATATATATATATATATATATATATATATATATATATATATATATATATATATATATATATATATATATATATATATATATATATATATATATATATATATATATATATATATATATTTCCCTAATTTTTTCCTAGGCCAGTCAACCTAGCGGGTCGCTTTTCATGCGTAGTATCTTTTAACTATGTCCGCGTTTACAGGGTGCGGAAGGTCGTCCCCTCCATGGTGGTTAATATCATAGCTCCATCGGAAAATATACTCTTGATCACAAATGGTCCTTCATATGTAGGACTCCACTTACCCCTGGGATCACCTTGTGGTAGGATGATGCGCTTGATTACTAGGTCACCAACCTGATATACCTGACGTCTGACCTTCTTGTTAAAAGCTTTGATCATATGTTTCTGGTACATTTGACCATGACAAACAGCCGTGAGCCTCTTCTCATCAATCAGTTTTAATTGGTCAAGTCGAGTTTGAATCCATTCGTCCTCGTTTAAACCTACATCCTTCATAATTTTCAGGGAAGGAATCTGGACTTCGATAGGCAAAACTGCGTCCATACCATAGACGAGAGAAAAAGAGGTTTCCCCTGTTGTTGTGCACACCGAGGTATGGTAACCATGAAGATCAAATGGTAATATTTCATGCCAGAGTTTATATGTTACTTTCATCTTCTGTATAATCTTCTTTATATTCTTATTGGCGGCATCCATAACGCCAATCATCTTCGCCCGGTAAGGAGAAGAGTTATGACGTTGTATCTTAAATTGCGTACAGAGCTCAATAATCATGGTATTATTGAGATTGGTACCATTACCTGTGATAATTTTTTCTGGGATACCATACTGACAGATAAGGTTATGTCTGATGAACTGAGCCATAATGTTCTTGGTAACAGAAGCAAATGAGGTTGCCTCTACCCACTTCATGAAGTAATCAATGGCAACAAGGATGAAGAGATGTCCATTGGAAGTGGTAGGTCTAATCTCTCCAATCATGTCAATTCCCCACATTGCGAACGGCCAAGAAGCAGTCAAGACGTTTAAAGGAACCGGGGGCACATGTACTTTGTCAGCATAGATTTGGAATTTATGATAAGTCTGGGAGTGATGATGACAATCTATTTCCATAGTGGACCAATAGTAACCTTCGTTTATATCCTCCATGATCTTCTCAGCTTCTCTCTTGTCCACACACTGAAGTAAAGTGGAATCATGGTTGCGCTTATATAAGATTTCGTTACTCAGGAAGAAATTCGCAGAGAATCCTCTTAGAAACTTCTTGTCATTTATAGATGCTCCCTCAGGGTATTCTTAGGCTTCGAGGTATCTTTTCACCTCATGGAACCAAGGTTTTTCCTCTACTCCCTCAGTATCAATCTCATAACAGTATGACTGTTCATCTAATATTTCAATAGAGATTCGAGGGGCTTCGTTATCCCATTTGACCTTAAACATGGATGACATGGTAGCTAGCGCGTCTTCTAACTAATTTTCTTCTTGTGGAATATGTTCAAAGGTAATCTCTTCAAAATATGGGATCAATGTCAACACATGCTCTCGGTAAGGGATGTGATTAGGATGTTTCGTGTCCCATTTTCCCTTAATCTGGATGATCACCAAGGCTGAGTCTCCATATGCTTGTAAGAACATGATCCTCATATCAATAGAAACCTTGATACCCATAATGCATGCTTCATACTCGACCATATTGTTGGTACAATCAAAACATAGCATGGCGGTGAAGGGTGTATGGCAACCTTTGGGAGAGATAATCACAGCACCAATGCCATTGCCGAGTGCGTTGGAAGCTCCGTCAAAGACCATAGTCCATCGAGATCCTTTTTCAGGTCCTTCATCCGATCCAGGTTCTTCATAGTTAGTTACTAACATAAAATTCTCGCCCGGGAACTCAAATTTCATTGATGGGTAGTCATCTACAGCCTGATGAGCCAAATGATCAGCTAGTACACTTCCTTTGATTGCCTTTTGAGTAGTGTATTGAATGTCGTATTCGGCCAGGATCATTTTCCATCTTGCTATTCTTCTGGAGAGAGTGGGCTTTTCGAATATGTATTTGATAGGATCCATTTTATATATCAATAAGGTAGTGTGAGTCAACATATACTATCTTAGTTGGCGAGCAGCCCATGCCAAAACGTATCAAGTTTTCTCGAGCAGTGAGTATCTTGTTTCACAGTTGGTAAATTTTTTGCTAAGGTAGTATATTGCGTGCTCTTTTTGACCAGACTCGTCATGGATCCCCAGAACACACCCCATTGAATTTTCTAGCACTGTAAGTACATGATTAAAGGCCTTCCTTCAACCGGTGGCATCAAAATTGGAGGTTCTTGAAGATATTCCTTGATTCTATCAAAGGCTGTCTGGAAATCATCGTTCCACTTCACTACTTAATCTTTCTTCAGTAATTTGAAGATTGGTTCACAAGTAGCGGTTAGGTGGGAAATGAATCTGGCAATATAGTTTAGACGTCCCAAGAAACCTCTAAATTCCTTATCAGTGCAGGGAGTTGGCATCTCTTGAATAGATTTAACTTTTGCAGTACCTAGCTCAATACCTTTTCCACTAACGGCGAAACCTAGGAGTTTACCATATCTTACTCCAAAGGTGCACTTGTTCGGGTTCAGTCTTAACTTGTACTTCTTCAGCCTTTCAAACAGTTTTTCCAAGTGATCAAGGTGCCCTTCTCCAGTCTAAGACATAGCTATCATGTCGTCAACATAGACCTTTATCTCGTGATGAATCATATCATGGAACAAATCTACAATAGCATACTGATAGGTTACCCCGGTGTTCTTCAACCCAAAAGGCATAACCTTGTAGCAGAAAGTGCCCCACTGTGTAACAAAGGTATTCTTCTCCATATCCTCAAGTGCCATTTTGACCTGATTATAACCGGAGAAGCCATCCATAAAGGAGAATATCTTATGTTGTGCGGTGTTATCAACCAGAACGTCAATATGGGGAAGTGGAAAGTCATCTTTGGGGCTCACCCTATTCAAATCCCTATAATCCACACACATATGTACTTTACCGTCTTTCTTAGGCACCGGCACCACATTTGCAACCGATTGTGGGTAGGAAGTAATAGCTAAAAACCCGGTATTAAACTATTTCATGACTTCAGCCTTGATCTTTTCTGACATTTCAGGACGCATACGACGAACCTTTTGCTTCACTGGAGGGAAGTCTTCTTTTGTCAGCAGACGATGAACCACAATATCAGTATTAAGCCCCAACATGTCTTTGTATGACCAAGCAAAGATGTCAACATAATCACGTAACATCTGGATTTACCGTTCTTTGACATTATCCTCCAAGTTGGCACCTATCTTGACTTCCTTTTTATTCTCCTCAGTACTTAAATTTACCGCCTCGACCGACTCTTCATGAGGCTGTATTGCTCTTTCCTCTTGCTGTAATAGTCTAGCAAGCTCTCCCAGTACTTCACAATATTCCTCACCTCCATCCTCATCTTGGTAGATCGAATTTTCAAAGTCATAACTGGCAATAGCATAACTATTATTAATGGGATCTAGGGTGGATGTGGATCTGCAATTTGATATGTGGGTGTGTGTAAGAGAACATAGCTATTTTGACCAATAAAGTTAAAAGAAAGATAAAGAGCGTAAAATTTGAATTCAAAACATCCACTGATTCATTAATGACATATGAAAATGAAGTATGATAACCCTCACAAATAGACCATTGTGCCTCGGGTAATACACACGGCTTAGAGTTTAATTTGTTCAAAAATTACATATCCCAAAAACAGAAAAAGAAACAATTACTCCTGGATAAAAAAGATAGGCACAAAGTCTCTAGCCGTCCAATTATTGGGTCCACCTTTAATGATAAGGAAGATCCAATTGTCCAGGTCGCAGTCACTGTCAGTGTCCTCCACAACATTGACTCCATGATTACTGATGCATAGTGGTGGTCCTCCGGTGCAAGCACGACGAATAACTTTTTGAGCTCCTGAAGTGAAACCCAAACCAAATTTGTCAGACTTATAGGAGATGTCAGGGAGTTGGCCCCAAATAGTACACCCACCTTCTTCAATTACAGCCTTGGTGTCTTTCAGAGAAGCCATCTTCAGTGGGGCCTGGTAATCTTTGGGACAACAATAACAGTTTTGTGACAACGATCGTCTGAGGAACCTCTTCAAAATTCTAACAGGGAGTTTCAATGAATTCCCCTTCCATCTCGACATACCTAAAAGAATTCAGGTGTCTCACCATATTTTCTTCTTCACCGCAGACTGTAATAATCTTTCTGTTTATAGGATATTTCAACATCAGGTGTAATGTGGAGGTGACAACACCGGCCCCATGAATCCAAGGGAGTCCAAGTAAGTAAGAGTAAGCCATGCGAATATACATCATGAGGAAAGTGGAGTCAAAGATTTGGGAACCAACTTTAATTGGGATGTCCACCTCCCCATGTACCATTCTTTTAGAACCATCAAAAGCCCTCACCACATTACTGGGTTTCAATGTAAGTCCTTCATAATCCAACCTGTCTAAGGAACGTTTGGGTAGGACATTCTGAGATGAACCAGTGTCAGCCAACATATAAGCTAGAGTAGTTCCCCTGCATTCAATGGAGACATGCAGGGCCTTGTTATGTTTTCTCCCCTCAAGAGTTAGATCAACATCAGAGAATCCTAGTCTATTATCAGCAATCAAATGGGTAACACAATTCTCAAATTGGTCGGCAGAAGTCTCTTGTGGCACATGGTAAGACTTTAGAAACTTCGCCAAAGCCTTAGCATGGGCCTCAGATCACAATAACAAAGCTAACATTGAAATCTTTGAGGGGGTTTACCCCAATTGTTCCACAACATTGTAATCACTTTTCCGCATGATCTTCAAAATTTCCTCCATTTCTTGCTTGGAGGCCTCAGGAATGGTTTCTTTCAGTGCCTCCTTCTGGGAAGTCTCAGTCAATACTTCTTTCCCCTGAGCCTCAGTTGGATCAGTAGAAGGGGTAGCAATAGGAGTAGCAACAGTCTTTGGAGAGATTTTCGAGAGAAAATCCTTTCGCTTCTAGTAACCTCACTGGTCCCAACAATATTGTTAATGTTAGGATCAGTAACTTAGTTCTTGATAGTCAGTAGGTCTTATTTGACGCCATGGTAGTAGATGTCAGCTCCATAATTCCAAGGAATAACCTTGTTGGAGGAATATGGTATTGTCCCTAGAGAAGTAATGATCAGGGGAGCAACTTTAGGGTTGGCGGTAATCCTTATAGGACCATTGGAGGAGATCCTTGTAGGATTATTGGAAATGGTAATAATTGACACGTCTTCACATTTCACATCTTCACCTAAGTTTTTCACAGAGGGAGTCTTCTCAAACAAAATTTCCCTGCCGTTCATCAAGCGTTGAACACCTATCCTCAGCAACATACAACCATTGGGAAAGGATGCACAAAGGTAACAATCTTCACCACAACCTGGAAATAAACTGGCTCGTAACAGATTCTTTTTAACAACTGGAAGAGGGGTAGTCAGATCATTCACGGAAGAAACAAAAAGAACATCATCAACATCATTGATACCCTTGTCATGTTTGGGCATCGGTGCAGTAATTATGTTGGGGGTCTCAGGCGAGTCAAATTCAATCTCCTTTGCATCAATAAGGTCTTGAACTTTATTCTTCAGAGCCCAACAATCATTCGTATCATGCCCCGGACTATTGGAGTGGTTAGCACACCGTGCATTTGGATTGTAACGGGGAGAGGAAGTATTTGGGTTTTGAGGAGGATCCCTCAGAGTGACCAAGTCAGCCTTCACCAAATGTTGCAACGCCTGAGACAAAGGCATGTTGATCCTGGTGAATTGTCTTCTAGACACATGTTGCTTGCGCTGATTATTTTGTTGTTGAGCTGGTGTAGGGTTGGAGATCATTACAACTCCTACCGTTGGACGACGTTCAACTTCACCAAGACTTATTTGACCATAGGAAGCATTAACCTCCCTCTTTCCACTGAACGACTTCTTCGTAGTACTTGAAGATGCAGCCTCTTGGATTTTACCACTCTTGATACCATCTTCCACTTTTTCTCCTATGAATATCAGCTCGGTGAATCCGGCTGAAGAGCTTCCAATCAAATGGTTGAAAATGGGCCTATCAGAGTACCCATGAACATATCTACCAACTCCCTATTGTTGCACCCCAAAATTTTACCTCGTAAATTTCTTTCATCTGGCTTAGGCTGTCGCATTCGCATTTTTTCATTAGGTCAGTAATATAGCCTACATTTTGCATTTCAGAAGAGCACCTGAGGTTCAAAAGATTAGTAGCTATGAAACTAGGGTTTACGACTGTTTTGAGGTGTATATGATTGAATAAGATTAATTATTCTATTTCTTCTTGGTGTACAAGGCTGTGGAGTTAGGGTTTCGGTTCATGCTCATTTTTTGGAATTCTTCTCCATCAAGCTACAAGGCTATTATCTTCTGATGAAAAACTGGTTGCAGGTTTTTCTTGTCAAGAATTCAAGAGGGGGACCTAGCATACATAATCTTTAAATCCAGACGTCTCCTCATATAAGTGTGCTTATCATTTGATCAGGCTTACTGACTATGACATGGCATTCATCCACTCTTCAGTTAACCAATTCAGGTTTTTTTGAATCATGGTTCAAAGGATCAATGGGTGTGAAGCTAGGGTTTTCTTTTGGTTCGAGGTGTTTATCAAACAAGACTGATTCTTCTGGTTCTTCTTTGTACATTGAATTATGAATTTAGGGTTTTTATTCATGGTTATTGTGGGTCTCTTCCTTATTAAGCTACAAGGATATCTTCCTCAAGGTAAGAGACAAAGCCATTTTCATCACAGCGCATCTCAAGAAAATTGTAGTTCTTATGCGTGGAAATTAAGCGTGTTAACTCATCAACTGGGGTTCATTAGATTTACATGTTAAGGCTATCTTGGTAGTTATTCCTCCTATGTCTCAAGTTCGATATTCATCTTCAAAGGATTCCTCGAAGGATTATTGTTCTCTCCAGTTGTCATTACTTGTAATGCAAGTTTCATGGGGAATTGAGGATTTGATTAGGGAAGTATCCATTCAAGTTTCTTAAGGTGCCAGTGTCATAAGTATTTCCTGTAATGCAAGGTATAAGTAAATGTGAAGGTTATAAAGCATGGTCTCAAGATTAGTTAAGATTCTCAAGCACATGTTTGTCAAGAGTTGATTCATGTTAGTATTGGAAGAAAGTTCATGTGGATTTCTTCACAAGTTAACTTGGACTTATTATTTCAATTGAGTTTGAGGTGCATTAATCAAGCATGTAAATTGGAAGATCCATCCATGGTTGATCTCTTGAAATTCAATCTACCAAGGCGAAATAATACAACATTTCAAACGTTATTCAAGGCATGAGATCACTTTCAATTTCAAGTGGAAGATTCAAGTTCCAAGTGATTCTATTCAAAATTTCCAGCAAATTTCTTCATCCAATTTCAATTCAAAGTTCCATTAACCATTTCAAAACCTATTCATTCCATATTCAACAAAAATTCCAACAAGTTCATTCATTTACAAATTTACCAAGTCCTTTCAATTTCAAATATCATACACCATTTTTGTTCAAATTACATTCAAAACCTGTACAAATTCCATACGTGTCCATTGCATAGCTCAATTACAAGATATATTCAAATTCATTCAAAGCTACAAGAAAAATTAAACCTAACAAAGTATATCCTAATTTGAATCATTCTCCATGTTCCAACATCAACATCAACTCCATCATTATACTCAATGTTGCACTGCATCAAACTGTCCACCTGCTAACTAAACTAGGCACCATACCAGGCTTGTATAACACACAAAACCTATTGCATCAGTCACAAGAGCCCATGTTCACATTGCAAAAACTATTTCAAACAGCCACGGTTTGTCGCGTACGCCTTAAAGGAAACATGTCATCACCACTTTAATAGCTTAAAGCATACAACCTGCAAAACATATGCAAGAAAAAGGGCAGCTCGTCAAAAACATCACCGTTATTAAGTCCACAAAAAAAATCAAAATAACAAACTACTAACTGAAATCAAAAGCTCAGATTCATAACAAAGTTTCACTTCTTGAATCAATTGCAACCCCTAAAGCAAACATCGGCTCAACAGATTTTGCAGCACCATCATGTGGGTCCAATAATTTCGATCAGTCTTTTGGAGATCCATTTGGTTATTCACCATTCAAGGCCAATACTTATGCGGAAATCATTCCAGTTCAATAATACAGGGAAAAGATCAGAAATATTAGAAAGAGGAAACTGTGATAACAAAAAAGGAGAAGAAAATTTTGAAATCAGAAACGCAAGAAGGAAAGGACAGAACCTTGAGAATAAAAAATAATGGAATCAGAAACAAAATTACAAATTAACAAATATTTCCAGCTCATTTCAAGTCGACATAACTAACTTTCAATTTCAAAAATTCTTAACTGTAACTAGCTTTCTACCAAGCTAACAGAAAGAAAAAAAGAAATTCCTCACCTCTTTTAGATGGATTCTTCACGGTTCACAGGGAAAAAAGGGAACATATCTGAAACTCTCTAATCCTGCAGAAATCTAGAGAACAAAAGCCAGCTCCATATTTGATGCAATCCTAGCCATCTATTTTGGTAACAAACTTTTGAAACCAAGGGCTCGAATTTAAACATCCCTAACAAACTATTTCCAGGATAACAAAATATGTAAATAGAAAATCTTACCAGGATCAATTCATTCTTCAGCACCCTGAAGAATCACCAAGAAAGATTCTTCCCACTTCTCTGACCTTTATATTCATCCACCGAAAAAGAAGAACAAAAACTCTCTCATCTTTTCTCTACTTGGTTCTTCCATCTTCGTCATTCCTTCTTCATTTTCCACAGGAGAATCACCATAAAACCAGAAAACTCTCATCTCCCTCATCCTCATCAAGTCTCTGATAAAACTTCTCTACACAACCTCCATCTTCAGCGCGTCATCGATCACTTCATTCTGCACCTTCATCATCAATTCAAACATGCAATTTCAATCATCAATCTTCATCAATTGTTGTAAGATCTTGTATCACACCAACACAATTTCATGTAATCTACAACAATTCCGCTTATCACCAGTTCACATGCTGAAACAACACGACATCGTAACCTGCGTTTTCTTCACAACATCAACGCAACGTCACCTTCATCTATTCAGCAGCGACGAATTCGTTAGAGTAATAATCGAAATGGAATCAGAATCACAGAAGAAGAAAAGACGAAGAAGAACGAATTACGCACCTGAGTTGTTGGATTCATAATTTTTAGATCTCTTGTATCAGCGATATGGTTACAGAGACGCCAGAGCGTCTCCGGGCGTAAGCTTGAAGACACATCGGATAGGTATCTGATAGGTCAGTCTCGTTGCTTCAAATTCTTTATATCATTGTCATTCCGCCGTGTATTAGCTTTCCGTTTCCGCGTTGGCATTTTGTTTCTGTATGCTGAGATGAGAAAGACGAACGGGAGAACGATTCGAATTGAAGAAGATAATACAGTAGAGTAGACGAAATCTAACGAAGATGGAGAGGCCACGGTGTTGAGCTGAGACAAAGTTGGGATGAGTCGGCGAAGAGGTAGTTACACTAGGAATCAATCGGAAATGAGGCTATGGAGGTTTGACTGCTGAGAACGCTGGAAGAGAGTAGCGGTTCGCGGCCTCCATTACACATGAGGGAGATGAAGAGTCACAACTGATTGATCCCTATCCCTCTTTTGATTTTTTCTTCCTTTCCTTTTTAATTTGTTTTTTTTCTAATTCAAGTACATTGATATAATTGAAGCTGGACCGAGCCACGCTCACCATATTAGCCCGCGTATCTTTTTTGTGTAACTGCAGAAAGTACAAAAAATGACTTCGACTATATTTTTGGGCCTTCAACGCCTGTTTTCTAGATCATACCAATTGATCCAGTGCACCACCATGCTATCAAGCCCATTGTATTTTTTTTATATCCTGAAAGAATTAAACAAAAAAAACGGGATTGGTCTTGTTGAACTTGGTCAAATTGTATTCCCCTAAGGCCCATCGTGAATTTTTGGAGCCTGCAACACTTGTGGCAAAACTGGCTTATTGGGCTATCTCCATTGGTCTGCGCCTAGTTTCTGCTTGAGCACACCACATGAAATCCAGCCTGCACCCGTTTGGCTTGTTTCTTTTGCTTTTTGCAACTTTCTTTTAAATAATTTCGTGAATTGCTTAGATTTGTTTGATTTTTTTGAGATGATTAAAAATTAAAAAAATCAAGGAAAATTTGTTAAACTTTTTTTTATTTGGTTTTTTGGAATTAAATCTCTATTATCTGATTACTTGAGATTTGTAATTCACCTTTGCTTGTTGAGTTTGAGTCTTATGCAGGTTTAATATGCGGTATGCGGATACACTTGGGATTTTGATTGTGATTTATTTTCACATTGATGATGCTTCGGCACTTATCTCGAGCTCTTGATTTCTGACTCTTTTCTTTGCTTGATGAAGCTTACTCGAAGTTTTCCGGGTTTCTTTGTTTTGATACGCTTTACTACAGATTGATATCCGTTTGGTATTTTCTCTTGTTTATCTCATTTCGCACTTTACTGCTTTCTAGATGTCATGAGAAGTAGGAAATAAAGAGCGTGCACTCGAACTTGCTGTTTAAAGACCTGTAGTAGGCATTTTGCACTTCATTTGCTATATGTGGTGTGCTTGTGTTTACTCTCCTTGATTGTTGATCGATGAGTCACTCAATTTAGGAATTGAGATCACGACTTTGTTTTCAGTGCATGCTCCCTATAGGATTTTATCACTTTCCTTTATTCCTTGTTGATCGATGAGTCACTCAATTTAGAAATTGAGATCACGACTTCGCTCTCATTGCATGTTCCCCATAGGATAGTTTTGTTAGACTTTATTTGGTATGCTACTAGATAGGATCTCTCTAGGTGTGCTCTCTTGAGCTTATTGGCTTGCTTGCTTGATTTCATCTTTGTGTGCATGTTTTGAGATGATATACCCTCGGCATGTTCCCTTAGGAGCTCTCGATTCAACTATAGATGATGATTCGAGATAGACATAGTTTTAGGTGATAGACCCTTGCTATGCTCCTTTAGGACTTCTTGATTCATCTATAAATGATGATTCGAGATAGACATTAGGATTGTTATCCAAGCATGTCAACATAGGGTAGAGATTTCCCTTCAAAGCTCAACTTTAAGATCAATCATTATATGATAACATTAGGGATAGATCTAGGTTAGTCTCCCTTAGATGTTTTCTTTTCCTTTGCATCCTTGCATTTAAAACAAAAACTCTTTTTCTTAGCAAATGCATAAAACATCTAACAATTTTCAAATCCTTTTTTAAGGTAAAAAATACCAATCTATGCAAACTCTTTGCGCCTTCGGGATTTTCTTTCAAAATTTTTCAGAGAGGACATGTTAATTCACTTCTGTGTTGATGCGTGAGTCTCCAAATGTCGAGTTGTGGCAGAAGGAGAAATTAATATTGTTCATTAAAAAATACAAACTCACAAAAAGCTTTTGGAGCCGAACTACGGCTGCTCTAATTCCTTAAAAGAGATACGTATGCATTGGGGTAGGGCCCGAGCAAGCACAACTTTATTTTTTCCCTACATTCTTTCCTTCTTTCTTTTGCATGCATTCCCTGTACAGCTTAGATGTAAATTCTTACACACCCATTAGATTAGAACAACAAGAGTGGATACCGTAGAGTACTATGGGCGTGCGGGGTGATAACACCTTCATCTCGCGTAACAGAATCCCTTACCTGTATCTCTCGGTCGTTTGATCGTGATTTCACCCTTCTCAGGTTTACTTGATGTTTACCTTTCCCCTCCCGTGGGATAAAAAATGTTCGATGGCGACTTTATTGATTTTATTATCAGTTGATTGTTCAGCCGATTGTTTCAGCTGGAGACTTCACTGGGGAAAGATTGACCTATCGCTGGTCCACCCCGCAGTCGATCCTAGTCTTATTTTATTTTCCTTGGGTGTTTATTTTTATGCTTTATATCTTGTTCATTTTGTACATGTTTATTTGAGCATATGTTTGCATTGCATTTTATCGCTTTGGATATATTAGTGATACTGCTGTGCTGGATCTGTTTTCATGATTGGGTGGGTGTTGCAAGAGGTAAAAGGCCCAATACCCAGGCCAAGTGACAACCATAGGGACCCTAGGAATAGAGTGGAACATGGACGGCTAGTTGACTTAGGTTTCACTATTTCTGCCATGTCGTCCATGCTCAGATGAGGTACAAATGAGGGGCTATCATTTTCATGTAGGTGATATGATGATAGTTTTTCAAGAGTACCGTCTATTCGGGGTTACCTGACCTTACCCTGACCTAGTTTTCACCTGTGATAGGGGAGGGACTTGATTATTACATGTACATATGGTGCCTATGTTCTGATGGTAACCGTTGTTCTGTTGGTGACTATGTGGGTCTCAGATTTATTTTGAGTTTCTGGATTCAGTATTCAAGATGGTTCTTTGGTTATGTTCTGGACCTTTGATCCTGATATATTCATATTGTCCAAAGATTATACAATGGTTATTCATGGTACCTGGTTCCGTTGTGTTCTGAAATTAGTGTCAAACCTTTGACCCTGTGATATTCAGATTATTCAGCAGATTTATACATCAGTTATCTAGAGGATTATACACTTGTTATGCTGAAATTTTGAACCTATGCCATTGGACCTTGCATCATAGCATGTTTATTTTACACACAAAAAATGTGAAATATTGTATGCATAAAAAAGATGTTTGAACATGGCATCGTATCCATTCATTCACCTCATGCATCTTCATGCATTCATAATAGGTACTCAGGATGGGGAATTCTTATTCAGGTCCAATATTTTCTCTTCAGAGTTGTGAATCTTGACTTCTCACTGCTATGTTATCCGAAAAATCTGTGGAATAACTTCGTGGGGATTTTGATGAGATAAAAAAAATCAGATGGGGCTATTTATCATGGACATACAGGTCTTGGCCCATGGTCAGAAATCCTTAAAGGAGGAAAGATAACCAGTTAGAGACTCATTTGAGTCGGATATGGAAGTTCTGAAGACAATGTCAGTAAGGGAAAGAGATTCTATATATGGTGTTGCTACAGAAGTTGTCATTCATCCCCAGCTTAGGGGACATTTTTTTCAAATCGAGTGATACTTTGTAGGTCTCATCCAGAACTTCCTGTTCCCGGATTTTCTTGCTAGTAGCTAGTTTCTGGTGTCCAAGTGAACCCATGGGGTAAAACTTACCAGTAGAGACAAAAAAGCTTGAGAAGCAGGTTGATACAATCTTTATACCTTGTATCCAGTTACTTCCTCGTGTGTTGGAAGCTCAGTTGATTAAACTTCGTGATTTGGGTCGTCCTCCAACAAATTTCTCCCCTAATTTCGATGCAAATGCTAGATGCGTCTCCCATTCTGGGGCACGTGGTTATGATATTGAATACTACAAGGAGTTGAATTATGGAGTTTGGTACTTGTCTGGCTTCTTTTCCAAGGTTCAGTCCATGTTTGGAAAACCGTTTCAGGCTCTTTTTCCTCAGCTGAATGCTTCTTATGTGTAAGTAGAAGATGGGGTGATGCTTCTGTGACGAAGAAGTATAAGATATCGAGATCTTGGACATCCGCTGTCGTGTAGAAAGAAAATACCTCAAAGTTCGAATTATACATTCAGAGTTTAGTTTCTTCTGTGTAGTAGAAGATTCTTGTTACAGTTATTGGATTTTACTTTTGTGTAGTAGAAGACATAGATTCTTTTGTGAAGTAGGAGATTATCCGTAATTCAGTTGCTAAAACTTCTCTCTTGTGAAGTAGAAGATGAAGTTTACTTTATTTTGTGTAGTAGAAGATGGTTGGCATTTCTTCTCTGTGGTAGAAGACACTTTGTGATGCATTTTATGCAAGTTTGCTTGATAAAGCATTCATCACATATGGTGAAGGAATTCGATGTGATTACCATACTGGGGAACTAGGACATTCCATTGAAGATTGCAGGGCCTTTAAAGAAAATGTGCAAGGCCTGCTTGATGCAAAGGCTGTCAATTTCGAGCCAGCCAGTCAGATTTGAAGTTTCCTTTGACTCAGTGAATGTCAAGACTACCGAGCACATCTTCTGAAGCAATAAATCCATACGAAGACTAGTCTCCTCAACATGGAAATTTCAAATTACATATGCATTCTCATTTGTAATATTTCTTGTTTGGTTCAGTACTTTCTTGTAGGAAAAACTTGCTGATTTTTTAATATTAATCATAATGCATTGAATATGTTTGTCTTGAATTAATCCATTCGTATTCACTTATTAACGTTTTTTCTTCGCTTTCTGATACTTAACTCTTGTTAAATAAAGAAAAAAAACCTTTGGAGGGAGGATGATGATTAAAATACCAACAATTTCAAATGGTGTGTTTTTGAGTAAAACCCTGCTGACGATATACAAGCCTTGTTCCAAATCCCCAAACACCAGAGATATAAGGAAGATAAACCCTTGTTAACCCCTTTGAGCCTTGAAGTAGGAGTTTCTTTTCTTGTAAAAAAAACTCACACTTAACCCAGGGCAGGGTAGAATTCAGTTAATCTGATTGAGCGTTCAAAACTCATCAAGAGTGCGCATCAAAGGATACAACAATGGTTATCCATCAAGAGGCTGAGAAAAGTCAAAACTGCAATGGTTAATCCTCATTTATCAGCAGCGTGCGTGAATTGACGATATCCCAATGGATATCTCTCCCACGTCAGGAGGTCAAAAGACGATGATACCACAACGGTTATTCCTTATCAACCAAACAACAAGGCAGTTACACCTTTTTCAACAAGTCAAAGAACGACTCAAAGTCACATGACTGGTTCAAACAAAATGAAATGATGAAAAAAAAGAGACAAAAAGCCCCACTAAGCCAAAACTTGAAAAAAAAAGTCGCTTAGGAAAAAGTAAGGGCACCTCGCTGGACTTTAAAGTCAAATTCAAAAGGGATTTGTCCAGGCAAAATTTAGGGAAAGCAAAAAGCACAAAATGCGAAGGAGGGATTACCAAATAAAAATCCCTCGCAAAGAATAAAGTCGTGTGATCAAACACCAAGAATGAAAGAGGTGAGTGACTGCCATGTCCAAAAAACCTCATTTGACTCCTCAGCCATTGTAAACTCCTTTTGAGAGATGAGTGCTCGTATTGGTTTAACCGAATTTAGGATTGGAGAACATCATGAAAGGGGTGGGCACCAAATAATTTTGAGTCTTAAATCCTTTTTTCTAAAACCTTGAACCAGAACATGTTACAACCCTAAAAAGTCCTAACTGAAGCATGGGTTAATTTGAATTTCACTGTAACGAGAATACAATAATCTGACTCCTAGGAGGCTTGCTAAAACTTTTGAGTTGGTATCACACTATCTTTTGTATAAAAATCTTCGATGTTTCAACATCTTTTCAATACAATTTTTTAAACTTCAAGACAAACATGAGCTTTGCATTAGAACTATCATTCTTAGAATAAACATTATTTGCATATGAGCAAGTGCTTAAACATCAAGTAAGCTTGCATAATGAGCGTCAGATGAAAGTTTGATTATCTCAAGGGACAAATTGCCTCAAGATACCGTTGAAAGGTAAATCATTTTTAAGAATGATTTTAATCTGGGGCAGACCCTTTATTGACTCTGTTGAGTAAAAGAGTACCAGTTTGAGAAGTAATCTGAAGTAGATTGCAAAAGTTGATTGCCCAGAGTCTCTATTGAGAAGTGGTGAATTACTTTTAGTTGGTCCCGAGGGACGTATTTCTTCAAGTATTTTCTTAAACATGGGGTAGTTCAAGTTAAGAAGCACAATTGTGCACTAACCTACTTTCAAGATGTAAGCCAGCCACCCTAAAGGCTGTGTTGTCTTCATAATTCTGCGAGCTTCTCATATCTCCGTAAGCATGAGATGAAGAAAAGGTTTGTCGAGACTCTATTGAGCAGGGGCAAGAATGTTAAATACTTTGTTGAGTAAGTGTTCAGCAATCTGAGGCACTCAAGTCGGGATTTGATCCCCTCAAAGTACAGTTAAACTGGGGCAGTTATGTCAAGATTTGATGGATTTCTCCCAGAATCAGTTGATTAAAGGAGAATATTTTCAGAATCTACAGATGCATGGGCATTCACTCAAGCATGGTTGAAACCGCTTCCAACTATGGTCAGTCAGGGGCAGTATTCTGAAGTTCATAACACTGAGCTGTTTATCTTGATGGTATAGATCTACGAAAGTCATCTCGAGGTAATTTTCTTCAAAAGCCTTACAAACTGGGGTAAAAAGTTATGCATGGGAATTTTCTCCCCTTCAAGGGTTGATCAAATTGAGTCCATACGCGAGCTAAATGACTTGTGAATTTGAAAAGCATGTCGAGAAGTCAGGATTGCTATCCCCGGCTCATCAGAGACTTAAGTCCGTTTATTGATGTTCCTTCATCAGAAGTCAGGATTCTTATCTCCAATTGAAGTGTGGATCATTATCCTCAGCAGGATACGAGCAGGAACGCGAAGAGCATATGCTGTCGTTACCCATATGAGGTTCATGTTGGAAATGTTATTTGACAAAAGTATGTCTGCTAAGGGGTTCCTCTTCATATATTCTTATTCCCCAGCAAAGCATCCTCATTTTTCTGCAGAAGGAGAGTTGTTCTTCTATCTAGAAATTTAGAAGTTGTTTGAAGTCAAGATCATTTCTGCTCAGTGGACTACAATTTATTTTTTGCAGCGTCTTTTCCAAAGTCCACTTCTTAGTGGAATTCCTCCTCGAAGTTAACATGTTGAAGTTGTAATATTGCATCACAGTTTTTACACAGTGGTCCAGTTCAAACTGTTTATTCTTCAGTGAAGTTTTCCATTCCAAATAGGTATATTTCCACAATTTCTCTTTTTGCAAGTGTTTTTGATCTCTTATGACAAGAAGCATACCAGCAAATGAATAAAGAAGGGTTTGTATGCGGCCAACATGAGGATTTTTGTATAATGAGATCCAATTTCTCCAGTGGATGCTCACCCCTATTCAAAACAAAATCATTTATCCCCAATAAAGGCATACTCTCGCCCAGACAGAATGCTTTATCCCTAGTGGAAGCATACCCATGCGTAATCCCCACTGAAGTCAGTGCTCTCGATAAGAGTTTGTTTAGGAGTGTGTCCCTTCCAGAGGGATTATCTATGAAGAAATGCATTTCAGCGCGATTTTGTATAATCTTCTTCTTCAATGTAGTCTACTTTACTTTGAAGAATCTAGGAAGGATCATTTCATTGGACTAGATACCTTTGTTAAATCCTCTGGAAGTCGATACCATGTGACTCCGTGGTGGGTATTTATCCCCCTCGTGAGGTTGTTGTTCATCATCTCCATGAAGTCTATATCTTTTCTCCCCAGGGATGTTTTACCCAAGTCAAGTTTCTTGAAGAGATGTTTGATTAACATGTTTGTTATGCCCAATGGAGCGAGTCTCCTATTTTTCTGGAGCATCGTGCATAGACGAATTTCGTTTAAGGATCTTTTATCCCCAGTGATGGAGTATTGCCAAAATATTTCCTCGGTGGAGTTCTGAACCTTAAGCTTATGGTTCAAAGACGCCCTTCTCTTCCTCGAGTGAAGATTGTTACCCTCGACGGTAGTATCCCCCGTGTGGCTTGGGGTATAATTCTTTTATTCAAGAATTTCTATGATTCCCTAGTCGAAATCGCTTTTATTGAGGACTTACATCAGAAGGTCCCAGTTCCCAGCAAGATTCTCTTTATCCTTGGAAAGAGATGTTTTATTTTTCCCTAAGAAGTTGAGAGTTGGATTGGACTTCAAATTTTCTCTGAACTGCAATTTATTTTTGCAGTATTTTCCCCAGTAAAGGCATACTCTCATCCGAGTATTCCTACTTCCTCAGTGCAGTTTGTTTCTTTCCAGGTTTTCTAGGAAGATTTGTTTTATTCACCAACGAGATATTTTGGTATACTTCCGTTGAAGTCGACATTATATGGCTTCCGTAGTGAGGTTTGCACTTGGTCTCCCCATGAAGTATGTATTCTCCTACTCAGTGAGGTATGCACTCCCTCTCTCTTCAATGTGGCTTGCCTATATCAGAGTTCTTAAAGAAACTCATGTTTAGCTACGGGAGATTTTAGTTTGTTATCCTCATGAGGATGACCGTCATCCGCAGCAAAGTGATTTTTCTCCTCAGTACAAAATTCCTTTCCGGCTTAAACTTACAGAGATGGCTACACCTAGTGCAATGGATATTGTTGATGTTACCATCTAAAGTCTTTTAGCTCCATAGTGTAAGAGGTAGTCTTTATCTCTGGTCGAAGCCGAGTTTCGAGGACCTGTTGGAGTAACTTATCTCTATTATTCCCCAGTGGAGCAAATTCTTCTTTCCCTAATGGAGCAAGTTTCCTGTCTCCCCATTATGGTGTGTATGGGAGCGCCAATCATAACTCGTTCATCCCTGGAGACAAAAGATTTTATTGAGATATCACCAATGGAGTTTTTGTCCCAAGATGTTTGTTTCTTCCTCAAGTGAAGATTTTTTATCCCCCGGGCGATGTTATCCCCAGCGTGTTCTGAGTAGAATTCTTTTTATTTAATAATTTCTACCCCCCATTAGAAGCTATCTTCATCAAGAAGTTCTATGCGAGAAAGTTTCCATCCCCAACGAAGCTCTCCTCTTTTTAACAGAAGATAAACAATTTGTTCCCCAGGAAGTCGGGAGTTTGATCAGAATTCAAGATTTCCTTTGAACTGTAATTTATTTTTGCAGTATTTCTCTCCAGGAAGTTAATTCCCCAGTGATATCGATCTTTAAAGGTTGGTGGTTCCGAGTCTCAGTGCCCCATTGAAGTTCAGATTGCCTTTTCTCTATAGAAGATCAAATGTGTGAGAATAATCATTCGGAAGTTCATTGTCATCTCGACAACTGATTATTGATGTGCTTTCCCCCAGTGCATTGTTAAACATGCATCATTATATTGCATCTGCCAAAATGCGTAGCATTTCCATTGTATGGAGCATTATGCTTTTAAAAAAATTTAAACATGCATAAGTATGAGCCAATTGTGTTTACTTGTGATAACCAGATTGCTATGCACTCAGATTTGAATTATCTCCACAACAAGCTTAGGGTGACCCTATTCTATTTCCCTAATGGAGTCTGTTTGATTTAGCACCAGTCGGGTCATTGGTATCTTCCATTTCCATAGTAAGTCGTGGTTTTCTCTTGCCCTTGCAAGCCTTTGGTTATTTTACTCGTGTTTGCTTCGCCGTCCGAGTGTGAGTAAGAGTCTGTGTATAGCCTTTCTTATTTCTCAAGTATTTGAGTATCCATACTTGGTGTGTTGTAATTCAGATAATTGCCACTCTTGAAGAAATACACTCTGCCTTTGGTCTAAGGGATTTTGTAGTTCTTGCATATTTGCAACTCTTAAAGTCCAACATGTGTTGGTAATCCTTGTTTAGATTCCCCACAATTGGTCTCTCTTTACTAATTACAACTCCGACTTTGACCGGTGTTCTGTTTGGGTTCAATACATATGGGAATCCCCAGTAAGTTCTTTTCCCTTAAATCCGTCTTCGGTTGGTATCCTTGTCAGAGTACCCCTCGGCTGGTTTCTTTCTCCTGTAATGTTCGCCTTTGGTGCGGCGTTCTCTATGAATTTACTTTGGTTAAAATTCTCGTCCAGTTTCCCTAATGGAATTTGTCACGGGGTATCCCCAGAAAGTCTACCTTCGAAGTCCTCTGTTAAGAGTCTACTTCGGCCGGTCTCTTTCTTATATGTGTTTAACTTTGGCCGGACACATATATTTTACCCCTAATTTTCCTTCATTTGGTGTTCTTTCTCCAGGAGTCTATATGCGTTTAGATTTTTTCTTTCCCTGATATATCCGGTGGAGATCGCTTTGTTAGATCTCTTCCATCTCTGATATCTTCGGTCGAGTCCACTGTGTTAGGTCTCTTCCTTCTTTTATATCTTTGGTCGAAATTGCTGCGTTAGATTTCTTCCTTCCTTGATATATCCAGTCGAGATCATTATGTTAGATCTCTTCCATCTTCGATATCTTCGGTCAAGTCCATTGTGTTAGTTCTCTTCCTCCTTTCATATCTTTGGTTGAAATCGTTGTGTTAGATTTCATCCTTCCTTGATATATCTGGTTGAGACCACTTTGTTAGATCTCTTCCATCTTCAATATCTTCGGTCGAGTCCAATGTGTTAGGTCTCTTCCTTCTTTGATATCTTTGGTCGAAATTGTCGTGTTAGATTTTTTCCTTCCTTGATATATCCGGTCGAGATTACTTTGTTAGATCTCTTCCATCTTCGATATCTTCGGTCGAGTCCGCTGTGTTAGATCTCTTCCTTCTTTGATATCTTTGGTTGAAATTGCTGTGTTAGATTTCATCCTCCCTCGATATATTCGGTCGAGATCGCTTTGTTAGATCTCTTCCATCTTTGATATCTTCAGTGGAGTCTGTTGTGTTAGTTCTCTTCCTCCTTTGATATCTTTGGTTGAAATCGTTGTGTTAGATTTCACCCTTCCTTGATATATCTGGTTGAGATCACTTTGTTAGATCTCTTCCATCTTCGATATCTTCGGTCAATTCCGCTATGTTAGGTCTCTTCCTGCTTTGGTATCTTTGGTTGAAGTCGATGTGTTAGATTTCTTCCCTCCTTGATATATCTGGTCGAGATAACTGTGTTAGATCTCTTCAATCTTTGATATCTTTGGTCGAGTCCATTGTGTTAGGTCTCTTCCTCTTTTGATATCTTTGGTTGAAATTGCTATGTTAGATTTCTTCCTTCCTTGATATATATGGTCGAGATCATTGTGTTAGATCTCTTCCATCTTTGATATCTTCAGCCGAGTCCGATGTGTTAGGTCTCTTCCATTTTGATATCTTTGGTTGAAGTCAATGTGTTAGATTTCTTCCTTCCTTGATATATCCAATCGAGATCACTTTGTTGGATCTCTTCCATCTTTGATATCTTCAATCGAGTCCGCTGTGTTAGGTCTCTTCCTACTTTGATATCTTTGGTTGAAGTCGCTGTGTTAGATTTCTTCCTTCCTTGATATATCTGTTCGAGATCGCTGTGTTAGATCTCTTTCATCTACAATATCTTCGTTCGAGTCTGCTATGTTAGGTTTCTTCCTTCATTGATATCTCTGGTGGAAGTCGTTGTTTTAGATTTCTTCCTTTCTTGATATATCTGGTCAAGATCGCTTTGTTAGATCCCTTCTATGTCTGATAGTTTCATTTGAGATCGCTCTGTTAGGTTTCATTCATCTCTGTTGTCTTCGGGTGAAATCACTGTGGGATCTCATGTTTCCCAGCATCTTTGATTGAGTTCGCTGTAGTGGATCCTTTTCTTGAGTATCTAATCTTTGTCCTGTGTGTCTAACCTTGACCTGACATCTAAGAGAATTTACCCAGATAACTACTGTAATCCGAAATAAATAAATAAAATAAAATACAGAAAACTAAAAATATATTAATACCTGACTGACTTCGGAGTGCAAATTTACGGGTTCCTTAAGTATTTAATCTTCTTCCACCCTCAAAGTTCTAAAGGAAGACGCCAATATCACCTTTAGGTTGAAGGCGATTAAATAGGGGCAGCTGTTGCACCCCCAAATTTTCCCTCCTAAATTTCTTTCATCTGGCTTAGGCTGTCGCATTCGTATTTTTTCATTAGGTCACTAATATAGCCTACATTTTGCATTTCAGAAGAGAACCCGAGGTTTAAAAGATTAGTAGCTATAAAACTAGGTTTTACGACTGTTTTGAGGTGTATGTGATTAAATAAGATTGATTATTATGTTTCTTCTTGGTGTACAAGGCTGTGGAGTTAGGGTTTCAGTTCATGCTCATTTTTTGGACTTCTTCTCCATCAAGCTACAAGGCTATTATCTTCTGATGAACAACTGGTTACAGGTTTTTCTTGTCAAGAATTCAAGAGAGGGACCTAGCATACATAATCTTTGAATCAAGATGTCTCCTCATATAAGTGTGCTTATCATTTGATCAGGCTTAATGACTATGACATGGCATTCATCCACTCTTCAGTTAACCAATTCAGGTTTTGTTGAATCATGGTTCAAAGGATCAATGGTTGTGAAGCTAAGGTTTTCTTTTGGTTCGAGGTGTTTATCAAACAAGACTGATTCTTCTGGTTCTTCTTTGTACATTGAATTGTGAATTTAGCGTTTTTATTCATGGTTATTATGGATATCTTCCTTATCAAGCTAAAAGGATATCTTCCTCAAGGTAAGAGACAAAGCCATTTTCATCACAGCGCACCTCAAGAAAATTGTAGTTCTTATGTGTGGCAATTAAGCGTGTTAACTCATCAACTTGGGTTCATTAGATTTACATGTTAAGGCTATCTTGGTAGTTATTCCTCCTATGTCTCAATTTCCATATTCATCTTCAAAGGATTCCTCGAATGATTATTGTTCTCTCGAGTTGTTATTACTTGTAATGCATGTTTCATGGGGAATTGAGGATTTGATTAGGGAAGTATTCATTCAAGTATCTTAAGGTGCAAGTGTCATAAGTATTTCCTGTAATGCATGGTATAAGTAAATGCAAAGGTTATAAGGCATGCTCTCAATATTAGTTAAGGTTCTCAAGCACATGTTTGTCAATATTTGATTCATGCTAGTATTGGAAGAAAGTTCACGTGGATTTCTTCACAAGTTAACTTGGACTTATGGTTTCAATTGAGTTTGAGGTGCATTAATCAAGCATGTAAATTGAAAGATCCATCCATGGTTGATCTCTTAAAATTTAAGCTACCAAGGCGAAATAATACAACATTTCAAACGTTATTCAAGGCATGAGATCACTTTCAATTTCAAGTGGAAGATTCAAGTTCCAAGTGATTCTATTCAAAATTTCCAGCAAAGTTCTTCATCCAATTTCAGTTAAAAGTTCCATTAACCATTTCAAAACCTCTTCATTCCATATTCAACAAAAATTCCAACAAGTTCATTCATTTACAAATTTATCAAGTCCTTTCAATTTCAAATATCATACACAATTTTTGTTCAAATTACATTCAAAACCTGTACAAATTCCATACGTGTCCATTGCATAGCTCAATTACAAGATATATTCAAATTCATTCAAAGATGCAAGAAAACTTAAACCTAATAAAGTCTATCCTAATTTGAATCATTCTCCATGTTCCAACATCAACATCAACTCCATCATTATACTCAATGTTGCACTGCATCAAATCGTCCACCTGCTAACTGAACTAGGCACCATACCAGGCTTGCATAACACACAAAACCTGTTGCATCAGTCACAAGAGCCCATGTTCACATTGCAAAAACGATTTCAAAGAGCCACGAGCTGTCGCGTATGCCTTAAAGGAAACATGTCATCACCATTTTAACAGCTTAAAGCGTACAAACTGCAAAACATATGCAAGAAAAATGGCAGCTCATCAACAACATCACCGTGATTAAGTCCACAGAAAAAAAATCAAAAGAACAAACTGCTAACTTAAATCAAAAGCTCAGATTCATAACAGAGTTTCACTTCGTGAACCAATTGCAACCCCTGAAGCAAACATCGGCTCTACAACTTTTGCAGTGCCATCATATGGGTTCAATACTTTCGATCGGTCTTTTGGAGATCCATTTGGTGATTCACCATTTAAGGCCGATGCTTCTGCGGAAACCATTCCAGTTTAACAATACAGGGAAAAGTTCAGAAATATTAGAAAGAGGAAATTGTGATAACAAAAAAGGAGAAGAAAGTTTTGAAATAAAAAAGGTAAGAAGGAAAGAAGAGAACCGTGGGAATAAAAAATAATGGAATCAGAAACAGAATTACAAACTAACAAATAGTGCCAGCTCATTTCAAGTCGACATAAAGAATGCGGGGGCAACCTACCAACGTGCCATGGTTGCTTTATTTCATGATATGATCCATCATGAGATAGAAGTGTATGTTGACGACATGATCGCAAGGTCCCAGACTGAGGAAGAGCACCTAGATCATCTGCAGAAATTGTTTGACAGGTTGAAACTATACAAGCTGAGGTTGAACCCGAACAAATGAACCTTCGGGGTAAGATCTGGAAAGTTGCTAGGCTTCGTTGTAAGTGATAAGGGTATTCAAGTGGACCCTGCCAAAGTCAAGGCTATTCAAGAGATGCCAGTCCCAAGAACAGAGAAAGAGGTCAAAGGCTTTTTAGGACGCCTGAATTACATTGCTCGCTTCATCTCACACCTGACTTCTACCTGTGAGCCAATCTTCAAGCTGCTGAAGAAAGATCAGGTAGTACGTTGGAATGATGAATGTCAGGCTGCATTTGACAGAATCAAAGAGTATCTCCAAGAACCACCCATCCTTATGCCACCGGTTGAAGGGAGACCTCTGATATTATACCTGACAGTACTGGACAACTCAATGGGGTGTGTGCTGGGACAGCATGACGAGTCTGGCCGAAAAGAGCATGCCATTTATTACCTTAGCAAAAAGTTTACCGACTGTGAGACCCGATACTCACTGCTTGAGAAAACTTGCTGCGCTTTGGTATGGGCTGCTCGCCGGCTGAGACAGTATATGCTGACTCACACTACCTTGTTAATCTCAAAGATGGATCCGATAAAGTACATATTCGAAAAGCCTGCTCTGTCTGGGAGAATAGCAAGATGGCAGATGATCTTGACAGAATACGACATTCAGTACACGACCCAGAAAGCCATCAAGGGAAGTGTATTGGCAGACCACTTGGCACATCAGGCAGTAGATGACTATCAGTCAATGAACTTCGAGTTTCCGGACGAGAGCATCATGATTGTGACTGATTGTGAAGTACCTGGACCGGATGAAGGACCTGAGGAAGGATCCCGATGGTCTATGCACTTTGACGGAGCCTCCAATGCTTTGGGTAACAGTATCGGCGCTATAATCATATCCCCTCAAGGCACTCATACTCTGCTCACTGCCCGACTATGTTTCAACTGTACCAACAACATGGCAGAGTATGAGGCGTGCATCATGGGTCTTCAAGCTGCGATCGACCTAAGGATCAAGTTTCTGAGTGTCTTCAGAGATTCCGCTCTCGTGATCAATCAGATCAAAGGAGAGTGGGATACGAAACATCCGAATCTTATTCCTTACAGAGAATGTGTGTTGACCTTGATCCCCCACTTCACGAAGATAACCTTTGAACACTTTCTAAGAGAAGAGAATCAGTTGGCGGACACGTTAGCTACAATGTCTTCTATGTTCAAGGTCAAATGGGACAATGAGGCTCCCCTGATCATCATCTGGAAACTGGACGAACCGGCATACTGTTGCGATCTCGAGACTGAATTGGTGACTGAGAAGCCTTGGTACCATGAGGTGAAGAGATACTTGGAAGCTCAGGAGTACCCTGAGGGTGCCTCTGTCAACGATAAGAAGTTCCTGAGAAGGTTCGCAGCGAAGTTCTTCCTTAGCAATAGCATCTTGTACAAGCGAAACCATGATTCGACATTACTGCGTTGTGTAGATAAGTCTGAAGCGGAAAGGATCATGGAAGAGCTACATGAAGGGACCTTTGGTACACACTCCAGTGGACACACTATGGCAAAGAAAATCCTTCGGGCAGGGTATTTCTGGTCCACAATGGAAGCTGACTGTTACCAGCACTCTCGGACATGCCACAAGTGCCAGATTTACGCAGACAAGGTGCATGTTCCTCCAGTTCCTCTGAATGTTCTGACTGCGCCTTGGCCGTTTGCAATGTGGGGCATAGAAATGATCTGTGAGATTAAACCTACAGCGTCTAACGGGCATCGCTTCATCCTGGTAGCGATTGATTATTTTACAAAGTGGGTTGAAGCAGCTTCATACGCTACGGTAACCAAGACTGTTGTGGCACGGTTCATCCGACATAATCTGATATGCCGGTACGGCATCCCAGAGAGGATCATTACAGACAACGGTACCAATCTTAATAACAAGATGATCACTGAGCTCTGCGAGCAGTTCAAAATACAGCACCACAATTCTTCTCCCTACAGGCCGAAGATGAATGGGGCTGTAGAAGCAGCAAATAAGAACATTAAGAAAATCGTGCAGAAGATGACAGTGACCTATAAAGATTGGCACGAGATGTTACCGTTCGCTCTACATGGGTACCGTACCTCAGCCAGGACGTCAACCGGGGAAACTCCTTTCTCCTTGGTTTATGGTATGGAGGCAGTCTTACCGATCGAAGTACAAATACCCTCTCTCCGGATAATGAAGGATGCAAATCTGAACGAAGATGATTGGATCCAGACACGACTTGATCAATTAAACCTCATTGATGAAAAGAGACTTGCTGCTATCTGCCACGGTCAGACGTATCAGAAACGGATGATCAGGGCATTTAACAAAAAGGTCAGACCACAGGAATATCAAGTTGGGGATCTGGTAATCAAGCGAATCATCCTTCCTCAGAGTGATCCAAGGGGCAAATGGACCCCTACGTACGAAGGGCCATTTGTGGTTAAACATGTGTTCTCAGGAGGAGCCATGATTTTAACCAACATGGATGGTGACGACCTTCCTCACCCCGCCAATGCAGACATAGTAAAAAGATACTACGCATGAAAAAGACCCGCTAGGCTGACATGCCTAGGCAAAAATTAGGGCTTCCCGGCGAACCAAAAGGGTTCGGGCAAAATGAAGGGATGAAATGAAAAAATCTATACACCCGGCAAGTCGAAAACCTGAAAAGGCGACTTGGGCAAAAATGGGTATCCCGGTGGACTGAAAACCCGAAAGGGCGGTCCAGGCAAAAGTTAGGGATAAAGCATAATACTATGTCTCATTGGATCACTTGGCATCCAGAATCCGGTATCTATCAAGGTCAGACGACATCGATCAGTCAGCTTCATCTTCAACCAAGGTCATCAAGTGATGAGACGCTCGGGGATATAAAGGCGATAGCAGAGTTGAAACCCAGTGGGATCATTCATTTCATGCAGCTGTTTTATTTTCTCTTGTACAAAATTTGTATAAACTCTTTTTTCGGCGGCGTTCTCTTACTAGGACGTCAGCCTCTTGTACATAAACGCCTATTTTCAGGCTATTCAAAAATCAATACAAATATATTTTTCAGTTAAAATGGCCAATTGTTTTTCCTTTTTCTGTTTTGTTTTGCGAAGAACGTCCAAGGTTCAATTTGTGATATATGCATTGACAATAATTTGCTAACTCATGAATATTTGCATACGAAACAAAGGATTAATTACAGGTAACATTAGAAACAGGGGAAATAAAGAGTTGTCTGCGCAATCTAATTGTTCTATCCACTAAGGTATCAAGATAGGTTCAGCTAAAGAACACAACCCGATATCCCAATTCCCCAGAGAGTGAGCCAGCAAGTCAGTGCACTCTCCCCAAGCAAGGCTATTATCAATCAAAAAGGAAATTAAGTATCCCCCGTAGGTCTCAACATTCCCCAGCAGCACCATACGTATTCTTAATAAGCATCCCCGGCAGTCTTGGTCTAAATATTGTTCCCCGGCGGTATATCAAACATTCAAAGGAGTCACTTCCCCGATACAGTTCAAAACTTCCCCAGGAGAGTCCAGCCCAGTTTCCCCAGGAAAGTTGGAATCCATCTCCCCAAGCAGTAAGCTTATCCCCAATAGATTTTGGAAGCTTACCCTCGCAGAGCACGAACGCGTCCTCCGGCTTTATTCAAAGAGTTATTTCCTTACCAGGATATAACTGGGTTATCCTCAGCCAAAAGCCACGGAAAGATCGTCGTCGACAAAATCTTCTTATCCCCAGCGAAGTCTAGTAACACTTCCAATACAACAAGGGTATCCCCAGCAAGTTATTATCAACAACTCAGCAAAGTATCTCTCTCCCCACAGAGTATTGCCCCAGCAAGATCACTAGAGTACTTTTCTCCCCGAAGAGTAATCCATTCGCCAAGTTTGTCCCCAACGGAGTTATCTTCTCCTACCGGTATTCTTGCAGCTATCATCCCCAGCGGAAGCAAAAATCTATTCTCCAAACATCAGCCCAGGAGTGACTTCCCGGCACCCGTCAAGGATTTATTCTCCTAAAAAACGAAAACATACATTCCTAAACATCACATACATCATTATAGCATGCATATACGCATCATATCTCACAAATCTCATTTATGTTGAGAACATCATTGCTTGATCCATATCATGCATTGCATATGACTGACCTTTACCTTTCAGGAAAGATTCAGTTAAGTTCTCAGCTATTTCAAGACCTAGACCGGTTCAGTCAATCGACCCTAAGATTCTCTGTTTCTTATCCAGTCCAAGGCCTTCTCTAGTCTAGTTAAATCGACCCCAAACAGATTTTTCTGATAAAGACTTAGTAGAAGTTATCTATGGTTCTCTCCCCGATCCTGCGGAGGTGGTAATCCCAGATTTCGCTCAACGATTGTTGTTGAAGTTGAAGTTATCCAAGGTTCTCTCAATGTTTGCTGTTGAGGTGGTAATCGCCTATGGTTCTCTCCCCGATCCTGCAGAGGTGGTAATCCCAGATTTCGCTCAACGATTGCTGTTGAAGTTGAAGTTATCCAAGGTTCTCTCAATGTTTGCTGTTGAGGTGGTAATCGCCTATGGTTCTCTCCCCGATACTGCGGAGATGATAATTCCATCCAAGGTTTTCTCAATGATTGCTATTGAGATTGTAATCGCCTATGGTTCTCTCCCCGATACTGCGGAGATGATAATTCCATCCAAGGTTTTCTCAATGATTGCTATTGAGATTGTAATCGCCTATGGTTCTCTCCCCGATACTGCGGAGATGATAATTCCATCCAAGGTTTTCTCAATGATTGCTATTGAGATTGTAATCGCCTATGGTTCTCTCCCCGATACTGCGGAGATGATAATTCCATTCAAGGTTCTCAATGATTGCTATTGAGATTGTAATCGCCTATGGTTCTCTCCCCGATACTGCGGAGATGGTAATTCCCACCAAGATTCGCTCAACGATTGCTGTTGAAGTTGAAGTTATCCAAGATTCTCTCAATGTTTGCTGTTGAGGTTGTAGTCGCCCTAGGTTCTCTTCCCGATCCTGCGGAGGTAGTAATCATCCCAAGATTTTCTCAACGATTGCTGTTGAGGTTAAAGTCACCCAAGGTTCTCTCATCGTTCCTGTTGAGGTAGTAACTGTCCCAGGTTCATTCATCACCGTTTGAAGCTCCAGACCCAGCTCCTGTAACCAGTCAGGACACATCTATACCAAGCATCTGAAGACCAGCTCCTGCAACATGTCAGGTACTCATTTTTCTTTTCCAGGTACGCAAGTTCTCGCTAAGGAATCTCTTACGCGATCAACACCCAGATGGCATCCATAAGCCCATCCACCTTCCATCACATCTTAGCATGGCATCTATAAGCCCATCATCCTATCCATCAATCTCCAAATGGCATCTATGAGCCCATTCCCATCATCACACTACTATGTGAGCGCAAATTTCTGGGCACTCTAGTGTTCAATCATCTTCCACCCTCGGATTACGAAAGGCACGTCAGCCAATCTGCATCCTCAGGTCTAAGAAGATTGAACAGGGGCAACTGTTGTACCCCAAAATTTGCCCTCCCATATTCTTCAAAATTTGCCAAGTCAAAGCTTTAAAATTTCCCCAAGGGTTGCACAGTTCAAGGGCCTCCTAAACAGTCAAAATTAGGGTTTTGATTCTGACAAAGAAAATGAAGGTTCCAAGGGTCCAATAAAGTCCCACATGCCTACAAACATGATCAAGCATCCTCATACCAAGTTTCAAGACTTAAAGCTCAAAATTGCACAGTCAAAAACCCTAATTGCACTACAGTCAACTGTAGGGGCAAAATGGTCATTTGACAGTCAAAAGTTCAAATTTTTGGTCAACATCTCATTTTGAAGCCACAAACATCATTTGATCAATGCTTGATCATGATTCTCAAAGCTTGGCTCAAAAATCATCAAAATGCAAAAGTTTCCATATTTGGACAGTTGAAAAAGTCAACTGTAAATTGACCAGGGCATAACTTTCACATGGATTATCAGAAAAATTCCATCCAAAGCTCATTTTGAAGATAAAGACATTTCCTACAACTCCTCTTCACACTTCAAGTCCAAGAAATGCTCTCACAAAAAGTTATCAATTTCAACATTATAGGTCATTTTCAAAAGTCAACAAAAAGGGACTTTAAGTCAAAGACCATAACTTGAGATTGGTAAATCAAAATGACATGGGACCAAAGACATTGGTTAGAGGACTCAAAGACCTTTCCAAAATGTCCAAGAACATGAGCAAAGCTTAAAAATTGAGCAAGTTATGCCTTGTGGAAGTTGGGAAATATTTGGATATTTTGAAAAGTCAACATTGATTCAAATGACCTAAAATTACTAATGGGCCTATTTTTCTTCCACAATTCATTATCCAAGGCATGTGCACGACCATTTGGCCCAAAGGGAAGTTTTTCTTCATTTTTTATTTATTTATTTGGATTTTTATTATTAACAATTCATTTAATTAATTAAAATACATGGAAAATACTAAATCTAGGTTTTTCAATCTTTTTATGCATATAATATCTCCAAGATTTCGTGCCTAACCAAATATAGAAAGAATCAATGGAATTGGACATGATTTGTATCAAAAACATGTGAAAAAAGATTGCAAAATAATGGCTTGAAAATCAAATATATTTTTCATCAATTCATGGATTTGTGATCAGTTTCTCAACCCTAAAACCTTCACACATAAGTACCAAGTGCAACCCTAATGCATACAGACTCTAAGCTGCGCCACATACCAAGAAACCAATTTGAACTTTTTGCTTGAAAACTCAAATCTGAAAACCAAGTTCCAGGTCGATTCAAGCCTCAATACTTATTCCATTGGCTTGCTGAGAGTTCAAGGAACACATACAGATCAAAATCATCGCCCCTAACACAAGGAATAGGTAGCACGACCATGGCCGGTTCAAGCTTTTTTCAGTTTTCTTGAAACATCATTCATGCATTATTGGTGAATTCTAATATTGGATTTGTGCTTATTATGTCATTCTGATGCTAACTGTGTAACTTAATTGTGCTTTTATCACCTCTATGCGATTTCACCATTGTTGGACATTAGGGTTTTCCAAACTGTGAATTGGGGTTTTTCATTTAAGGAAAAATTAACACTCAAGATCTGGACCATTGAATCAAGCATGCTTGGACGAAGAGAAACCAACCCTCGCGCCTAATTTATGAGGCCATATGGCCTATTCGCTATTTTCTGGAATAATGCCTTTTAGAACGGTTCAAAACCGTTGCCTATGTTTTTTTTATTTCAGGAAAATAAACAACCCACGAAGACGATGATTTGGTGGCAGGCAGCAAGTGGTTGGTTTTGAATTTTCGCGCCAGGCTTCCACTAACCCTTATTTTCATTTATGTTATTTGTATGTTATTTTAGATACAAAACGCGTTGAGTGCTTCAGTGGCAAGGCTTGTCAGTGGTAATGTTCAGGACCTGGGTTCGAGCCCCAGGTCCCCACCCCCTTTCATATTATTTTTCATATAACATTCATATGCAGTTTCAGCGTCAAGGTGTACCGTACATCCTCAAGATCAAGCCTTTCACGCACATGATGAGATCAATCCAAGGGCTGTCGTTGGAAGTCTACCATGGACATGAGTCAAGAGCGTTGCACGCTAGTGAAAAAGTCAAAGAGGCCAAAGGGTAAATGGGCCTGAATTACTGACTAAAGCCTCCACTTTGGGGACAGAAACCCCCCTAGGTTTGCTATCTCTTATATTATTTTTTCATTCCTTTTTTATTTCAATTATTATCCTTTTCAATTAATTAGTTTTCTTAATTTAATTATTTTCACAAAAATATAAAAAATAATATAAAATCAGAAAAAGACAAAAAAACAGTATTTTCATTTAATATTTTAATATTTTGTAAATAAATTGCATTAATTAATTTTAGTTATTAAATTAGGTTTAATTGTAATATTTTCCTTAATAAAATCTAAAATTGGTAGAATTAGGGTTTATAATCATTTTTATCCCTTTTTCTTTTCCTTCATAATAATTAAATATTTCCTATTATTTATTTTTGTAATTAAATTGCATGTAAATAATTAGGTTTAATTTTAGGTTAAAATTTAATACTTTCTTAATAAACTAAAAAAAACAACTAGAATTAGGGTTAGCATTTTATTTTAATTAATCTTTTTTTCATTAAAATCATAAAAATACAAAAATACCAAAAAACAATTTCTTTTCATTTTAATTTTATTAATCGTTTAATTTAATTTAATTAAAAAGGGTCCAACGCCCTCGTTTCTAAGTTAAATTTCAATTCGCGTATTTATTTCTTTTTCTCTTAATACTTATGTACCTCTCCCAAAGCCGTGTAACATATTTCTCGCACTTTACTTTTCTTTACTTCTTTATTTACTTTCTGTCAAATCGGGTCCTGAAAATTTTGGCGATGTGGACCCGCGCCTTTTGTAATAGCTTAGAACTTTACTTTTCTCGCACTTTTAACTGTTAATCAAGGCATGCAAGAATGAATGGACAAAAATAAAAACAAGAGCATAGATCACTCATAACCTGACAAGATAAAACATAACATGAAAATAACACACAAATTCACACACCACTCTTAGGGTACGCCTCACTGTTGCCTTGCCTCGAAAGGTGATCGTCGAGTAGAGGATGTCTTAGTAAGTCCTCATGATCCGGGAACCTGGCATGAGGGTAGCTTCTAAGGTATCTTCCTATTACTCTGGTGATCACCATGTCCCGAACCTCGAATTGACCCGAACACCTCCAATGGTGGTGCTACCTACCTCTCAATGGTGGGATGGCACTACTTTAAAGGATATTTACACAGACAAATTCCTTAGGGTAGGTAGATGACTCTAGATACTTGCTCTAATTTCAAAAACAAATCAAAAATACTTTTCACATCGACACCTTTTCAAAAAGCTTTCGAAAGCATCTTTTCAAACACTCTTGAGGACCGATACAAGAGTCGAACTGGAATTTTCAAAGAAACTTTTTTAAAACCCACAATTGAAAAGCAAACAAACAATTTTGAAAACACAAATGAGCAAGTATCTAAGAGCCCATGGATAAACATGGATAGAAAGGGTGCTAACACCTTCCCTTTCTATAACCTACCTCCCGAACCGAGAGCAATCTCTTTAAGGAATTTTTCTGTGCTTTTGTCCTTTCCTATTGGAGAAAATAAAAGACGGTGGCGACTCTTGCTTCCGCGACATTTCGCGAACCAGCGTTAAACAGTCAGTTCCAGATCCACCGATCACAGAACTGGCGACTCTGCTGGGGAGAATTGACTTGAAGTGAGGTGTACCTTAGGGCTAGTTCATAACTGTGTTTTCAATTGTATTGACTTGCTTGCTTTACTATTGTGGGTTGCATGGGAGTTACATAGATCCTAACCCGGATCTGGGGATACCCTGTTTAGGTAGCATAAGCTGTGAGGGACCTGTCCGGCGTAGACCGACACGGGTGAAGCAGTGGCTACGTTGGTGTGGCACCTTGGTCTGTACCGATATCCCTTGTGTTGCAACGAGGAGAATATGGGTCTTCTGAGGAGTCATTAAGCACCAACAACCTTAGAACCTTAAATGACACAACTTGGCCATTAGAACAGTAGCAGTATGCTACGCCCATTGAGGCTAAACTCTCGTGATGGTTCTGGCCGCAAGAAAAGATTGCGATGCTGGAGTTATGACCGATTGAGGGTAGTCAATGATATTGGGATCCTCTAAGAACCCGGTTACTTTGATAGGACAGGTATGAACCAACAAATTGAAAGAGGGTAGTACCTAGACCTCATGCTGGCCTAAACTTTAAGGGCTTGCCTTGTGTGACTTGTGTGCCTTACCATGTTTGCCTTTATATCTATTTGTGATGTGTTTTATCATAACATCATAACATCATGAGCATTGCATGCATCCTGCATAAGGGCTGACCATTTCAAAGACAAGAGGGTTTCACCTTTGCTCTGTTTTGTAGGACATCATGATGCCTGTGTGAAGGAATACTATCCGGTTCAACTTTGTTCGGTCACCTGAGTTGCTTGAAGAGTTGGTTAGCAGAATTCCAAATACCACTTCCTTCATTCAGAGGCATGGTTCTCTTCTCAGTTTAGTCACTGCAAAGCGGGATCAACAGTTGATGAGTGTTCTGACCCAGTTCTATGACCCTCTGTACCAGTGCTTCACCTTTCAAGACTTCCAGCTGGTCCCTACCCTGGAAGAGTTCTCTGATTTGCTTGGTATCCCTATCTTGGATCAGACTCCCTTTACTGGTTGGGAAAAGACCCTCAGGCTTGAGGATGTTGCTGCAGCTCTTCCCTTGACACATCAAGAGGTAGTGGACAACTGGGTAACTAGAAGCGGAGTTAAGGGTTTCTTGGCCAAATTTCTAATTGGTAAAGCTAACAATTTCTGGAATGACCTGGACTTTAGGGCATATGAAGACATCTTGGCTCTCCTAATCTATGGGTTAGTCTTGTTTCCTAATCCTGACAACTTCATCAATGTCACTGCCATAAGGATCTTTATGTCTCAGAATCCTGTGCCCACTCTCTTGGGTGATATCCTGCAACAACTTCATGCTCGTACTACCCGAAGACGAGGAACCCTATGGTGTTGTATCCCTTTGTTGGTGAGGTGGTTTATTTCGCACCTCCCTAAGTTCGTACTGAAGAACCAAGAAGGAAGAGGTTGGGCTCATAGGTTAATGTCTCTCACCGACAAAGACATCATTTGGACTTGCAGAGGGTTGGATGATATAGCTATTATTGATCGATGCGGGGAATACCCTAATGTTCCTTTGATTGGTACCCAAGGAGGAATCTCTTACAATCCATGTCTAGCGCTCCGTCAGTTTGGAAGAGCCAGAAGAGCAGGCCCCCATGAGATGTTGGTGCCTCACATCAGTTTTGAGTTTCAGGTGGATAGTGACGAGCTGCGTCGTAGGTTCATCAAGGCTTGGGACAAAGTTCATAAAGCTGACCCACAAGAGTTAGGGCCAAAGACTTCTTTACATATGGAAGCCTACTACAAATGGGTTCGCATCCGTGCTCAGAAGTTAGGTATGCCGTATGAAGCTGTCAGACCCGTCATCCTAGAATGTCCTGACAAGGAAGGTGTTCCTCCAACTGTCCTTCCTCCTCAGATGCCTACTGATTATGAGACATTAAAGAGGTCTTGGTCGCAACTGCAAGAAGAACGGGATTCTTACCGGGAAAAGTTCAACGAGCAGGAATTAAAGATCCAAAAGCTGACAAAGCAGTTGGAGAATGAGCGAGCTCTGAATGATTACATCCGTACTGAGAAGAGGAGACCATGGGATCAATAAAGAGCTCTGGATGTTCTTTTACGTTTTATTTCCCTTTTCACTATTTCCTTTTTATGTAACGCCTAAGGGCAATCTGTTGAACAATTTCAGTTTCAAAGTTGAATCTAATGAAGTGTGTTCCTTTTTGTTTACAAAGTTGATTCCTGATTGTCTTTGAAAACATAAATCATACGCATTCCATTCATCATGTGCATAGCAGGTTTTCTTCTTTTCAGGTTGCTTACCGTTCTTCGCTGTTTATTTCAGCATCATGAATCCTGACTCATCCTCAACTGAGATGTCCATCAAGGCTCTTCAGGCGCAGAATGCGCAATTTCAGGAACTAATCATGGGTTTGGCTCAGGGCCAAGAAGAATTGAAGGCTCTGCTCCTGAAGAAGGAGAAGAAGAAGAAGAGAAGAACTGTTCTGTTCAACACGGGCCGAAGGTTTGGCAACGCTCTGCAAAATGAAGAGGCTGGTTCTTCCATTGGAAAGAGTACTCCTCAAGCGGAAAAAGGTCCTAGTCCAGTAGTCTCCGACAACGAGACTGATTTTGATGAAGAGCAATATCCTCCGGCAGAAGATCGTTACAAGCAGTTGGAAGACAGGCTGAATGCTATGGAGATCCAACAGGTACCTGGGCTGGATTTCGGAGATCTGGGTTTGTCTACTGGTGTGATCATTCCTCGTAAATTCAAAGCACCCTCTTTCACTAAGTACGACGGGGTGTCTTGTCCCAAGCTACATCTCAGGTCCTATGTTCGGAAGATTCAACCGTACTCAGTGGATAAGAATTTGTGGATCCACTTCTTCCAGGAGAGTCTTTCAGGGACTCATCTCGAATGGTTCTATCAGCTGGATGGGACCAAGGTTCGTAACTGGGAGGAGTTGGCTACTGCTTTCTATAAGCAGTATCAATATAATGCCGACCTTGCCCCTACACGTACCCAACTCCAGGGTATGTCGTTAGGTTCAAGCGAAGGTTTTAAAGAGTACGCTCAGAAGTGGAGGGATCTGGCTGGCAGGGTGCAGCCTCCGTTGACTGATCGGGAGTTGGTAGACATGTTCTTGGGGACCCTATCTGGGCCGTTCTTCAACCATCTCATCGGGAATTCTTCTGCTGGATTCACTGATCTTATTCTGACTGGAGAGAGAATTGAGGCTGGGTTGAAGTCTGGAAAGATTCCGAAGGGTGCATCGTCTAGTTCTGAGAAGAAACCCTTCAAAAAAGAGGCTAGTGCTGTATATGGCTCCCGGAGACAAGAAAAATCTGAGCGCCGCCAATCTGTCAGTGCGGTAATGATTGTTAAGCCTGCTGTCGCTCCTCGGCCAACCAATCCTCAAAGGGCTGAAAGACCCCGGAGAGAATTCACCCGTTTGAGCATGACCCTATCTCAAATCTTGCCGCAGTTACTATCTACCAATCTAGTGACTGTCAGAGAGGCGCCAAAGGTTGTAAACACTACTTCCCCTAAATACAATCCAAATGCCCGCTGTGCTTATCACTCCGATAGCCCGGGACATTCCACTGATGACTGTTGGGCATTAAGGAATAAGGTGCAAGACCTTATTGACGCAAAGGAGATACAGTTTGAAGCGCCTGAGAGGCCGAATGTGGAAACTGCTCCTATGCCCCGGCATGGAGTAAATGCTGTTGATGAAGATGTTTACGCTGTTTCTGTAAATGATCTAGCCACTCCCCTAATGACTGTCAAGAGGAACCTACTGCTGGCCGGTTTATTTCCGGGTTGCAGTGAGGGTTGCCTGTTCTGTGCTGTTTCCCCATCTGGTTGTCCCTTGCTGAAGTTGGGCATCCAAAGCCTAATGGATAGCAAGGAGATTCTGTTTAAGAAGTCTGCTGTCCAGTTGGTTCCGGTAGAAGAAGTTTCTGTGGTCACTATCTTCAATAATCCAATCCAGGCTCTCCCAAGGAAGCCCGTTCAAATCATGACTGTCGCACCTGTTGTTATCACTGTCCCGGGGCCTCTCCCCTACGTATCTGATAAAGCTGTCCCCTGGCATTATGGGGCAGATGTGTATGTGAATGGAATCAAACAAGAGTTCAACACTGGCGCCAGTATCTACGATATCACTGGTCCAGCCAAGGTTACCCGCAGTGGCAGGCTCTTCTCGCCTGACATTGCACCGCCCGCTATTCGAAGACCCCTTACAATAACACCTACAAGTGTACCTGATCCTGTTTCTGACCAAGTTGTTTCCCCTGCTGCCGAGTCATCCAATGCTCGGGGCAAAGGGATTGAAGCTGAGCCTGCCCGGATGGAGGCACCAATACCTATAAATGCTGAAGCCTCCCAACAAGAAATGGAGGAAATCCTGAAAATAATAAAGAAGAGTGACTTTAATGTTGTGGAACAGCTGGGGCATACGCCCTCCAAGATCTCCATGCTCTCCTTATTGCTGTGCTCCGAGGCCCATGCTAAGGCCTTAATCTCATTTCTCAAGACGGCCCATGTGCCACAGGAAACATCTGCAGTTCAGTTCACTGACTGCGTAGCAAATCTGACAGCGGACAATGGCTTGGGTTTCTCAGATGCTGACCTGACTGCAAAGGGAAGAGACCACAATGACGCCCTGCATGTCTCTATTGAATGCAGGGGCACTACTCTGGCACATGTATTGGTGGATACTGGTTCTTCCTTGAATGTTCTACCGAAGAAGGCTTTAGACCGTTTGGATTGTGAAGGCCTGGAATTAAAACCCAGCAATATCATCGTCAGGGCCTTTGACGGTTCAAAAAGGATGGTTCATGGAGAGGTTGACATTCCTATTCGTGTGGGCTCTCAGGTGTTTGACTCTACTTTTTATGTGATGGATATCCGTCCATCGTACTCTTGTCTACTGGGTCGACCTTGGATCCATAAAGCTGGGGCAGTGACCTCTACCTTGCACCAGAAGCTGAAGTACCCCGTCAGAGGGAAGATCGTCACTGTGCAAGGAGAGGAGGAGTACATGGTGAGCCATTTGAATTCCTTTAGATACATTGAGATGGACGGGGAGTTTATTGAGACCCCCTTTCAGCATTTCGATGAGGTACTTCCAATTTCAGCAGCATCGGTCGAAGAAGATGTTCCTTTGAAGATGGCTTCCCTAAAGGATGCCCGGGCCGTGGTTCAGAAAGGTGAATGTACTAACTGGGGCAGGCTCCCTGATTTCAAACAGAAAACTGACAAATTTGGACTGGGTTTCACTGCAGAGGGTCAGAAAGCTATGCGGAAGGCGAAGACCAGAAGACCTCCTGTGCTCATCACAAATCCAGGAGTGAATGCTGTTGGGGAGGACAATGAAGTGGATGAAGCTGAGTTGAATAGCTGGATCTACCCGACGACTGAAGGCGGATTGACCAATTGGATTGCTAAGGACCATACTCCTGTTACTTTTGTTACGCAGTAATAAACTTCTTTGTGTTGTTATTTGTAATAGACAATAAATTAAAACTCTATGGCCCGGTGTCTTACCCGAGGCACCATGGTTTCATTTGTGAGGGCATATAAATTGTCATTTCATATATCATAAATGAAAATCTTGGACGTTTTCTCGCATTTCAAATCTTATGCTCCTTTTCTGTCTTTCCTTCCTTTATATATTTCAAAACAGCTGTATTTACACACACTCACTCATACAGGTTTCAATCCACTCTGGATCTCACTGGTAACGACTCTGCTACTGCCAATTATGACTTCGAAAATCCGATCAACTTAGCCGAAGACGAAGGTGAAGATGATTGCGAAGTTCCGGGCGAGCTTGCAAGATTGTTACTTCAGGAAGAGAGGGCGATTCAACCGCACGAAGAGCCAGTGGAAACAATAAACTTGGGTACTGAAGCAGACAGGAAAGAGGTAAAGATTGGTGCCAACCTAGAGCTCAGCGTGAAGCAACGGTTGACTCAGATGCTGCATGATTATATGGAGATCTTTGCCTGGTTCTATGAAGACATGCCCGGGTTGGATACCGATATTGTGGTCCATCACTTGCCTACTAAGGAAGACTGCCCTCCAGTTAAGCAAAAGGTCCGTCGTATGCGTCCAGAGATGTCTGAGAAGATCAAAGCCGAGGTTATGAAGCAGTTTGATGCTGGATTCCTTGCAGTGACTTCTTATCCTCAGTGGGTTGCTAATGTGGTACCGGTACCAAAGAAGGACGGTAAGGTCAGAATGTGTGTCGATTACAGGGATCTGAACAGGGCCAGCCCCAAGGATGACTTCCCCCTACCTCACATTGATGTCCTTGTTGACAATACAGCCCAGCATAAGGTGTTCTCTTTCATGGATGGCTTTTCAGGTTACAATCAGATCAAGATGGCACCTGAAGACATGGAAAAGACTACATTTGTTACTCAGTGGGGCACCTTCTGTTACAAGGTCATGCCTTTTGGACTAAAGAATGCGGGGGCAACCTACCAACGTGCCATGGTTGCTTTATTTCATGATATGATCCATCATGAGATAGAAGTGTATGTTGACGACATGATCGCAAGGTCCCAGACTGAGGAAGAGCACCTAGATCATCTGCAGAAATTGTTTGACCGGTTGAAACTATACAAGCTGAGGTTGAACCCGAACAAATGAACCTTCGGGGTAAGATCTGGAAAGTTGCTAGGCTTCGTTGTAAGTGATAAGGGTATTCAAGTGGACCCTGCCAAAGTCAAGGCTATTCAAGAGATGCCAGTCCCAAGAACAGAGAAAGAGGTCAGAGGCTTTTTAGGACGCCTGAATTACATTGCTCGGTTCATCTCACACCTGACTTCTACCTGTGAGCCAATCTTCAAGCTGCTGAAGAAAGATCAGGTAGTACGTTGGAATGATGAATGTCAGGCTGCATTTGACAGAATCAAAGAGTATCTCCAAGAACCACCCATCCTTATGCCACCGGTTGAAGGGAGACCTCTGATATTATACCTGACAGTACTGGACAACTCAATGGGGTGTGTGCTGGGACAGCATGACGAGTCTGGCCGAAAAGAGCATGCCATTTATTACCTTAGCAAAAAGTTTACCGACTGTGAGACCCGATACTCACTGCTTGAGAAAACTTGCTGCGCTTTGGTATGAGCTGCTCGCCGGCTGAGACAGTATATGCTGACTCACACTACCTTGTTAATCTCAAAGATGGATCCGATAAAGTACATATTCGAAAAGCCTGCTCTGTCTGGGAGAATAGCAAGATGGCAGATGATCTTGACAGAATACGACATTCAGTACACGACCCAGAAAGCCATCAAGGGAAGTGTATTGGCAGACCACTTGGCACATCAGGCAGTAGATGACTATCAGTCAATGAACTTCGAGTTTCCGGACGAGAGCATCATGATTGTGACTGATTGTGAAGTACCTGGACCGGATGAAGGACCTGAGGAAGGATCCCGATGGTCTATGCACTTTGACGGAGCCTCCAATGCTTTGGGTAACAGTATCGGCGCTATAATCATATCCCCTCAAGGCACTCATACTCCACTCACTGCCCGACTATGTTTCAACTGTACCAACAACATGGCAGAGTATGAGGCGTGCATCATGGGTCTTCAAGCTGCGATCGACCTAAGGATCAAGTTTCTGAGTGTCTTCGGAGATTCCGCTCTCGTGATCAATCAGATCAAAGGAGAGTGGGATACGAAACATCCGAATCTTATTCCTTACAGAGAATGTGTGTTGACCTTGATCCCCCACTTCACGAAGATAACCTTTGAACACTTTCTAAGAGAAGAGAATCAGTTGGCGGACGCGTTAGCTACAATGTCTTCTATGTTCAAGGTCAAATGGGACAATGAGGCTCCCCGGATCATCATCTGGAAACTGGACGAACCGGCATACTGTTGCGATCTCGAGACTGAATTGGTGACTGAGAAGCCTTGGTACCATGAGGTGAAGAGATACTTGGAAGCTCAGGAGTACCCTGAGGGCGCCTCTGTCAACGATAAGAAGTTCCTGAGAAGGTTCGCAGCGAAGTTCTTCCTTAGCAACAGCATCTTGTACAAGCGAAACCATGATTCGACATTACTGCGTTGTGTAGATAAGTCTGAAGCGGAAAGGATCATGGAAGAGCTACATGAAGGGACCTTTGGTACACACTCCAGTGGACACACTATGGCAAAGAAAATACTTCGGGCAGGGTATTTCTGGTCCACAATGGAAGATGACTATTACCAGCACTCTCGGACATGCCACAAGTGCCAGATTTACGCAGACAAGGTGCATGTTCCTCCAGTTCCTCTGAATGTTCTGACTGCACCTTGGCCGTTTGCAATGTGGGGCATAGAAATGATCGGTGAGATTAAACCTACAGCGTCTAACGGGCATCGCTTCATCCTGGTAGCGATTGATTATTTTACAAAGTGGGTTGAAGCAGCTTCATACGCTACGGTAACCAAGACTGTTGTGGCACGGTTCATCCGGCATAATCTGATATGCCGGTACGGCATCCCAGAGAGGATCATTACAGACAACGGTACCAATCTTAATAACAAGATGATCACTGAGCTCTGCGAGCAGTTCAAAATACAGCACCACAATTCTTCTCCCTACAGGCCGAAGATGAATGGGGCTGTAGAAGCAGCAAATAAGAACATTAAGAAAATCGTGCAGAAGATGACAGTGACCTATAAAGATTGGCACGAGATGTTACCGTTCGCTCTACATGGGTACCGTACCTCAGCCAGGACGTCAACCGGGGAAACTCCTTTCTCCTTGGTTTATGGTATGGAGGCAGTCTTACCGATCGAAGTACAAATACCCTCTCTCCGGATAATGAAGGATGCAAATCTGAACGAAGATGATTGGATCCAGACACGACTTGATCAATTAAACCTCATTGATGAAAAGAGACTTGCTGCTATCTGCCACGGTCAGACGTATCAGAAACGGATGATCAGGGCATTTAACAAAAAGGTCAGACCACAGGAATATCAAGTTGGGGATCTGGTAATCAAGCGAATCATCCTTCCTCAGAGTGATCCAAGGGGCAAATGGACCCCTACGTACGAAGGGCCATTTGTGGTTAAACATGTGTTCTCAGGAGGAGCCATGATTTTAACCAACATGGATGGTGACGACCTTCCTCACCCCGCCAATGCAGACATAGTAAAAAGATACTACGCATGAAAAAGACCCGCTAGGCTGACATGCCTAGGCAAAAATTAGGGCTTCCCGGCGAACCAAAAGGGTTCGGGCAAAATGAAGGGATGAAATGAAAAAATCTATACACCCGGCAAGTCGAAAACCTGAAAAGGCGACTTGGGCAAAAATGGGTATCCCGGTGGACTGAAAACCCGAAAGGGCGGTCCAGGCAAAAGTTAGGGATAAAGCATAATACTATGTCTCATTGGATCACTTGGCATCCAGAATCCGGTATCTATCAAGGTCAGACGGCATCGATCAGTCAGCTTCATCTTCAACCAAGGTCATCAAGTGATGAGACGCTCGGGGATATAAAGGCGATAGCAGAGTTGAAACCCAGTGGGATCATTCATTTCATGCAGCTGTTTTATTTTCTCTTGTACAAAATTTGTATAAACTCTTTTTTCGGCGGCGTTCTCTTACTAGGACGTCAGCCTCTTGTACATAAACGCCTATTTTCAGGCTATTCAAAAATCAATACAAATATATTTTTCAGTTAAAATGGCCAATTGTTTTTCCTTTTTCTGTTTTGTTTTGCGAAGAACGTCCAAGGTTCAATTTGTGATATATGCATTGACAATAATTTGCTAACTCATGAATATTTGCATACGAAACAAAGGATTAATTACAGGTAACATTAGAAACAGGGGCAATAAAGAGTTGTCTGCGCAATCTAATTGTTCTATCCACTAAGGTATCAAGATAGGTTCAGCTAAAGAACACAACCCGATATCCCAATTCCCCAGAGAGTGAGCCAGCAAGTCAGTGCACTCTCCCCAAGCAAGGCTATTATCAATCAAAAAGGAAATTGAGTATCCCCCGCAGGTCTCAACATTCCCCAGCAGCACCATACGTATTCTTAATAAGCATCCCCGGCAGTCTTGGTCTAAAGATTGTTCCCCGGCGGTATATCAAACATTCAAAGGAGTCACTTCCCCGATACAGTTCAAAACTTCCCCAGGAGAGTCCAGCCCAGTTTCCCCAGGAAAGTTGGAATCCATCTCCCCAAGCAGTAAGCTTATCCCCAATAGATTTTGGAAGCTTACCCTCGCAGAGCACGAACGCGTCCTCCGGCTTTATTCAAAGAGTTATTTCCTTACCAGGATATAACTGGGTTATCCTCAGCCAAAAGCCACGGAAAGATCGTCGTCGACAAAATCTTCTTATCCCCAGCGAAGTCTAGTAACACTTCCAATACAACAAGGGTATCCCCAGCAAGTTATTATCAACAACTCAGCAAAGTATCTCTCTCCCCACAGAGTATTGCCCCAGCAAGATCACTAGAGTACTTTTCTCCCCGAAGAGTAATCCATTCGCCAAGTTTGTCCCCAACGGAGTTATCTTCTCCTACCGGTATTCTTGCAGCTATCATCCCCAGCGGAAGCAAAAATCTATTCTCCAAACATCAGCCCAGGAGTGACTTCCCGGCACCCGTCAAGGATTTATTCTCCTAAAAAACGAAAACATACATTCCTAAACATCACATACATCATTATAGCATGCATATACGCATCATATCTCACAAATCTCATTTATATTGAGAACATCATTGCTTGATCCATATCATGCATTGCATATGACTGACCTTTACCTTTCAGGAAAGATTCAGTTAAGTTCTCAGCTATTTCAAGACCTAGACCGGTTCAGTCAACCGACCCTAAGATTCTCTGTTTCTTATCCAGTCCAAGGCCTTCTCTAGTCTAGTTAAATCGACCCCAAACAGATTTTTCTGATAAAGACTTAGTAGAAGTTATCTATGGTTCTCTCCCCGATCCTGCGGAGGTGGTAATCCCAGATTTCGCTCAACGATTGCTGTTGAAGTTGAAGTTATCCAAGGTTCTCTCAATGTTTGCTGTTGAGGTGGTAATCGCCTATGGTTCTCTCCCCGATCCTGCGGAGGTGGTAATCCCAGATTTCGCTCAACGATTGCTGTTGAAGTTGAAGTTATCCAAGGTTCTCTCAATGTTTGCTGTTGAGGTGGTAATCGCCTATGGTTCTCTCCCCGATACTGCGGAGATGATAATTCCATCCAAGGTTTTCTCAATGATTGCTATTGAGATTGTAATCGCCTATGGTTCTCTCCCCGATACCGCGGAGATGATAATTCCATCCAAGGTTTTCTCAATGATTGCTATTGAGATTGTAATCGCCTATGGTTCTCTCCCCGATACTGCGGAGATGATAATTCCATCCAAGGTTTTCTCAATGATTGCTATTGAGATTGTAATCGCCTATGGTTCTCTCCCCGATACTGCGGAGATGATAATTCCATCCAAGGTTTTCTCAATGATTGCTATTGAGATTGTAATCGCCTATGGTTCTCTCCCCGATACTGCGGAGATGATAATTCCATTCAAGGTTCTCAATGATTGCTATTGAGATTGTAATCGCCTATGGTTCTCTCCCTGATACTGCGGAGATGGTAATTCCCACCAAGATTCGCTCAACGATTGCTGTTGAAGTTGAAGTTATCCAAGATTCTCTCAATGTTTGCTGTTGAGGTTGTAGTCGCCCTAGGTTCTCTTCCCGATCCTGCGGAGGTAGTAATCATCCCAAGATTTTCTCAACGATTGCTGTTGAGGTTAAAGTCACCCAAGGTTCTCTCATCGTTCCTGTTGAGGTAGTAACTGTCCCTGGTTCATTCATCACCGTTTGAAGCTCCAGACCTAGCTCCTGTAACCAGTCAGGACACATCTATACCAAGCATCTGAAGACCAGCTCCTGCAACATGTCAGGTACTCATTTTTCTTTTGCAGGTACGCAAGTTCTCGCTAAGGAATCTCTTACGCGATCAACACCCAGATGGCATCTATAAGCCCATCCACCTTCCATCACATCTTAGCATGGCATCTATAAGCCCATCATCCTATCCATCAATCTCCAAATGGCATCTATGAGCCCATTCCCATCATCACACTACTATGTGAGCGCAAATTTCTGGGCACTCTAGTGTTCAATCATCTTCCACCCTCGGATTACGAAAGGCACGTCAGCCAATCTGCATCCTCAGGTCTAAGAAGATTGAACAGGGGAAACTGTTGTACCCCAAAATTTGCCCTCCCATATTCTTCAAAATTTGCCAAGTCAAAGCTTCAAAATTTCCCCAAGGGTTGCACAGTTCAAGGGCCTCCTAAACAGTCAAAATTAGGGTTTTGATTCTGACAAAGAAAATGAAGGTTCCAAGGGTCCAATCAAGTCCCACATGCCTACAAACATGATCAAGCATCCTCATACCAAGTTTCAAGACTTAAAGCTCAAAATTGCACAGTCAAAAACCCTAATTGCACTACAGTCAACTGTAGGGGCAAAATGGTCATTTGACAGTCAAAAGTTCAAATTTTTGGTCAACATCTCATTTTGAAGCCACAAACATCATTTGATCAATGCTTGATCATGATTCTCAAAGCTTGGCTCAAAAATCATCAAAATGCAAAAGTTTCCATATTTGGACAGTTGAAAAAGTCAACTGTAAATTGACCAGGGCATAACTTTCACATGGATTATCAGAAAAATTCCATCCAAAGCTCATTTTGAAGATAAAGACATTTCCTACAACTCCTCTTCACACTTCAAGTCCAAGAAATGCTCTCACAAAAAGTTATCAATTTCAACATTATAGGTCATTTTCAAAAGTCAACAAAAAGGGACTTTAAGTCAAAGACCATAACTTGAGATTGGTAAATCAAAATGACATGGGACCAAAGACATTGGTTAGAGGACTCAAAGAACTTTCCAAAATGTCCAAGAACATGAGCAAAGCTTAAAAATTGAGCAAGTTATGCCTTGTGGAAGTTGGGAAATATTTGGATATTTTGAAAAGTCAACATTGATTCAAATGACCTAAAATTGCTAATGGGCCTATTTTTCTTCCACAATTCATTATCCAAGGCATGTGCACGACCATTTGGCCCAAAGGGAAGTTTTTCTTCATTTTTTATTTATTTATTTGGATTTTTATTATTAACAATTCATTTAATTAATTAAAATACATGGAAAATACTAAACCTAGGTTTTTCAATCTTTTTATGCATATAATATCTCCAAGATTTCGTGCCTAACCAAATATAGAAAGAATCAATGGAATTGGACATGATTTGTATCAAAAACATGTGAAAAAAGATTGCAAAATAATGGCTTGAAAATCAAATATATTTTTCATCAATTCATGGATTTGTGATCAGTTTCTCAACCCTAAAACCTTCACACATAAGTACCAAGTGCAACCCTAATGCATACAGACTCTAAGCTGCGCCACATACCAAGAAACCAATTTGAACTTTTTGCTTGAAAACTCAAATCTGAAAACCAAGTTCCAGGTCGATTCAAGCCTCAATACTTATTCCATTGGCTTGCTGAGAGTTCAAGGAACACATACAGATCAAAATCATCGCCCCTAACACAAGGAATAGGTAGCACGACCATGGCCGGTTCAAGCTTTTTTCAGTTTTCTTGAAACATCATTCATGCATTATTGGTGAATTCTAATATTGGATTTGTGCTTATTATGTCATTCTGATGCTAACTGTGTAACTTAATTGTGTTTTTATCACCTCTATGCGATTTCACCATTGTTGGACATTAGGGTTTTCCAAACTGTGAATTGGGGTTTTTCATTTAAGGAAAAATTAACACTCAAGATCTGGACCATTGAATCAAGCATGCTTGGACGAAGAGAAACCAACCCTCGCGCCTAATTTATGAGGCCATATGGCCTATTCGCTATTTTCTGGAATAATGCCTTTTAGAACGGTTCAAAACCGTTGCCTATGTTTTTTTTATTTCAGGAAAATAAACAACCCATGAAGACGATGATTTGGTGGCAGGCAGCAAGTGGTTGGTTTTGAATTTTCGCGCCAGGCTTCCACTAACCCTTATTTTCATTTATGTTATTTGTATGTTATTTTAGATACAAAACGCGTTGAGTGCTTCAGTGGCAAGGCTTGTCAGTGGTAATGTTCAGGACCTGGGTTCGAGCCCCAGGTCCCCACCCCCTTTCATATTATTTTTCATATAACATTCATATGCAGTTTCAGCGTCAAGGTGTACCGTACATCCTCAAGATCAAGCCTTTCACGCACATGATGAGATCAATCCAAGGGCTGTCGTTGGAAGTCTACCATGGACATGAGTCAAGAGCGTTGCACGCTAGTGAAAAAGTCAAAGAGGCCAAAGGGTAAATGGGCCTGAATTACTGACTAAAGCCTCCACTTTGGGGACAGAAACCCCCCTAGGTTTGCTATCTCTTATATTATTTTTTCATTCCTTTTTTATTTCAATTATTATCCTTTTCAATTAATTAGTTTTCTTAATTTAATTATTTTCACAAAAATATAAAAAATAATATAAAATCAGAAAAAGACAAAAAAACAGTATTTTCATTTAATATTTTAATATTTTGTAAATAAATTGCATTAATTAATTTTAGTTATTAAATTAGGTTTAATTGTAATATTTTCCTTAATAAAATCTAAAATTGGTAGAATTAGGGTTTATAATCATTTTTATCCCTTTTTCTTTTCCTTCATAATAATTAAATATTTCCTATTATTTATTTTTGTAATTAAATTGCATGTAAATAATTAGGTTTAATTTTAGGTTAAAATTTAATACTTTCTTAATAAACTAAAAAAAACAACTAGAATTAGGGTTAGCATTTTATTTTAATTAATCTTTTTTTCATTAAAATCATAAAAATACAAAAATACCAAAAAACAATTTCTTTTCATTTTAATTTTATTAATCGTTTAATTTAATTTAATTAAAAAGGGTCCAACGCCCTCGTTTCTAAGTTAAATTTCAATTCGCGTATTTATTTCTTTTTCTCTTAATACTTATGTACCTTTCCCAAAGCCGTGTAACATATTTCTCGCACTTTACTTTTCTTTACTTCTTTATTTACTTTCTGTCAAATCGGGTCCTGAAAATTTTGGTGATGTGGACCCGCGCCTTTTGTAATAGCTTAGAACTTTACTTTTCTCGCACTTTTAACTGTTAATCAAGGCATGCAAGAATGAATGGACAAAAATAAAAACAAGAGCATAGATCACTCATAACCTGACAAGATAAAACATAACATGAAAATAACACACAAATTCACACACCACTCTTAGGGTACGCCTCACTGTTGCCTTGCCTCGAAAGGTGATCGTCGAGTAGAGGATGTCTTAGTAAGTCCTCATGATCCGGGAACCTGGCATGAGGGTAGCTTCTAAGGTATCTTCCTATTACTCTGGTGATCACCATGTCCCGAACCTCGAATTGATCCGAACACCTCCAACGGTGGTGCTACCTACCTCTCAATGGTGGGATGGCACTACTTTAAAGGATATTTACACAGACGAATTCCTTAGGGTAGGTAGACGACTCTAGATACTTGCTCTAATTTCAAAAACAAATCAAAAATACTTTTCACACCGACACCTTTTCAAAAAGCTTTCGAAAGCATCTTTTCAAACACTCTTGAGGACCGATACAAGAGTCGAACTGGAATTTTCAAAGAAACTTTTTTAAAACCCACAATTGAAAAGAAAACAAACAATTTTGAAAACACAAATGAGCAAGTATCTAAGAGCCCATGGATAACCATGGATAGAAAGGGTGCTAACACCTTCCCTTTCTATAACCTACCTCCCGAACCGAGAGCAATCTCTTTAAGGAATTTTTCTGTGCTTTTGTCCTTTCCAATTGGAGAAAATAAAAGACGGTGGCGACTCTTGCTTCTGCGACATTTCGCGAACCAGCGTTAAACAGTCAGTTCCAGATCCACCGATCATAATCCCTAACAAACTATTTCCAGGATAACAAAATATATAAACAGAAAATCTTACCAGGATCAATTCATTCTTCAGCATCCTGAAGAATCACCAAGAAAGATTCTTCCCGCTTCTCTGACCTTTATCTTCATCCACCGAAAAAGCAGAACAAAAACTTTCTCATCTTTTCTCTGCTTGGTTAATCCATCATCTTCATTCATTCTTCATTTTCCAGAGGAGAATCACCATAAAACCAGAAAACTCTCATCTCTCTCATCCTCATCAAGTCTCTGATCAAACTTCTCTAGATAACCTCCATCTTTAACGCGTCATCGATCACTTCATTCTTCACTATCATCATCAATTCAAACCTTCAATTCCAATCATCAATCTTCATCAATTGCTGTAAGATCTTGTATCACACCAACATTGTTTCATGTCATCTTCAACAGTTCCGCTTATCACCAGTTCACAGGCTAAAACTGCGCGACACCATAACCTGCATTTTCTTCACAACATCAACACAACATCACCTCCATCTATTCAGCAACAACAAATTCAAACAACAAATTCGTTCAAGTAATAATCGAAATGGAATCAGAAAAGACGAAGAAGAACAAATTACGCACCTGAGTTGTTGGATTCGTAATTTTTAGATCTCTTGTATCAACGATATGGTTACAGAGCCGTCAGAGCGTCTCCGGCCGCAAGCTTGAATACACATTGGATAGGTCTCTGATAGGTCAGTATCGTTGCTTCAAATTCTTCATATCATTATCGTTCCATCGTGTATTAGCTTTCCGTTTCCGCATTGGCATTCTGTTTCTGTATGCTGAGATGATAAAGAAGAACGGAAAAACGATTCGAATTGAAGAAGACAACACAGTAGAGTAGACGAAATCGAACAAAGATGGAGAGGCCACGCTGTTGATATGAGATAAAGATGGGATGAGTCCACAAAGAGGAAGTTACGCTTGGAATCAATCGGAAACGAAGCTATAGAGGTTTGACTGCTGAGAACGCCGGAAGAGAGTAGCGGTTCGCAGCCGCCATTACACATGAGGGAGATGAAGAGTCATAACTGTTTGAGCCCTGTCTGTCTTTTTATTTTTTTCTTCCTTTCCTTTTTAATTTGTTTTTTTCTAATTCAAGTACATTGATATAATTGAAGCTGGATCGGGCCGCGCTCACCATATTAGCCCGCGTATCTTTTTTGGGTAACTGCAGGAAGTACAAAAAAAAAAGACTTGGACTGTATTGTTAGGCCTTCAACGCCTATTTGTTAGATCATACCACTTGATCCTGTGAACCACCATGCTATCAAGCCCATTGTATTTTTTTTATAGCCTGAAAGAATTAAACAAAAAAATGGGAATGATCTTGTTGAACTGGGTCAAATTGTATTCACCCTAAGGCCCATCGTGAATTTTTGGAGCCTGCAAGACTTATGACAAAACTGGCTTATTGGGATATCTCCCTTGGGTTGTGCCTAGATTCTGCTTCAGCACACCACATGAAATCCAACATGCACCCCTTTGGCTTGTTTCTTTTGCTTTTTGCAACTTTCTTTTAAATAATTTCGTGAATTGCTTAGATTTTTTTGATTTTTTTACATGATTAAAAATTAAAAAAATCAAGGAAAATTTGTTAAACTTTTTATATTTGGTTTTTAGGAATTAAATCTCAATTATCTGATTACTTGAGATTTATAATTCACCTTTGCTTGTTGAGATTGAGTCTTATGCAGGTTTATTATGCGGTATGCGGATACACTTGAGATTTCAATTGTGATTTATTTTCACATCGATGATGCTTCGACACTTATCTCGAGCACTTGATTTTTGACTCTTTTCTTTGCTTGGTGAAGCTTACTCGAAGTTTTCTGGGTTTCTTTGTTTTGATACGCTTTGCTACAGATTGATATCCGTTTGGTATTTTCTCTTGTTTATCTCATTGCACACTTTACTTCTTTCTAGATGTCATGAGAAGAAGGAAATAAAGAGCGTGCGCTCGAAGTCGCTATTTAAAGACCTGTAGCAGGCATTCCGCACATCATTTGCTATATGTGTTGTGCTTGTGTTTTCTCTCCTTGATTGTTGATCGATGAGTCACTCAATTTAGGAATTAAGATCACGACTTCGCTCTCAGTGCATGCTCCCTATAGGATTTTATCGCTTTCCTTAATTCCTTGTTGATCGATGAGTCACTCAATTTAGAAATTGAGATCACGACTTCGCTCTCATTACATGTTCCCCATAGGTTAGTTTTGTTAGACTTTTTTTGGTATGCTATCCTAGATAGGATCTCTCTAGGTGTGCTCTCTTAGAGCATTTTTCAGGGATACACATCCCGTGTAGTTGTATTTTCCCTTCCTGCCTCATGTAGGTTGGCGTTTTGTTGGAACATTTGTTATTCAGAAATGTTTCTTTAATGATGGCTATTCGTGGGGCATGTGTGTCATTATTGCTCCTATTAAATAGTCACCTAAACATAACATTTTATTTGATCTTTGCGCTATCTCTACTTAATGACTTAAGCATTTTCATTACTCTTTCTACGCTTCTTTCTTTTTTTAATTCTTAAAGCTTTCCAATTCCAAAAGCTTCTTTGTCTTTTGATATCTACAAGACCTACTTTCTTCAAGTAACTTTATATCTTTTTTTCCTCATTTTACTGTTACTTTCTACTATAATGGTAGTTATTCGTGAGTGTGACAACATGGGCAAGGTAGTGGCTCATATTATTGCTTCTGAGAGGTGGCATTTATAGGATGATTATGTAAGAAATTGTATAAATAAGGAATTGTATGGTAATTTATCGACCTTGCATTCTCTAGTGACACTGACTTAGTGTCTTCTTCCTCAGGTTCAGTTGAAATCACCATGGAGCCTTCTCGTGCTTCCTTCAACCTGATGGTTTGGAAGTTTGAATCAGTGTGTTGGGATGAGAAATGTGTCAATTCGTCTAGGGAAGGCTTTTCATTTCCAATACTGGAGAATAAACTGGCGTTATTATGGAGTCATGTGTCCCTAGAGAGAAGGTTTGTATGTATCGCTCCATGGGTCCCCTAATGAGTTTTTATATTTTTATGAGGATGTGATGGAAACCATGAGGGTAGGTATTCCTTTTACTGAGTTCAAGTCGTATTTATTGATTGTCCTGAATATCGTCCCCTCTCAACTCCAACCTAATAGGTGGGGATTTGTGAGGGTGTTTTAGATTTTGTGTGGTGTCATTGGCATCACGCCGACTGTGGGTAAAGTTTTCTCTTTTTGAGGTTAAAAGCGTTGGGAGTGGGGGGTTGGATTTCTTTGGCAGGAACTCCTAACCGGGGTTTGTTCCAAGTTTACACTTCGATCTTTAAGAATTTCAAAGGCAAGTTCTTGAGGGTTATCTCAAACTTCATTTTTAGTATCTCTAAAATTTTTGTTTAAAGAATGGTCCTCCTAAAATTTAACTTTTGGTACCTCATGTCAAAATCGTAGCTAAAATGATCTCTAATTCTGTCGCTAAATTGTAAAAATCGTCGCTAAATTGCAGGAGGGACCAATAGTTAAATTTTAAATTTTTTGGAGGATCATTATTTGAGCAAAAATTTTAGAGGGAATAAAAACAAAGTTTAAGATATTTAGATGGATCAAAAACATATTTAACCCACACACATATATATATATATATATATATATATATATATATATATATATATATATATATATACACCCCTTATTTTCCCCTCACCTCCCCTTTCCTTGATAAAAATCTCTTCCCCCATCCTCTCCCCTCCCTTAAATTCAACCAAATAGAGCATAAAAGTTGAAGTTTGATGAAATTTAATTCGTTAATGTTGGTGTGAATACACCTATAAGATAACGTGTAAAATTCCCCCTCAAATTTTGAGTCAGTTTCACTAGATAATGCAAGGTCAATGAAATTACCATATAGTTCCTTATTTATAAAACCCCAATCACTGACACCCATTATTAACTTAAAAGTTCTTACATAATCATCCTATAAATGCCACCTCTCAGAAGCAGTAACATGACAAGTTCTTGAGGGTGAGGGGCGAACCCAATTGTCTGGAGGTTATGTACAAGGAAGAAAGGTCATATTATTTTCCCCTTTTTTGGGCTGAAGGTTATGTGCCTATTAGAGGTTTCGAGGTTTCCAAATTGAGTGAAACGGAAAAGGAAGTGGTGGAGCTTTTTGACGCCTTTGGGATTATGTTGGTACCTGATGTGCTTAGTGTAACACCCCAATTCTACCCCGGCAAATTATATAAATAAATCAGAGTTATAAAAAAAACCATTCATGCAAACGAATCGGTATGCCACAAATTCTTCTTTCAAAACATATTGCATTCATCGTGGATATATAACACTTTTAAAACATCGGATGAACCATCATCATGACATCTTTAATTAAATAATTCAACATCTATGCAGCGGAAAATCTTAATAACATCTCTATCATCATTACAACAACTTCAAAACAACACAATTTAATAATAATCAACTTAAAGTTCAACAACTGAATAATCAACAATCAAAAGCAACAAGTGTTCATCCCCCCGAGTGTTACATATCAGAGCAATGACACCGACTCGAACTACTGAAGGTATACAACCTTCACTCTCGATTACCTGTATGTTACCAACATAAGGGCAACATTCAAATAGAAGGGGTGAGATATCTAACAATAAAATAAAGCGCATGATAATTAATATATTAAATTAGATCATATAACATCACCACTTCTCATATCATAATCAACAATAATAATACACATTCACCATATCAATACACACTTCTTTATGCGGTCATATAATGCGACTCAATACTATGCAAATGCATGTGGTACCATTTGGAGCAGAACTCCCATCTCAAATTTTTTCCAATTAATAGAGGCATCAACAAGGCATAAGCCTTCATCTCAATATTCGCCAATACAGGCCATCTCAATGAGCATAAGCTCCATCTCAAATGTAATGTATGCGACACAATCATGAATGTAATAACAACGTTACAATTAACAACATCTAAATACAACATCATCGTTAGCCAAAGGCCTACATCTCAAAAGCATCTCAACATATCTTCATCAAACATTTCATATCATTCATAATAATTCATCAAACATCATTTATTCATCAAACATCATTTTTTCATCAAACACAACTTCATTAATAACATCTCATCAACAACTCAATTGTACTTTAATACGACAGTAACTCATAAATTTCACAACGTTGACCATAGGCCTATACTAGATATTACCTAAAATTAGCTAATCAACTAAGGCTTACTTCTAAGTCATTAAACATCTACATACTGCTATTCTGTAATCTTACATCATTATTATTATTAGTCCTACTGTTACAAACCAAACAACAACCTCTAAGCATCTCATCTTCATCATTCTACATACAAAATCAACGTAACGATCAACACAGGAACTAACTCTGAATCCTATGGTTATCCTTCCTATATTCATTTTAACCCTTAAGAATAAAGCTCATAGGTTAGCTATTCAACGCTTTGAGCGACACCTATAACGGAGTCCGAAAACTCAAATTACAACATTCTCAAGCTGATTATGCCAAAAACCAGGCAACATGGGTCGACGCATAACATCTTGGATCGACGCGTACTACACTGAACTTGCAACATGAGTCGGCACATCCTCTCTTGGATCGACTCATACTGAGTCTTGCACACAACATGTATCGACACATGCTCCTACGTATTAACTCATCCTGAGTCTGAGTCCTCATGTATCGATGCAAAACCTCTTCATGTCGACTCATCCTGAGTCTCTAAACCTTCATGTATCAACACATAATGTTTGGGGTCGACGCATACTGCTCTGTCCTACATAATTATGTGATTTTCTCTGCGTTTTCACTACTGGTTCTACACTTTAAGCCCTAAAAACTTAATCTAATCATAGATAATCATCACTTACAATTATCCTATAATTCTACATTAATTAAACAGCATTGGAACATCATCATTCATCTATAATTCATCAATTTCATCATACAACATCATATACATTCAATTCATGAATAAGACAACAATCACCTCTAACCCCGCATATCAATTATCATGAAACCAATTATAGAGTTAGAACCCCACCCTTACCTTGAATTGAAGGTCGCTCTATAATCTTCCGGTCGAAACCTCGTTCTGCCGTTTTTCCTCTTTTTCCACCAGCTTCACGTTCTTCTTCTCAATCCTTATTCTTCTACTGCCTCCTATTTTCTATTATTTCTAGCAACAATAAAATAACCTATTATTATTTATTCCTTATTGGGCTTAAAACTACTACACCCCCTTATTACTACTTCCATTCCTTAAAAATAAGCCCACATCAAATAATATTATACTTCTAATATTATTTCACCACTTAATAAAATAATTAAATCCAATTAATCACAACACATCTTCTCAAATATTCCAAAAATAATTTAATTAAATAATTAATTAAATTACGGGCGTTACAACTCTCCCCCACTTAGAATATTTTCGTTCTCGAAAATTTACCTCAATCAAACAACTCAGGGTAGGAGTCTCGCATCTTGCTCTCCAACTCCCAAGTCAAGCTTTCTCCGGAAGCTCCTAGCCAAACCACCTTAACCAAAACAATCCCTTTTCCCCTCAGAGTCTTTATGTCACGATCCAGGATCCGTACAGGCATCGTCTCCACCGTAGGGTTATCCCGTACTTGCACATCATCCACATGAATCACATGAGATGGATCTGAAATATACTTTCGGAGTTGCGACACATGAAACACATCATGCAAATTCGAAAGATTAGGCGGTAAAGCCACTCTATAAGCAACATTGCCCACTCTCTCTGAAATCTGATATGGTCCAATAAAACGAGAAGTGAGCTTCTTAGACTTCAATGCTCGCCCAACACCAGTCACAAGTGTAACTCTTAAAAACACATGCTCACCAGCTTGAAATTCTAAATCTTTCATTCGCTTGTCATGATAACTCTTCTGTCTACTTTGGGAAGTTTCATCTTTTCTCGAATCAACTTTACCTTCTAAGTAGTTTCCCGAACAAGTTCAGGTCCAAGTACTACACTTTCACCAGATTCATGCCAACATAAAGGAGTTCTACATCTTTGACCATACAACGCTTCAAAAGGTACCATCCCAATACTGGAATGGTAATTGCTATTATAAGTGAACTCTATCAACGAAAGATAAGTATCCCACGTACCTCCCTGCTCAAGAACACATGCCCTCAGCAAATCTTCCAACGATTGAATCGTCCGTTCAGTCTGACCATCTGTCTGAGGATGATACGCTGAACTCAACCTCAACTTAGAACCCAACGCTTCTTGCAAGCTCTTCCAAAAATCAAAAGTAAATCTTGGATCTCTATCTGACACAATGCACAAAGGAACACCATGCAGCTTCACAATTACACTAGTGTAAATCTCAGCCAACTTCGACACTGGAAAGCTGATGTTAATAGGAATAAAATGAGCCGACTTCGTAAGCCTATCAACAATCACCCAAATCTAATCATGTCCTCGTAAATTATTAGGCAACCCCGTCACAAAGTCCATTGAAATGATATCCCATTTCCATTATGGAATTTCTAATAGTTGCATCAACCCTGTAGGCTTCTGATGTTCAACTTTCGACTTCTGACAAGTCAAACATGCATACACAAATCGAGCCACATCACTCTTCATTCCAGGCTACAAAAACAAACCTTTCAAATCTTGATACATCTTTGTAGCTCCTAGATGAATACTTAACTTACTTCTATGGCTCTCTTCCAGTATCGCCTTCTTCATCTCAGCATCATCAGGAATACAAATCCGGTTACGAAACTTCAACACACCCTGCACATCTAACTTAAAATCACTATTCTCAGACTGATCGATTCTAACCATCGAATCTACCAGTTTCACATCCAACTTCTGAGCTTCTCTGATACTGTCTAGAAATTCATTATTAATCTTCAACATACTCAACATATCACTATGTGACGTAACCTCTCAAACTAAGCTCATATCTCTGAACTTATCAATTAATTCCATCTCTTTAACCATCATTGCTGACATATGTAAAGTCTTTTGACTTAACACATCAGCTACCACGTTCGCCTTTCCTGGATGATAATTAAAACCGAAATCATAATCCTTTAACAATTCCAACCATCTTCACTGCCTCATATTCAACTCCTTCTGATCGAATAAATACTTCAAACTCTTATGGTCACTAAACATTTCAAATCTAGAACCATAAAGATAATGCGTCCAAATCTTCAACACAAAAACAACTGCAACAAGCTCTAAATCATGCGTAGGATAGTTCTTTTCATGAGTCCTTAACTTCCTTGACGCATAAGAAACTACCTGTTGTACCCCAAAATTTGCCCTCCCATATTCTTAACGATTTGCCAAGTCAATACTCCAAAATTTCCCCAAGGGTTGCACAGTTCAAGGGCCTCCTAACAGTCAAAATTAGGGTTTTGGTTATGACAGAGAAAATGAAGTTTCCAAGGGCCCAATCAAGTCCCATATGCCTATAAACATGGTCAAGCATCCCCATATCAAGTTTCAAGACTTACAGCACAAAATTGCACAGTCAAAAACCCTAATTGCACTACAGTCAACTATAGGGGGCAAAATGGTCATTTGACAGTCAAAAGTTCAAATTTTTGGTCAACATCTCATTTTGAATCCACAAACATCATTTGATCAATGCTTGATCATGATTCTCAAAGCTTGGCTCAAAAAGTCTCAAGATGCAAAAGTTTCCATATTTGGACAGTTGAAAAAGTCAACTGTAACTTGACCAAGGCATAACTTCCACATGGATTATCAGAAAAATTCCATCCAAAGCTCATTTTGAAGAGAAAGACATTTCCTACAACTCCTCTTCACACTCCAAGTCCAAGAAATGCTCTCACAAAAAGTTATCAATTTCAACATTATAGGTCATTTTCAAAAGTCAACAAAAAGGGACTTTAAGTCAAAGGCCATAACTTGAGATTGGTAAATCAAAATGACATGGGACCAAAGACATTGGTTAGAGGACTCAAAGACCTTTCCAAAATGTCCAAGAACATGAGCAAAGCTTAAAAATTGAGCAAGATATGCCTTGTGGAAGTTGGGAAATTTTTGGATATTTTGAAAAGTCAACTTTGCTTCAAATGTCTTAAAATTGCTAATGGGCCTCTTTTTCTTCCAAAATCCATCATCCAAGGCATGTGCACAACCATTTGGCCCAAAGGGAAGTTTTTTATCATTTTTATTTATTTATTTGGATTTTTAATTATTAATAATTCATTTAATTAAAATAAATATGTGAAAAATACTAAAGCAAGTCAATCAAATCTTTTTATGCATGGGATAGCTTCAATATTTCGTGCATGATCAGATTTGGAAAAAATCTTGGTAATTGGACATGATTTGGTAGCAAATATGCATGAAAAGATTGGAAAATTATGGCATGGAAAATCAAATATTTTCTCATCAATTCAAGGATTCTTTGGACCAAATTTCCAACCCTAATCATTCACACATATATACCAATGCCAACCCTAATGTTCAGAACCTCCCAGCTGCGCCAGAAATCCATAACCAAACTTGAGTTTTTTTGACAAAAATTCCAATACTGAAAATTAGGTTCTAGGGCGATTCAAGCCAAAATAATTGTTCCATTGGCTTGCTGAGACTTAAAGGAAGGTGCCTGGATCAATACCATAGCCTGAAACATCAAGAATTGGTATATCAGAGTCGAGCTTTTCACGAAAATTTCCATAATCGAATCATGAATTTCATGCATTTTTCGTGTGTTTTCTTTATTGATTTACATTGAGTGATTGATTCTAAAGCTAACTGCATATTTTAATTGAGTTTTTGTGCCAAATTAGAGGATTCACCATTGATATAGGTTAGGGTTACCAAGCTTTCAAATTGGGCGTTTCTAAATGCTGTAAAATTGGAACACCATAATACCATGGTTGAATTCAGCATGCTTGGACGATTCTAAAGCAATCCTCGCGCCTAATTTATATAATACCATGGCCTAATCGCTATTTTGAACACAAGCATATTTTGGGGGGGTTTAAAACCCCCGTTAACCTCTTTTATATTTCAGGGAAAAAGGAAAAACGGAGAAGATGATGAAGTGTCAATACTTGATTGGGTTATTCAAATTTGCGCGCTAAAATCCCACTAACGCTTGCTTTATTCTTATATTGATTATTTGCTATTATATATACAAAGTGATACAGTAGCTCCACTGGTCAAGGAACGCGTTGGTAATCCCTGGGACCTGGGTTCGAGCCCCAGGTCCCCCTTTCTATTCCATAATATTTTTCATAATGTTATCCTATGCAGTGCAAGTTTCAGCGCCTACCATACAACCCCTGATCCAACCATGCCACTTGGCCAATGGAGACAATCTGAAGGCCTGGATCTGGTGAATACCATGGGCATGAGTCAAAGAAGTTACACGCTAGCACAAAAGTCAAACGAGGCCAAGGCTTAATGGGCCAGAATTACTGGACTTTACCTCCAATTTGGGGACAGACCCCCCATGGTTTGTTTTTTTTATTCTTTTTTATATTTTCCTATTTTATTTGTTATAATTGATTTCTCTTTAATTCTTTAAACTAATTTATTTTCACAAAATATAAAAATAGTAAAAAAAATCAGAAGACAAAAAATTAAAATATGTTTTATTTAAATATTACCTTTTTGTAAATAAAATGCATTAAATAATTAGATTTAAATTTAGGTTTAATTCAAATATTTTCTTAATAAAATTAAAAAAAGGAGTAGAGTTAGGGTTTTGAATCTTTTTCATTCTTTTTTTCTTTTTTCTCACCATGATTAATTAATTAATTATTATCATAAACCAAAATGCATTAATTAATTAGGTTTAATTTTAGGTTAAAGTTTAATATTTTCTTAATAAATAAAAATTGTAGAAATAGGGTTAGATTTCATTTAATTCTCTCATAAAAAACCATAAATACAAAAATCTCAAAATAATTTCTTTTTTCATTTTTTATTTCATTAATTTAATTATCATAATTTAATTTCCTTAAAAAGGGTCCAACGCCCTCGCTTGCGATTTTTTATTCTCTTCGCGCATTTTATTTTATTTCTTGTAAATATTTATGTAATTCTCCCAAAGCCGTGTAAATCTAATTTCTCGCACTTTATTTACTTTCTGTCAAATCGGGTCCTGGATTTTAATTTGGCGATGTGGACCCGCGCCTTTGTAATAGTTTAGAACTTTTATTTCTCGCAGTCTTTTAACTGTTAATAATGGCATGCAAGAATGAATGACAAAAATAAAAACAAACGCATAGATCACTTTGACATGAACAAGATAAATGCAAATGAACATGACACACAAATCACACACCACCCCTAGGGTACGCCTCACTGTTGCCTTGCCTCGAAAGGTGATCGTCGAGTAGAGGATGTCTTAGTAAGTCCTCATGATCCGGGAACCTGGCGTGAGGGTAGCTTCTAAGGTGTCTTCCCATTGCTCTGGTGATCACCATGTCCCGAACTTCGAATTGACACGAACACCTCCAACGGTAGTGCTACCTACCTCTCAATGGTGGGATGGCACTACTTTAAAGGACATTTACACAGACGAATTCCTTAGGGTAGGTAGACGACTCTAGATACTTGCTCTAATTTCAAAACAAATCAAAAATACTTTTCACACCGACACTTTTTCAAAAAAGCTTTCGAAAGCAATTTTTCAAACACTCTTGAGGACCGATACAAGAGTCGAACTGGAATTTTCAAAGAAACTTTTTAAAACCCACAGTTGAAAAGCAAACAAACCATTTTTGAAAACACAAATGAGCAAGTATCTAAGAGCCCATGGATAACCATGGATAGAAAGGGTGCTAACACCTTCCCTTTCTATAATCTACCTCCCGAACCGAGAGCAATCTCTTTAAGGAATTTTTCTGTGCTTTTGTCCTTTCCATTTGGAGAAAATAAAAGACGGTGGCGACTCTTGCTTCCGCGACATTTCGCGAACCAGCGTTAAACAGTCAGTTCCAGATCCACCGATCACAGAACTGGCGACTCTGCTGGGGATACTTTAAAGTGAGATGTACCTTAGGGTTAGTTCATAACTGTGTTTTCAATTGTATTGATTTGCTTGCTTTAAATTGTGGGACTGTCTTGGGAGTTCTATAGATCCTAACCCGGATCTGGGGGATACCTTCTTAGAAAGTAGCAACAAGGCTGTGAGGGAACTGTGCGGGGTATACCGACATGGTTGAAACAGTCTGCTACGTTGATGTGGCACTTTGGTGTGTACCGGTAACCCTTGAGTTCAGTCAAGGAGAGTACGGGGCCTCCGCATGGTGTCGTGAAGCATCAACAGACCTTAGGAACCTTAATTGAACTATCTTGGCCTCTTTAGGGTAGTGAGATAACTGACTTTGGTGCAGTCCGAGGTTGGTTGATACTCGATACTACACTCAATTGAGGGTTGCTTTCCTGGAATATTTCGGTTGCCAGTTCAGTGGCTAAATCGAAACGATGAACAATGAAAGCAATCCCGTGATATTGGGACCCTTAGAACCCGGTTACTTCTAATAGGACAGGTTGAGCCCACCAACTTCAAGAGGGTACTACCCAGACCCCATGTTGGCCTAAACTCTAAGGGCTTGTCTTGTGTGCCTTACATGTTTGTCTTTGTAAATATCTGTGGTGTGTTTAATCATAACATCATGACATCATCCAGCATCATATGCATTGACTAACCATTTCAGGGGTTCGAATCTTCATCTTTGTTCTTGTTTTGTAGGACATGGAAACTGTTCGCAGAAAGACAATTCAAATCAGTCTTGTAAGGGTCCCTCCTCAGCTTAAGGAGCTTATATCCAGGATTCCCGAGAACTCTTCATTCAGTGAAAGACATGGAAGTCTCATCAGCTTGGTCAATACCAACAGTGAGGAAGATATGGTAAAGGTCCTGTTCCAGTTCTTTGACCCTCTGCATCACTGTTTCACCTTCTTGGATTATCAGCTGGTACCTACATTGGAGGAGTTCTCCCGGCTCCTGAAGATCCCTATCCTTGATCAACTACCCTACAACGGTACAGAAAAGGAACCCAAGCTTGAAGAGATTGCTAAAGCCTTACACCTACAGTCATCTGACCTCAAGGGACATTGGGAAGTTAGAAGTGGTATCAAAGGGTTCTTAGCCAGGTTTCTGTTTGAAAAGGCCCATGAATGTTAGAACTCCCTTGACTTACAAGCTTTTGAAGAAGTTGTGGCCCTCCTTGTCTATGGTTTGGTGTTGTTCCCTAACCCAGATCAGCTTATAGATATCAGTGCGGTCCAGATCTTTATGTCCAGGAATCCTATACCTACGTTGCTGGGGGACATCCTTCACTCATGTTACACTCGAACCATGAGAAAAAGAGGTGTCCTTATGTGTTGCACTCCTCTCCTGGGAAGGTGGTTTATTTCGCACCTTCCACAATCAGTCTTGAAGAACGAGCGGGGTTTGAGGTGGTCACAACGGTTGATGACTCTTACACATGCAGATATACATTGGTGCCCTCGGTCCAGAGAGGATGTCACTATCATTGATCATTGTGGGGAGTACCCTAATGTTCCTTTACTTGGAATCAGAGGAGGTATTACTTACAACCCATGCCTGGCTTGGAGACAGTTTGGTTATGCTCGGAGGGATGGCCCTCATGACATGTTAATTCCTGACATAGTTTTTGACTTCGACAACAATGCACAAGGACTTCGCCAGAGATTTATCAGAGCTTGGAGGATGCCTAGTAGAATAGACAGCAAGACACTAGGGCACAGGAATTCCATCCCGTTGGAACCTTATCTCAAGTGGGTACGCGCCCGCTCCCAAAAGTTAGTAATGCCTTATCCTCATATGCTCCCAGTAATCAAAGAGCCGGTCTTGGAAGGGGAAGTGTCCTACACCATTCAGCATCCTGATATGCCCACATCCTGGGAAGAGATGCAGAAGAGCTGGATCCAACTTAAGGAAGAACGGAATTCTCTTGAGACCAGTCTACATGCTAGTGAAAAGAAGGTCTTGGAGCTCACCCGCCTATTGCATGAGGAGAGGAATCTCAACACCTACATAGCTCCAAAGAGGATGCGTAGTGTCTTTTGGGATTTATTTGCTTTGTAATTTGTGTCCATGAGGCTTTGATGTACCGAACAGTTATTTCCTTAATGATAACGTGTGTTCTTTTTGTCTACAACAAATTTGAACTTTCGAACCCCTGAATGCATTGCATAAACACATATCATTCATCATGTGCATAGCAGGTTTTCTTCTTTTTCAGGTTGCTTACCGTTCTTCGCTGTTTATTTCAGCATCATGAATCCTGACTCATCATCAACTGAGATGTCCATCAAGGCTCTTCAGGCGCAGAATGCGCAATTTCAGGAACTAATCATGGGTTTGGCTCAGGGCCAAGAAGAGCTGAAGGCTCTGCTCCTGAAGAAGGAGAAGAAGAAGAAGAGAAGAACTGTTCTTTTCAACTCGGGCCGAAGGTTTGGCAATACTCTGCAGAATGAAGAGGCTGGTTCTTCTATAGGCAAGGGTACCCCTCAAGGGGAAAAAGGTCCTAGTCCGGTAGTCTCCGACAACGAGACTGATTTTGATGAGGAACAATATCCTCCTGCAGAAGACAGATACAAGAAGTTGGAGGACAGATTGAATGCTATGGAGATCCAACAGGTGCCTGGGCTGGATTTTGGAGACTTGGGTTTGTCTACTGGTGTGATCATTCCTTATAAGTTCAAAGCACCATCCTTTACCAAGTATGACGGGGCGTCTTGTCCCAAGTTACATCTCAGATCCTATGTGCGGAAGATTCAACCGTACTCAGTGGATAAGAACTTGTGGATCCACTTCTTCCAGGAGAGTCTTTCAGGGACTCATCTCGAATGGTTCTATCAGCTGGATGGGACCAAGGTTCGTAACTGGGAGGAGTTGGCTACTGCTTTCTATAAGCAGTATCAATATAATGCCGACCTTGCCCCTACACGTACTCAACTCCAGGGTATGTCGTTAGGGTCAAGTGAAGGTTTTAAGGAGTACGCGCAGAAGTGGAGGGATCTGGCTGGCAGGGTGCAGCCTCCATTGACTGACCGGGAGTTAGTAGACATGTTCTTGGGGACCCTCTCTGGGCCGTTTTTCAACCATCTTATCGGTAACTCATCTGCAGGGTTTACTGATCTTATCCTGACTGGAGAGAGAATAGAGGCTGGGATGAAGTCTGGTAAAATTCAGAAGGGTGCATCTTCAAGCTCTGAGAAGAAGCCCTTTAAAAAGGAGGCCAGTGCTGTATATGGGTCCAGAAGACAGGAGAAGCCTGAGCGCCGCCAATCTGTCAACGCGGTGATGACCGCTAAGCCTGCTGCCGCTCCTCGGCAAACCAATCCTCAAAGGGCTGAAAGACCCCGGAGAGAGTTTACCCGGTTGAGTATGACTCTATCGCAAATCTTGCCGCAGTTGCTGTCCACTAACCTGGTGACTGTCAGGGAGGCCCCGAAAGTTGTGAATACTGTCTCCCCCAAATACAATCCAAATGCCCGCTGTGCTTATCACTTCGATAGCCCGGGGCATTCCACTGATGACTGTTGGGCATTAAGGAATAAGGTGCAAGACCTTATTGACGCAAGAGAGATACAATTTGAAGCGCCTGAGAGGCCGAATGTGGTGACTGCTCCTATGCCCCAGCATGGAGTAAATGCTGTTGATGAAGATGTATACGCTGTTTCTGTGGATGATGTGGCTACTCCTTTAATGACTGTCAAGAGGAATCTATTGTTGGCCGGTTTATTTCCGGGTTGTAGTGAAGGTTGCCTTTTCTGTGCTGTTTCCCTATCTGGTTGTCCTTTGCTGAAGTTGGGCATCCAAAGCCTAATGGACAGCAAAGAGATTCTGTTCAAGAAGTCCGCTGTTCAGTTGGTTCCGGTAGAAGAAGTTTCTGTGGTTACCATCTTTAATAATCCAATCAAGGCTCTCCCGAAGAAGCCCATTCAAATCATGACTGTCGCACCTGTTGTTATTACTGTTCCGGGGCCTCTCCCCTACGAATCTGATAAAGCTGTCCCCTGGAACTATGGGGCGGATGTGTATGTGAATGGAATCAAACAAGAGTTCAACACTGGAGCCAGTATCTGCGATATCACTGGTCCAGCCAAGGTTACCCGCAGTGGCAGGCTCTTCTCGCCTGACATTGCACCGCCCGCTATTCGAAGACCCCTTACAATAACACCTACAAGTATACCTGTTCCTGTTTCTGACCAAGTTGTTTCCCCTGCTGCCGAGTCATCCAATGATCGGGGCAAAGGGATTGAAGACGAGCCTTCCCGGATGGAGGCACCAATACCTATAAATGCTGAGGCCTCCCAACAAGAGATGGAGGAAATCCTGAAAATAATAAAGAAGAGTGACTTTAATGTTGTCGAGCAGCTGGGGCATACGCCCTCCAAAATCTCCATGCTCTCCTTACTACTGTGCTCAGAGGCCCATGCTAAGGCCTTGATCTCATTTCTCAAGACGGCCCATGTGCCACAGGAGACATCTGTAGTCCAGTTTACTGATTGCGTAGCAAATCTGACAGCGGACAATGGTTTGGGTTTCTCAGATGCTGACCTTACTGCTAAGGGAAGAGACCATAATGATGCCCTGCATGTCTCTATTGAATGCAGGGGCACTACTCTGGCGCACGTGTTGGTGGACACTGGTTCTTCCTTAAATGTGCTACCCAAGAAAGCCTTAGACCGTTTGGATTGTGAAGGCCTGGAGCTAAAGCCTAGCAATATTATCGTCAGAGCCTTTGACGGTTCCAAGAGGATGGTTCATGGAGAGGTGGACATTCCTATCCGTGTGGGTTCTCAAGTATTTGACTCTACCTTTTATGTGAAGGATATCCGTCCGTCGTATTCTTGTCTACTGGGTCGACCTTGGATCCACAAAGCTGGGGCAGTGACCTCTACCTTGCACCAGAAGCTAAAATATCCTGTCAGAGGGAAGATTGTCACTGTGCAAGGAGAGGAGGAGTATATGGTGAGCCATTTGAATTCCTTCAGGTACATTGAGATGGACGGGGAGTTTATTGAAACCCCCTTTCAGCATTTCGAAGAGGTACTTCCAATTTCAGCAGCAGCAGAAACAGCGGTCGAAGAGGATGTTCCTTTGAAGATGGCCTCTCTAAAGGATGCCCGGGCTGTGGTTCAGAAAGGTGAATGTGCTAACTGGGGCAGGCTCCCTGATTTTACACAGAAAACTGACAAATTCGGATTGGGTTTTACTGCAGAGGGTCAGAAAGCTATGCGGAAGGCAAAGACCAGAAGACCTCCTGTACTTATTACCAACCCAGGGGTGAATGCTGTGGGAGATGAAGATGAAGTGGATGAAGCTGAGTTCAATAGCTGGATCTACCCGACAACTGATGGCGGATTGACCAATTAAATTGCCAAAGATCATACTCCTGTTACTTTTGTTACGCAGTAATAAACTTCCTTGTTTTGCTATTTGTAATAAACAATTAAAACTCTATGGCCCGGTGTCTTACCCGAGGCACCGTGGCTTCGTTTGTGAGGGCATATAAATTGTCATTTCATATAACATGAATAAAAATCTTGGACGTTTTCTCGCATTTCAAATCTTATGCTCCTTTTCTTTCTTTCCTTCCTTTATATATTTCAAAACAGCTGTATTTACACACACTCACTCATACAGGTTTCAATCCACTCTGGATCTCACTGGTAACGACTCTGCTACTGCCAGTTATGACTTCGAAAATCCGATCAACTTAGCCGAAGACGAAGGTGAAGATGATTGCGAAGTGCCTGGCGAGCTTGCAAGACTGTTACTCCAGGAAGAGAGGGCAATTCAACCACATGAAGAGCCAGTGGAAACAGTAAACTTGGGTACTGATACAGACAGGAAAGAAGTAAAGATTGGTGCCAACCTAGAGCTCAGCGTGAAGCAACGGTTGACTAAGATGCTACATGATTATATGGAGATATTTGCCTGGTCCTACGAAGACATGCCCGGGTTGGATACCGATATTGTGGTCCATCACTTGCCCACCAAGGAAGACTGCCCTCCGGTTAAGCAAAAGGTCCGCCGTATGCGTCCAGAGATGTCTGAGAAGATCAAAGCCGAGGTTATGAAGCAGTTTGATGCTGGATTCCTTGCAGTGACTTCTTACCCTCAGTGGGTTGCTAATGTGGTGCCGGTACCAAAGAAAGACGGTAAGGTCAGAATGTGTGTCGACTACAGGGATCTGAACAGGGCCAGTCCCAAGGATGATTTCCCGCTACCTCACATTGATGTCCTTGTTGAAAATACAGCTCAGCATAAGGTGTTCTCTTTCATGGATGGTTTTTCAGGCTACAATCAGATCAAGATGGCTCCTGAAGACATGGAAAAGACTACCTTTGTTACCCAGTGGGGCACCTTCTGCTATAAGGTCATGCCTTTTGGACTGAAGAACGCTGGGGCAACCTACCAACGTGCCATGGTTGCCTTATTTCATGACATGATCCATCATGAGATAGAAGTGTATGTTGACGACATGATCGCAAGGTCCCAGACTGAGGAAGAGCACCTTGATCATCTGCAGAAGTTGTTTGACCGTCTGAAACTGTACAAGCTGAGATTGAACCCGAACAAGTGCACCTTCGGGGTAAGGTCTGGGAAGTTGCTAGGCTTCGTTGTAAGTGATAAGGGTATTCAAGTGGACCCTGCCAAGGTTAAAGCTATTCAAGAGATGCCAGTTCCTAAGACAGAGAAGGAAGTCAGAGGCTTTTTAGGACGCCTGAATTACATTGCTCGGTTCATCTCACACCTGACTGCTACCTGTGAGCCAATCTTCAAGCTGCTGAAGAAAGATCAGGTAGTACGTTGGAATGATGAATGTCAGGCCGCTTTTGACAAAATCAAAGAGTATCTCCAAGAACCACCCATCCTTATGCCACCGGTTGAAGGGAGACCTCTGATACTATATCTGACAGTGCTCGACAACTCAATGGGGTGTGTGCTGGGGCAGCATGACGAGTCTGGACGAAAAGAGCATGCCATTTATTACCTTAGCAAAAAGTTTACCGACTGTGAGACCCGATACTCACTGCTTGAGAAAACTTGCTGCGCTTTGGTATGGGCTGCTCGCAGGCTGAGACAGTATATGCTGACTCACACTACCTTGTTGATCTCAAGGATGGATCCTATAAAGTACATATTCGAAAAGCCTGCTCTGTCCGGGAGAATAGCAAGATGGCAAATGATCTTGACAGAATACGACATTCAGTATACAACCCAGAAAGCCATCAAGGGAAGTGTATTGGTAGACCACTTGGCACATCAGGCAGTGGACGACTATCAGTCAATGAACTTCGAGTTTCCGGACGAGAGTATCATGATTGTGACTGACTGTGAAATACCTGGACCGGATGAAGGACCTGAGGAAGGATCCCGATGGTCTATGCACTTTGACGGAGCCTCCAATGCTTTGGGTAATGGTATCGGCGCTGTAATCATATCCCCTCAAGGCACTCATACTCCACTCACTGCCCGGTTATGTTTCAACTGCACCAACAACATGGCGGAGTATGAGGCGTGCATCATGGGTCTTCAAGCTGCGATCGACCTAAGGATGAAGTTTCTGAGTGTCTTCGGAGATTCCGCTCTCGTGATCAATCAGATCAAAGGAGAGTGGGATACGAAACATCCGAATCTTATTCCTTACAGAGAATGTGTGTTGACCTTGATTCCCCACTTCACGAAGATAACCTTTGAACACTTTCCGAGAGAAGAAAATCAGCTGGCGGACGCATTAGCTACAATGTCTTCTATGTTCAAGGTCAAATGGGACAATGAGGCTCCCCGGATCATCATCTGGAAACTGGACGAACCGGCATACTGTTGTGATCTCGAGACTGAATTGGTGACTAAGAAGCCTTGGTACCATGAGGTGAAGAGATATTTGGAAGCGCAGGAATACCCTGAAGGTGCATCTGTCAATGATAAAAAGTTTCTGAGAAGGTTCGCGGCGAAGTTCTTCCTTAGCAACGGCATCTTGTACAAGCGAAACCATGATTCGACCTTACTGCGCTGTGTGGATAAGACTGAAGCAGAAAGGATCATGGAAGAGCTACATGAAGGGACCTTTGGTACACATTCCAGTGGACACACTATGGCGAAGAAAATACTTCGGGCAGGTTATTTCTGGTCCACAATGGAAGCTGACTGCTACCAACACTCTCGGACATGCCACAAATGCCAGATTTATGCAGACAAGGTGCATGTTCCTCCAGTTCCTCTGAATGTTCTGACTGCGCCTTGGCCGTTTGCAATGTGGGGCATAGATATGATCGGTGAGATTAAACCTACGGCATCTAATGGGCATCGCTTCATCCTGGTAGCGATTGATTACTTCACGAAGTGGGTCGAAGCAGCTTCCTATGCTACGGTAACCAAGACTGTGGTGGCACGGTTCATTCGGCATAACCTGATCTGTCGATACGGCGTCCCAGAAAGAATTATTACAGACAACGATACCAATCTGAATAACAAGATAATCACTGAGCTCTGCGAGCAATTTAAGATACAGCACCATAACTCTTCTCCTTACAGACCGAAGATGAATGGGGCTGTAGAAGCAGCAAATAAGAATATTAAGAAAATCATGCAGAAGATGACAGTGACTTATAAATATTGGCACGAGATGTTACCGTTCGCTCTACATGGGTACCGTACCTCAGCCAGGACGTCAACCGGGGCAACTCCTTTCTCCTTGGTCTATGGTATGGAGGCAGTCTTACCAATCGAAGTGCAAATACCCTCTCTCCGGATAATGAAGGATGCAAATCTGAACAAAGATGATTGGATCCAGACACGACTTGATCAGCTAAACCTTATTGACAAAAAGAGACTTGCTGCTATCTGTCATGGTCAGACATACCAAAAACGGATGATCAGGGCATTTAACAAAAAGGTCAGACCACAGGAATATCAAGTTGGGGATCTGGTAATCAAGCGAATCATCCTTCCTCAGAGTGATCCAAGGGGCAAATGGACCCCTACGTACGAAGGGCCATTTGTGGTTAAACATGTGTTCTCAGGAGGAGCCATGATTCTAACCAACATGGATGGTGACGACCTTCCTCACCCCGCCAATGCAGACATAATAAAAAGATACTACGCATAAAAAAAGACCCGCTAGGCTGACATGCCTAGGCAAAAATTAGGGCTTCCCGGCGAACCAAAAGGGTTCGGGAAAAATGAAGGGATGAAATGAAAAAAATCTGTACACCCGGCAAGTCGAAAACCTGAAAAGGCGGCTTGGGCAAAAATGGGTATCCCGATGGACCGAAAACCCGAAAGGGCGGTCCAGGCAAAAGTTTGGGATAAAGCGTAATACTATGTCTCATTGGATCACTTTGAATCCGGTATCTACACCAAGTTCAGACGGAATCGATCAGTCATCTTCACTTTCAACCAAGGTCATCAAGTGATGAGACGCTCGGAGATATAAAGGCAATAGCAAAGTTGAAACCCAGTGGGATCATTCATTTCACACAGCTGTTTTATTTTTGTACACATTTGTATAAACTCTTTTGTTCGGCGGCGTTCTCTTACTAGGACGCCAGCCTCTTGTACATAAAACGCCTATTTACAGGCCATTCAAAAATCAATACAAATATACTTTTCAGTTAAAAGTGCCAATTGTTTTGCCTTTTTCTGTTTTGCTTTGCGAAGAACGTCCAAGGTTCAATTTGTGATATATGCATTGACAATAATTTGCTAACTCATAAATATTTGCATACGAAACAAAGGATTAATTACAGGTAACATTAGAAACTGGGGCAATAAAGAGTTGTCTAAGCAATCTAATTGTTCCGTCCTCCAAGGTATCAAGGTAGGTTCAGCCGAGGAACATAACCAGTACATCTTAATTCCCCAGAGAGTGAGCCAACAAGTCAGTACACTCTCCTCAAGCTACAATCAAACCTTAAGGAAGTTGGGTATCCTCCAGCAGATCTTAACATTCTCCCCAGCAATATATATGCATTCTTAACAAGCATCCCCGGCAGTCTTGGCCTAAAGATTGTTCCCCGGCGGTACATCAGACATTCAGTGGAGTCCCTTCCCCGATACATCTCAAAACTTCCCTAGGAGAGTCCAATCTAGTTCCCCAGGAAAGTTGGAATTCATCTCCCAAGCAGTAAGCTTATCCCCAGTAGATTCTGGAAGCTTACCCTCGCAGAGCACGAACGCGTCCTCCGGCTTTATTCTAAGAGTTATTTCCCTACCGGGATATAACTGGGTTATCCTCAGCCAAAAAGCCACGGAAAGAGCGTCCTCGACGAAGTCTTCTTATCCCCAGCGAAGTCTATTAACACTTCCAACACAACAATGGTATCCCCAGTAAAGTTACCATCAATATCTCAACAAAGCACCTCTCTCCCCACAGAGTATTGTCTCCCAGCAAGATCTTTAGAGTACTTTTCTCCCTGCAGAGTAATCCATTCGCCAAGTTTATTCCCCGACGAAGTTATCTTCTCCTACTGGTATTCTTGCAATCATCATCCCCCAGCGGAAGCAAAAATCTATTCCTCAACATCAGCCCAGGAGTGACTTCCCGGCACCCGTCAAGGATTTAGTTTCCTAAGACGAAAATATACGTTCATAAACATCACATACATCATTATAGCATGCATATACGCATCATATCTTACAAATCTCATTTATGTTGAGAACATCATTGCTTGATCCATATCATGCATTGCATATGACTGACCTTTACCTTTCAGGAAAGATCCAGTTAAGTTCTCAGCTATATTTCAAAGGCCTTCTCTGGTTCAGTCAGATCGACCCTAAGATCTCCCTGTTTCTTATCCAATTGAAGACATTTCAAGACCTTGACCGGTTCAGTTAAATCGACCCTAAGATTTTTCTGTTTCTTATCCAGTCCAAGGCCTTCTCTGGTTCAGTCAGATCGACCCTAAGATCTCTCTGTTTCTTATCCAGTAGAAGACATCAAGACCTAGACCGGTTCAGTTAAATCGCTCCTAAGATTTCTCTGTTTCTTATCCAGTCCAAGGCCTTCTCTGGTTCAGTCAGATCGACCCTAAGATCTCCCTGTTTCTTATCCAGTTGAAGACATTTCAAGACCTAGACCGGTTCAGTTAAATCGACCCTAAGGTTTTTCTGTTTCTTATCCCGTCGAAGGCCTTCTCTGGTTCAGTCAGATCGACCCTAAGATCTCTCTGTTTCTTATCCAGTTGAAGAATTTCAAGACCTAGACCGGTTCAGTTAAATCGACCCTAAGATTTCTCTGTTTCTTAGCCAGTCCAAGGCCTTCTCTGGTTCAGTCAGATCGACCCTAAGATCTCCCTGTTTCTTATCCAGTTGAAGAATTTCAAGACCTAGACCGGTTGAGTTAAATCGACCCTAAGATTTCTCTGTTTCTTATCCAGTCCAAGGCCTTCTCTGGTTTAGTCAGATCGACCCTAAGATCTCCCTGTTTCTTATCCAGTTGAAGATTTCAAGACCTAGACCGGTCCAGTTAAATCGACCCTAAGATTTTTCTGTTTCTTATCCAGTCAAAGGCCTTCTCTAGTCCAGCTAAATCGACCCCTAACAGATTTTCCTAATAAAGACTCAGTAGAAGACATCCAAGATTCTCTCAGCGTCACTGTTGAGGTAGTAATCGTCCCAAGACTCTCTCAGCGTTCCTGTTGAGGTAGTAATCGTCCCAAGATTCTCTCAGCGTTCCTGTTGAGGAAGTAATCGTCCAAGGTTCTCTCACCGTTCCTGTTAAGGTAGTAACCATCCCTGGTTCATTCATCACTTTTTGAAGCTCCAAATCCAGCTCCTGTAACCAGTCAGGACACATCTATACAAAGAATTTGAAGACCAGTTCCTGTAACGGGTCAAGTAATCCTTTTCTTTTGCAGGTACGCAAGCTCTCGCTAAGGAATCTCTTACGCGATCAACACCCAGATGGCATCTATAAGCCCATCCACCTTCCATCATCTCTTAGCATGGCATCTATAAGCCCATCATCCTATTCATTAATCTCCAAATGGCATCTGTAAGCCCATTCCCCATATCACTACTATGTGAGCGCAAATTTCTGGGCACTCTAGTGTTCAATCATCTTCCACCTTCGGATTACGAAAGGCACGTCAGCCAATCTGCATCCTCAGGTCTAAGAATATTGAACAGGGGCAACTGTTGTACCCCAAAATTTGCCCTCCCATATTCTTCAAGATTTGCCAAGTCAATACTCCAAAATTTCCCCAAGGGTTGCACAGTTCAAGGGCCTCCTAACAGTCAAAATTAGGGTTTTGGTTCTGACAGAGAAAATGAAGTTTCCAAGGGCCAAATCAAGTCCCATATGCCTATAAACATGGTCAAGCATCCCCATATCAAGTTTCAAGACTTACAGCACAAAATTGCACAGTCAAAAACCCTAATTGCACTACAGTCAACTGTAGGGGGCAAAATGGTCATTTGACAGTCAAAAGTTCAATTTTTTGGTCAACATCTCATTTTGAAGCCACAAACATCGTTTGATCAATGCTTGATCATGATTCTCAAAGCTTGGCTCAAAAAGTCTCAAGATGCAAAAGTTTCCATATTTGGACAGTTGAAAAAGTCAACTGTAACTTGACCAAGGCATAACTTCCACATGGATTATCAGAAAAATTCCATCCAAATCTAATTTTGAAGAGAAAGACATTTCCTACAACTCCTCTTCACACTCCAAGTCCAAGAAATGCTCTCACAAAAAGTTATCAATTTCAACATTATAGGTCATTTTCAAAAGTCAACAAAAAGGGACTTTAAGTCAAAGGCCATAACTTGAGATTGGTAAATCAAAATGACATGGGACCAAAGACATTGGTTAGAGGACTCAAAGACCTTTCCAAAATGTCCAATAACATGAGAAAAGCTTAAAAATTGAGCAAGATATGCCTTGTGGAAGTTGGGAAATTTTTGGATATTTTGAAAAGTCAACTTTGCTTCAAATGTCTTAAAATTGCTAATGGGCCTCTTTTTCTTCCAAAATCCATCATCCAAGGCATGTGCACGACCATTTGGCCCAAAGGGAAGTTTTTTTATCATTTTTATTTATTTATTTGGATTTTTAATTATTAATAATTCATTTAATTAAAATAAATATGTGAAAAATACTAAAGCAAGTCAATCAAATCTTTTTATGCATGGGATAGCTTCAATATTTCGTGCATGATCAGATTTGGAAAAAATCTTGGTAATTGGACATGATTTGGTAGCAAATATGCATGAAAAGATTGGAAAGTTATGGCATGGAAAATCAAATATTTTCTCATCAATTCAAGGATTCTTTGGACCAAATTTCCAACCCTAATCATTCACACATATATACCAATGCCAACCCTAATGTTCAGAACCTCCCAGCTGCGCCAGAAATCCATAACCAAACTTGAGTTTTTTTGACAAAAATTCCAATACTGAAAATTAGGTTCTAGGGCGATTCAAGCCAAAATAATTGTTCCATTGGCTTGCTGAGACTTAAAGGAAGGTGCCTGGATCAATACCATAGCCTGAAACATCAAGAATTGGTATATCAGAGTCGAGCTTTTCACGAAAATTTCCATAATCGAATCATGAATTTCATGCATTTTTCGTGTGTTTTCTTTATTGATTTACATTGAGTGATTGATTCTAAAGCTAACTGCATATTTTAATTGAGTTTTTGTGCCAAATTAGAGGATTCACCATTGATACAGGTTAGGGTTACCAAGCTTTCAAATTGGGCGTTTCTAAATGCTGTAAAATTGGAACACCATAATACCATGGTTGAATTCAGCATGCTTGGACGATTCTAAAGCAATCCTCGCGCCTAATTTATATAATACCATGGCCTAATCGCTATTTTGAACACAAGCATATTTTGGGGGGGTTTAAAACCCCCGTTAACCTCTTTTATATTTCAGGGAAAAAGGCAAAACGGAGAAGATGATGAAGTGTTAATACTTGATTGGGTTATTCAAATTTGCGCGCTAAAATCCCACTAACGCTTGCTTTATTCTTATATTGATTATTTTCTATTATATATACAAAGTGATACAGTAGCTCCACTGGTCAAGGAACGCGTTGATAATCCCTGGGACCTGGGTTCGAGCCCCAGGTCCCCCTTTCTATTCCATAATATTTTTCATAATGTTATCCTATGCAGTGCAAGTTTCAGCGCCTACCATACAACCCCTGATCCAACCATGCCACTTGGCCAATGGAGACAATCTGAAGGCCTGGATCTGGTGAATACCATGGGCATGAGTCAAAGAAGTTACACGCTAGCACAAAAGTCAAACGAGGCCAAGGCTTAATGGGCCAGAATTACTGGACTTTACCTCCAATTTGGGGACAGACCCCCCATGGTTTGTTTTTTTATTCTTTTTTATATTTTCCTATTTTATTTGTTATAATTGATTTCTCTTTAATTCTTTAAACTAATTTATTTTCACAAAATATAAAAATAGTAAAAAAAATCAGAAGACAAAAAATTAAAATATGTTTTATTTAAATATTACCTTTTTGTAAATAAAATGCATTAAATAATTAGATTTAAATTTAGGTTTAATTCAAATATTTTCTTAATAAAATTAAAAAAAGGAGTAGAGTTAGGGTTTTGAATCTTTTTCATTATTTTTTTCTTTTTTCTCACCATGATTAATTAATTATTTATTTTCATAAACCAAAATGCATTAATTAATTAGGTTTAATTTTAGGTTAAAGTTTAATATTTTCTTAATAAATAAAAATTGTAGAAATAGGGTTAGATTTCATTTAATTCTCTCATAAAAAACCATAAATACAAAAATCTCAAAATAATTTCTTTTTTCATTTTTTATTTCATTAATTTAATTATCATAATTTAATTTCCTTAAAAAGGGTCCAACGCCCTCGCTTGCGATTTTTTATTCTCTTCGCGCATTTTATTTTATTTCTTGTAAATATTTATGTAATTCTCCCAAAGCCGTGTAAATCTAATTTCTCGCACTTTATTTACTTTCTGTCAAATCGGGTCCTGGATTTTAATTTGGCGATGTGGACCCGCGCCTTTGTAATAGTTTAGAACTTTTATTTCTCGCAGTCTTTTAACTGTTAATAATGGCATGCAAGAATGAATGACAAAAATAAAAACAAACGCATAGATCACTTTGACATGAACAAGATAAATGCAAATGAACATGACACACAAATCACACACCACCCCTAGGGTACGCCTCACTGTTGCCTTGCCTCGAAAGGTGATCGTCGAGTAGAGGATGTCTTAGTAAGTCCTCATGATCCGGGAACCTGGCGTGAGGGTAGCTTCTAAGGTGTCTTCCCATTGCTCTGGTGATCACCATGTCCCGAACTTCGAATTGACCCGAACACCTCCAACGGTAGTGCTACCTACCTCTCAATGGTGGGATGGCACTACTTTAAAGGACATTTACACAGACGAATTCCTTAGGGTAGGTAGACGACTCTAGATACTTGCTCTAATTTCAAAACAAATCAAAAATACTTTTCACACCGACACTTTTTCAAAAAAGCTTTCGAAAGCAATTTTTCAAACACTCTTGAGGACCGATACAAGAGTCGAACTGGAATTTTCAAAGAAACTTTTTAAAACCCACAGTTGAAAAGCAAACAAACCATTTTTGAAAACACAAATGAGCAAGTATCTAAGAGCCCATGGATAACCATGGATAGAAAGGGTGCTAACACCTTCCCTTTCTATAATCTACCTCCCGAACCGAGAGCAATCTCTTTAAGGAATTTTTCTGTGCTTTTGTCCTTTCCATTTGGAGAAAATAAAAGACGGTGGCGACTCTTGCTTCCGCGACATTTCGCGAACCAGCGTTAAACAGTCAGTTCCAGATCCACCGATCACACTACCTTACCATTCTTCATAAGCACGCTGTTGTACCCAAAAATTTGCCCTCCCATATTTCTCAATCCATTTCAAGTGAGGTCCTCAAATTGCTCAAGGAAGTCCAAGGGTTGACCAAACAACCTCCCTCCTAAGGCAGTCTACCTCAAATTAGGGTTTCATGTTGCATCAAGATACTTGACTCCAAGGGATCCCAATTGATCACCATTGTCCTAATATGTTCTCAAGATCATCCATGTCAAGTTTCAAGCCTTTCAGAGAAAGTTTGCTCAGTCAATTGCTCAAAGGCCTGAAAATCGACTGTGCTAGGACAAAATTCAACTGTGTCCTACATACAGTCAAACTTCAAGATTTTTGGTCAACATCCTCATTTTGAAGTATTATTCATAATTTAATCAAGGGTTGATCATGATTCCTCAAGGATTGCTCACAATTCATCAAATCCCAAAAGTTGCTAAATTAGGGTTTTGCAGGAAAAGTCAACTCAACTTTGACAAAGCATAACTTTATCATACTTTATCAAGAATGACCCATACAAAGCTCATTTTGAAGAGGATGGAATCCCCTACAATTCATCTTCATCTCCAAAGTTAAAATATGCACTCACAAGAAGTTATAAATTTGGACATTATAGGTCATTTTGGAAAGTCAACAAAAACACCTTTTTTGTCAAAGCTTCATACATGAACATGGAAGACTCAATTGAGATGAAACCAAAAGGGTTGCTTAGAGGACATCCTGAGATTTCTAAAAATTCCAAGAACACATCTCTAGGGTCAAAATTGAAGGAGTTATGCATTGGCAAATTTGACCTTTTTTCCAAAATTGCCAAAAGTCAAAAGTGCCTCAAATTGCAAATTTTGTCAAATGGGCCCAACCTTTTAGGCTTGTATTGAGTTTGTAACATGGTCCATGACCCATGATTCTTCCCACTTGCCTTTATTTTATTTTTGTCATTTATTTTGATTTTTATTTCAATTTAATCAAATTATATCAAAATAAAATCATGAAAATATCAAAAACATTTAAACCTTGAGATTTTGTGCATATTTCAGGTCCATGAATAGCTGGGAATGAGATCAAATCGTGCAAGGCTTGTTTGTACACAAAAAGATTGAGTTTTGCTTGATTTAGAAAGATTTGAATAAGAATCAAATCATGATTCAATCACCTTAATTGAAGAAGATTTGAAACAAATTTGTAAACCTAATTCACTCAAGGATACATATAGAACAAATCCAGACCAAAAGCACAAGGGTTAGAGGCGTGAGAAGCTGAGGAAAAACTTGGAATAACTCAAGAAAAGTAGCAATCTGTTTTCATAGTTCCAGGCGCTTTCAAGCCATTCCAAGCACACCTTTCACTTGATGGGCATTCAAGGAGTCTATCCCAATCATCAACAAGTATTTTCGTGCCTAAAAATGCACTGTAAGTGCCTCACGATACCCTTACCTTTTTGAAATCGAATCTCATGAAGTTGGCATTGTTAGCATGAATTCTTTACATATTCTTGTTCAGTGAAACATTTGCAAGCTAATGGGTATATTCAATTGCGTTTTTGTTAGCCATATTGAGATCCACCATTGTTAGGGTTTGGGTTCCATTTTTAGGGGTTTTGATTGCAGGTAAAATTGGCCCAAAAGAGGGGTACCATGGTGTTCACCAGGCCAAGACGAATTGATCTGCACCATTAGTTTTCATTTATTGTGATTGTGTGAGATTCTGGAAATACGCAGGGCTATAGCTACAGACTTTTGTCTGTAGGTAAAAGTCTTGGACTTTTACCAATGGAGGAAGGAAGAAGAAGGGTGGCGTGGCACCCCCTGACTGGCCCATTTGAATTTCACGCGGTTTTGATGAATTAATTTGTTTTCTCAATATAATTTTTATTTGTTATTTGATATACAACAAAGCATGCCAGCTCAATTGGTGAAGAGGCATTGGAAATTGCCAAAGGGCCTAGGTTCGATCCCCAGGTCCCCCATATTTGTTCAATACCATTTTATTTTACATGATTAGGTGTGCAAGTTTCCAGGATATCCACCATACGCCTTCAACACTCAGCCAACCAGATGTCCACAAGCTGGATCCAAAGGCCATCATTTTAAAGTCTACAATGCACCCTAGTCAACATGCAACATGGAATCAAAAAGGTCAACATGGACCAAGGTTTATTGGACCAAAAAACTGCTATGGACACCCCCTGATTGCTGATTACAAGGCCCATTTCTCTCTTTTCTTTTATATTCTTTCTTTTATTTATTTAATTTAATTTATTTTCTCACATAAAAATTAATTCTTTTTTTACAAAAAACTCATAAAATCAATTTTTCATCAAATTAGATTTAGGTTTATTTTTTATCAAATTTAATTTAATTAGTTTATTTAATTTTAGGGTAACTTTAATCTTTTTTGTAAATAACTTAAAATAAATTAGAAAATTAGGGTGTTTGTTTAATTTAATATTTATTTCCTTTTTCTCAAAATAACAAAAATATAAAAATAGTTCAAAATTAATTATTTTTATTAATTTAAATTAATTAGTAATTAGGTTTGTGCTTATTTCATTAAAATCTTATTTTCTTAAAATAATCAAAAACAACAAAAAATAATTTTTCTTTCAATTAGGTTTAGACGGGGTCAAAACCCTAATTTTCTCTGTTCTCGATTCATTGCGCGTTTATTATTTTTGCAAATATTGATGTAACTGCTTATGGGATGTAATAGTTTAATTAGGACTTTTCTCTTTTATCATTTTACGGGTTTTTGGCTATGTAATTAATCCCCCTCCCCGAAGCTTTGTAATAGCGTAGTTTTATGTCTCGTATTTTAATTTTCGCAAATATTAAATGTTAGATGTATGATAATAGGATTGCATGACAAGAATGTATGTTAATTTTAAAATGGTTAGCAAACCCTAAATATGAAAAGATAATAACTGAAATCAAATCACTCGCACATGCGCACTCCTAGGGTATACTCTCACTTCGGTTGCCTTCGGTAAACGATCATTAAGTATAGGGTGTTTTAGTGGTCGCTCTCTTGTCTAAACAAAGATCAAATGTCCCGTTCAGAAATGTTGCCTCGGAAAGGTTGCCTCGGAAATGTTGCCTCGAATATGATCTTAAGACATTAGGGTTATTACTAAGATGTTCTAACATTGCTTTAGTGATCGTACGTCCCTTTCGAATTGACCCTTACAACTCCAACGACGGTGCTACCTACTCACTAATAGTGGGATAGCACTGTCTAAAGGAAACAAGAACAGAAACATTCTCTTTTTGAGTAGGTAGATGCTAGTAGGTACTTGCTCAAAATCAAACTTTTCCACACTTACACTCTTTTCAAACAAAGTTTTCAAAACGAATTTGTAACACTCTTGAAGACAGAAGCAGGGGTTAAATCGAAGTAAAACAAAAACTTTTCAAAAACACACAAACACAGAAGCAATTTTTAAAAGATGAGCAAGTACCTAAGAGCCCGTAGATAACTACGGATAGAAAGGGTGCTAACACCTTCCCTTTCTATAATCTACCCCCCATACTCAAAATCTCGAAAAAGGAATTTTTCTGTGCTTTTGTCCTTTCCAGTTGGATAAAATAAAAGTCGGTGGCGACTCTTGTTTACCGCGACATTTTGCGAACACAAACGCAAAACGCAAACCAACATTTTCCTAAAACAGTCTGGTTCTGCCACCGTATCACAGAACTGGCGACTCTGCTGGGGAACATAATAAGTGGGGTATACCTTAGGATTAGTTCTTCATAAATTGCTTCTCTTGTTTGATTTGATTGCTTTACTTTTGAAGGTTTTGTATTGGGAGTTACTACAAATCCTAACCCGGATCTGGGGGACACCTTTTAGGTAAGTAGCAATAAACTGTGAGGGAACTGTACGGCGTAGACCGATACGATTGAAGCAGTAGCTACGTTGATGTGGCATGTTGGTTGGTACCAGTATCCCTTGTGGAGAAACGAGGAGAATACGGGGCTTCTATATGTGTCGTTAAGCATCAACTGACCTTAGAACCTATAATTGACCAACATAGCCATAGGAAGTAGTGAGATAGCCGGTCCCGGTGTAAAGCTGGGAACTGGTCGATACTCGATGCTACACTCATTGAGACCATACTCTTGCAATAGTTCCGGCTGCAAGAAAAGATTGCGTGAGCTGAAACCATGACCGATGGAGGATGGTCAGTGATATTGAGAACCTCTAGAACCCGGTTACTTTTGTTAGGACAGGTTGAAACCAACTGAACTTCAAGAGGGTAGTACCTAGACCCCATGCAAGCCTTAAACTCAAGGGCTATTGTGTGACTTATTTGCCTTTACCATGTCTGTTATCTTCTATACCCGTTGTGTGTTTTATCATGACATCATGCATCATAACATAGCATGCATACCTCATTGCTAACCATTTCAAAGACCGAGGGGATTTATCTTTGTTCTATTTTGCAAATTATGGATTCCTTGTGCAGAAACACCATTCGAGTTAACTTTGTGCAAATACCTGCTCAACTCAAAGATTTAGCCTTGAGATTTTCCGATACTTCTTCATTCATTAGGAGACATGGTCAGCTTCTTAGCTTGGTTACCTCAAAGTTTGACGAGCAAATGATGAGTGTGCTTTTCCAGTTCTTCGATCCGGTGCATCACTGTTTCACTTTCCCGGATTATCATCTAGTTCCCACTTTGGAGGAGTTCTATCACTTATTGGGTATATCCATCCTAGAGCAGATGCCCTTCACAGGTTTGGAAGAGACTCCTAGACCAGAGGACATTGCTCCAGCTCTACATTTAAAACGGGTGGATGTAGTATCTAATTGGGAAACACGAAGCAGGGTTGAAGGTTTCTTAGCCAAGTTTCTGATGGATCAAGCTCAACTATTCTGGGATAACTTGGACTTTCAGGCTTTTGAAGACATCTTAGCTCACCTTATCTAAGGTTTGGTTCTTTTCCCAAATCCCGATTTCTTCATAGATGTGAATGCGGTTAAGATCTTCCTGTCTCGCAATCCTGTGCCTACTCTTCTGGGTGATATCTTGCATGCCCTTTACACTCGTACTGTGCGTCGAAGAGGGACTCTCATGTGTTGTATGCCTTTACTGGCGAGGTGGTTTATTTTGCACCTCCCCAAGTCCGTGTTGAAGAATGTGGAAGGTTTAGGATGGTCTTATAGGATAATGTCCCTTGCCCATACAGATATTCTTTGAAGTTCCAAGGCTATGGAAAGCATTGTTGTCATTGATCGATGTGGGGGATACCCTAATGTCCCGTTGCTTGGAATCAGAGGAGGAATAACTTATAGTCCTTGTTTAGCTTTGTGACAGTTCGGTCGTGCTCGGAGAGACGGTCCGCATGAGTTACTTCTTACAGATATTACCTTTGACTACAAGGAGGACGTTGACGAGTATCGCCAGAGGTTTATACGAGCCTGGGGTATGGTGAACATGTCTGATCCTCAAGAGCTAGGACCAAGGACTTCTCTCCCTATGCAACCTTATCTCCAGTGGGTCCGAGCTCGAGCCTAGAAGATTGGGATGCCTTATGAAGCTGTCTTGCCAGTGATTGTGGAGTCTACCAATGAAGAGGGCATTCCTTATACGGTCCTTTATCCCTACATGCCCATTGATCTTGGGGCACTGAAGAGATCATGGATTCAGTTGAAGGAGGAAAGGGATACCTACCGGGAGAAGTACCATGAGCAAGAGAGGAAGATCTTGAAGCTCACCAGGAAACTCGAGAATGAAAGGACGATCAATGACTACGCCAACACCAAGGGGAAGCGTCCATGGGATTTCTGATTTTTGCTTTTTCTAGTTTAGATTTGTTTTTCATTTATTTCTTTTGTAATGCCTCAAAGGCATTGTTAAACATTTTTACAAGTTAATATAATAAAGTTTGTTTTATTTTTGTTTTACAAATTTAAATCTCCCAAGGTCTTTGAAATCATTACATACGCATCCCATTATCATGCACATCATTACAGGTACCATTACAGGTTTCTCATCTTCTTCGCTGTTTATTTCAGCACAAAATGTCTTTTGAAATACCTACCGATCAAGCCATCAAAGCTCTTCAGGCACATAATGCCCAATTCCAAGAGATGTTCTTGAACTTGGCTAAAGGGCAAGAGGATTTGAAGACTCTCATCCTGAAGGAGAAGAAGAAGAAGAAGAAGAAGAATAAGAAGGTGGTTCTTCTAAATATGGGGAACAAATTTGGGAATAGGTTGCGATAGGAAGCTGATCTGTCTCTTTCATCCAAAGGAGAAGAGGTCCAAGAGGAAGAAAAGGGCCCAAGTCCTGTAGTTTCTGATAATGATACTGATTTTGATGATGAGCAGTATCCTCCTGCTGAGGATATGTACAAACAACTTGAAGACCGTCTGAGCGCTATGGAGATTCAGAAGATACCTGGTTTGGACTTCGGAGATCTGGGACTAGCATTTGGGGTGGTGATCCCTCATAAATTCAAAGCTCCGGTTTTTGCCAAGTACGATGGAGCATCCTGTCCAAAAATCCATCTCCGCTCGTATGTCCGAAAAATTCAACCTTACACTGCTGATAGAAATTTGTGGGTGCACTTCTTTCAAGATAGTCTGTCAGGGACTCAACTTGAATGGTTTTATCAATTGGAAGGAGCTAATGTCCGAAACTGGGAGGACCTTGTTTCTTCTTTTTACAGGCAGTATCAATATAATGCTTGCTCCCACGCGTACTCAGCTTCAGGGTATGTCTATGGGTGCAAGTGAAGGTTTTAAGGACTATGCTCAAAAGTGGAGAGATTTGGCTGGAAGAGTCCAACCCCCCCTGTCTGATAGGGAGTTGGTGGATATGTTTCTAGGGATGTTGTCTGGTCCATTTTTCAATCATCTTATCGGCAGTTCATCGTCTGGGTTTACTAAATTAATTTTGACTGGGGAGAGAGTAGAAACTGGTATCCGAAGTGGTAAGATACAGAAGGATACGTCATCAAGTACAGTAAAGAAGCCTTTCACCGGTAAGAAAGAAGCTAGTGCAGTTTACAGCTCGAGGAGCCAAAACTGACCTGAACACCGTCAAGCAGTGAATGCGGTAGTAATATCAAGACCCACTGTTGCCCCACAATGCAACAATCAACAAAGAATAGAGAGACCACAGAGACAGTACACTCGGCTTAATATGACCTTGTCTCAAATTCTACCACAGTTATTGAAGACCAACCTGGTAACTCTGAGGGAAGCTCCGAAGAATCCCAGCACCACATCTCTGCTATATAACCCGAACGCCCGCTACACCTATCACTCCGATAGCCTAGGGCATGATACAAACAACTGTTGGGCCTTGAGGAATAAGGTGCAAGATTTTATTGAAGCTAAAGAAATCGAGTTTGACGCTCCGGAAAAGCCCAACGTCATAACTGCTCCTATGCCCAAGCATGGTCATGAAGTAAATGCTGTGGACGATGATTTATTTGTGACCTCTGTGGAAGAAGTTTCTACTCCTTTGATGACAGTTAAGAAGAATCTATTATTGGCCGGTTTATTTCCGGGCTGTGGCGAAGGTTGCCACTTATGTTCAACCCTGCCTGCTGGTTGCCATTTATTGAAATCAGGTGTTCAACGCCTGATGGATAATAAAGAAATCATGTTCAAGAAAACTATGATTCTGTTGGTTCTAATTCAAGATGTTGCCATCATAACCATTTCCGCCAATCCTTCCAAGGCTTCCTCAAGAAAGCCTGTTAGGATTACACCCGTTCCGAGAATTGCTCCGTTAATCATTACTATCCCTGGTCCTATCTCATACACTTCGAACAAGGCTGTCCCTTGGCACTATGGGGCCGATGTGTATTACCATGGAGTTAAGCAAGACTTAAAGATTGAAGAAGCTGATGCTGATGTCGGAAATATTGTCGGGGCTAGCAAGGTCACCAGAAGTGGAAGACTCTTCTCTCCTGAGATTTCCCCTCTGACTGTTCACAAGCCCGTTGTCGTTCCATCTAATAGTACATCAGCTACTGTCCTAGTACATATGCCAGTTATCACCCCTGTCGCCGAGCCATATGACACTCGGGGCAAAGAAGTCACAGGTGAGCCTGCCCGGATGTAGGCACCTAAGAAGATCATTGTAGAAACCTCTAAGTAGGAGATAGAGGAAATTCTGAAGATTATCAAGAAGAGTGACTACAACGTAGTCGAGCATTTGGGGAAGACCCCATCCAAGATCTCCATGTTATCCTTGTTATTGTGTTCGGAAGCCCATGCAAAGGCTTTAATTGCTTTCCTCAAAACTGCGCATGTGCTACAAGAGACTTCAGCTGATCAATTCAAAGACTATGTAGCTAGTTTGACTGCCGACAACGGGTTGGGTTTCTCAGATGCAGATCTGACTGCTAAAGGAAGAAATCATAATGACGCTCTGCACGTCTCGATCGAGTGCAGAGGCACTACTATGGCCCATGTACTAGTGGATACCGGGTCCTCTTTGAATGTTTTGCCAAAGAAAGCATTAGACCGTCTGGACTGTGAAGGTTTGATTTTGAAGCCGAGTAATATTGTGGTCAGGGCTTTCGACGGGTCAAAAAGGATGGTGCACGGGGAGGTGGACGTCCCTGTTAAAGTTGGCTCTCAGACTTTTGCATCTACTTTCTATGTGATGGATATCCGACCATCTTATTCTTGCTTGCTGGGTCGCCCTTGGATTCATAAGGCTGGGGCAGTGACTTCTACGCTCCATCAGATGTTGAAATATCTAGTAAAGGGGAAGATTCTTACGGTGCAAGGAGAAGAGAAGTACATGGTGAGTCATCTTAATTCCTTTCGCTATATGGAGATGGATGGGGAATTCATCGAAACCCCATGTTAAAACTTTGAAGAAGTCCCTCATACTCTGGCGTCGAATGAAGTTGCTGCTGACAAGCCTCCGATGAAGATGGCTTCCCTAAAGGATGCCAGGGTCGTAATTGAAAAAGGTAGGTGTGCAAATTGGGGTAAGCTCCCTGACTTTGCACACAAAACTGACAAGTTTGGTTTGGGATTTACTGTAGAGGCTCAAAGGGTTGTTTGGCGCGCGTGGATTGGAAGACCTCCTCTACACATCAGTAATCAGGGAGTGAATGCAATTGATGATGATGACGAAGAGTCAAATATCGACAGCTGGATCTACCCGTCTACTAATGGTGGATTGAACAACTGGACGACGAAGGACTTCGTGCCCGTTTCTTTTATTACACAGTAATAGACTTTTGTTTTGAGATTTATAACAGACAATTTAAAACTTTATGGCCCGGTGCCTTGCCCGAGGCATCATGGCTTTGTTTGTGAGGGCTTATTATTTGTCATTTTCATATATCATCAATAAAGCATTGGATGTTTTCTTGCATTACAAATTTTCCGCTCCTTGTTTTTCTTTTCTATCTCGCACTTTATCATAACAGCTATTGTCTTACACACACTCACATATCATAATGCAGATCCACATCCACTTTGGATCCCATTGATAATAACTCTGCTACTGCCAGTTATGACTTCGAAAGTCCGATCAACCAAGCCGAGGACGAAGGTGAGGATGATTGTGAGATGCCTGGAGAACTTGCTAGACTGTTACTATAGGAAGAGAGGGCCATACAGCCTCATGAAGAGCCAGTGGAACCAGTGAATTTAGGTACAGAGGAAGACAAGAAAGAGGTCAAGATAGGTGCAAATCTGGAGCCTAGTGTTAAGCAACGGTTGATACAGATGCTACGCGACTATGTTGAGATCTTTTCCTAGTCTTACGAAGATATGCATGGTTTGGACACTGGCATTGTGGTACACCGCCTGCTAACTAAAGAAGACTGTCCTCCGGTAAAGCAGAAAGTTCGACGTATGCGCCCTGAGATGTCTGAGAAAATCAAAGCTGAGGTCATGAAACAATTTGATGCCGGTTTTCTAGCTGTTACTTCTTACCCACAGTGGGTATCCAACGTTGCTCCAGTGCCCAAGAAGGATGGTAAGGTGCAGATGTGTGTGGACTATAGAGATCTGAATAGGGCAAGCCCCAAGGATGATTTTCCACTCCCTCACATCGATGTTCTGGTCGACAACACCGCACAGCATAAGATCTTCTCCTTTATGGATGGTTTTTTTGGTTACAATCAGATTAAGATGGCTCCCAAAGACATGGAGAAGACGACTTTCGTTACACAGTGGGGCACCTTTTACTACAAGGTCATGTCATTCAGATTGAAGAATGCTGGGGCAACGTATCAGCACGCCATGGTCGCTTTGTTTTATGACATGATTCACCATGAAATTGAGGTTTATGTTGATGACATGATTGCAAGGTCCCAAACTGAAGAAGAACACCTAGACCATCTCCAGAAACTGTTCGACAAGTTGAATATGTACAAGCTGAGGTTAAACCCAAACAAGTGCACATTCGGGGTCAGGTCTGGTAAGCTGCTGGGTTTCATCGTCAGCGATAAAGGTATTCAAGTGGATCTTGCAAAGGTGAAGGCTATACAAGAAATGCCAGCCCCCTAAACAGAAAAATAAGTCAGAGGCTTTTTGGGACGCCTGAATTACATTGCCCGATTCATTTCACATCTGATTGCTACTTGTGAGCCAATCTTCAAGCTGTTGAAGAAAGATCAAGTGGTAAAATGGAATGATGAATGTCAGACCACTTTCGAAAGGTTCAAAGAATACCTCCAAAAGCCACCAATTCTGATGCCTCCAGTTGAAGGAAGACCTTTGATCTTATACTTGACAGTACTCGACAATTCGATGGGGGTGTGTGCTGGGGAAGCATGACGAGTCTGGCCGAAAAAAGCATGCTATTTACTACCTTAGCAAAAAGTTTACCGACTGTGAGACCCGATACTCACTACTTGAGAAAACTTGCTGCGCTTTGGCATGGGCTGCTCGCCGTCTGAGACAATATATGCTGACTCACACTACCCTATTGATATCAAAGATGGATCCAATCAAGTATATCTTCGAGAAGCCTTCCTTGTCCGGAAGAATAGCAAGATGGCAGATGATCTTGACCGAGTATGATATCCAATACACAACCCAAAAAGCAATCAAGGGGAGTGTGTTGGCAGATCATTTGGCGCATCAGGCCGTGGATGATTACCAGTCTATAAATTTCGAGTTTCCGGATGGGAACATCATGTTAGTGACCGACTATGAAAAACCTGGACCACATGAAGGACCTGAGGAAGGATCTCGATGGTCTATGTACTTTGATGGAGCCTCAAACGCGTTGGGAAATGGAATTGGCGCTGTGATCATATCTCCTGAAGGCTGTCATACTCCGTTCACCGCCCGATTATGTTTTAACTGCACCAATAATATGGCGGAGTATGAAGCGTGCATCATGGGTCTTCGAGCAGCTATTGACTTAAGGATTAAGTTCTTGAGTGTATTCAGAGATTTCGCTCTAGTGATCAGTCAGATCAAAGGCGAGTGGGATACGAAACACCCAAATATTATTCCTTACAAGGAGTATGTACTGACATTGCTCTCACATTTTGAGGAGATAACCTTTGAACATTTCCCCAGAGAGGAGAACCAGTTAGAGGACACGCTAGCTACCATGTCTTCTATGTGAAGAAGATCAAGAAGATTGTGCAGAAGATAGCGGTGACATACAAAGACTGGAATGAGATGTTACCGTTCGCTCTTCATGGGTATCACACCTCAACACGGACGTCTACAGGGGAAACACCCTACTCTTTGTTGTATGGTATAGAAGCAGTCTTACCCATTGAGGTCCAGATACCTTCTCTCCGGATTATGAAAGATGCAGGTTTGAGCGAGGACGATTGGATCCAAACCCGGCTTGATCAGCTGAACTTAATCGATGGAAAGAGGATTACTGCTATTTGTCATGGTCATACGTATCAAAAGCGAATGATCAAGGAATTTAACAAGAAAGTCAGACGACAAGAGTATCAAGTCGGGGATCTGGTGATCAAACGCATCATACTACCACAAGGTGATCCCAGGGGCAAATGGACCCCTACGTATGAAGGGCCATTTGTGGTTAAGAACATCTTATCAGGAGGAGCTATGATTCTAACCACCATGGATGGTGACGACCTTCCGCACCCCGTCAATGCAGACATAGTGAAAAAATACTACGCATAATCAAAGACCCGCTAGGTCGACTGTCCTAGGAAAAAATAAGGGCTTCCTGGCGAACCAAAAGGGTTCGGGCAAAAGTAAGGGATGAAAATGAAAAAAAATGTACACCCGGCAAGTCGAAAACCTGAAAAGGCGGCTTGGGCAAAAAAGGGGTATCCCGGTGGACTGAAAACCCGAAAGGGCGATCCAGGCAAAAATTAGGGATCAAAGCATAACACTATGTCTCATTGGATCATCTTGCAACCAGACTTAGGTATCGACTATCAAGTTCGGACGGTACCAATCAATCTGATCTACCTTCAACCAAGTAGAAAAGTGATGAGACGCTCGAGGATATAAGGCAATAGCAGAGTTGGAACCCAGTGGGATTGTTTCACATAACAATTTTTCTTTGTTTTTCACAAATTGTATAATTTCTATCTTTTCGGCGGCGTTCTCTTACTAGGACGTCAGCCTCTTGTACAAAATGCCTATTACAGGCCAATTTCAAAAATCAATACAATTCATTTTACAAGAAATTTCAAATTGTTTTTCTTTTTCTGTTTTGTTTTGCAAGAATGTCCAATGGTTCATTTTTTTGATATATGCATTTGACAATAATTGCTGCTCATAAGTATTTACATGAGAAACAAAAGACAATTACTCGTAATTCCAGGAACAGGGGCAAACAAGAAATGTCCAAACCTTACAGTTACTCTACCCACCAGGTACAGGGATAGACCCAGCTGGAGAATATGACTAAAGATATATACACTCCTCGCCGAGTAAGAAGCACCCAAAGATAGTGATGGTAATTATCCCCAAGCAGAGTTCATCTATCACCAACAATGGAGGACCATCCCCAGTGGAGTTTATTTCTTCCACGAGCAGAAACTCAATCCCCAACAAGGTTCATTATCACCGACAATGGTAATTCATCCCCAGCTGAAGTTATTTCTCCAAATCAGCAGATCTTCTGACAGAGTATCTCTTCCCCACAGAGTCTTTCTCTCACCAATTTGTTCTCCAACAGAGTCATTCTCTCATCAGCTTATTTCGGTCGTTACCCCCAGCGAGAACGAAGATTTCAACTCTTTATATTCTCCAGCAGCAGTCTGGGATTTATTTCCCCCAGTTAGAGAACATCATAAAAACATTACATATCCATACATCATGACATGTGCATAAGCATCATATAGCACAATCTCATTTATTTTGAGAACATCATTGCTCACCATTTCATACATCATGACATTACATACGACTAATTCTTTACCTTTCAAGGAAAGGTACAATCAAAATTCTCACAGGTTTTCTCTGGTTCAGTCAAATCAATGCTGAAGATTTCTATTCCAGTTCAAGCTATGAAGCCCGGATCCGACCGGATAGTATCTTGATTTCCCCATCATATTGTGAAGCCTAGAGAACAACCGGATAACAATATCAAAATACCGCAAAGCCTGGAATCGACCAAGTAGTGGTTTATATTAAAGTTATGAAGCCCAGATTCGACCGGATAATAGTTTAATCCCCAACAAGTATTGTGAAGCCTGGATTATGACCAGATAGAAGTACGAAGACACTACGAAGCCTGAATTCGACCAGATAGTGGTATATCTTAATGCAAGTTATGAAGACCGGATTCGACCGGATAATATCTTGATTTCTCCAAACGCCACGAAGCCTGGACTCGACCAGATAATGGTATAAGACATTGTGAAGCCTGGATTACGACCAGATAGCGGTAAAAGACACTGAAGCCTGGATTACAACCAGATAACAGTAAGGGATACTGCGAAGGTTGGATTTCGACCAAATAGCAGTCTACCCGGCCAATTACTATGAAGCCCGGAAATCGACCGAATATTAGTAGGCCTAAAAATCAAATGGAAGCCCGGAGGCGACCGGATAACCACTTGATTTCTTCTGAAGCCTGGATTATGACTAGATAAGAAGTAAGGTATTGTGAAGCCTGGAATCGACCAGATAGCAGTACAGAACACCGTGAACCCTGGATTCGACCGGATAATGGTATAAAAACATCGTGAAGCCTGTATTACGACCAGATAGCGGTAAAGGACACTGAAGCCTGGAATCAACCACATAACAGTACAAGACATTGTGAAGCTTGGATTTCGACCAAATAGCAGTTTACCTGGACAATTACTAAGAAGCCCGAAGTCGACCGAATATTAGTATGCCCTAAATTCAAGTTGAAGCCTGGATGCGACCGAATAATAACTTAATTCCTTCTGAAGCCTGGAGTACGACCAGATAAGAATTGAGAAATTGCAAAGCCTGGATTACGACCAGATAGCAAGTTTAATCTTATCTCCCAGTAAGTCGTTGTGAAGCCTGGAGCACGACCAGATAGCAGTCGGTCTTATTTTTCTCTGCAAATCACTGTGAAGCCTGGAGCACGACTAGATAGCAGTTCATTTTCACCTCTTCGACTAAGAGATGATTCCACAGTAGAATAACAGACGATCGAAGCTCCTAAAATTCAACTTTTACCAAGACAGAGACCAGTATTCCCCAACATAGTCTTCCTTAACAACAGGTATACGGGATCTCGCTAAGGAATTTCCTAGGCGATCGACACTCCTTCGGATGGTATACTTAATCCCATATTCTATCATCAACCTCCAAATGGCATCTATAAGCCCATTCCCGACATCACAAGACAAGTGCCACTTCATGCGAGTGCAAATTTCTGGGCACTCTAGTGTTCAATCATCTTCCACCCTCGGATCACGAAAGGCAGACAAGCCAATCTACATCCTCAGGTTTAAGAAGATTGAATAGGGGCAGCTGTTGTACCCCAAAATTTTCCCTCCCATATTTCTCAATCCATTTCAAGTGAGGTCCTCAAATTGCTCAAGGAAGTCCAAGGGTTGACCAGACAAACTCCCTCCTAAGGCAGTCTACCTCAAATCAGGGTTTCATGTTGCATCAAGATACTTGAGTCCAAGGGATCCCAAGTGATCACCATTGTCCTAATATGTTCTCAAGATCATCCATGTCAAGTTTCAAGCCTTTCAGAGAAAGTTTGCTCAGTCAATTGCTCAAAGGCCTGAAAATCGATTGTGCTAGGGCAAAAGTCAATTGTGTCCTACATACAGTCAAACTTCAAGATTTTTGGTCAACATCCTCATTTTGAAGTATTATTCATCATTTCATCAAGGGTTGATCATGATTCCTCAAGGATTGCTAACAATTCATCAAAACCCAAAAGTTTGACCAAGCATAACTTTCTCATACTTTATCAAGAATGACCCATACAAAGCTCATTTTTAAGAGGATATAATTCCCTACAATTCATCTTCAGCTCCCAAGTTCAAAATATGCACTCACAAGAAGTTATAAATTTGGACATTATAGGTCATTTTGGAAAGTCAACAAAAACACCTTTTTTGTCAAAGCATCATACTTGAACATGGAAGACTCAATTGAGATGAGACCAAAAGGGTTGCTTAGAGGACATCTTGAGATTTATAAAAAGTCCAAGAACACATCTCTAGGGTCAAAATTGAAGGAGTTATGCATTGGCAAAGTTCACATTTTTTCCAAAATTGCCAAAAGTCAAAAGTGCCTCAAATTGCAAATTTTGTCAAATGGGCCCAACTTTTTGTGCTTGTATTGAGTTTGTAACATGGTCCACGACCCATGATTCTTCCCACTTGCCTTTATTTTATTTTTGTAATTTATTTTGATTTTGATTTTAATTTAATCAAATTAAATCAAAATAAAATCATGAAAATATCAAAATCATTTAAACCTTGAGATTTTGTGCATATTTCAGGTCCATGAATAGCTGGCATTGAGATCAAATCGTGCAAGGCTTGTTTGTACACAAAAAGATAGAGTTTTGCTTGATTTAGAAAGATTTGAATAAGAATCAAATCATGATTCAATCACCTTAATTGAAGAAGATTTGAAACAAATTTGTAAACCTAATTCACTCAAGGCTACATATAGAACAAATCCAGACCAAAAGCACAAGGGTTAGAGGCGTGAGAAGTTGAGGAAAAACTTGGAAAAACTCAAGAAAAGTAGAAATCTGTTTTCACAGTTCCAGGCGCTTTCAAGCCATTCCAAGCACACCTTTCACTTGCTGGGCATTCAAGGAGTCTATCCCAATCATCAACAAGTATTTTCGTGCCCAAAAACGCACTGTAAGTGCCTCACGATACCCTTACCTTTTTGAAATTGAATCTCATGAAGTTGGCATTGTTAGCATGAATTCTTTACATATTCTTGTTCAGTGAAACATTTGCAAGCTAATGGGTATATTCAATTGCGTTTTTGTTAGCCATACTGAGATCCACCATTGTTAGGGTTTGGGTTCCATTTTTAGGGGTTTTGATTGCAGGTAAAATTGGCCCAAAAGAGGGGTACCATGGTGTTCACCAGGCCAAGACGAATTAATCTGCACCATTAGTTTTCATTTATTGTGCTTGTGTGAGATTCTGGAAATACGCAGGGCTATAGCTACAGACTTTTGTCTGTAGGTAAAAGTCTTGGACTTTTACCAACGGAGGAAGGAAGAAGAAGGGTGGAGTGGCACCCCCTGACTGGCCCATTTGAATTTCTCACGGTTTTGATGAATTAATTTGTTTTCTCAATATAATTTTTATTTGTTATTTGATATACAACAAAGCATGCCAGCTCAGTTGGTGAGGAGGCGTTGGAAATTGCCAAAGGGCCTGGGTTCGATCCCCAGGTCCCCCATATTTGTTCAATACCATTTTATTTTACATGATTAGGTGTGCAAGTTTCCAGGATATCCACCATACGCCTTCAACACTCATCCAACCAGATGTCCACAAGCTGGATCCAAAGGCCATCAGTTGAAAGTCTACAATGCACCATAGTCAACATGCAACATGGAATCAGAAAGGCCAACATGGACCATGACTTATTGAACTAAAAAACTGTTATGGACACCCCCCTGTTTGCTGATTACAAGGCCCATTTCTCTCTTTTCTTTTATATTCTTTCTTTTATTTATTTTATTTTCTCACATAAAAATTAATTCTTTTTTTACAAAAAACTCATAAAATCAATTTTTCATCAAATTAGTTTTAGGTTTATTTTTTTATCAAATTTAATATAATTAGTTTATTTAATTTTAGGGTAACTTTAATCTTTTTTGTAAATAACTTAAAATAAATTAGAAAATTAGGGTTTTTGTTTAATATAATTTTTATTTCCTTTTTCTCAAAATAAAAAAAAAAAAAAGGTCAAAATTAATTATTTTTATTAATTTAAATTTATTAGTAATTAGGTTTGTGCTTATTTCATTAAAACTTTATTTTCTTAAAATAATCAAAAACAACAAAAAATAATTTTTCTTTCAATTAGGTTTAGACGGGGTCAAAACCCTAATTTTCTCCCGTTCTCAATTCATTGCGCGTTTATTATTTTTGCAAATATTGATGTAACTGCTTATGGGATGTAATAGTTTAATTAGGACTTTTCTCTTTTATCTTTTTATGGGTTTTTGGCTATGTAATTAATCCCCCTCCCCGAAGCCTTGTAATAGCGTAGTTTTATTTCTCGCATTTTAATTTTCACAAATATTAACTGTTAGATGTATGATAATAGGATTGCATGACAAGAATGTATGTTAATTTTAAAATGGTTAGCAAACCCTAAATGTGCAAAGATAAAAACTGAAATCAAATCACTCGCACATGCGCACTCCTAGGGTATACTCTCACTTCGGTTGCCTTCGATAAACGATCATTAAGTATAGGGTGTTTTAGTGGTCGCTCTCTTGTCTAAACAAAGATCAGATATCCCGTTCGGAAATGTTGCCTCGGAAAGGTTGCCTCAGAAATGTTGCCTCGAATATGATCTTAAGACATTAGGGTTATTACTAAGACGTCCTAATATTGCTTTAGTGATCGTACGTCCCTTTCAAATTGACCCTTACAACTCCAACGACAGTGCTACCTACTCACTAATAGTGGGGTAACGCTGTCTAAAGGAAACAAGAACAGAAACATTCTCTTTTCGAGTAGGTAGATGCTAGTAGGTACTTGCTCAAAATCAAACTTTTCCACACTTACACTCTTTTCAAACAAAGTTTTCAAAACTACTTCGTAACACTCTTGAAGATAGAAACAAGGGTTAAATCGAAGTAAAACAAAAACTTTTCAAAAACACACAAACACAGAAGCAATTTTTAAAAGATGAGCAAGTACCTAAGAGCCTGTAGATAACTACGGATAGAAAGGGTGCTAACACCTTCCCTTTCTATAATCTACCCCCCGTACTCAAAATCTCGAAAAAGGAATTTTTCTGTGCTTTTTTCCTTTCCAGTTGGATAAAATAAAAGTCGGTGGCGACTCTTGTTTACCGCGACATTTTGCAAACACAAACGCAAAACGCAAACCAGCATTTTCCTAAAATAGTCCGGTTCTGCCACCGTATCATACACACCTCCTAAACCCATCTTAGAAGCATCACAATACACCACAAAAGGCTCTCCTGGATTAGGCAACATCAAAATCGGAGCCGACGTCAACCTCTTCTTCAATTCTATAAAACTTTCTTCGCACTGAACATCCCATACAAAAGCTCTACCTTTACAAGTCAACTTAGTCAATGGAAGTGCTAACTTGGAAAAACCTTCGATAAACCTACTATAATAACCAGTTAATCCCAAAAAGCTCCTAATATCAGTAGCTGACTTTGGAGTTTCCCATTGCAACACAACTTCAACCTTCGATGGATCTACAACAATGCCACTACCTGAAATCACATGACCAAGAAAACTAACCTCTTTTAACCAAAACTCGCACTTGGACAGCTTTGCATATAACTTCTTCTCTTTCAAAACTTGCAATACTACTCTTAAGTGTTCTGCATGATCTTCTTCTGACTTAGAGTAAATCAAAATATCATCAATGAACACCACTACGAACGGATCCAAATAAGTATGAAAGATACGATTCATATATTCCATGAATACTCCCGGCGTGTTGGTAACACCGAAAGGCATCACCGAATACTCATAATGTCCATAACGCATTCTGAAAGCCGTCTTCTGGATATCTTTATCCTTCACATTAATCTGATGGTAACCCGACCTCAAATCAATCTTACTAAACACACGAGCATCCACCAATTGGTCCATCAAGTCATCTATTCTTGGAAGCGGATACTTGTTCTTAATCATCACTTTATTCAACTGTCTATAATCAACACAAAGCCTCATACTTCCATCTTTATTCTTTACTAACAACACTGGAGCTCCCCACGGAAATAAACTTGGTCTTACAAACTTCTTTTCAAGTAACTGCTCCAATTGCTTCTTTAACTCTGACACAGGTCTGGTACCAGGTACAAGATCAATTGCAAATTCAACTTCCCTCTCCGGCAGTACATCAAGAATCTCATCAGGGAAACTTCAGGAAATTCACACACCACCTGCAATTCCTCAATTATAGCTTGAGTCTTTACAGATAGCGACGCCATCAACGAGAACATATATGCTTCCTCTTGCATCAACTTCCTCAACTGTCTAGTAGACAACAAACCATCTTCCTCTTCTTCAGGAGTAGAAAACTTCACCGACTTGTCATAACAGTTAATATGAACACAATTATGCTCTAACCAGTTCATACCCAAAATCACATCCAAACCTCTTAACGGTAAACAAACCAAATCAATAACAAAGTCTCTGTCGAAGATCGACAAGGGACACTTAACACACACAAAAGAAGTAGTCATCGACCCCTTGGCTGGAGTATCGACGACCATTTCTCCATTCAAAGAAGACAACATAAGACCCAATCTTTCAACACAATCAGTAGAAATAAAACAATGCGTAGCACCGGTATCAATAATAGTAATTAAAGGAGTACTATTAATGAAACATGTAACTCTGATAAGTCTGTCCTCAGCAGCTGTCTAACCCTCAACCAGAGCAAACACTTTACCACTTGTCTGAGCCCTCTTCGGTTTCGGACATTGATTACAAATGTGCCCTTCTTCTCTACAATTGAAACAAATCACATCCTTATGTTCACACTCAGATACAACATGTCCGTTCTTGCCACAACGAAAACATCTCTTTACTTCAGTAATGCACACATTACTCTTGTGCCCAGATTTTCCACACTTAAAGCAAACCACACCAGCAGGAGCATCTCCCCCACTAGTCCTCTGACCCTGAGAAACTTTCTATTTACCTTTACTAGCAAGGGTATCATAAGAATTACCATGATTCTGTTGGTGCTTACCCCTCTTCTCACTGATAATCTTGTAATGAGCATTGTTATCCTCCTCATAAATCCTGCAACTATCAACCAAATCAGCAGAGACACGGATCTTCTGGTATCCAACTACTTTCTTGATCTCCGGGCGCAACCCATTCTCAAACTTTATACACTTCGAAAACTCAGCATCTGCATCAGCGGAATGCATATAAAACTTAGCCAACTCAGCAAACTTGGCAACATACTCAACAACCGACATATTTCCTTGCTTCAGCTCAAGGAACTCAATCTCCTTCTTACCACTGACATCTTCAGGAAAATACTTCCTCAGAAACTCCCTTCGGAACACAGCCCAAGTGACATTCTTACCTGCAGCTTCTAACTCCTGACAAGTCTCTAGCCACCAGTCATCAGCCTCGACTGCTAGCATATGAGTCCCATACCGAACCTTCTGCGCTGGAGTGCAGTCCATCACACGGAAGATTCTCTCAATCTCTTTCAACCACTCCAATGCTCCGTCAGGATCATACTTTTCCTTGAACGTAGGTGGATTCTCTCTCTGGAAAGTCGCCAAGCTACGGGATCCAGCATTCCCGTCAGCATTCAGATGATTCTCCATCGCATGAGCCATTGACTCTAAAGCAGCATCAAGTGCAACATCATTCCTTCCAGCTATCTCAACTTATCACTACAACATAAATAACGATTATAACTCAAATTAAAAATACTCGATTGTTAGACAACTACGACTCGACGACAAGGTCGGACCAACCTTTTGCTCTGATACCAACTTTGTAACACCCCAATTCTACCCCGACAACTTATATAAATAAATCAGAGTTATAAAAAAAATAATTCATGCAAACGAATCGGGATGCCACAAATTCTTCTTTCAAAATATATTGCATTCATCGTGGATATATAACACTTTTAATACATCGGATGAACCATCATTATGACATCTTTAATTAAATAATTCAACATCTACGCAGCGGAAATTCTTAATAACATATCTATCATCATTACAACAACTTCAAAACAACACAATTTAATAATAATCAACTTAAAGTTCAACAACTGAATAATCAACAATCAAAAGCAACAAACGTTCATCCCCCCGAGTGTTACATATCAGAGCAATAACACTGACTCGAACTACTGAAGGTATACATTCTTCACTCTCGATTACCTGCACGTTACCAACATAAGGGAAACATTCAAACAAAAGGGGTGAGATATCTAACAATATAATAAAGCGCATGATAATTAATATATTAAATTAGATCATATAACATCACCACTTCTCATCTCATAATCAATAACAATAATACACATTCACCACATCAATACACACTTCTTTATGCGGTCATATAATGCAACTCAATACTATGCAAATGCATGTGGTACCATTTGGAGCAGAACTCCCATCTCAAAAATTTTCCAATTAATAGAGGCATCAACAAGGCATAAGCCTTCATCTCAATATTCGCCAATAAAGGCCATCTCAACGAGCATAAGCTCCATCTCAAAATGCAATGTATGCGACACAATCATGAATGTAATAACAACGTCACAATTAACAACATCTCAATACAACATCATCGTTGGCCAAAGGCCTACATCTCAAAAGCATCTTAACATCTCTTCATCAAACATCTCATATCATTCATAATAATTCATCAAACATCATTTATTCATCAAACATCATTTTTTCATCAAACACAACTTCATTAATAACATCTCATACGATAGTAACTCATCAATTTCACAATGTTGACCATAGGCCTATACTAGATATTACCTAAAATTAGCTAATCAACTAAGGCTTACTTCTAAGTCATCAAACATCTACATACTACTATTATGTAATCTTACATCATTATTATTATTAGTCCTACTTTTACAAACCAAACAACAGCCTCTAAGCATCTCATCTTCATCATTCTACATACAAAATCAATGTAACGATCAACACGGGAACTAACTCTAAATCCTATGGTTATCCTTCCTATCTTCATTTTAACCCTTAAGAATAAAGCTCATCGCGTTAGCTATTCAACGCTTCGAACGACACCTCAAACAGAGTCCGAAAACTCAAATTATAGCATTCTCAAGCTGATTCTGCCAAAAACCAGGCAACATGGGTCGACACATAACTTCTTGGATCAACGCGTACTGCACTGAACTTGCAACATGAGTCGATGCATCCTCTCTCGGATTGTCTCATACTGAGTCTTACACACAACATGTATCGACACATGCTCCTACGTATCGACTCATCCTGAGTCTAAAAGTCCTCATGTATCGATGCAAAACCTCTTCGTCTCGACTTATCCCGAGTCTCTAAACCTTCATGTATCGACACATCATGTTTTGGGTCGAGGCATACTGCTCTGTCCTGCATAATTTCTGCGATTTTCTCTGCGTTTTCACTATGGGTTCTACACTTTAAGACATAAAAACTTAATCTAATCATAGCTAATCATCACTTACAATTATCCTATAATTCTACGTCAATTAAACATCATCAGAACATCATCATTCATCTATAATTCATCAATTTAATCATACAACATCATATACATTCAATTCATGAACAAGACAACAATCACCTCTAACCCCACATACCAATTATCATGAACCCAATTATAGATTCAGAACCCCACCCTTACCTTGGATTGAAGATCGCTCTATAATTTTCCGGTCGAAACATCGTTCTGCCATTTTTCCTATTTTTCCAGCAGCTTCACGTTCTTATTCTCAATCCTTATTCTTCTACTGCCTCCTCTTTTCTATTCTTTCTAGCAACAATAAAATAACGTTTTCTTCTTTATTCCTTATTGGGCTTAAAACTACTACACCCCCTTATTACTACTTCCATTCCTTAAAAACAAGCCCACATCAAATAATATTATACTTCTAATATTATTTCACCACTTAATAAAATAATTAAATCCAATTAATCACAACACATCTTCTCAAATATTCCAAAAATAATTTAATTAAATAATTAATTAAATTACGGGCGTTACACTTAGTCTTGAAAAGGATGTAGTGAATCTTTAGAGTTTTTTAGGTAACTATTTTGTTCCTTGACCGTGATTGTTTCTTTTATATCATGCTGTGTGTTTTTTCTTATATAAAACCTTTTTCTTTTGAAGAAAGGATGCCTAATATGAATTTGAAATAAAGGATGTCTTTGTTAGCAAAGGTCAAAAGTCTCAGTGACAGGGCTCAAAATGTCAAAAAAGTGATTCGTCTGGGATCGTGATTCAGCTCAAAAGAAGAAAAAGACTGGTGTAAAAGAAGTTTTCACTCAAAGTGTTCATATCCATGTTGAGATTCCTTCTTGTCCTTCTCTGAAGAGTAAGAAGATCGACCAGGGGAAAACTTCTTTCACGGAGACGTCAAAGATGAGTCATGACGATGAGCTTGAGTTCTTTTTGGGCGGTGCCTCTTCTGGTGTTGTGGTTGAGGATTCCATTTCTCACTCTCCAGAGTTCAAATTTTGGGATTCATCTTTCGATGGCTTACGCTTTATGTATGGCCATCTTAATGTGGAAGGGGATGTCAGGAAGGTGAAGTCGCTGGGTTCCTAGAACTTGATCCAGGACATTGGCACTCATTTGATGAAAACCATTGTAATGTGTCGGGCTTTTTTTGGAAGTTTCGGATACCTCTGAGAAAAATAAAGCCGGGTTTAGGAAGAAGTTAAATGAGATACATGAGTCTCAAGAGCTCAATGATGCTTTGGCGGGCTCTGCTAATGAACATATAGCTTCTCTTGAGAAAGAGAGGAAGGAACTTACAGTTTCCAAGAAGGCTTCTGATTTTGACGTTGAGGAAGTCCGTATGAAGTTGTCGGTGTTGCAGTTGGAAAAACTAATGAAGTCACCACCATCGTGTATTCATCCTAAGGATAGGGAAAATGCTAGTTGAAGGTAAGGCGGATTTGGGAGTCAGTTAAGCAAGGGGAAGGTGTTAGGCACCCCCTCGCTTCCCTTGTATTCAAGGGGAACCTTTTCTAGGTTTAAGATTTATGTGATTTTCTAATGGTTTCTTGCTTTATTTAATCATTCAAATATACAAGGGAAGGCTGTTAGATGATGACGCCTTATCTAGAATGGGGTAAATAGATCACCAAGCCAAAAAATCCAGATAAAATTTTGGTTTTTTAAATTTATTCAAAAAGAGTGCACGCGGAAGGTTTTCAAAAATTGTTGTCTATACGAACCAAGCCATTGGAAGTCGGATATGTAAATATAAAAAAATTATGGAATCAACACTATAATATGAAATTTATATACTTTAATCAAGTAACAAGATATTAATCATTTGTAGCAAGTTACTAGCAATACTATTTCCAATGGTTTCAATCAAAAGAATAAACAAACAGTTTGTCGAACACTTGGTGTGCAACCGAATTTTCCTTTGAGTTGTGTTGATATAAAAAAGCACTTATAATCAAAAGTGAATATAAGAAAATCCACACACAATTCAAAACAAAAATAGTCATGGAAAAATTCCTACGAGTCGATTGATTACTCAATTCTATTAGACAAATTTATTGATGAAAATTAAAGCAAGTAAAATGATAAGAAAAAAAGACACGGGAATTTTTCTACATAGTTCCCCACTTTTGTCCACACTTATGGGTACATCTGTGCCTAATTCCAATTTGGAATTAGGACAATTCTTACTATGCAAAAGTTGATATAAGAGAACTGTTCCAAGAGCACCCTACAAACCCTAACTATTTGTTGTTGATTCAATCCCTTCTCTTCTTTTGATCTTGAGAAAGACCAAGGCACAATAGATCCCAATTGACTTTTCAATATTGCTACTCCTTTGCGTTCTTTATCTCCAAAGATTTTGCACATGATCAATTGTATCTATTACAACACAAGACTTCAATTCGATTCTCCATTCCCGCGATACTTCCTTTTCATTCTTTATCTTCAAAGGGTCCTTTACATTCTTTATCTCCAAATGCTTTCACTAGACCGCAATCCTCTCTTGAACGTCTTGCATGAAAACCCCCAAGTCAATCAATGATCTTGGAGGACAAACCCGTGGTTTTTCCGGATGAATACCCCTACAAATCTCAACCCAATATTCTCGACTACACAAGAACCTAATTGGACGTAAAACATCTTCTAAATGGCACCCCAATAAAATATTATTATGTGTGATTTGTTAATGTGTATGCATAGGTTGGAGGTTGAAGATAAGGAGGAATTGCAGGAAATTTTTATGGTATCATCAAGTTGGAATGATGAATGAATGATGTATTTATAGTTGTGGAAGTTTAGATGTTGTGATCGGTGGAAATAGAACTGACTGTTTTTTAGCTGGTTTCAAGAAATGTCGCCGAAGCAAGAGTCGCCACCGTCTTTTATTTTCTCCAACATGGAAAGGACAAAAGCACAACAAAATTCCTTATTGAGAATGTCTCTCGGTTCGGGAGGTAGATTTATAGAAAGGGAAGGTGTTAGCACCCTTTCTATCCATGGTTATCCATGGGCTCTTAGGTACTTGCTCTTATGTTTTCCAAAGATGTTTGCTCTTCAAAATGTGAGTGGGTTTGAAAAAAGTTTCATTGAAAGATTTCTGAGTGACTCTTGTATCTGTCCTCAAGAGTGTTTGAAAAATTTGTTTTGAAAGCTTTTGAAAGTGTCAGTGTGAAAAGATTTTTGTTTTGTTTTTTTAGAGAGCAAGTACCCATGAGTCATCTACCTACCCTAAGGAATTAGGCTGTGTAAGAATCCTTTAGATAGTGCCATCCCACCATTGAGAGGTAGGTAGCACCACCGTTGGAGGTGTTCGGGTCAATTCGATTTTAGGGACAATGTGGTCACCGAAGCAATAGTAGGACACCTTAGCGGTAACCCTAATGTCCTAGATCCTTTTTATCCGAGGCAACTGTTTCGAGGCAACTGGATCTTGGACATAAGAGCGACCGCTAAAACGTCCTATACTTGACGACCACGTTACGAGGCAACGAGTGAAGCGTACCCTAGAAGTGGTGTGTACATTGTGTTGTTTTCATGTTATATTTATCTTTGATCAAGCAATTGTGAGCTACGAGTTGTTTTTTAATTATCATACATTCTTTCATGCAATTTAGCAGTTAGGAGTGCGGAAAATAAAATACGGAAAGGTAAAAGCTACGCTATTACAAGGCGCGGGTCTATACATCGCCAAAATACAAAAACCCGTTTTTGATAAAGTGCGGAAAATAAAGAAAGCAATAAACCTAATTACTATTACATCCTTGGAAGCAGTTACATAATAATCAAAATATAAAAATAACGTGCGAAAGAATTAAAATCAAGACGTCCTAGGGTGTTGACCCTTTTGAGAAATTACGAGCTTTTTTGTCCTTTGCTTGAAATTAAATTAAAATTAAACCTAATACTAATTCAATTAATTATTTACAAGAAAGATGTTTTTTATGTTTTTGTATTTAATGATAATAAAATAAATTAAAAATCAAAAGAAAACCCTAGTTCTAAGTTTATTTTAATTATTAATAAAAAACGTTAAAGTTAACCTAATTTAAGCTAATTAATTAATTTACATTTATATGTACAAAAATAATAATAATTAATAATGACGATAATAAGAAAATGATTAAAAATGTCAAAACCTAATTCTATAGAATTTTTATTTATTAAGAAAAAAGATTAAAATTTAAACCTAAATTAAACTAAATTAATTGTTAATATTTATTTACAAAAATAAGTTAATGGTGAAATTAATAAGTAATTAAAATATATTTACAATTTTGATTTTTCTGATTTTTATTAGGAAAAACTAATTCATTGTGAATTAATAATAATAATTAAACAATTAAAAGAAATTGAAAGAAAAGAAAAGAAATTGCAAACCAAGGGGGTGTGATGGCCCAAGGTGGAGGTTTTTGTTGAGAAATTCTGGCCCAAGAAGACCAAGCTTGGTTGACTTTCCTGATTGCCTACACGTTGATTGACTAGGACACACCATGGACTCCATCTCTTGGCCACTAGATTGATGCTGAGAGACACATGGCAAGCTATTGATGGGCGTGCATGATAGGACATTGGATGATTGCTGTATTGGAACGCCTTTGAAAAAATAAGAATAATTATATGGGGGACCTGGGAATCGAACCCAGGCCCCAATACCTCTTGCCATTATACCTTTGCGTACTGGACTACCATGCGCGTTTGTAATATAAATGGACAACAATTATTATATAAAAAAAAACAAACATTATGATAATCAAACAAAATAACGCGCGCTGTTTTGAACCCACCAACCATGCCTTGCCACCTATTGTCTTCCCCGTTTCACCTGCAAACATAACACAAGATAGTGGGGGTTTTAAACCCCCACAAACCAAAAGTCCCAATAATAGCGATTAGCAGCAGGCATCACATAAATTGAGCGCGAGGGTTTGGTTGAATTCGTCTGGCCTTGACGAATTCAACCATGCTTATTCCAAGGTCCATTTTTTCCTCATGTGTAAACCCCTAATTTAACAGCTTTGGAACCCTAACGATCTTCCATGGTAACTTTCGATTCAGAAGGCTATAACCAAATTGGATTATCCCAATCGCTTCAGAAGGTCCCTATTAACATAAATCAACCAAGAAAATGGATTAAAAACGTATGAATCATGTTATGCAATTTTGGAAATTTATTCAAATCGTGGGACTCGTGTTCTTTGATTCTTCGCGTGTTAGGACTGGTTTTTGATGGCAATGGATTCCTGGAGACTCAGGCAAGGTGTTTGAACCTTTTTTAGGCTTTGAATCGTGCTGCAAATAAGAATTCAGTTTCACAATATTTCTTGAATTTTTGCAAATTGGTTATGGAGTTCTATGGCAGCTTGCACGTGTGTCCAAGAATAGGGTTAGCTTCAGCACATATATGTGAATGAATTTAGGTTAGAATAAGGCCCATGAATCCATTGCATTATGACTTGAATATGTGATTGCCAATCATATCTTTTTCAATCTTTTCTTTCATGAAACTTTGCCAATCATGGATATTTTGCCTTGTTGATTGAGAAACGAGTTGCCAGCTTGCCCTAGCCTTATTGCTTCACAAAAAGATTTAAAAAGCACATCTTTTGAATTTTCTTATAATTAAAACCAATTAAATGAATTAATATTAATATAAATTCAATTAATTAATTAAAAATAAGAAAATAAGTCAAATTAAGCTTAATAGGTCGTGCATAGGCTTTGGGTAAAGATTCAAGAAGGAATTTGAGGCCCATTAGCAAAATTGAAGTGTTTTAGGCAAAGTTGCCTTTTGAAAGTTCCCAAAAATTTCCCAACTTCTCCAATGCATATCTTGCTTAATTTTGAAGCTATGAACATGTTCTTGGACATTTTGGAAAGGACTTGAAGTCCTCTAACCAATGTCTTTGGTCCCATGTCATTTTGATTTACCAATCTCAAGTTATGGTCTTTGACTTAAAGTGCCTTTTTGTTGACTTTTGAAAATGACCTATAATGTTGAAATTGATAACTTTTTGTGAGAGCATTTCTTGGACTTGGAGTGTGAAGATGAGTTGTATGAAATGTCATCCCCTTCAAAATGAGCTTTGGATGGGATTTTTCTGATGAACCATGAAAAAGTTATGCTCTGGTCAAATTGCAGTTGACTTTCCAACTGTCCTAAAATAGAAACTTTTTGCATCTTGAGACTTTTTGAGCCATGCTTGAGGAATTATGATCAAGAATTGATCAAATGATGATTGTGGCTTCAAAATAAGATGTTTGACCAAACTTTTTGACTTTTGACTGTCAAATGACCATTTTACCCCTGCAGTTGACTGTGGAGCAATTAGGGCTTTTGATTGTGCAACTTGGTGCTGTGAGTCTTGAAACTTGACATATGGATGCTTGACAATGGATATAGGCATATGGGACTTGATTGAGCCCTTAAAAACCTCAACTTCCTTGCAGGAACCAAAACCCTAATTTTGACTAGCTTAGGAGGATGGTTTGACTGTGTAGCTCCTTGAGTAGATTTTGAACCATTTGGAAGTTGATCTTGACAAATCTTGAAGAATATGGGAGGGAAAATTTTGGGGTGCAACAGTTGCCCCTGTTCAATCTTCTTAGACCTGGGATGTAGATTGGCTTGCGTGCCTTTCGTGATCCAAAGGTGGAAGATGATTGAACACTAAAGTGCCCAGAAATTTGCACTCACATAGTAGAGTATCAGCAGTGTGATGGCGGGAATGGGCTTACAGATGCCATTTGGAGAGATGATGGATAGGAGGATGGGCTTATAGATGCCATCTGGAGCTGTGACGGAGCCTTGTCGGGAACAGGCTTATAGATGCCATTTGGAGAGATGGTATGTGGATGGGCTTATAGATGCCATCTAGGTGTCAATCGCGTAAGAGATTCCTTAGCGAGAACTTGCGTACCTGAGAAAGGAAGATAATTACCTGGCCTGTTACAGGGGTTGATCTTCAAACTCTTTATGTAGATGTGCCCTGGCTGGATACAGGTATCGAATCTTCAAACTCTTCAGACGTGCCCTGGCTGGATACAGGAATCGAGTCTGGAATTAGTCGTCAACAGATATGCCCTGGCTGGATACAGGAATCGAATCTTCAAACTCTTCAGACGTGCCCTGGCTAGATACAGGAATCGAATCTGGAATTAGTCATCAACAGATATGCCCTGGCTGGATACAAGAATTGAATCTTCAAACTCTTCAGACGTGCCCTGGCTGGATACAGGAATCGAGTCCGAAATTAGTCGTCAACAGATATGCCCTGGCTAGATACAGGAATCGAATCTTCAAACTCTTCAAACGTGCCCTGGCTGGATACAGGAATCGAGTCCGGAAATAGTCATCAACAGATATGCCCTGGCTAGATACAGGAATCGAATCTTCAAACTCTTCAGACGTGCCCTAGCTGGATACAGGAATCGAATATGGAAATAGTCGTCAACAGACATGCCCTGGCTGGATACAGGAATCGAATCTGGAAATAGTCGTCAACAGACATGCTCTGGCTGGATACAGGTATCGAATCTTCAAACTCTTCAGACGTGCCCTGGTTGGATACAGGAATCGAGTCCGGAAATAGTCGTCAACAGATATGCCCTGGCTGGATACAGGAATCGAATCTTCAAACTCTTCAGACGTGCCCTAGCTGGATACAGGAATCGAGTCCAGAAATAGTCGTCAACAGATATGCCCTGGCTGGATACAGGAATCGAATCTTCAAACTCTTCAGACGTGCCCTGGCTGGATACAGGAATCGAGTCCAGAAATAGTCGTCAACAGATATGCCCTGGCTAGATACAGGCGTCGAATCTACAAGTAATCGCTCACAGATATGCCCTGGCTAGATACAGGTATCGAATCTGGAATTGCGACAGTTGATAGTAATCATCTTTGTGTTGACCTTTGTCCTGAAAAGGCGAAACATTAGTTGTATGTAATGTCATGATGTATGAAATGCGTGATGTTCTCAAAATAAATGAGATTGTATGTTCATGATGCGTATATGCATGCCATAATATATAAAGATGTGATGTTTATGAATGTATTTTTGTCTAGGAAAATAAATCCTTGACGAATGCCGGGAATTTGTTGAATCCTGGGCTGATGTTGAAGAGTGGAGTTCTTCATTTCCGCTGGGGATGACGGTTGCGAGAATAAACCTGTAGGAGAAGATGACTCCATTGAGGAATAAACTTGTTGGAGAGATTATTCTGCGGGGAAATACTCTGTGGGGAGAGATACTTCGCTGAGGTTTGATGATAACTCCGCTGGGGATACCGTTGACGAGCCTGGTTGGAGGATTTGATGAACTCTGCTGGGGGATAGGAAGAACTTCGTCAGGGACGATCTTTCCGTGGCAATTGGCTGAGGATAACCCAGTTATATCCTGGTGGGGAAATAATCTTTGGATAAAGCCTGGAGACGCGCTCGTGTTCTGCAGGTGATAAGCTTCCAGAATCTACTGGGGATAAGCTTCCAGAGTCTACTGGGGAGATTGATACGACTCTCCCGGGGGAACTTTTTGAACTGTACTGGGGAGTGGCTCCACCAGGGTGTCCGGTATTCCGTCGGGGAACAATCATAGATCAAGATTGTCGGGGATGCTTGTTAGGAATGTTTGTATACTCTGTTGGGGAATATTGAGATTTTTTGGGGATAATCCAACTTCCTTGAGGCTGACAGTAGACTAACTCTGCTCGGGGAGAGTGTTGCTGACTTGCTTGGGATACTGTGCCTTGTTAGGGCTGACGGGAGTCCAACTCTGCTTGGAGAGTATTGCTGAGTCTTGTCTTACTCGGCGGGGAGTGAAAGTATCTGGGTTACATTCTTCAGCCGAACTTACCTTGGTACCTTGGTGGACAGAGCAATTAGATCTTTTAGACAACTCATTATTGCCCCTGTTTCTGATGTCACCTGTAATTAGTCCTTTGTTTCGCATGCAAATATTTATGAGTTAGCAATTAGTGTTAAATTCATATATCAAAATTTGAACATTGGACGTTCTTTGCACAACAAAACAGAAAAAGGAAAATTAATTGGCAATTTATTTGAAAAGTGAATTTGTATTGATTTGGATTTTGCCTGTAAATAGGCGTTTATGTACAAGAGGCTGACGTCCTAGTAAGAGAATGCCGCCGAACAAACAGAGTTTATACAATTTTGTGAAAAAGAAAAACAAAACAGCTATGTGAAGAAAGATAATCCCACTGGGTTCCAACTCTGCTATTGCCTTTATGTCTTCAAGCGTCTCATCACTTGGCTGCTTAGTTGAAGATGAAGCTGACTGATCGATGCCGTCTGAACCTGATAGTTGATACCGGATTCTGGATGCAAGGTGATTTAATGAGACATAGTATTACGCTTTAATCCCTAACTTTTGCCTGGACCGCCCTTTCGGGTTTTCAGTCCACCGGGATACCTATTTTTTCCCAAGCCGCCTTTTCAGGTTTTCGACTTACCGGGTGTACAGATTTTTTCATTTTTCATCCCTTATTTTTGCCCGAACCCTTTTGGTTCGCCGGGAAGCCCTTATTTTTTCCTAGGTGTGTCAACCTAGCGGGTCTTTTATCATGCGTAGTATCTCTTTACTATGTCTGTATTGGCGGGGTGAGGAAGGTCGTCACCATCCATAGTGGTTAGAATCATAGCTCCTCCTGAGAAGACATGTTTAACCACAAATGGCCCTTCGTATGTAGGGGTCCATTTGCCCCTGGGATCACTTTGAGGAAGAATGATGCATTTGATCACCAGATCTCCGACTTGATATTCTTGTGGTCTGACTTTCTTGTTAAATGCCCTGATCATCCGTTTTTGATACATTTGACCATGACAAATAGCAGTGAGTCTCTTTTCGTCAATTAGGTTTAACTGATCAAGTCGAGTCTGGATCCAGTCATCTTTGCTCAAACCTGCATCCTTCATCATCCGGAGAGAGGGTATCTGGACTTCAATTAGCAAGACTGCCTCCATGCCATAGACCAAGGAAAAGGGGGTTGCCCCGGTTGACGTCCTTGCTGAGGTACGGTACCCATGAAGAGCAAACGGTAACATCTCGTGCCAATCTTTATAGGTCACTGTCATCTTCTGCACAATCTTCTTGATATTCTTATTAGCTGCTTCGACAGCCCCATTCATCTTCGGCCGGTAGGGAGAAGAGTTGTGGTGCTGTATCTTGAATTGCTCGCAGAGCTCAGTGATCATCTTGTTGTTCAGATTGGTACCATTGTCCGTAATGATCCTTTCCGGGACGCCGTATCGACAGATCAGGTTATGCCGAATGAATCGTGCTACGACGTTCTTGGTTACCGTAGCATAGGAAGCTGCTTCAACCCACTTCGTGAAGTAATCAATCGCTACCAGGATGAAGCGATGCCCGTTGGATGCCGTAGGTCTGATCTCGCTGATCATATCAATGCCCCACATTGCAAAAGGCCAAGGTGCAGTCAAGACATTTAGAGGTACTGGAGGAACGTGCACCTTATCAGCATAGATTTGGCATTTGTGACACGTCCGAGAGTGCTGGTAACAGTCAGCTTCCATTGTGGACCAGAAATATCCTGCCCGAAGGATTTTCTTTGCCATGGTATGTCCACTGGAATGTGTTCCGAAGGTACCTTCATGTAGCTCTGCCATGATCTTTTCTGCTTCAGTCTTATCCACACAACGCAGTAAGGTTGAATCATGGTTTCGTTTGTATAGAATGCCATTGCTGAGGAAGAACTTTGCCGCGAACCTTCTCAGGAACTTCTTGTCATTAACAGATGCACCCTCGGGGTATTCTTGAGCTTCCAAGTACCTCTTCACTTCATGATACCAAGGTTTTTCAGTTACCTCTTCAGTCTCAAGATCGCAGCAGTGTGCAGGTTCGTCCAACTTCCAGATAATGATCCGGGGAGCCTCGTTATCCCATTTGACTTTGAACATAGAAGACATCGTAGCCAGCGCGTCCGCCAACTGATTCTCCTCTCTTGGGAAGTGTTCGAAAGTTATCTCTGTGAAGTGGGGGATCAATGTCAACACATACTCTTTGTAAGGAATGAGATTTGGGTGTTTCGTATCCCACTCGCCTTTGATCTGATTGATCACGAGAGCGGAATCTCCGAAGACACTCAGAAACTTGATCCTTAAGTCAATTGCAGCTTGAAGACCCATAATGCATGCCTCATACTCTGCCATGTTGTTGGTGCAGTTGAAACATAGCCGGGCAGTAAGTGGAGTATGAGTGCCTTTAGGGGATATGATCATGGCGCCAATGCCGTTACCCAAAGCGTTTGAGGCTCCATCAAAGTGCATAGACCATCGGGATCCTTCCTTAGGTCCTTCTTCCGGTCCAGGTACTTCACAATCAGTTACTACCCTGATATCCTCGTCTGGAAATTCAAAGTTCATAGATTGGTAGTCGTCCACTGCCTGGTGTGCTAAATGGTCTGCCAATACACTTCCCTTGATTGCTTTCTGAGTCGTGTACTGGATGTCGTATTCTGTCAAGATCATTTGCCATCTTGCTATTCTTCCGGACAAGGCGGGCTTTTCAAATATGTACTTGATTGGATCCATTTTCGAAATCAAGAGAGTAATGTGAGTCAACATATACTGTCTCAGCCGGCGAGCAGCCCATACCAAAGCGCATCAAGTTTTCTCGAGCAGTGAGTATCGGGTCTCACAGTCGGTAAACTTTTTGCTAAGGTAATAAATGGCGTGCTCTTTTCGGCCAGACTCGTCATGCTGCCCCAGCACACACCCCATTGAGCTGTCAAGTACTGTCAAGTATAAGATTAGAGGTCTCCCTTCAACCAGTGGCATAAGAATGGGTGGTTCTTGAAGATACTCTTTGATTCTGTCGAAAGCGGCCTGACATTCATCATTCCAACGTACTACTTGATCTTTCTTCAGCAGCTTGAAGATTGGTTCACAGGTAGCAGTTAGATGCGAGATGAATCGGGCAATATAATTCAGACGCCCTAGAAAGCCTCGGACTTCTCTCTCTATCTTGGGAACTGGCATCTCTTGTATGGCTTTCACTTTGGCAGGGTTCACTTGAATACCTTTGTCGCTCACGAAGAAGCCTAGCAACTTTCCAGATCTTACCCCAAATGTGCATTTGTTTGGATTCAATCTTAGCTTGTACAACTTCAATCGGTCAAACAGCTTCTGTAGATGGCCAAGGTGTTCCTCCTCAGTTTGAGACCTTGCAATCATATCATCGACATATACTTCTATCTCATGATGGATCATGTCATGAAATAAAGCAACCATGGCACGTTGGTAGGTTGCCCCAGCATTTTTCAGTCCAAAAGGCATGACCTTGTAACAGAAGGTGCCCCACTGAGTAAAGGTAGTCTTTTCCATATCTTCAGGAGCCATCTTGATCTGATTATAACCTGAAAAACCATCCATGAAGGAGAACACCTTGTGCTGAGCAGTATTGTCAACCAGAACGTCGATGTGAGGCAAAGGGAAATCATCCTTGGGGCTTGCCCTGTTCAAATCCCTGTAATCAACACACATTCTGACCTTACCATCTTTCTTCGGCACTGGAACCACGTTGGCAACCCACTGAGGGTAAGAAGTCACTGCTAGAAAGCCGGCGTCAAATTGTTTCATAACCTCAACTTTGATTTTCTCGGACATCTCTGGACGCATACGGCGGACCTTCTGCTTTACCGGAGGGCAGTCTTCCTTGGTAGGCAGGTGATGAACTATAATGTCGGTATCCAACCCAGGCATGTCTTCGTAGGACCAGGCGAAGATTTCCACATAATCATGCAACATCTGAACCAACCGTTGTTTCACGCTGAGCTCCAGGTTGGCACCAATCTTGACTTCCTTTCTGTCTGTCTCAGTACCCAGATTTACCGTTTCCACTGGCTCTTCATGTGGCTGAATGGCCCTCTCTTCCTGGAGTAACAGTCTTGCAAGCTCGCCAGGCACTTCACAATCATCTTCACCTTCGTCTTCGGCTAAGTTGATCGGATTTTTGAAGTCATAACTGGCAGTAGCAGAGTCGTTACCAGTGAGATCCAGAGTGGATTGAAACCTGTATAGGTGAGTGTGTGTAAATATAGCTGTTTTGCAATATATAAAGAAAGAAAAGGAGCACAAGATTTGAAATGCGAAAACGTCCAATGTTTTTATTCATGATATATGGAAATGACAAGTAATAAGCCCTCACAGATGAAGCCACGGTGCCCCGGGTAAGACACCGGGCCATAAAGTTTCAAATTATTGTTCGTTACAAATTTAAAAAACAAAGGAGTCCATTACTGAGTAACAAAAGTAACAGGTATGTAGTCTTTAGCAGTCCAGTTGCTTAGTCCACCGTTGGTTGTTGGGTAGATCCAACTGTCAAATTCAGATTCCTCCGCATTGTCTTCAATAGCATTCACTCCCGGGTTGGTGATGAACACATGAGGTCTTCCGATCTTTGCTTTACATACAGCCCTCTGAGCTTCTGCAGTGAAACCCAGCCCAAACTTGTCAGTCTTCGGAGTAAAATCAGGAAGTCGGCCCCAGTTGGCGCACTCACCCTTCTCAACCACAGCCCGGGCATCCTTCAAGGAAGCCATCTTCAATGGAGAGTCTTCTTCGGTTATAGTCTCTGCTGATGCCAATGTCTGAGGCACCTCTTCAAAGTGTTGAAAGGGGGTCTCAATGAACTCCCCATCCATCTCTATATACCGGAACGAGTTAATATGGCTGACCATGTATTCTTCCTCCCCCTGTACTGTAACAATCTTCCCTCTGCCCGGGTATTTAAGCTTTTGATGTAATATGGAGGTCACAGCTCCAGCCTTGTGGATCCAAGGACGACCCAGTAAACAAGAATAGGATGGTCGGATGTCCATCACATATAATGTTGAATCAAAGACTTGAGAACCAACCCGGATTGGAATGTCCACTTCACCATGTACCATCCTCTTCGACCCGTCAAAGGCTCGGACAATAATTTTACTAGGCTTCAACTCCAAACCCTCACAATCCAACCTGTCTAAGGCCTTCTTGGGCAATACGTTCAGTGAAGAACCAGTGTCTACCAACACATGGGCAAGAGTAGTGCCCCTGCATTCAATGGAGACATGCAGGGCATCATTGTGGTTCTTTCCCTTGGCGGTCAGATCAGCGTCAGAGAAACCCAGACCATTATCAGCAGTTAAGTTGGCCACACAATCAGTAAATTGGTCAGCAGACGTTTCTTGTGGCACATGGGCCGTCTTCAGGAAGGAAATCAGGGCCTTGGCGTGGGCCTCTGAACACAACAACAATGATAGCATAGAGATCTTAGAGGGGGTGTGCCCCAGCTGTTCAACGACGTTGAAATCACTCTTCTTGATAATCTTAAGAATTTCTTCCATCTCTTGCTGGGAAGCTTCAACATTAACAGTCTTCGGTGCCTCCATCTGGGTAGGCACATTAGCAATCCCTTTGCCCCGAGTATCTGATGACTCGGCAGCAGGGGTAGAAACAGGAACTTGATCAGGAAGGGAAGCAGGCACACTGGCAGGTGTGATGACAAGAGGTCTCTGAATAGCTGGAGGTGCGATATCAGGCGAGAAGAGCCTGCCACTGCGAGTAACTTTAGCAGGACCGGTGATGTTACCGATACCGGTACTAGTATTGAACTCTTGTTTTACTCCGAGCACATAAACATCTGCCCCATAGTGCCACGGGACAGCCTTGTCAGATTTATAGGGGAGGGGCCCCAGAACAGTAATGATGATAGGTGCAACAGACATGATTTTGACGGGCTTCCTCGGGGGAGCCTTGGTAGGATTGTTGAAAATGGTGACAACGGATACCTCTTCAGTAGGAACAATAGGAACAACAATCTTCTTGAACAAGATCTCTTTGTTATCCATCAGGTTTTGGATGCCTGACTTCAGCAACGGACAACCAGTAGGTGAAACAGCACAGAGAAGGCAACCCTTGCTACAACCCAGAAATAAACCGGCCAGCAACATGTTCCTTTTGACAGTCAATAAAGGAGTAACAATCTCATCCACAGAGCCTACATATAGGTCTTCCTCAAGAGCATTCACTCCATACTGGGGCATGGGAGCCGTCACAACATTGGGCCTTTCGGGCGCCTCAAACTGTATTTCCTTAGCATCGATAAGGTCCTGAACCTTATTCCTCAAGGCCCAACAATCATCAGTAGAATGCCCCGGGCTATCAGAGTGATAAGCACAGCGGGCGTTGGGATTGTACTTCGGAGAGGTTGTGTTTACCACCTTCGGAGCTTCTCTGACAGTTACCAGGTTGGTTGACAGCAGTTGCGGCAAGATCTGAGACAAGGTCATATTAAGCCGAGTGTATTCTCTTCTGGGTCTCTCCCCTCTTGGTTGATTAGGTTGCCGAGGAGCGGCAGCAGGCTTTGAAATCACCACCGCGTTGACAGCTTGGCGGTGTTCCGGTTTATTTTGTCTTCTGGGACCATACACAGCACTAGCTTCCTTCTTGAAAGGCTTCTTTTCAGCACTTGAGGATGCACCTTTCTGTATCTTCCCCGATTTCATACCAACTTCTATCCTCTCTCCAGTCAGAATGAGGTCTGTAAACCCTGTAGAAGAATTACCAATCAGATGGTTAAAGAACGGCCCAGACAGGGTCCCCAAGAACATGTCCACGAGTTCACAGTCAGTCAACGGTGGCTGCACCCTGCCAGCCAGGTCCCTCCACTTTTGCTCGTACTCTTTAAAACCTTCTCCCGATCCTAGCGACATACCCTGGAGTTGGGTACGTGTAGGAGCGAGGTCGGCATTGTACTGATACTGCTTATAAAAAGCAGTAGCCAAGTCCTCCCAGTTTCGAACACTGGCTCCATCTAGCTGATAGAACCACTCGAGCTGAGCCCCTGAAAGGCTATCCTGGAAGAAATGGATCCATAAGTTCTTGTCCACAGTATACGGTTGGATCTTCCGCACATAAGATCTGAGATGTAGCTTAGGGCAGGAAGCCCCCTCATACTTCGCAAAAGAAGGTGCTTTGAACTTGTGTGGGATCACCACCCCCGAAGATAAACCCAGATCTCCAAAATCCAACCCAGGCACTTGTTGAATTTCCATGGCACTCAGACGATCCTCTAACTGCTTGTACCTGTCTTCAGCGGGAGGGTACTGTTCATCATTGAAATCTGTCTCGTTATCAGAGACTACAGGACTAGGAACCCTTCCCCCTTGGGGACTGCCTTTCCCTACAGAAGAACCAGCTTGGTCAGCCTCATTTTGCAGTGTATTGCCAAACCTCCGGCCAGTGTTGAATAATACAGTTCTCTTCTTATTCTTCTTTACCAGCAGAGCCTTCAATTCCTCTTGACCTTGGGCTAAACTTATGATCGACTCTTGGAACTGGGCGTTCTGAGCCTGGAGGGCCTTGATGGATTGCTCAGTAGATGATTCAGGATTCATGATGATTGCTGAAATAAACAGCGAAGAACATTAAGCAACCTGAAAAGAAGAGTACCTGTGATGCATATGATGAATGGAATGCGTATGATTTATGTTTTCAAAGACAATCGGGATTCAACTTTGTAAACAAAAAGGAAACGCACTTTATTAGGTTCAAACTTTAAATTGTTCAAGAACTTTCCCTTAGGCGTTACATTAATGAAAATACTGAAAAGGAAATAAAACTGTAAAAGAACATCCAAAGCTCATCAGTGATCCCAGGGTCTCTTCTTCTCAGTACGGATGTAGTCATTCAAGGTCCGCTCGTTCTCCAATTGCTTTGTCAGCTTCTGGATCTTCAATTCCTGCTCGTTGAACCTTTCCCGATAAGAATCCCGTTCTTCTTGTAGCTGCGCCCAAGACCTCTTTAGTGTATCAACATCAGTAGGTATCTGAGGAGGGAGAACAGTTGGAGGAACCCCGTCCCTATCAGGAAATTCAAGAATGATGGGTCTGACAGCTTCGTATGGCATACCTAACTTCTGAGCACGGATGCGGACCCATCTGTAGTAGGATTCCATAGGTAGAGAAGTTTTCGGTCCCAACTCATGTGGGTCAGCTTTGTGAATTCTGTCCCAAGCCTTGATGAATCTACGACGCAGCTCGTCACTGTCGACCTGAAACTCAAAACTGATGTGAGGTACCAACATCTCATGAGGCCCTGCCCTTCTGGATCTTCCAAACTGACGGAGAGCTAGACATGGATTATAAGAGATTCCTCCTTGGGTACCAATCAAAGGAACATTAGGATATTCTCCGCAACGATCAATAACAACTACCTCATCCAAACCTCTGAGAGTCCAAATGATGTCATTATCAGTGAGAGACATTAACCTATAAGCCCAGCCTCTTCCTTCTTTGTTCTTCAGCACGAACTTAGGGAGGTGCGAAATAAACCACCTCACTAACAAAGGAATACAACACCATAGAGTTCCTCGTCTTCGGGCAGTACGAGCATAGAGTTGTTGCAGGATATCACCCAAGAGAGTGGGCACAGGGTTCCGAGACATGAAGATCCTTATGACATTGACGTTAATGAAGTTATCAGGATTTGGAAACAGAACCAGGCCATAGATTAAGAGAGCCAAAATGTCTTCGTACGCCCTGAAGTCTAAGTTATTCCAGAAACTGTTAGCTTTACCAATCAGAAACTTAGCCAAGAAGCCCTTAACTCTGCTTCTAGTCACCCAATTATCCATTACTTCTTTGTTGGTCAAGGGAAGGGCTGCAGCAATCTCCTCAAGCCTAAGAGTCTTTTCCCAACCAGTGAAGGGAGTCTGATCCAAGATAGGGATGCCAAGAAAATCAGAGAATTCTTCCAGGGTAGGGACCAGCTGGAAGTCTTGAAAGGTGAAGCAATTATACAAGGGATCATAAAACTGGGTCAGGACACTCATCAGTTGTTGGTCCCACTTTGAAGTGACTAAACCGAGAAGAGAACCATGCCTCTGGATGAAGGAAGTGGTGTTTGGAATTCTGCTAACCAATTCTTCAAGCAACTCAGGTGGGTGAACAAAATTGAACCAGATAGTATTCCTTCGCATATGCATCATGATGTCCTACAAAACAGAGCAAAGGTGAAACCCTTTTGTCTTTGAAATGGGTCAGTCCTTATGCAGGATGCATGCAATGTTATGATGGTATGATGTTATGATAAAGCACACCACAAGTATTCACAAAGGCAAACATGATAAGGCACACAAGTCACACAAGACAGCCCTTAGAGTTTTGGCCAGCATGAAGTTCAGGTACTACCCTCTTTCAGTTTCGTTGGTTAAGACCTGTCCTATCAAAAGTAACCGGGTTCTAGAGGATCCCAATATCACTGACTACCCTCAATCGGTCATAACTCCAGCGTCACAATCTTTTCTTGCGGCCAGAACCATCGCGAGAGTTTAGCCTCAATGGGTGTAGCATACTGCTACTGTTCTATGGCCAAGTTGGGTCAAATTAGGGTTCTAAGGTCGGTTGGTGCTTAATGACTCCCCAGAAGACCCATATTCTCCTCATTGCAACATAAGGGATATCGGTACAGACCAAGGTGCCACACCAACGTAGCCACTGCTTCACCCGTGTCGGTCTACGCCGGACAGGTCCCTCACAGCTTATGCTACCTAAAAGGGTATCCCTAGATCCGGGTTAGGATCTATGTAACTCCAAGACAATGCCCACAAATATAAAGCAATTAAAGCAAAGCAATTGAAAACATAAGTATGATCTAATCCTAAGGTACACCTCACTTTAAAAATATCCCCAGCAGAGTCGCCAGTTCTGTGATCGGTGGAAATAGAACTGACTGTTTTTTAGCTGGTTTCGCGAAATGTCGCGGAAGCAAGAGTCGCCACCGTCTTTTATTTTCTCCAACATGGAAAGGACAAAAGCACAGCAAAATTCCTTATTGAGAATGTCTCTCGGTTCGGGAGGTAGATTTATAGAAAGGGAAGGTGTTAGCACCCTTTCTATCCATGGTTATCCATGGGCTCTTAGGTACTTGCTCTTATGTTTTCAAAAGATGTTTGCTCTTCAAAATGTGAGTGGGTTTGAAAAAAGTTTCATTGAAAGATTTCTGAGTGACTCTTGTATCTGTCCTCAAGAGTGTTTGAAAAATTTGTTTTGAAAGCTTTTGAAAGTCTCAGTGTGAAAAGATTTTTGTTTTGTTTTTTTAGAGAGCAAGTACCCATGAGTCATCTACCTACCCTAAGGAATTAGGCTGTGTAAGAATCCTTTAGATAGTGCCATCCCACCATTGAGAGGTAGGTAGCACCACCGTTGGAGGTGTTCGGGTCAATTCGATTTTAGGGACAGTGTGGTCACCGAAGCAATAGTAGGACACCTTAGCGGTAACCCTAATGTCCTAGATCCTTTTTATCCGAGGCAACTGTTTCGAGGCAACTGGATCTTGGACATAAGAGCGACCGCTAAAACGTCCTATACTTGACGACCACGTTTCGAGGCAACGAGTGAAGCGTACCCTAGAAGTGGTGTGTACATTATGTTGTTTTCATGTTATATTTATCTTTGATCAAGCAATTATGAGCTATGAGTTGTTTTTTAATTATCATACATTCTTTTATGCAATTTAGCAGTTAGGAGTGCGGAAAATAAAATACGGAAAGGTAAAAGCTACGCTATTACAAGGCGCGGGTCTATACATCGCCAAAATACAAAAACCCGTTTTTGATAAAGTGCGGAAAATAAAGAAAGCAATAAACCTAATTACTATTACATCCTTGGAAGCAGTTACATAATAATCAAAATATAAAAATAACGTGCGAAAGAATTAAAATCAAGACGTCCTAGGGTGTTGACCCTTTTGAGAAATTACGAGCTTTTTTGTCCTTTGCTTGAAATTAAATTAAAATTAAACCTAATACTAATTCAATTAATTATTTACAAGAAAGATGTTTTTTATGTTTTTGTATTTAATGATAATAAAATAAATTAAAAATCAAAAGAAAACCCTAGTTCTAAGTTTATTTTAATTATTAATAAAAAACGTTAAAGTTAACCTAATTTAAGCTAATTAATTAATTTACATTTATATGTACAAAAATAATAATAATTAATAATGACGATAATAAGAAAATGATTAAAAATGTCAAAACCTAATTCTATAGAATTTTTATTTATTAAGAAAAAAGATTAAAATTTAAACCTAAATTAAACTAAATTAATTGTTAATATTTATTTACAAAAATAAGTTAATGGTGAAATTAATAAGTAATTAAAATATATTTACAATTTTGATTTTTTCTGATTTTTATTAGGAAAAACTAATTTATTGTGAATTAATAATAATAATTAAACAATTAAAAGAAATTGAAAGAAAAGAAAAGAAATTGCAAACCAAGGGGGTGTGATGGCCCAAGGTGGAGATTTTTGTTGAGAAATTCTGGCCCAAGAAGACCAAGCTTGGTTGACTTTCCTGATTGCCTACACGTTGATTGACTAGGACACACCATGGACTCCATCTCTTGGCCACTGGATTGATGCTGAGAGACACATGGCAAGCTATTACTGGGCGTGCATGATAGGACATTGGATGATTGCTGTATTGGAACGCCTTTGAAAAAATAAGAATAATTATATGGGGGACCTGGGAATCGAACCCAGGCCCCAATACCTCTTGCCATTATACCTTTGCCAACTGGACTACCATGCGCGTTTGTAATATAAATGGACAACAATTATTATATAAAAAAAAACAAACATTATGATGATCAAACAAAATAACGCGCGCTGTTTTGAACCCACCAACCATGCCTTGCCACCTATTGTCTTCCCCGTTTCACCTGCAAACATAACACAAGATAGCGGGGGTTTTAAACCCCCACAAACCAAAAGTCCCAATAATAGCGATTAGCAGCAGGCATCACATAAATTGAGCGCGAGGGTTTGGTTGAATTCGTCTGGCCTTGACGAATTCAACCATGCTTATTCCAAGGTCCAATTTTTCCTCATGTGTAAACCCCTAATTTAACAGCTTTGGAACCCTAACGATCTTCCATGGTAATTTTCGATTCATAAGGCTATAACCAAATTGGATTATCCCAATCGCTTCAGAAGGTCCATATTAACATAAATCAACCAAGAAAATGGATTAAAAACGTATGAATCATGTTATGCAATTTTGGAAATTTATTCAAACCGTGGGACTCGTGTTCTTTGATTCTTCGCGTGTTAGGACTGGTTTTTGATGGCAATGGATTCCTGGAGACTCAGGCAAGGTGTTTGAACCTTTTTTAGGCTTTGAATCATGCTGCAAATAAGAATTCAGTTTCACAATATTTCTTGAATTTTTGCAAATTGGTTATGGAGTTCTATGGCAGCTTGCACGTGTGTCCAAGAATAGGGTTAGCTTCAGCACATATATGTGAATGAATTTAGGTTAGAATAAGGCCCATGAATCCATTGCATTATGACTTGAATATGTGATTGCCAATCATATCTTTTTCAATCTTTTCTTTCATGAAACTTTGCCAATCATGGATATTTTGCCTTGTTGATTGAGAAACGAGTTGCCAGCTTGCCCTAGCCTTATTGCTTCACAAAAAGATTTAAAAAGCACATCTTTTGAATTTTCTTATAATTAAAACCAATTAAATGAATTAATATTAATATAAATTCAATTAATTAATTAAAAATAAGAAAATAAGTCAAATTAAGCTTAATGGGTCGTGCATAGTCTTTGGGTAAAGATTCAAGAAGGAATTTGAGGCCCATTAGCAAAATTGAAGTGTTTTAGGCAAAGTTGCCTTTTGAAAGTTCCCAAAAATTTCCCAACTTCTCCAATGCATATCTTGCTCAGTTTTGAAGCTATGAACATGTTCTTGGACATTTTGGAAAGGTCTTGAAGTCCTCTAACCAATGTATTTGGTCCCATGTCATTTTGATTTACCAATCTCAAGTGACGGTCTTTGACTTAAAGTGCCTTTTTGTTGACTTTTGAAAATGACCTATAATGTTGAAATTGATAACTTTTTGTGAGAGCATTTCTTGGACTTGGAGTGTGAATATGAGTTGTAGGAAATGTCATCCCCTTCAAAATGAGCTTTGGATGGGATTTTTCTGATGAACCATGAAAAAGTTATGCTCTGGTCAAATTGCAGTTGACTTTCCAACTGTCCTAAAATAGAAACTTTTTGCATCTTGAGACTTTTTGAGCCATGATTGAGGAATTATGATCAAGAATTGATCAAATGATGATTGTGGCTTCAAAATAAGATGTTTGACCAAAAATTTTGACTTTTGACTATCAAATGACCATTTTACCCCTGTAGTTGATTGTGGAGCAATTAGGGCTTTTGATTGTGCAACTTGGTGCTGTGAGTCTTGAAACTTGACATATGGATGCTTGACAATGGATATAGGCATATGGGACTTGATTGAGCCCTTGAAAACCTCAACTTCCTTGCAGGAACCAAAACCCTAATTTTGACTGGCTTAGGAGGATGGTTTGACTGTGTAGCTCCTTGAGTAGATTTTGAACCATTTGGAAGTTGATCTTGACAAATCTTGAAGAATATGGGAGGGCAAATTTTGGGGTGGAACAGATGCAAAAAGAAGATTTTCAGAATTAAAAAGAATTGAAAAGTTGACCCAATAAAATAGTATGTGTCAACCTAAAATTCATATGTGTCGACACATACGTCAAATTTCAACTGCATGTGTCGAATTGGAAAATGGATGTGTCGACCGAAGCATGGTAGTTTCTTTAAGCTTTTAAAAAAATAGTACATATGTCGACCTGAAATTCGTATGTGTCGACACATAGAATAAGAATTTTTACAATTTCTTAAAAGCTTCAATATTTGTCGACCTATATGCATGGATGTGTCGACCTAAGCCCTCTAGAGGCTACAGGCTTCTAAACTCAGTTGCATGTGTCGACCTGAAATACGTATGTGTCAACACATGCAATAAAAATTTATGCAGAAACTTATTTTTCAAGACTTTGGTCAATTTCAAAATGGTTTTTAATAGTTTCTAATACCCCTAATGCAAAGGAGTGCCACAAGTCTGAGAGATATCGTCTAATATACAGAAATACTAATGTTTCCTAGTTTTGATATCATGCAAAACATCTCATGACGAAGTTGTACTCACATACTCCCCCTTTTTGATGATGGCAAAACTTGTGATGATGCATTTCATGTAGTTATCGAAGGCTCCCCCTGACTTTGTGCTTCCCAACTTTGTCTTGCATATACTTCTCCCCCTTTAACAACATCAAAAATAAAGATATTAGACCGTGAGAAGAATCATATTCTAATACAAATACTAATATATCACTCAGTGGCATTTTTGCATACAAGAGCAACAATCACATATCCTCATATATATATATATATATATATATATATATATGTAATGATGTGAAATTAATAAATAACTGACAAACAACTTTAAAACATATGTAATCTAAATGTATAAAGAATAAACAAGAAGTCAAAGATAAAATATGTCAAATTGCTTTTATAGCGTCACAATTATGTAACACAACATAATGGAACTCCCGATGCCACACACTCATGTGCCTAGCATAGCAACAAGAACATGTCGCTACTAAAACTAAAATGAAGATGTTTGCCATACCATGTAGCCAACAACAACAATAAAAGCATATTGCAAATAACACACATACAATTAGCTCAAGCACAAATGCAAGAAATAAGTAAAGAATAATAAACAAAACACATGCTTGCACCACAAGAACAAACTAATACAAATGTGAAATAATTAATACAGAGTCATTTTAAGTATATATGTTGAGAACACACAATGATTATTAATAAAAAAAATTGGAAATGTACATTCATGGTTTTCACCATTTGAGAAAATATCAAGCATTTTTGGAAATGAACAAGTAACGTGCATTAAGGTAAATCTTACATTCAAGGAGAAATTGAAATGATATTACCTCACTCTTGATGGGATGAAATTGCACTCACATATTGTAAAATACTCAAACAAAGAGTTAGAGTGAAATTATAAAGTGTAAGCAACAAGATATGATTAAGCAACATTGGAGATGTGAATGATTCCCAATTCCCCACGTATGTTGATAAATGACTCAGTTGCGAGTGGTGATGTATCTCGATATGTTTATTGCGAGAATGTAGCATAGGATTTTTAGTTAGATTAATGGCACTAGTGTTGTCGCACATGATAGAAATACGTGAAAGTTTAATACCAAAATCAAGTAATTGTTGCTTAAGCCACAAAAATTGAGCAGAACAACTACCGGCTGCCATGTATTCCGCCTCATCCATTGACAAAGCAACGAAAATTTGCTTTATGCTATGCAACCTAACCAAGGATTTTGAGAACATGTGACAAATTCCACTAGTACTTTTCCTATCCAATTTGCAACCGGCAAAATCGGAATCGGAGTAACTAACCCAACTATAATTGTTTCTCTTGGAATACCAAAACCCAAACTTATAGGTACCAATAAGATATCTAAGAATACACTTAACCACTTTTAAGTGCAATTCCTTGGGAGCCGATTGATATTGTGAATACATACAAACACTAAATATAATATCAGGCCTAAATGCGCTAAGATAAATAAGGGATCCAATCATGCCTCTATACCTTTTAACCTTAACATCCTTACCTTTTTCATCTATATCCAAGTTGGCATTTCTTACCATAGGTGTGTCAATTTCCTTTGCACTGTCCATACCGAATATTTGAAGTAATTCAAGACAATACTTGGTTTGACATGCAAATGTTCCTTCATCGAGTTGCTTAATTTGTAGTCCGAGAAAGTAGTTCAACTATCCCATTAGACTTATCTCAAACTCTCCCTGTATAAGCTTAGAGAACTCCTTGACAAGATGCATGTTAGTTGATCCAAAAATGACATCATCAACATAAATTCGAATGAGTAAAATATGTTTTCCTTGACTTTTAATAAAGAGTGTAGTGTCTATATTCCCTCTAGAGTATCCTTGATCTAGAAATAACTTGCTAAGTCGTCCATACCATGCAAAGCACGTTTTAGCTTAAAAACATGATTAGGAAACTCATAATTTTCAAAACCAGGAGGTTGTGAAACATACACTTCTTCACTTATGTATCTGTTAAGGAACACACTTTTAACATGCATTTGATATAATTAGAAGTACTTAGAGCATGCATATGCTAATAAAAGGCGTATAGCCTCGAGTCAGGCAACCAGAGTATTAGTCTCCTTATAATCAATGCCTTCCTCTTGGTAATACCCTTGAGTCACAATATCGGCTTTATTTCTCATTATCACACCATCTTCTTCAAGTTTATTTCTAAATACCTATTGAGTGCCTATAATTTGATGATTTTATGGACGAGTGATAAGGTCCCAAACGTCATTTCTTTCAAATTGATTCAATTCTTCTTGCATGGTCATAAAGAAATGCTCATCAAGTAAGGCATCCTTAGCATTTTTAGGTTCAACTTGTGATACATACGCGTGGTGATAACAAAAATTACTTATCTTAGAGCGAGTTGATACCCCTTTGGTGATATCCCCAATAATGTTGTCAATAGGATGATCCTTGGAGGTTTTCCACTCCAATGGAAGACCATCATCTTCTTGTTGCCTTTGGTCATCATCCTTCTTATCTTGGTTGTCATCTTCATACTTCTCAACTTCCACCACTATAGGTTGATCAACTCCAATTTCGGTGTCCTTGAGTATGTCATTGGTAGATGCACCTACACTATAAAAAGAAATACCTTTCCCAACACTATTTGGGGAAGACTCATCAAAAGTAACATGAATCGACTCTTCAACAATAAGTAATCACTTGTTATAAACTTTATATGCTCTACTAGTTTGTGAATATCCAAGAAAGATATCTTCATCATATTTCACATCAAATTTCCCAAGATTATCCTTTCCATTATTTAAAACAAAGCATTTACATCCAAAGACATGAAGATGCGATATATTTTGTTTTCAACCTTTTAAAAGTTAATAAGGAGTTTTGTCAAGTATAGGACCAATAAGTATCCTATTCAAGACACAACATGCCATGCTAATATCATCGGTCCAAAAATATTTTGGTAGACCACAATCATTGAGCATTGTTTTTGCTAACTCCGCTAAAACACGATTTTTACGCTCCACAACACCATTTTGTTGTGGAGTTCTAGGATTTTAAAAGTTATGTTAACAAATTTATCATAATATTCTCAATGATCACTTTGAATGGAAAAAACTTTAGAATTTAATTTATTTTGAGATAACTTGGCGAAACGTGAGAAAGTAGAGAATGTTTCATCTCTGCTGCGTAAGAAAAAAAGCCAACAAAATCTTTACTAATCATCTACAATTAAAAATTCATAGTAATTACCACCTATGTTTTTGGTCCGTGAGGGACCAACTAAATCCATGTAAGGGAGCTCAGGAGGTCTCGATGTTAAAACAATTTTAGATATAAAAGAGACTCTTGTTTGCTTACCCTTTTGACATGCATCGCATAGGTGATCTTTTGAAAACTTTATTTTAGGTAGACAAAATACTAAATATTTTGAAACTATTTTATTAAGTAGATCAAAGTTCATATGCGCCAAAGGTCTATGCCATAGCGAAGAAAATTTCTCTTAAGTCAAGCATATAGATATTATTAACCCTCACACCATTAAACATACAATCCTTCTTTTCATTATGTTCTATTGTACAACAATCTTTGGCAAATGTCACCTTATACCCATTGCCACACAATTGAATAATGCTAAGAAGGATATGTTTAAGAACTTCAACTCACATAATATTTGAGATAGTAATATTTGAGGGATTACCTATACTACCTTTTCCGGGTATTGCACCTCTGTTGTGATCGCCGTAGGATACATAACCTTTATTCTTTGCTAAAAAGTCAGAGAATAGAGAAATGTCTCTTGTCATGTGTCTTGAACATGCACTATCGAGAATCCATTTTACTGTCATAGCGTCAAAACACTCAACCTACAAAAATCAAACAAAAGTGGTAGGTACCTGTAATACGGTGGGAGAACTAACTTGGTTTTTCATTTTATCGCAAATGTTGTGGATAGTAAGAGCCACCATCGACTTTTCTTTTATCCAATAAGGAAAGGGTGAAAAGAAAAGGAAAAACCTTTTTCGATTTCGAGTTCAGGGGGTAGGTTATGAAAAGGAAAGGTGTTAGCACCCTTTTCATCCGTAGTTATCTATGGGCTCTTAATCACTAGCTCACTTTTGAAAATTTCTTTGTGAATGTGCGTTTGAAAATATTTTGAAAAGTTAAACTTTATAATGATTCTCGTATCTATCCTCGAGAATGTGTACAAAGTGTTTGTTTGAAAATATTTTTGAAGAGTGTAATTGTGTGAAAAATGTTTTTTTTGTTTTGAACAGTATGTGAGCAAGCAATTAACATTGATATATCTACTCAAGGTCGTTCTTGTATTTTCCTCCTCCTTTAGATAGTGCTATCCTACCATTAGTTAGTAGGTAGCCATATCCATTGGATGTGAAAGGACATGCGTGGGTCATCATACAGTCATCGAAGACAACTGGTAAGGACATTTTAGCAATTTTCATTAAGGGACTAGATCATTTACCGAAGGCAACGTTGAAAGGGTCATCGAGGGACTATGATCTTTATATTGAGGGACTTTGCTAAAGCGTCTCCACGTTCGAGGGACATGACTATTTTTTTGAAAGCAATAAGGGAGGTTACCTTAGAGGTGCGGGTGATTTATTTTCAGTTATTTTTATCTTTGAGATTAGGGTTAGCTATCGTTTTTTTTAATCTTTCCATACAAGCCCTAATTACTAAGCAATAATATAGCAAATATAAAAAAGCAGTAAATATGCGAAAAGTAAAAGCGGAAAGTAAACCTTAAGCTATTACACGGCTTTGGGGCAGATACAAAAAATAGAAAAAATGCGGGAAGGTAAACCCTAATTAATATTACATCTCGGGAAACAGTTACAATAATGATGAAAAATACAGGAAGAATAAACTGTGTGAAAAAAAAGAATGTAAGAATAAACACAAACAATTTTTCAGTGATTTTAACGAAAAAGGTTTTTGATGATTAAATAAACCTAAAAAGTCTAATTAATTTTAATTAAAAAACAAAGTAGATTAATTAAATTGAAAACCTAAAAAACATAATTTGAGTAGGGTTTTAAAAAATGTTTTGAAAAATAATTAGGTTTGTTTAAAAAGATATATGGTTTATGAATTTTAGGGTTTTTAAGTGAAATTGATGAAAATATGAAAAAAAGGAAAGGTTTTAAAAAATATGCCAAGGGTGGGTGTTGAACCCACGCCCTTAGCTCTTTCAGTCAACACCTTCACCATTGCGCCAAGCATGCGCTTGTGTAAAAGGGATAACATCAACACACTTTGTATGTTAATCTGCAAAAATCAGAAATTATAAAAAAAGTCATAAAAGGAAGGGATCGAACCCACGCCTTGATAGAGGAAAGCCTTAGCGCGCGTTTTAACACCTGGGGTGGTGATACATCAATTATTATTGATGAAACAATTTAAAAAAATATTAAATAAAATGCATGAACCGGAGAGGCATTGGAGCCCCAACTCCGGTCGTCTTCTCCGGTGAGTATATTACTTGTTCCTACAAAAAAAATTAGGAGTCCAAAGGTACCCTACCCCCCTAAATCCAACCCTGTGAATTCAATGGGACAGTTAGTTTGGGCTGAATCGTGCTAGTTTAGGAGCTACGTCGAAAGTTGCATGGATCAATGTGGATATGGCAACTCGTGATTCTTGTGGCATGAAGGTTATGCGATCTACTTTTCCTGCACTAACATACCTCAGCAACACATTAATACAGTTAGTTTGCAATGAAACATGAAGGAAATGAAAATATGAATTTTGCAAAAAATATGAAACGAAGATGTATGCGTGCAGGTTCTGGGGGCTTTGGATCATCGGGTTTGATCCATTCTTGCTCTGTAGGGTTTCTAGAAGTGAATAAACGGGTTAGAACGCCTTGGAAATAGCTGCAAGCTAGGGTTTCAAGTTGCCCTAGTTTGAATGATTTTTTGATTTTTTTGGAAATTGTTTCTTGCACAAGGTCCCGTCCTTCTTCTTTGTTTGAATGCATGCAATATACAGAAGAGAATTAGGTCAAGATATATTGGGCTTGGACTTGTATGAAAAAGCCTTGTTTTTATGTTATTTATTTTGAATTAATAATGAATAAAAAATTAAAATAAATAGAATAAATGGTCAAGGGGTGCATGAGTAATATGTGAGGTCCATCGTAGGCTACAAAACTCGTATGGACTTTGAAATAATAGCCCATTAGCCCAAAAATCCAAGTTTGGTCACTTTTGGTTTCATACATTTGCTCAAAACTTCCCAACTTGCACTAGTCATAACTCTCCCAATTTTTATCACTTGAAGGTGATTCTGGAATTTTTGGAAAGCTCAAGATATCCTCTACTACTTATTTTGATCATTTTTTCATTTAAAGACTTTATCTTGATGTAAGTTGCCTTGACAAAAAGTGTCTTTTTGTTGACTTTTGAAATGACCTATAACGTATTGGCCCATATCTATCAAATGAAGCATTTTTTAGACTTGAGCTTAGAGGGACAAAGTTGTAGAGAATTTAATTTCCTTGAAAATGAGCTTTGGTTTAGGAAAATATGATGAAGCATGTGAAAATTATGCATGGTCAAAGTTTAGTTGACTTCTCCTAAAGAAAACCCTAATTTGGCAAATTTTGACTTTTGATGACTTGAGAGTTTTCTTGATGAATCATGACCAAACCTTGATAAAATGATGAATATAACTTCAAAACCTTGATGTTAACCAAAAATCTTGAAGTTTGACTGTATGTTGACCATAATTGACTTTTATCCAATACAATTGATTTTTAGTCATCTGAGCAATTGAATGAGAAAACTTGTGATGCAAGGCATGAAACTTGGCATGAAGCTTCTTAGCTACTTATAAGAAACCATTACATCCACTTGAGTCCTTAGAAATCCAAACTTCTTTGAGAAAAATGAAACCCTAATTGTAAGTCCATTGCTTCGGAGGAGAATTTGTCTAATCAATTCTTGAGTAACCTTGTGCATTTGAGAACCCTATGAGAATGTCTTGAAGTAATGGGAGGGAATTTTGGGGTACAACAGCTGCCCCTGTTCAATCTTCTTAGACTTAAAGAGTTAGATTGGCATGTTAGCCATTCGTGACCTGAAGGTAGCAGAGGATTGAACACTTAGGTGCCCAGAAATTTGCACTCGCATGTGCATGATGTAATGCTATTGGTTGATAATATTGCTTGAATGGGCTTAAATATGCCATTTGGTAAAGTGAAGGAATTTCGTCGAAGATGGGCTTATAGATGCCATCTAAGGTAATTGTTGATAGAAGTATCAGAATGAGTCTACGCTTGACTGTATCTGAAGAATGCTTTCTAGAATAAACCTCTGGGGAAGGTGCTTAAGTAGCTGCTTATCAGATTTAGTCTCTGAGGGAAATGCTTGTCCTGTAGATAGTCACCCCGTCCTGTTTCGGGAATTGATCCACAATCTTCTTTTTGTTGGTACTCGTCCTGTTTCGGGAGTTCATACCACCTGGTCACCTAGATAGTTTCCCCGTCATGTTTCAGGGGTTAATTTTTGCCTGGCCATATAGATAGTTTCCCTGTCCTATTTTGGGAGTTAATCTTTGACCTGCTTTTTGTTGGCGAACCCGTCCTGCTTCCGTAATTCACATTGTATGGTTGTAACGATAGTTTCCTCGTCTTGTTTCGGGAATTAATCTGCGACCCGGTCATATAGATAGTTTCTTTGTCCTATTTCGGGAATTAATCTCTGACCTGTTTGAAAGTTGTTGATGATATTTATCTGTTTGTACACTTTTACCTGAAAAGACAAAGTTAGTATTTATGCAATGTCATGATGTATGTAATACATTGCGTAATGATGTTGTCAAAGTAAATGAGAGTGTGTTATATGCGTTTCGTATGCATATGCTATGATGTTTGTAAATGTTGTATGGATGTAAGACGTCGTTGGAGCGCATTGGTAGCTTCGTATAACTTCTTTGGCTAGGGAAAATAAATCCCTGGTTGTTGCTGGGGATGAGGAATATGAATCTTCAATCTTGTCTAGAATGTCTCTATTGGGGATTCATGCTTTTTGCTTTGAGGATACTCCACTGGTAATGTTTTACTTTTGCTTGGGGATAGAAGATTTTAGGAACATTGGTCATTCATCGCTCTACTAGGGAATTTAGTTCTTATATGCCCTGATTGGGGATAAAAAGATGAATAACCTTCTGAGGTGTTATATGACTAAGTTTCCAATATGGATGCTAACTCTTCTGGGGAGGCCAACGTTAAATGATATATGGCCCAACTTCAGATTCCATAGCAACTCTCTGGGGATAGCAACCTGGACTACACTTTGTTGGAGAAGAGAAATCTATCGGGGATTTGTGGTAATCGGAGGAATGAACTCTGCTTGGGAAATTAAATTCCATTGGGAAAATAAATCCTACTGGAGAAAAGAAGTCTGTCGGGGATTTTACGGTGTTGGAGAAATAAACTCCGCTGGAGAATTAAATTCCTGTAAACTGCGTTGAGGAAGTTTCCACTATATGCTGGAAAAATGATCAGATTCCTTTATCCACTAGGGGGATCTGCTGGGGAGTATCTCCGTTGGGGATGATCCTGTGAAGGAAAACTCTACGGGGATTTCCTTGTGGGGATTTCTAGGTAACTTGAATATTATCCCAACTCCTAGAGTCTTTAGTAAATGCTTATTCCTTTTTTATGCATATATTTGTTAACAATAATCATATTCATATGCATATGTTCATTCAATGTAGTCATTGGACGTTTTTGCAAACAAAACAGATAAAGTAAAACAAAATTTGAATTTTGAACTTGTATTGATAATTGTATTGAAAATTTGCCTATAAACAGTTAATTTTGTATATAGAGACAAAAATCCTAGTAAGAGGAAATCGTCATGAAATGAAAGGAGTACAAATAAAAATAAAGAAAGACAACTATGTGAAAAAAATGCCATCGGGTTTCAACTTTGCTATTTCCCCTATGTCCTCAAGCATCTCATCCCTCGCTGTTAGAAGAAGCTGATTGAATTGATCTGTACCATTTGAACTTGACGTTGATAATAAAGCTTGATGTATGTAGGTGATCCAATGGGACATGGTCGTACGCCTTAATCCCTAACTTTTTCCTGGACCTCCCTTTCAGGTTTTCAGTCCACCATGATACCCTTTTTTCCCAAGGCACCTTTTCAGGTTTTTGACTTGTCGGGTGTACAATCTTTAGATATATCCCTAATTTTTGCCAGAACCCTTTTGGTTCGCCGGGATGCCCTTTTTTTTGCCTAGCCCAGTCAACCTAGCAGGTCACTTTCATGCGTAGTATTTTTTTACTATGTTTGAATTCACAGGGTGTGGAAAATCTTCACCGTCCATGGTGGTAAGTATCATAGCACCGCCAAAAATATACTTTTGATCACAAATGACCCTTCGTATGTGGGAGTCCATTTTCCCCTGTGATCACTTTGTGGTAAGATGATGTGCTTTATTACCAAGTCACCAGCCTGGTATACCCGATGTTTGATCTTCTTATTAAAGGCTTTGATCATACGCTTCTGATACATCTGACTGTGACAAACAACTGCAAGCCTTTTCTAGTCAATCAAATTTAGCTGGTCCAACCTAGTCTGAATCCACTCGTCTTCGTCTAAATATGCATCTTTCATAATCCTTAGAGAATGAATCTGGACTTCGACGGGTAGGACCGCTTCCATACCATAGACTAGAGAGAATGGGGTTACCCCAATTGATGTTCGTACGGAGGTGCGATAGCCATGAAGATAAAATGGTAACATCTCATGCCAGTCTTTATACGTCACCGTTATATTCTGTATAATCTTCTTGATGTTCTTATTGGCGGCTTCCACTGCACCATTCATCTTCGGTCGATACGGAGAAGAATTGTGGTACTTGATCTTGAACTGCGTGTAGAGTTCCTTGATCACGGCGTTGTTGATATTGGTACCATTATCCATGATAATCATTTCAGAGATGCCATACCGACATATAAGGTTATGCTTAATGAATCGGGCAACCACATTCTTGGTAACAGAGGCAAATGAAGCTACTTTAACCCACTTCGTGAAGTAATCAATAGCGACGAGGATGAAGCAGTGTCCATTATGTGAGCAACCCCTTCATAGATTGATTTTGAATGATTGCAAATATAATATAACATGTTTGAATAAGCCAAAATTACATTTCTCTCATAATTCACCATTATGTGTCGACACATCAAGTTTTGTATCAATACATATCTTTCTGAAGTCCCTGGACTTGTATCTCAAAAATATTATGTATCAATACAAAAGCTTATGAGTCGATACATAACTCTTTGATGATCCTGGAATGTAAATCTAAAAACTGCATGCATCAATACATAAATTTCATGCATCGACACATAATATTTTGATGCCCCTGTAATACTTGTATGAATCGACACAAAACCTTATGTATCGACACAAAATATTCTGATGAACCTAGAAAATGTTTTGAAACTTATATGTATCGATACATAATATCATGTGTCGACTCATACTATGTTTTAAATTCAAAAGTTAAATTTACAATCAGTATGTATCGACACATACGCATTATGTATCGACACAAAACTTTCTGATGATCCTGGAAAATGTTTTGAAACTTATATGTATCGATACATAATATCATGTGTCGACTCATACTATGTTTTAAATTCAAAATTTAAATTTACAATCAGTATGTATCGACACATACGCATTATGTGTCGACGGGTATAAAAGTGTTGATTCTGTAAAACGCTATAACAGGTTTTTTGTATCGACTCAAAACATAATGTATCGACTCATCCTGTTACATGTAACTAACATGAGTCGACACATGACCAACATGCATCGACTCATGCACTTTCTTTTTTGACTAACCGTTTTCTGTTATAAATATAAGCAAGCATTTCTTTAGAACACAAGATAGCAACATAGAAGATTGTGTGCAAAACAATTGTGAGCAACCAGAAGCTTTTGATTCCTTCATCTTCATCATCTTCTCAACCATCTTACATTCAACAACAACAAAGAAAATCAAACATCCTTGTTGCATTGGATCAAGCGGTTTGAGATAACGTTCAGCTGAGTATTGAAGAAGTCTAGCTGAGTTGAAGGTTGAAGAGGAAGCTTCAAGAAATAAACCAGAGGGTTTGTCCTTCAAGAACGGGTGTGTTGTTGAGGGTTTTGTCAGTCACAGTCGTGCGAGTCAGATTCAGCCGTAGCGAGGGGTTTGGAAATCCGAAGGATTTTGAACAAACAGGTCATGGAAGCGGAGAATCGTTCGATGACTTTGCAGGGAATCTTGATACAGCTCATATCAAGTGGTGGTTCTTACAAGAAGAAGAAGATCATAGGGATTTCTTGCTTTCTGTGTAGTGTAATCTTGCTATCAAACATTCAGCATATTGATATAAAAGTTCTCAGTTTCGATTGTGAAATTGAGAGGGAGACGTACCCACACGCGAGGACGACAGTGGGGAAGTACTTACCAAACTACCTATGTATTGTTCTCTCTTTCTTTATCTTTACAGTTTTACATATTCTATAATTTTGCAATCCAATTGGCGTGCTAAGTTTTACAGTCTAATGATAAACATAGTGGCTCAAACATTTTCACCAAACCACCACTATTAAATCATTATATAAGCATACACACATTGTTTGACAAAATTCTTATCATATTTCTAAATTCATTGGAAATTCTGTTTTATGATAAGTGCATTGAAACGTCAAGATTTCTGAGTTGTATATTCATCCATTCCATTCAATAAAAATCCAGCAAAGTTTTCACATGTCAAGCTTTCTAGTAGTCGGTTCAAAGTAGACGGAATTGATTCAAGACATTAATTTTCACTGCTTTCAACTCTCTTTGATAAAACTATTTTTAAATCCTTGAAAAAGAAGAGGTGATCTATTCACCCCCCTCTCGATCACTTGCCACACCGTCTAACAAGTGGTATCAGAGCACTAGTTAGCTGGTGCTTTGTATCTACTCGTAACGCTATGGCCTTTGAACCAAATGGGGCGTATAATAGAGCTCCTGTTTTCAATGGTGAAAACTATGGCTACTGGAAAGACTACATGCGAGTACACATAAATTCCATTGACAGGAATGTATGGACTGCCATTAAAAATGGTCCTTTTCAAATAACCATAAGGAATGATGCAGGTGCAATAGTACCTAAACCTGAGGATCAATGGAATGAAATGGATGAAAAGAAATGGTCGTGCTATTGGAGAGCCAGAAATATGATGATCTCAACACTTAGTGTTGATGAGTATTATAGGGTGTCTCACTGCACGTCCGCTAAAGAAATGTGGGACGCTTTATAAATTGCCCATGAAGGTACAACTAAAGTTAAACAATTCCGCATTAATACACTCAATCAAGAGTTCGAGCTCTTTCGCATGAAGCAAGGAGAATCTGTCTCTGATATGCAGAAGAGATTCATACATCTTGTGAGTCGTTTAAATGCACTTGGAAAACCTGTTTCCAATGAAATTGCTACTAATAAAATTCTGAGATGTCTTAGCAGGGAATGGTAACCTAAAGTAACAGCTATCAAGGAAGCAAATGACCTCACTACGCTTACCATTACAACTCTGTTTAGAAAGCTGGAAGAACATCAACAAGAATTGCAAAGTCTTGAAAAATACGAAAATAAGAGTAAGAAAGAAAGGAACAAAGACAGGGAGGGTGAGAAGAAGTAAATAGCTCTAATGACTTCTAGCTCTAAGTCCTCAACCAAAGACCAAGATTATAATGGCTCAACTAGTGATGAAAATTTTGATGATGAAGAAATGGGACTCTTTGTTCGGAGATACAATAGATTTATCCGAAAGAATGGAATCAAGCACACCCATAAGAATCTCATAAGCTTTCGAAAACAATCCAAAGAACCAAGGCAAGAAGAAAATAAAAAGCAAAGAGGTAAAGGACCTTGTTACAATTGTGGTAAAGTTGGACACTACAAACCAGACTGTCCAAAGATAAAAAAGGATAAGGAAAAAGCTCCACCAAAGAAGTTCAACAAACAAAGAAGAGCTTATATTGCATGGAAAGCAACAACGATTAATCAGACGATGACAGTTCAAGTTGTGGTGATGAAAGTGCAAATTTATGTCTGATGGCACATACAAAAAGTCAATTCTATAACAAGAAAGACAACCACAACAAACAAGTAAGACAAGCATATCCTAACAACTTTTCTTCTATGACCTTTTCTGAACTAAAGTTAGCTTTTGAAAAACTGCAATACAAAGCTGAAGAAGACTTAAAAAGTCTAAAAGCTAAAAAAGACTTAAAAAGTCTAAAAGCAAGTATTGCAGAAAGTTCAAAAGATAAGGATGTTACAGGATGTATTCCCAGAAGGGAATGTGAAGTTTGTCATATTTGGCAGCAAGAGGTTAGGACTCTTAATGCCAAATTAGAAAAAGCTTTACAGCCCAAAGTTACTTTTGCAATCGATCCTAAAATTTTTAAGAAAACATTAAATTTACCGTATTCAAAATAATCTTTTGTTAAAAAATTACCAAAGGATACAATGAGCAGAAGTAAAACAATACATCATCATCATAGTTTATGCCATTATTGTTGTCACTTTGGACATGCCATTGAAAAATTCAAGTTTAGGAGGTTCCTTGTTACTAAAGGCATTTACCAATGGAGGCCTAAAGGAAACCATGTTACCACTTACCCACATGGACCCAATAAAAATTGGGTACCTACCTCTCTCTTTTGATATTGCAGGAAAAATGCCTCACACCCATGGATAGAAGATGGTTTTTAGACAGCGGGTGTTCAAGGCATATGACTGGTGACATATCGCTCTTCATTGACTTCAAGGAAAAGAAGAAAGGATTTGTTACCTATGGAGACAATAACAAAGGAGCTATACTCGGTAAAGGTAGTGTAGGTAATCCCTCTATCACTACTATTTCTAATGTCCATTTAGTAGAGGGGCTTAAACACAATTTGCTCAGTATTAGTCAATTATGTGACAAAGGTTATAAAGTTACCTTCACAAATACTTGCTGCATAATTGAAAATACTGAAAAAGATATTGTGTTTAAGGGCATTAGAGTAAACAATATCTATATGCTTGACCTTTTTGATGTATCCTTAACAAGCACCAAGTGTCTAGTCACCTTGAATGATGATTCATGGCTTTGGCATAGACGCTTAGTGCGTGTTAACTTTGATTTGCTTAATAAGGTTGTATCCAAGGATCTAGTAGTAGGTCTTCCAAAGATAAAATTTACAAAGGATCACCTATGTGATGTGTGCCAAATGGGAAAGCAAACAAGGGTCTCTTTCAAATCCAAAAACATGATTTCCACTTCACGACCCCTTGAGCTTCTCCACATGGACCTTTTTGGACCCTCTAGAACAAAAAGTTTAGGAGGAAATTATTATGGTTTTGTTATTGTTGACGACTACTCTAGATTTACTTGGACTATATTCCTTCAAAGCAAAAATGAAACTTTTTCTGCTTTTAAGAGTTTTGCAAATCTATCTCAAAATAGAATGGAATTGAAAATAATTGCAATTCAAAGCGATCATGGAGGTGAATTTCAAAACCATCTCTTTGATAAGTACTGTGATAAGCATGGTATTGAGCATAATTTTTCAGCACCTCGAACTCCACAGCAGAATGGAGTTGTGGAGTGCAAAAATCGCGTCATAGAGGAGCTAGCAAGAACTATGCTCAATGAAGGTGGATTGCCAAAATATTTCTGGGCTGATGCAATTAGCACAGCCTGCTATGTTTTAAACAGAATACTAATTCGCCCAATTTTGGATAAAACACCTTATGAAATCTTGAAAGGAAGAAAGCCAAACTTGTCACATATTCATGTATTCGGTTGCAAATGTTTTGTCTTAAATAATGGAAAAGAAAATCTTGGAAAATTTGATGCAAAAGCAGATGAAGGTATCTTTCTCGGATACTCACAATCAAGCAAAACATATAGGGTATACAATAAATGTCTACTTACAGTTGAGGAGTCAGTTCATGTCTCTTTTGATGAATCTTATCCGAAACATGTCGGAAAAGGTATTTCTCTTGATGATGCAGGTGTATATACTGAAAATATACTCAAAGAAACTGTTGAAGAAAATGTTCAATCCAAAACAATTGATGATAAGGAAGAAAAAGATACAAGCCCTTCAAAATATGAGGAAGAATAGAAAATGGAAGCAAATGATCTTCCACTAGCTTGGAAGTCCTCTAAAGACCATCCCATTGACAACATATTGGGAGACATCTCAAAAGGAGTAATGACTCGCTCCAAGATAAGTAATTTTTGTTATCATTTTGCTTTCGTTTCACAAGTAGAACCTAAGAATGCTAAAGAGGCCTTGATTAATGAATTTTGGCTAATGGCCATGCAAGATGAGCTAAATCAGTTTAAAAGAAATGACGTTTGAGAACTTGTCCCTCGTCCGCGAGACCATCATATCATAGGCACTAAATGGATTTTTAGAAATAAACCTGATGAAAACGGAATGATAACCCGCAATAAAGCAAGCTTGGTAGCACAAGGGTATAACCAAGAGGAGGGAATTGATTATGAGGAAACTTATGCTCCAGTTGCTCGCCTTGAGGCTATACGTCTTTTGCTCGCTTATGCATGTGCAAAAGATTTTAAGCTTTATCAAATGGATGTAAAGAGTGCCTTTCTTAACGGAGTCATAAATGAAGAAGTGTATGTCTCACAACCTCCCGATTTTAAAAATAACGAATATCCAAATCATGTATTTAAATTAAAACGAGCTTTATATGGTCTTAAACAGGCTCCCTGGGTCTGGTATGAAAGACTTAGTAAATTTCTACTTGATCATGGCTATTCAAGAGGTCAAGTGGACACTACTCTTTTCATTAAACGTAAAGGAAAGCAGATCCTTTTAGTTCAAATATACGTATATGACATTATTTTTGGTTCAACTAATCTACACTTGGTCGAGGAATTTTCCAAAATCACGCAGGGTGAATTTGAGATGAGCCTCATGGGGGAGCTAAACTACTTTCTCGGTCTCCAAATAAAGCAGCTCAATGAAGGCACAATTATATGTCAAACAAAATATTGCCAAGAGTTGCTTAAACGATTTGGGATGAACAACTCTAAACCAATTGATACTCCCACGCCTACCAACAGAAATTTAGACAAGGATGAACACGGTAAGAGTGTCGATGTCAAGAAATATAGAGGTATGATCGGATCACTCTTGTATCTTACAACATCTAGGCCTGACATCATGTTTAGCGTTTTCATGTGTGCACGATACCAATCGGATCCTAAGGAATCCCACTTGAAAGATGTCAAGCGTATACTTAGGTATCTCAATAATACACCTAAGTATGGGCTATGGTATTCCAAGGGAAGCGATTGCAGTTTAGTAGGTTACTCTGATTCTGATTTTGCTGGCTGAAAATCAGATAGGAAAAGCACTAGTGGAACATGTCACTTGTTTTCAAACTCTTTAATAAGTTGGCATAGCAAAAAGCAAGTTTCTGTTGCTTTATCAACTGCTGAAGCTGAATACGTTGCAGCCGGTAGCTGTTGTGCTCAGATCTTATGGCTGAAGCAACAATTACAAGACTACGATATTCAATTAAAACGTATTCCAATCAAATGTGACAATACAAGTGCTATAAACCTCACTAAGAATCCAATTTTACACTCACGCACTAAACACATAGAAATTAGACATCACTTTCTACGCGATCATGTTGAAAAGGAGGATGTTACGTTTGAGCATGTTGATACTAAAAATCAACTTGCTGACATCTTTACAAAACCACTTGCAATGGACCTCTTCTTCAACATCCGCCGTGGGCTAGGGATTTTAGATCTCTCATACGTATTGTCCTAAACATATATGTAATTGAAATATATCTATGTCACACCATACTGTTAAGATGTGTTTTTTCAGCTTTAGTACGTGTGTTCACTTATCTAATCAAACGAGGTAATATCTTTCCTATTGTTGTACCCCAAAATTTGCCCTCCCATATTCTTCAAGATTTGCCAAAAGCATGCTTCAAAATCTCCCCAAGGGTTGCACAGTTCAAGGGCCTCCTAACAGTCAAAAACTAGGGTTTTGGTTCTGACAAAGAAATTGAAGTTTTCAAGGGTCCAATCAAGTCCCACATGCCTACAAATATGGTCAAGCATCCTCATACCAAGTTTCAAGACTTACAACACAAAATTGCACAGTCAAAAACCCTAATTGCACTACAGTCAACTGCAGGGGCAAAATGGTCATTTGACAGTCAAAAGTCCAAATTTTTGGTCAACATCTCATTTTGAAGCCACAAACATCATTTGATCAATGCTTGATCATGATTCTCAAAGCTTGGCTCAAAAAGTCTCAAGATGCAAAAGTTTCCATATTTGGACAGTTGAAAAAGTCAATTGTAACTTGACCAAGGCATAACTTCCACATGGTTTATCAGAAAAATTCCATCCAAAGCTCATTGTGAAGATCAAGACATTTCCTACAACTCCTCTTCACACTTCAAGTCCAAGAAATGCTCTCACAAAAAGTTATCAATTTCAACATTATAGGTCATTTTCAAAAGTCAACAAAAAGGGACTTTAAGTCAAAGGCCATAACTTGAGATTGGTAAATCAAAATGACATGGGACCAAAGGCATTGGTTAGAGGACTTCAAGACCTTTCAAAAATGTCCAAGAACATGATCAAAGCTTAAAAATTGAGCAAGATATGCCTTGTGGAAGTTGGGAAATTTTTGGATATTTTGAAAAGTCAACTTTGCTTCAAATGTCTTAAAATTGCTAATGGGCCTCTTTTTCTCCCAAAATTCATCATCCAAAGCATGTGCACGACCATTTGGCCCAAAGGGAAGTTATTCATCATTTTTATTTATTTATTTGAATTTTTAATTGCTAATAATTCATTTAATTAAAATAAATATGTGGAAAATACAAAACCAATGCAATCAAATCTTTTTATGCATGAAATAGCCTCAAAATCTCGTGCATGATCAGATAGGGAAAGAATCATGGTAATTGAACATGATTGGTATCAAATTTGCATGAAAAAGATTGAAAAATATATGCCATGAAAATCAAATATCTCTTCATCAATGCAAAAGGTTTTTTGGATCCAATTTTCAACCCTAATCGTTCACATACTTATACTCATGCAAACCCTAGTCCAAAGAACCTCTAAGCTGCGCCAGAAAAGAAAAACAAAGTTTGAGTTTTTTGTCAAAAAATTGAAAACTGAAAACCCTATTCTAGCACGATTCAGAGAAAAATAACAATCCCAATAGCTTGCAAAAGTGTCAAGGAAGCTTCCTGAATAGTTTTCCACATCCCTAACGCCCAAAATTGGTATATAGCAGTTCAACTGTTTCACTCTTTTGCATAAATCGTATTTCATCATTCATGCCATGATTTTGAATTCTAATACTTGTTTTGTGTTAATCTTGTCATTCTAAAGCTAACTGTATTGTTCAATTAAGTTTTGCTTGCCCATACGCGATTTCACCATGGACGATTATTAGGGTTGCAAAACTGTGAAATTGGGCATTTACGTATATAGTAAAATCAAGACATCTCAGTGCCATGGTTGAAATCAGGAAGCTTGGACGAACCTAACCATCCTATCGCGCTCAATTTATGAGCCACCATAGCCTAATCGCTATTTTAGAAAAGGGTTTATTTTGGGGGGGTTTAAAACCCCCGTTAATTCTTTTTTATTTCAGGAACAATGAAGAAGAAGACCCTGTGGCAAGCTGTGATTGGTTGATTTGAAACTAGCGCGCGTTTTTTTTGTTTCTAACCACTAACATCAATTTTCGCTTATATTATTTATGCTTTGTTTTACATACAGCGCGTTGAAGTAGCTCAGTTGGTGGGATGTTGTGTTGGCAAGCATTGGGACCTGGGTTCGATCCCCAGGTCCCCCTTTCTATTCCATATTATTTTTCTAATAATGCTTCTGTGCAGTTTCAATACAAGCGTCCACCATACGCCCCTCATCCAGGCTTGCCACGCGCTTATTGAGATCAATCAAAGGGCTATGATTTGGGGACCATCATGGACATGAGTCAGACGCGTCATATGCAAGCCAACAAAGTCAACAAGGCCAGGAAATTATTGGGCCAGCATTGCCAAAAAAAACCTCCAATTTGGGGACAGAACCCCCCATGGTTTGCTCTTTTATCTTCTTTTATATTTTCCTATTTTTATTTGTTTTAATTAATTTCCTTTAAATTCTTTAATTTAATTTATTTTCATAAAATATAAAAATAGTAAAAAATCAGAAAAGACAAAAAATAAATATATTTGATTTAGTATTTTTTTGTAAATAAATAATATCAATTAATTTAGTTTTCAATTCTAGGGTTAATTTTAATATCTTTTCTTAATAAATTAAAAACTTGTAGAATTAGGTTTTAATTACTTTAATTACTTTTTTCTTTTATTTTCTCATCACTAATAATTAATTATTTATTTTCATAAATCAAATTGCATTAATTAATTAGGTTTAATTTTAGGTTTAATTTTCATATTTTCTTAATAAATTAAAAATAACTAGAATTAGGATTAATTAATATTTTAATTTCATTTAATTCTCATTAAAAAAATTCATAAGTACAAAAACTCAAAAAATAATCCCTTGTCATTTTAATTTAATTTAATTTCTTAATTATAATTTAATTTCATTAAAAAGGGTCCAACGCCCTCGCTTTCAATTTTAATTTGTTTCACGCATTTATTTCTTTCTTTATAATTTTTATGTAATTCTCCCAAAGCCATGTAATTCGGACATATTATATTTCTCGTACTTTATTTCTTTATTTTTTGTCAAATCGGGTCCTAGATTAAATTTGGCGATGTGGACCCGCGCCTTTGTAATAGTTTAGGAACTTTACATTTCTCGCAACTTTTTAACTGTTAATAATTGCATGCAAGAATGAATGACAAAATAAAAACAAACGCGTAGATCACCCATGACATGACAAGACAAAATAAATGAACATGACACACAAGTCACACACCACCCCTAGGGTACGTCTCACTGTTGCCTTGCCTCTCGAAAGGTGATCGTCGAGTAGAGGATGTTTTAGTAAGTCCTCATGATCCGGGAACCTGGCATGAGGGTAGCTTCTAAGGTGTCTTCCTATTGCTCCGGTGATCACCATGTCCCGAACATTCGAATTGACCCGAACACCTCCAACGGTGGTGCTACCTACCTCTCAATGGTGGGATGGCACTACTTTAAAGGACATTTACACAGACGAATTCCTTAGGGTAGGTAGACGACTCTAGATACTTGCTCTAATTTCAAAACAAATCAAAAATACTTTTCACACCGACACCTTTTCAAAAAGCTTTCGAAAGCAACTTTTCAAACACTCTTGAGGACCGATACAAGAGTCGAACTGAAATTTTCAAAGAAACTTTTTAAAACCCACAGTTGAAAAGCAAACAAACCATTTTTGAAAACACAAATGAGCAAGTATCTAAGAGCCCATGGATAACCATGGATAGAAAGGGTGCTAACACCTTCCCTTTCTATAATCTACCTCCCGAACCGAGAGCAATCTCTATAAGGAATTTTTCTGTGCTTTTGTCCTGTCCATGTTGGAGAAAATAAAAGACGGTGGCGACTCTTGCTTCCGCGACATTTCGCGAACCAGCGTTAAACAGTCAGTTCCAGATCCACCGATCACACCTATCTTCACCCTCAATCACCTATAAGTTGATCTAAATGTTCACTGAAAATGTCTTCGTATATCTCTTTTCCATAAATTGTTTGAATTTGACATATGCAATTTACATCATATCATTTTGTTTCTTTCAAGTGCTTGTATAAATGCCTCTTTCAAACATTTTATCGTGCTTATGTAATCTAACTTTTTATATGCCAATGCATTACTTTTAACATGATTACTTTATGTTTACTCTGGTATTTACTCACTTATTGATAACTTTATGCCTGACATTCTGTGTGAATGCCAAGTCCATTAACCGCTGAAATTGTATATACATTTTCCTATGTGCTGAGTTTCTTAAAAATGTTGCTTATTTTCTTTTTGATATGGTCAAAGGGGGAGAAGAAGAGTGTGTCAGTGAAGATTGTGCTGGTATTAGGAAGAAGATACACAAACTCAGGGGGAGCAAGCTTTTTTCATTCAAGACACATCATCAGATATTTGCCATCATCAAAAAGGGGGAGTTTATGAGCAACCCCTTCATAGATTGATTTTGAATGATTGTAAATATATATAACATGTTTGAATAAGCCAAAATTACATTTCTCTCATAATGCACCATTATGTGTCGACACATCAAGTTTTGTATCGATACATATCTTTCTGAAGTCCCTGGACTTGTATCTCAAAACTATTATGTATCAATACAAAAGCTTATGAGTCGATACATAACTCTTTGATGATCCTGGAATGTAAATCTAAAAATTGCATGCATCGATATATAAATTTCATTCATCGACACATAATATTTTGATGCCCCTGTAATACTTGTATGAATCGACACAAAACCTTATGTATCGACACAAAACATTCTGATGACCCTGGAAAACGTTTTGAAACTTATATGTATCGATACATAATATCATGTGTCGACTCATACTATGTTTTAAATTCAAAAGTTAAATTTACAATCAGTATGTATCGACACATACGCATTATGTATCGACACAAAACATTCTGATGATCCTGGAAAACGTTTTGAAACTTATATGTATCGATACATAATATCATGTGTCGACTCATACTATATTTTAAATTCAAAATTTAAATTTACAATCAGTATGTATCGACACATACGCATTATGTGTCAACGGGTATAAAAGTGTTGATTCTGTAAAACGTTATAACAGGTTTTTGTATCGACTCAAAACATAATGTATCGACTCATCCTGTTACATGTAACTAACATGAGTTGACATATGACCAACATGCATCGACTCATGCACTTTCTTTTTTGACTAACCGTTTTCTGTTATAAATATAAGCAAGCATTTCTTTAGAACACAAGATAGTAGCATAGAAGATTGTGTGCAAAACAATTGTGAGCAACCAGAAGCTTTTGATTCCTTCATCTTCATCATCTTCTCAACCATCTTACATTCAACAACAACAAAGAAAATCAAACATCCTTGTTGCATTGGATCAAGCGGTTTGAGATAACGTTCAGCTGAGTATTGAAGAAGTCTAGATGAGTTAAAGGTTGAAGAGGAAGCTTCAAGAAATAAACCAGAGGGATTGTCCTTCAAGAACGGGCGTGTTCTTGAGGGTTTTGTCAGTCACGGTCGCGCGAGTCGGATTCAGCCATAGCAAGGGGTTTGGAAATCGGAAGGATTTTGAACAAACAGGTCGTGGAAGCGGAGGATCGTTCGGTGACTTTGCAGGGAATCTTGATACAACTCATATCAAGTGGTGGTTCTTACCAGAAGAAGAAGATCATAGGGATTTCTTGCTTTCTGTGTAGTGTAACCTTGCTATCAAACATTCAGCATATTGATATAAAAGTTCTCAGTTTTGATTGTGAAATTGAGAGGGAGACGTACCCACACGCGAGAATAACAGTGGGGAACTTCCTTACCAAACTGCCTGTGTATCGTTCTCTCTTTCTTTCTCTTTACAGTTTTACATATTCTATAATTTTGCAATCCAATTGGCGTGCTAAGTTTTACAGTCTAATGATAAACATAGTGGCTTAAACATTTTCATCAAACCACCACTATTAAATCATTATACAAGCATACGCCAATTGTTTGACAAAATTCCTATCATATTTCTAAATTCATTGGAAATTCTGTTTTATGATAAGTGCATTGAAACGTCAAGATTTCTGAGTTGTATATTCATCTATTCCATTCAATAAAAATCCAGCAACGTTTTCACATGTCAAGCTTTCTAGTAGTCAGTTCAAAGTAGACGGAATTGATTCAGGACATTAATTTTCGCTGCTTTCAACTCTCTTTGATAAAACTATTTTAAATCCTTGAAAAAGAAGAGGTGATCTATTCACCCCCCTCTCGATCACTTGCCACACCGTCTAACACATTAGAAGTAATATGTTTAATATCTCCAATCATGTCAATGCCCCATATTGCAAATGTCCAAGGAGCAGTCAAGATATTCGGAGGAACCAGTGGCATATGTACTTTGTCAGAATAGATCTGGCATTTGTGACAATTTCTTGAGTGATGATGGCAATCAGTTTCCATGGTCGACCAATAATATCCCACTCTTAGAATCTTCTTAGATATAGTTTGTCCACTGGAATGAGTACTTAAGACTCTCTCATGCATATCTTCCCTAATTTTGTCAGCTTCCTTCTTGTCCATACAACAAAGCATAGTCGAATCATGGTTGTGCTTGTACAAAATTCCATTGCTCAGGAAGAACTTAGTAGAGAACCTCTGTAGGAATTTCTTTTCATTGATAGATTCTACCTCAGGGTAATCTTGTGCCTCGAGGTATCTCTTCACTTCATGAAAACAAAGCTTCTCTTCTACTCTGTCAGTATCAACTTAGTAATAGTGTGCTGGTTCATCCAGTCTCTTAATGGTAATTCTAGGAGCTTCATTATCCCATCTGACTTTGAACATATATGACATGTAGCTAATGCGTCTTCAAATTGATTCTCTTCTCGTCGGATATGTTCAAAAGTGATTTCCTTGAAGTATGGAATTAAGATCAACACATGCTCTTCGTAAGGAATGAGATTTGGATGCTTTGTATCCCATTCCCCATTAATCTGACTAATTACAAAGTTTGAGTTCCCTTATACGTTTAAGAACTTGATCCTCAGATCAATAGCAGATTTGATACCCATGATGCACATTTTGTATTCGGCCATGTTGTTTGTACAGTCAAAGAAAAGTTTAGCAGTAAATGGCGTATGGAAACCTTTGGGAGATATAATCACAATACCAATTCCATTACCAAGTGCGTTAGAGGCTTCGTTGAAAACCATAGTCGATCGGGATCCTGACTCAGGTCCTTCATACGGTCCAGGTTCTTCACAATCTGTAACTAGCATGATGTTCTCATCCGGGAACTCAAAATTCATAGATTGATAGTCGTCTACAGCTTGATGAACCAAGTGGTCTGCCAGTACACTTCCTTTGATCGCCTTATGAGTGGTGTACTGAATGTCGTATTCTGTTAAGACCATTTGCCATCGACCTATCCTTCCGGAGAGAGCAGGTTTCTCGAATATATACTTTATGGGATCCATTTTAGAGATCAATAGAGTAGTATGGGTCAACATATACTATCTTAGTCAGCGACCAGCCCATGCCAAAGCGCATCATGTTTTCTCGAGCAGTGAGTATCTTGTTTCACAGTCGGTAAACTTTTTGCAAAGGTAGTATATTGCATGCTCTTTTCGACCAGACTCGTCGTGTTGGCCCAGTACACACCCCATTGAGTTCTCTAATACTGTTAAGTACATGATCATAGGTCTTCCTTCAACTGGTGGCATCAGAATCAGAGGTTTTTTTAGGTACTCCTTGATTTTTTAAAAGGCTATTTGGCAGTCGTTGTTCCACTTCACTACCTGATCTTTCTTCAGCAGATTGAAGATCGGCTCACAAGTAGCGGTCATATGGGAAATACACCTGGCAATATAATTTAGTCGTCCCAAGAAACCTCTAACTTCCTTCTCAGTATGGGGAGAGGGAATTTCTTTAATAGCTTTGACCTTTGCAGGATCAACTTCAATACCTTTGCCACTGATAACGAAACCTATGAGTTTACCATATCTTACCCCAAAGGTGCACTGGTTCGGATTCAACCTTAGCTTATACTTTTTCAGCCTCTCAAACAACTTGTGTAGATGATATGGTCAAGATGTTCTTCTTTGATCTGGGACCTGGTTATCATGTCATTGATTCAGACCTCTATCTCGTGATGGATCATGTCATGGAATAAAGCTACCATGGCACGTTGATATGTTGCACCAGCGTTCTTCAACCCAAAAGGCATAACATTGTAGCATAAAGTGCCCCACTATGAAACAAAAGTAGTCTTCTCCATGTCTTTAGGCACCATATTGATCTGATTATACCCTAAGAAGCCATCCATGAAGGAGAATACTTTGGGCTGAGCGGTGTTGTCGACCAGAACACCAATATATGGAAGTGAAAAGTCATCCTTGGGGCTTGCCATCCTTCTTAGGCATTGGCACCACATTTGCAACTCATTGAGGATATGATGTAATTGCTAAGAAACTTGCATTGAATTGCTTCATAACCTCAGCCTTGATCACTTTCGACATCTAGAGACGCATACGACAGACCTTTTTCTTTATTGGAGAACAACCCACTTTCATCGACAGACGGTGAACCACAATATTAGTATCAAGCCCTGACATGCCTTTGTATGACCAAGCAAAGATCTCAACATAGTCATGCAACATCTAGATTAACCTGTTCTTAACATTGTCCTCTAGGTTGACACCTATCTTGACTTCTTTCTTATCTGTTTCAGTACCCAAGTTCACAATCTCGACTGGATCTTCATGAGGTTGTATAACATTTTCCTCTTGTATTAACAGTCTAGAAAGTTCTCCAGGTATTTCACAATCTTCTTTTCCTTCATCCTTGGCTTGGTAGATCGAATTCTCAAAGTCATAAGTGGTAATAACATAATTGTTATCAACAACATCCAGACTGGATGTGGATCTGCAATTTATTGCATGGGTGTGTGTAAGAACACATAGCTATTAGAAAGTGATAAGAATAAAAGATAGACAAAGAGCACAAAATTTGAATGCAAAACGTCCAATGTTTTTTTTATTGAATGAAAATATGCTTATGAAATGACAACCCTAACAAACGAACCGTTGTGCCCCGGGTAAGACACAAGGATTAAAGTCATTGTTTAAAGATTACATAACCAGAACTTTGAAAGCAATAAGAAACAGAAAATGGAAATTACTCTTGACTAAAGAAGATTGAGATAAGGTCTTCAGTCTTCCAATTGTTGAGCCTATTTCCGATGGTAGGAAAGATCTAGTTGTCGAGGTCGTAATCATTGTCAGCATCTTCTATAGTGCTGACTCCATTGTTGTTGACACAGAATGGTGGTCTTCTAGAACGAGCACGACGAACAGCCCTCTGAGCCTCTGCAATAAAACCCAAACCAAATTTGTCAGATTTATACGGAATGTCAAGAAGCTGACCCCAAGTAGTGCAACCACCTTCTTTTACTACATCCCCAACATCCTTCAATGAAGCTATTCTGGGTGGAACCCTGGTAACCTTGGGAATAGTAGAAACGTCTTCAATAGCGGTAGGAGGGACAATTTCAAAAGTATGGCAGGGAGTTTCAATGAATTCACCGTCCATCTCAACATACCTTGTAATACGGTGGGAGAACTGACTTGTTTTGCATTTTATCACAAATGTTGCGGATAGCTAGAGTCGCCACCGACTTTTCTTTTATCCAATAAGGAAAGGGTGAAAAGAACAAGAAAGACCTTGATATTATTGAGTTTGGGGGTAGGTTATGAAAAGGGAAGGTGTTAGCATCCTTTTCATCTATAGTTATCTACGGGCTCTTAATCGCTAGATCACTTTTTGAAAATGCTTTGTGAATGTGTGTTTGAAAATATTTTGAAAATTCCAATAGTAAGGAAACTTTGTAATGATCCTTGTATCTGTCCTCGAGAATGCGTACAAAGTGTTTTATTTGAAAATATTTTGAGAAAGTGTCTGTGAAAAGATTTTTTTTGTTTTGAAATGTTTAGTGAGCAAGCGATTAATAACGATCTCCCTACTCAAAGTCTTTATTGTTTTTTCCTCCTCCTTTAGATAATGCTACCCTACCATTAATTAGTAGGAAGCCCTATTGTTGGATGTGAAGGGACATGCACAGGTCATCATACAATCATAGAAGGAAACTCGTAAGGACGCTTTAGCATTTATCGTTAAGGGACTAGATCGTTTATCGAAGGCAACGTCGAAAGGGTCATCGAGGGACTACAATCTTTTTAATTGAGGTTCTTTGCTAAATCGTCCCCACGTTCGAGAGACATGGCTGTGTTTTTGAGGCAACAAGGGAGGTTACCCTAGAGGTGCGGGTGTGCAAAGTGATTTGTGTTTCAAGTATTGTTTATCTTTGATTAGGGTTAGCTACTGTTTTATTTTTATCTTGCCATACAATCCTAATTCTAACAGTAAATAATAAAGCAATAAAGTATAGAAAGTAAATGTTCATACGCTATTACATGGCTTCGGGAATGGGGGTACAAATAATAAAATGCGGGGTAAAGTAAAATCTTAATTATCTATTACAAACCATGAGCAGTTACATTATCATAAAAAAAATGCAAAAAGAATAAACTACGCGAAAATCTAAGGTAAGAAAACGAAAGGAGAAGGAAATTATTTTTGGCAATTTTCTTGACAAAAAGGTTTGATGATTAACCTAATAACATAGATTGATTAATTAATTAAAACCTAAAAAAGACTAATTAATTTTAATTTAAAAAAACAAGAAAATTTATTAATTAACAAAAACTAAACCCTAATTTTGATTAGGGTTTATGAAAAGGGTTTTTTAGAAAAATTAATTGATTAAAAAATGGTTTTGGTTTGGTGAATTTAGGGTTGGAAATAAGAAAATAAGGGTTAAAAAAAGTTACCAGGGCTGGGTGTTGAACCTACACCTCTACCCTTTCAACCAACGCCTTCACCACCAGGCTAGGCGCGCGCCTTTGTCAAAATATAGAAGCCAATGCACTTTGTATACAATCCTGCAAAATATGAAAAATCATGAAAAAACAGCAAAAGGAAGGTATCGAATCCACGCCTTGATAGGGTAATTCCTTAGCTCGCATTTCAACCGCTGGGGAGGTAATATATCCGTTAAATTATGTGAAACGATTAAAAGAAATATTAAACAAAAACATATGGACCAGAGAGATGCCAGAGCCTTAGCTACGATCATCTTCTCTGGTGGATCAATCTCTTGTCCCTGCAAAAATAAGAGATGTTAGCAAACCAAAAGTACCCTACCCCCCTAAATCGAGGCCTACGAGTTTAATGGGATGCTTAGTTTTGACTGAAACGCAACGGTTGGGGAGATATGGTCAAGGAAACCTAGATCAGTGCAAATATGGAATATCACAATTCCGATAGCATGAATGCCATGCGATTCGATTTTCCTGCACATGCAGACCTTATGAACATGTTAGAAAGGCCAGTATGCAATAAAACATGAAAGAAATCAAGATATAATTTTTTGCAAAAAAAACATGAAACAACCATGTATGTGTGCGAATTCTAAAGGGTTTGGATCATTGTATTGGATCCATTCTTACTTTGTACCTCTTCAGGAATCGATTGGGAGTGAAACAATGTTTGTAAGATGGCTGCAAACTAGGGTTTGAAGATTGCCCTAGTTTGATGATTTTATGATTTTTAGGAGGTGAAGTTTGGACAAGGTTTTTCCGCGGCCTCTTGTATGAGTTTTCTGAGAATATGTAACGAGGTATTAGGTCAACATATATGGGCTTGGACTTGTGTAAGAAGGCTTGAATTATATTATCCTATTTTGACTTTTAAAATGATAAAAAATCAAAAATAAAATGTAATAAACCAATGGGAGGTGTATGAATAAGTCTTGAGGTGTAAAAGGTGTGTAGTACACGCTTGGTATTGAAAACAATATCCCAATGGCATAAAATATCAAGTTTGCTCAATTTGAACTTCATGCATTTGCTCAAAATTTCCCAACTTGTACTAGTCATAACTCTCTCAGGTTTCATCTTTTGAAGATTATCTTGGACTTTTTGGAAAGCCCAAGATGTCCTCTACAATATCCATGTTGATCATTTTTGAATTTTAGAATTTATCTTGATGTAAAATGCCTTGACCAAAAGTGTCTTTTTATTGACTTTTGAAATGACCTATAATGTATTGCCCCATAACTCTCAAATGAAGCATATTTTGGACTTAGGCTTAGAGAGACAAAGTTGTAGAAGATTGAATTTTCTTCAAAATGAGATTTGGTTGAGGAAAATATGATGAAGTATGTGAAATTTATGCTTGGTAAAAGTTCAGTTGACTTCTTCTTAGGAAAACTCTAATTTCGCAACTTTTGACTTTTGATGATTTTGAGAGTCTTATTGATGAATCATGATAAAACCTTGATCAAATGATGAATATGAATTCAAAATGTTGATGTTAACCAAACATATTGAGGTTTAACAATATGTTGACCACAGTTAACTTTTTACCCAATACAATTTATTTTCAATCATTTAAGCCATTGATTGAGCAAACTTGTGATGCAAGGAATGAAACTTGGTATGAGCATTCTTACAGACATATAAGGATCCATGAATACCACTTGAGGCCTTAGAAACCCAAAATTCCTTGAGAAAAATGAAACCCTAGTTGTGGATCCAATGCATAGGAGGAGAATTTGTATGATAAATTCTTGAGCAACCTTAAGCATTTGAGAATTCTAGGGGAATGTCTTGAAGGAAAAGGGAGGGAAAATTTTGGGGTACAACAGCTGCCCCTGTTCAATCTTCTTAAACATGAGGATTTAGATTGGTATGTCCACCATTCGTGACATGAAGGTAAAAGAGGATTGAACACTTAAGTGCCCATAAATTTGCACTCACATGTGCAGAAGGTAACACTGTTGGTTGATAATATTGCTTGAAATGGCCTTAAAGATGCCATTCAGAGGGATGATAGAGTGTCGTCAGATATGGGCTTATAGATGCCACCCAAGGTAACCGTTGGTAAGAGTATCAGAATGGGTCTACGCTTGACTTCATCTGAAGAATGCTTTCCAGAATGAACCTCTGGGGAAGGTTCTTAAATAACTGCTTGTCAGATTTAGTCTCTGAGGGAAATGCTTGTTGGAATTCAGTTTATGAGGTAAATGCTTGTCATGTAGATAGTCTCCCTGTCCTGTTTCGGGAATTTATACCACTTGGCCATGTTGATAGATTCCTTATCTTGTTTCTGGATTTAATCTTTGCCTATTTATAAGGATAGTTTCCCTGTCCTATTTTGGGAGTTAACCTTCGTCTGGTCATACAAATAGTTTCCCTGTCCTATTTCGGGAATTAATCTCTGACCTGCTTTCTGTTGGCGAACCCGTCCTATTTTGGGAATTCATGCCGCCTGGTCATACAAATAGTTTCCCCGTCTTGTTTAGGGAATTAATCTTGGACCTGGTCATCTAGATAGTTTCCCCATCTTGTTTTAGTAATTCATACCGTCTGGTCGTACAGATAGTTTCCACGTCTTGTTTCGAGAATTAATCTTGGACTTGGTCATCAAAGTAGTTGCCCGTCTTGTTTCGGGAATTAATCTTGACCTGTTTGAGAATTGTTGATGATATTCGTTTGTTTGTCAACTAACATGAAATAAACAAAGTTAGTTTCATGTAATGTCATGATGTATGTAATGCATTGTAATGATGTTCTCAAAGTAAATGAGAGTGTGTTATATGCGTTTCGTATGCATATGCTATGATACTTGTAAATGATGTATGGATGCAAGATGTTGTTGAAGTGTATCAGTAGCTTCGTGTAACATCTTTGCTGGGGAAAATAAATCCCTGACCGTTGCTGGGGATGAAGAATATGAATCTTCAATCTTGTTTAGAATGTCTCCGTCGGGGATTCCTGCTTTCTGTTTGAGGATACTCCATTGGGAATGTTTGACTTCTGCTTGGGGATAGAAGAGTTTAGGAACATTGGTCATTCATCGCTCTACTGGGGAATTTAGTTCTTATATACCCTAATTGGGGATAAAAGAGATGAGTAAACTTCAAAGGTTCCGTATGACCGAGTTTCCGATATGGATGTCAACTCTTCTGGGGGAGGACAAAGTTAAATGATGTCTGGCTCAGTTTCAGATTCCATAGCAACTTTCCAGGGATAGAAGTCTTGACCACACTTTGATGGAGAAAAGAATCTTACCAGGGATTTGTAGTAATCGGAGGAATGAAATCTGCTTGGGAAGTTAAATTAATGGGGAAATAAACCATGTTGGGGAAATAAACTCTGCTAAGGAAATGAGCCTTACTGGAGAAGGGAACTCTGTAGGGGATTTTGCAGTGTTCGAGAAATAACTCAGTTGGGGAATTAAGTTCCTGTGAACTTTGTTGAAGACATGTTTCTGATGAGAATTGGAATTCCGTAGGCTGTGCGGAGGAAGCTTCCACTATATGCTGGGGAAATGATCAAACTCCTTTATCTGATAAGGGGATCTGCTAGGGAGTATGATTAGGTTAATAGCTCAAAGATGCCCCAGTTCTTGTCTAGAAGCATATTAGACTTGAGGGAGAATGTATCTCCATTTGGGATGGGCTTGTGAAGGTAACTCTATAGGGATAATCCCATGGAGGTTGCTCTGTGGGGAGTTGTGGACGACCTGAACGTTATCCCAATTCCTAGAGTCTTGAGTAAATGCTTATTCCTGTTTTTATGCATATATTTGTAAACAGTAATCATATTCATATGCATATGTTCATTCAAATTAGTCATTTGAAGTTTTTGCAAACAAAACAGAGAAAGTAAAACATAGTTGAATTTTGAAATTTTATTTGTATTGATAATTTGCCTATAAACAGGCGGTTTTTGTACATAGAGACAAAAATCCTAGTAAGAGGAAATCTTCGTAAAATGAAAAGGGTACGAAGTAAAACAAATAGAAAATAGCTATGTGGAAAAGATCTCATTGAGTTTCAACTCTGATATTGCCTTTATGTCTTCAAGAATCTCATCCCTCGCTATTGGAAGAAGTTGACTGAACTGATTTGTACCGTTTGAACTTGACATCGATAACAAAACTTGATGTAAGTAGATGTTCCAACAGGACATAGTCGTATGCTTTAATCTCTAACTTTTTCCTGGACCGCCCTTTCGGGTTTTCAGTCCACCAGGATATCCTTTTTTTTCCCAAGTCGCCTTTTCAAGTTTTCGACTTGTCGAGTGTATATATATATATATATATATATATATATATATATATATATATATATATATATATATATATATATATATATATATATATATATATATATATATATATATATATATATATATATATATATATATATATATATATATATATATATATATATATATATATATATATATATATATATATATATATATATATATATATATATATATATATATATATATATATATATATATATATATATATATATATATATATATATATATATCCCTGATTTTTGCTCGAACCCTTTTTGGTTCCCCGGGATGCCCTTATTTTTGCCTAGGCCAGTCAACCTAGCAGGTCTCTTTCATGCGTAGTATCTTTTGACTATGTCCGCGTTCACAGGGTGTGGAAAGTCTTCATCTTCTATGGTGGCAAGTATCATAGCACCGCCAGAAAATATCTTCTTAACTACAAATGGCCCTTCATAAGTGGGAGTCCATTTTCCCCTGGGATCACCTTGTGGTAGGATGATGCGCTTTATTACCAAATCACTATCCTAATATACTCGATGCTTGACCTTTTTGTTTAAGGCTTTGATCATGCGCTTTTGGTACATCTGACCATGGCAAACAACCACAATCCTTTTCTCGTCAATCAAAATTATCTGGTCTAGCCTAGTATGAACCCATTCATCTTCATATAAATCCGCGTCTTTCATAATCCTTAGAGAAGGGATCTGAACTTCGACAGGTAGGATAACTTCCATACTGTAGACTAGAGAGAATGGGGTTTCCCTAGTTGATATACAGACTGAGGTACGATATCCATGAAGAGAAAATGGTAACATCTCATGCCAATCTTTATATGTCACTGTCATGTTCTGTATAATCTTCTTAATGTTCTTATTGGCGGCTTCCACTGTGCCATTCATCTTTGGTCAATACGGAGAAGAGTTGTGGCGCTTGATCTTGAACTGCGAGTTCCATGATCATAGTATTGTTCAGATTAGTACCATTGTCTGTGATAATTCTCTCGGGGATGCCATACCGATAGATGAGGTTATGCTTAATGAAATGAGCCACAAAATTCTTGGTGACGGAGGCAAATGAGGCCGCTTTAGCCCACTTTGTGAAATAATCAATGGTGACGAGGATGAGACGATGCCCATTAGAAGCAGTATGCTTAATCTCTTCTATCATATCAATGCCCCACATTGAAAATGGCCAAGGAGAAGTCAAGACATTCATAGGAACCAGAGGCACATGTACTTTGTCGACATAGATCTGACATTTGTGACAAGTTCTAGAGTGATGATGGCAATCGGTTTCCATGGTCGACCAATAATAACCCGCTCTCAGAATCTTCTTAGCCATCATATGCCCACTAGAGTGAGTACCAAAGATACCTTCATGCATATCTTCCATAATCTTCTCTGCTTCCTTGTCTACACAACGAAGCAGAGTCGAATCATGGTTGCGCTTGTATAAAATTCCGTTACTCAGAAAGAACTTGGCAGAGAACCTCCATAGGAATTTCTTGTCATTGATAGATGCTTCCTCAGGGTACTCTTGAGCCTCAAGGTATCATTTTAATTCATGAAACCGAGGCTTCTCTTCTACTCCATCAGTATCAACTTCATAGCAATGTGCCTGTTCGTCCAGTCTTTCAATAGTAATTCAAGGAGCTTCGTTATCCCATATGACTTTGAACATAGATGACATAGTAGCTAATGCGTCTGTCAACTGATTTTCTTCTCGTGGGATAACTCAAAAGTGATTTCCTTGAAGTATGGAATTAAAGCCAACACATGCTCTTTGTAAGGAATGAGATTCGGATGCTTTGTGTCCCATTCTCCCTTAACTTGCATGATTATTAGGGTTGAGTCTCATATCAATAGCAGCTTTGATACCCATGATGCACACTTCGTATTTTGCCATGTTGTTGGTACAGTCAAAGCACAATCTGGCGGTGAAGGGCATATGGCAACCCTTGGGAGAGATAATTACAGCACATATTCCGTTGCCAAGTGCGTTACAAGCTCCATCAAAAACCATAGTCCATCGAGATCCTGGCTTAGGTCCTTCATACAATTTAGGTTCTTCACAATCTGTAACTAGCATAATATTCTCATTCGGGAACTCGAAATTCATAGACTGGTAGTCGTCTACAGCTTAATGAGCCAAATGATCTTCCAGTACACTTCCTTTAATAACATTATGAGTAGTGTACTGAATGTCGTATTCTATTAAGATCATTTGCCATCGGGCTATCCTTCCGGAGAAAGTTGGTTTCTCGAATATGTATTTGATGGGATCCATTTTAGAGATCAACAAGGTAGTATGAGTCAACATATATTGTCTTAGTCAGCGAGAAGCCCATGCCAAAATGCAACAAGTTTTCTCGAGCAATGATTATCTTGTTTCACAGTCGGTAAACCTTTTGCTAAGGTAGTATATTGCGTCTCTTTTCGACCATACTCGTCATGTTGGCCCAATACACACCCCATTGAGTTCTCTAACACTATTAGGTACATGATTAAAGGTCTTCCTTCAACTGGTGGCATCGGAATTGGAGGTTCTTGGAGGTACTCCTTGATTTTGTCAAAGGCTATCTGGAAATCATTGTTCCACTTCACTACCTGATCTTTCTTCAATAACTTGAAGATTGGCTCACAAGTAGCAGTCAAATGGGAAAAACTGGCAATATAATTTAGTCATCCCAAGAAACCTATGACTTCCTTCTCAGTACGGAATTAAGGTTAGCACACGTTCTTGGTAAGGAATAAGATTAAGATGCTTCGTATCCCATTCTCCCTTGATTTTACTGATCACCAGGGCTGAGTCCTTGTATACGTTCAAGAACCCGATCCTTAATTCAATAGCAGCTCTGATGCCCATGATGCAAGCTTCGTATTCGGCCATGTTGTTGGTACAATCAAAGCAAAGTCTGGAAGTGAAGGGCGTATGGAAACCCTGAGGAGAGATAATCACAACACCAATTCCATTGCCAAGTGCGTTGGAAGCTCCGTCGAAAACCATAGTCCATCGGGATCCTGGCTCAGGTCCTTCATATGGTCCAGGTTCTTCACAACTGTAACTAGCATAATGTTATCTTCTGAGAATTCGAAATTCATAGACTGATAGTCGTCTACAGCTTGATGTGACAAATGATCTGCCAATACACTTACTTTGATTGCTTTTGAGTGGTGTACTGAATGCCGTATTCTGTCAAGACCATTTTCCATCGGGCTATTCTTCTGGAGAGAGTTGGCTTCTCGAATATGTACTTGATGAGATCCATTTTAGAAATCAACAAAGTAGTATGGGTCAACATATACTATCTTAGTCGGCGAGCAGCCCATGCCAAAGCGCAACAAGTTTTCTCGAGCAGTGAATATCTTGTTTCATAGTCGGTAAATTTTTTTCTAAGGTAGTATATTGCATGCTCTTTTCGACCAGACTCGGAATGCTGCCTCAGTACACACCTCATTGAGTGCTCTAACACTGTTAGGTACATGATTAAAGGTCTCCCTTCAACTGGTGGCATCATAATAAGAGGTTCTTGTAAGTACTCCTTAATTTTATAAAAGTCTATTTGACAGTCATCGTTCCACTTTACTACTTGATCGTTTTTCAACAGTTTGAAGATTGGCTCACAAGTAGTAGTCAAATGGGAAATGAATCGGACAATGTAATTTATTTGTCCTAAGAAACCTCTGACTTCCTTCTTGGTACGGGGAGCGAACATTTCTTTAATAGCCTTATCTTTTACGGGATCAACTTCAATACCTTTACCGTTGACAGAGAAACCCATGAGTTTACCGGATCTCACTCTAAAAGTGCACTTGTTCGAATTTAACCTCAGCTTGTACTTCTTCATTTTTTCAAATAATTTATGCAGATGATCAAAATTTTCTTCTTCAGTCTGTGATCTAGCTATCATATCATCGACGTAGACCTCTATCTCGTGATGAATCATATCATGAAATAAGGCTACCATGGCACGCTGATAAGTTACCCCGGTGTTCTTCAACCCAAAAGGCATAATCTTGTAACATAAAGTGCCCCACTGTGTGACGAAGGTAGTTTTCTCCATGTCTTCAGGAACCATCTTGATCTGATTATAACTTGAGAAACCATTCATGAAGGAGAGTACCTTATGCAGAGCGGTGTTGTCAACCAAAACATCAATATATGGCAGTGGGATGTCATCTTTGGGGCTCGCCCTGTTCAGATCCCTGTAATCTACACACATACGTACCTTGCCATCTTTCTTTGGTATCGGAACCAAATTAGCAACCCATTGAGGATATGATGTCACTACTAAGAAACCTGCGTTGAATTGTTTCATAACCTTAGTCTTGATCTTTTCGGACATCTCGGGACGCATGCAACGAACCTTCTGCTTAATTGGAGAACAACCCCCTTTCATTGGTAGATGGTGAACCACATAATTAGTATCGAGCCCTGGAATGTCTTCGTATAACCAGGCAAAGATCTTAACATATTCATGCAACATCTGGATTAATCTGTTCTTGACATTGCTCTCTAAGTTGGCGCCTATCTTGACTTCTTTTTTGTCTGTCTCGGTACCCAAGTTTACAACTTTGACTGGATCTTCATGTGGTTGGATATCCTTTTCTTCTTGTATTAAGAGTCTGGCAAGTTCTCCAGGTATTTCACAATCTTCCTCACCTTCATCCTCGGCTTGGTAGATTAGATTTTCAAAGTCATAAGCCACAATAGTAGAATCGTTATCAGCGAGATCCAGAGTGTACGGGGATCTGCAATGTAGTGTATGGGTGTGTGTAAGAACACATAGCTATTTGAAAATGAATTAAAGTAAAATAAAAATAGAGAGCACAAAATTTGAATGCAAAGCATCCAATGTTTTTATTTAAATGAACAATGTTTATGAATTATCAACCCTTAACAAATGAACCATTGTGCCCCGGGTAAGACACAGGGTTTAAAGTCATTGTTTATTACATAACCCAAATCTTTTAAAAGTAATAAGACATGAATGCAGCTATTACTCCTAAATAAAGGAGATAGGGATAATGTCTTCTGCTTTCCAATTGTCAAGTCCATCGCCAATGGTAGGGAATATCCAACTGTCAAAGTCACAATCACTGTCAGCATCTTTTATGGTGTTGACTCAGTTGTTGCTAATACGGAATGGATGTCTTCCAGCACGAGCGCGGAGAACAACCCTTTGAACTTCTGCAGTAAAGCCCAAACCAAAATTGTCAGTTTTATAAGGGATATCAGGAAGCTGACCCCAAATAGTAAAACCACCTTCTTCTATAGTAGCTTTGGCATCTTTCAAGGAAGCCATCTTGTGCGGAATCCCAGTGGTCTTTGGAATGGAAGAAACATCTTTAACAGCAGCAGGGGAAATCACTTCAAAATTGGGATAGGGAGTCTCGATGAATTCCCCGTCAATCTCCACGTACCATAATGAATTCAGGTGGTTGGCCATGTACTCCTCTACTCTGCAGAAAGTAATAATCTTTCCTCTTACAGGATACTTTAATTTGGTGCAAGGTGGAGGTAATTACACCTGCCCCATGGATCCAGGGGTGTCCCAATAAACAAGAATAAGCTGGTCGGATGTCCATTACATAAAAGGTGGACTCAAATATCTGTGAACCCACTTTGATTGGGAGGTCCACTTCTCCATGTACCATTCTTTTGGACCCGTCAAAGGCTTGAACTATAATGTTACTGGGTTTCAACATGACCCCTTCATAATCCAGTCTGTCAAGAGCGCCTTTTGGTAAAACATTCAGTGAAGAACCAGTACCAATCAACACATGAGCCAACGTAGTGCCCCTACATTCAATGGAGACATACATGGCCTTATTATGATTTCTCCCCTCCGGAGTCAGATCAACATCAGAGAAGCCTAATCCATTATCATTTGTTAAGCTAGCCATACAACTTCTAAATTGGTCAGTCGAAATCTATTGCGGTATGTGAGCAGTCTTCAAGAATTTTACTAAAGCATGTGCATGGGCTTCAAAACACAACAGTAAAGATAACATGGAGATTTTGGACGAGGTCTGTCCCAGCTATTCAATAATTTTATAGTCACTTTTGTGAATGATCTTTAGAACTTCTTCCACCTCTTGCTTAGAGGTGTCTTCAACTGTAATTTCTTTAGGCGCCTTTGTCTAGGTAGGCTCTATCATTGGCTCTTTACCCTGAGCCTCAACAGTTGACTTGGTAATAGAAACTCGAAAAGGTGTAGCAACATTTTTCCGAGAGATTTCCGGGGAGAAAATCTTTCCGCTTATAGTAACTTTGTTGGTCCCCGCAATATTGTTAATATTGGGATCAACATCTTCATCATACAACTCTTGTTTAATGCCATGGTAGTAGACATCAGATCCATAGTTCCACAGAATAGCTTTTTCCGAGGAATATGGGATGGGTCTAGGTGTGTGAATAATCAGAGGAGAAACTTTAGAATTGGAGGTAATCCTTATAGGATCTTGGGAAGTGATCCTGACAGAAGTACCAGATACTACAGACAAATCTTGACATAAATTCTCAGTAGAAGAAACTTTCTCGATCAAGATTATGTGTTCATCCATCAGGTGTTGAACGCCTTCCTTCAGCAACTTGCAGCCATTGGGTTGGACTGTGCAGCAATAACATTCTTTAACATATCCAGAAAATAAACCGACCTATAACAGATTCTTTTTTATTGTTGAGAGAGGAGTAACCACATCACCTAAAATGGTAACATACAAAACATCTTCAATAACACTTATACCTTTGTCATGTTTCGGCATAGGTGCAGTAATCACGTTCAGAGTCTTTGGAGGATCAAACTCAATTTCCTTATTATCAATCATATCCTAAATTTTGTTTTTTAGGGCCCAACAGTTATTGGTGTCGTGCCCAGGACTGTTAGAATGATAGAAACACTTCGCGTTCAGATTGTACTTATGAGAGGATGTGTTGGGATTCTGAGGAGGATCCCGCAGTGAAATGAGTTCAGCTTTTAACAAATATTGCAATGCTTGAGATAAAGGCATGCCGATCTTGGTAAACTACCTTACTGGAGTGTCTGACCTTTGTCGGTTGCCCTGTTGTTGTTGTTAGACAGGCGCCAGATTAGAGATTAATACTGCTCCCATAGACTGATGGTGGTCATTTTTACTATGGCCCTTCTGGCCATAGACATCATTGGCTTCTTTTTTTACCATCGAATGGCTTCTTCAAAGCATTAGAAGACGTAGCCATTGGAATCTTCCCACTCTTAATACCACTTTCAACTCTTTCTCCTGTCAGTATCAGTTCAACAAAACCAGTTGAAGAACTCCCAATGAGCAGATTAAAGAATGGGCCTGTTAGAGTGCCCATAAACATATCAACTAATTCTCGGTCAGACAAGGGAGGTTGCACCCTTCCAGCTAAATCTCTCCATTTTTGTGCATACTCCTTGAACCCTTCATTCGAGCCCATGGACATGTTTTGCAACTGCACACGAGTCGGCGCAAGGTTAGCATTATATTGATACTACTTGTATAAAGAAACAACCAAGTCTTCCCACGTGTGAATGTTGGTTCCTTTCAGTTGATAGAACCATTCAAGTTGAGTGCCGAACAAGCTTTCTTGATAGAAATGAACCCGTAATTTCTTGTCCGCAGTATGTGGTTGGATTTTTTGAACATACGACCTTAGATGAAGTTTGGGATGACAAACCCCATCATATTTAGAAAAGATGAGGACCTTGAACTTGTGAGGGATGATCACCCCCAGGATCAAACCTAGTTCTCCTAAATCTAATCCAGGCACTTTCTGGATTTCCATAACTTTGAGACAGTCTTCCAACTGCTTGTACTTGTCATCTGTATGAGGATACTGTTCATCAGAGTAGTCTTCATATTTAGAACCCTGATTATTTCTACCTGCAGGCTTGATGCTTATATCATCCTCTTCTTGGTTGTCGTCTTCCTCAGAGGAAATATCATCCACTTGAACCGATTCAGCATGACCTTTGAATCTTATCCCCATATTGAGGATAACATCCGTCTTTTTAGTCTTCTTTTTCTTGGCGATGAACGCCATCAGATCTTTATGTCCCTGTGCCAGATTCAGAAGAGTCTCTTGAAATTTTGCATGAGCTTGGAGGTCCTTAACAGTTTGTTCGAGGGCCATCTTATACTGAAATAAATAGTACGAAGATGAGAAAACCTGTATGGAAAACCTATTATGTAATGATGCATGATATGTTAATGCAATGTTTTCAAGGACCTTAGAAGATTTAAATTTTCTAACCAAGAGGAAATAGAAACAAAGATTTTTATTAATAAGCTAATGTGAATACAAAGGATTACAAAGAAATAAATTGAAAACTCCTAAAACTCTAAGTTTCCCATGGACGCCTCCTCTTCCTGTTGATGTATGCATTAAGACTCTGCTCCTCGTGAAGTTTTTTTGTGAGCTCCAACACTTTCTTTTCACTTGCATAAAATTGACTCTCAAAGGTGTCCCGTTCTTCCTTGAGTTGAATTCAAGACTTCTGCAGTTCTTCAAGGTCAGTGGGCATGTCTGGATGGAGGATGGTGCGAGAAACGTCTCCTTCAACAACAGGATCCATGATCACCGGTAGGACAGCTGGATATGGCATCATGAGGTTTTGAGCGTGAGCTCGTACCTATTTAAGATAGGGCTCCAGAGGGATGAAGTTATTCAGTCCTAAAGCCTTACTATCAATCTTGCTTACCATGCCCCAAGCATGTATAAACCTTTAACGATAACCTTGAGGATCATTTTCGTAATCGAACATAATACCCTGGATAAGTGTGTCATAAGGACCATCTCTTCAAGCATAACCAAATTGATGTTGATCCAAAGAAGGGTTGTAAGTAATACCTCCCCTAGTTCTAAGGAGTGGAACATTAGGGAATTCCCCACAACGGTCAATGATAGTGATATCCTCATGAGATCGAGAATACCAGTAGATGTCGTATGAGAAAGTGACATTATTCTTTGAGACGACCTCAAACTTTGTTCATTCTTCCTTATCGAGTGGGGAAGGTGCGAAATAAACCACCTGGATAGCAGAGGTATACAACTCATGAGATTTCCTCGCTTCTTTATAATATGAGTGTGAAGAGAATGTAAAACATCTCCAAGCAAAGTAGGCACATGGTTACGAGTGAGGAAAATTTTGACAGCATTCACATCTATGAGTTGGTCTGGATTAGGGAATAATACCAAACCATAGACCAACAAAGCCAAGATTTCCTCGAAAGCCTAAAAACTCATAGCATCCAGAAACAACTGAGCCTTCTCTAACAAAAATTTAGCAAGAAAACCCTTGACTCCACTTCTTGTTTCCCAATTAGATATAATGTCGAACCACTTCAGATGTAAGGCTGCTGGAATCTCTTCAGGTTGTGGAGATTTCTTTAAACCAGTGAAGGGTGTCTGATCCAGAATGGGTACTCCCAGTAGCTTAGAAAACTCTTTCATCGTGGGTACCAACTGATAATCTAGAAAGGTTAAACAGTGATGTACAGGGTCAAAGAACTGGAATAGAACACTCATCATGCCTTCTTCAAAGCCCGAGGTAACCAAACTGAGTAGATGACCATGCCTCTTAGAAAATGGAGAACTTTCGGGAACCCTTGAGACTAACTCCTTAAGTTGAGGAGGCACCCTTATAAAGTTGATCTAGATAGTGTTTCTGCGTGTGGAGGCGATAACCTATAACAAAGAACAAAGATAAATCCCTTGGTCCTTGAAATGGTTAATGAAAATAATATGGTATGATGTCATGATGTTATGATTTCACGTTCGAACAATTAATCATACATAAACAAAATTCACAAGGACTTAGGTTTAAGCATGCATGGAGTTTGTAGGTAAGTACCCTCTTGAAGCTATTAGTTGGCTCAACCTGTCCAAAAAGAAGTAACCGGGTTCTAGGAGCCTCAATATCACTGATCTTTCTCCCATCCATTTTATCAGCACAAGCATCTGATTTGCAACCGAAATATCCTGAGAGTCTGATTTCAATTAATGTAGCATCGAGTATCAACCAACTTTAGTCTGCACCAAAGTCGGCTATCTCACTACTTTCTAATGGCTAAGTTGTGTCAACTAAGGTTCTACAATCAGTTAGTGCTTTATGACACCACGCAGCAGCCCGACATTCTCCTTGACTTAACTCAAGGGACACTAGCACCAACCAATGTGTCACACTAACGTAGCCATCACTTCAGCCGTATCAGTATACGCCGTACAGTTTTCATAATCTATTGCTACTTACCTAAAATTCCCCCAGATCCGGGTATAGGATCTATACAAGAAAAAAACCAAGCATATCCCGAAATATAAAGCATACAAGGCAAACAAGTAAAGCAATAAAGGTGATCTAGCTCTTAAGGTAACCCCACTTTATTTTAGTTTCCCCAGTAGAGTCTCCAGTTCTGTAATACGGTGGGAGAACTGACTTTTGGTTTTGCATTTTATCGCAAATGTTGCAGATAGCAAGAGTCACCACCGACTTTTCTTTTATCTAATAAAGGAAATGGTGAAAAGAACAGGAAAGACCTTTGATAATTTTCTGAGTAAGGGGGGTAGGTTAGGAAAGGGGAAGGTGTTAGCACCCTTTTCATCTGTATTATCAACGGGCTCTTAATCGCTAGCTCACTTAGAAAATGCTTTGTGTGTTCGTGTGTTTGAAAATATTTTGAAAAGTGCCTAAGTTCGGAAAACTTTGTAATGATTCTCGTATCAGTTAAGAATGCATACAAAGTGTTTATTTTGAAAATATTTCAGAAAAGAAGTGTTTTGTGTGAAAAAATGTTTTTGTTTGTGACCAAGCGACTACGAGCTATCTACCTACTCAAAAGTCTTTTGTGTTATTTCCCTCTTCCTTTAGATAGTGCTATCCTACCATGAATTAGTAGGAAGCCCTATCATTGGATGTTTGAGGGACAAGCGCGGGTCATAGTATAGTCATAAAGGAAACTCGTAGGGCGCTTTAGCAATTTGTCGTAAGGGACTAAGATCTTTTACCAAAGGCAACATCAAAGGGTCATCGAGGGACTAAGATCTTTTAATTAGAGTCTTTGCTAAAGCGTCCCACGTTCGAGGGACATGACTGTTTTTCCGAAGGCAACAAGTGGAGTCACCCTAGAGGTGCGAGTGTGAAAAGTGTTTTGTTTTCAGTTAATTTGTCTTTGATTAGGTTTTCTAACATTTTGTTTTAATCTTGCCATACAAACCTAATTACTATACAATCATATATACATACAAGCATAAATATAGGTGCAAAAAGTAAAATGCGGGAAGATAAAATCTAGGCTATTACAATGCTTCAGGGATGGGGGTTAAAAACCATAAAAATGGGGGAAAAATAGTAAACCCTAATTAACTATTACAACTTTTAGCAGTTACATAATAATAAACAATTTCTAATGCGAGTAACAGAAACGCGTGAAGATTGTAAGAAGAAACGAAGAGATTATTTAATGGAAATATAAATGATGATTAATTTTTTTTTTATTTTGAGAAAAAAAAGGAATTAAAACCTAATAAAACCTAAGTTATTTTTTAATTGAAGAAAATTTTAGTTAAATTAATTAATTTGATTAATTTATTTACAAAGAAAAAGTTAATTTAATTTAAATAAGTAAAAAAATTCAAGTTGATTTTATCTTAAATCTAGTTTAGTTTTAATTAATCAATTAGAAGAAATTAATTATGTTTAAAAAAAATGAATTTGTAAAAAAAACAAAATGGGCCTGCAAAAAGTAAACCCAGGGGTGTCAAAAAAACAAATTTGTTAGGCCCAAAACAAACACCCCAACTGCTTGCGTGTGATCCAATGAGAATGACTCCATGAAGTCTATGGCGTGCACGCAAATCTGGAGCGTTTAATCAAGATTTGTTGAGATTCAGGAGTGATGATGAGAGGGAACATGGTGGACTTGCAAAGGCTTGGCATGCTGGACCTGTAAACAAGAAATGTGAGAAAAATAACATACCAGGGGCAAGGACCGAACCCATGGCCTGGTACACTAACATCCTCACACACACACGCTTACCGCTGGGGCGGCCATTACATCCAGTAGTGTATATCAAATAATAACGATATATTATAAAATGAAATTTAATATCATACAAACAAAAGAAACGCGCGCGTGGTTGGACCCTGGGATTTTGAATTAACCAATCATGTCATCTCTTTCTGCCACGCCTACATTGATTTCCCCTGCATTTTTCAAACCACCATGGAGGGTGGAAAACACCATCATCTCCAATGGGGTGTTTTTTCAAAAACCTACAAGATCAATCAAACAAAAAAAAATAAAAGCCTAGATCAACCATGTTGGACCTCGCAATCTCAGTGGTGTCATTAGTTTTCACTAAAACAGCCTGCATCGTGAGATTCAAAGCTTCATAGTTCTTGAGCCCTAACAATGGTGTTTTGAAATTCAGACACCCAAACTCACATGTAGTACATTAGATGTGTTCTAAGCATCAACAACAATATGAATGCATGCGTAAATCTATTTAAATTACACGAATTGAAAGTTTGAAACCATGAAAGTCTACCAAGTGGAGCAACTGTGATGTGCTTGATTCAGGCGTTGACAGGCTGGGCTATGGTCTTGGATCGACTCCTTTGATCCCCAGGGAGTGATTTGTGCACTTGGTTTGGACTGAAACTATTTGTAATCTTGGAACTCGATTGCTTGGCTTCTTTGAAAATTTTGTGAACAACACTTTGGCTTGGAGGCAGCCGCACATCCCTGTTGTGATCTGATGCTTGTGTATATATATAAGAGATCATATTAGGTTAACAACAGTGGTATAAAATCAAATGGAATTATGGTGTTTAAGAGATGAAGATTTTGATTCAAAACTTTCCAAAAGAAGAGATTTTCTTCCCTTATTGTCTTTACACGATGTTGACAGCTTGTACATACAATCTTGGGATTCTTGACTGATTCAAATGAAGACTTGCACGCCTAGCCCATTATTTTGTCATTCTATTTAATTTATTTTGCATTTAATTGAACAAAAATAAAAAATAAATATAAATAAAATCATGGTAAGGTATGATGAGTCTAGGGGTCTTTAAACATGTCATTCACACATTTGAATTCCCAAACTTAGGCCCAATAGCCCAAAATCACAAATTTACTCAATTGAGATTTCATACATTTCTCAAAAACTTCCCAACTTGTGCAACTCATAACTTGCTCAATTTTTATCATTTGAAGGTGATCTGGGACTTTTTGGAAAGCTCAAGATGTCCTGTTCAATTTCTATTTTTATCATTATTGCATTTGGAGACTTTATCTTGATGTAAGTTTCCTTTACAAAAAGTGTCTTTTTGTTGACTTTTGAAATGACCTATAATGTATGGGCTCATATCTCTCAAATGAAGCATTTTTTGGACATGAGCATACAAACTCAAATTCGTATAGAATTGAGTTTCCTTCTAAATAGGATTTGAGTGGGGAAAAGTTGATGAAGCATGTGAAAGTTATGCTTGGTCAAAGTTCAGTTGACTCCTGTAGCGGTAGAAATGTTTAAGACTAAGCCATTGGATTGACTAGACTTGTACAAATCAAAATAAAAACCGCCACCGCGCTTTATTGTTTCCAAATGAATGGGAAAAGAGTGAATATCCCAAAAGAGGGGGAAAGATTCTAGGTAAGAGGGTTGGTTATGTAAATGGAAGGTATTAGCACCCTAAATATCTACGGTACTCCATAGGAACCTCTTTGTAAAATCTATATATTTTGGGTATAAAGTGTTGTATAAAAATAGATGGTGGAGGTGAGAAAATAATATATATATATATATATATATATATATATATATATATATATATATATATATATATATATATATATATATATATATATATATATATATATATATTTATTTATTTTTGCACCCGCCGCGGTTGCGAACCTTTAGTGCCTACGTACCATCTTCCGTGAAATAGGGGATCAGGGTACATGTAGTTCACCTTTTAAAAATTTTAAAATACAAGTGTGTTGGTTAATTTTATGAGATAAGACATCATTGTTATTGTCCGTGTGGAAAACATACTTACTACCCACAATCATGAGAAAGGAGAATTTGCATCATCTCAAAGTGGAGGATATGGATTGGATTTTAAAATTAACAATGCCTCACTCAACACCCAAGTGGAAAATATCTCTCTTCACTATATATTGTAGAAGTATAGTTGTTTGTATCACTACAAGGATTGACAAAATCCTAATCTTTTGAGAAAAGTTTTAAAGGTAAAATGCTAAAGTGGAAAAATAGTTTGATTGAGATTGATTGACTTTTAGTCTTCTCACAAAAATGTCAAGGTATGATTAATTTGATTGAAGTTTATTTATGAAAATATTTTTTAACATGCATGGACCTGAGTCCAAGTTTATTATGAAAGTGGTTCAAGTTTAGAAACAAGAAGAGTTTTCAAAAGGAGGGAGAAGATTTTTGAAATTAAAGAAGATGAGAGGAGATGAAGGGGCTATCCTAAAGCATAAGCTAAAATCTAGAGAGAAGAACCATCTAACCAATAGGAAGCCAACACTTGACATTATGAGTCAAGATAGAATTCCCATTCTTTGGATTTGAAACCAAGCAAACAATCAATAACCTCTTGAGAAGACCATACTTAAAATGTGTTAAGTCTTCACAAAAATTTAGTAGAGTAACGACTGTATACAGATGAATTCCAGATTAGAGACAAAGCATGTAATCACAATAACATGCATACAAAACAAACAAACAATCCAATGTCTTGAGGTAAACCCCAAGAACTCCAGAAAAAATATCAATTAAGGTCACAAGGTCTCCAACATACGATCAAGGTTTCTATTACTAAGTCCAAGAAGTCCAATACTCCATAATGCCAAGGATATTAACCAAATAGTCCAGGTATCATTAAAGTTTTTTATGGTTAATGTTGATTATTAAGTATCTTCAAAAGGAAAAGAAAAGCTCAAGTGAGCAAAATAAAAATGGCATAAAAGTAAATGCTCAAGTGAGCAAACATAAAAATAGCATGAAATATAAATTCTAAAGTAAATAGTGCATAAAGTAAAGGGCATAAGATAAAAGCATAAAATAAATTCAATTGTTAGAAGTTAATGGTTAGTTGGATGACCATCTTGAAACTTGCATTTGAAACTCATTAGAGGATTGGTAGAACCAAATCCTATCAACAACAAGTTGCATTGGCTTTTTGTCAAGTATATCATCCATTTAAGAACCCTCAAGGCAACATTTAATGATCAATGATGTTTAAGTGATCCACATTGACCAAAATTGATGAAGATCCATTGGAGGATTGGTAGAACCAAAGCCTCCTAACAAGGAATCGCAAGGTTATTGGATCAAAGGGTTCAAATTAACATACTTGGGCTTGGAAACATAGGTTTGGGCCACGAATGATCATTTTCTCAAATCGGGACAAAATTTAGCGCTATGTTAAGCAATCGTAAGTGGACTTATGTAGAAGTCGCACATATTTTGAGGCCGGTCAATAGAAATCTATGTAATTCATGTTTGGATAAATGATATAGAGATCATCATCCCTTAACATGTATTACAACAAGAAAGGGGGATAAGATGAAGAGGGAAATGATACAATTAGAGTTTCAAATATCATCAACATCATTCGTCTATTTTAGTGGATTTGGTTTATCAACCTATCAACACCCAAGACCCAATGAAGTTGAATAATTTGTCCTCAAAATAAGCTTGAAGTCAGTATCACATGCTATTTCAAGAATTAAACAAGAATCATGTACAAAAGTTTTCAATTACAAACATTAATCAAAGGTAAAACCCTAAATGCAACCCTAAGTCAAAAAATAGATCAAAAATAGGAAAACAACTTGTAAAAATATGAAATTAAAAACCTAACTTCCTAAAGGCCTGAAAAAGTCAGAAGTGGGGCTTAGAGTTCTTGATTTGAAGTGGAAATTTGATTTTTAAATGCAAACATGGAAACTAGAAATTAGAAGGTCTTGAACTAGATTGTTTTGGGAAATAATTTGTGAAAATAATATGAAATCACATTGTAAAATTCCATAAAAATGTTTTTTATGACTTCAACTTATTCAAGCACTCTAAACAACTTCATCTCTGATTTTATAGGCATGGGAAGTTAGAAATTTAAATCAATTAGTGTGAATGATCAAGCAAAAACCCTAAAAAGGAAATTAAGTTCAAAATTAATCAATTAAATCTAAAGTTCAAAGAAACTTGATGTAAGATAACCTACATGTCATGGAAATTCTAAGGATCAGAAAGTATATTTTTCTTGAATTTTATCCCAAAAGAAAAAATTAAATGAAAATTATTTACACAATTCACCCAAGAAAATAAAGAAAAGATGACATGTCCAACAAATAATTTAATTTTTAATCCAAATTTTTTATAAAAATAGGACAAAAAATATTTTCAAGTAATAAACTCAGAGAGGAGCCCAAACATATTTTTTAGGGATTTTTTATTAATATAAATAGAAAAAATAAAATTCAAAACTTAAAAGAATTTAAAAACCCTAATTATCTACATGAATTTATTCAATTAAGATAAATGATAAAAAAACGAAATAAAAATTAAAATATGAAAATATATTTAAAAAGGAGTCTAAAATATTTTGATGATAATTTTTGAAGTGAAGAAAATATTAAAAGAAAATATGAGAAAAACAAAAAAAAAAATTTGAAATGCAAAGGTTTATTACACCTGTTATTATCCAAATGCGCTGTAAAAGGATCTAAGACCATGTTCAATCAAAAACCACCACGCAGTCATCCTTACCAAACAACCATGTTATATTAAGTTTCCAGTTTTGAAACACTATCTTCAGATTACAATATCTCACACATCTCTTGATGAAATTCAAAAATGTAAACATCAACATTCAAGATCAAAGTGTGCTAAACACGATAGTACCAAATTATTTATGAAATGATACCTTGATGATAGAGAAAATGGCGGGCGAAGATGACTGCATGGGAACATTTTTGATTTGAGCAATTCAACAAACAGTTTTCAAACTCACATATCTCCTTCAATTCTCCATCAAATCACATGATCCAAAAACAAAAATTGATCACAAAAATGCAAGGATTATGAATATGCTATTGATGTTTTCAAAAGGCCCATGGATTAAAGAAAAATGCAAGGCTGCAGTTAAGAGTGAGAAAATGGATCATCTACCTTGAAATGAATTTTGTGATGCTTGAGCTCAAATAAAAATCAATTAATTCAGAGATCAATAGCTTGGAGGTTAAGAGATGATAGATAGAGAGAGATGCGAAGAAAGATTGCTTGACAATGGAGGAATTGAGATTGAAATTCAAAGAGAGAGAAGAGAGCTTTCTTTGGTAAGAGATGGTTTTGTGAGAGAGAGGGAGATGAGAGCTTACTTCTGACTTTTTTCTTTCCAACCCTTTCATTATTGCATCTAGTTGCTTTTTATAGAGTGAAGAATGAGATAATGATGAATCAAATAAAATATGAGAAGTGAGAGTGAGGTGCTGTGTTTTATGTTCAAAAAATGAAATAATTCATGTTGTAACACGGTCAGAGAACTGACTTGGTTGGTTTGCATTTGATCGCAAATGTTGCGGTTAGCAAGAGTCGCCACCGACTTTTATTCTATCCAAAAGGAAGGGTTGAAAAGAACAGGAAAGACCTTTGAGATGTTTTCTTTAGTTCGAGGGGTAGATTATTAAAAGGGAAGGTATTAGCACCCTTTTCATCCGTAGTTATCTACGGGCTCTTAGTTGCTTGCTAGATCACTTGCTTTTGTTTGAAGATGTGCTTTGTGTGGTTTTCGAAAGTATTTTGAAAAGGCTCCATCATTTAGGCAAACTTTGTAATGATTCTCGTTCGTAAGAATGTATACAAAGTTTTGATCGTTTGCAAATGTTTCGAGTTTGAAAGATGTTTTGAAAGTGTTGGTATTTGTTTTGAAAATAGCAAGGATTTTTTGGTTTGAAAATGAGCAAGCAACTAGGAACATTCTACCTACTCAAAAGTCTTTCATGTTTATTTCCTCTTTCCTTTGACATTGTTATCTTACCATTGATTTGGTAAGAAACTTTATCTTTGGATGTAAAGGGACGGGCGTGGGTCATCGTATAGCCATGATTAGCGACGTTGTAAGATATCTTAGCATTTTATTTAGGGACTAAGATCATTTTTGAAAGGCAACTTTGATAGCGTCATCGAGGGACTATGATCTTGTATTTTTTGATTGCTTTTTCTAAGATACCCCACATGCATAATATGGCCATTTTATAAGGCAACAAGTGGATTTACCCTAAGGGTGTAAGTGTGCAAGTGTGTTGATTTACATGCAATGTTTTGTCTTTGAATTAGGATTTTCTAAGCATTGATTTTATCTTTCCATACAAACCCTAATTTACTAGCATTTATATATAAAGCATTAAATTGCGGAAAATAAAAATACTAACTTATTACATCCATAGGGGAGGGGGTGTACAAATTTACAAATGAGGAAATTGCAAGAAAATTAAATCTAAATAATTATTACAACCATATTGAATATTGTACAAAATTGAAAATAAAATTGCAAGAATGTAAATGGGAAAAGAAATCATTTTGTTTGTTTTTTATGAAAGGGTTTAGTCTTAACCTAATTAGAAAAAATGATTAATGAAAATTAAATAAAATTAACTTAAACTAATAAGAAAAGAAATTAACTAAAAAAAGATTTTTTAGGGTTTTATTTATGAAAAGGTTTTAAATTAATAAAAATAATATGAATATTAATTAATTAAAATAAACCTAAGTTCTAAATTAACTTTAATTACAAGAAAATAATATAATAGTTAAACCTAAACCTAACTATTAATTAATAAAAAAGAAATTAATTTATTAAGAAAATGTTTTTGTTCTTTTAGGTTTATAAAACAAATAAACTAAATAAGTGTAAAAATAATAAATAATTTTTTTTGGATTTTTATTAATAACAAAAAAAAAAAAAATAATAATAATGATAATAATAATGATAATAATAATAAAAGAAAATAAAACAAAATAAGAAAATAAAATAAATTGAGAATGATAAAAATGTTTGGGCCATGTGTGTGAAAATGAAAGCAGGGGTTAGTAGAAGCAAAAAGTAAGGCCCAATCAATTGGATGCCCAGGCGCTGCTGTATGACAAAAAAAGAGAGAGAAAATGTGAGAAATGAAAAAAAGGTAGCGCGCTGGGTGTTGAACCCACATCCTCTTGGTTACTAGCGTGCTGCCTTACCACTGAGGTGGCTATACATCCGTTAACATTGGCACAACAATAAATACATAACACATATTTTGCCCTGACTGTACTTCATCTTCGACCTCCAGCCAAAGTATTTCAAACTTGCTCATTCCTCAACCATTTTCAAAAATGTATACATGAAACTTGTGTATTTTTTCACCACGAATCCAACCATGTAACTAATTTAAGTTAACATTCAAAGATAAAGATGAATTTATGAAAGTACCAAATGCTGACCTAAATGTTTCAGCAAGTTTAAACTCAAAATTCTCTATGCTCAAGCAACATAAATGAAATCTATGGACATGTATCGTTTCAGGGCAATGATATCTACATTCTATATTCACAAATGCAAGCCTAAAAATGCCTATATGAATAGTTCAAAAGTCAGAAAACTCACCTTGCAAGAGGATATCGTGTTTTGAGTTTGAGAAACTTTAAATGAGTTCTAGTGATTTGGTTAGCTTCCTCAAGTTCCCAGGAAGCTAATGTGATGCTTGGCTTGAGCTGAAAATGACTGAGGAGTTCTGGAGAAGTCCACTTGCAGTGCTCTGTTTTTGAGTTTGGACAATGGTGGAAATGGAGTTACAGAACTGTAACAGGTATTGGGATGAGTTGTGGATGATGTTTAGGAACCTTTTAAATGGTTTAGAGAGGAAACGCGCGAGTAGTTTGAGAGATGGGAGTGTAAGGTCAGTTTCTGCACAAAAATGGAGTTTTATGTGCAATCTGAGTTTGTGTGAGTTTGAGTGATTTTAAGGGCTTAAGCATGCGTGCATTCTCTTGCAAATAGTATCTCTATTTATAAAGGAAAGTTTTTGAGGTTTGAAATGATCAGAAACAAAGAATCACATGTTATGAGTTCTTAACTTGTTTTTGAAGTTGTCTTGACAAACATGGTTTCAATGCAAGGTACATGTCTTGTAGGGTGGCTAGTAACTTTAAACATGTTTGTTATTGAAATTCTGGCTACAGATACTCAATGTCACGTTCAATGTTATGACACCGTATCTGACTTACTATATGACAGTAAATACAAAAACAATAAAGAACACAGTCAATTGTTTACCCAGTTCAGTGTGCAACAACACCTACTCTGGGGGCTACCAAGCCAGGGAGGAAATCCACTATAAGAGATGTTAATTCAGGAATAAACCAACCAGTTTATCTCCTTCACTTAAGACCTACCCAATGCAATTTCAATCTAAGTACAACTTAAACCTGAGTTCCTACTCACTCCCCCTCAATCACAACAGTGATACATAAAACAATTTGACTAATGAATTGATGAAGACACTCTTCAAAAACCTACACTTGATTAAGCTTCACAGCTTTTTAATCAAGCAACACAACCACTCTTTCTTCACAGCTTTGAGTGATACACAAACTTAACTTGACTCTGCTTCACAGCTTTAGTCAAGAAACATTCAAACACTCTTGCTTCAAAGCTTTGAGTGCTACACAACCCTTACAATTAAAAACCTATTCCAAGTCACTTATCACAATGATAATTGCTTGGAGTACAATAATTAAACCTATACAGTTTACAAATGATCTTCTGACCAAAAAAAGGGATACTTGCAAAACAGCAGCTCTGTTGAATATATAGCAGCTGCAACTTCAGTTAGGGTTTCCAAAAAAACCTAGGGTTAATTCCGTTTGACCTTAAGACTAGGTCACAGGACTTTATTAACCAGGTTAGGGTTGAGCTGGGTTACCCCTTAGAAAACGCAGGATTCTGTTCTGGAAAGACTGAGTTATTTTCCTGAAAAAACTCAGAATTAACCAACCTGCAAACCTGTTAGATCAGAACAGGATGTCTTAACATCTGTTATGACATCTGAGAAACCTGTCAACTGATTTATGAAAATGTGATCATTTTGCAAAATGCTCAGATACACACTTATAAACATCAGTACCTGAATGACAATATTTTTCTGCAAAGGTACCTAATGAATCAATACAAACTAAACTAGAATGTTATGACATCAGTCATGACATTCACACATACACTTGGGTTTTACCAAAAATGCAAGCCAATAACTAAACACCTACAAACTCCCCCTTTGGCAGATTTTTGGCTAAAGACCCTAAGCAATCAGAGATAGATAGCAGCAGAAAGAAATGACTGCAGAAAAATAGAATGTCTAATTGAGCAAGTACATATTAAGTACCAAAATATTCTCCCCCTCTTTAGCCACAAATGGGCCAAAGATACATGTTCATAAAGATTATACAGTTATCCAAAACAAATAACAAGAGCAGCAGCAGAAAAAAAACAACTGAACACACTTCCAAAACTCCACCAGGGACCAGCACCAACCAGCAACACTACCAAATAGCAACCAACCTTTAAGCACTGTCATCAGACTCAGAGGATTCTGGCTTCTTCCTTTTCTTGTGAGCGATGTCAGCATTCTTCTCTTTTTCTGATGTCTCAACATCCTTAGAGACATTTGGATTTGTTTCAGCATTTGAACTTTCTTGATTTAAAGGAACAGAAATGCCAGGAACTGAGTGGTTCTCGTTCAGAATTCTTGAAACAATTTTTGCTATTGCTTGATGGACATAGGCTGACCCTTCCCTATTTGCAATTTCAGGGGGAACTGAAGAAGAAGGATGAGATGAATTACCAGAGGCAGAAGCTTGGGACCTTCCTGCATGTCTAGTTCTTAGCTTTTTGACTTTGGCTGGGTTAGTTGCCATCTCTCTGAGAGGAGTGACTTCAAGAACTTCAGACTCTATGCATGTGGTGATTTCTCTAGAGTTTTGATCAGATGATGAGGATGATGAAGTCGTCTTGGTTGAAGATGATGTCTGAGACATTCTGAATGACTTTGAGTACCAGTGGCAATTTGAGAAAAATCTTTGATTGAGAGGAGGGAACAGGTTGCAAAGACGAGAGAGGTAGGAGGCAAAAGAGAGTCTTTTCAACTTCTTAAGGATTTTGAAAGAGTTGGGAAAGCATATGATTAACCCACTAAAAGTAGACTTAAAAAAATTAACTCCTTCAGCCCTTGTTTTAAGCAAAATTAATTGCTATAATTTCTCATGTTGGTAAATACCCATCCTGCCCCTCAAGTTTTCAAGTTTATTTACAACAAGAGCCTTGGTAAAAGAATCAGTCAGCTGAAGCATAAAGATACCATGTTCCAGTTTAAATGCCTTCTTCTTTACAGAGTCAATGAGCTTGTTCCTGTTATGCTGAATAGGCTTTAAAATATTGACTGTATTCAGATTGTCACAACACAATGTCATAACATCTTGTGAGACATTATACTCAGTGAGCATCTGTTTTGACCAGATATTTTGAGAACATGTATTCCTTGCAGCAACTATTTCCGCACAAAGTTGGGAAGGCATTCTTTTGATATGAATCACAGTTCTGGTTGATTCTTGAATGATTTTCTTTTTGTCCAGTCCATTTTGATGGAGAGTTATAGGAGAGGAGACTTCAAGCCTCATTTCTTCAGGGAAACAGAATTTATTAGACTTGTTATTTCCAACATCCCTGTCAAGATAACTTATGGTTCTGACAACACATCCTTCTTCAAGTTTATTTGCCACATCACAGCCATTATCAACCTGTAGTTTTGGAGTCCTTCTGACTGCTTTCATAGAGGTAGCTCTGGTAATTGGACATATAGTGGAGTTATCAGTGTTCTCAGGCTGCCACAAGTAGCAGTTATCTTTGGATCTGATTCCTCTCATTACAACTTCTTGTTTTTCATTAATTACTAGACATTCAGATTTTGAGAAGTTGACCTTGAGTCCTAGATCACATAGTTGACTGATGCTAATGAGATTAGCATTCAACCTTTTTACCAGCAGTACATTATTCAGACTTGGAACTCCAGGGCAGTCCAAATTACCAGCTCCTTTGACTTCACCTTTAGCACCATCTCCAAAGGTCACAAAACTGGTGGTGTGAGGCTTAACATTATTGAGGAGATTTTTGATTCCAATCATGTGTCTGGAACATCCACTGTCAAAGTACCAGCCTTCCTTTGCAGAGACCCTCAGGGAAGTGTGGGCTATCAGGGCAGTAGCCTTTTTATTCCATTTAGGAGCATTTGGTACCTTTTTAGACTTAGGTTTGACACCCGAGTTCTGATTAGGGTATCCATGCAATCTGAAGCAGAAAGGTTTTATGTGGCCATATCTCCCACAATGATGACATCTCCATCTTTGGTATTTTTTCTTCATGTATTTCTGATGTTGAGACATCTGCTTTGACAATTGTTTAACATGCCTGATCTTCTTGTCTGCACCAGATTTCTTAGCTTCCACAAATCCTAGACCAGATTTGTTCCCCACATTTTGTCCAACTTGAAGAATCTCTTCCAATTTATTTGATCCATTGGTCAACATCTTGACAGATTTTGTCATTTGGTTCAGTTGTGAGTTCAGTAATTGAACTTCCCCTTCTAGGTGACTTATAGTTTCAAGATCTGTCTTTTTTTCAGCCTCCAGCTTTATAATGAGTTTTGATTGTTTCTCATTCTGCACACAGACTTCAGCACTTCTGATACACAATTTCTTGTAGGTATCAGCCAGTTCTTCAAATGTCACTTCTTCATCACTAGTGTCACTGTCAGAGGTACAAACACTAGTTAGAGCAGTAACTAGTTTGGCAGATTCTTCTTCAGAATTACTTTCTGAATCATAGTCAGACCAAGTAACAGTCATTCCTTTCTTTTGTTTCTTAAGAAAGGTAGGACATTCAGCTCGAATATGTCCATATCCTTCACATCCATGGCATTGAATACCTCTGCCTTGATTTCCCTTTTCTTCTGACCTTGGTCTTCTGCTGGAACTGTCAATGTCAGAGGGAATGTTATGAACATTTGACCTTGACTTTGGATCCATTCTTTTGATGAGCTTGTTGAACTGTCTTCCAAGCATGGCAATAGCTTCTGAAAAATTTTCTTCTTCATCCTCCTTGTTTTCAACATCAGTGTTGGATACAAGTGCTATGCTTTTGTTCTTCTTGTCACCATTATCAGTGATCCCCATCTCAAAAGTCTGAAGAGACCCAATAAGTTCATCCACTTTCAACTTGCTAATATCCTGGGCTTCCTCTATGGCAGTTACCTTCATTGCAAATCTTTTAGGCAAGGATCTGAGAATCTTCCTCACCAGTTTTTCTTCTGACATCTTTTCTCCCAGTGCTCCTGAGGTGTTGGCAATCTCCAAGATGTTCATGTGAAACTCATGAATGGTTTCATCTTCCATCATTTTTAGATTCTCAAATTTTGTGGTCAGCATCTGAAGCCTTGACATTTTCACTTTGGAAGTGCCCTCATGAGTAGTTTTGAGAGTGTCCCAAACTTCCTTGGCCAGTTCATATTGATGTACTAGTCTGAAAATGTTTCTATCAATTCCATTGAACAGGGCATTTAAGGCTTTGGAATTTCCCAGAGCTAACTCATCTTCTTCTTTACTCCAATCTTCCTCAGGCTTCAGACTGATTGTCCCATCTTTCTCAGTTATGGTGGGATGGATCCATCCTTTGTCAGCAGCTCTCCAAGACTTTTTGTCCAGAGATTTTAAGAAGGCAATCATACGAGGTTTCCAGTAGTCATAATTAGTTCCATCCAGAATGGGTGGTCTATTTCCAAAGACTCCTTCTTTGTCCATAGTGCCAGAAAGTGATATCCCTAGATCTCACCCAGTAATACAGGCAGGGTGCCTGCTCTGATGCCAATTGAAATTCTGGCTACAGATACTCAATGTCACGTTCAATGTTATGACACCGTATCTGACTTACTATATGACAGTAAATACAAAAACAATAAAGAACACAGTTAATTGTTTACCCAGTTCAGTGTGCAACAACACCTACTCTGGGGGCTACCAAGCCAGGGAGGAAATCCACTATAAGAGATGTTAATTCAGGAATAAACCAACCAGTTTATCTCCTTCACTTAAGACCTACCCAATGCAATTTCAATCTAAGTACAACTTAAACCTGAGTTCCTACTCACTCCCCCTCAATCACAGCAGTGATACATAAAACAATTTGACTAATGAATTGATGAAGACACTCTTCAAAAACCTACACTTGATTAAGCTTCACAGCTTTTTAATCAAGCAACACAACCACTCTTGCTTCACAGCTTTGAGTGATACACAAACTTAACTTGACTCTGCTTCACAGCTTTAGTCAAGAAACATTCAAACACTCTTGCTTCAAAGCTTTGAGTGCTACACAACCCTTACAATTAAAAACCTATTCCAAGTCACTTATCACAATGATAATTGCTTGGAGTACAATAATTAAACCTATACAGTTTACAAATGATCTTCTGACCAAAAAAAGGGATACTTGCAAAACAGCAGCTCTGTTGAATATATAGCAGCTGCAACTTCAGTTAGGGTTTCCACAAAAACCTAGGGTTAATTCCGTTTGACCTTAAGACTAGGTCACAGGACTTTATTAACCAGGTTAGGGTTGAGCTGGGTTACCCCTCAGAAAACGCAGGATTCTGTTCTGGAAAGACTGAGTTATTTTCCTGAAAAAACTCAGAATTAACCAACCTGCAAACCTGTTAGATCAGAACAGGATGTCTTAACATTTGTTATGACATCTGAGAAACCTGTCAACTGATTTATGAAAATGTGATCATTTTGCAAAATGCTCAGATACACACTTATAAACATCAGTACCTGAATGACAATATTTTTCTGCAAAGGTACCTAATGAATCAGTACAAACTAAACTAGAATGTTATGACATCAGTCATGACATTCACACATACACTTGGGTTTTACCAAAAATGCAAGCCAATAACTAAACACCTACAGTTATGAGTTTATAGAGTATGCTTGTGCAGAAAGAACAAGTGCAAAGCTCCATACAAGTTGACTTTGTGATTAAAGTCACTTTTCAAGAATAACAATGGTGCCTTTCTTCCAAAAATGGAAATGCAACTTGGATAATGATTCAAATGCTTGGACAATGGCTCCATATGTTGTGTAAACATTTAATTAAGGGGTGAATTGCAAGTTTGAGTCCTGCAAAGTGAAGATTATGCAGCATGGCTATGGATTTGGTTCATTGTGCATCACAAATTTTGCCTTGCAAAACAACTTGAAACCCTAACTTCTGGCCTTTTATTCTCCTTGCTCACAAGTGATCTCAAGGAGTTCTTGGACATTTTAGAAAGCTTGTAATGTGATATACAACCCCTCTTTGAACTACTTTTGCAAAATCCAAATGGAACTATGTGAAACTTGGCTCATAAGTTAGGTCAAAATCCTAACCAAAATGCTCAAAATTTCACTGTGTTCTAGTTACATGACCATGATTTCATGGATTAATAACTTGAGATCCAAGCATTTTTAGGAGGAGTTGTGTAAAGAAATTTTTTAGATCTCATTTATGTCTACAACTTTCATGTTGAAAGTTTCCTCTTAATCATCTTGCATCATGGTGAAAAATTGGCTCAAAGTTGTGTAAAAATATGAAGTTTTCAACACTTAGAAAAATTTCTAAGTTTGGAAAATTTGACTTTTCAAAACGAAATCTTGAATTTTTGATTTCTTGATGAACAAGTTTCATATTTTAACATGTTTTTATGAATTGTGATCTTTGACACTTGATTTTGACCAAAAAGTCAAGTATGCAGTTGACTTTTGATCAGTTGACTGAAAATCAATTATCAATCAAATGACCTTGAGAATGTTTTGAGTCACGCCATTAGATCAAAATGATGCAATTGAATACTTGAGATCATGTTTTCAACCAATCAACCATTTTCTAGGTAAAAAAAAATCAAAAATTGCCCTTTCTCAGCCAAAACCCTAATTTTGACCATTTCCCCCTTTTGATGATCTGATCAAATTTCTTAAGGAATTGTGGTCCAAACTTGATCAATTGACATATGTGAGTTCACAATGTTTATATGGATAGAACATTATGAAGTTTGACTGTAAATTGACCACACTTGTCTTTTTTCCCCAATATAGCTGATTTTTAGGTCAACTGATCAATTGACTGGGCAAAAATGTGATCCAAGACTTGAAACTTGACATGAGCAATCTTGATCGTCCATAATGATCCATGAAAGTTATATGAGGCATTTAAAGTTAAAATAACCTTGTGCAATCTCAAACCCTAATTTCAGTCATCAGTGCTTGAGGAGGTGTCTTGAGCTGATAAACATTTGTGCAGTCTTGAACCAAAGGAGATCTGATGAGAAAATACTTGATAAATGAGAGGGAAATTTTTGGGGTACAACACATGCGTTTTGGGGTAAATGCACAAAGCATGTGCATGCTGAGCTGGAATTTTGTTGTGTCTTGAAAACAACATCGTGCCATCCCATAAATTTTCATGCAAGTTTGCAAAAATCATAATCTATGCTTAACTCCGTATATCTCTCTCCACAATGCATGAAACATCACAAAGTTTGAATAAAAAATGGAGAGGACATTTCATACTCCAACTTTGATGTTCAAATTTTTTCAAAATGAAGCTTGAATCAATGAGATAATTGGCTAAGAATGCATGCTTACAAACTGCTTGATGAAATGCCAGGCCTGACTGGACATTCTGCGCGCACGTGATTCCTTGTGCTGAGCAAAAATTCAATTTGCATGGATCCTTCTTCTTTCAAATATATCTCAAAATGTAGGGAGAATTTTAAGAAACTTTCTGAAGAAAAGTTGTTCCTCACATTTAGGATTTGATCTTTGATGTTGGACATTTTCCAAAATAATGAATATTTCTCATAGAAAAATGATTATGAATGTGCGCCCACTAACTGTTTGATGAAATTCCTGACCTAGCGCGTGTGACTTGCCTTGTGCTGGGAAAAATGAAATTTTGAAGCTCAAAATCCTAATCACCATATCTTTATCCACACTTAACCATTTGAGGTGATTCTTGAATGAAAAATGAAGAGAAAACTTCAATATTCAACTTTCATGTTGCCTACTTTTTTATTTGAATCCAAAGTGTCAAAAACTTCCAAGCTCCATAAATTTTTTTCCTTTCAATTTTTTGACTTGTGGCATCTCCTACAAAGTTGGATAATTTTTCATCCTCTTTCTAGGCATATAAAGTTTTCATGTTTTCAATAAAAATTGAGAAAGTTATGGCCAATCAAAATTCAGCCCTATGAATACTTAGAAAAATTCCAAGACTTCAAATAACTTCCTTGACAAGTTATCTCCAATTCACACTTCCTTTTGATAATTTTTCCACTATTGACCATGAAATGTGAGAATATGGATATTGAATTGATAGTTGCCCAAAAGTCCACTTGGTCAACAATTGATTTTGGTTGTCTTTTGACAAAATGACCATTTTACCCCCTTTCATTAATTGAACATTTCAAACCAAAGTTGATGATCAAACTACCAATTATAGATGCTCATGATCATGTAGAGAAGTATGGGATCAAGTATTGTCTAAAAATACAAAGATTTCCTGATTAAAATCTAAAACCTAGTTTTAATCCTCTATGCTATAAGATGGTGAGATGAAGGCAATTGTGCCATTACCTACAATGTGATATTCCAAGAGACAAAAATATACACATTTTGAGGTTAGTTAAAAGCATATATGTACAAGATACACAATTCAAGGTGCTTCAAAGTGCTTTGTGATTCCCATAGGCAAACCTATAGACAGGATGCAGTAGAGGAAAAACCTCAAACCCTAGTTTGTGATCTGGTTGCATTGTGATGGTATGAGATGATAGAGGAATCTTAGGGGGAAAAATTGGGGTACAACAACTACTCCTAAGGAAACCCTAATTTGGCAACTTTTAACTTTTGATGATTTGAAGGCTTTCCTTGAGGAATCATGATCAAACCTTGATCAAATGATGAATATCAGTTCAAAATTTTCATGTTGACCAAAAATCTTGAGGTTTGACTGTATGTTGACCATAATTGACTTTTTGTCCAATACAGTTGATTTTCAACCACCTGAGCCATTGACTGAGAAAACTTGTGATGCAAGGCATGAAACTTGGTATGAGCATTTTTGGAGACAAATAAGAGACCATGAAATCAACTTGAGACCTTTGAAACCCATTCTTCCTTGTGCAAGATGAAACCCTAGTTGTGGACCCATTGTTTAGGAGGAGAGTTTGTTTGATCAACTCTTGAGAATCCTTGAGCATTTGAGAACCCTTGAAGAATATCTTGAAGAAAAATGGGAGGGAAAATTTTTGGGTATAACAAATGCATAGATAAAAGGTTTGAATTTTAAAAAGAACTACCAAAACCGATGAGGATGAACATTATGTTCTGGGAACGATCTTGACTGCTTGAGGATTAGGATTGATTCCTGGGCACTTCAAGATGATAATGCAATGCTTAATTTCAATTGAGAAGGGATGGAAACAAGGGTTTTGTGTTGCCCTAGTTTCTTGAATTTTTGGAAGTTTTGGAATAGTTTTCCCAGCAAGGGTTTTTGTGTGATGTTGTGTATGAATGAAGAGAAATATATAGAGAAGAATTAGGTTAAGCCATTGTGGGCTTGGACCATGTCATGAAAGCCTTGGTTTTATCCTTTTTAATTTTGAATTTAAATAAATAAAATAAAAAATAAATAGAATTAAAATCTAAGGGGTGCATGAATAGACTTAGAGGTTCACTATGAGGCCTAATACATGTTTGGACCTTGAAACACAAGCCCATTAGCCCAAAAATCCGTGTTTGATAAATTTGAGTTTCATGCATTTTCTCGAAACTTCCCAACTTGTGCCAATCATAACTCTCTTAATTTTTATCATATGAAGGTGATCTTGGACTTTTTGGAAAGCTCAAGACGTCCCCTACAATCTATATGTTGATCATTTTTTCATTTGAAGATTTATCTTGATGCAAGTTGCCTTAACAAAAAGTGTCTTTTTGTTAACTTTTGGAATGACCTATAATGTTTTGGCCCATATCTCTCAAATGAAGCATTTTACGGACTTGAGCTTAGAGAGACAAAGATGTAGAGAATTAAATTTCATTCAAAACAATCTTTGGTTGAGAAAAATATGATGAAACATGTGAAAGTTATGCTTAGTCAAAGTTCAGCTGACTTCTCCTTAAGAAAACCCTAATTTGGCAACTTTTGACTTTTGATGATTTGAGAGCTTTTCTTGATGAATCATGATCAAACCTTGATCAAATGATAAATATGACTTTAAAATGTATATGTTGACCAAAAATCTTGAAGTTTTACTGTATGTTGACCACATTTGACTTTTTGTTCAATATAGTTGATTTTCAGTCATCTGAGCCATTGACTGAGCAAACTTGTGATGCAAGGCATGAAACTTGGTATGAGCATTCTCAGAGACATATAAGGAACCGTGGAAACCACTTGAGGCCTTATAAACCCAAACTTCCTTGAGAAAAATGAAACCCTAGTTATAAGTCCATTGCTTAAGAGGAGAATTTGTCTGATCAATTCTTGAGCAACCTTAAGCATTTGAGAACCCTAGGATAATGTCTTAAAGAAAATGGGAAGGAAAATTTTGGGGTAAAACACCCAGGTTTACTTTTCTTGCAAAGATCCTACACCTGAATCTGGTGGCATTTTTTGGTAAGTAGAAATAGATCATGGAAACTATATGACGTATACCGATATGGTTGAAGTGATGGCTACATTAGTGTGACAGATTGGTTGGTACAGGTGTACCTCGAGTCAGTCAGGGAGATTACTAGGCTTCTGCATGGATTCATAAGCACTAACTGACCTTTAGAACCTTAATTCACCCAACTTAGCCATTAGAAGGTAGTGAAATAGCTGACTTTGGTGCTGTCCGAAGTTGGTTGATACTCGATGCTACGCTCACTGAGATTCGACTCTTGGGTTTTATTTGGTGGCAAGTTAATTGCCGTGCTAGACAAAAATTATGGGAAAAATCAGTGATATTGAGATCCCTAGAACCCGGTTATTTCTTTAGGACAGGTTGAGCCAACTAAACTTCAAGAGGGTACTTACCTACGAACCCCATGCAAGTATTAAACCTAAGACTCTTGTGTGCTTTGTTTGTGTTTATTATCTGTTCAAACATGACATCACGACATCATACTATTGTACCCCAAAATTTCCCCTCCCATTTTCTTCAAGACATTCTCATGAGGTCCTCATTTGCTCAAGGTGGCTCAATAATTAATCAGACAAATTCTCCTCCTAAGCAATGGGTCCATAACTAGGGTTTTCTATTTCTTAAGGAAGATTGGGTTTCAAAGGCTTTAAGTGGTTTTCATGGTTCCACAAATGTATTCAAGAATGCTCATATCGAGTTTCAAGCCTTGCATTAAAAGTTTGCTCAATCAATGACTCAAATGACAAAAAATCAACTATATTGGGTAAAAGGTCAACCATGGTCAACATACAGTCAAACTTCAATATTTTTGGTCAACATAAACATTTCGAAGTAGTATTCATCATTTGATCAAATGCTGATCATGATTTCTCAAGAAAATCCATCAAATCATCAAAAGTCAAAAGTTGCCAAATTAGGGATTCCTTATGAGAAGTCAACTGAACTTTGACCAAGCATAACTTTCACATGCTTCATCAGCTTTTCCACAAACAAAGCTAATTTTGAAGAGATTTCAATTCTCTACAACTTTGTCTCTCTAAACTCAAGTCCAAAAAATGCATCATTTGAGAGATATAAGCCAATACAATACAGGTCATTTCAAAAGTCAACAAAAACACAATTTTTTTCAAAGCAACTTACATCAATATAAACTCTTCTAAAGGAAAAAAGATAAACATAAAGGTTTTATAGTACATCTTGAGCTTTCCAAAAAGTCCAGAATCACCTTTAAAAGATAAAAAATGAGTAAGTTATGACCATTTCAAGTTGGGAAATTTTGAGAAAATGCATGAAGAGCAAATTGAGCAAACTTGAACTTTTGGGCTTTGGGGCTTAAGTTTTCATATCCAAGAGTGTTCATAACAAATTAAAGGGCCCCTAAGTCCATTCACATATTTTTGATGATATTTATTTCTTTTATTTGGATTTCATTCATTTAAAATAAAATTAAATAAAATAAAATATGAAGCCATTGAATTTAGGCGCATGAACCTTTATTATGATCAGATTGGAGGCCCAAGAATGTGTCTTGAAGACTAAGAAAACATGCAAGGTTGATTGGCACAAGATTGAGAAAATATAGAAGCTTTTCATACAAATTTTCAATAAAATCTTTTCACAATGAATGACAAAGATATGAATCTATTTTCTTGACCTAAATCATTGTCCTATAAATACACATTGCATTTAGACCAAAAGTACACGTGCAAGCTGCATCAAAAACCCCTAGCAAATTCTCCAATTTTTCAAAGAATTAGGGAAAAGACAAACCCTACTCTCCAGTCACTCTCAAGAAATTTTGAGCTTCATATCATCTTCCTTAAGCTTCTAGGAGTTGATACCGGTCTTTATCCATCACAAAGCAACCTCGGAATCCTTCCTTGCGCAAACTCCGGTTGGTAAGTTGGTGAGTTTTGATTTTTAAGGTTTAGCATTATTTCAATTTTTGTTAACATGCCAACATAATTCATATGCATTGTTAGGATTATTCTAATATCTTACATTTGAGTTTGGATGCAGAAACATAATTGTGCTAGTGTTAGGGCACGGAACTTTTGAAGTTTCACATCTCACGATGCATGCATTTTTAGACCAAACTAATCGTACCCTTGAAATCGCAGGGCCTTAATTAATCAACTAGGATTGTTTTCTTTTTCATTTTGATTGATTTTGAAGGCTTTTAGTTTTTGTCCAATCGGATAAGATAACCGAAAACCACCATCCAGGGTGGTTTGACCGGTGGCTGAGGCGTGTGGCAGAATGACATAAAATGATTGAATCATTCAAAATACAGGGGTCCCACTCAGGCGCGCGTTTTGAGTTGTCTAACTTTTGGGATTTTTTTTATATTATATATCAATTGCTGCAATTATATGAACGGATGTATAGCCACCCCAATTGTAGAAACGCGCGCGCTAAGTCACTCCTCTCTTAGGTCACGGGTTCGATCCCCAGTTTTGCCATTTTTTTTCATATTTCTAGTATCTTTGCAGGTTTATCATATGACGCATTGGACCTGTTACCTTGACACAACCAGTGCATTGGCCTGATGGTGTGCTTGCTGTTGAAACTGCTTGAGGGCATGGGTTCAACACCCACCCCTACTCTTTTTTCCAATTTTATGTTTCTCACTCTTTCCTTCTTTTTCCTATTCTTTTACAAAACCTTTTTTAAAACCATTGATTTTTTAAAACCATAATTTAATTTAATTTTAGGTTTTAACTTAATTTTAGATTTTAATTAATTCTAGGTTTTAATTTTAGATTTTAATTAATTTTAGGTTTTGGCTTAATTTTAGGTTTTTAATTAATAAACCCTAATTTAAATTTTTAGGCTCTTCACAATTGAATAAAAATCAACCTAGATTTTAGGGTTTGCTTAATTAATCAATTCTTTTTAATCAACTAATTCTTCTTCTAAATTAAAATCAATTAGAGTTTTTAGATTAATCATGAAACGATCACAAAACAATTTTCAATTTTCTTTTTCCCTTACAATCTTCGCGCACTTTATTACTTTCGAAATAGTTTTTCCCAATTATGTATCTGCTACAGTATGTAATAGTTAATTAGAGTTTACTTTCTTTTTCCCATGTTTTATGGTTTTGTACCCCCTTCCCCGAAGCTTTGTAATGCCGTAGGACCATTACTTTCTGCAATTTACTGCTTTCCTTATAACCGCTAGTGATTAGGCATTTATAGAAAGATCTAAAAGCAATCATAGATAACCCTAAATACAAGATAAATAACTGAATTGTATTACTTTTCACATACTCACCTCTAGCGTAATCCCACTTGTTACCTTCGAATAAAAGAAGTCAAGTCCCTCGAACGTGGGGACGCTTTAGCAAAGTCCCTCCGATACAAAAGACCGTAGTCCCTGGATGACCCTTCAATGTTTCTTTTGGTAAACAATCTTAGTCCCTTATAATAAAATCGCTAAAGCGCCCCTATAAGTTGCCTTTATGACTATACGATGACCCTCGCTTGTACCTTCACATCCAAGGATATGGCTTCCTACTAACTAATGGTAGGATAATGCTATCTAAGGAGGAGGAAAATAAGACGAAAGAATTTTGAGTAGGTAGATAGCTTGTAATCGCTTGCTCGCAAAAACAAAACATTTTACACAAAACACTTTTCTCTGAAATATTTTCAAAAAGCAAAAACTTTGTACGTAATCTTAACTTATACAAGAATCATTACAAAGTTTTCGTACTTAGGCATTTTTCAAAATATTTTCAAACACACACAAAAGCATTTTCAAAAAAAGTAAGCTAGCGATTAAGAGCCCGTAAATAACTACAAATGAAAAGGGCGCTAACACCTTCCCTTTTCATAGTCTACCCCCCGAACTCAGAAAATTCTCGATGGTATTTCCTGTTTTTTCACCCTTTTCTTTTTGGATAAAATAAAATTCGGCGGCGACTCTAGCTATCCGCAACATTTGCGATAAAACGCAAAACCAAGTCAGTTCTCCCACCATATTACAGAACTGGCAACTCTGTTGGGGAAAAACTAAAAGTGGGGCTAACTTAGAGTTATATCACTTTTAAATGCTTCCTGTGGTTTATTTGTTTGTTTTATTTTAAAGGGTTATTTGGGTTATTTCGTGCAAAGATCCTATAACCGGATCTGGGGAACATTTTAGGTAAGTAGCAATAGATCTTGGAAACTATACAGCGTATATCGATATGGTTAAAGTGATGGCAACATTAGTGCGACACATTGGTTTGTACTGGTATCCCTCGAGTTAGTCGGGGAGCTTACTAGGCTGCCGCGTGGTGTCATAAGCACTAACTGACCGTAGAACCTTAATTGACCCAACTTAGCTATTATGAGGTAGTGAGATCTCCGATTTTAGTGTAGTCCGAAGTTGGTTGATACTCGATACTACACTCATTAAGATTTGACACTCGAGTTTTGTTTGGTGGAAAACCATTTTTCCGTGATAGACATAATTTATGGGAAAAATCAGTGATATTGAGATCCCTAGAACCTGATTACTTCTTTAGGACAGGTTGAGCCAACCTGATTATCTTTTTGAACATGACATCATAACATCATAACATCATATCATGACTAACCATTTCAAGGATCTAGGGGATTTATCTTTGTTTTGTGTTGCAGGGTCATAACTTCCAGTCGTAGGAATACCATCCGGATCAACTTTGTAAGGATACCTTCCAAGCTTGAGGAATTAGTCTCAAAGGATCCTGACAATTCTCAATTCACCAGGAGACACAGTCCTCTACTCAGTTTGGTTACTACTAGCTTTCAGGAAGACATGATGAGCGTTCTATTCCAGTTATTTGATCCGAAGCATCACTATTTTACCTTCCCAGATTATCAGTTGGTGCCTACAATGGAAAAATTCTCTAAGTTGCTCGAAGTGCCTATTCTTGATCAGATACCTTTCACCGGTCTAGAGCAAGTTCCAAAACCTGAAGACGTTGCAGTAGCCTTACATTCGAAATGATCAGACATTATATCTAATTGGGAAACAAGGAATGGAGTCAAGGGTTTCTCTCCTAAATTTCTGATAGAGAATGCTCAGGGATTTCTAGATGCCATGGATTTTCATTCTTTTGAGGATACGCTGGCTTTGCTGATTTATGGGTTGGTACTATTCCTTAATCCGGACCAATTCATAGATGTGAATGCCATCAAAATATTTCTCACTCATAATCCGGGTACCTACTTTTCTTGGAGATGTCCTGCATTCCCTCCACACTCGTAATATGAAGAAGCGGTGGACACTTATGTGTTGCATACCTCTTACGATCTAGGTTGTTTATTTCCCACCTGCCCCGATCAGTGATAAAGACCGAACAAAGTTTGAGGTGGTCTCAAAGGTTGATATCGCTCGCTCATGCATATATCCATTGGTGTTCTCGATCTCAGGCATATGTCACTATTATTGATCATTGTGGGGAATTCCCTAATGTACCACACCTTGGTATAAGTGGGGGCATCACTTATAACCCTTCTCTAGCTCTGTGTCTGTTTAGTTATGATTAAAGGGATGACCCACATGATATGCTTATCCAGGGTATTATGTTCGACTATGAGAATGATCCTCAAAACTACCATCAAAGGTTTATACGTGCTTAGGGCACGATTAAAAAGATCGATAGTAGACTTTAGGACACAAGAATTAAATTCCTCTAGATCTTTACCTCAGATGGGTGCGGTCTCATGCTCAGAATCTCAAAATGCCATATCTTGTTATCCTACCAGTGATCGTATAGCCTGCTGTTGAAGGGGATGTTCCTCATACCGTTTGTTGTACCCCAAAATTTGCCCTCCCATTTCCTCAATATTTTTTCATCACAAGACCCTTGGAGCTCAAGATCCAATTAGGGTTTCCTCTGCTCAAGACTTCTCCTTGCACTGTTGACCCAAATTAGGGTTTGTGTTTGCACAAAGATATTTTGACCCAAAATGCCTAGGATGACTTTCATGCTTCATGTTGGACTCCCAAGTTTATCCATACCAAGTTTCAAGTCTTGATTCCAAATTTTGCCCAGTCAATTGGACAGTTAACCTAGAAATCAACTGTATTGGGGAAAAAGTCAATTGTGGCCAATTGACAGTCAAATCTCATGAAAATTGATCCACGTCAACATTATGAACTCACATGTACCATTTGATCAAGTTTGGATCACAATTCCACAAGAAATTTGATCAGATCACCAAAAGGGCAAAATGGTCATTTTTAGGGTTTTGACTGCACAAAGGCAATTTTTGACTGTTTGACCTAGCCAATGGAAAACCAAGCTCACATGTGGACTAAAGGACCCCATGGGATTGTCTTGACATGCTCAACAAGTTCAAAAGATCCCAAATACACAAGATTGACAGTTGAATTTCCCAGTCAATTGATCAATTTTGACTGTATACTGAAAAGTCAAACTTTGACTTTTTGGTCAAAATCAAGAGTCAAGATTCATTTTTCATCAAAACATGCCAAATCATGAAACTTGTTCATCAAGAAATCAAGAATTGCAAATTAGGGTTTGAAATGAAGATTTTTCATAACTTAGAATTTTTCTAAGTTATGAAAAACCCTAATTTTTTCCTAACTTTGCCCCACTTTCTCACCAAGATTCCTTTGGATTAAAGCAAAAGTCAAAACATGAAAGTTGTAGCCTATTGCACAATCTACAACTTTGATTCACAAAGTTTTCCCAAAAGAGGCTTGTATCTCAAGTTACAATTTTTGGAACAAGGGTACCAAACCATTCTTAACAGAGAAAATTTGACCTATTTTAGGCAAGGTTTTTACCTAACTTCAAGACCATTTTTCATATACTTCCACTTGGAATTTCAATTTGCATTTCAAAGATGGATTGTAGTACAAATTCCAAGCTTTCCAAAATGTCCAAGAACTCATCAAACAACCTCATGGTTAGGGAGAATCGAATTTTGCAATATGGGAAAAACTCACTTTTGTTATGGCCAATTTCCATGTTCATACACTTAGGAAATTTTCAAATCAGTATGCATTTCTTGATTACAGGCCCTAAAACCCTTTTGCACTCATAAATTTAATGAAAACTCTTTGTGCCAAGACCATATTCTATGTGTTCAAGCATTGCATAATGGTTTAATCCCAAAATAGATAAAGCACTTTAACCATTTTTGCAAAAGTGAGCTTTATGTCAAAATGCAAATCCAAGAAGTACAGTTCAAATCCCCTTGGCACAAGTTTAGGAACTAATTACACTGATCAATGCCAAGGTTTACAGCATATTAGGGGGGCGTCTACCTGTCTAGAAACCAACTTGGACATTTGTTGCTTAAAGTGTAAGAAACATAGCATATCATACAACAACTTTCATCTCAGCAAACCAAGCCTTAAGAAAAGTTATCAAACACATTCAAGACATCTATCCTAAGCTGAAACACGAGCCTAGCATCCCCTATACCTCCCCATTCCCAGAATCACCCTCAAACGACCCAAACAGAGTATCTGCTGCAGTTTGAGTTCCATAGCTCAAACCTTCCATGCATTCTTGCTAAAAACTTGTCAAACACATCCCACAACATCCCTTGAAGCTAATCAAAACCTCAAACACGACCTGTAACACTCCCAGGCAACATCACCATTTTCATTTTCTTGTTTTGCAGTTGAAGTTCTATAACACGATTCAAAAGGTTTCAAGACAAAGTAAAGCTTGGAATAGCATCCCTGGACATCAAGGAAGCTGTACCAATCATCACCTTGCATTGAGGACACCTCCATCACCAGATACAACTTCAACTGAACAGGTAAGTTCATGAACACGTATCTCTCTATCCAGGCATTGTTAGCTTTAGGTTTGTGAAGAAAACATGTCACATTCATAGCCCTGAACATGCCCATGTGATTAGATTTCATTTATATTATGTATGCTTAGAGAATTTGATGTCTGAACTGGGAATAAAAATTAGGTTAAGAATTGGGGGAGAAGAAATTCTCTCTCATTTCTGAGAGTTAAATCATGTTCTTTATATGTGTGAACTCGTGAGAGGATGCTTAACATTTTTGGTGTTGTAAGTTTTTGCTAAAACTCAAAGAATCAGGACCTTGCAATGGAAGAAAAGAGGCGCGTGTTTTTGTTCAAACAGAAATGTTGGAGGTTGAAGAAGCTCCACGTGGGCTGGGCTTTGTTTCTTATTTCTTTTTACACCCTTTTGCTACTTTGACACCCCCTAGGCCCATTTTGCTTATTTTCATGATTTTTTTGACTTTTCTTTTTTATTATGACTTATTTATTTTTCCTCATAATATTAAAAATATAAAAATAATTTTTTAAACCATTTTTGAATTTATTAGACATTTATTTGTTTAGATGGTTATTTGTACATAAATAAACAAATAGATATGCTTTTATTTAAAAAATGTTAAAATAGGGCAAACACATTTTATTTTCCATTTTAATTTTATTTTATCTTCTGAAAATATTTTATATAAAATATACTTTTTTTTTATAAATATTAAATATTATTATTTTTGTATATATAATATATATTTAGTAAATAATACAAATATTTATATATATATTAGTATATTTAGGTTAAAATACAAAATATACACATTTTTATTTTTATCAATCTTTAACATTAAAAATACCTTTTTTTACAAATATACTTCATTTTTATTTTTATTTTGTATATAATTATTAAATATTGTACATATTAAATAATTAATGCATTTACTTAATAAAAATTAGGGTTTTGCCCTAACATAAAAACTCCCAAAAAATAATATTTTTATTTTTGTTTATTTGACCTAAAAATACTTTTTTTTCATACATATAAAAAAAAAACCTTTTTTTGCATCTTACATATTTATTTTATTTCCATTTAATTTGTGCAATTGATTATCTTGTAAATAATTCCAAATTGATGTAATAGCTAGGTTTAAATTCCTTGTCAAATCCCCCCCATTTGAATATTTGTACCCCCTTCCCATATATTGTGTTGTAATAGTTTAGAACTTTATTTTCCGCACTTTAATGCTTTCTAATTATACCATGTTAGAATTAGGGTTTGTATGCAAATAAAAACAACAAAATAGTTTGACCTAATTTCAAGATAAACAAGCATGAAAATGGACAACACTAATCACACTTGCACCCCTAGGGTATTCCACTTGTTGCCTTCAATAAATGGGCCATATTGCATGTTAGGTCTCTTTGGGCAAAACAAACACAATTCAAATGATCATAGTCCCTCGACGACGCTTTCGAAAGTTGCCTAAAAAATGATCAAGTCCCTTAAAGGAAAATTGCCCAAAGATACTTGGCACCATTGCAATTATGGTCTAATCGATGACCCGCGCCCGTCCCTTACACATCTTAACACAAGATTGTCCACCAAATGCAATGGTGGAACAAAATTGTTAAAAGGGTTAAAACATAGCAAAAATCTTTGAGAACTTTAGGGTAGATGGCTCTTAAGTACTTGTCAACTTGCAAAACAAAAACACTTGCCTATTTTTCAAACCTCACTTCACAAACACTTTCAAAACAAACTTTCAAAAAACCTTGAAACATCTTTTCAAAAAGACAAACACCCTTTGTAAAACATTCGAGTAAAGAATTGTTACAAGGGTAGCCTAGACAAGGCATCTTTTTCAAAACATTTTCAAAACCACACACAAAGCACCATTTCAAACAATTGAAAACTAAGGCAAGTTGATCTAAGCAAGTACCTAAGAGCCCATGGATAACCATGGATAGAAAGGGTGCTAATACCTTCCCTTTCTATAATCTACTCCCCGAACCCAAGAAAATATCTCAAAGGTTTTTGCTGTGCTTTTTTAAACCTTTCCTTAGGATAAAATAAAAAGTCGGTGGCGACTCTTGCTCAACCGAAACATTTGCGAAAACAAACGCAAAACTCATAGTCAGTTCTCCCACTGTATCACAGAACTGGCGACTCTGCTGGGGAGAATTTTAAAGTGGAGTAACCTTAGGGCTTAGATCACCCTCTTGCATGACTAATTGTTTGTTTTGATTGCTTTACATCTTGGTTCTCTTGTTTGGGTTTGCAATCCTACACCCGGATTTTGGGTAACATTCATAGATAGCAATACATTGTGGAAACTGTGCGGGGTATACCGACACGGTCGAAGCAATAGCTATATTAGTGCGACATATTTGTGAGTACCGGTAACCCTTGAGTTCAATCAAGGAGAGTACGGGGCCGCTGAGTGATGTCACTAAGCACTAATGACCTAGAACCTTACTTGACCATCTTGGCCTTTTATTAGGGGTAGTGAGATGACCGGCTTTGGTGCAGTCCGAAGTTGGTAGATACTCGATACTACACTCATTGAGGGTTGTTTTCTTGGAATATTTTGGTCGCTAGTTAAGTGGCTAAACCAAAACAATGAACAATGAAAACAATCCCGTGATATTGAGCTCCTTAGAACCCGGTTACTATTTATAGGATAGGTTTTTTAAGCCAACTACACTCAAGAGGATACTTACCTATGAAACCCCATGTAAGCTTGAAACTAGGGTTTGGTGTGATTTGCTTGTACATATGTTTGTGCATACATCATAAATATCATAAAGCATCATATGCATTCACTAACCACTTCAAGGGTTTGGATCTTCATCTTTGTTCTTGTTTTGTAGGTCATGGAAATTCCTCGCAGAAATACCATCCAAGTCAACCTTGTGAGAATCTCCCCCCAACTCAAGGAGCTCACCTCAAGAATTCCGGAAAGCTCTTCCTTCAGTGAAAGACATGGTAGACTGCTCAGCTTAGTCAACACCAACATTGAATAAGACATGATGAAAGTGCTATTACAGTTCTTTGACCCTCTTCACCACTGTTTCACTTTCCCTGACTACCAGTTGGTGCCCACTTTGGAGGAATTTTCTCAACTCCTGAGAATTCCTGTCCTCAATCAACTACCTTTCAACGGCACGGAAAAGGAACCAAAGCCTGAAGATGTTGCTCGAGCATTACATCTACAGCCTTCTGACATCAAGGGGCATTGGGAAACTAGAAGCGGCGTCAAAGGCTTCTTAGCAAAATTCTTGTTTGAGAAGGCACAAGAATGTTGGAATTCATTGGACCTACAAGCCTTTGAAGAAATTGTGGCACTTCTCATCTATGGGTTGGTCTTGTTCCCAAATCCTGACCAGCTTGTGGAGGTCAACACCGTCAAAATCTTCTTGTCCAGAAATCCGATACCAACATTACTTGGGGACATCCTTCACTCATTTTACACACGAACAATGAGAAAGAGGGGTGTTCTCATGTGCTGTACTCCTCTCCTTGCAAGGTGGTTTATTTCTCACCTTCTACAATCTGTCCTGAAGAATGACCAAGGCCTAAGGTGGTCCCAACGGTTGATGACTCTTACTCACTCTGATGTACATTGGTGTTCTCGGTCCAGAGAAAATGTCATCATCGTCGATCGTTGCGGAGAGTTTCCTAATGTTCCTTTACTTGGAATCAGAGGAGGTATCACCTATAACCCTTGCCTAGCTTTGAGGCAATTTGGATATGCACGAAGAGATGGCCCTCACGACATGTTGATTCCTGACCTAGTTTTTGACTTCGACAACAATGCGCAAGGACTTCGCCAAAGATTCATCAGAGCTTGGAGGATGCCCAACAAGGTTGATAGCAAGAAACTGGGACACAAGAACTCCATCCCTCTTGAGCCCTATCTCAAGTGGGTACGAGCCCGAGCCCAGAGTCTGATGATGCCTTATCCTCATGTTCTCCCTGTGATTAAAGAGCCCGTCAAGGAAGGAGAGGTTCCCTACACCATCCTACATCCTGACATGCCTACATCGTGGGAGGAGATGCAAAAGAGTTGGATCCAACTCAAGGAGGAACAGAACACTTTTGAAGCCAGCTTTTACGCCAGTGAGAAGAAGGTTTTAGAGCTCACCCGCCGACTCCATGAGCAAGAGGCCCTCAACACCTACATTGCGCCAAAGAGGATGCGCAACGTCTTTTTACCTTGAGAAGTTGTTTTTGTAATATTTGGCCCATGGGGCATTTATGTACTAACAAATCTTTTCTTATTAATAGGACGTGCGTTCTTTTTGTCTGCAACAATTATGAATTTCTAAAAACCCTTGAATGCATTGCATAGATAGCATCTCATGCATCATGTGCATAACAGGTACCCTTTTTTCTACAGGTTGCTTAATCCTCTTCGCTGTTTATTTTGAACAGTCATCATGAATCCGGAGTCATCCAGTGAGCAAACAATCAAGGCCCTTCAGGCCCAACATGCTCAGTTTCAAGAAATGGTTATGAACCTGGCCCAAGGTCAGCAAGAGTTGAAGACTTTGCTCCTTAAGAAGAAGAAGAAGAAGAGGACTGCGTTATTCAACACTGGACGCAGGTTTGGGAACACACTCCATAACGAGGCTGATCCAACTACTTCCTCTGCAGAGAAAGACAGTCCCAAAGGGGGAGGAGCTCCTAGCCCTGCAGTCTCTGACAACGAGACGGATTACAATGAGGAACAGTACCCTCCCGCTGCTGACAAATACAAACAATTAGAGGACCGCTTGAGCTCCATGGAGATTCAGAATGTGTCGGGGCTGGATTTTGGAGATTTGGGCTTATCTTCTGGGGTAGTAATCCCACACAAGTTTAAGGCGCCTGCCTTTGCCAAATATAACGGGGCTTCCTGTCCAAAGCTGCATCTAAGGTCGTACGTAAGGAAGATTCAACCTTACACGGCAGATAAGAACCTTTGGATTCACTTCTTCCAAGATAGCCTTTCGGGGTCACAGCTTGAGTGGTTCTATCAACTAGATGGAACTAGTATCCGACATTGGGAAGATTTGGCAACCGCATTCTATAGACAATATCAATACAATTCTGACCTCGCTCCTACGCTTACTCAACTTCAGGGTATGTCGCTGGGAACGGGCGAAGGGTTCAAAGAATATGCGCAAAAATGGAGAGATTTGGATGGCAGGGTGCAACCTCCATTGACTGATCGTGAGCTGGTTGATATGTTTTTAGGGACCTTGTCTGGTCCATTTTTCAATCATCTGGTTGGCAATTCCTCTGCTGGGTTTACGGATTTGATCCTAACGGGTGAAAGGATAGAAGCTGGCATCAGGTCAGGAAAGATACAAAAAGCTGCTTTCGCAAGTACTGAGAAGAGGCCTTTCAAGAAAGAAGCAAGTGCCGTCTATGGTCCTAGAAGACAAGTCAAGCCAGAAAGCCGCCAAGCCGTCAATGCTCTGGTCATTTCAAAGCCTGTTGCTGCTCCTCAGCAGTACAATCAACAAAGAGGTGAAAGGCCCAAGAGGCAGTATACTCGGCTGAGTATGACCTTGTCACAAATCTTACCGCAACTGTTATCAACCAACTTGGTGACCATCAAAGAGGCTCCAAAGGTCGTGAATACTGCATCTCCTAAGTATAACCCAAATGCCCGTTGTGCTTACCATTCTGATAGCCCCGGGCATACTACTGATGATTGCTGGGCCTTGAGAAATAAGGTGCAAGACCTTATCGACGCGAAGGAAATTCAGTTTGAGGCGCCTGAGAGACCAAATGTTGTAACTGCTCCTATGCCCCAGCATAGAGTAAACGCCGTCGAAGAAGATTTGTATGCTGTTTCGGTGAATGATGTTGCTACCCCTCTTTTGACTGTTAAGAGGAACCTACTACTAGCCGGTTTATTTCCGGGTTGTAGCAAGGGTTGCCTCCTGTGTGCTGTTATCCCTACCGGTTGTCCGCTGCTGAAATCAGGCATCCAAAGCCTGATGGATAACAAAGAAATTCTATTTAAGAAAACTGTTGTTCCGTTTGTTTCCGCTGAAGAAGTATATGTCGTCACAATTTTCAAAAATTATACCAAAGCTCCCCCGAGGAAGCCAGTCCAAATTATGTCTGCTGCACCCATTACCATTACTGTTCCGGGGCCCCTCCCCTATGAATCTAACAAGGCTGTCCCATGGCACTATGGGGCAGACGTGTATGTGCTTGGAGTGAAGCAGGAGCTCAACACCAGTACCAGTATCAGTAGCATCACTGGTCCCGCCAAGATTACCCGCAGTGGCAGGCTCTTCTCGCCTGACATTGCACCACCAGTTATCCGAAAACCTCTCATCATCACACCCGCAAGTGTGCATGTTCCAAATCAAGTTCCTGTGTCTACTACTGCCGCCGAGTCCTCTGATGCTCGGGGCAAAGAAGTGGCTACCGATTTGCCTGCCAGGACGGAGGCACCAAAAAAGACCGCTGTCGAAGCCTCCCAACAAGAAATAGAGGAAATTCTTAAAATCATTAAAAAGAGCGACTTCAATGTCGTTGAACAGCTGGGGCATACCCCCTCCAAAATCTCTATGCTATCATTACTGCTGTGCTCGGAGGCCCATGCAAAAGCCCTGATTTCATTTCTGAAAACGGCCCATGTGCCGCAAGAGACCTCTGCAGATCAATTCACTGATTGTGTGGCTAATCTGACAGTTGACAATGGCTTGGGGTTCTCGGATGCTGACCTTACCGCCAAAGGGAAAAATCACAATGATGCCCTGCATGTCTCTATAGAATGCAGGGGCACTACTCTCGCACACGTGTTGGTGGACACTGGTTCTTCCCTGAATGTTTTGCCCAAGAAGGCCTTAGATCGATTGGATTGCGAGGGTCTGGAATTGAAACCGAGTAACATCATTGTTAGAGCCTTCGACGGTTCTAAGAGGTTGGTGCATGGTGAGGTAGACATTCCTATCCGCGTGGGTTCCCAAGTATTCGACTCAACGTTCTATGTAATGGATATCCGTCCATCTTATTCCTGCTTGTTGGATCGACCCTGGATTCACAAGGCTGGGGCAGTAACATCCACTCTACACCAAAAGCTCAAATACCCTGTCAAAGGGAAGATTGTTACTGTGCAGGGCGAGGAGGAATACATGGTTAGTCACTTGAATTCATTCCGGTATATCGAGATGGACGGGGAGTTTATTGAAACCCCCTTTCAGCATTTTGAGGAGGTACCTCCAACTTTGGCGTCAGCTGAGACAGTGGTTGAAGAAGACTCTCCCTTGAAGATGGCTTCCCTGAAGGATGCCCGGGCTGTAATCGAGAAAGGCAAATGTGCAAACTGGGGTCAGCTTCCTGACTTCACTCAAAAGATCGACAAGTTTGGGCTAGGCTTCACTGCCGAGGCTCAGAGGGCTGTGCGCAAGGAAAAGATCAGAAAGGCTCCAGTGTTTATCTCCAACCCAAGGGTGAATGCTATAGAGGAGGACGTAGAGGAAGCGGAGTTTGACAGTTGGATCTATCCGACCACCAGCAACGGACCAAGCAACTGGACGACAAAGGATTTTACACTTATTACATTTGTCACGCAGTAATTAACTCTTTTGATTTTCAATTTGTAACAAACAATATGTTAAAACTTTTATTGGCTCGGTGTCCTACCCGGGGCATCGTAGCTCCATTTGTGAGGGATTTTTGTATGACATTTCCATATATCATTAATCAAAACATTGGACGTTCGTTGCATTTCAAATCTTGCGCTCTTTTTCTTTCTGTGTTATATATTGCAAAACAGCTATATTTACACACACTCACTTATACAGGTTTCAATCCACTCTGGATCTCACTGGTAACAGCTCTGCTACTACCAGTTATGACTTCGAGAATCCGATCAACTTGGCCAAAGACGAAGGTGAAGATGATTGCGAAGTGCCTGGTGAACTCGCAAGACTGCTACTCCAGGAAGAGAGGGCCATTCAGTCGCATGAAGAGCCCGTGGAAACAGTGAACCTGGGTACTGAGACAGATAGAAGAGAAGTCAAGATCGGTGCCAATCTAGAGCTCAGCGTGAAGCAACGATTGATCCAGATGCTACATGATTACATGGAGATATTTGCTTGGTCCTACGAAGACATGCCTGGTTTGGATGCCGATATTGTGGTCCATCACCTGCCTACCAAGGAAGACTGCCCTCCGGTAAAGCAAAAGGTCCGCCGTATGCATCTAGAGATGTCCGAAAAGATCAAAGCTGAGGTTATGAAGCAATTCGATGCCGGGTTTCTTGCAGTGACCTCTTACCCTCAGTGGGTTGCTAATGTGGGGCCAGTGCCGAAAAAGGATGGTAAGGTCAGAATGTGTGTCGACTACAGGGATTTGAATAGGGCCAGTCCCAAAGATGATTTCCCTCTACCTCACATCGACGTTCTTGTTGACAATACTGCTCAACACAAGGTGTTCTCCTTCATGGATGGTTTTTTAGGGTATAATCAGATCAAGATGGCTCCGGAAGATATGGAAAAGACTACCTTTGTGACTCAGTGGGGCACCTTCTGCTACAAGGTCATGCCATTCGGGTTGAAAAATGCTGGGGCAACCTACCAACGTGCCATGGTTGCTTTATTTCATGATATGATCCATCATGAGATTGAGGTATATGTTGATGACATGATTGCAAGGTCCCAAACTGAGGAGGAGCACCTTGACCATCTGCGGAAGCTGTTTGACCGACTGAAGTTGTACAAGCTGAGGTTGAACCCAAACAAATGCACCTTTGGGGTGAGGTCCGAAAAATTGCTAGGTTTCATTGTAAGCGATAAGGGTATTCAGGTGGATCCTGCCAAGGTAAAAGTCATACAAGAGATGCCGACTCCCAAGACAGAGAAAGAAGTCAGAGGTTTTCTGGGACGACTGAATTACATCGCCCGATTCATCTCACATCTAACTGCTACCTGTGAGCCAATCTTCAAATTACTGAAGAAAGATCAGGTAGTACGTTGGAACGATGAATGTCAGGCCGCTTTTGACATAATCAAGGAGTATCTCCAAGAGCCACCCATTCTTATGCTTCCAGTGGAAGGGAGACCTCTGATACTATACTTGACAGTACTTGACAACTCAATGGGGTGTGTGCTGGGGAAGCATGACGAGTCTGGCCGAAAAGAGCACGCTATTTATTACCTGAGCAAAAAGTTTACCGACTGTGAGTCTCGGTACTCACTGCTCGAGAAAACTTGCTGCGCTCTGGTATGGGCTGCTCGCCGGCTGAGACAGTATATGTTGACTCACACTACTCTGTTGATTTCAAAGATGGATCCCATCAAGTACATATTCGAAAAGCCTGCTCTGTCTGGAAGAATAGCAAGATGGCAAATGATCTTGACGGAATATGATATCCAGTACACAACTCAGAAAGCAATCAAAGGAAGTGTACTGGCAGATCATCTGGCACACCAACCTGTGGACGATTACCAATCATTGAACTTCGAATTTCCGGACGAAGATATCATGGTAGTAACAAATTGTGAAGTGCCTGGACCGGATGAAGGACCTGAGGAAGGATCCCGATGGTCTATGCACTTTGACGGAGCCTCCAACGCTTTGGGTAATGGTATCGGCGCTGTAATCATATCCCCCAAAGGTACTCATACTCCACTCACTGCCCGACTATGTTTCAACTGCACCAACAACATGGCGGAGTATGAGGCATGTATCATGGGTCTTCAAGCTGCGATCGACTTAAGGATCAAGTTTCTGAGTGTCTTCGGAGATTACTCTCTCGTGATCAATCAGATCAAAGGCGAGTGGGATACGAAACACCCAAATCTTATTCCTTACAAGGAGTATGTGCAGACTTTGCTTCCCCACTTTAAAGAGATAACTTTTGAACACTTCCCAAGAGAGGAGAATCAGTTAGCGGACGCACTAGCTACGATGTCTTCAATGTTCAAAGTAAAATGGGACAATGAGGCTCCCCGGATCATTATCTGGAAGTTGGACGAACCTGCATACTGCTGCGATCTTGAGACCGAAGAGGTAGTCGAGAAACCCTGGTATCATGAGGTGAAGAGATACTTGGAAGCTCAGGAATATCCTGAAGGCGCATCGGTCAATGACAAGAAGTTCATGAGAAGGTTTGCTACAAAATTCTTCCTCAGCAACGACATTCTCTACAAACGGAATCATGATTCAACTCTACTGCGTTGTGTGGATAAAGCTGAAGCAGAAAAGATCATGATAGAACTGCATGAAGGTACATTCGGAACACATTCCAGTGGACATACCATGGCAAAGAAAATCCTTCGGGCAGGATATTTCTGGTCCACAATGGAAACCGACTGTTACCAACATTCTCGAACTTGTCATAAATGCCAGATCTATGCTGATAAAGTGCATATCCCTCCGGTTCCTCTGAACGTCCTGACGGCACCTTGGCCTTTTGCAATGTGGGGCATCGATATGATCGGCGAGATCCAACCGACGGCATCCAACAGGCATCGCTTCATCTTGGTAGCAATTGATTACTTCACGAAGTGGGTTGAGGCAGCTTCCTACGCCACGGTAACCAAGAGCGTCGTGGCGCGTTTCATTCGGCATAACCTGATCTGTCGGTATGGCGTCCCAGAAAGGATCATTACGGACAATGGTACCAATCTTAACAACAAGATGATCACTGAGCTCTGCGAGCAATTCAAGATACAGCACCACAACTCTTCTCCTTATCGGCCGAAGATGAATGGGGCTGTAGAAGCAGCTAATAAGAATATCAAGAAAATTGTGCAGAAGATGACAGTGACCTATAAAGATTTGCACGAAATGTTACCGTTTGCTCTTCATGGGTACCGTACCTCAGCAAGGACGTCAACCGGGGCAACACCCTTCTCCTTGGTCTATGGCATGGAGGCAGTCTTGCCGATTGAAGTCCAGATACCCTCTCTCCGGATAATGAAGGATGCAGACTTGAGTGAAGATGACTGGATCCAGACTCGACTTGATCAATTAAACCTAATTGACGAAAAAAGACTCACCGCTATCTGTCATGGTCAGACGTATCAAAAACGAATGATTAGGGCATTTAACAAGAAAGTCAGACCGCAAGAGTATCAAGTTGGGGACCTGGTAATTAAGCGCATCATCCTTCCTCAAAGTGATCCCCGGGGCAAATGGACCCCTACATACGAAGGGCCATTTGTGGTTAAACATGTGTTCTCAGGAGGAGCCATGATTCTAACCACCATGGATGGTGACGACCTTCCTCACCCCGCCAATGCAGACATAGTGAAAAGATACTACGCATGAATAAAAGACCCGCTAGGTTGACATACCTAGGCAAAATAAGGGCTTCCCGGCGAACCAAAAGGGTTCGGGCAAAAATAAGGGACGAAATGAAAAAAATCTGTACACCCGGCAAGTCGAAAACCTGAAAAGGCGGCTTGGGCAAAAAATGGGTATCCCGGTGGACTAAAAACCCGAAAGGGCGGTCCAGGCAAAAGTTAGGGATAAAGCGTAACACTATGTCTCATTGGATCACCTTGTATCCAGAATTCGGCATCAACTATCTGGCTCAGACTTCGGCACCAATCAATCAGCTTCATCTTCAACTAAGCAGCAAAGGGATGAGATGCTTGAAGACATAAAGGCGATAGCAGAGTTGGAACCCAGTGGGAATTTTGTGCACATAGCTGTTTTGTTTCCTTTTTCAAAATTGTATAAACTTTATGATATTTGGCGGCGTTCTCTTACTAGGACGTCAGCCTCTTGTACAAAAAACGCCTATTTTCAGGCAAACTTCAAAATCAATACAAATTCACTTTTCCAAACAAATTGCCAATTGTTTTTCCTTTCTCTATTTTGTCTTGCGAAGAACGTCCAATGTTCATTTTTGATATATGCATTTGACATTAAATTGCTAATTCATAAATACTTGCATATGAAACAAAAAGACTAATTACAGGTGACATCAGAAACAGGGGCAATGTAAAGTTGTCTAAATGCAGTCCGGTTGCTTTGTCCGCCGAGGTACCAAGGTGGATTCAACTGAAGAATGTGACCAAGTTATCTCAACTCCCCATAGAGTAAGACAAGTTTCAGCAATACTCTCCCCAGGAAGAGTTAGCCTATCATCAGCCCTACAACAGGCACCCTATTCCCCTAGCAAGTCAACAACCCTCTCCCCAAGCAGAGTTAGTCTACAGCAACCTGAAGGAAGTTGGGTAACCTCAGAAGATATCAGCATCCCCCAGTGGAGTATAGGCATTTCATCAGCAAGCATCCCCGGCAGTCTTGATCTAAGATTGTTCCCCGGCGGTCTACAGACATTCAAAATTTCCCCAGGGGAGTCCAATCCAAAAGTTTCCCCAGAATCCATCTCCCCGGCAGGAAGCTTATCCCCAGTAGATTCTTGAAGCTTATCCCCTGCAGGCTAATTGCCACGGAAGATCGTCCTTGGCGAAGTTCTTCCAATCCCCAGCGGAGTTTATCTTTGGTATCCCCATCGGAGTTTATCGTCATTATCCCCAGCGGAATCCATCATTGAAATCCTCAGCGGGCCTCTCATCAAAACTTCAGCAAAGTATCTCTTCCACAGAGGAATTCCCCGCAGAGTAATCTCTTCAACAAAGTTTATTCCTCAACGGAGTCATCTTCTCCTACCAGTATATTCTTGCAACCATCATCCCCAGCGGAAGCAAAGAGCCCTACTCTTCAATGTCAGCCCAGGATTTAATTCCCCATCCAGTCGTCAAGGATTTATTTTCCTAAGACGAAAATACATTCACAAACATTTCACATTTCATACATCTTGCTTACATACATGATAAAGTGCATACAACACTATCTCATGTTAAACATCATGACATCATGCATTTCATACATCATGACATTGCATACAACTAATGTTTTGCCTTTTTAGGGAAAAAGACAACCCCAAAGACAACTACCTTCAACTGTCACAACTCCAGATTCGATACCTGTATCTAGCCAGGGCACATCTGTGAGTAATCAATTCCAGACTCGATTCCTGTATCTATCCAGGGCACGTCTGAAGAGTTCGAAGATTCGATTCCTGTATCCAGCCAGGGCATATCTAGCAACTATCACAATTCCAGATTCGATTCCTGTATCTAGCCAGGGCACGTCTGAAGAGTTTGAAGATTCGATTCCTGTATCCAGCCAGGGCATATCTGTTGACGACTATTTCCAGATTCGATTCCTGCATCCAGCCAAGGCATATCTGTTGACGACTATTTCCAGATTCGATACCTGTATCCAGCCAGGGCATATCTGTTGACGACTATTTCCAGATTCGATACCTGTATCCAGCCAGGGCATATCTGTTGACGACTATTTCCAGATTCGATACCTGTATCCAGCCAGGGCATATCTGTGAGCAACCAATTGTAGACTCGATTCCTGTATCTAGCCAGGGCATGTCTGCACGAAGAGATTGAAGATCAACACCTGTAACAAGCCAGGAAAACATCTGTCTTTCTCAAAGTACACAAGTTCTCGCTAAGGAATCTCTTATGCGATCAACACTTCCAAATGGCATCTATAAGCCCATTCCCGACAAGGTTCTGTCACGTCTCCAGATGGCATCTATAAGCCCATATCCCTATCCACCATCTCTCCAAATGGCATCTATAAGCCCATTCCCGACATCACATTGCTGATACTCCAACATGCGAGTGCAAATTTCCGGGCACTCTAGTGTCCAATCTCCTTTTACCTTCGAGTCTCGAAAGGCAAACTTGCCAATCTAACTCTTCAGGTTCAAGAAGATTGAACAGGGGAAACTGTTGTACCCCAAAATTTTCCCTCCCATTTCCTCAACATTTTTTCATCACAAGACCCTTGGAGCTCAAGATCCAATTAGGGTTTCCTCTGCTCAAGACTTCTCCTTGCACTGTTGACCCAAATTAGGGTTTGTGTTTGCACAAAGATATTTTGACCCAAAATGCCTAGGATGACTTTCATGCTTCATGTTGGACTCCCAAGTTTATCCATACCAAGTTTCAAGTCTTGATTCCAAATTTTGCCCAGTCAATTGGACAGTTAACCTAGAAATCAACTGTATTGGGGAAAAAGTCAACTGTGGCCAATTGACAGTCAAATCTCATGAAAATTGATCCACGTCAACATTATGAACTCACATGTACCATTTGATCAAGTTTGGATCACAATTCCACAAGAAATTTGATCAGATCACCAAAAGGGCAAAATGGTCATTTTTAGGGTTTTGACTGCACAAAGGCAATTTTTGACTGTTTGACCTAGCCAATGGAAAACCAAGCTCACATGTGGACTAAAGGACCCCATGGGATTGTCTTGACATGCTCAACAAGTTCAAAAGATCCCAAATACACAAGATTGACAGTTGAATTTCCCAGTCAATTGATCAATTTTGACTGTATACTGAAAAGTCAAACTTTGACTTTTTGGTCAAAATCAAGAGTCAAGATTCATTTTTCATCAAAACATGCCAAATCATGAAACTTGTTCATCAAGAAATCAAGAATTGCAAATTAGGGTTTGAAATGAAGATTTTTCATAACTTAGAATTTTTCTAAGTTATGAAAAACCCTAATTTTTTCCTAACTTTGCCCCACTTTCTCACCAAGATTCCTTTGGATTCAAGCAAAAGTCAAAACATGAAAGTTGTAGCCTATTGCACAATCTACAACTTTTATTCACAAAGTTTTCCCAAAAGAGGCTTGTATCTCAAGTTACAATTTTTGGAACAAGGGTACCAAACCATTCTTAACTTAGAGAAAATTTGACCTATTTTAGGCAAGGTTTTTACCTAACTTCAAGACCATTTTTCACATACTTCCACTTGGAATTTCAATTTTCATTTCAAAGATGGATTGTAGTACACATTCCAAGCTTTCCAAAATGTCCAAGAACTCATCAAACAACCTCATGGTTAGGGAGAATCGAATTTTGCAATATGGGAAAAACTCACTTTTGTTATGGCCAATTTCCATGTTCATACACTTAGGCAATTTTCAAATCAGTATGCATTTCTTGATTACAGGCCCTAAAAACCTTTTGCACTCATAAATTTAATGCAAACTCTTTGTGCCAAGACCATATTCTATGTTTTCAAGCATTGCATAATGGTTTAATCCCAAAATAGATAAAGCACTTTAACCATTTTTGCAAAAGTGAGCTTTATGTCAAAATGCAAATCCAAGAAGTACAGTTCAAATCCCCTTGGCACAAGTTTAGTAACTAATTACACTGATCAATGCCAAGGTTTGAAGCACATTAGGGGGGCCTCTACCTGTCTAGAAACCAACTTGGACATTTGTTGCTTAAAGTGTAAGAAACATAGCATATCATACAACAACTTTCATCTCAGCAAACTAAGCCTTAAGAAAAGTTATCAAACACATTCAAGACATCTATCCTAAGCCGAAACACGAGCCTAGAATCCCCTATACCTCCCCATTCCTAGAATCACCCTCAAACGGCCCAAACAGAGTATCTGCTGCAGTTTGAGTTCCATAGCTCAAACCTTCCATGCATTCTTGCTAAAAACTTGTCAAACACATCCCACAACATCCCTTGAAGCTAATCAAAACCTCAAACACGACCTGTAACACTCCCAGGAAACATCACCATTTTCATTTTCTTGTTTTGCAGTTGAAGTTCTATAGCACGATTCAAAAGGTTTCAAGACAAAGTAAAGCTTGGAATAGCATCCCTGGACATCAAGGAAGCTGTACCAATCATCACCTTGCATTGAGGACACCTCCATCACCAGATACAACTTCAACTGAACAGGTAAGTTCATGAACACATATCTCTCTATCCAGGCATTGTTAGCTTTAGGTTTGTGAAGAAAACATGTCACATTCATAGCCCTGAACATGCCCATGTGATTAGATTTCATTTATATTATGTATGCTTAAAGAATTTGATGTCTGAACTGGGAATAAAAATTAGGTTAAGAATTGGGGGAGAAGAAATTCTCTCTCATTTCTGAGAGTTAAATCATGTTCTTTATATGTGTGAACTCGTGAGAGGATGCTTAACATTTTTGGTGTTGTAAGTTTTTGCTAAAACTCAAAGAATCAGGACCTTGCAATGGAAGAAAAGAGGCGCGTGTTTTTGTTCAAACAGAAATGCTGGAGGTTGAAGAAGCTCCACGTGGGCTGGGCTTTGTTTCTTATTTCTTTTTACACCCTTTTGCTACTTTGACACCCCCTAGGCCCATTTTGCTTATTTTCATGATTTTTTGGACTTTTCTTTTTTATTCTGACTTATTTATTTTTCCTCATAATATTAAAAATATAAAAATAATTTTTTAAACCATTTTTGAATTTATTAGACATTTATTTGTTTAGATGGTTATTTGTACATAAATAAACAAATAGATATGCTTTTATTTAAAAAATGTTAAAATAGGGCAAACACATTTTATTTTCCATTTTAATTTTATTTTATCTTCTGAAAATATTTTATATAAAATATACTTTTTTTTTATAAATATTAAATATTATTATTTTTGTATATATAATATATATTTAGTAAATAATACAAATATTTATATATATATTAGTATATTTAGGTTAAAATACAAAATATACACATTTTTATTTTTATCAATCTTTAACATTAAAAATACCTTTTTTACAAATATACTTCATTTTTATTTTTATTTTGTATATAATTATTAAATATTGTACATATTAAATAATTAATGCATTTACTTAATAAAAATTAGGGTTTTGCCCTAACATAAAAACTCCCAAAAAATAATATTTTTATTTTTGTTTATTTGACCTAAAAATACTTTTTTTTCATACATATAAAAAAAACCTTTTTTTGCATCTTACATATTTATTTTATTTCCATTTAATTTGTGCAATTGATTATCTTGTAAATAATTCCAAATTGATGTAATAGCTAGGTTTAAATTCCTTGTCAAATCCCCCCCATTTGAATATTTGTACCCCCTTCCCATATATTGTGTTGTAGTAGTTTAGAACTTTATTTTCCGCACTTTAATGCTTTCTAATTATACCATGTTAGAATTAGGGTTTGTATGCAAATAAAAACAACAAAATAGTTTGACCTAATTTCAAGACAAACAAGCATGAAAATGGACAACACTAATCACACTTGCACCCCTAGGGTATTCCACTTGTTACCTTCAATAAATGGGCCATATTGCATGTTAGGTCTCTTTGGGCAAAACAAACACAATTCAAATGATCATAGTCCCTCGACGACGCTTTCGAAAGTTGCCTAAAAAATGATCAAGTCCCTTAAAGGAAAATTGCCCAAAGATACTTGGCACCATTGCAATTATGGTCTAATCGATGACCCGCGCCCGTCCCTTACACATCCTAACACAAGATTGTCCACCAAATGCAATGGTGGAACAAAATTGTTAAAAGGGTTAAAACATAGCAAAAATCTTTGAGAACTTTAGGGTAGATGGCTCTTAAGTACTTGTCAACTTGCAAAACAAAAACACTTGCCTATTTTTCAAACCTCACTTCACAAACACTTTCAAAAAAAACTTTCAAAAAAAACTTTCAAAAAACCTTGAAACATCTTTTCAAAAAGACAAACACCCTTTGTAAAACATTCGAGTAAAGAATTGTTACAAGGGTAGCCTAGAGAAGGCATCTTTTTCAAAACATTTACAAAACCACACACAAAGCACCATTTCAAACAATTGAAAACTAAGGCAAGTTGATCTAAGCAAGTACCTAAGAGCCCATGGATAACCATGGATAGAAAGGGTGCTAATACCTTCCCTTTCTATAATCTACTCCCCGAACCCAAGAAAATATCTCAAAGGTTTTTGCTGTGCTTTTTTAAACCTTTCCTTAGGATAAAATAAAAAGTCGGTGGCGACTCTTGCTCAACCGAAACATTTGCGAAAACAAACGCAAAACTCATAGTCAGTTCTCCCACCGTATCACACCGTTCTTCATCCCGATATGCCTACCGACTTCAAAGATCTACATAAATCCTGGATTCAACTTAAGGAAGAAAGAGATACCTTCGAAGCTTAGTTCTATGCTAGTGAGAAGAAAGTACTGGAGCTGACGAAATGACTCCACGAAGAATAAAGCCTTAACGCATATGTCAACACAAAGAGGAGGCGTCCATGGGAGACTTGAATTTATATTTTTGCTATTTTGTAACTCTTTTTATTAAAAGCAATTATAACTTGAGCTAGTTGCTAAAATTTCTCTTGTTTCCTTTTGTTTAAACAAATTTAAATCCCGCAATGATCCTTGAAAACATTGCATCTACATATCATGCATCATTACATAACCGATTTTCCCATACAAGTTTTCTCATCTTCTTGCTGTTTATTTTAGTAAAAGATGGCTCTTGAACAAACTGTTAAGGAACTCCAAGCTCAGAATGCCCAATTCCAAGAGACCCTCCTAAACCTAGCTTAAGGACAAAAAGATATGATGGCACTCATCGCCAAAAAGAAGAAGACTCAGAAGCCAATTGCTATCCTTAACATGGGAAGAAGATTCAAAGGTCCTGCTATACCAGCTTAAACTGATGATATCACCTATGATGAAGACGTCAACCAAGAGGAGGATGGTAGAAGTGTCAGGGCTGAAGGTGGAAGCAAACTTGGTACTGGTAAAATTTATGAGGATGGAGTATATTTTGATGATAAGTATCCTCCTGCTGATGATAGATATAAACATCTGGAAGATCTCCTCAAGGCCATGGAAATCCAGAAAGTTCCTGCGTTGGGTTTCAGAGAGTTGGGTCTTATTCCGGGGGTAGTTATCCCTCACAAGTTCAAAGTCCCTGCTTTTGCTATTTATGATGGTGTGTCTTGTCCGAAACTTCATATGCGATCATATGTTCAGAAGATCCAACCCCATATTGCTGACAGAAAGTTATGGGTTCATTTCTTTCAGGAAAGTTTGTCGGGTACACAACTTGAGTGGTTCTATCTGTTGGAGGGAACCAACATTCGTAATTGGGAAGACTTGGTTGCTGCGTTTTACAAGCAGTATCAATATAATGCTGACCTTGCACCAACTCAGGTGCAATTACAAAACGCGACTATGGGCTTGAATGACGGTTTTAAAGAATATGCCCAGAAGTGGAGAGACTTAGCTGAAAGGGTGCAACCTCCCATATCTGACCGGGAGCTAGTAGATATGTTCATGGGAACTGTAACAGGTCCATTCTTTAATCATCTGATTGGGAGTTCGTCATTTGGTTTTACTAAGCTGATTATAATTGGAGAACATGTTGAAAATGGTATTAAGAGCAGAAAAATTCAAGTGGTTGTGTATTCAAATGCTGTGAAGAAGACATTCAATGGTAAGAAGGAGACCAATGTTGCTTATGGCCAAAAGGGTCATGGTAAGAATGACCACAATCAGTCTATGGGAGCTGTAATGATTTCTAATCGTGCGCATGTTCAACAACCACAACAGGGTAATAGGTGTAGGTCAGACACTCCGGGAAGGCAATTTACCAAGATTAATATGACATTGTATCAGGCGTTACAACATTTACTAAAAGAAAAGATGATTACACTAAAGGATCCTCCTTAGAACCCCAACACCTCCTCTCTTAAGTACAATCCAAACGCCGAGTGCACCTACCATTCCAACAGTCTTGGGCATGACACCAATAACTGCTGGACCCTGAAAAACAAAATTTAGGACATGATTGACAACAAGGAAATTGAGTTTGATCCTTCGGAGACCCTGAATGTGATTACTGCACCAATTCCAAAGCATGACAAATGCATAAGTGAAATTGATAATGTTCTTTATGTTACCGCTATAAGTGAATTGATTACTCCTATACCAATAATCAAGAAGAATCTGTGTAGGCCGATTTATTTCTAGGTTGTATTGAAAAGTGTTACTGCTGCGCAGCCCAACCCAATGACTACAAATTATTGAATGAAGGGATTCACCACCTAATGGACAATCATATAATTCTGATTGAGAAGGTTCCGTCTGCTAAGAATCTGTGTCAAGTCTTATCCGTAATTTTTGGCCCCCCTGTCAGGATCACCTCCAAAGGTCCTGTAAGGATTACTACCAATCCGAAAGTTGCTCCTCTGATCATCACAACACCTGAACCTATCCCTTATTCTTCAGATAAATCTATTCCTTGGAACTATGGATCCGACGTCTACTACCATGGCGTCAAACAAGAACTACCGACTGTTGAAGATGAAGTTATTAAAGTTGTTGATCCCGGCATATACAATATTGCTGGAACCATTAAGATTACTATAAGTGGAATGGTTTTCTTCCCGGAAATCTCTCCGTAGAGTGTTTCCACACTTGTTAAGGTTACTGCTACCAAATAAATTGATGAGGCTCGAGGTAAAGAATAAATGACGGAGCCTGCCCAGACGAAGGCGCCTAAAGAAGCTACAGTTGAAGACACCTCTAAACAAGAGTTAGAAGAGGCATTGAAAATTATCCACAAAAGTTATTATTAAATTGTTGAAAAGTTCGGGCAGGCCCCATCCAAAATATCCATGTTATCCCTGTTATTGTGTTCTGAAGCCCATGCGTAAGCTTTAGTAAAATTCCTGAAGACTGCTCACGTGCGACAAGATATTTATGCCGATCAATTTGTAAGTTATGTTGCTATCTTAACGACTGACAATGGATTAGGTTTCTCTGATGCTGGTCTGACTCCTGAGGGGAGAAACTACAATAAAGCCCTATATGTCTCCATTGAATACAAGGGAACTACTTTGGCTCATGTTTTGGTTGATACTGGTTCCTCGTTAAATGTTCTACCGAAAGGCACTCTTGACATACTTGATTGGGAATATGTCATACTTAAACCCAGTGATATTATAGTTCGAGCCTTTGATGGGTCAAAAACGATGGTACGCGGGGAAGTGGATATTCCGATCAAAGTGGGTTCATAAATCTTTGAATCTACCTTCTATGTAATGGACATTTGGACAACTTATTCCTGCTTATTGGGACGCCCTTTGATCCATGGGGTAGGCGTTGTTACCTCTACCCCACATCAGAAATTAAAATATCCTGTAAACGGAAAGATTGTTACTGTGTGCGGTGAAGAAGAGTATAAGGTCATCCACTTGAACTCTTTCCGGTATGTAGAAATGGATGGTGTATTCATCTAGACTCTCTATCAGACTTTTAAAGTTATCCCTCCTGTCGCTAATGAAGAAGTCTCTTCCATTCCAAAAGTTACCAGGGTTCCACCCAGGATGGCTTCATTGAAAGATGCTAAAGCTACTGTAGAAGAAAGTGGTTGTACTATTTGAGGTCATCTTCCTGACATCCCCTATAAATCTGACAAGTTTGGTTTGGGTTTCATTGCATAGGGTCAGAGGTTTGTTCATAACGCTCAAGCTGGAAGGCCACCATTTTGCATCAATAACAACGGAGTCAATGTAATAGAAGATGTTGACAGTGATTATGACCTTGACAACTGGATCTTTCCTACCATTGGCAATTGGCTTAGCAACTGGAAGGCCGAGGACATCATCTCTATCTCCTTTAGTCAGGAGTGATAGCTACATTTCTATTTTTCATTTCTTTCAAGTTTTGGATTTATAATATTTGAACAATGACTTTAAGCCTTGTGCCTTATTCGGGGCACATCGGTGAATTTGTTAAGGGTTGTCATTTCATAAACATATTTTCATTTAATAAAGCATTGGACGTGTTGCATTCAAATTTTGTGCTCTCTGTCTTTCTTTTATTTTTATCACTTCCAAGCTATGTGTTCTTACACACACCCATATAATACATTGTGAATCCATATCCACTCTGAATCCCAACGATAAATATTCTGCTATTGCCACTTATGATTTTGAAAATCCAATCTACCAAGCCGATGACGAAGGTGAGGAAGATTTTGAGATACCAAGAGAACTTTCCAGACTATTAGTGCAAGAAGAGAAAGTTATTCAACCACATGAAGAGCCAGTTGAAGTGGTAAACTTGGGTTTCGAAACAGATAGGAAAAAGGTCAAAATAGGTGCCAACTTAGAGGACAATGTCAGGAACATGTTAATACAGATGTTGCATGAATATGTTGAGATCTTTTCTTGGTCATACAAAGACATGCCTGGGCTTGACACCGATATTATGGTTCACCATATACCGATGAAAGAGGGTTATGCTCCGATAAAACAAAAGGTCTGTCGCATGCGTCCCGAGATGTCAGAGAAGATCAAAACTGAGGTAATGAAATAGTTCAACACGGTTTTCTTAGCAGTGACATCATATCCTCAATGGGTTGCAAATGTTGTTCCGGTACTAAAGAAATACAACAAAGTACGTATGTGTGTATACTACAAGGATCTGAACAGGGTGATCCCTAAAGATGACTTCCCGCTTGCACATATTGATGTTTTGGTCGACAACACCACTCAGCACAAGGTGTTCTCCCTCATGGATGGTTTCTTAGGGTATAATCAGATCAAGATGGCACCTGAAGACATGGAAAATACTACTTTTTTTACACAGTGAGGCACGTTCTGCCTCAAGGTTATGCCTTTTATGTTGAAGAACACTAGTGCAACATATCAGCATGCTATGGTAGCTTTGTTCCATGACATGATTCATCACGAGATAGAGGTCTACGTCGATGATATGATAGTCGGATCACAGACTAAAGAAGAGCATCTGGGCCATCTACATAAGTTGTTTGAGAGATAGAAGAAGTATAAGTTGAGGCTGAATCCGAATAAGTGCACCTTTGGGGTGAGATCCGGTAAACTCCCGGGCTTTGTTGTCAGCGGTAAAGGTATTGAAGTTGACCCCGCTAAAGTCAAAACTATTCATGAAATGCCTCATCCCCGTATCGAGAAGGAAGTCATAGGTTTCTTGGGACGACTGAATTATATTGCACAATTAATTTCTCATTTGACTGCTACATGTGAGCTGATCTTCAAGGTCCTGAAGAAAGACCAGGTAATGAAATGGAACGACGATTGTCAGATAGCCTTTGACAAAATCAAGAAGTACCTATAAGAACCTCCAATTCTGATGCCACCAGTTGAAGGAAGACCTATGATCATGTATTTAACAGTGTTAGAGAACTCAATGGGGTGTGTATTGGGGCAATATGACGAGTCTGGTCGAAAAGAGCATGCAATATACTACCTTAGCAAAAAATTTACCGACTGTGAAACAAGATACTCACTGCTCGAGAAAACTTGTTACACTTTGGCATGGGCTGCTCGCCAACTAAGACAGTATATGTTGACTCATACTACTTTATTAATCTCTAAAATGGATCCTATCAAATATATATTTGAGAAACCCGCTCTCTCCGAAAGAATAGCCAGATGGAAAATGGTCTTAACAGAATACGACATTCAGTACACCACTCAGAAAGAAATCAGAGGAAGTGTACTGGTAGATCATTTGGCTCATCAAGCCGTATACGACTACCAATCTATGAACTTCGAATTCCCGGATGAGAATATTATGCTAGTTATAGATTGTGAAGAACCTGGACCGTATGAAGGACTTGAGACAGGATCCGAATGGACCATGGCTTTCGACGGAGCCTCTAATTCAATTGGAAACAGAATTGGTGCTATAATTATATCTCATCAGGGTTACCATACACCTTTCACCGCCAGATTATGCTTTAATTATACCAACAACGTGACTGAATACGAAGCGTGCATCATGGGTACTAAAGCTGATATTGACCTGAGAATCAAGTTCTTGAGTGTTTATGGATACTTAGCCCGGTAATCTGGCAGATTAAGGGAGAATGGGATACGAAGCATCTAAATCTCATTCCTTATAGAGAGGATGTGCTCACGTTAATCCCATACTTCGAGGATATCACTTTTGAGCACTTCCCAAGAGAAGAGAATCAGATGGCAGATGCATTGGCTACCATGTCATCTATGTTCAAAGTCAGATGGGACAATAAGGCTCCCAGAATTACCATTGAAAGGCTAGATGAATCGACACACTACTACGAAATTGACACTGACAGAGTAAAAGAGAAGCCATGGTTTTATGAAGTGGATATCTTGAGGCTCAAGAGTACCCCGAGGGGGCATCTATCAACGATAAGAAATTCCTATAGAGGTTCTCTTCTAAGTTCTTCCTGAGCAACAAAATTTTGTACAGGCGCAACCATGATTCGACTTTACTTCGTTGTATGGACAAGAAAGAGGCGGAGAAGATTATAGAAGATATGTACGAAGGTATCTTTGGTACTCATTCCAGTGGACATACTAACTACCATCACCACTCAAGAACTTGTCATAAGTGCCAAATATATGTTGATAGAGTACATGTGCCTCCAATACCTCTGAATGTCTTAATTACTCCTTGGTCGTTTGCAATGTGGGGTATTGATATGATTGGAGAGATTAAACCTACTGCTTCTAATAGACATCGCTTCATCCTATTTTCCATCAATTACTTCACAAAATGGGTTGAAGCAGCCTTGTTTGCCTCTGTTACTAAGAATGTGGTCGCCCGGTTCATCAAGCACAACCTTATTTATCGATATGGCATCCCTGAAAGGATTATCACGAATAATGGTACTAATCTGAATAATATTATGATCACTGAACTCTGCACGCAGGTCAAGATCAAGCACCACAATTCTTCTCCGTATTGACCAAAGATGAATGGCATAGTGGAAGCCGCCAATAAAAAAATTAAGAAGATTATACAGAAGATGACAATGACGTATAAAGACTGGCACGAGATGTTACCATTTGCTCTTCATGGCTATCGTACTTCAGCTCAGACATCAACTGGGGAAACCCCGTTCTCTCTGGTCTATGGTATGGAGGTTGTCTTACCTATTGAAGTTCAGATTCCTTCCTTGAGAATTATGAAAGATGCAGACTTAGACAAAGACGAATGGATTTAGACTAGGATGGACCTGTTGAATTTAATTGACGAGAAGAGGCTTGCGGCTATTTGTCACGGTCAAGTTTATCAAAAGCGTATGATCAAAGCTTTCAATAAGAAGATCATGCATCGAGTATATCAGGCTGGTGACTTGGTAATAAAGCACATCGCTCTACCATAAGGTGACCCGAGGGGAAAATGGACTCCTATCTATGAAGGGCTATTTGTAATCAAGAAAATATTTTTGGGCTGTGCCATGATACTTACCACCATGGACGGTGAAGATCTTCCACACCATATGAATGCAAACATAGTTAGAAGATACTATGCATGAAAAACGACCCGTTAGGTTGACTGGCCTAGGAAAAAATAAAGGCATCCCGGCGAACCAAAAGGGTTCAGGCAAAAACTAGGGATAAATGTAAAATATTATACACCCGGCAAGTCGAAAATCTGAAAGGGCGGCTTGGGCAAAAAAAGGGTATCCTCGTGGACTGAAAAGCTGAAAGGGCAGTCCAGGAAAAAATTAGGGATTTAAGCGTACAACTATGTCCCGTTGGATCACTTGCAGCCAGCTTTATTACCAATGTCAAGTTCAAATGGTACAGATCGATTCAGTCAACTTCTTCCAACAACAAAGGATGAGATGCTCAAAGACATATGGGCAATAGCAGAGTTGGAACCCGACGAGAACATGTATACATAGCTATATGTTTTGTTTTACTTTGTATTCCTTTTGTTTCACGACAATTTCCTCTTACTAGGATTTCTGTCTCTTTGTATAATAATCGCCTGTTTATAGGAAAACTATCAATATAAACACAATTTCATAATTCAAATTTTGTTTTACTTTTTGTTTGCAAAAACGTCCAATGAGTAAATTGAATGAACATATGCATATGAACATGATTACTATTAACAAATGTATGCATAAAAACAAGAATAAGTATTTACTAAAGACTTTAGGAGTCGGGATAACGTTCAAGTCTTCACAGATCCCCACAGAACAATCCCCAGTGAGGTCACCCCACAGAGCAGTTTCCATAAGATTATCTCTCGCGGAGTCATCTTCACAAACTCGACGCATTCCCCACAAGTCTGAAATATCCTAATCATGCTCACCAATAGATTCCCCTAGTAGACAAAGGAGTATGATCTTTTCCCGGGAAATGTTGCCCACCTATGAAGTCCTAACCCTCGTCAGAAAGTATGTCTTCAGCATAAATCATATGAATTCTCTTCCCTAGATGAGTTTATTTCTCCAACACAGTAAAACCCCCTGCAAAACATTCCTCAGCAAAGCATTTCCTCGGCAGAGTATTTTGTTAGAAGGGTTTATTTCCCCAACATGGTTTATTTCCCCAACATGGTTTATTTCCCCAACATGGTTTATTTCCCCAACATGGTTTATTTCCCCAGCAGGATTTATTTCCCCAACAGGGTTTATTTCCCAAATAGAATACAGTCTCCCCAACTTGAGTCTATCACTTTGAATGCTACAAATCACCGGTAAAACTTCTCTCTCTAGTGAAGGGTAGTCCAGACCAATATCCCTAGAGAGTTGCTATGAAATCTAAAATCAGACCAGATATCGTTCAATCTTATTCTCCCCAAACTAGTCGGCATCCATATCAACAACTCAGTCAGCACCTCGGAAGGTTATCCATCTCTTTTACCACTAGTCAGGGTATATAAGAATTAAGCTCCCCAGTAGAGCAATGAACGACCAATATTCTTGAACACTTCTCCCCAAGAAGAAATCAGATTCCTCAGCGGAGTTTCCTCAAATAGCAAGCAGGAGTCCCCAACAGAGACATTCTAAACAAGATTAAAGAATTACTGTCGCCATCCTCAGCAGTAGTCCGAGATTTATTTTCCCGATCAAAAATGTTATAGAAAGCTACTGATACACTTCAACGACATCTCACATTCATACATAATTTATCATAGCATATGCATACGAAACACATATAGAACGTTCTCATTTTCTTTAAGAACATCATTATGCAATGCACTACATAAATTCATGACATTGCATAAATACTAACTCTATCTTTTCAGGTAGAATTTTCCAAAAGATGAACATCATCAACAATTTTCTAATAGGTCGCAGAGTAATTCCTGAAACAAGACGGGGCGACTATCTACATGACCAGACAATTTCCTTAAGAAACTAAATTCTGGCAAAACATTTCCTTCAGAGACTAAATCTCACGAGTAGCTAATTAAGCACTTTCCCTAGAGAATCATTTCGAAAAATATCTCTTCTAGATGAAGTCGGGCGTAGACATCTTCTAATGCATTATTCAGATGAAGTCAAGTGTAGATTCCTTCTGAAACTCTTTTAGGAAAGAGTCAGGCGTAGACTCTTTCCAATACCTCTTCTAGTTGAATTTGGGTGTAGACATCTTCTAGTACAGATGAAATCAAGCATAGGTTTATTCTGATATTCTTTTTGGACAAATTCGGGCGTCGACTCATTCCAAACATATCTTCTAGACAAAGTCGAGCGTAGACTTATTCTAGTATATCATTCAGATGAAGTCAGGCGTAGATTTCCTTCTGATATTACTTTTGGATAAAGTTGGGTGTAGACTCATTCCAAACATATCTTCTAGACAAAGTCAAGCGTTACCTCATTCTAGTATATCATTCAAATGAAGTCAGACGTAGATTTCCTTCGGATGTTCCTTTTAGACAAAGTCGGGCATAGACTCATTCCAAATACATCTTCTAGACAAAGTCGAGCGTAGACTCATTCTAGTATGTCATTCAGATAAAATCAAGCGTAGATTCACTCTGATATTCTTTTGGATAAGGTCGGACGTCGATGCATTCCAAATATATCTTCTAAGACAAAGTCAGACGTAGACTTATTCTGATATCCCTATCAACAGTTACTCTGGATGGAATCTATAAGCCCATCTCTGACGACTCTCTATCACTTATCCAAATGGCATCTTTAAGCCCATTCTCGATATAATCAACCAACAGTGTTACTTCGTGCACAAACGAGTGCAAATTTCTGGGCACTTAAGAGTTCAATCATCTTCTACCTTCAAGTCACGAATGGCGGACATGCCAATCTAACTCTTCAAGTTTAAGAAGATTGAACAGGGGAAACTGTTGTACCCCAAAATTTTCCCTCCCATTTTATTCAAGACATTCTCATGAGGTCCTCATTTGCTCAAGGTGGCTCAAGAATTGATCAGACAAATTCTCCTCCTAAGCAATGGGTCCATAACTAGGGTTTGGTATTTCTCAAGGAAGATTGGGTTTCCAAGGCCTCAAGTGGTTTTCATTGTTCCTCATATGTATTCAAGGATGCTCATATCATGTTTCAAGCCTTGCATCATAAGTTTGCTCAGTCAATGGCTCAGATGACTAAAAATCAACTATATTGTGTAAAAGTCAACCATGGTCAACATACAGTCAAACTTCAAGATTTTTGGTCAACATCCACGTTTTGAAGTAGTATTCATAATTTGATCAAAGGTTGATCATGATTCCTCAAGAAAAGCCCTCAAATCATCAAAAGTCAAAAGTTGCCAAATTAGAGTTTCATTAGGAGAAGTCAACTAAACTTTGACTAAGCATAACTTTCACATGCTTCATCAGCTTTTCCCCAACCAAATCTCATTTGGAAGGTATTTCAATTCTCTACAACTTTGTAACTCTAAAATCAAGTCCAAAAAATGTATCATTTGAGAGATATAAGCCAATACATTACAAGTCATTTCAAAAGTCAATAAAAGACACTTTTTGTCAAAGCAACTTACATCAAGATAAAGTCTTCAAAAGAAAAAATGATCAACATAGAGGTTGTAGAGGACATTTTGAGCTTTTCAAAAGTCCAAGATCACCTTCAAAAGATAAAAATTGAGTAAGTTATGACAATTGTAAGTTGGGAAATTTTGAGAAAATGCATGGAGAGAAAATTGAGCAAACTTGAACTTTTGGGCTTAAGTTTTCAGGTCCAAACGTGTTCATAACACATTAAAGGGACCCTAAGTCCATTCACATATTTTTGATGATATTTATTTCTTTTATTTGGATTTTATTCATTTAAAATGAAATAAAATATGAAGCCATTGAATTTAGGCGCATTGACCTTTATTATGATCAGATTGGAGGCCCAAGAATGTGTCTTGAAGACCAATAAAACGTGCAAGTTTTATTGGCACAAGATTGAGCAAATATAAAAGTTTTTCATATAAATTTTCAATCAAATCTTTTCACCATGAGTGACAAAGATATGATTCTATTTTCTTGACCTAAATCATTGTCCTATAAATACACATTACATTTATACCAAAAGTACACGTGCAAACTGCATCAAAAACCCCTAGCAAATTCTCATAATTTTCAAAGAATTAGGGCAAAGACAAACCCTACTCTCCAGCCGCTCTCAAGTAATTTTGAGCTTCACATCATATTCCTGAAGCTTCTAGGAGTCGATATCGGTCTTTATCCATTGCAATGCAACCTCAGAACCCTTCCTTGCATGAACTCCGGTTGGTAACTTGGTGAGTTTTTATTTTTAAGGTTTAGCATTATTTCAATTGTTGTGAACATGCCAGCATAATTCATATGCATTATTAGGATTGTTCTAACGTCTTACATGTGAGTTTGGATGCAGAAAAAGAATTCTGCCATTGTTAGGGCACAAAGCTTTTGAAGCTTCACATCTCACGATGCAGGCGTTTTTAGACCAAACTAACCATACCACTGAAACCGAAGGGCCTTAATTAATCAAATAGGGTTGTTTTCTTTTTTGTTTTGATTGATTTCACAGGTTTTTAGTTTTTCTCCAATTGGAGAAGATAATCATAAACCACCATCCAGGGTGGTTTGACCGGTGGCTGAGGTGCGTGGCAGAATGAGATAAAATTATTGGATCATTCAAAATACATGGGTCCCACTCAGGCGCATGTTTTGAGTTGTCTGACTTTTGGGATTTATTTTATATTATATATCAATTACTGCAATTATATGAACGGATGTATAACCACCCCAGTGGTAGAAACGTGCGCGCTAAGTTATTCCTCTCTCGGGTCACGGGTTCGATCCCCTGTTTTGTCTTTTTTTCTTCATATTTCCATTATCTTTGAAGGTTTACCATATAACGCATTGGACTTGTTACCTTGACACAACCAGCTCGTTGGCCTAGTGGTGTGCTTGCTGCCGAAACTACTTGAGGGCGTGGGTTCAACACCCACCCCTACTCTTTTTTCCAATTCTATGTTTCTCACTCTTTTCTTCTTTTTCCTATTCTTTTGCAAAACCTTTTTTAAAACCATTTATTTTTTAAAACCCTAATTTAATTTAATTTTATGTTTTAACTTAATTTTAGATTTTAATTAATTATAGGTTTTAATTTTAGATCTTAATTAATTTTAGGTTTTGACTTAATTTTAGGTTTTTAATCAATAAACCCTAATTTAAATTTTTAGGTTTTTCTCAATTGAATAAAAATCAACCTAGATTTTAGGGTTTGCTTAGTTAACCAATTCTTTTTAATCAACTAATTCTTCTTCTAAATTAAAATCAATTAGGGTTTTTTAGATGAATCATGAAACAATCGCAAAACGATTTTCAATTTTCTTTTTCCCTTACAATCTTCGCGCACTTTATTACTTTCGCAATAGTTTTTCTCAATTATGTATCTGCTACAATATGTAATAGTTAATTAGGGTTTACTTTATTTTTTCCCCATTTTATGGTTTTGTATCCCCCTTCCTCGAAGCATTGTAATAGCGTAGGACCTTTACTTTACACAATTTATTTCTTTCCTTATAACTGCTAGTAATTAGGCATGTATGGCAAGATCTAAAAGCAATCATAGATAACCCTAAATACAAGATAAATAACTGAATTGAATTACTTTTCACGCACTCACCTCTAGGGTAATCCCACTTGTTGCCATCGAATAAAAGCATTCATGTCCCTCAAACGTGGGGACGCTTTAGTAAAGTCCCTCTGATACAAAAGATCATAGTTCCTTGACGACCCTTCGATGTTGCTTTCAGTAAATGATCTTAGTCCCTTACGATAAAATTGCTAAAGCGCTCCTACAAGTTTCCTTTCTGACTGTACGATGACTCTCGCTCGTTCCTTCATATCCAACGATAGGTCTTCCTACTAACTAATGGTAGGATAATGCTATATAAGGAGCAGGAAAATAACACGAAAGAATTGATTAGGTAGATAGCTCGTAATCGCTTGCTCACAAAAACAAAACATTTCACACAAAACACTTTTCTCTGAAATATTTTCAAAAAGCAAACACTTTGTACATATTCTTAACTTATACAAAAATCATTATAAAGTTTTCGTACTTAGGCATTTTTCAAAATATTTTCAAACACATACACAAAAGCATTTTCAAAAAAAGTGAGCTAGCGATTAAGAGCCCGTAGATAACTACAGATGAAAAGGGTGCTAACACTGTCCCTTTTCATAACCTACCCCCCGAACACAGAAAATTCTCGAAGGTCTTTCCTATTCTTTTCACCTTTTCCTTTTTTGATAAGAAAAGTCGGCGGCGACTCTAGTTATGCACAACATTTGCAATAAAATGCAAAACCAAGTCAGTTCTCCCATTGTATTACACATACCATATCATTTTCACTGACCATTTCAAGGATCTCAAGGGAATGTGATGCAGGTTATCATGAACCAGACGTCTAGCAAGGGCAAGAGGATTTATTTTCCTCTAACCAAATGCGGTCAAAGTATCATGAACTAGACATCTAGCAAAGAGCAAGGGGATTTATTTTCCTCTAAATAATGCCGTCAAAGACCGAAGTACGTTATCTTGAGTCAAAGGCTAGGACTCACTCGACATGGTGAGCTTGATTCTCATAGAAGAACGTCCAACGATGCAAAGTCCTTTAGTCAAAGCTCCAGCTAGACTCAATTTCTAACACTACTTTTTGTTTACCCCGCGATATCCTTGAAAACATTGCATCCGCATATCATGCATATCATCATATAACTGTTTTTCCAATACAGTTTTTCTCGTCTTCTTGCTATTTATTTCAGTAAAAGGTGGCTCTAGAACATACTGTCAAGGAACTCCAAGCACATAATTCCCAATTCCAAGAAACGCTCTTGAACTTAGCCCAGGGGCAGAAAGAGATGATGGCGCTCATCGCAAAAAAGAAGAAGACTCGGAAACTGGTCACCATCCTCAACATGGGGAGAAGGTTCAAAAGCCTTCCCAAGAAAGCGTAGAATTGTGTTATTTCCTCTGATGAAGAATATAATCAATAGGAAGACGCCATAAGTATCAAAGCTAAAGGCAGGAAGCAACATTGGCTCCAGTAAAATTCCTAAGGATGAAGACTATTCTGATGAGAAGTACCCTCCCGCGGATGACATATATAAACAGCTGGAAGATTGCCTTAATGCTATGGAAATCCAGAAAGTTCCTGGACTGGATTTTGGGGAGCTGTGTCTTGTTTCGGGGGTTGTCATACCTCATAAATTCTAGACCCCACTTTTTCTAAATATGACAGTGTGTCTTTCCCTAAGCTTCATCTACGATGTTATGTTCGGAAGATCTAACCCCATACTGCTGAAAGAAAGTTATGGGTTCACTTCTTTCATGAGAGCTTATTTGGGACACAACTCGAATAGTTATATCAGCCGGAAGGAACCAACATTTACGCTTGGGAAGACCTGGCTGCTGCTTTCTACAAGCAGTATCAATACAATGCTGACCTTGTACCAACTCGTGCACAATTACAAAGTATGACTATGGGCTCAAACAAAGAGTTTAAAGGATATGCCCAAAAGTGGAGGGATCTGGCCGAAAGAGTGCAACCTCCTTTATCTGATAGGGAGCTGGTTGATATGTTCATGGGAACTTTGACAGCTCCGTTCTTTAAACATCTGATTGGAAGCTCTTCATCTGGTTTTACTGAGCTGATCCTAAATGGATAACATGTCGATTCAAGTGGATGCATCTTCAATTGCTGTAAAGAATATGTTCAATAATAAGAAGGAAACAAATTATGTTTATGGCTATAAGGTTCGTGTTAGAAGTAACCACAATCACTCTGTGGGAGCGGTGTTAATTTCTAATCATGCACCTGTACAATAATAACAGGGCAATCAATATAAGACAGATGCACTGAGAAGGCGGTTTATGAAGATCTTTATGCCATTATCTCAGGTATTACAACATTTACTGAAAGTGGAACTGATTACATTAAGGGAGCCTCCTCGGAATCCCAACACCTTCTCTCCTTGCTATAATCCAAATGTGAGGTGTGCTTACCATTCCAACAGTCTTGGGCACGACACCAATAACTATTTGGCCCTGAAAAACAAAATTCAAGATATGATTGACAATAAAGAGATTGAGTTTTATCCTCCAGAGACTCTGAATCTAATTATTGCACCTATACCGAAGCATGACAAAGGCGTAAGTGCTATTGATGATGTTATTTATGTTACTATTGTAAGTGAATTGATTACTCCTCTCCCAATTTTCAAAGAGAATTTGTTGCGGGACAATTTATTTCTGGGTTGTATCGAAAGATGTTACTGTTGTACAACTCAACCCAATGACTGCAAGTTACTAAAAGAAGGCATTAAACTCCTAATGGATAATCATACAATTCTGGTTGAGAAGATTCCGTCTACTGAGAATCTGTTTCAAGACTTATTTGTGATTTCTGGCACTCGTATCAGGATCACTTCCAAAGGTCCTGTAAGAATTACTGCCAACCCCAAAGCTGCCCCTCTAATCATCATTACACCTGGACCTATTCCATATTCCTCGGATAAAGTTATTCCTTAGAACTATGGATTCGATGTCTACTATCATGGCGTCAAGCAAGAACTACCGACTACTGAAGATGAAAGTATTGAAGCTACTGATCTTAACATTGACAATATTGTTGGGACCAGTAAGGTTACTAGAAGCAAAAGTTTTTTCTCTCAAAAAATATCTCTGAAGACTTTTGCTACATCTGTTTGAATTTCTTGAAGTTTACTCATGTGCCACAAGAGATTTCTGCCGATCAATTTGAGAACTATGTTTCTAGCTTAACGACGGACAATGGATTAAGTTTTTATGATGCTAACCTGAATCTGGAAGGGAGAAACCACAACAAGGCCATGTATGTCTCCATTGAATGCAGGCGCACTACTCCAGCTCACATGTTGGTTGACACTGGTTCCTCGTTGAATGTTCTACCGAAGGGTGCTCTTGACAGACTTGATTGCGAAGGGGTTATACTGAAACCTAGAGATATTGTGGTGAGAGCCTTTGACGGTTCGAAGAGAATGGTACACTGAGAGGTGGATCTTCCGATCAAGGTAGGTTCGCAGGTATTCGAATCTACCATCTATGTCATGGATATTCGACCGATTTATTCTTGCTTACTGGGATGCCCCTGGATCTATGAGGCAAGCACTGTTACCTTAACCCTACACCAGAAACTGAAATACCCTGTGAAAGGAAAGGTTGTTACTGTCTGCAGTGAAGAAGAGTATATGGTTAGCCACTTGAACTCATTCCGGTATGTAGAGATAGACGACGAATTCATCGAGACTCCCTGTCAGACTTTTGAAGTTTCCCCTCTCGCCGTTAATGAAGACGTTTATGCCATTCCTAAGATTACCAGGGTTCCCCCCAGAATGGCTTGTTTGAAGGATGCTAGAGATTCTCTAGAAGAAGAGGGCTGTTTGTCGTGCTCGTGATTGAAGACCACCATTTTGTGTCAGCAACAACAGAGTCAATGTGGTAGAAGATGATGACAGTGATTATGACCTTGACAGTTGGATCTTTCCTACCATCGGTAACGGACCCAACAATTGGAAGACTCAAGACATTATCTCTATCTCTTTTAGTTAGGAGTAATAGCTACTTTTGGTTTTTATTGCCTTCAAAGTTTGGTTATGTAATCTTTTAAAACAATGACTTTAAGCCTTGTGCCTTACAGGAGGCACAACAGTTTGTTTGTTAAGGGTTGTCATTTCATAAACATGTTTTCATGGAATAAATCATTGGATGTTTTACATTCAAATTTTGTGCTCTTTATCTTTTTTTTTACTATTACACTTTCAAAATAGCTATGTGTTCTTGCACACACCCGCACAACAAATTCTAGATCCACATCTACTTTGGATCCCGTTGATAACAATTCTGCTATTGCTAATTATGACTTCGAACATCTGATCTACCAAGCCAAGGACAAAGGTGAGGAAGATTGTGAAGTACCTGGAGAGCTTTCTAGGCTACTAATACAGGAAGAAAGAGCCATACAACCATATAAAGAGCCAATCAAGGTTTTGAACTTGGGTACTGAAGGCAAGAAAGAAATCAAGATAGGTTCTGACCCAGAAGACAGTGTCAATAACAAATTGATTCAGATGTTGCATGAATATGTTGAGATCTTCGCTTGGTTGTATGAAGACATGCCAGGGCCTTGACACTGATATTATGGTTCACCGTCTATCTATGAAAGAGGGTTGTTTCCCAATTAAACAGAAAGTTTGTCGCATGTGTCCCGAGATTTCAGAGAAGATCAAGGTCAAGGTTATGAAATAATTCAATACGAGCTTCTTGGCTGTTACCTCATATCCTCAATGGGTTGCAAATGTGGTTCCGGTATCAAAGAAAGACGACAAGGCACGTATGTGTGTAGACTATAGAGATTTGGACAGGGAAAGCCCAAAATATGACTTTCCGCTTCCATATATTGATGTTCTGGTTGACAATACCGCTCACCACAAGGTGTTTTCCTCTATGGACGACTTCTCAGGTTATAATCAGATCAAGATGGGACCTGAAGACATGGAGAAAACTAACTTTATCACACAATGGGGCACTTTCTACTACAAAGTTATGCCTTTTGGGTTGAAGAATGTCGGCACCACATATCAGCGTGCCAGGGTAGCTTTATTCCATGATATGATCCATCACGAAATAGAGGTCCACGTCAATGATATGATGGCCATATCTTAGAATGAAGAAGAGCATCTTGACCATTTACACAAGCTGCTTGAAAGGTTAAAGAAGTACAAACTGAGGTTGAATCCAAACAAGTGCACTTTTAGGGTGAGATCTGGTAAACTCGTGGGTTTCGTTGTCAGTGGTAAAGGTATCGAAGTTGATCCCACTAAGGTCAAAGCTATTTAAGAAATTCCTGCTCCCCATACTGAGAAGGATGTCATAGTTTCTTGGGACGACAGAATTACATTGCTCGATTCATTTCTCATTTGACCTCTACTTGTGAGCCAATCTTCAAGCCGCAGAAGAAAGATCAGGTAGTAAAGTGGAACAACGCCTGTCAGACGACCTTTGATAAGATCCAGGAGTACCTACAAGAACCTCCAATTCTGATTCCACCAGTTGAAGGAATATCTCTGATTATGCCCCTAACAGTGTTAGATAACTCAATGGGGTGTGTATTGGGTCAACATGACGAGTCTGGTCGAAAAGAGCATCCAATATACTACCTTAGCAAAAAGTTTACCGGCTGTGAAACAAGGTAATCACTGCTTCATAAAACTTGTTGCATTTTGGCATGGGCTGCTCACCGAATAAGACATTATATGTTGACCCATACTACTTTGTTGATCTCTAAAATGGATCCCATCAAATACATATTCGAGAAGCCAGCTCTCTCCGGAAGGATAGCTCGAAGGAAAATGGTCTTAACAGAATAGGACATTCAGTACACCACTCAGAAGGAAATCAAAGGAAGTGTACCGGAAGACCACTTGGCTCATCAAGCTGTAGACGACTATCAGTCTATGAATTTTGAGTTCTCGGACGAGAACATTATGCTAGTTATAGATTATGAAGAACCTGGACCGTATGAAGGACCTGAGCCAGGATCTCGATGGACTATGGTTTTCAATTGAGCTTCTAACACACTTAGCAACAAAATCAGTAATGTAATTATCTCTCCCAAGGGTTTCCATACTCCCTTTACTGCCAGACTTTGCTTTAATTGTACCAACAAGATGGCCGAATACAAAGTGTGCATCATGGGCATCAGAACTGCTATTGACTTGAGGATCAAGTTCTTGAACGTATACGGGGACTTAGCCCTGATGATCAGTCAAATCAAGGGAAAATGGGATACTAAGCACTCGAATCTTATCCCTTATCGGGAGTATGTATTGACACTAATTCCTTACTTCGAGGAGATTACCTTTGAACATATTCCACGAGAAGAGAACCAGTTGGCAGATGCATTGGCTACCATGTCATCTATGTTCAAAGTCAGATGGGACAATGAGGATACTCAAATTACCATTGAGAGACTAGACAAACCAGCACACTATTACAAAGTTGATACTGACATAGTAGAAGAGAAGCCTTGGTTTAATGAAATGAAAAGATACCCTGAGGCTCAAGAATACCCTGAAAGAGCATCTATCAATGACAATAAATTTCTACATAGGTTCTCTGCTAAGTTCTTCCTGAGCAATAAAATTATGTACAAACGCAATCACGATTTGACTATACTTCATTCTATGGACAAGAAGGAAGCGGAGAAGATTATGGAAGATATGCACGAAGGCATATTTGGCACTCATTCCAGTGTTCATACTATGGCTAAGAAGATTTTGAGAGTAGGTTACTATTGGTTGACTATGGAAACCGACGGTCACCACCACTCAAGAACTTGTCACAAATGCCAGATCTATGATGACAAAGTACATTTGCCTCCGATTCCTTTGAACGTATTGACTGCTCCTTGGTCGTTTGCAATGTGGGGCATTGATATAATCGGAGAAATCAAGCTGACCACTTCTAATGAACATCGTTTCATCCTTGTTTCTATTGATTACTTCACGGAATGGGTTGAAGCAGCCTCGTTCACCTCTATTACTAAGAACGTTGTGCCCGGTTCATTAAGCACAACCTTATCTGTCGGTATGGCATCCTCGAGAGAATTATCACAGACAATGGTGCCAATCTCAACAACACTATGATCACAGAACTCTGCACACATTTCAAAGTCAAGCACCACAACTATTTGTCCATATCGACCGAAGATGAATGGTGCAGTAGAAGCCGCCAATAAGAACGTTAAGAAGATTATGTAGAAAATGGTCGTGACCGATAAAGACTGGCACGAGATGTTACAATTTTCTCTTCATGGCTATCGCACTTCTGCGCGTACATCAACTGGGGAAACCCCATTCTCTCTGGTCTATGGGATGGAGGTTGTCCTACCTGTCGAAGTTCAGATTCCTTCTTTGAGAATTATGAAAAATGCAGATTTAAACGAAGACGAATGGATTCAGACTAGATTGGACCAGTTGAATTTTATTGATGAGAAAAGGCCTGCGGCTGTCTGTCATGGTCAGATGTACCAGAAACGTATGATCAAAGTTTTTAATAAGAAGGTCAAGCATCGGGTATATCAGGCTGGTGACTTGGTAATAAAGTGTTATTATCCTGCCGCAAGGTGATCCCAAGGGCAAATGGACTCCCACGTATGAAGGGCCATTTGTAATCAAGATGATATTTTCTGGCGGTGTTATGATATTGACCACCATGGACGATGAAGATTTTCTGCACCCTGTGAACACGGACATAGTCAAAAGATACTACGCATAAAAGTGACCCGCTAGGTTGACTGACCTAGGCAAAAATAAGGACATCCCTGCAAACCAAAAGGGTTCGGGCAAAAATTAGGGTTATATATATATATATATATATATATATATATATATATATATATATATATATATATATATACATATATATAATGATTGTACACGCGGCAAGTCGAAAACCTGAAAAGGCGGCTTGGGCAAACAAGGGTATCCCGGTGGATTGAAAACCCGAAAGGGCAGTCCAGGAAAAAGTTAGGGATTAAAGCATACGACTATGTACGGTTGGATTATCTACCTACAGCAAACTCTGTTGCCAATGTCAAGTTCAAATGGTATAGATCAATTCAGTCAACTTCTTCCGACATCGAGGGATGAGATGCTTGAAGACATACATACAACAGTAGAGTCAAAACTCGACGAGATCATTTACACATAGCTATATGTTTTGTTGTTACTTTGTACTCTTTTCATTATTTGACGATTTCCTCTTACTAGGATTTCCATCTCTTTGTACAAAATCGCCTGTTTATAGGCAAATTATCAATACAAATACCATTTCAAAATTCAAATTTTGTTTTACTATTTTCTGTTTTGTTTGCAAAAACATCCAATGAATAAATTGAATGAACATATGCATATGAATATAATTACTGTTAACAAATATATGCATAAAAAATAGGAATGAGCTTTGGCTAAAGACTCTAGGAGTTGGGATAACGCCTAAGTCATCCACAAATATCCACAAATAAATCCCCACGGAGCTATTTTCACAAGCTCATTCCCGACAAAGATACATTCCCCGCAAGTCCAATATGCCTTAAGACAGGAATTGGGGTATCTTCCAGCAATCCACCTAATCATACTCCCTAACAGATCCCCTAGAGGAGAGAGGACTATGATCTTTTACCCGACAATGTCACTAACCTACGGAGTCCCAATCCTCATCAGAGATTATGTCATCAACACAGTTCATAGAAATTCTCTCCCTAGCTGATTTTATTTCACCAAAACTATAAAAACCCTGCAAAATTATTTTCTCCTGCATGGCACATTTTCTCAGTAGAATATATTTCTCCAGCAAGGTTTATGTCTTCAACAAGGAATATTTCTTCAGTAGGGTTTATTTCTCCAACAGAATTCAGTCTCCCCATCTTGAGTCTATTTCTCTGACTACTACAAATCACCGGAAAAACTCTTATCTCTAGAAAAGGACAATCCAAGATGTTATACCCAGAGAGTTACTACGGAATCTGAAATCGGACTAGGTATCATTTAACCTTAACCTCCCCAGACGAGTTGGCATCCATATCAAAAACTCGGTCAGACAACACCTAGGGAGGTGATCCATCTCTTTTATCCTCAGTCAGGGTATATAAGAACTAAATTTCCCCAATAGAGCGATGAACGACCAATGTTCTTGAACTATCCTCCCCAAACAAAAGTCAACATTCCCTGGCGGAGTATCCTCAAACCAAAAGAAGGAATTCCCAATGGAGACATTCTAGACAAGATTGAAGATCGCACATATTCTTCATCCCTAGAAATAGTCAGGGATTTACTTTCTCCAGTCAAAGATGTTATATGAAGCTACTAATACGCTTCAACGACATCTCACATCCACACATCATTTACAAGTATCATAACATATGCATACGAAACACATATTACAATCTCATTTACTTTGAGAACATCATTAAGCAGTGCATTACATACATCATGACATTGCATACAACTAACTTTTTATCTTTTCAGGTAAAAGTCTACAAACAGACATATATCATCAACAATTATCGAACAGGTCACAGATTAATTCCCGAAACAAGACGGGGAAACTATCTGTATGATCAAGTCCAAGATTAATTCTCTAAACAAGACGGGGCAACTATCTGTACGACCAGGCGACATGAATTCCCGAAACAGGACAAATTCGCCAACAGGAAGCATGTCAGAGATTAATTCCTGAAACAGGACGGGGAAACTATCCATATGACTATGCAAAGATTAAATCTCGAAACTGGACGGGGAAACTATCTTTATAACCAGGAAAATATTAACTCCCAAGACAGGATGGGGAAAATATCGATAGGACTAGGTGGTATGAATTCCCGAAATAGGATGGGTTTACAAACAAAAGTAGACTGTAGATCGATTCCTGAAACAAGACGGGGTGACTATCTACATGACAAGCATCTCCCTCAGAGACTAAATCTGACAATTAGTTACTTAAACACCTTCCTCATAGGTTTATTCTGGAAAGCATTCTTTTGATACAGTCAAGCGTAGACTCATTTTGATACTTCTATCAATGGTTACGTTGGATGGCATCCATAGGCCCATCTCGAACGACTCTATGTCACCTCTCTAAATGGAATCTTTAATCCCATTAAAGCAATATTATCAACTAACAGCACCTCCTGCACATGCGAGTGCAAATTTCTGGGCACTTAGGTGTTCAATCCTCTTCTACCTTCATATCACGAATGGCCGACATGCCAATATAACTCTTCAGGTTTAAGAAGATTGAACAGGGGCAGCTGTTGTACCCCAAAATTTTCCCTCTCTTTTTCTTCAAGACATTCTCTTAGGGTTCTCAAATGCTCAAGGTTGCTCAAGAATTGATCAGACAAATTCTTCTATTAAGCAAGGGACTTACAACTAGGGTTTCATCTTTCTTAAGGAAGTTTGGGTTTCTAAGGCTTCAAGTGGTTTCCATGGTTTCCTATAGGTCCCTAAGAATACTCATACCAAGTTACATGCCTTGCATCACTAGTTTGTTCGGCCAATTGCTCAGATGACTGAAAATCAACTGTATTGAACGAAAAGTCAAATGTGGTCAACATACATTCAAACTTCAAGATTTTTGGTCAACATTAAAATTTTGAACTCATATTCATCATTTAATCAAGGATTGATCATGACTCTTCAAGGAAAACTCTCAAGTCACCAAAAGTCAAAAGTTGCTAAATTAGGATTTTCTTAGGAGAAGTCAACTGAACTTTGACCAAGCATAACTTTCACATGCTTTATCAGTTTTCCCCCAATCAAAGATAATTTTGAAGAAAATTTAATTCTCTACAACTTTTCCTCTCTAACCTCGAGTTCGAAAAATGCTTCATTTGAGATATATGGGTCAATACATTACAGGTCATTTCAAAAGTCAACAAAAAGACAATTTTTGTCAAGGCAACTTACATCAAGATAAAGTCTTCAAATGCAAAAATGATCAACATAGATATTGTAGAAGACACCTTGGGCTTTCCAAAAAGTCCAAGATTAATTTCAAAGGATGCAAATTGAGAGATTTATGACCAGTGTAAGTTGGGGAATTTTGAGCAAATGCATGAAGTTCAAATTGAGCAAACTTGGTATTTTGGGCTATTGGGCCATTGCTTTAAAGTCCAAGCGTGTATTACACTCCTTATACACCTCAGATCTTGTTCATGTACCCCTTTATCTATTTTATTTTAATTATTTTTTATTTATTCATTAATAATTCAAAGTAAATAAGATAAAGATACAAGGCTTGTCAACAAAGGTTAAAGCCCATATCTTTGACCTAATTTAATGCTATTTAACCATACTTATTCAGACACAAAGGCCACGAAACCCTTGTCCAAGAATCACCTCCAAAGAACTCAAAATTGTTCAAGTTTAGGGCAACCTTCAAATCCTTATCACAATTGTTTCCAAGGCAAACTAGCCACTCCTCTCACTCCCAGCAATCATACAGAGTAAGAATGGACCAAGTTTGATGATCCAAAACACATGAAACACCATCGTATACATCTTCGATCTCATACTTTTTCAAAATTGTATTTTTTTTTAGTTTTTCATTTTATTTAAGATATACTAATGATGTCATTGTGTTTCTGAGGTTTGATAGTGCAGGATAGAACTATCGTAGAGGTCCCGTGCTGGACAAATCGTAAAACACCATAACTGCACTGATCCATGCAGTTTTCACCATAGCTCAAAATCTGTTACGATTCAGGCCAAAATAATTATCTCATTGGAATCGCATACCCTTATTTAGTAGGGTAGGGACCCCTTGGATTATTGATCTTGGCTATTTGGCAGGTTTGATGGACGCAGGCTACCAGAGAAGACAACCAAAGCTAGGTCTCCGACGCCTCTCCGATTCAGGCAGCATTTATATATTATAGATATTTCGTTTTGTTTAAATTAACGGATGTATGGTCACCCCAGTGGTGGAAGCGCGCGCGTTAAGGCATTACCCCATCAAGGTGTGGGTTCGATCCCTACCTTTTGCTGTTTTTTAATGATTTCCCATATTTTGCAAGATTAAGTACAAAACGCATTGGCTTCTGTCCTTTGTCACAGGAGTGCACCTGGCGTGGTGGTGAAGGTGTTGATTAAAAGGGTAGAGGATGTGGGTTCAACACCCAACCCTGGTAACTTTTTTAAACACTTATTTTCTTACTATTTTCACTTATAAAACCCTAAATTCATCAAACTAAACCATTTTTTATCAATTAATTTTCTCACAAACCCTAATCAACATTAGGGTTTAGTTTTTTGTTAATTAGGTTAATCATCAAATCTTTTCTATTAAAAATCACCAAAGCAATTTCCTTTTCCTTTTCCTTTTCTTATCGCTTCGCGTATTTTATTATTTTTTCCTTTTTCGATTATTGTAATTGCTTACGATTTGTAATGGATAATTAGGGTTTTACTCTTTTCCCGCATTTTTATTATTTGTACCCCCATTCCCGAAGCCTTGTAATAGCGTAGGATTTTACTTTTCTGCACTTATTTTTATGCTTCGCATATATTGTTGTTAGCTAATAGGATTGTATGGCAAGATTAAAAGCAATCGTTAGCAAAACCCTAATGCAAGATAAATAAAATGAATTGAACACACTCGCACCTCTAGGGTAACCTCCCTTATTACCTTCAGAGTGAAACACAGGTATGTCCCTCGAACATGGGGACGCTTTAGCACCATCCCTCAGTTAAAAAGACCGTAGTCCCTCGATGACCCTTTCGATGCTGCCTCAGGTAAATGATCTAGTCCCTTATGAAATTGCTAAAGCGACCCTACAAGTTGCCTTCGATGACTGTATGATGACCTGTGCCTGTCTCTTCACATCCAACGATAGGGCTTCCTACTAACTAATGGTACGGATAGAACTATCTAAAGGAGAAGGAAAAGTACAATAAAGACTTTGAGTAGGTAGATAGTTCCTAATCACTTTGTACGCATTCTCAAGAGTCATTACAAAGTTGCCTTACTACTGGCATTTAAAAATATTTTTTCAAACACACAACACAAAGCATTTTCAAAAACAAAGCGAGCTAGTGATTAAGAGCCCGTAGATAACTAAAGATGAAAAGGGTGCTAACATATTCTCTTTTCATAACCTACTCCCCGAACTCAATAAATCTCAAAGGTCTTTCCTATTCTTTTCACCCTTTCCTTATTGGATAAAAGAAAAGTCGATGGCGACTCTTGCTATCTGTAACATTTGCGATAAAACACAAAACCAAGTCAGTTCTCCCACTATATCACAATGTGGATATAAAATTTATTGTATGGGTGTGTGTAAAAATACATAGTTATTTGAAAGTAATAAAAGTAAAAGAAAAGACAAAGAGCACAAAATTTGAATGCAAAACGTCCAATGCTTTATTAAATGAAGACATGTTTATGAAATGACAACCCTTAACAAGTGGACCATTATGCCCCAGGTAAGGTACAAGGCTTAAAGTCATTTGTAAAAATAAATTACATAACTAAAAATTTGTAAGCAATAAAACAGAAAGTAGCTATTACTCCTAACTAAAGAAGATTGAGATAATGTCTTGAGTCTTCCAATTGCCGAGTCCATTACCGATGGTTGGAAAGATCCAGCTGTCAAGGTCATAATCATTGTCAGCATCTTCTATGGCGTTGACTCGATTGTTGCTGATGCGGAATGGTGGTATTCCAGCCCGAGCATGACAAACAGCCTTCTGAGCCTCTGCAGTGAAACCCAAACCAATACAGAATGTCAGGTTTATACGGAATGTCAGGAAGCTGACCCCAAGTAGTACAACCACCTTATTCTATGACAACTCTAGCATCCTTCAGGGAAGCCATTCTGGGAGGAACCCTGGTAACTTTGGAAATAGCAGAAATATCTTCAGCAGCTGTTGGAGGGATAACTTCAAAAGTCTAATAGGGAGTCTCAATGAATTCATCGTCCATCTCAACATATCTGAATGAGTTCAGGTGACTAACCATATATTCTTCTTCAACGTAGACAGCATCAAACTTTCTGTTCACAGGATATTTTAGCTTCTGGTGTAGGGTTGAGGTAACAGCGCTTGCCCCATGGATCCAGGAGCGTCCAGTAGGCAAGAATAAGCTGGTCGAATATCCATCACATAGAAGGTAGATTCGAAGACCTGCGAACCTACCTTGATTGGAAGATCTACTTCTCCATGTACCATCCTCTTTGACCCGTCAAAGGCCTAAACTATAATATCACTGGGTTTTAGTATAACCCCTTCGCAATACAGTCTGTTAAGAGCACCCTTCGGAAGGATATTCAGCGAGGATCCCGTATCAACCAATACATGAGCCAAAGTAGTTCCCCGGCATTCGATGGAGACATACAAGGCCTTGTTGTGGTTCTTCCCTTCAGGAGTCAAATCAACATCCTAAAAACCTAGCCCATTATCAATGGTTAGGCTAGCAACATAACTTCCAAATTGATCGGCGAAAATCTCTTGTGGCACATAAGCATACTTTAAGAATTTCACTAAAGCCTGCGCATGCGCTCCAGAACACAGTAATAGGGATAACATGGAGATTTTATAAGGGGTCTTCCCCAGATGTTCAACAATCTTATAACCACTTTTGCGGATAATTTTTATTACCTACTCCAACTCTTGCTTGGAAGTATCATAAGTGGTGACTTCTCTATGTGCCTCTGTCTGGGTTGGCTCCGTCATTTTCTCTTTGCCCCGAGCCTCAGTAACTGACTCGGTAACGGTAACATGAACATGTATGGTGACGGTCCTTGGAGAGATTTCTGAAGAGAAATCCCTTCCGCTTCTAGTAACCTTACTAGTCCGACCAATATTGTCAATGTCGGGATCAGCAACTTCAGTATCTTAAATCTCAGTAATAGGTAGTTCTTGCTTGACGCCATGGTAGTAGACGTCGGATCCATAGTTCTAAGGGATAGCTTTATCCGAAGAATATAGAATTGGTCCAGGTGTAGTGATTATTAGAGGAGTAACTTTGGGATTGGCAGTGATCCTTACAGGACCCTTGGAAGTGATCCTGATAGGAGTGCCGGATATTACATATAAGTCTTGAAACTGATTCTCAGCAGACGAAATCTTCTCAACTAGAATTATGTGATTATTCATTAGGTGCTGAATACCTTCTTTCAGAAACTTGCGGCCATTGGGTTGGGCTGCACAGCGGTAACATCTTTCAATACAACCCGAAAATAAGTCGGCCTGCAACAGATTCTCTGTGATAATTGGGAGGGGAGTAACCAATTCACTTCCGGTAGAAACATAAAGAACATCATCAATAGCACGTATGCCCTTGTCATGCTTAGGCATAGGTATCGTAATTACATTCGGGGTCTCAGGAGGATCGAACTCAATCTCTTTATTATCAATCATGTCTTGAATTTTGTTTTTCAAGGCCCAGTAGTTATTGGTGGCGTGCCCAGGGCTATTAGAATGGTAGTCACACTTCACATTTGGATTATACCGAGGAGAGGAGGTGTTGGGATTCTGAGGAGAATCTCTCAATGTTATCAGCTATGCTTTCAGTAAATGTTATAATGCCTGAGATAGTGGCATACTAACCTTGGTAAACTGCCTTCTTGGTGCATTTTTCCTATGCGGATTGCCCTGTTGGTGTTGTTGTTATTGTTGAACATGCGCATGATTAGAGATTAGCACCGCTCCTACAGACTAATTGCGGTCACTTTTAACACGACCCTTCTGGCCATAAACAGCATTGGTTTCCTTCTTTCTGCTAAATGGCTTATTTATAGCACTCGAAGACGTAGCCACCTGAATATTTTCACTCTTGATACCACTTTCGACATGTTCCCCAGTTAGAATCAGCTCGGTAAAACTAGATGAGGAGCTTCCAATTAGATGGTTAAAGAAAGGACCTGTCAGAGTTCCCATGAACATGTCAACCAGCTCCCTTTCAGATAAGGGAGGTTGCACTCTTCCATCCAGATCTCTCCACTTTTGGGCATACTCCTTAAACCCTTCATCTGAACCCATAGTCATACTTTGTAGTTATACACGAGTGGGTGCAAGGTCAGCATTATATTGATATTACTTGTAAAAATCAACATCCAGGCTTCCCAAGTGCGAATGCTGGTTCCCTCTAGCTGATAGAACCATTCAAGTTGTGTCCCAGATAAGCTCTCTTGAAAGAAGTAAACCCATAACTTTCTATCAGTAGTATGGGGTTGGATATTCCGAACATAAGACCGCAGATGAAGCTTTGGACAGGACATACCATCATATTTGGAAAAAGTTGGAACCTTGAACTTGTGAGGGATAACAACCCCCGAAATAAGACCCAACTCTTCAAAGTCCAGCCTAGACACTTTCTTTATCTCTATAACATTAAGTCTATCTTCCAGCTACTTGTATTTGTCATCAGCAGGAGGATACTTTTCAACATAATAGTCTTCATCAGAATCTTGGCCAGAACCAAGGTTGTTATTCTCTTCAGCTTTCACACTCTTGTCATCCTCTTCTTGGTTATCGTCTTCATTCAATGGGACGTCAAAATCTAGAGCCCTCTAAATGGACCTGTTGTACCCCAAAATTTACCCTCTCTTTTCTCAAGATATTTCTCAACAAATATCTCAAATGCTCAAGGATTCTCAAGAGTTTGATCAGAAAAGCTCACCTCCAAAGAACTGAGCCTCCAAATTAGGGTTTTGACTGAGAATGACTGATCACCGACTTTTAACCTAATACATTACCTAATGTCTTGAAACATAATCTCAAGGACTCAAACCAACATGTTGGCCTAATTTCATGGCTCAAATCATTTCTCAGGATCAAGGGTTTGATAGTTGAAATTTGGATCAACTAATGAAAAGTCAACTAATACAAAAAAAGTCAAACTTTGACTTTTTGGCCAACATTATATTCCAAAGATAAAAATTCATCAAGACATTCAGAAATATGAAGTTTGATCATCAAGAATCAAGAAAGTCAAGAAAGTCCACAAAAAGTCAAAGTTTTCGATACTTAAAAATTTTCTAAGTTTTTTTACACTTGATAATTTCAGTACTTCATGACATTTTTCACCAAGATGCAAGATGATTCAAAGAAAACATTCAACATGAAATTTGTAGATCTTGATGAATTCTACAACTTTGTGTTTGAGGGTTAATGTCCAAAAAATGCTAAGATTTGAAGATATAGGCTCATGAAGTCGTGACATTTTTTGTATAAGCACTTAGAGAAATTTTCAACAGGTTTGGTCAGGTTTTTGTCCCAACTTCTTGGCTAATTTTCATCAAGTTCCAATTTGATTTAGCCAAAGTGGTCAACATGAAAGTTATAGACAATGTTTCAAACTTTCCAAAACATCCAAGAGCATGAATTTATCATATTTGAGCTAGGATATTCAAAGGCATGAGTTGGGCATCTATTATTGAATTAAAAGTCATTTTGGTGAAGAACACATAATCCAATCTACATGTTATGTTGCATAATCTTGTTTTGCAGGCCTTCTAACTTGCAAATCTCACCATAATTTAATTTTTACACAAACTTTTGAGCTATGGTCCATTTGATTTAAGCATTGTACAAGTGATCTTTCCATTTTTGGCACAAAATTAACATTGCCATTCTTGCAAAGTAGCTTTAATCACAAAGTCAGCTTTTCTTAAGCCTCTAACTTATTCCTTCTACATACACTCAACACACAAAATCAGACAAACATGCTTAAAGTATCCAACAAATCTATGAAGCAAAGTACAAAGCATTGGAACTATGAGCTTGCTTCATTTAGAATCCAACCTAGCCATAACATGTGATCTTAAAAATATGATCAACCCTTGTATTAAAACCTCTTGCCTATAAATAGAGAGATCATTTGCAAGATAGAAGAGATGAATAAGCCCTCAAAACCCCTATACTCTAAAAAAACAATAATTGTCCATAAAACCTCCATTTTTGAGCTTTGAAGTCCAAATCTTTGAACCTCTAACACCTTGCAAGTTTTTCCCAAACAATCATCCAAGTACATCACATACATCATATAGAAGTTGTTCAAACATAAGAATAAATTTTGTAACCTAATTATCATAGTCTTCCAAACTCAAAAATAGTACTTTGCAACTTGACTTGGTTTGAGTGACTCAACAACTTTTAGCACAAAGTTAGGTTTGGAACAACTTTAAGGAGGTCCAAATAAGCTCAATTAATCAATGTTGTACCCCAATTTCCCCCCCTAAGATCCCTTCATCATACCATATTGATTCATTCACAATAAGATCACATTAGGATTCTTGGTTCCTCTCCCTATACTTAGCTTTGCTCTTTGAGGAATCACCAAGCACCTTGACTTGTGTTCTTTTGTGATCATGAATATTTTTGTCTTGATTTCTCCTCTTAATTAATAAAATTCAATGTTGGTTTGTCTTGCTTGTTACTAATATAGGTAAAGGCAATGAGATTTAGCAAGTTGCTCCATGGGTTCATGAGTTTATTTCCATGCCCTAGTCAATAAATATTGAGAAGTTCAAGACTCACCAATGGATTTATTTTGGAGAAAATGGAATGGCAAGGTTATTTTGGTTCACCACATTTCAAGATTATCAAATTTGGTTCAAAAGTACAAGGGGTTGATTGAAGAAATAGTCATGTTTGGACAAGACTTTGTTCCATTTGGTCACAAGTGCATATCTCTCTCAATTCTCAAGATATGGAAGTGGTTTTGGTGGCTATGAATTCTAATTTTCATCCTCAACAACTAATATTTACAAAGCATTTGTATTGGTACAAGAAGTTTGTTGAAAATTGTCAAAGTTCCTCAAAGCATTTTTCTTGATCTAGGATCTAGGGTTTTGAATTTAAAAGAAGTATATCTTGCTCATCTTTTGGTATTTTTGAGTGATTCCAAAGACATCCTTCTCTTCAAAGGGTTATCAACATATCACGTCAAAAGTTCCAAGGAGTTTTCATGTGGAAGAAACTTGATGAAGAAGAAAGATTACAAGTCCTCCAGATGAATCCCCAATTTTCCATGTGTGACTTCAAATGATCATAACTTGGTAAATATTTATCACCTTTAGCCAATTTATTTCCATAATTATCTTGAGGATGTGAACTTTATGCCTTCTTTTATATGCAAAGTGATAAAATGGATGGAGGATTCCTTAAGGATACAAAAGATTATAGGTCATTTCATGACTTTTTGCCAACTTCAACAATTCTAACTCTCTCAATTTTTAGAGATTTTGAATGGTTCAAATCCCAAAATGTCATTCAAGAGGTCTATTTCATTCCATCTTTTTTGGTCAAGAGCAAAATCCAAGTGGAAGACCATGTTTGGATGCAAGACATTATAGGTCACTTTTGAAGAAAAACTTAAAATATTTCTAAGTATGGAAAGTCAACTTTTTTTTCTCCAACTTTGACTCAACACAACTTTCAGCTCAAGCATCCATTTGATTCCATTCTTTTTCCATTGCAAATCTTGTAACCTCATCTTTCTAAAGCATCAAGAATCATGCCCTAAGACCCTGGAGCTGAGAATGCCATTGGTCAGAAGTTGGCAATTTGAAACTGGATTTTTCACCAAGTCAAAAGTTTGAAATCCTTGATTTAGCTTCTACACACTTTGTTTCTGCGTGTTTTTGCTTCTAAACATGTTTAGTGAACTTTTAGAAGTGATTAGCATAGCAAAACGCGCGTTTTGGATGTGTTTTGATCAAATTAGAAGTCACACTTTTCTTGTTTGCAACTTCACATGATTTCCCTCCAAACTTCATCATTTCACACGCTTGGACATTCCATTTGATTCCCTATAAATAGAGGGTCATCCCCCATTCATTTCCTCAAGCTTGGATAGCCAGAATCGCCCTGCCAAAATTGTTCCATAACACTAAATTCAGCAACTTCAAAATCCATATACAAGCCTTTTTCAATCCAATTTTTCCATCAATTCACCTTCCTTGATCTTCCCTGAAGCTAACCATATAATTACATTCAAGAATCGTGCCCTATATTGCTCCATAGAAGTCCAGTTACAGAGCTCTGCAACTCAACTTCAATAGATAGATTCCTTCATCAATTCCTCAAAACTTTGATATTATTGTGATGCTCTCATTGCCCTGGTTCTAATCTCAACAATTGTCTTTTACTGGAAACACGTTTTGACCATGAAATTTCAAATCCCTTTTCAAAACTTTCCTTCCAAATTGCTTGAGCTACAGTTTATATAAATTTGTCGCGAAGGTGTGGTTGTCTTCGTCTTGAAGAGATGAAGCGAATGGCATAGGTCTGAGCTTCTGATTTTACAGTTTGAGAGACCTGCAATTCACGCTGGCTGGAGGTTGAAGATGACCAACGTGTCATCTTCCAACCAATGATGGCACGCCACTTGTATTTTTTGAAATCTGATTTAATTAATGATCCTATGCATTATTCCTTAAAGTCCATAACATGCACAGTGCGCCAGGTCCACTTGATCTGTTTACTAACGCGTTTTGACATTGATCAAATGGCCCATATTTTTTTGGTTTTTATTTTCTTTTCTGATTTTTATATTTAAATGTTTTAAACTTCAAAAAATCATAGAAAATTCATTTTTAGTCCAAAAAAATATGAAAAAATTATGAAAAATATTTTTGATTATTCTCTTTCAGATTTTTATTTTTTCCCTATTTAATTTTGTACTTTGGTATTTTTTATAAATTTTCACTTTATTTAAATTGTTTTAAATATTTAAAAATACTTTTATGCATTTTTAAATTCTGAAAAAATTATGAAATGATCCAATGATATTGTGACAAATATTGGTGACCTCACTTATTTTTTATTTATTTTATCATTTTTAGTTTATTTTAATGATTTCTTTTAATTTTAAAAATAATTTCTGACTTTAAAAAATTACCAATAAATTTATAAAATCATTTGAGTACTTTTCTGATTTTTCTATGGACTTACTTTTTATTTCTTGATCAATTTGAACATAGTAGATATTTTTCTCTTTTATTTCTATTATCAAACATTTTTTTAAAGCCTTTTTTGTATATATATTAAATGTAATATTATTTTGTGACTATTTTCTGGCTGATCTTGGGTTAAATTTTTGATCATGAACTTTATTAACATCATTGGATCCATGTTGTTGAGTCTAACTCTACAAAAATGGATGAATAATTAATAATAGTTTAATTAAATTTAATTCGAAAGTGGTTTGTATATTCTCTCCCATCCCTCTTCATCTCATGCCTTTATTATTGCACTAATTGTTATTGGAGCATGATCTCTATATCATATCTCAAAACAAATGGTGCATAGATTTCTATTGACCGGCCTCAAAATAGGTGCGACTTCTATATAAGTCCACTTACGATTGCTTAACATAGAACTAAATTTTGTCCCGATTCGAATAAATGATCATTTGTGGCCCAAACTTATGTTTGCAAGCCCAATTATGTTAATTTGATCTCTTTGATCCAATAACCTTGAGATTCATTGTGTGGAGGCTTTGGTTCTACCAATCCTCTAATGGATCTACAACACCTTTGGTCAACACATATCACTTAAACATCGTTGATCATTAAATGGTACTTATGAGGATTCCAAATGGATGATATACTTGATAAAAAGCAAATGCAACTTGTTGTGTGGAGGCTTTGGTTCTACCAATCCTCTAATGAGTTCCAAATGCAAGTTTCAAGATGGTCATCCAACTAACTACTAATTTTTAATTTTTTTACATTATGCTTTTATTTTTTATGCTTTATGTACCATTTACTTTTAGAAATTACATTTCATGCCATTTTCATCTTTGCTCATTTGAGCATTTATTTTCTTGTCATTTTTATTTTGCTCACTTGAGCTTTTCTTTTCTTTTCCTAAGATACTTAATAATCAATATGAACCATAAAATCCTTAATGATACTTGGAATATTTGTTTACTATCCTTGGCATTATGGAGCATTAGACTTTTTGGACTTAGGATTAGAAACCTTGGCCTATGGTTGGAGACCTTGTGACCTTATCAGATTATTTTGTCTGGAGCTCTTGAGGTTTACCTCAAGGCATTGGGTTGTTTGTTTATTTTGTGTGCATGTTATTGTGATTACACTCTTTATTTGTAATCTGGAATCCACCCGTATATAGTCGTTACACTGCCCAATTTTTGTGAAGACTTAATACACTTGAAGTTTGGTTCTTTCAAGAGGCCTAGTATCATTGCTTGTTTGGTTTCAATCCAAAGAATGGGAATTCTATCTTGACTCATAATGTCAAGTGTTGGCTTCTTGCTGGTTAGATGGTTCCTATCCCTAGCTTTTTACCTTATGCTTTAGGATAGTCTCTTCTTCTCCTCCCATCTTCTTTTATTTCAAAAATCTTTTCTCTCTTTTTGAAAACTCTTCTTGTTTTTTTTAAAACTTGAACCAATATCATTATAAACTTGGACTTAGGTCCATGCCTTTTCAAAAATAATTTCATGAATAAACTTCAATCAACTTATTAATATTTTGACATCTTTTTTTTTTGTGAGAAGACTAAAAGTCAATCAATCTCATTTCAAATCATTTTTGCCACTTTGGATTTCTTATTTTAAAAACCTTTCTCAAAAGATTAGACTCTTGTCAACCCTTGTAGTGATGCAAACAACTATACTTCTACAATATGTAGTGAAGAAGCAGGACGAATGTCCATCATGTAGAAAGTAGAATTGAAAACTTTCGAACCAACTTTAATGGGGAGATCCACCTCTCCGTGCACCATCCTTTTGGACCCATCAAAAGCCCTCACAACTACGTCACTTGGTTTTAACACCAGACCTTCGCAATCTAATCGGTCCAAGGCACCTTTGGGTAGAACATTTAGAGAGGAATCGGTATCAATCAGGACATGGGCCAGGGTAGTTCCTTTGCATTCAATAGAGATATGCAAGGTCTTTTTATGATTCATTCCAACTGGTGTTAAGTCAGCATCAGAGAACCCCAATCCATTATCGGAAGTCAGACTTGCCACACAGTTTTGAAATTGATTAGTTGTGGTCTCTTGAGGGATGCGCGATTTCTTTAAAAATTTGATTAAAGCTTGGGCATGAGCATCAGAACAAAGCATAAAAGATAGCAGTGAGGTTTTGGAGGGGGTCTTCCCCAGTTGTTCTACTATTTTGAAATCACTCCTCTTTATAATTTTCAGGATTTCCTCCATCTCTCGAGTGGAGGGCTCTTTAGCACCAACATCTTTGGTAGGTGCCTCTATTTCAGCAGGCTCACTAATTTTTTCTTTGCCTCTAGTGTTTGCATTAGGCTTGTTACTGGTTATGTGAACAGGAGTTATTGTAGTAGTCGAAGGTGAAATATCAGGGGAGAAGATCCTCCCCGTTCTTGTTACCTTATTAGAACTTGCAATATTTGTAACATTTTTCGTCTTGTCTTTATTGATCCATGAATCTTGCTTTATTCCATGATAGTAAACTTCGGCACCATAGTTCCATGGAACTGCTTTGTTAGAGGAGTAAGGAATCGGCCCAAGGGTATTGATTATTAAAGGAGAAATTGTTGATTCATTTTAAATCCTAATAGGACCCTTTGAGGAGATCCTAAGAGGCTTGTTGGAAATTGTTATGATAGAAATGTCTTTAGTTTTATCGGTCAAACTTTTGATGGACGGAGTTCTCTCAAACAGGATCTCATGACTATTTATCAGGCGTTGAACACCTTCCTTCAGCCATTTGTATCCATTAACTTGTTCGGTGCTGAAATTACATTCTTTCAAATAGCCAGGGAAAACCCCAGCTCTCAGCAGGTTCTCTTTAACAATGGTCAGTGTAGTCAAATCTTCAACGGTGGAAACAAAAACAGTGTCTTCAATTGCATTGACACCTTTTCCATGATTTGGCATTGGTACAGTTATAACATTCGGAGTTGTAGGTGGGTCAAACTCAATAGTTTTGTTGTCGATAAGATCTTGAATCTTGTTTTTTTAAGCCCAACATTGATCAGTTTCATGCCCCAGGCTGTTGAAATGATATGTGCATTTGGCATTAGGATTGTACTTCAGTGATGAGACATTGGGATTTGATGGTGGATCATGCAATTTCACCAAGTTAACCTTCAACAAGTGTGGCAAGGCTTGGGATAGTAACATGTTAATTCTCGTGAACTGTCTTCTTAGAACCTTAGACCTTTGATGATTGTCTTGTTGTGGTTGTATTTGAGTAGATGGAGGGTTGGAGATCAAAACATCATTAACAGCTGGACGGTGATCCTTCTTGGTATGGGCCCTTGATCCATAAATAGAATTGGCTTCTTTCTTGCCAGTAAAGGGCTTCTTTGTAGTGCTTGATGTAGAAGCAGATGCCATGGGAATTTTTCCACTCTTGATTCCACTCTCGACCCTTTCACCAACAGAATTAACTCAGTTAAATCGGAAGATGAGCTACCAATTATAAAGTTGAAATATGGTCCCATTAGTGATCGCATGAACATATCAACTAGTTCTCTGTCAATTAGTGGTGGTTGGACCATACCAGTAAGATCCCTCCATTTTTGCGTGTACTCTTTAAACCCTTCAGTAGTATCCATTGCCATTCCTTGAATTTGAACTCTAGTTGGTGCCAAATCAGCATTGTACTAATATCGATGATATAAAGCAGCGGTCAGATCTTCCTATGTGTTAATGCAGGAACCCTCCAATTGGTAAAACCATTCTAGCTGAGTCCCAGCCAGACTCTCTTGGAAGAAATGGACCCAGAGCTTCTTGTCAGTAGTATGTGGTTGTATCTTGCAGACGTAGGACCTTAGATGAAGTTTTTGGCATGAAACTCTGTCATACTTAGAAAAGATTGGTATTTTGAACTTTTGGGGAATGACGACCCCAGATACTAAGCCCAAATCACCAAAATCCAAACCAGGTACGGCTTGAATTTCAACAGCTTTTAGTCTATCCTCTAACTATTTATATTTATCCTCAGCCGGTGGATACTGTTCATCAAAGTAGTCTCCATCCACAGAAGCTTGATTATTTTCACCCCTAACGTGGGTACTCCTTGCCTCTTCATCCTGGTTCTCGTCTTCCTCGGATGACTCTTTAATTATCTGCATCTGACGGATTGGGCCTTTAAATATTTTCCCCATGTTGATGAAGGTCTTCTTCTTAGTCTTATTTTTGGCTGCAAGCAGTGTCATCAGCTCTTGTTGTCCCTTGGCCAGGGTCAGCAAGGTCTCTTGGAATTGGAAATTCTATGCTTGCAACTCTTTCACGGTCTGCTTGATATCCATCTTACTGAAATAAACAGTATAAAGATGAGGAAACCTATTGTGGAAATCTTGCTTATGTTATGATGCATGAAATACGTATGCAAATGATTTCAAGGACTTTTAAGACTTAAATTTGTTTAGACAAAGATGGAACAAACATTAATTGCATTAATAAGTTCAAATGGTTACAAAAATGCCTATTGAGCTTACAGTGGAAGAAACAAAGATAAACTCCTAAAACAAAACAAATACTCAAGCTTCCTATGGGCGCATCCTCTTTGGTGCAATGTAGGCATTCGAACTTCGCTCTTCATGGAGTTGTCTCTTGAGCTCTAAGACCTTCTTCTCGCTTGCGTAGAAATGTGTTTCAAAGGTGTCTCTCTCCCCTTTGAGTTGAATCCAAGATCTTTTCAATTCCTCGAGAGTAGTTGGAATGTCAGGATGGAAAATAGTGTAAGGAACATCTCTCTCGGAAATAGGATCCATGATGATAGGTAGAATGGCTTCATAAGACTTTGAGCGTGAGCTCGTATCCACTTGAGACAAGTCTCCAAAGGAATGGAGTTCTTATGCCCCAATGTCTTGCTATCAACTTTGTTAATCATGCCCCAAGCTCGTATGAATCTCTGACGATAACCTTGGACATCACTCTCATAGTCAAATACAATTCCTTGGACAAGTGCATCATGAGGGCCATACATCCTAGCATACCCAAACTGTCGCAAAGCCAAACAAGGATTATAGGTGATACCTCCCCTAATTCCAAGTAGAGGGACATTAGGGAATTCCCCACAATGGTTAATAATAGTAATATCCTCCAAGGATCGAGAACACCGATGAATATCATAATGCGTGAGTGACATCAATCTATTAGACCATCTCATGCCTTGCTCATTCTTCACAACAGATCGAGGTAGGTGTGAAATAAATCACCTAGCCAACAGAGGAATGCAACACATAAGAAGTCCTCTTCTCTTCATGGTGCGAGAGTGAAGAGAATGCAAGATATCCCCAAGTAAAGTAGGCACCGGATTACGAGATAGAAAAATTTTGACTGTGTTCACATCTATGAGTTGGTCAGGATTGGGAAATGGTACCATCCTATAAATGAGAAAATCCAACACTTCTTCAAAGGCTTGTAAATTCAGAGCATCCCAAAAATCTTGAGCCTTCTTCAACAAAAACTTAGCTAGAAACCCTTTGACACCACTTCTTGTTTCCTAATTTGTCACAACGTCGGATCATTGCAAATTTAGAGCTTGAGAAATCTCCTCGGGTCTTGGGTCTCTTTCAATACCGTTGATGGGTATTTGATTATGAATAGGAATTTCCAAGAGTTGAGAGAATTATTCCATAGTAGGAACAAGTTGGTAATCAAGAAAGGTAAAGCAATGGTGTTTAGGATCAAAGAATTGGAAAAGCACATGTACCATATCTTCTTCAAAGTTTGTGGTAACCAAGTTGATGAGACGACTGTACTTCTTGGTGAACGGAGAATCATTGGGAACCTGTTGCACCCCAATTTTTTCCCCTAAGATCCCTTCATCATACCATATTAATTTAATTACAACAAGATCATATTAGGGCTTTTGGTTCTCCTCCCTATCTTTAGCTTTGCTCTTTGAGGAATCACCAAGCACCTTGACTTATTTTTCTTTTGTGATCATGCATGTTTTGTTTTGACTTTCCTTTTAATTAATAAAATGCAATGTTGGTTTATCTTACTTGTTAATAATGTAGGTAAAGGTAATATGGCTTAGCAAGTTGATCCTCGGGTTCATGAGTTTATTTCCATGCCCTAGTCAATAAAGTTTGAGAAATTCAAACCTCACCATTGAAGTTGTTTTGGAAGAAATGGCATGGCAAGGTTTATTTTGGTTCACTACATTTTTAATTTATCAAGATTGATTCAAAAGTACAAGGGGTTGATTGAAGAAGTCGTCATGGTTGGATAAGGCCTTGTTCCCATTGGTCACAAGTGCATATTTCTCTCGACTCTCAAGATATGGAAGTGGTTTTGGTTGCTATGAGTTCTCATTATCATACTTAACAACTTCTATCTACAAAGAAAAAGTGTTGGTACAAGAAGGTTGTTTAAAATTGTCAAAGTTTCTCAAAGCATTTTCTTGATCTATGAGCTAGGGTTTTGAATTTCAAAGAAGTATATCTTGCTCATCTTTTGGTATTTTTGAGTGATTCCAAAAACATCATTCTCTTTAAAGGGTTATTAACAAATCACTTCAAAAGTTTCAAGGAGTTTTCATGTGTAAGAAACTTGATGATGAAGAAAGATTACAAGTCCTCCAGATGAACCCCCAACTTCCCATGTGTGACTTCAAACGATCATAACTTGGTAAATTTTTATGACTTTGAGCCCACTCTTTTTCCACAATGATCTTGAGGATGTTAAATTTATTCCTTCTTTTATGTGCAAAGTGATAAAATGGATGGAGGATTCTTTAAGGATACAAAGTATTATAGGTCATTTCATGATTTTTTGCCAACTTCAACAATTCATAACTCTCTCAATTTTTGGATATTTTGAATGGTTCAAGTTTCAAAATGTCATTCAAGAGGTCTATTTCATGCCATCGTTTTTGGTCAAGAGCAAATTCCAAGAGGAAGGCCATGTTTGGATGCAAAACATTATAGGTCACTTTTGAAGAAAAACTTGAAATATTTCTAAGTATGGAAAGTCAACCTCTTTTTCCCAACTTTGACTCATTGCAACTTTCAGCTCAAACATCAATTTGATTCTATTATTTTTCCATTGCAAAGCTTGTAATCTCATCTTTCTAAAGCATCAAGAACCATGCCCTAAGACCCCTTGAGCTCAGAATGCCATTGTTTCAAAAGTGGTAACTTGGAGTTGAGGTTTCTCCAAAAGTCAGAATTTGAAATCCTTAATTTGGCTTCTAAACACAAAATTGTTGCGCATTTTTGCTTCTAAACACGTCTAGTGAACTTCCAGAAGTGATTAGCATAGAAAAATGCAAGGTTTGGATGAGTTTGGATTAAAATAGAAGTCACACTTTTCTTATTTGCAACTTCACACGATTTCCCTCCAAACTTCATCATTTCACACGCTTGGACATTCCATCATCTTCCCTATAAATAGAGGGTCATTCCCCATTCATTTCCTTAAGCTTTGAGAGCCAAAAACATCCTACCAAAACCTCACACGAACCCATCTTTTTTTGAAATCAGTTTCTGAGATTTAAGCTCCTTTCTCCAAAATTCTTTGCACATTCATCATCCTTAAGCATCATACAAACTCTTCAGCACTTAAACCAAGCAAAATGAGCCATAATTCAAGCTACAGAAGTCCAGTTTCAGAGCTTATTTCTTGAACTTAGAAAAGGTAGAATTCTCCACCATTTGGATCCAAATAAAGCACCAACCTATTGTTGGTGTAAGCCCTAGAGGCCAATACTTTTGGTACTTGTATCGAATTATTTATTAATAATAAAAGGCATTTCTTTATTATGTTTGCTTTCCAAAATAATAAAGTCCCTAGAATGGTTTATTTGTTTAATGAAATGTTAAGTGTGACTTAATCATGAGATCCCATTAAACATAAGACACTATTCTTAAAGTAGTCAAGCTTTAATGTGAAGTGGGATAACATTAAAGCATTAAGATTATTATGAAGATAGATTGATGATCACATCTCATGGATCATAGATAAGGAGTTATCAAGTCTTGACATAGGTATGAATATTAGGAGTAATATTTATACTGGATTGACCGGCTATGAGAATACTACATAGAATGTTATGCAAAGTGTCATAAGTTATTCTCATGATGATAATGGTGTATACCACCCTTCGACCTGAAACCACTATGGACCCTAGATGTAGAGTCAAGTACTTTATTGCTGATCAAACATCATCCGTAACTGGATGAATATAAAGACGGTTGATGGGTACTTCACAAAGCATGTTAAGGGACATGAGTGACCTAGATGGAATTTGCTCATCCTGCATAACAGGATAAATGTCTAAGGGCCCAATATTGAACTGGACAAGGGTGACACAGTGTATGCCTTGTGTTCAATATAGACATGAGGGCAAAAGGGTAATTGTATAACACAAATATTATCACGGAAAAGGTTTGGTCGGATCACATGACATTTTCGTGACTTGGGTAACAGTGATGTGTTGCTAGATACCGCTCACTGTTTATTATATTAAATGTGTGATTTAATATAATTGCCAACGTCGCGAAAACCTACAGGGTCACACACATAAGGACAGGTTGATGAGAGATAGAATAAATAAGGAACACCGTAAGGTACAGTGCACTTAAATGTAATACGGAAAGTGGTAAGGTACCACGTGGATAAGTGATATATGGTACATCATAAGGTATGATGTCCATAAGCTTAATTGGGCTTTTAGCTTATAGCCTTAATTGGGCTTTTAGCTTGTAGCCCACACGAGTGATTCTATAAATAGATCCCTTGTGATGAAGCAATTTCACTTGATGCAATTTCGTTTTTGATTCTCTCTCTCACTCAAGGTTTCCGTTCGTGATCAGCAAGCACTGTGACTGGAAGCGATCTGTTCGTGTGGACTGAGTAGAGGCGTTGTTCTTCATCAACGCTCGTGATCACAACATCAAAGGTTTGAATCGCCACAAGAGGTAAATATTTCTATCACTGACCATGCTCATTCGTAAGGATCGCTAAAGGAAAATTTTAAATTCCGCTGCGCTTTTGATCGCAATTTTCCTTCACCTATTCTACTCCTTCTCCTGATTCTTGTGCTTCTTACAATTTTTTAATCCATTGAGAATTGAGAGAGAAATCTCAAATTGAAGGTGCTCTCTATTTTCTGGGTTTTTGATTCATATCTCTTTGGATACCTTATATAAATTTGGCGCGATGGTGATGTTAGGATCGTCTTGTAGAGACGAATCCAATGATACTAGTCTGGGATCCTTATTTTTCCATTTGAAGGATCTCACAAAATTTCCATTGCAGGGCGTCTGGAGGTTGAAGACGATGACATGTCTCGTCTCAGCCAATGATAGCGTGTCAAATGTGTTAATTTCATTGGTTGCCTTTTTCTGATCCTATGCTTATCTCACTAAGGTCCATATCAAGAACAGTGTGTCTGGTCCATTGGATCAGCTTACTAATGCGTTTTTACTATGATCTGATGGCCCACATATTTTTGGTTTTATTTTATTTTCTGATTTTATATTTTAATTGATTTAATTTTCAAAAATTCATAACTCTTTTATTTTTTATCCAAAGATTATGAAAAAAATTCACAAAAATACTTTGAATTATTTCTGATCTCATGACTACTTTTTCACATTTTTATTTTGACATTTGATATTTTTATATTTTTTGCATTATTTTCTTTCTTTTAATTACTTTAAAAATACTTTTTGACATTTTTTAATTCTAAAAAAATTCATAAATATTATTTTACATATTTCTGACTTTTTGAAAATTTTATGGAATTTTATATTGATGTTTACTATTTTTTTTATCTATTTTCTATTTTTTGAGAAATTTTAATTAGTTTAAAAATAGTTTGACTTTAAAAAATTACCAAAAATTTTATAAAAATGTTTGAGTCTATTTCTGATTTTTCTATGACCTTATTTCTTTTTTATAAATCAATTTGAATATTGTTGATATTTTTTTCCTTTATTTTCATTTTTATTCATTTTTAAACCCTTTTCAATATATATATATATATATATATATATATATATATATATATATATATATATATATATATATATATATATATATATATATATATATATATATATATATATATATATATATATATATAATATTATTTTGTGATTAATTTTTGGCTGATCTTGGGTTGAATTTTTGATCATGAACTTTGTTAACATCATTGGATCCACGGTGTTGAGTCTAACTCCATAAAAATGGATGAATGATTTTAATAATAGTGTGATTAAATTTTAATTCAAATGTGGTTTATATATTCTTTTCCACCCTTCTTCATCTCATCCCTTTCTTATTGCACTAAGTGTTATTGGAGCATATCTCTATATCATGTCTAAAAACAAATGGTGCATAGATTGATATTGACCGGCCTCAAAATAAGTGCGACTTTTATATAAGTCCACTTACGATTGCTTAACATAGCACTAAATTTTGTCCCGATTAGAGAAAATGATCATTCGTGACCCAAACTTATAATTGCAAGCCCAAGATGTTAATTTGAACCCTTTGATCCAATAACCTTGAGATTCATTGTGTAGAGGCTTTGGTTCTACCAATCTTCTGATGGAACTTCATCATTTTTGGTCAACGCGGATCACTTAAGCATCATTGATCACTATATGTTACATTGAGGATTCTTAAATGGATGATATACTTGACATAAAGCAAATGCAATTCATTGTGTATAGGCTTTGGTTCTACTAATCCTCTAATGAATTCCAAATGCAAGATTCAAGATGGTCATCCAACTAACCACTAATTATTGAAATTTATTTTATTTTATGCTTTTACTATATGGTTTATTTTATGCACTTTAATTTATGCATCATTTACTTTAACATTTACATTTCATGCTATTTTTCATCTTTGCTCACTTGAGCCCCTTTATATTCTTGTCATTTTTATTTTTCTCACTTGAGTTTTTCTTTTCTTTTTTAAGATACTTAATAATCAACATGAACCATAAAAAAAATTTAATGATACTTGGACTATTTGGTTACTATCCTTGGCATTATGGATTTTTGGACTTCTTGGACTTAGGATTAGAGATATTGGCCTATGTTGGAGATCTTGTGACCTTAATTGATATTTTGTGTGTAGGTTATTGTGATTACATACTTTGTTTGTAATATGAAACTCACCCGTATACAGCCGTTACTCTGCCTAATTTTTGTGAAGTCTTAATACACTTGAAGTTTGGTTCTCTCAAGAGGCCTAGTATCTTTGTTTGGTTTCAATCCAAAGAATGAGAATTCTATATTGACTCATAATGTCAAGTATTGGCTTCTTATTGGTTAGATGGTTCTACTCCATAGCTTTTACCTTATGCTTTAGGGTAGTCCCTTTATCTCCTCCCGTCTTCTTTAATTTCAAAAATATTCTCCCTCCTTTTGAAAACTCTTCTTGTTTTTTTAAACTTGAACCACTTTCATAATAAACTTGAACTTAGGTCCATGCATTTTTAAAACATTTTTCATAAATAAACTCCAATCAATTTAATAATACCTTGACATTTTTTGTGAGAAGACTAAAAGTCAATCAATCTCATTTCAAACCATTTTGCCATTTTGGCTCTTATCTTTAAAATTTTCTCAAAAGATTAGACTCTTGTTAATCCGTGTAGTGATGCAAACAACTATACTTCTACAATATATAGTGAAGAGATATATTTTCCACTTGAGTGTTGAGTAAGGTTTTGTTGATTTTTAAAATCCAAGCCATATCCTCCACTTTGAGATGATGCAAATTCTCCTTTATAATGATTGTGGGTAGTAAGTATGTTTTCCACACGGATAATAACGATGATGTCTTATCTCATAAAATTAACCAACACACTTGTGTTTTAAAATTTTTAAAAGGTGAATTACGTGTACCCTGATCCCCTATTGCACGAAAGGTGGTATGTAGGCACTAAAGGTTCGCGACCGCGGCGGGTGCAAAAATCATTAAAAAATACTTCTTTTCTCACCTCCACCATATATTTTTTATACAACATTTTATAGCCAAAATATACAGATTTTTCAAAGAGGTTCCTGCGGAGTACCGTAGATGTTTAGGGTGATAATACCTTCCCTTTGCATAACCAACCCCCTTACCTAGAATCTTTCCCCCTCTTTTTGGGTTACTCGCTCTTTTCCCATTTCTTTGGAAACAATAAAGTGCGGTGGCGATTTTTATTTTGATCTATTTAAGTCTAGTCAATCCAATGGCTTGGCCTTAAAAATTTCTACCACCACTGAAAAAATGGCGACTTCACTGGGGAAAGATTGACCTCTTGTTGGTCCATCCCTAAGTGGGTTAAACCTATCTTTGTTTATATCTGTATATGTGCTATTTTTTGTTGTATATTATATGTTGTATATCTGTTTGTCTGGATTTTCCTGGTTTTCAGGGTACTTGGTGATTACTTATAAGTCCTATACCCGGACTTGGGCAAAAATTAAAATAGGACGGGCGGTATAGTCATGCTAACTTTGAGGGAGTAATCCCAAAAAAGGAGGCATGAGATCCCCCACTCGCTGGAGGCCCCTTTTACTGTAGTGTCGTTTACCGAGTTATCAGGAAGACGTATTGCTTTCGACTTGGGAGCCTGCTGAAGTTGAGGACCATAGAATACCTAACCCATCTTGGCCTTTTAGGTGTAGTGCAAAATCTATGACAGAGTAATCCGAAAATAGTTATCACGCGATACTACGCTCGGACGAGTTTTTCTTGAGAATATTATTAATTACCGAGTTAATCGGGAAGTTGGTAATATCCGAAGGAAGGATGTAGACTCTGGAAACCTCTATAACCTTCTTCGGCAGGTGATAACATCTAGACCATACCTTATGGGCAGTACCTTCGACCTCATGCTCATGACGTTGAACCTATGAACCCTATTATTGTGATCTTGTGTGTGATTATTGCATCATACATCCATGTAATCATAAGCATCTTTTGAAGAAATTTTATTTCAAGGCACTTGAAAGTTGACCATTTGTGAATATCTCAGGTACCTTTTGACCATGGATTCTTGAAAAAGAAAGACTGGAAAATACAGTTTCAAAGATCCCAAGATAGATGATTTAATCATTCTAATTCCTGAGATTGAGTGTTCTGCAGATTTTCGGAAGAAGTATGGATCCATCATTCCTCTCATGAAGCTTAGGATGAAGGAGGGTATTCTCTCGACCTTGGTCCGGTTCTATGATTCGATGTATCATTTCTTTAATTTCCCTGACTATCAATTGATTCCTACACTAGAGGAGTATTCTTATCTCTTGGATTTACCAATTACTGATCGTGTTCCTTTTACTGGTTTGGAGGGTGAGACAAAACCACACGAGATTGCTGCTTTGATCCATCTGGGGAAGTCTGAGGTTGAAGCCCATATGACTACTAAAGGAGAGATTAGAGGATTACCAGCTCTATTCTTATTGGAGAAAGCTTATTACTTTGCCAGGATGAAGAGTACAAACGCTTTTGAGGCCATCTTTGCTCTACTTACTTACGAGTTGTTTTTATTTCCTAATGTGGTTAAGTTTTTTGACATTAATGCTATCAGGATCTTCATGATTAGAAACCCAGTTCCTACATTGTTGGGTGATGCTTATTACTCTATTCATCTTCGGAATTCTTATCATGAGGGGATGATTATCTGTCGCACGCCTCTGTTGTACCGGTAGTTTATTTCTCATATGCCTCAGTCTGATGCTTTCTAGGATGTCAAGAAGGAACCCCTCATGGCACTTAGTCCCTCAAATATTGATTGGTATCATCAGGCTTACCATGATGTAGAGATTGTCGACAGTTGTAGTTTCCCCAATGTACCTCTTCTTGGTATAAAGGGAGGAATTAACTATAACCCTGTTCTTGCACGACGACAACTTGGTTATCCGATGAGGGATAAACCAAATAGTATTCATTTGAGTAGTTTCTTCCTGAAGGAGGGAGAATACCATAAGGAAGCTAGGGAGAAGATTGCGAAGGCCTGGCGTCACATTCATAGGAAGCGTAGGAAAGACTTGGGACCTAGGGGGCTATTTCTTTGGAGCCTTATCTTCAGTGGGTCCAAATGAGAGTTATTCAGTTGAAGATGTCATATTCCCGGGAAGCACCTATACCTGATTTGTTTATAAAGACCACTCCTCCCCTATTGGATGATGTTGAAGAACTACATCTTTCTTTGGCCAGGATACAACAGGAAAAAGACGCTTGGAAGAATAAGTGTCAAACTTTAGAGATTTTCTATAGAGCAGACTTGAAGGAGAAAAACGACTTGATTGAGATTCTTGAGAGTCGGGCTATAGAGACCATGGAGAGGCAAGGGGATTTATTTTCCTCTAAGCCTCAGTCAGATGCTAGTTGCTCACTTCATGATTCAGGTGATTAGAACGTGGTTGCCACCAGATATGCGGAAGAAAACCAGAGGTTGAAGGCTCAGATTGCCAGGCTTACAGGGAAGCGCCAGCATATAGAGTGATCTCCATCATATTTACTTCTTAGGGTTTTAGACTTTATTTTCATCTTGTACTTGGGATTACTGAAACTTGAAATCCATTTTGAAGTAATTATTATATAAAATTTCAGTATTTCAAATGTGTTATTACTTTGATATTTGCAACGTGTCTATAAATCTTTAAGTCCCTTGAAATATTAATAAAATAAATCATGTGCATTGCATATCATGCATCATATTGCACATATTTATTGCATTTATTATGCATATCCAGGTGTCTTACCAAGCTTCTTTACTTCGTTCAGCAAGCTGTCTCACCACTACAACACTGGAGCTAATTTCAGAAGGAAGATGGACAACTTAGAATAAGAGAATCGCGAGCTGCGCGAGGAAGTTTCTGCTCTGAAGGCTGGCATGGCCAATCTCACTGCTCTGATGGAATCTCTGGTGGCTGCTCAGAATCAGCCACTGAGTGTTCAACATCAACAGATAAAGGTTACTACTGAAGCTCCGACTGTTCCTATGTCTGCCATTCTAGCTGTTGTTTAGAATCGCATGCCTCAAGGTTGTCCATGGGGAATGCCAGAGAACTTTGTACTTGAAGGTTTCAATCTTGGTCCTTAATTTACTCCAGTCGTTCAGGCTATTATTACTCTTGCACCTCCTGTGGTGCATGCTACTCCTACTGCACCTCCTTCGGTGAATATGGTCCCATTTGCTAATGATGATATGTATCGTCCTTTTCCACCACCAAGTGAAGGCTTGGGTCTCTATAATCGAATGGATGATTTTCAAGATCAGTTTGACAAGATGAAGAGGGAGATGAAGGCCCTCATGGGAAAGGAATTGTTCGGGAAAAATGTGAATGATTTATGCTTGGTCCATAATGTCAAGATACCTGCGAAGTTTAAAGTCCCGGAATTCGATAAGTACAAGGGAAACACTTGTCCTCATGTTCATCTTGTGATGTATATAAGAAGAATGTCTACCCACACTGATGATCAACGCCTGTTGATTCACTTTTTTCAGGATAGTTTGACCGGTGCTACGTTGAAGTGGTATATGAGTTTGGACAGCGTCAATATCAATACTATCAATGACTTGGGAGAAGCATTTATCAGACAATACAAAATACAACATAGACATGGCGCATGACCGTGATCAACTCAGGTCCATGGTCCAGAAGGACATGGAATCATTCAAAGAATATGCACAGAGATGGCATGAAGTAGCCGCCCAAGTGATTCCTCCCATGGAAGAAAAGGAGATGCCAAAGATTTTCCTGAAGACTCTGGGTGCTTTCTACTATGAGAGGATGGTAGCGAGTGCGCTAAGTGAATTTACTGAAATGGTGGGCATGGGTATCCGTTTGGAAGAGGCTCTAAGAGAGGGTCGTTTAACAAAAAGTGAAAGTTCTGGAAGTACGAAGAAGCTATCCTATGGGTTTGCCAAAAAGAACGAAGGAGACACAAATGCTGTTATGCCAGAAAGGAAGGTTAATCCTCCTAGAAGAAATTATCAGCGTCATCAACAGGTTGCCTCAGTGACTCCAGTTGTTGGTTTAACTCCAACCATCGTTGCTTATCAGAGACAATCCCATCAGGGGAATCAAGGGAATAATAAGAGAAGGGAGAGTTATGACCCTATTCCTATGAGCTATGCAGAATTACTTCTGGCGTTAATTCAAAAGAAGTTGGTTCAGACCAAATCACCTCCCGCTATACCATCACCATTGCCTTGGTATTACAAGGCAAACCAAACATGTGTTTTTCATTAGGGAGCACTAGGGAACAATGTTGAGAACTGCTATCCTTTGAAAACTGAAGTACAAAAATTTGTGAGGTCTGGCACCTTATCCTTCAAAGATGTTGGCCCTAATGTGAAAGATAATCCTTTGCCAAAGCATGGAGGAGCAAATGTTGTGAACATGGTGGCTGGTTGTCTAGGTGACTTCCGGATTTTCGATATTAAATTGGTTAGAGGAGATTTGGTAAAAATGCATACAGACCTCTGTGAATTTATCTATTATACGCATGAATGTGCCGGTTGTGCTATTTGCAGTACGGATATATATGGTTTTGACAAGATAAAGGCTGATTTGCAAGAGATGATGGATGAGGGCCTCATCCACATAATCAGACCTAGGGCAGAGTATGAAGAGGAAGTAAACATGGTTTCTGGATATCCTAGAGAGTTCAGAATCTTTGAAGTGGAACATATGAATGAGGATCTTGTACAATTTCATGCTACTTTCTGCCACATGGCTGGTCAGGTAGAACATCAGTATGGATCTTTCCAAATTTGCTGTCGGGACCCCCGAGGATGTTCAATTGTAAGTAAATGTATCCAGTTATTATTGGATAATGGAACTATCAAGGTTATAGGCCAAAGGGATGATTACCATGAGGTTGATGAGATTGAGGTTTGTTTGGATGAAGAAGAGTCAGATGATGAGTATGCCTCTGCGAATGAGTTCTTCTCCTTAGATGAAGATATGTTTTCCAGAGATGACTATGTAATGATTGAATGTGTTGAAGAGGGAGTAAATGTTATTGTGCCTTGTTTTGGTGCACCCACCCCTTTTGAAGTTGAATATCATAGCAAGCCAGTTATTACTCCATTGGTGATTAGCTTACCGGGTCCTATCCCTTATAAGTCAGATAAGGTTGTACCCTACAAATATAATGCTACAATTTTAGAGGATGGTGTGGAAGTTCCCATCCAGCCAATGCCTAATGTTGGAAATATTGTGGAGACTAGAAGAGTGACCCGCAGTGGTCGTGTATTTGCACTAGTTGTTCGTGGAGATGATAATGTTGGAAAGAAAACTGTTGAAGATGTTGAACCCAAAAAGGCCGCAGGTGAATCTACTGGAGCTAAGCTAGAAAAAGAGGTGGATGATATTTTGAAGATTATAAAGATGAGCGACTACAGGATCGTAGATTAGTTGTAGCATACTCCATCAAAAATATCTATTATGGCCTTGCTTATGAACTCCTCTACTCACAGAGAATCTTTGATAAGGGTATTGGACCAAGCTTTCGTGGAAAGTGATATGCCAGTAGACCAATTCAGAAGTGTGGTAGGGAACATTACATCATGTAATAACCTGAGTTTTGCAATGATGAACTGCCCGATGAAGAAAGGAATCACAATCTGGCCCTCTACATCTCTATGAACTGCAAGAATGATTCATTATCCAATGTGCTGATTGATAATGGATCCACATTGAACGTTATATCAAGGAGCACACTTATGAAGTTGAAATGTCAAGGAACGCCCGTGCGCCCAATGGGCATTATTGTGAAAGCGTTTGTTATTTGTTTCAGATTACTTTCCAGGTCATGGATATTGTACCCGCTTATAGTTGTTTGCTAGGACGGTCATGGATACATGAGGCAGCGGCTGTCACTTCGACTTTACACCAGAAGTTGAAGTTTGTGCGTGAAGGAAAAGTGGTAATTATAAATGGAGAACATGCATTATTGATATCTCATTTGTCCTCTTTCAGAATTATGGAGGCGGATGAAGTTGTTGTAAGAACCCAGTTCCAAGCTTTATCCATTTATAATATAAGAGGAAATGAGAATTCAATGACTTCGTTTAAGGATGCTCAGTAGGTTGTCCGTAATGGCCATAGTGAAGTATGAGGACAGATTGTTGATCCACTTGAAAACAAGAATAGGGTTGGCTTGGGGTTCTCTGTGAAGAATGATTAAGGTAGGAGCATGAAGCTGAAGTCTGTTGCAGGCAAGTATCAAGACATCTTTCGTAGCGGGGGTTATCTTTATCCAACTATTTCCGGGATTAATGCCATTGTGGAAGATGAAGCAGAGCCGAAAATGCCAAATTATGTGACGCATGGAGTTAGAGTTCAGATGTGGATCACCATTGATGTTACCTCTTGCATGCATGTTTCAAAGTAATTTGTTTTTTGTTAATCTTTTTGAAAGAAAAAAAAACTTTCACTCTGCCCAAGGTGAAAGTATTGATATTGTATGGGCTTATCTGTTTGCTTTGATTTTTAAAATCAATAATAAAAGTTGTCTTTGTTTCCCAAATTGTGTCTTTACTTTTTGCTTTTTCTTGGAAAATGGTAATCAGAAAAAACCTTTCAAAATAAATAATAACTTAAATTCAATCTACATGATCACTTGTTATATGTGTCAGTTTCTAAAAGCAATCATAAATCATATGTCCAAATTAATTAAAAAACTCGTTGAATACAATGACCCTGCACCCTCTCCCAACATTGAATGTCCTGTGTATGGGGCCGAAGAAGAATACTATGATGAGATTACAGAAGAGGTCTCATGGTTGCTTGAGCGCGAGGAGAATGCCATTCATCCATATGAAGAGCCATTGGAAGTAATCGATTTGGGTTCATAAGAAGATCCGAAGGAAGTCAAGATTAGAGCATTATTGCATCCTGATGTGAAGAGCATGTTGATTGAGATGTTGAAAGAGTATTTGGATATTTTTGCTTGGTCTTACCAAGATATTCCTGGTTTAGATACAAATATTGTAGAGCACCATTTTCCGCTGAAGCCAGAGTGCCCGCCAATCAAACAGAAGTTGCAAAGAACTCACCCAGATATGGCAGTAAAGATCAAAGAAGAAGTTCTAAAGCAGATTAATGCCGATTTTCTTGTCCCAGTACCGAAGAAAGACAGAAAAATCCGCATGTGCGTAGATTATAGAGATCTAAATAAAGCTAGTCCAAAAGATGATTTTCCATTGCCTCACATTGAAATATTAGTGGATAGCACAACAAAATTCAAAGTCTTCTCGTTCATGGACGAATTTTTCGGGTATAATCAAATAAGGATGGCTTCTGAGGACGTGGAAAAAACAACGTTTATCACACCCTAGGGAACATTCTTTTACAGAGTGATGCCCTTCAGGTTGAAGAACGCTTGTGCAACGTACCAGAGGGCTATGACAACCCTATCTGATGCACAAGGAAATTGATGTATATGTTGATGATATGATTGCTAAATCCCAGACTAAAGAAGGGAATGTAGAAGATTTGTTGAAGTTCTTTCAGCGCTTGAGGAAGTATTGTCTCTGCTTGAATCCAAATAAATGTACCTTCGGTGTTTGGTCAGGGAAATTGTTGGGTTTCATTATTAGCCAGAGAGGGATTGAGGTAGACCCTGATAAAGTCAAAGAAATTCAAGAAATGCCAGTGTCGAGAACTGAAAAGCAAGTCAGAGGGTTTCTCGGGCGTTTGAATTATATTTCCAGATTCATTTCCCACATGATCGCAACGTGTGAACTGATCTTTAAGTTGTTAAAGAAATATCAAGGTTGTGTGTGGACTGATGACTGCCAAAGGGCATTTGAAAGTATTAAATAATATCTGCTTGAACCTCCTATCTTGCACCCTCCTGTTGAAGGAAGACCATTGATTATGTATCTGACAGTGTTAGATAATTCCATGGGCTGTATTCCGGGACAACAAGATGAAACAGGGAAGAAAGAGTACGCCATTTATTATCTCAGTAAAAAGTTTACTGCTTATGAGTCACGGTATTCCATACTGGAAGAGATGTGTTGTGCTCTGTCCTGGGCGGCAAAACGTTTGCGGCAGTATATGTTGAATCACACTACTTGGTTGATCTCCAAAATGGATCCAATCAAGTACATTTTTGAAAGGCCTACTCTTACTGGGAGAATTTCCCGCTGGCAGATGCTGTTATCTGAATATGACATCAAATACCACACCCAAAAAGCTATTAAAAGCAGCATGTTGGCAGATTATCTTGCTCACAAACCAGTTGATGATTAGCAGTCTGTGATGTATGATTTCCCCAATGAGGATGTGATGTTTCTCAAAGTGAAAGATTGTGATGATCCATTGCCTGAGGAAGGTCCTGATCCTGAATCTCGATGGAGCATGATATTTGATGGAGCTGTGAATGCTTATGGTAAAGGAATTGGTGTTGTGATTGTCACTCCACATTGATCACACATTCCATTTACTGCAAGGTTGACATTTGATTCTACTAATAATATGGCAGAATATGAGGCTTGCATCATAGGTCTCAAGGAAGCTATTGATCTTAGAATTAAAATTCTAGATGTGTATGGCGATTAAGCTTTGGTAATAAATCAAATTAAAGGTGAGTGGGATACTCGTCACCCCGGCTTGGTCCCTTACAAAGATTATGCTAGAAGATTGTTACCCTTCTTTAATAAAGTTGAATTCCACCACATCCCCATAGACGAAAATCAAATGGCAGATGCTCTGGCAACTCTGGCTTCTATGTATCAAGTGAATACTTTGAATGATATACCTCGAATTATAGTTCGGTGACTGGATAGGCCCGCTCATGTGTTTACAACAGAAGAGGTAGCAGATGAGAAACATTGGTATTACGATATTAAGCATTTTCTCTAGACTCAGGAATACCCGATTGGTGCTTCGAATAAAGATAGAAAGACATTGAGAAGATTGGTTGGCAGCTTCTTCCTCAGTGAAAATGTGTTGTACAAGAGAAATCATGACATGGTCTTGCTCAGATGCGTGGATAGACACGAAGCAAACATGTTGATGCATGAGATTCATGAAGGTTCTTTTGGCACTCATGCCAATGGACATTCGATGGCTAAAAAAATGCTAAGGGCAGGTTACTATTGGCTGACAATGGAATCTGACTGTTACAAATTTGCAAAGAAGTGCCATAAATGCCAGATTTATGCGGACAAAATTCATGTGCCTCTGAAACTTCTCAATGTTATTTCTTCCCCATGGCCTTTCTCTATGTGGGGTATTGACATGATTGGAATGGTAGAACCCAAAGCTTCGAATGGACACCGTTTTATCTTGGTAGCAATTGATTACTTCACAAAATGGGTGGAAGCTGCTTCATATGCTAATGTTACTAAGCAAGTGGTAGTGCGCTTCATTAATAATAATCTTATATGTCGGTATGGTGTGTCGAGCAGAATCATCACCGATAATGGCTCGAATCTGAACAACAAGATGATGACAAAACTTTGTGAAGAATTCAAGATTGTCCATCACAATTCATCTTCGTACAGGACGGAGATGAATGGAGCTGTTGAAGCTTCTAATAAGCATATCAAGAAGATCATCCAGAAGATGGTTGTTACTTATAAAGATTGGCATGAAATGCTCCCTTTTGCTTTACCTGGATATCAGACATCTATCTGCACTTCAACAGGAGCAACCCCGTTCTCCCTTGTGTATGGAATGGAAGCAGTGCTCCCAATCGAGGTTGAGATTCCCTATTTGCGTGTGATAATGGAAACCAAGTTGACAGAGGTTGAATGGGTCCAGAACAGGTTTGACCAATTGAATTTGATCGAAGAGAAGAGAATGACGGCTTTGTGTCTTGGGGAGTTATATCAGAAGATAATGAAGAAAGCTTTTGATAAGAAGGTCAAACCTCGTGAATTCATAGAAGGCGACCCTATGCTCATGAAGATCATGTCTTTTAACGCTGATTCTAGGGGCAAGTGGACTCCCAATTTTGAAGGCCCATATGTTGTCAAGAAAGCCTTCTCTGGTGGTGCATTAATTCTTGAAACTATGGATGGCGATGAGTTCCCACGTCCCATGAATTCTAATGCAGTCAAGAAATACTTTGCCTAAAGAAATAAAAGAACAAATCGCTAAGTTGAAAACCCGAGAGGGCGGCTTAGGCAAAAAGGAGCGTCTCGATAGACCGAAAACCCGAAAGGGCGGTCTAGGAAAAATTAGAGACATAAACAGAATAAAATTTCCCGCTAAGTTGAAAACCCGCAAGGGCAACTTAGGAAAAACTTAAGAACTTTCTTGGCAAGTAAATACATCAGACAAGACTTGATCATTGAAGCAACAATCTTCTTGGATCCTCACCATACTTCAAGGGAAGTTGCTGCTCAGAATTTCAAAGTTATTAGAGGGAATAGTTGTCATTGTATCTCAATCTATCTTTTCCATTTTATATTACCATTTTCTGAAGTTTGTAATCATTCGTGGAGTCTCGCCATTTGTAGACTACCATTCTATCAATAAAATTTGAACTTTTACCCAATTCTTTGTATTTCTTATTTTTATTCAGCTTACAAAGACTCCATTTGTTATTGATGATAATTTTCAAAGCAAAAAGATTAAATAACAAAATTATTTTTCAAAAAGAATTTACAACTTACATTTACTTTAGATTTTTTGATTCAAGAGGAAAACAAAAGTTGTGATCCCAGGAATGGACGAACTCCAGTAATTTTGGGAAGTTTTCTTTCCCCTGGGAAGGTTTTCTCAGGTCATTTTTGCTAGTGTGGGTGTGATTTTTGTATATTGAAGACGATGCCAATTGGCGTAAGGTCTGAGGCATCTATCCCAGATTCCCCAGTTAAGTCTTGGTTCATTTTTTAGATTTTTGGGTTTGCATGGTCTGAGGCATCTATCCCAGATTCCCCAACGAAGTCTTCCCTCATATGACGAAGGGTCTTTTTCCCTTGGTGTGCTGAGATGGAACTATTTGCAAAATGTCGCTCTTTCTGCAGTATTGGCATTATTGTTGGTATTTATTTCCCAGGCAACTAGACCAGGGCAGTATATTTTCTAAGAAGTGTTGAGACAGTTTTTAACCCTTTGGGTTTTCACCCGCCAAGTACTGGGTTTGATTTAAAATCCCCATGAGTTTGACCTTTTTCTATAATGTTGACTTCTTGATTCCCTAGGAAGGCTATCCCAGGGAATCTTTTGTTGGAATAAGTTTGCATGATATGAAGACTCAATCCAAGATTCCCTGGTGAAGGCTTTGCTATTTGATAGAAGTCTTTTCTCCCCGTGCAAGCTGAGATTTGACTCATTTACGAAGCATCTTCCTTTCGGCAGTACTTTCATTTTGTTTGATTGCCCGATAATCAGGCAAGGGCAATGTTTTATTTAAGAAGTGTTGAGGCATTTGTCAGTTTTTTGGGTTTTCACCCGCCAAGTGCTGGGTTTGATTTAAAATCCCTATAATATTGATTTCTTGTTGTAATGTTTGACTTCTTAACTCCCTAAGTTGTTATCCCCATGAGGTTTCATACTTTTTCCCCAGAGAAGTTGGTGCAATACTTACTCTCAATATTGAAGAACGTATCTTGGTTTCCCCTCTTCGATATGGTGTTGGCCTCCCCAATAAAGTCAGCACGAGGTCCCTAGCTGATGTCTCGATGATGAGGCGTTATCTCCTCTAGTGAAGTCTGTATGATGTTCCCCCAATGAAGTCAGCTCGAGATCCTCAGTTGATGTTTTACCGATATGGTTTCCATATGCCTTATTTGAAATCAGTATTGCAATCCCCAGTAGAAGTGCAGACCGTGAAAACATTTGTTTCCCCATTGAGGTCTGAGTGCTATTCCCCGGTGAAGCCTGTAGAAGTATGTTAAATCCCTGTATTTGTACTGTTTTGTCGCTATGATTTGTTTACTTCCAGATTATGTTCCTTCCCAGTGAAGTTAAGCCACGAAATAAGATTTTATTTCCTCGTTTGGTGCTTATTTTCTTATGGAATGTTCATCTTTGATGTGATTTAGCCGAGTGTTGATTGTGCCCGAGTTGGTTTTGCCTGGTTACCCCTAGTGTTATATGTCTGTTTTTTCAGCATATACATGATAACACTCATACATTCATACATACATCATGGATAGTTAAATTTAGAAAATCATTGCTCATTCACATTTGTTAATATTTTGTTGACATATTACCCTGTTTCGCAGAGTTGTCTTGTCCTCTCTCCAATAGAGTGTCGGCCTTAAGCAGAAAGTGTATATTCTTTCAATTTCCCCACTGAGTTATCCCTCGTGGAAGATTTTTGCTTTAGCCTTCCTGTACAACTCTTTGTCCGGATAGATTGGTTGACTATTTCACTCCAGTTTATTTCTGGTTTGAATCTTTGTTTCCCAACAATATTATTACTTTGGATTTCTGCAAGCTTCGAGCATTGGTTTGAGAATGTGCATTTATTTTGGCACGAGAAAACTTTTATCTCCTCGGCAGGAATATGTTGGCATTTCCTTAGGAAGTTGTATTTCATTCCCCAGGAAGTCATATTTCTTTCCCCAGGAAGCCATATTGCTTTCCCCAGGAAGTCATATTTCTTTCCCCAGGAAGCCATATTGATTTCCCCAGAAAGTCATTTTTACAATCCTTCCTATAACAACAAGTGGTAGTCTGTTTATTTGAGACATCTTATATATTACCCTTTCAACGCAGAATGTCTTGGTTAAAGAAGAAGTTGAGACCCGTTCTAGGTGAAACTCCATAATTTTGGAGAAACTTGTTATTCTTTTTGCTACCTTCAGTGAACGTTGGTAGTTCACCGTCAGTGAACGTTGGTGCTATGATATTTATTTTCTTTTCTACCTTCAGTGAGCATTGGTAGTTCACCATCAATGAACGTTGGTGATTGTTATTCTTTTTTCTACCTTCAGTAAATGTTGGTAGTTCACCGTCAGTGAACGTCGGTGCTATGATATTTCTTTTCTCTCTACCTTCAGTGAACGTTAGTGATTGTTATCTTTTTTCTACCTTCAGTAAACGTTGGTAGTTCACCGTCAGTGAACTTCGGTGCTATGATATTTTTTTCTCTCTACCTTCAGTGAACGTTGGTAGTTCACCATCAGTGAACGTTGGTGATTGTTATCTTTTTCCTACCTTCATTGAACGTTGGTAGTTCACCGTCAGTGAATGTCGGTGCTATGATATTTATTTTCTCTCTACCTTCAGTGAAAGTTGGTAGTTCATTGTCAGTGAATGTCGATGTTATTCTCTTACCACCTTCAGTGAACATTGGTAGTTCACCATCAGTGAATGTTGGTGATTGTTATCTTTTTGCTACCTTCAGTGAACGTTGGTAGTTCACCGTCAGTGAACATCGGTGCTATGATATTTATTTTCTCTCTACCTTCAGTGAAAGTTGGTAGTTCATCGTCAGTGAACGTTGATGTTATTCTCTTACTACCTTCAGTGAACGTTGGTAGTTCACCATCAGTGAACATTGGTGATTGTTATCTTTTTTCTACCTTCAGTGAACGTTTTTAGTTCACCGTCAGTGGAAGTTGATGCTATCATATTTATTTTCTGTCTACCTTCAGTGAAAGTTGGTAGTTCATCGTCAGTGAACGTTGATGTTTGTCTCTCTACCTTCAGTGAACATTGGTAGATCACCGTAAGTGAACATCGGTGTTGTTATTATTTTCTCTTTCTACCTTCAGTGAACGTTGGTAGTTTCTCCTTCAGTAAAATTTAGTGTATCCTTTGATCTTTTACCATCGTCTATGAGTCAGTATCTTTTGGATCTTCTACCTTCGACTATTGAGTTGGTAGTTCACAGTTGGTTGTCAATCACTTTTATCATGTACTATCTCCTCTTTAGCTGAGTTGATGATACCTTATCTCTTCTTTGGGTGTTACACCAATAGAGTCAGGTCTTTTTGATTCACCAGTGACTTATTTTCCTGGTCGGGTTTCTCTTTTGATCCTTATTTCCTTTGCTACATCCCTAGTGGTGTTTTGCGTCCCTTTGAAGTTGTTCATATGCATTAATACTCATAAGCATTGCATGGCATCTTAGGGCCAAAAATAGGGTTTGTTTTATATTTAAGTATCTTCGATCACCTCGACATGAAGATTTTTAACCTTCGTATCTCCGGATAGAAGAAACTTAAATAAGGGCAGCTGTTGTACCCCAATTTTTGTCCCTAAGATCCTTTCATCATACTATATTGATTCAATCACAACAAGATCATATTAGGGCTTTTGGTTCTCCTCCCTATATTTAGCTTTGCTCTTTGAGGAATCACCAAGCACCTTGACTTGTTTTTCTTTTGTGATCATGCATGTTTTGTTTTGACTTTCCTTTTAATTAATAAAATGCAATGTTTGTTTGTCTTACTTGTTAATAATATAGGTAAAGACAATGTGGCTTAGCAAGTTGATCCATGGGTTCATGAGTTTATTTCCATGCCCTAGTCAATAAAGCTTGAGAAATTCAAACCTCACCATTGAAGTTGTTTTGGAATAAATGGCATGGCAAGGTTTATTTTGGTTCAATACATTTCAAAGTTATCAAGATTGATTCAAAAATACAAGGGGTTGATTGAAGAAGTTGTCATGGTTGGATAAGGCCTTATTCCCATTGGTCACAAGTGCATATTTCTCTCAATTCTCAAGATATGGAAGTGGTTTTGGTTTCTATGAGTTATCATTATCATCCTCAACAACTTCTATCTACAAAGCAAAATGTTGGTACAAGAAGGTTGTTTAAAATTGTCAAAGTTCCTCAAAGCATTTTCTTGATCTAGGAGCTAGGGTTTTGAACTTCAAAGAAGTATATCCTGCTCATCTTTTGGTATTTTTGAGTGATTCCAAAAACATTCTTCTCTTTAAAGGTTTATTAACAAATCACTTCAAAAGTTTCAGGTAGTTTTTATGTGGAAGAAACTTGACGATGAAGAAAGATTACAAGTCCTCCAGATGAACCCCCCAACTTCCCATGTGTGACTTCAAATGATCATAACTTGGTCAATTTTTATCACCTTGATCCCACTATTTTTCCAAAATGATCTTGAGGATGTGAACTTAATTCATTCTTTCATGTGCAAAGTGATAAAATGGATGGAGGATGCCTTAAGGATACAAAAGATTATAGGTCATTTCATGATTTTTTTTCCAACTTCAACAATTCATAACTCTCTCAATTTTTGGAGATTTTGAATGGTTCAAGTTTCAAAATGTCATACAAGAGGTCTATTTCATGCCAAATGTTTGGTCAAGAGCAAATTCCAAGAGGAAGGCCATGTTTGGATGAAAAAAATTATAGGTCACATTTGAAGAAAAACATGAAATATTTCGAAGTATGGAAAGTCAACCTCTTTTTCCCAACTTTGACTCATTGCAACTTTCAGCTCAAACATCCATTTGATTCTATTCTTTTTCCATTGCAAAGCTTGTAATCTCATCTTTTTAAAGCATCAAGAACCATTCCCTAAGACCCCTTGAGCTTAGAATGCCATTGTTTCAAAAGTGGTAACTTGGAGTTGAGGTTTCTCCAAAAGTCAGAATTTGAAATCCTTAATTTGGCTTCTAAATACAAAATTGTTGCGCATTTTTGCTTCTAAACATGTCTAGTGAACTTCCAGAAGTGATTAGCATAGCTAAACGCAAGGTTTGGATGAGATTTGATTAAAATAAAAGTCACACTTTTCTTGTTTTCAACTTCACACGATTTCCCTCCAAACTTCATCATTTCACACGCTTGGACGTTCCATCAGCTTTCCTATAAATAGAGGATCATTCCCCATTCATTTCCGTAAGCTTTGAGAGCCAAAAACACACAGCCAAAACTTCACACGAACCTATCTTTTTTTTAAATCAGTTTCTGAGATTTAATCTTCTTTCTCCAAAATTCTTTGCACATTCATCATCCTTAAGCATCATACAAACTCTCCAGCACTTAAACCAAGCAAAATCAGCCATAATTCAAGCTATAGAAGTCCAATTTCAGAGCTTCTTTCTTGAACTTCGAAAAGATAGAATTCTCCACCATTTGGATCCAAATAAAGAACAGACATATTCTACTCCTTTTCATGATTCTTGTGCTTCTTACAATTTTTAAATCCATTGAGAATTGAGAGAGAAATCTCAAATTGAAGGTACTCGCTATTTTCTGGGTATTTGATTCATATCTCTTTGCATACCTTATATAAATTTGGCGCGATGGTGATGTTAGGATCGTCTTGAAGAGACGGATCCAATGATACTTGTCTGGGATCCTAATTTTTCCATTTGAAGGATCTCACAAAATCTCTAATGCAGGGCGTCTGGAGGTTGAAGACGATGACATGTCTCGTCTCAGCCAATGATAGCATACCAAACATTTTAATTTCATTGGTTTCCTTTTTCTGATCCTATGTGTATCTCACTAAGGTCCATATCAAGCACAGTGCGTCTGGTCCATTGGATCAGCTTACTAATGCGTTTTGACTATGATCAGATGGCCCACATCTTTTTGGTTTTATTTTATTTTTTGATTTTATATTTTAATTGATTTAATTTTCAAAAATTCATAACTCTTTTATTTTTTATCCAAAAATTATGAAAAAAATTCACAAAAATACTTTGAATTATTTCTGATCTCATGACTATTTTTTCACATTTTTATTTTGAAATTTGATATTTTTTATATTTTTTGCATTATTTGCTTTCTTTTAATTACTTTAAAAATACTTTGAGATTTTTTAATTCTAAAAAAATTCATAAATATCATTTTACATATTTCCGACTTTTTAAAAATTTTATGGAATTTTATATTGATGTTTACTATTTTTTGATCTATTTTCTTTTTGTTTGAGCAATTTTAATTAGGTTAAAAATAGTTTCTAACTTTAAAAAATTACCAAAAATTTTATAAAAATATTTGAGTCTATTTCTGATTTTTCTATGACCTTATTTCTTTTTTATGAATCAATTTGAATATAGTTGATATTTTTTTTCTTTATTTTCATTTTAATTCATTTTTAAACCCTTTTCAACATATATATATATATATATATATATATATATATATATATATATATATATATATATATTAAATGTAATATTATTTTGTGATTATTTTCTGGCTGATCTTGGGTTGAATTTTTGATCAAGAACTTTCTTAACATCATTAGATCTATGGTGTTGAGTCTAACTCCATAAAAATGGATGAATGATTTTAATAATAGTTTGATTAAATTTTAATTCAAATGTGGTTTATATATTCTTTCCCACCCTTCTTCATCTCATCCCTTTCTTATTGCACTAAGTGTTATTGGAGCATGATCTCTATATCATGTCTAAAAACAAATGGTGCATAGATTGCTATTGACCGGCCTCAAAATAGGTGCGACTTCTATATAAGTCCACTTACGATTGCTTAACATAGCGCTAAATTTTGTCACGATTAGAGAAAATGATCATTCGTGGCCCAAACATATGATTGCAAGTCCAAGATGTTAATTTGAACCCTTTGATCCAATAACCTTGAGATCCATTGTGTAGAGGCTTTGGTTCTACCAATCTTCTGATGGATCTTCATCAATTTTGGTCAACGCGGATCACTTAAACATCATTCATCATTATATGTCACATTAAGGATTCTTAAATGGATGATATACTTGACATAAAGCAAATGCAATTCATTCTGTAGAGGTTTTGGTTCTACCAATCCTCTAATGAATTCCAAATGCAAGATTCAAGATGGTCATCCAACTAACCACTAATTATTGACAATTGATTTTATTTTATGCTTTTACTTTATGCTTTATTTTATTCTCTTTACTTTATGCACCATTTACTTTAGCAGTTACATTTCATGCTTTTTTTTCATCTTTGCTCACTTGAGCCCCTTTATATTCTTGTCATTTTTATTTTGCTCACTTGAGCTTTTATTTTATTTTTTAAGATACTTAATAATCAACATGAACCATAAAAAAAATTTAATGATACTTGGACTATTTGGTTATTATCCTTGGTATTATGGAGTTTTGGACTTCTTGGACCTAGGATTAGAGACCTTGGCCTATGTTGGAGATCTTCTGACCTTAATTGATATTTTGTCTGGATTTCTTGAGGTTTACCTCAAGACATTGGGTTGTTTGTTTTTTTTGTGTGCAAGTTATTGTGATTACATACTTTGTTTGTAATCTGGAATTCGCCCGTATACAGCCTTTACTCTGTCCAAATTTTGTGAAGAGTTAATACACTTCAAGTTTGGTTCTCTCAAGAGGTCTAGTATCTTTGCTTGCTTGGTTTCAATCCAAAGAATGGGAATTCTATATTGACTCATAATGTCAAGTATTGGCTTCTTGTTGGTTAGATGGTTCTTCTCCTTAGGTTTTACCTTATGCTTTAGGATAGTCCCTTCATCTCCTCCCATCTTCTTTAATTTCAAAATTCTCCCTCCTTTTGAAAACTCTTCTTGATTTTTTTAAACTTGAATCACTTTCATAATAAACTTGGACTTAGGTCCATGCATTTTCAACACATTTTTCATAAATAAACTCCAATCAATTTAATAATATCTTGACATTTTTTGTGAGAAGACTAAAAGTCAATCAATCTCATTTCAAACCATTTTGCCATTTTGGCTCTTATCCTTAAAATTTTCTCAAAAGATTAGACTCTTGTCAATCCTTGTAGTGATGCAAACAACTATGCTTCTACAATATGTAGTGAAGAGAGATATTTTCCACTTGAGTGTTGAGTGAGGTTGTGTTTATTTTTAAAATCCAAGCCATATCCTCCACTTTGAGATGATGCAAATTCTCCTTTCTCATGATTGTGGGTAGTAAGTATGTTTTCCACACGGACAATGACGATGATGTCTTATCTCATAAAATTAACCAACACACTTGTGTTTTAAAATTTTTAAAAGGTGAACTACGTGTACCCTGATCCCCTATTTCATGAAAGATGGTACATAGGAACTAAAGGTTCGCAACTGCGGCGGGTGCAAAAATCATTAAAAAAATACTTCTTTTCTCACCTCCACCATCTATTTTTTATACAACATTTTATAGCCGAAATATACAGATTTTTCAAAGAGGTTCCTGCAGAGTACCGTAGATGTTTAGGGTGCTAATAACTTCCCTTTGCATAACCAACCCCCTTACCTAGAATCTTTCCCCCTCTTTTTCGGTTACTCGCTCTTTTCCCATTCCGTTGGAAACAATAAAGCGCGGTGGCGATTTTTATTTTGATATGTGTAAGTCTAATCAATCCAATGGCTTAGTCTTAAACATTTCTACCGCCACAGAACCATTGATGTTAATTCCTTAAGTTGAAGAGGCACTTTCACAAGGTTGATTTGGATGGTGTTTCTTCGTGCGGAAGCCATGTCCTACAAAACAGCACAAAGATAAATCCCAAAGTCCTTAAAATGGTTAGTGAAATGGTAATGGTATGATGTCATGATGTTATGTAAAAGTAAACACATAAACACAAAGCAAACAAGTCCTTAGGTTTAGGCTTGCATGAGGTTTCATTGGTAAGTACCCTCTTGAAGTTTAGTTGGTTCAACCTGTCCTACAAAGTAATCGGGTTCTAGGGAATCTCAATATCATTGATCTTTCTTCATTGGGCATTGTTTCAGCGCAAGCCTCTGTTTTAGAGACCAAAATATCCCAAAAGTCTGATCTCAATGAGCGTAGTATCGAGTATCAACCAACTTCGAACTGTACCAAAGTCGGATATCTCACTACTTCCTAATGGCTAAGTTATTTCATTAAAGGCTCTAAGATTCGTTAGTGCTTCGTGACACCACACAGCGGCCATGTATTCTCCTTAATTATCCATAAGGGATACCGGTACCCATAAATGTGCTACACTAACATAGCTATTGTCTCAACCATATTGGTTTGCACCACACAGTCTCCACAATCTTTACTATTTACCTAATGGTGTTCCCAGATCCAGGTAGAGGATCAATACAAACCCAAACAAGGACCCATAAATGTAAAGCAAACAAATCAAACAATTAAAGAATTTAAATGTGATCTAACTCTAAGGTAACCCCATGTTTAGTTCGTCCCCAGCAGAGTCGTCATTTCTATAATACAGAGGGAGAACTGACTTGGTTGTTTTGAGTTTGATCACAATTGTTGTGGATAGCAAGAGTCGCCACCGACTTTTCTTTTATCTAATAAAGGAAAGGGTGAAAAGAACAGGAAAGACCTTTTGAGAATTTTCTTGAGTTCGGGGGGTAGGTTATGAAAAGGGAAGGTGTTATAACCCTTTTCATCCATAGTTATCTATGGGCTCTTAGTTGCTTGCTAGCTCATTTTTGAAATTTCTTTGTTTGAAATGTGTTTGTGGTGGTTTTTAAAGTATTTTTGAAAAGCGCCTTCGTGTAGGAAAACTTTGTAATGATTCTCCTCTCTATAAGAATGCATACAAAGTGTTGGACTTTTGAAAATATTTCATGTTTTGAAAGTGTTTGGTGTATTTTGAAAGATTTTTTTGAAGATGGATTGTGAGCAAGCAACTAAGAACGTTTTACCTGCTCAAAAGTCTTTTTTTTCATTTCCTCCTTCCTTTGATATTGTTATCTCACCATTGATTGGTAAGTAACCCTATCTTTGGATGTAAAGGGACAGGCATGGGTTATCGTATAGTCATAGATAGCAATGTTGTGAGATACTTTAGCATTTTTTCTTAAGAGACTAAGATCATTTGTGAGGCAACATTCGTAGCGTCATCGAGGGGCTGATGATCTTGTATTTTGATTGTTTTTGCTAAGATGTCTCACATGCATAACATGACTATTTATTTAAGGCAATAAAGTGGAGTTAACCCTAGAGGTAAAAGGTGTTCAAGTGTTTACTTTTTTTATGCTTGGTTTATCTTGAATTAGGGTTTTCTAATTTGATTTTATCTTTCCATATAAAACCTGATTACTAGCATTTATATGAAAGCGGTAAATTATGGAAAATGAATGTCCTACACTATTACATCACTTGGGAATGGGGTATACAAATTACAAATGGGGATTGCAAGAAATTAAACCTTAATTATCGAGTACAACCATATTTAATTATATTGTACAAGAAATGAATAAATGAATATAATGTACAAGGATAAATGTAAAAAGAAATGAATTTGTTTTGTTTTGGTCTTGAAAAAAAAATAGTATAATAAATAAAATAATTTTTTTGTCTATTTGTTAATAAAAATAAATATTAATATTAATATTAATAATAAGAAATAAAATGAAATAAATAAAAAGGGTCCGGGGGTGAAAGTTTGATTTTGGGATGTTTTTGTGTAGAAAACCTTTTTTCGTGTTAAAGTTTGACCCAATAAGGATTTCTTTTGTAAAACAGAATAAAATAAAACAATGAAATGGGCCTGTGTGGTGCTGAGCAATGGGGCACTGGGTCTGGGAACTCTAAGCCTAAAAGTAACAAAAACTATTAAAGAAGAAAAACAAAATAATGCAAAGAACAAAATGGCCCTGGGGGGACTCGAACCTCTGTCCATACGTTTGCCCTACCATGCCTTTACCATTACACCAACTGCTTCAACCTGTTAATACTATAATTCCAAAAATGTATATAAACAAAATGCATTAATTCTGGAATATATATATATATATATATATATATATATATATATATATATATATATATATATATATATATATATATATATATATATATATATGGTGGGCTTGGGCCGAACCGAGTCGACCCAAGACCCACCCCTTATAATCTAAACAAAACAAGTCAAACGGTTTGTGAACCTTAAAATAGAGACAGCGCCTCTTTCATCTCTCTCGTGGCTTCACGGTCATGTCCTCTTCATCTTCTTTGATCAGACACCGTGGCTCTATTGTTTCTGTATATCGTTTCTCTTATTTTGTTTTTCTGAGACTTAATTGTTCATTTGTTTGATTTTACAGTGAAAATGCATATGGAAAATAGAGGAAGGAAGAAGGAGAGTTTCAGATTTTTACCAAATTTCTGAGTGAGTTCTTTCTGATATATTCTTCTTTATCTCTTTTTGGTGATTCTGAAGGGTTTGGATTTAGGAAAATGATGTTGGAAAAAAGTTAGGGTTTTTGTTGTGTTGCTGCAATTTGTGTTCTCTGTATATTTTTTCGAACAAAATTTTGAAAGGGGTTTTGTGGATTGCTGTGATTTGTGTTCTCTGTATATTTTTTCTATGAATTTAGTCCTCTCTTTCGAAAACAGTGTTGTTGTTGGTTTTATACTGTGATTGTTTTTTACTTTGGGAATAGGCTTGATGCTTTTGCTGGTTTTTTGGTTTTGTACTTGCTTTGCTTTTGTACCTTGGCTTCTGACTTTGCTTGTTGGCCTTGGTATTGTTTACTTTGAACTTGTACTTGTGATGACTTTTTTGTACTAATTTTGACACTGACTTGAGGAGTGTTATTTTGTCACTTTGACATGTCAACTTTGCTGTATTTGCTAGTTGACTTGGTGCAGGTTGTGATGTTGTACTATTTTTTGAGTTTGCTTTCTTTTTTTGCTGTGAACCAATCAAATTTACATATTTTGTTTGAGATTTTTGCAGTAAAATTTGGCCTATGACTTGACTTTTCAAATTATGAATTTTCCTTTTGACATGAAACCACACGAGGCTTGTAAATTTGCGTGAAAACAAGGATGCTGGATTCTGATTTTTATTGATCTCTTCTTCTCCTTTTTGTGAACCAAAATCTACTTTTGTGATTTGCAAAAAAGAAATACTTCTAGGCCAATGATGTATACATGAGGCTTCATTTTTTGTTGGGCTTGAATTGAAATTCTGTTAGGCTGGATTTGTGAATGAATTCTTGTTGGCATCTTTTCTTCTATTGTGAACCAAAATAATTTGTGATTTGCAACAGCATATTGGCCCATGATAAAGTCCAATTGTTTGAGGCTTTAGCACACAAAAACACCCTTTATCTGATTCCATAAACTACCCTAATGATATATTTAAATCATTTGTAATTTGTTCACTTTAAGTTGCTTGAAAAACTAACTCTTGCTTGATTTTTTGTTTCATGTATGGTTGATGAGGAGTGAATGAAGATGGCAAGGCAACTTAGAAAAAAAAGGTTGTGGATTGCCACAAAATCTTGGAGAGAAATCGAAGAAGTGAACAAGTAGAATTTAGGACTTAGAAAAGTTTAGGAATTTAAGACAAACTTGTATTTGAATTATTTTTGAAAGGCACACTTGAATGTGAACTTTGTAATCACTTTTGAATGTAATTGAACAATAATTTTGAAAGATGTATTGAACAATTTGAAAGTGGAATGAGACTTGTAGAAGTTTGCAAGAATTGCAACCAAACTTTGAATGGTGTATTAGAATTTAGGAGAAAGATTAATTGAATTGCCTAAAAAGGAAATGGTGCTTGAAAATAAAAATTCAATTTTCATCTTTCTTCCACATCTCAAAAATTCCTTGAATTCTTTTGATCTTTACATCAAGACCCTTATCTTCCACAAGAATACTTATACATTTGAAATGAGATCCAAACAAACTTGTGCGACAAGTGATAGAATTGGCTATGCAAAGTACTTCACATAAGTTTAATCATGACCATATATGCCTTGATTTAAGGACACAAGATTTGAAAGAATGAAGCATGATATCGTACCGTGATAAATGTTGAATGATCATGATAAATTTTTAATCTTTTAACTTGAAGACCAAGAAAAACATACAAACCATATTTCTAAACTTAGCATGCACTTGGTTAATTATCTTAAAATAATCTTGATAAAGAGTAAAACCACATACTCAAACCTTGTGCTCTGAATCCTGCTTTGTATGATAGTATGAAGATGACGCCTTAAAATCTTGCTCAGAAAGATATCATACACTCCAATAGTCAAAATACTAAACCAAGGATAGGAAAATGTCATTTCTCTTCAAAACCCTTGCCAACTTTAATTCTCTGACGAAACAAGGAATCAACCTGAGATGTTACAAAGCCTTAGAGGCCTTAGCAGCTTGAACCAATAGGATATGAGATCTATCTCGGATTGATTGTCAACAATTGAGTGAACGTATATGAGGAAATACAAGCCATGTACAGAAAAAAATGGATAGGGAAAATTTTGGGGTACAATAGGTGCTAACACCTTCCCTTTTCATAACCTACCCCCCAAACTCAAGAAAATTCTCAAAAGGTCTTTCCTGTTCTATTCACCCTTTCCATTATTGGATAAAAGAAAATTCAGTGGCGACTCTTGCTATCCGCAACAATTGTGATAAAACATAAAACACCCAATTCACATCTCCCACTGTATTATAGAACTGGAGACTCTGCAGGGGAAGTACTTAAAAGTTGGGTTACCTTAGAGATTGGTTCACATTTAAATGATTTCATTGTTTGACTTGCTTGCTTTACTCTTAAAAGGGTGTTTGGGTTTTGTATAGATCCTCTACCCGGATCTAGGGGCATTATTAGGTAAGTAGCAATAGATCACGGGGACTATTCAGCATAATACTGACATGGTTGAAGCGATGACTATGTTAGTGCGACACATTTGTTGGTACCAGTTTCCCTTGAGTCCAGTCAAGGAGAACACGGCGCCACCGTGTGGTGTCATGAAGCACTAACTAACCATAGAACCTTAGTTGAACAACTTGGCCATTAGAAAGTAGTGAGACGCTTGGCTTTGGTGCAAGACTAGAGTTTGTTGATACTCGGTACTACACTCATTGAGATCATACTTTCGAGATATTTTGGTCGCTAATAAAGAAGCTTGTGCTGAAACAATGCCCGATGAAGAAAGATCAGTCATATTGAGATTCATTAGCACACGGTTACTTTTGTTAGGACAGGTTGAACCAACTAAACTTCAAGAGGCTACTTACCTATAAACCCCATGCAAGCCTAAAACGTAAGACCTTGTGTGCTTTTCTTGTGTGTGATTATTTATTCATAAACATCATGACATCATGACATAGCATTTTTCACTAACCATTTCAAGGATCTAGGGATTTATCTTTGTTCTATTTTGTAGGATATGACTTCCACTCGCAGAAATACCATCTGAATCAACTTCGTAAGGATGCCTCCTCAACTTAAAGAGTTAGCATCGAGGGTTCCTGAAAATTCTCCGTTGACCAAAAGATATGGTCGACTTCTCAACCTGGCTACCTCAAGCTTTGATGAAGACATGTTGAAGGTGTTCTTTCAGTTCTTTGATCTCGTACATCTTTGTTTCACCTTTCCTAATTATCAATTGGTCCCTACAATGGAGGAATTCTCTCAACTACTAGGAGTGCCTATTCTTGATCAAATACCCTTCACCATTCTATAGGAAGTTTCAAGACCCTAGGTTATTTCCAAGGCCTTACTTTTTAAGAGTTCTGACATTGTAGCTAATTGGGAGATAAGAAGCAGGGTCAAAGGCTTTTTGGTTAAATTCCTGATCGAGAAGGCTCAACTCTTTTGGGATGCCATGGATTTGCAAGACTTTGAGGAGATCTTGGCTCTTATAATCTATGGGTTAGTGCTCTTTCCTAACCCAGACCAACTCATAGATGTGAATGCTGTCAAAATTTTCCTTACTCATAATCCCATGCCTAGTTTTCTTGGAGACATTCTACATTGTCTTCACACTCGCACCAATGGGAAGAGAGGGACTCTTATGTGTTGTATTCCGTTGATGTCTAGGTGGTTTATTTCGCACCTTCCCCGATCAGTATTAAAGAATGAGCAAGGCTTGAGGTGGTTGCAAAGGATAATGTCGCTTTCTCATGCAGATATCCACTGGTGCTCTCTTTCCCAAGAAGACATTACTATCATTTACCATTGTGGAGAGTTCCCTAATATTCCACTCTTGGGCATTAGGGGAGGTATTACTTATAACCCTTCTTTAGCTCTACGACAATTTGGCTATGCTCAAAGAGATGGTCCCTGTAACACCCCAATTCTACCCGGCGGATAATAATAAAATCAGAGTTCAACATAAATAGGATGCTACATTTACAACTTAAAATTAAAATTCATTTAATCAGATACGATACATATACATAACACTTAATTTGGATGAACCGATAATAGCCTGATTTGTTCTTTAAAATCAAACAACTTTTTATTGATAAGTAGCGGAATATACATACTCAACTTCAATTCACCTAACATCTTTTATTCAACTAAAACAACTTCGACACAACAATCATTTCATGTAATCAACTTAAAAATTTAGAAACTGAAATAAATATCAACAACTAAACATCAAGCGTTCATTCCCCCGAGTGCTACGTATCAGAGCGACAACACTGACTCGAACTAACGAAGGTAACAACTCTTCTTCTTGATTACCTGCACGTTACCAACAGAGGGCAACATTCAAACAGAAAGGGGTAAGATATCAAACAATATAATAAGTCATATGATAAATAATATATTAGATTTTATCATATAAAGACACCACTTCACAACTTATAAACAACTTTAATCACAACAAAACATCAACACGACATAACTACTAATTCACAACTTTTAGATAATACCTGTCATAACAAGTCAATAACATACAACAACAACAAAAATATCATCACCACAACTCAAGATGCAACATCAACTCCGACTCAATTATAATGCACATGCATGTGGTACCAGCGGAGCAAAACTCCCAACTTAAAAACGGAACAGAACTCCCAACTTAGAAACATAGCAGAACTCCCAACTTAGAAATTTCCAATTAATAGAGGCATCAACAAGGCATAAGCTTTCAACTTAATATTTTGCCAATCCAGACCAACTTGTTATGTTATGCATGCGACAACAACACAACAACAACAATTCAACCACAACTTAATAATTCAACTTAAATCAATATTGGCCATAAGCCTGCAACTTGATATTACCAATAAATAGAGGCATTTCAACAACAACTTAATAACAACAACAACTCAGCAGCAACTAATCAATGAATCGACATTGGCCATAGGCCTACAACTTTATATCGCCAATAAATAGAGGCAACATAACAACAACAGAAACAAATATTAACAACAACAATTCAACTTTGACAACAAGCCTACAACTTGATTCTTGCCAATAATTAGAGGCAATGCAACAAAAATCACCACCTGCAAGTTCATAATTAACCACAACAATATCACAATAACTTAAGTATACCAAGACTATTAGTAATGAAGTCCTACTAATTTTCGACTGCTGATAAACCTTATTAATCATTATCTTCAAAATTGATGAAGCTACTATTTTTCTACCACTAATGTATCCCTACTGTTACTATATATTAGTTACTAGTATTCCTGTAATTTACTACTGACTCTGCAACTAAAAACCTTCTCTACTATATATATATATATATATATATATATATATATATATATATATATATATATATATATATATATATATATATATATATATATATATACTGTAATTCAATTTGACTACTTAATTAAATTAAACTTTGCTACAACATATGCTAACTCTGTAATATACTAAATCTACAATTAACAATTCAACTATACTATTTCCTGAATATGCAATTTGTTTACTTCCTACTATATATACTGTTTCTGCAATTACTAAAACTATGCTTCACAGGATTCTTCATCTGCTTATTATACTATACTACTCTTATATGCCACGACGTCCCGTGTAATTAATCATACAATTCTACTATAACCAACTAATTATTCCTCTTCCCAAATTACTAATATTTCTACTGTGTATTATTATTACTAAGACCATCATGGTACTGTTATTTCACAAGCTCTGCTACTTGTAATTACTATCATGCTAGATTATTCTCCTACTAATTTATTATTGTTACTGCTATTTAGGTATAATAATGTTTAATTAAATATGAACTACATGATCAAGAGATACTAAGTTCTTCAAATAAAATATGGGGGCCTTACTGTAATCAATTATCAAATGGACTAAATTGGGAAACTATATAAAACTAGTGTGCCTGTCACCACAAGTGGTGTGCCCCTCGGCATACCTTCCTTTTTCCAACATGGTTTCGGTCGGCACCCATACCCATGCCCATCGGCATGCCCATTATCCCTGGGCCACTCGGCACACACATTGTGCCCCTCAGCACAATGTGTTTCCAGTCCCCGGTTATGCAGATTTCTGTAATTCCTTTTTGTTTTCAATTTTCGTTCAATTAACAGGTTCGTATCAACACAATATATAATTGCAGCAACATGAATTTTTCACAGATCCATAAATTTGCAGACAACACTTTTCCACACAGACAACAACATGAAAACAAATAATGATTCGGCACATTCCTAACCAACATGTATACACAGTAGCAATTTCATACAACCCGATCCCAACATAATATTCATCATAATTTCCCATTATAGAGTCAGAACCCCACCCTTACCTTGGATTGGAGACTTCTCTATAATTCTTCGGTCGAGCCTAGCCTTGCCAAAGTTTCCAATCTTTGCCTTTTTTGCTCTTTTCCTCTTCTCTGCAATTCTGTAACTTCTACGTTCGCTCTCCAAAATCTCCAAAACCCGTATTCCTTCTAATTAACATAATCCTAATAATTAGTTTAACCTTATAATTATTAATGTTCCTATTGGGCCTAACTTTCACACCCCCAGCTTTTCTACATACAACCATATAATTAATCCCAAAAATAAATCGTATAACCTTTCTAATGTTATTACTAATATTAATCAACTAATTAACTAACTACTAACAACATAGCAACTTATACCAACCAATCACAACATTTCAACAAATGATTTTAAAATAATTTAATTAAATAATTAATTAAATTAACGGGCGTTATAACTCTCCCACACTTAGAATATTTTCGTCCTCGAAAATCTATTCGATCCTACCACCCTTAACGCGAATTTCGTATCTAACTCTCGGATCCCCAAGTCGCGTTTGGCAACACTTCGACCACTTATTTACCAACATAACAATAACTCAACACAATTTAAATCAAATTCACACATGCTAATCATTCAATACTTCGTGACATGATCGTTACTAGCATCTCAACTACTCAACCATAATCAGACATATCCACAATTAAAGTACCAACAACTATAACACACTTATACTTGGATGTACATCATCGCAATATCATCTTAACAACCTTTTTCAACACCAAAACACATACATAATTTCATTCCCATATATCAATTATCAACAAAATATCAACAAATTTTTTCACATTGTCGTATCGCTCTTATAGTGACACCAACACAACCAACATAATCACACTACTAAAAAAATGACATTTGAGAAAACGTCCTTACATCAGGTATAAAAATAACTGATGTAAAAAATAAAATTTAAAAGTTATTACATCAGGTATTAATTTCCAATGAAATAAAAAATATTCTTTTTTATTAGAAAATAAAACACGGTGGCATTTCTATAATTATGGAGAAAAAAATTTCGCTGGCCTATTACATCGGTTCTGGAGAATAACCGATGTAAAAGAATTTTCGCTGGCCTATTACTTCGGATATTCTATCAACCGATGTAATAAAGTGATTAAATTTAATAAAATAAATGGAATTTATTACATCGGTCCACGTCATACCCGATGTAAAAGATACCATATAAATTTTTAAAACCCCTAACACTGTTCATTTCCCTTTTCTCAGAAAAACCCTATACACGCTCTAAACCACAAAACGGCTCCCTCCCTTCGCCGTCACTGTTCTCTGCCCACGAACCCGCCGTCTCTCCACACCATCTTCGCCGTCTCTCCACAAATCGCTTCCTCCATTCGCCGCCCACAAACCCGCGTCACTGTTCAGCCCACAAACCTGCCGTCTTCGTCGTCTTCTCCACACCTCCGCCGGTTCGTCTTCCTCCGCCGGTTCGTCTACCTCCGCCAAATCGTCTTCCTCCGCCAGTGCGTCTTCCTCCGCCGATTCGTCTTCCTCCACCGGTTCGTCTTCCTCCTTCCGGTAAATCGCCTTCTTTTTCAACTTTTATCATTTTTTTTCTGGTATTTTCTTTCTTTGTTCTTGAAAATTTGATAGTTTATGAAAATTTTACAGTAAAATTCAAATGAAAACTTATCCCAAATAACTCATTGATTAATATATTCCCAAGAATTTAGAGTAATTAAGTTTTCGCATATTCGACCTGTTAATTAAGAAACAAAAGCGTTTCTTTATTATATTATCTTGTTTAAAAAGTACCTGTGGTATATCGACTGAATATGTCTTGTATCAAAGGTGAGGAAAAATCATTCCAATCTTCCTGTTATATTTACTATCCATTACAGATTGCTTCTTCATGGACAACGACCAAATGGATATATCACCCAGGAGTTCTTTACTTCTTTTTTATATAAAATCCTGCTTAAAAAAATTATGTGTCTTTGTTTTATCTATTGGGGTGTACTATTTGCAAAGTGAATAGACATCTTCCGATACACATTTCATTTCATTGATTCTATTTTTCTTTCTCCGCGAAGCAGCACAACTTGCAATCTCGGAATCTCCGTGAAGTAGCGCAGCCGCGGGCACACCTTTCGTCAGACCTTCCTCCGTGCGAACATAGGTATGGATCGTAGTTGGATGAGAGCTAATCGATTAAGTGACGAATACGAACATGGAGTGATGGAATTTCTACAGTTTGCTGAAAGTAATGCTGAACAAAGTCTTCCTGCATGTCTTGCTCGGCAATACTGTAGTATTGTGAAAAATGATTGGAAAGAAGTAGATGAAGGTGTAAAAGATGCTATTTGGACTGATTATCAGGTATATTTTTAATACAACACTTTATTATATTTTATAACCATATACTTATTAACAACATATGACATGTACTTTATTTGTAGGCTCATTTCAGTATTCCAGAATGTAAAGATCCAAAGAAGGATAGGTTGAAAAAAGAATGGATTAAATATGCGGGAGAGCGATGGAGAGGTTTTAAGACACAACTCACAGACAGATACATTAATCATCCCATAGAAAATGATCCTCCTTCATATGTCAAGTATAACTTTATTACGGAAGACGCGTGGAAAGAGTTTCTCAAGATTCGAGATACCCCTAAATTTAAGGTTAGTAGGAGTTATATGTTATTGTGTGCATATATAACATTTTTATTATATTTAGTGATTAATAAATTTTTAAGTTTATAATAGGAAAAAAGTCAAAAGGGTAAGGATAATATGGCTAAGAATGTATACCCACACTTATTGTCTCGTGGAGGGTATCGCTTGCTTGAGGAGAAACTTATGAAAGAAAAGTCATCATTGAGAGATAATTCCACATTAGATGATGATGGTTGTCCATCTCCACCATCACGCCATGAGTTATGGAAGAGAGCACGACAAAAGAAAGGGGGAGAATACACATCAAAATCTACACAAGAGGTTGCTGAAAAAATTGTAAGTAAACGATATCTTAATATTGGTTTTTGCATTTTGATTAATATTGGTTTTTGCATATTGATAAATATTGGTTTTTGCATATTGATTAATATTGGTTTTTGCATTTTGATTAATATTGGTTTTTGCATTTTGTAGGATTCTCTAGTTCAAGAAGCTGAAAAAGGTGCAATTATGCTGGATGGACGTGATGATATCTTAACATTAGCCATTGGAACGTCTGAGCATGGAGGCCGTGTTCGTGGTGTTGGACAACGCCATAAACAAAGCACTTATTTTGGAAGGTCACGTCAACAACATCATATTGACGTAAATGAACAACTTGCAACAATGGAAGCAAAACTTAGAGCTGAATTTGAATAAAAGTTTGCTGAAGAACGTAAGATGTATCATCAATCTTTAATGGAGACACTTAAGTCTATGGGTTTATCAAAAAGCACAAAAAAAATTAAATGCATTAAAGAGATGGAATATGTCGATGGAAGCGGAAGAGGAAGTTGTTCAGCTGCAAAAGGAAGCGCAAAAGACGTGGAAGTTGATGATGCTCAAAGATTGTTACTCATGGTTTTGAAAATGAATGACAACCATTTGGAAGTACAATTAAGTCATTGTCCGAATGTCTCTAATTTTCTTATGTCAGCTAAGTGTATCAGAGAGTTATTGGTGGGTTTAGGTCATTGGCTTGACGTGTCTGTTCTGCAAATTTGGTGCACGTAAGTACATTTTATTGTTTTATTAAAGTCAATCTCTATTAATATGTTATATCTCTCATCACTTTGATTCTAATGTTTATTTTAAAATTATTCAGGTATATTCATCGTGTATGTCTTGAGAATTCCCTTTCAGAATTATATGGATTTATGGATCCTGCGAGGTGTATTTATAATGATAATGTACCGAAATCTCAAGTGGATGTTAAGAATTACGTACTACAAAAGTTACGTGATGAAAATAGAGTGTGCCACTTACTACCATTGATTCATGGGTAAGAGTTTTTATGAAATTGTGTTTTATATTATTTAATTTTGATAACATCTATATTTTATGTGACTTCTCTATTTCCATACACACGTACAGGAATCATTGGAAATTAATAGTCATGTGTCCAAGAGACAATTTAGTGGTCGTATTTTGTTCACTTCATCGAGAAATTGATCAGAACACGAAGAAAATTATTACAAAGTAAGTTTATCGTGTATGTCTTGAATTGGTAATTAATAGTTATGTGATTTTTCATTGGCAAATAAATTTAATTATGTGATGTTTGTATTAGTTCTTTTGGGGTTCATCAAATGGAAAATGGAAATAGAAAAAAGGCTACATGGCTTCATCCCAATGTAAGTGTGATGTAAATTGTAATTTTATAGTTAAATTTATGATAAATATTCACTAATCGTGTCATTCAATTGTAGACAAGACAACAACATAACTCTAATGATTGTGGATATTATGTGATGAAAAATATGTTGGATATTGTCTCTGCCAATATAACCGAGAATTGGATGCAGGTAATAACAATAACTTTACTTTGTTATTTACTTTGTGTTTTGCAACTTATTTATATTAAATTTTAAAGAATAACTCTATTGTTATATTTATGTATTATAGGTATTTGATGACCCAACATAATTAACACAAGATGATTTGTATGATTTACGACTTCGTTGGTCAAAATGTTTCTTTGAGTTATATAAAGATTAACCTTTATCTGGTGAGTTTTATAGAAAGATTAACCTTTATATGGTTTTTGCAAATGCATTGAGTTTCTTGATAATTTTTGCTGATGTTAATTGTTATTATTTATTTTCAGACAATATGATTTTGGTGTTGTCTACAGAAGCTACAACTCATCTACTTATGAATTTTATATTGGTAATTCAAGTTTGTAAAAAGACTTGTAAAAGGTTGAATATTTTTGTATGTTTTGTGGTATTTGTAAAATTGATGTGAGTTTCTTTGTTGTGATACAATTCAAGTTTGCAATATAATTATTCATTTTGTAAATTTTGTTGTGAAAATATCGACCTAGATATGGTCTATTTTATGTTGGAAAGCTATGATATATATAGCGACCTAAATGGTCTGTGTGATATTGGAAAAATATGAAAAAATTGGTACCAATTTTTTCTTACAGGGAATCATCCAGAAAATAAATGTTATATTCAAAAAAAAAATTATACTTTTTACATCGGTCATTCTGTCAACCGATGTAAAACCCTTCAACATGTGTTTTCTACATCGGGCACAGTGTAACAACCGATGTAAAAACCTCATCTATTACATCGGTCATGACTTCCACCGATGTAATATGTTGCGTCAGTTTTCAAAAAAAAATATTGTATTTATTTTTCACATCAGGTATATATTATAACCGATGTAAAAGGTGTCCTTTTCAGATCGGACCCAGAACCGATGTAAAAGGTCTCTTATTTACTACTTCGCCTGACTTTACATCGGACCAAGAACCAATGTAAAAGGTCAATTTCCCCCGATGTAAAAAGTCATTTCTGCACTAGTGTCAACTTCGTCACGTTATGGAGTATCATTCCTTACTTATGGAAATCAATAATAACATCTCAATAACGATAACAAAATCATTACAACATCAACTTAACTGTATAACTTAACAAGTATACTCATAGCTCACTATCAACCAACAGTCCATAACAATCTTCTTATAAAATCCGCAAATATTTGCTAGCAAACATAGTGCCCTGGCACAACATCTCTATATCAATAATCCACCAAATCAAGCATGTAGATTAAGAAACACCATTCCCATAGGCTTATGATGTTTTAATCCTTAACTTCTAACGAGTCTTACACGCATAGCAATTGCGCCACATCACGCTCCAGCTGTGCTACTCTGATAATCCACCTTAAGTCACTGTCCTCGTTAAAATTTCCATCAAATATATGGTTTACAAGTATAAATCTAGTTTCGAACTTTCTCAATACCCACCATAAAACCATTGTTCACTTGATATACTCAATCTTTCACTTTGTGACGTTAGCTCGCACATAAACCCACTACTCTGAATTGTTCGATACGTCTCAATTCTTTTATATCCATCCCTATATTTATTCACACAAACTGGTGAGCGGTTATTCTCACGATATACATCAATCACTTTACGCACCATTAAGATAGAAAGACAAGTATATACCATCCAACACAATCTTGTCTACTATCAACAAGAGATTAAGGGTGATCAGTTCCTCAATTTGTCAATAGATAGCCGACAACCATAATAGAGTATAAACCATCATTACCAAACTATAATAGTGTTCCTTTAGAACTTGTACTCGAGTCACCTAAAGCACCATAATCCAATAATTTCTAGTGAGGTTTACAAATACTCCTACAATTTCCCTCTCATTCGATCTTATCGATGAGACACAAACGCTTAACATATTACACGGTCCACATTACACTCACTTAGCCTCACACGAAGGTTAAGTATCCTCCAACTCAAGAATTACTTCCTTCATCTCCGTATCATCAGGAATACAAATTCGATTACGGAATCTCAACACACCCTGTGTATCTAACTTGAAATCATCATTCTGAGATTGATCGAGTCCAACCACTGAATCTACAAATTCCACATCTAACTTTTGAGCTTCTTTGATATTGTCCATAAAATCATTGTTAGTCTTCAACATCTCCAACATAATACTCGTCGGTGTCACTTTGCAATCTAACTTCATATCTCTGAACTGTTCAATTAACTCCAATTCTTTAACCATCATTGTCGACATATGTAAAGTCTTTCGACTTAAAGCATCAGTCACGACATTAGCTTTACCTGGATGATAATTCAAACTGAAATCATTATCGTTCAACAACTCCAACCATCTTCTTTGCCTCATATTCAATTCCTTCTGATCAAATAAATACTTTAAACTCTTATGGTCGCTAAATACTCCAAATCTAGAACCAAAAAGACAATGTCTCCAAATCTTCAACATAAATACCACTAAGTCCCATCTTAGACGCATTCATAATACACTACAAATGGCTCACTCAGACTGGGAAAAACTAATATCGGAGCAGTCGTCAATCTTTTCTTTAGTTCTACAAAACTTTATTCACAAGCAACATCCCATACTTAAAATGATGAACGACTATCCTTTTTAATGTTGAACATCTCATTTTTCAACTTATTCGCCAACAACATATTATGCTTGACCTCGTCTCGAACAATTGCGATAATAACCATTTATGCCCAAAAGCCTCTAGTTTCATAAACAACTTCAGAGTTCCTCTATATGGGAATGCATCAACCATATTTGAAAACATTTTCATAGGATAAAATATATTTCTATCTCTTCATAGGTTCAAACGGAATGCCAATCCAATACTCGGAACACAAGATATGAATTTCCAAAGTTATATGAAAATGAGAACACTGACGTCGTGCAGCGACATACTAATACACACCTCACGATAACATCAGAACATAATTTATTTGTACCAGTACCAACATTTATCACTCTTGAAATCATAATCATATCCTCGCATTTCCGACTCCGACTCACGATTCAAAACATTCCAACAGCTTCAACAACTTTTACAATCACTCACAAGGATCCCATGATAAGGTCTACAGCAATCTGTCACTCTATCATCGTTCCAACGTCAACATCTTACGCAAGGGCTACTTAAACCGACAACTTCACAGTCCCCCAACAGCACTGAAACATCGCAACTTTCTAAATACCATCTTCTAAAAATTATCCTTGTTACTCAATAATCACATCCAGAAACATCATGGATTTACACCCAACTCCTATATCAACAACCGTCACATTGCTCCTCATCCTTAAAGAAGTAAACATCAACAATATCTGATTGTCCTCCCTCAAGATGCTCCAACTTGATTAACAAACAAAATCTTTAATCCATGTCACCTTCGGATTCGGGAAACGAAAAAAATTCAACATCTTGCATTGTTGGCATACCGAACCAACATCATACAACCGAAACATATCCGAGAAGCAAAGCTTCTCCCCCACTTATCTTCAAACCAACTCTTGCATACAAGTGATTAGGAAAGCAAGCAAGCACCAACAATTTTTCACACACTTGTCGCGTACTAAGGAAAAAACAACATTTGACAACTTGGCCAGAAGGACCGACTTTCTCTGATACCACTAATGTTACACCCTAATTCTACCCGGCAGATAATAATAAAATCAGAGTTCAACATAAATAGGATGCTACATTTACAACTTAAAATCAAACTTCATTTAATCGCATACGAAACAGATACATAACTCTTAATTCAGATGAACCGATAATAGCCTGATTGGTTCTTTAAAATAAAACAACTTTTTATTGATAAGAAACTGAATATACATACTCAACTTCAATTCACCTAACATCTTTTATTCAACTAAAACAACTTCGAGACAAAAATTATTTCATGTAATCAACTTAAAAATTCAGCAATTGAAATAAATATCAGAGCGACAACACCAACTCAAACTAACGAGTGTAACAACTATTCTTATTGATTACCTGCACGTTACCAACAGAGGGAAACATTCAAACAAAAGGGGTGAGATATCAGACAATATAATAAGTCATATGATAAATAATATATTAGATCAGATCATATAAAGTCACCACTTCATAACTTACAAACAACTTTAATCACAATAAAACATCAACACGACATAACTACTAACTCACAACTTTTGGATAATACCTGTCACAACAAGTCAACAACATACAACTACAACAAAAATATCATCACCACAACTCAAGATGCAACATCAATTGTGACTCAATTACAATGCACATGCATGTGGTACCGGCGAAGTATAACTCCCAACTTAGAAATTGCCAATTAATAGAGGCATCAATAAGGCATAAGCCTTTAACTTAATATTTTTCCAATCCAAGCCAACTTGTATTGTTATGCATGCGACAACAACACAACAACAACAATTCAACCACAACTTAATAATTCAACTTAAATCAACATTGGCCATAAGCCCACAACTGGATATTACCAATAAATAGCGGCATTTCAACAACAACTTAATAATAACAACAACTCAGCAACAACTAATCAACGAATCAACATTGGTCATAGGCCTAGAACTTTATATCGCCAATAAATAGAGGCAACATAAAAACAACAGAAACAAATATTAACAACAACATAACCACAACAATTCAACTTTGCCAACAAGCCTACAACTTGATTCTTGCCAATAATTAGAGGCAATGCAACAAAATCCACCACCTGCAACTTCATAATTAACCACAACAATATCACAACAGCTTAAGTATACCAAGACTATTAGTAATGAAGTCCTACTAATTTACGACTGTTGATAAATCTTATTAATCATAATCTGCAAAATTGATGAAGCTACTATTTTTCTGCCACTAATTTATCCCTATTGTTACTATATATTAGTTACTAGTATTCCTGTTATTTACTACTGGCTCTACAACTAAAAACCATCTCTGCTATATATATATATATATATATATATATATATATATATATATATATATATATATATATATATATATATATATATATATATATATATATATATATATATATATATATATATATATATATTGTAATTCAATTGGACTACTTAATTACATTAAACTTTGCTACAACATATGTTAACTATGTAATATGCTAAATCTACAATTAACAATTCAACTATATTATTTACTGACTATGCAATTTGTTTACTTCCTGCTATATATATTGATTCTACAATTACTAAAATTATGCTTAACAGGATTCTTCCTATGCTTATTATACTATACTACTCTTATATGCTACGACGTCCTGTGTAATTAATCAGACAATTCTACTATAATCGGGTAATTATTCCTCTGCCCAAATTACTAATATTTCTACTTTGTATTATTATTATTAAGACCATCATGGTACTGGTATTTCACAAGCTCTTCTACTTGTAATTACTATCCTGCTAGATTATTCTCCTACTAATTTATTATTGTTACTTCTATTTAGGTATAATAATCTTTAATTACATATGAACTACATGATCAAGGGATACTAAGTTCTTCAAATAAAATATGGGGACCTTACTGTAATCAATTATCAAATGGACTAAACTGGGAAACTATATAAAACTAGTCTGCCTGTCGCCATAAGTGGTGTTCCCCTCGGCACACCTTCCTTTTTCCAACATGGTTCCGGTCGGCACCCATTCCCATGCCCCTCGGGATGCCCATTATCTCTGGGTCACTCAACACACACATTGTGCCCCTCGGCACAATATGTTTTCAGTCCCCGTTCACACAGGTTTCTGTAATTCCTTTTTATTTTCAATTTTCCTTCAATTAACAGTTTCGTATCAACACAATATATAATTGCTACAACATGAATTTTTCACAGATCAATAATTTTGCAGGCAACACTTTTCCACACAGACAATAACATGAAAACAAACAATGATTGGACACATTCCTCAACAACATGTACAGACAGTAGAAATTTCATACAACCCAATCCCTACATAATATTCATCATAATTTCCCATTATAGAGTCAGAACCCCACCCTTACCTTGGATTGGATACCGCTCTATAATTCTTCGATCGAGCCTAGCCTTGCCAAAGTTTCCAACCTTTTCCTCTTTTCCTCTTTTCCTCTTCTCTACAATTCTGCAACTTCTACGTTCGCTCTTCAAAATCTCCAAAACCCTTATTCCTTCTAATTAACCGAATACTCATAATTAGCTTAACCTTACTATTATTAATATTCCTATTGGGCCTAACTTTCACACCCCCCATGTTTACTACATACAACCATATAATTAAGCTCAACAATAAATCTTATAACCATTTTAATGTTATTACTAATATTAATCAACTAATTAACTAACTACTAATAATATAGAAACTTATACCAACCTATCACAACATTTCAACAAATTATTCAAAAATAATTTAATTAAATAATTAATTAAATTAATGCGCGTTACAGTCCCCACGACGCACTTATTCAAGGTATTATATTCGACTATGAGAACGATGTCCCAGGTTATCATCGAAGGTTTGTGCATGCTTGGGCATGGTTAGCAAGGTTGATAACAAGACTTTGGGGCATAAGAATTCCATCCCTCTTGAACCTTATCTTAAATATGTACGAGCTCGTGCTCAAAATCTCATAATTCCATATCCTACTATTCTACCAATAGTTGTGGAGCCCTTTGCCGAAGGGGATTTTCCTCATACCATTATCCATCCTAACATTCCTACCAACCTCGAAGAATTGCAAAGATCGTGGATTCAACTCAAAGGGGAACGAGACACCTATGAAGCTCGATTCTATGCAAGTGAGAAGAAAGTGTTGGAGCTTACAAGGAAACTTCACGAGGAGCAAAGCCTGAATGCCTACATTGCACCAAAGAGGATACGTCCGTAGGAGACCTGAGTCTTTTGTTTTAGGATTTAATTTTGTTGTCTCTTTGAGACCTTTTTGCTTTTTCATTGTAAGCCCAAGGCGCGACTGTAATCTTTGAACTTATTAATACAATTGTTGTTTTGTTTCCTCTTTGGCTAAGCAAACTTAATTTCCTTAAGGTCCTTGAAAACACTGCATCCACATAGCATGCATCATATCATAAGCAGGTTTTCCAACACCGATTTCATTATCTTTCTACTGTTTATTTCAGTATAAGATGGATCTTGAACAAACCGTCAATGACTTACAGACTCAACACTCTCAGTTCCAAGAGAATCTTCTCAACTTAGCAAAGGGTCAGCAAGAAATGATGGCGCTTCTCGTCACGAAGAAGAAGACCAAGAAGAGAGTTGTTATCAATATGTGAAAGAGGTTCAAAGGCCCTGCTCGACAAGTTCAAGTTGAAGAGGACTCCTCTGAAGCAGATGATAATCAAGATGAAGATTACTGAGGAATAACTAAATTTTTGAGGACGAGGATTACTCCAAAGAACAATACACGTCGGAGGACGAGAAATACAAACAGCTTGAAGACAGACTCAAGGCTGTAGAAATTCAAAAAGTTCCTGGTCTAGACTTTGGAGATTTAGGATTGGTTCTTGGGGTAGTTATTCTGCATAAATTTAAAGTCCCTGCCTTCGCCATGTATGACGGGGTCTCTTGTCCTAAGATGCATCTGAGATCTTATGTCCGTAATATTCAACCACATACCACTGACCAGGAGTTATGGGTTCACTTTTTCCAATAAAGTTTATCTGGAATGAAGTTAGATTGGTTATTTCAACTTGAGGGGACTAATATCCACACCTGGGAGGACCTAGCTGCTGCTTTCTACAAGCAGTACCAATACAACACTAATTTGGCACCAACCCACGTGCAATTGCAAGGCATGACTATGGATTCAAATGAGGGCTTCAAAAAGTACGCCAAAAAATGGAGAGATCTGGCAGGCAGAGTGCAACCACCTCTCACTGATAGAGAATTGGTAAACATGTTTATGGGAACACTAATTGGTCCTTTCTTCAACTTGCTGATTGGAAGTTCATCATCCGGATTTACTAAATTGATCTTGACTAGCGAGAGGGTTGAAAGCAGGATTAAAAGCGGGAAGATAACAATGACCTCCACCTCTAATGTTGTAAAAAAACCATTTTCTGGCAAAAAGGAAACTAATGTTGTGTATGGGCAAAGAAGCCATGCTAAGAAGGATCGTCATTATTCAGTAGGGGCAGTTTTAATTTCCAATCCTATATCTATTCAACAACAACAAGGGAATAGGCGTAGGACGAAGTTTCAAGAAAGGAAGTATACTAAGATCAATATGTCATTGTCTCAAGCGTTACAGCATTTCCTAAAAGCGAAACTAGTTACACTAAGGTCTCCTCCCCAAAACCCTGATACCTCCTCTCCTAAATACAATCCTAATGCAAAATGTACTTACCATTCAAACAGTTCCGGACATGATACCAATGACTGTTGGTCTTTAAAGAATAAAATCCAAGACTTGATCAACAACAAAACAATTGAATTCGACCCTCCACCGACTCCTAATGTGATCACCACACCCATGCCCAGTCATGGTAAAGGTGTCAATGCCATTGAAGATGTTTCTTTTGTTTCCTCCATCAATGATTTAACCACTCCTTTGAAGATTGTGGAAAAGAATTTTTTGAAAGTCGGTGTATTTCCAGGCTGTCTTGAAGACTATTACCATTGTGATGCACAAATTAATGGTTGCATATGGCTGAAGAAAGGTGTCCAACACCTGATTGATAGCCGTGAAATTCTATTTGAGAGAACTCCATCTGTGAAAATTTTGAGCAAAAGTGTTTCTCAGGAGTTTGAAGACGTGTCCATAATTACCAATTCAAACACTCCTATTAGGATCACCTCCAAAGGTCCTATTAGAATTCCCGCTGAACCAAGAATATCTCCCCTAATTATCATCAGACTGGGGCCCGTCCCCTACTTTTCTGACAAAGCAGTGCCCTAGAACTATGGGGCGAAAGTGTATTATCATGGCATCAAACAAGAGCCATGGATTGTTGAAAACAAAGATGTCGACATTACGAACATTGCTGGATCAAGTAAAGTCACTAGGACGGGAAGGATCTTCTCCCCGAAGATGTCTCCTCTGACAACCACCACTACACCCATTCATATTACCACCGCTAAACATGTTGTTGATATTCGAGGGAAAGGAAAAATGAATGATCCTGTCAGGACAGAGGCGCACACAAAAGATATTGCAATTGAAGACCCATCTAGCAAAGAGATAGAGGAGATTCTAAAAATAATCCGAAAAGGTGACTATAAGATAGTGGAACAACTAGGCGAACACCTTCAAAGATATCCATGTTATCTTTTTTGTTATGTTCCGAAGCACATGCTCAAGCTCTGCTAAAATTCCTGAAAAATGCACATGTCCCACAAGAAAATACTACTGACCAATTTGAAAATTGTATGGCAAGGTTGACTGCTGACAATGGTTTGGGATTTTCATATGCAGATTTGACTCCGGCGGGGAAGAATCACAACAAAGATCTACATGTTTCCATTGAGTGTAAAGGCACCACCTTAGCACATGTGTTAGTGGATACAGGGTCCTCCATCAATGTTTTACCAAAAGGTGCTTTGGACAGATTGGACTGTGAAGGGTTGGTGCTGAAACCCAGTGGCATTATGGTGAGAGCTTTTGACGTGTCAAAGAGAATGGTCCATAGAGAGGTTGATCTTCCTATCAAAGTTAGATCTCAAGTATTCAACTCAATGTTCTATGTAATGGATATCCATCCGTCTTATTCATGCCTGCTCAGACGCCCATGGATTCATGGGGAAGGTGCAGTTACCTCCACATTACATCAAAAGCTAAAGTACCCGGTCAAAGGAAAAAGTGTCATAGTCTGCGGAGAGGAAGAGTTCATGATTAGTCATTTGAATTCTTTCAAATATGTTGAAATGGATGGCGAATTCATTGAAACCCACTATCAAGCATTTAAGGTGGTCCCTCCAATGATTGTCGTTGCCAAGGCCACTCCTGCCACTCCCAAAGCTGCTAAAGATACACCGAGAATGGCCTCTCTCAAGGATGCTCGTGTTGTTGTTGAAGACAGAGTTTGCACCATTTGGGGACAACTTCCTGATATCCCCTACAAGTCAGACAAATTTGGGTTCGACTTCACTTCCAAGGATCAGAAAGAGGTTCGACGTGCTCGTTCTAGGAAACCACCTCTCCATATTAGCAACAATGAAGTTAATGCTCTGGGAGAATCTCATAGTGATGGTGACTTAGACGCTTGGATCTACCCAACTATTGATGGAAGACTTAAAAACTGGAAGACCAAAGACTTCATCTAAATCTCCTTCAGCCAGGAGTAATTGCCATTTCCTGTTTTTATTACTTTGAGAATTTTGTCTATAATTTTCTCTAAAACATAGTGACTTTAAACCAAGTGTCTTGCCCGGGGCACAATGGTCCATTTGTTAAGGGTTTATCATTTTCATATGTCATATGCTCATTTTAATGAAAACATTGGACTATTTTGCATTCAAATTTTGCGCTCCTTGTCTTTCTTTTACTTTACTGCATTTTCAAATAGCCATGTGACCTTACATGCACACACACACATTTGCAGACCCACATCCACTCCGGATCTCATTGACAATAATTCTGCTATTGCCGTTTATGACTTCGAAAATCCAATCTATCAAGCCGAAGTCGAAGGTGAATAAGATTGTGAAATACTTAGGGAACTCACCAGACTCCTGATACAAGAGGAAAATGCCATTCAACCGCACGAAGAACGAGTTGAAGTGATAAACTTGGGTAAGTGATAAACTTGGGTACTGAGGAAGATAAGAAAGAAGTCAAGATTGGCGCCAACCTAGAAGACAGTGTCAAGAGAGAAGATTGGTCCAGATGTTTCATGACTATGTTGAGGTGTTCGCTTGGTCATACGAAGATATGTCGGGGCTTGATACTAATATCGTGGTTCATCATCTGCCGATGAAGGAAGGTTTTTCTCCGATCAAACAAAAGGTTTGTCGTATGCGGCCAGATATGTTTGAGAAAATTAAGACTGAGGTAATGAAGCAGTTCAATGCAGGTTTCTTGGCAGTGACGTCGTATCCTCAATGGGTTGCAAATGTTGTCCTAATACCGAAGAAATACGGAAAGGTCCATATGTGCGTAGACTACAGGGATTTAAATAGGGCAAGCCCCAAAGATGATTTCCCACTACCATATTTAGTTGATAATACTTCTCAACATAAGGTGTTCTTCTTCATAGACGACTTCTTCTGATACAACCAAATCAAAATGGTGTATGAGGACATGGAGAAGACTACTTTTGTCATACAGTGGGGCACCTTCTGTTATAAGGTCATGCCTTTTGGACTGAGAATGCAGGCGCAACTTATCAACAATTTATGGTGGCTTTATTTCATGACATGATTCATCATGAGATAGAAGTATATGTTGATGACATGTTTGCAAGATCACAAACTGAGGAAGAACACCTTGATCATTTTCACAATCTATTTGAAAGGTTGAAGAAATACAAGCTAAGATTGAATCCCAACAAATGCACCTTCGGGGTGAGATCGGGAAAACTCCTAGGATTTGTTGTCAGTGGAAAAGGTATTGAGGTCGATCCTGCAAAAGTCAAAGCCATACAAGAAATTCCAGATCCCTGTACTGAGAAGGAGGTCAGGGGTTTCTTAGGTTGACTTAATTACATCGCGTGATTCATTTCTCACTTAACTGCTACTTGTGAGCCAATCTTCAAACTGCTGAAGAAAGATTAAGTAGTCAGATGGAATGACGACTGCCAAACATCTTTTGACAAAATCAAGGAATATTTACAAGAACCTCCAATCCTATTGCCTCCAGTTGAAGGAAGATCTCAGATCATGTACTTGATTGTGTTAGAGAATTCAATGGGGTGTGTGCTGGGCCAACATGACGAGTCTGGTCAAAAAGAGCATGCAATATACTACCTTAGCAAAAAGTTTACCGACTGTGAAACAAGATATTCACTGCTCGAGAAAACTTGTTGCACTTTGGCATGGGCTGCTCACTGACTAAGACAATATATGTTAACTCATACTACTCTCTTGATCTCTAAGATGGATCCCATCAAGTACATCTTCGAGAAGCCAGCTCTCTCTGGACGAATAGCCAGATGGCAAATGATCTTGACTGAATATGACATCCAGTACACTACACAAAAAGCAATCAAAGGAAGCATATTGGCAGATCATTTGGCCTATCAAGTTGTTGATGACTACTGTGATACGGTGGCAGAACCGACTGTTTTGAAAATGCTGGTTTACGTTTTGCATTTTGTATTCACAAAATGTCGCGGTAAGCAAGAGTCGCCACCGGCTTTTATTTCATCCAACCAGAAAGGAAAAAATCATAGAAAAAATCCTTTTTCGAGATATTCTGAGTACGAGGGGTAGATTATAGAAAGGGAAGGTATTAGAACCCTTTCTATCCATGGTTTTCCATGGGCTCTTAGGTACTTGCTCATCTGTTAAAATTGCTTGTGTGTGCTTGTTTTGAAAAGTTTTGTTTTACTTCGTTTTAACCCTTGTTTCTGTCCTCAAGAGTGTTACGAAGTTGTTTTTGAAAACTTTGTTTGAAAAAAAAGTGTTTGGTGTGAAAAATTTGTTTGATTTGAGCAAGTACCTACTAGCATCTACCTACTCGAAAAAGGATCGTTTCTATTATCGTTTCCTTTAGACAATGCTATCCTACTATTGAGAAATAGGTAGCACCGTCGTTATAATTGTAAGGGTCAATTAGAAAGGGACGTACGATCACTAAAACAATGTTAGGACGTTTTAGTAATAACCCTAGAGTCTTAAGATCATATTCGAGGCAACATTTCCGAGGTAACCTTTCTGAGGCAACATTTCTGAACGGGACATTTTATCTTTGTTTAAACAGGAGGGCAACCACTAAGACACCCTATACTTAATGATCGTTTACCGAAGGCAACCGAAGTGAGATTATACCCAAGGAGTGCGCATGTGCGAGTGATTTGATTTCAGTTATTATCTTTGCGCATTAGGGTTTTCTAGCCGTTTTAAATTATCATGCAATCTTTGTCATACAATCCTATTAACATACATCTAAACAGTTAATATTTGCGAGAAATAAAACCTACGCTATTACAAGGCTTCGGGATAGGGATTAATTACATAGCCAAAAAAACCCCGGAAAGGACGATAAATAAAGAAAATCCTAGATTAAACTATTACATACCGTGGACAGTTACATTAATGTTGCAAAAAATAATAAATGCGCGCGATGAATCGAATGCAAAATAATTAGGGTTTTGACCCCAACTATACCTAATTGCAATTTAAAAGAAAAATCATTTTTTTGTCGTTTTTTGCGTTATTTGAGAAAATAAAGTTCAAAATAAAAAAAAAACCTAATTACTAATTAATTTAAATTTAAGAAAAATAATTAAATTAACCTATTTTGTGTTTTTTTGTTTTAAGAAAAGAAATAAAAATTAAATCAAGAGTTAATCCTAATTTTTCCTAATTGATTTTAATTATATAAAAAAGGTTAGAATTATCCTAAATTAAATTAAACTAACATTAAAATTAAATTTGACAAAATAAAACCAAATTCTAATTTTTGTGAAATTCTTGATTTTATGATTTTTTGTGTAAAAAGAAATTGATTTTGTTAAAAAAAGAATTAAACTAATTAAATAAATACATGAAATAAATAGAAAAGAAAAAAGAATGGGCCTGATAGCTTTTAGCAAAAAAGGGGGTGCTGCTTGCAATTCTTGGCCCAACAATTCCTGGCCCTTTTGACTTGGCTAGATCCTGTGGGCATGCTTGACTCAGGCATATGGCGGACCTTCAAGGGATAGCCTTGGATCTGGGGCGTTGATGGATGGGACGGCCAGATCTGGATGATATACGATGGATTCCTTGCCATATGATACACTGGATTACCCTGAAAATACTGAGAAAATAAAATGCACACGCCTGGGATCGAACCCAGGACGTGTGCATCAAAGACCAACAACCTTACCATCTGCGCAATCTTGTTAGTTGTAACAATAAGGAAATAAATAGAATATAACACAAACAACATGCCGCGCTTCCCAAAACGCGCGCATATTCAAACAAGCCACTCACATACTGCCACGTCATTGTCTTCTTCGTGGCTTCTGTCGTTTTAGATAAAAGGCTTTTACCTACGGACACCAAGCGTAGGTATAACCCTTGTTCATTCCAAAATCCTGTATGTGTATGATAAATGAAAACCAATGGTACCAATCAACTCGTTGCAACCTCACGAGCATCATGGTACCATTATTAAGGTCTAATTTTCCCTGTACATGAAACCCCTAAAAACGAAGCACGAACCCTAGCCATGGCAACTTGATATACAGTCAACAAAAATGCAATTAAATATAACCATTAGCTTGCAAACATCTCAAGGATTAAAAATATGTCAATTAATCATGCTAAATATGCCAGAATCAGTGCATTTAATTTCAAGAAAAGAGACAAACCGTGTGACTCTTACAGGGAATTTCAAGGCGTGGGGAAGCTTGCTAGCGATTGAAACACGATCCTAGGATGTCCAGCAAACGATTGGTATGATCAGAATGGCTTGAGATGGCCTGAAATTTGGAAATCAGTTTGCAACTTTTTCTTAAATTTTTGAAATCCGTTCTCTCCTTTGCACACCTCTAGCTTCTTGCTTTTGATCTGCCTTTGTTCCTTATGTATCCAAGAATGTATTAGGGTTGCAATTTTGTATCAAATCCCTTCCAATTATGAATATTGATTCATGATTCAATCTTTGCACCAAATCTTTCCAAATCAAGCAAATTCAATCTTTTTGTGTCCATATGATCTTTGCACGATTTGATCTTGTCTCCAGCTGTATAGTGAACCTAATCATGCACAAAATCTCAAGATTTAATTAGTTTTTGATATTTTCATTATTTTATATTGATTTTATTTGATTTAATTGAAATAAAATAAAAATAAATAACAAAAATAAAATAATGACAAGTGGAAGGTCTCATGGGTCGTTGGTCACATTATAAACTCAGTGCAAGCATAAAAAGTTGGGCCCATTTAGCAAAAATTGCAATTTGGGACACATTTGACTTTTGGCAATTTTGCAAAAAGGGTCAACTTGGCCAATGCATAACTCTCTCAATTTTGACCCTAGATATGTGTTCTTTGTCTTTTTAGAAATCTTAAAATGTCCTCTAAGCAACCTTTTTGGTCTCATCTCAATTGAGTCTTCCATGTTCATGTATGAAGCTTTGACCCAAAAGGTGTTTTTGTTGACTTTTCAAAATGACCTATAATGTCCAAATTCATATCTTCTTGTGAGTGCATATTTTGATCTTGGGAGCTGAAGGCGAACTATAGGGAATTATATCCTCTTCAAAATAAGCTATGGATGGGTCATTTTTGATAAAGTATGAGAAAGTTATGCTTGGTCAAAGTTGAGTTGAATTTTCCTGCAAAACCCTAATTTAGCAACTTTTGGATTTTGATGAATTGTAAGCAATGCTTGAGGAATCATGATCAACCCTTGATCAAATGATGAATAATACTTCAAAATGATAATGTTGACCAAAAATATTGAAGTTTGATTGTATGTGGGCCACAGTTGACTTTTGCCCTAGCACAGTCGATTTTCAGGTCTTTGAGCAATTGACTGAGTAAACTTCCTCTGCAAGGCTTGAAACTTGACATGGATGATCTTGAGAACATATTAGGACAATGGTGAGCATTTGGGATCCTTTGGACTCAAGCATCTTGATGCAAAATGAAACCCTAATTTGGGGTAGACTACCTTAGGAGAGAGTTTATCTGGTCAACTCTTTGACTTCCTTGAGCAATTTGAAGACCTTACTTGACATGTATTGAGAAATATGGGAGCGAAAATTTTGGGGTACAACAGCTTCCCCTGTTCAATCTTCTTAAACCTGAGGATGTAGATTGGCTTGTCTTCCTTTCGTGATCTGGAGGTGGAAGATGATTGAACACTAGAGTGCCCAGAAATTTGCACTCGCATGAAGTGGTACTGGTCTTGCAATATCGGGAATCGAATTATAGATGCCATTTGGAAGTCAATGACGGAAGATGGGCTTAAATATGCCATCCGAAGAAGTGTTGATCGCATAAGAGATTCCTTTGCGAGACCCGTATACTTGTTATTGAGGAGGACTTCACTGGGGAATGCCGGTCTCTGTCTTGGGGGATGTAGAATTTTAGGAGCTTCAGTTGTCCGTTACTTCTACTGGGGAATCATATCTTAGTCGAGGAGGTGAAAATGAACTGCTATCTAGTCGTGCTCCAGGATTTGCAGCGACTTACTGGGGAGATGAGATTAAACTTGCTATCTGGTCGTGCTCCAAGTTTTGCAATTTCTCCATTCTTATCTGGTCGTGCTCCAGGATTTAGAAGGAATCAATGGTTATCTGGTCGCATCCGGGTTTCAACTTGAATTTAAGGCATACTAATATCCGGTCGATTTCCAGGCTTCATAGTAATTGGCCGAGTAAACTTCTATTTGGTCTAATTCCAAGCTTCGTAGTACCTTATATTGTTATCTGGTCGTGTCCCAGGTTTTAGTGTCCTTTGCCGCTATCTGGTCATGCTCCAGTCTTCACAGCGTCTTATAACGTTATCTGGTCGTGCGCTAGGCTTCACGGTGTCTTATACCACTGTCTGGTCAATTCCAGGATTTATGGTATCTTGTACTGCTATCTGGTCGATTTCCAGGCTTCATAATAACTTGCTGAGGGTTAAGCTGCTTTCTGGTTGATTTCCAGGCTTCATACCTTGTATTGGAATAGAAATCTTAGTATCGATTTTACTGAACCAGGGGAAACTTGAGGGAACTTCAACTGGGAGAGAAATCTTAGTGTCGATTTGATTGTTCCCGGGAGAGGTCTCGGATTAACTTTGACTGGTATAGAAATCAGGGAAATCTTAGCCGCAATTCGGCTGACCCAGACGAAAGTCTTAAAATGTCTTCAACTAGAATAGAAACCTTAATGTCGGTTTGACTGAACTAGAGAAAACTTGTCAGAACTTGATTGCATCTTTCCATGAAAGGCAAAGAGTTAGTCGTATGTAATGTCATGACGTATGAAATGTATTGAGTAATGATGTTCTCAAAATAAATGAGATTGTGCTTTATGATGCATATGCATATGCCACGATGTATGGATATGCAATGTTCTTGTGATATTCTCCGGTTGGGGAGAATAAATCCCGGACTGTTGTTGGAGAGTATAAGGAGTTGAATTCTTCGTTCTCGCTGGGGATAGTGACCGAAGATGATTAGCCGGAGACTTGCGTCTGTTCTGCTTGAGAATATTCCGCCGGGAGAGACTCTGTTTGAGAATAATCCTGTAGGGGAATGACTTTGTAAGGAAGAGAGATACTTTGTTGGACGATCTTCCGATTTAGAGAAATAAACTCGGCTGGTGGTGAGCTTCTATTGCTCGTGATAAATAAACTCTGCTTTGGGAGAATTTTACTGACTCCTTTGCGATTATGAACCTCGGCTGGGGAGAGCTAAAACCACTGTCTGTGAGTATTTCTTACTTTGCGGGGAGTGTATGAACCTTTAGTTATATTCTCAAGCTGGATCTATCCCTGTACCTGGTGGGTAGAGCAACTGTAAGGCTTAGACACCTCTTGTTTGCCCCTGTTTCTGGAATTACGAGTAATTGTCTTTTGTTTCTTATGTAAATATTTATGAGCAACAATTATTTTCAAATGCATATATCAAAAATGAACCATTGGACGTTCTTGCAAAACAAAACAGGAAAAGAAAAACAATTTGAAATTTCTTGTAAAAATGAATTGTATTGATCTTGAAGTTGGCCTGTAATAGGCATTTTGTATAAGAGGCTGACGTCCTAGTAAGAGAACACCGCCGAAAGATAGAAATTATACAATTTGTGTAAAAGAAAGAAAAACAGCTATGTGAAACAATCCCATTGGGTTCCAACTCTGTTATTTCCCTTATATCTTCGAGTGTCTCATCACTTCGCTACTTGGTTGAAGGTGGATCAGATTGATTGGCGCCGTCCGAGCTTGATAGTTGATACTGAAGTCTGGTCGCAAGATGATCCAATGAGACATAGTGTTACGCTTCAATCCCTAATTTTTGCCTGGACCGCCTTCTCGGGTTTTCAGCCCACCGGGATACCCTTTTTTCCCCAAGCCGCCTTTTCAGGTTTTCGACTTGCCGGGTGTACAGTTTTTTCATTTTCATCCCTTAATTTTGCTCGAACCCTTTTGGTTCGCCGGGAAGCCCTTATTTTTGCCTAGGCCAGTCGACCTAGCGGGTCTTTAATTATGCATAGTATTTTTTCACTATGTCTGCATTGACGGGGTGAGGAAGTTCGTCACCATCCATGGTGGTTAGAATCATATCTCCTTCCGAGAAAATGTTCTTAACCACAAATGGCCCTTCGTACGTGGGGGTCCATTTGCCCCTGGGATCACCTTGCGGCAGTATGATGCGTTTGATCACTAGATCCCCGACTTGATATTTTTGACGTCTGACTTTCTTGTTAAAAGCCTTGATCATTCGCTTTTGATACATCTGACCATGACAAATAGAAGTAAGTCTCTTTTCATCTATTAAATTCAGCTGATCAAGTCGGGTTTGGATCCAGTCTTCTTCGTTCAAACCTGCATCCTTCATAATCTTGAGAGAGGGTATCTGGACTTCTATGGGTAGGACCGCCTCCATGCCATACACCAGAGAGTAGGGTGTTGCCCCTGTTGACGTCCGTGCTGAGGTACGGTACCCATGAAGAGCGAATGGTAACATCTCGTGCCAGTCTTTGTATGTCACTGTCATCTTCTGCACAATCTTCTTGATGTTCTTGTTAGCCGCTTCAACAACCCCATTCATCTTCGGCCAGTAGGGAGAAGAGTTGTGATGCTGTATCTTGAATTGTTTGCAGAGCTTGGTGATTATCATATTGTTGAGATTCGTACCATTGTCCGTGATGATCCTCTCTGGTACACCATATCGACATATCAGATTGTGTCGGATAAACCGCGCCACGATGTTCTTGGTTACTGTAGCAAAGAAAGCTGCCTCAACCCACTTCGTGAAATAATCAATAGCTACCAGAATGAAACGATTTTCGTTGGACGCAGTAGGTCTGATCTCACCTATCATGTCGATGCTCCACATTGCAAAAGGCCAAGGAGCTGTCAAAACATTCAGAGGAACTGGAGGTACATGCACCTTATCAGCATAGACTTGGCACTTATGACAGGTCCGAGAGTGCTGATAACAATCGGCTTCCATTATGGACCAATAATATCCTGCCCGTAGGATTTTCTTTGCCATGGTATGTCCACTGGAATGAGTTCCGAAGGTACCTTCATGTAACTCATCCATGATCCTTTTGCCTCGCTCTTGTCCACACATCGCAGTAAGGTCGAATCATGGTTACGCTTATAAAGGATCCCATTACTGATGAAGAACTTTTCAGCGAACCTTCTCAAGAACTTCTTGTCATTAACAGATGCGCCTTCGGGGTACTCTTGAGCTTCAAGGTGCCTCTTTACCTCGTGGAACCAGGGTTTATCTGCTACTTCTTCGGTCTCAATGTCACAGCAATGTGCGGGTTCGTCCAACCTCTCAATGGTAATCTGGGGAGCTTCATTGTCCCACCTGACTTTGAACATAGAAGACATGGTAGCTAGCGCGTCCGCTAACTGATTCTCCTCTCTTGGGAAGTGTTCAAAGGATATCTCCTCAAAATGTGGGAGCAATGTCAGTACGTGTTCTTTGTAAGGAATAAGATTTGGGTGCTTCGTATCTCACTCGCCTTTGATCTGACTGATCACTAAAGCGGAATCTCCGAATACACTCAAGAACTTAATCCTTAGGTCAATAGCAGCTCGAAGACCCAGGATACATGCTTCATACTCCGCCATATTTTTGGTGCAGTTGAAACATAATCGGGCGGTGAATGGAGTATGACAGCCCTCAGGAGATATAATTACAGCGCCAATGCCATTACCTAATGCGTTTGAGGCTCCGTCAAAATACATAGACCATTGAAATCCTTCCTCAGGTCCTTCATCCGGTCCAGGTTCTTCACAGTCAGTCACCAACATGATGTTCTCATCCGGGAACTCGAAATTCATGGATTGGTAGTCATCCACGGCCTGATGCGCCAAATGATCCGCCAATACACTCCCCTTGATTGCTTTTTGGGTTGTGTATTGGATGTCATACTCATTTAGGATCATCTTCCATCTTGCTATTCTTCAGGACAAGGCAGGCTTTTCGAAGATATACTTGATTGGATCCATCTTTGATATCAATAAGGTGGTGTGAGTCAGCATATACTGTCTCATCCGGCGAGCAGCCCATGCCAAAGCGCAACAACTTTTCTCGAGCAATGAGTATCAGGTCTCACAGTCGGTAAACTTTTTGCTAAGGTAGTAAATAGCGTGCTCTTTTCGGCCAGACTCGTCATGCTTCCCCAACACACACCCCATTGAACTATCCAGCACTGTCAAGTATAAAATCAAAGGCCTTCCTTCAACTGGAGGCATCAGAATTGGTGGTTCTTGAAGATATTATTTGATTCTTTCGAAAGTGGTCTGGCATTCGTCATTCCACTTTACCACTTGATCTTTCTTCAGTAGCTTAATGATTGGCTCACAAGTAGCAGTCAGATGTGAGATGAACCGGGCGATGTAGTTCAGACATCCCAAAAAGCCTCTAACTTCTTTTTCTGTGCGGGGAGCCGGCATCTCCTGTATGGCCTTTACCTTGGCAGGGTCCACTTGAATACCCTTATCACTAACGACAAAACCCAACAGCTTATCAGACCTTACCCCGAAGGTGCACTTGTTCGGGTTCAACCTCATCTTGTACGTCTTCAACCTGTTGAATAGTTTCTGGAGATGGTCAAGGTGTTCTTCCTCAGTCGGGGACCTTGCTATCATGTCATCAACATAAACCTCAATCTCATGATGAATCATGTCGTGGAACAAAGCGACCATGGCGCGCTGATAAGTTGCCCCAGCGTTCTTCAACCCGAAAGGCATTACCTTGTAACATAAGGTGCCCCACTATGTAACGAAGGTTGTCTTCTCCATGTCTTTAGGAGCCATCTTGATCTGATTGTAACTAGAAAATCCATCCATAAAGGAGAAGATCTTATGTTGCGCGGTGTTGTCGACCAGAACATCGATGTGAGGAAGTGGGAAGTCATCCTTGGGGCTCGCCCTGTTCAGATCTCTATATTCCACGCACATCTGTACCTTACCATCCTTCTTAGGCACCGGAACAACGTTGGTGACCCATTGTGGATAAGAATTGACAGCTAAAAATCCCGCGTCGAACTGTTTCATCACCTCAGCTTTGATTTTCTCAGACATCTCGGGGCGCATATGGCGAACCTTCTGCTTTACCGGAGGGCAGTCTTCTTAAGTCTGCAGGCGGTGTACCACAATATCAGTGTCCAAACCAGGCATATATTCATAAGACCAAGCGATGATCTCAACATAGTCGCGTAGCATCTGTATCAACCGTTGTTTGACACTAGGCTCCAGATTCGCACCTATCTTGACCTCTTTCTTGTCTTCCTCTGTACCCAAATTCACTGATTCAACTGGCTCTTCATGAGGATGAATGGCCCTTTCTTCCTGTAGTAATAGTCTATCAAGTTCTCCAGGAACCTCACAATCATCCTCAACTTGGTTGATCGGATTTTCGAAGTCATAACTGGCAGTAGCAGAGTTGTTATCAATGGGATCGAGAGTGGATATGGACCTGCATTATGATACGTGAGTGTGTGTAAGAGAATAGCTGCTTTTGATAAAGCGAGAGACAAAAAAGAAAAACATGAAGCGCAAAATTTGTAATGCAAGAAACGTCCAATGTTTTATTAATGATACATGAAATGACAAATAATAAGCCCTCACAAGCAAAGCCAAAGTGCCTCGGGTAAAGCACCGGGCCGTAATGTTTCAAACTGTTTATTACAACTCTTAAAATAAAAGTCAATTATTGTGGAATAAAAGAAACAGGTATGAAGTCCTTCGCCGTCCATTTGTTCAGTCCTCCGTTGGTTGTAGGGTAGATCCAGTTGTCGATATCTGAATCTTCTTCACCATCTTCAATTGCAGTAACTCCTTGATTGTTGATGTGCAGAGGAGGTCTTTTAATCTGTGTGCGCCTAACAGCCCTTTGAGCCCCTGTAGTAAAGCCCAAACCAAATTTGTCAGTTTTATGCGTGAAATCAGGGAGCCGACCCCAATTGGTACACCCACCTTCTTCGATTACAGCCCTGGCATCCTTGAGAGAAGCCATCTTCATCGGAGGTCTGTCGGTAACAACTTTAGTTGACGCTAAAGTTTAAGGGACCTCTTCAAAATTCTAACAAGGGGTTTCGATGAACTCCCCATCCATCTCCACGTAGCGAAAGTAATTGAGATGACTCACCATATACTCCTCTTCACCTTGTACCGTGACAATCTTCCCCTTTACCGGATATTTCAATGTTTGGTGGAGCGTGGAAGTCACTGCCCCAGCCTTATGAACCCAAGGGCGACCCAGCAAGCAAGAATATGATGGTCTGATATCCATCACATAAAAGGTGGATGCAAAAGTCTGAGAGCCAACTTTAACAGGGATGTCCACCTCCATGTGCACCAATCTCTTTGACCCGTCGAAAGCCCTAACCACAATATTGCTTGGCTTTAGAATCAAATATTCACAGTCCAGACAGTCTAATGCCTTCTTTGGCAGAATAATCAATGAGGACCCGGTATCCACCAGTACATGGGACATAGTAGTGCCTTTGCACTCGATTGAGACGTGCAGAGCATCATTATGATTTCTTCCTTTAGCAGTCATATCTGCATCTGAGAAACCCAGCCCATTGTTGGCAGTCAAACTAGCTATGCAATCTTTGAATTGATCAACCGAAGTTTCCTGTGGCACATGCACAGTTTTGAGGAATGCAATTAAAGCCTTTGCATGGGCTTCAAAACACAATAATAAGGACAACATGGATATTTTTGACGGGGTCTGCCCCAGCTGCTCGACTACGTTGTAGTCGCTCTTCTTGATAATCTTCAAAATTTCCTCTATTTCCTGCTTAGAGGTTTCTACGATGATCTTCTTAGGTGCCTCCATCCGGGTAGGCTCACCTATGATTTCTTTGCCCCGAGTCTCAGATGGATCGGAGACAGGGGTGATAACTGGAATAGGAACTGGGATAGTAGCTGATGTACTAGCAGATGGAATGACAACAGGTTTGTGAACAGTCGGAGGGGAAATCTCGGGAGAAAAGAGTCTTCCGCTTCTGGTGACCTTGCTAGCCCCGACAATATTGCTGACATCAACATCAGCCTCCTCACTATTTAAGTCTTGTTTAACTCCATGGTAATACACATCAGTCCCATAGTGCCAAGGGACAGCCTTATCCGTAGTGTATGGGATAGGACCAGGAACATTAATTATTAACGGAGCAATTCTTGGGAAAGGTGTAATCCTAACAGGTTTCCTCGAGGAAACCTTGGAAGGATTGGCGGAAATGGTTATGATGGCAACATCTTCAATTGGAACTAACAAAATCATAGTCTTTTCGAATAGGATCTCTTTATTATCCATCATGCGCTGAACACCTGATTTCAATAAGTGGCAACCAGCAGGCAGGATTTAACACATGTGGCAACCTTCACCACAGCCCGGAAATAAATTGGCCAACAACAAATTCTTTTTAACTGTCATCAAAGGAGTAGAAATTTCTTCCACCGTGGTCACAAATAAATCATCGTCCACAGCATTTACTCCATGACCATGCTTGGGCATGGGAGCAGTTATGATGTTGGGCTTCTCCAGGGCGTCTGTTGTACCCCAAAATTTGCCCTCGCATTTTTCCCCAAGAAATATCAGCTTCAAACATTTCCTGACTTCTCAAACTGGCTCAAGAATCGGACAAACGGACTTTTCTTGACAGTCAAGCAAAATTAGGGTTTTTACTGATTTTTAGAGCTCTGGATTGTTTCATACAGTGGGCTTAGAGTTTTGATGGATTTTGGCTCAATTTTGATCAGGCGAGCGTTATTCGACATTTAATCAGAAGTTAAGGTTTTATGGGCGTATTCTCAGAAGAATTTAAATTCCACAGCACTTCGCAGTTTATTCCGAGATTCGGGTTAAATTTGCATTGTCTTGATTTAATCAGTAAAAGAGACAGTGGTGTAAATTCAGTTTGTTTGGGCCAGTCAAAGAAGGTGTGCAGTTTGGATTTACAGTACCTGCAAAGAATCAGTGCTTATGCGTTTGATCAGTCCATTTGGGTTAACTGCTGCTTTGTTTTGGATGTTGAATAAGACAGGTTTAATTGATCAATATTGTTATTATTTAAGTTATTTATTATTCTGAAATTGAATGATTGAATTTATTTTTCAATTGTTTTAATTCTAAGAATTTTAAATAAATAAATAAACAATAAAGAAAATTAGAATTAATTGGATAATTTAGATTTTATTGATAATTGAATTATTTGTACAAATTGTTGTTTATGATTTAAATTATAAACAATGATATACATTAATTTAAATATTACATAAAATTAAAACTATCTTATTTTCTAATATTCTTCATTCTTCACTCCGCTCCGGTGCTCTATTTTTTATCTGCGAAAAGAATAAAAAAAAGTAAGAAAGCAGTTAATAGCAAGAGACAGTTAAAATTGCTCATCATTAGGGGCCACTGACTGGGATCAGTTGACCCTCTCTGCAAATCACGGGATTTCTCCCGGTTCACAGAGAGGGAAGATTTTTTATTCATGAATGCAAATGTCAAAAATGCATAAGTTACAAATTTCAAGCTGCATAGAATCTCAACTTCAAATTCAAACTGAACTGAAAAAAGTCCAATTCCCACTCAAATGCCAAAGATATCAAAGAAATCAAAGTAGTACAAGTTGCTGTCAAAGCTGTCAAAAAGGGATTTTTGCCAAGATATCAAGGAAAAGTCAGCACACAAAGCTGTCAAAAGAGATAAAGATGCAAAATGTGTTATGCAAGCAATCTTATCATCATTTCCCAGCATAGTAGGCCCCTTCAGAGCAAGTACAACATAAACATTATTAAAATCTTAACTGTACTTTTCGAGAGAAAAAGAGGGATAAAGCAGAAAGGAGAGTTTAGGATAGAAAAGAGATATACAAAACTCAGTCCAACATAAACAACAAACCTCACATAACAAGCCTGTCATGACCTCACAAACACAAAAAACTAAACATATGAACAAACCACTATGCTGTCAAACTGAACCAGCATAAGCATCAGTCATAACCAAGACAACCAATAACCTCACCATACCTGCAAACTGATCAAAACCAAGCCAAGCAAACATAAAGATACTGAAACACACCATATTGTCAAAGCTTGAGCCAAACCATAAACAAAAACTACCAGCACCCTGTTCAAAAGCTACCCAAAACCACAGCATAGCTTGCAAAACAAACATGGCCTAGCTTTTCCAAATCCAAATCCCTCACCACTACTGTCAAGGCCTAACCACATAAACCAGATGAAACCCTTGCAAACCCAAGCCTCACCATTTTGTAAAACCAACATCTAAAACATTCAAACACCAAGCCTCAGAAGTGGGCTCCATCATAGGCAACAATTCAAAGACAACCCAATCTCAAGCATAATCAAACACATAATCCCTCAAGTTATCAAGCCAGCCATTGTAAAAGATAAGCTTAGGGCCTTTCAAAGCTTCAAAGCTCCAAAAAAGGGCATCAAGCCTTCAAGCCCTCAGAATCTTGGATTCATCATAGGGCGAGGGAGAAACATTTCAGATTAGACAAGCAAACATACAGACGAGGCAGATTCAAGGCAACTGAGACCCTCAGACCTCTGAGGTCATCACAGGGCAACAAGAGAAGACAAGAAGTAAATACTCAGGCAACCATATAAAGGAATCACAGTGGAAGAAGAAGATAAAAAAAGTGAATTTTTAAGAAGGGTTTTCAGGCAAATCTAGCATCATCATCAAAACCTAAGCAAAAGGCAAAAGAACGAAAGTACCAGGAAAGCAAGCTCAAAGCTTCATCACTGAACCGCCGCTCCGGCCTCCTCAACGCCTCCACTCCTCTCTCCTCCTCCTCCAAGATCAGGTGGTAAGCAGTATTCTTTTTCTTCCTTTCCTTCACCTCATAAATGATTAAAAAAAAACTCAGTTAAAAACAAATCCAAAACACGCGAATTCAGTAGAAGAAGAAACGTAACAACTGAAAAACCAACCTTGTTTCAAAGGATGTGGAGTTCTTGCCTTGGAGGGAAGAGAGTATGGGTTGCGCTGATGGCCGGAGAAAACGCTCAGGGAATTGGTAATCGGAGAAGACGAACTCAGTGAACATGGCGCCGTTTCCACACGAACCCTAGATTTCGTTCCCAATTGAACAAACAACGTGAAACCCTAATTTTTGCTTTTGGATCAATATGGGCTTGACCCGTTTCTGCCTTCCTAAGCCCATTAAACATTTCTTTTCTTATTTGACAAAATTACTAACATATTTTACTTCTATTCTTTATATATTATGAAAACTCATCTTATTTTTATCACAAAATCATACAAACACTTCTTTTATTACAAAATCACATCATTGTTAAGTATGTGAAAACCTTTTATTTTAAAATACCTAATTTAAATTATAACCAAATACCCTTTTATCATATAATTAAATTTGAAAACATCTTTTTTCTAATTAAAATGCACACTTGTACATAGCGATATAAAAATACACTTTTTTTATGTACGAAATTCAATTCTTTTAATTTAAATACTTTTTTGTATATAAACAAATAAAGATACTTAACATTCTTTTCATACATAACAATTTAAATACACATTTTCTCTAATATTAAACTCACAAACATTGGACTAAAATACTTTCCAATTAAAACTCAACATTTTAATCAAAACACTTCATTTCTCTTTTGTACATAATTAACATATAAATCAAAAATACAAGATTAAAACATATATCTAGGTCAAACCCTAATACGCTTCAATTCCATTTCGCACCTGTACATAATTACACAATTCATATACATATACATCACACATTTACACTTACACAACACATTGCCCTACACACATTTTTATCTTATATTTGTACATTCGATATTTACATTTTTGATTGTGACATTCGATTTGGTTGTAAATATTATAAGTCTCATCCCCTTGTACATTCATACCCCCACTCCCTGATACTATTTTGTAATAGCGTAGATTTACATTCCGCAATTTACAGTTTTCCAATTATACCATGGTTAGACCTAGGGTTTGTATGTACATAAAATCAAACGCTAGATAACCTAATACAAGACAAATACATGTAATCAATACACAATCACACTTGTACCCCCTAGGGTAATCCCACATGTTTCCTTCCAAAATGGGCCATGCTTGCACGTCGAGTATCTTTGGCAAAACAAAATCAAATGATCATAAGTCTCAAAGTGTTGCCTAAACGGAATGATCATAGTCCCTTCAAAGCAAATTGCCAAAGACACTTGGCATCATTGCATTCATGGTCCATACGATGACCCGCGCCCGTCCCGAATAAACTTCCTAAATGCAAGATTGTCCACCAAATTCAATGGTGGAACAAAATTGTTAAAAAGGGGTTAAAACATGACAAAAACCTTTGAGTACAATAGGGTAGACAAAACTCTTAGTTACTTGAGATAAACTTGCAAAAACACTTGCCTTCTTTTCAAAAACCACAATCCACAACACTTTCAAACAAACTCTCAAAAACATTTGAAAACATCTTTTCGAAAAGATTCACACTTTTGTAAAACACTCAATCACGAGTCAAATATATTAGTAGCCTAAGACAAGGCATCTTTTTCCAAAACATTTTCAAAAGCACCCACACACACACCATTTTCAAAGCAATCGAAAAACAAGGCAAGTGATCTAAAAAACCAAGTAACTAAGAGCCCATGGATAACCATGGATGAAAAGGGTGCTAATACCTTCCCTTTTCATAATCTACCCCCCGAACCCACGAAATATCTCAAAAGGTTTTTGCTGTGCTTTTTCAACCTTTCCTTTAGGATAAAATAAAAAGTCGGTGGCGACTCTTGCTCAACCGCACAAGTGCGAATACGAACGCAAAACACTAGTCAGTTCTCCCACCGTATCACAGAACTGGCGACTCTGCTGGGGATAAACTTAAAGTGGGGTTACCTTAGGGTTTAGATCACCTTTTACTTTCAAATTGATTGCTTTGTTTGCTTTACATTTGTGGGCTTTGTATCGGAGTTTTATAGATCCTAACCCGGATCTGGGGATACCTTCTTAGAAAGTAGCAACAAGGCTGTGAGGGAACTGTGCGGGGTATACCGACATGGTTGAAACAGTCTGCTACGTTGATGTGGCACTTTGGTGTGTACCGGTAACCCTTGAGTTCAGTCAAGGAGAGTACGGGGCCACCGCGTGGTGTCATGAAGCATCAACCGACCTTAGGAACCTTAATTGAACCATCTTGGCCTTTTTAGGGTAGTGAGATAACTGACTTTGGTGCAGTCCGAGGTTGGTTGATACTCGATACTACACTCAATTGAGAGTTGCTTTCCTGGAATATTTCGGTCGCCAGTTCAGTGGCTAAATCGAAACGATGAACAATGAAAGCAATCCAGTGATATTGGGACCTTTAGAACCCGGTTACTTTTGGTAGGACAGGTTTTAACCAACAAACTGAAAGAGGGTAGCGCCTGAACCTCATGCAAGCCTAAACCTAAGGCCTTGTGTGCTTTGTGTGAATATTGTCTGCCTGTATATACACTTACTTGCTTGTGCATACATGTACATAACATCATAACATCATAACATCATGACATCATACCATAGCATTTTTCACTAACCATTTCAAGGATCTCGAAGGTTCTTTTGATGCAGGGTTACGTTGAACCAGACGCCTATCAAGGGGCAAGAGGTTTCTCCCCTAAACCAATCCAATCAAAGATCAAGTACAACAACTTGAATCAGTGGCTATGACCCACTCGACATGGTGAGCTTGATTCTAGTGGAAAGACATCCACCGATACAAAGCTCTCCAATCAAAGTTCAAGTGCAACAACTTGAATCAGTGGCTATGACCCACTCGTCATGGTGAGCTTGATTCTAGTGGAAAGACATCCGCCGATACAAAGTTCTCCAAACAAAGATCAAGTGCAACAACTTGAATCAGTGGCTATGACCCACTTGACATGGTGAGCTTGATTCTAGTGGAAGGACATCCACCGGTGAAAAGTTCTCCAATCGAAGATCAAAGTTCAACCTCTAACATTCTCTTGTGTTTACCCTAAGAGATCCTTGAAAACATGCATCCACATATCATGCATTGCATTTTGACAATCTTTCCTTTTTCAGGTTTCCTTACTCTCCTGCTGTTTATTTCAGCAAGAGATGGCGCTAGAAAGGTCTGTCAAAGACATCCAAGACCAGACTGCTCAGCTGCAGGAGATGTTCCTGAACTTGTCTCTGGGGCAAGAAGAGATGAAAGCTCTCCTCACCAAGGGCTTGGGGAGTTCCAGCAATGCCAGGAGTGATCAGATTGCGGAGCTGCAGTTTGATCTGACAACCTTGAGGACCCAAGTGATGGGACAGTTGGTGGGCCAGATGGCTCTCATTCAAGACCTATCCCAAAGACAAGAGGAACTCAGAGTTCTTGTCCGCCAACTGCTCCCAAACAACCAACTGGGGCAAACATCTGAGGTCGAAGAGCCGGTAACCGCTCAGCCTCCATCCACTCAAGAAGACAAAGGGAAGGCTCCTTTGCTTGCTTCAGGGTCACAAACCCATCAACAACCTCGCCAGCGTCACCGGGGCAATCGGCGTAAGCAAGAAAAGTCGGGAAGACAGTTCACGGAGACTGAAATACCATCATTCTTCATACTGAAGCGCCTGTTGGAGGTCAATTTGCTCACCGTAAAGGACCCTCCTCATAAGCTCAATACCTCATCTCCTCACTATAATCCCGACGCATTCTGTGTTTACCATTCCTATAGCCCGGGACACGACACCGACGACTGTTGGACTCTGAAGAACAAGATTCAAGATCTGATCGACATTGGGGTGCTGGAATTCATGCCAGACGGCGAGATGAAAATCTTCCGTTAAAGGGTTCTCCGCTTGAAGTGACGAAGCTCAAACTGAAAGACTTTTGCTTCATTTGAATTTTCAAAGTTGTAATTTCTTTTGCTGTCAAACAATTATCTGTTGATGTTAGACTCTGTTTTCATTAATGCATTGCATGTGTTTGTCTTGAATTCATCCATTCGTTTCATTACTCTTATGCTTTTCTTTATGATATTTGGCTCTTGATAAAAAGCTGTAAGCCTTTAGAGGGAGAATGACGAAATAATACCATGATCTTATGCAGTATGCTTTTGAACAGACCTTGCTGATGATGTACAGGCATTTCTTTCAATTCCCAAACACTGGAGTTATAAGGAAGTTAATCCCTAGTCAACCCCTTCGAGCCAAAGAAGTAGGAGTTCTCTGTTCTAAACGTTCAAAACCTTTGATATAAACCTGGGGCAGGGTAGTATCTCAGTTAATTCAAGAGAAAACGCGCATTGAAGTCGCAAACTCTCGGTTCGTAACACAACGAACGATGTCAAAAAAAAAAAAGAAAAAAAAAAAAGAGAAAGTATTCCATTGGAATCAAAAAGACAAGGGTGGTTCCCTATCATATAGACAGTCAATCTCTCAAAAGAGAAAAAGCCCACTGAGCCAAAACCTGTAAAGGAGGCTTAAGAAAGTTGGGGCATCCCGCTGACAGTAATCCCGGAAAACGGTAACAGTCAGGCAAAAGTTAGGGATAACAAATCAAAATCAAAATAGTGAGGTCATTACAAAATCCTCAACAACATGAAAAATGTTGAAAAAGAAAAAGGAGATGATGACTGTCTCCCAAATTCAAACTGGTGAACCATCGCCCAAAAGTCGTTCCAAACTCAAAACAGAGTAAGACGCGCAATTAACTGAGCTTAGGTTGGAGAACATCATGAAGAGCGGGTGGGTACAAATATATTTTGAGCCTTTATCCTTTGTTTCTTAAACCGTGAACCAAGCCACGTTACAACCCTTCAAAAGTCCTAATTGAAGCATGGGTTAGTTCGAAAGCATACTGTTACAAAAGGTATCCTGACTCCTGTAAGGCTTTACTCTAAATCTTGTGTTGATTTGTCTTATGAAAAGTTTTCTGCTAAAAACGCATTTTTCAAAACTTCGAGACAAACATAAACTTTGCATTGCTTGAATATCACTGTCTGCATTTGACCCTTCTTGTTTGACAGCGAAGAAATTCATACAGCGAATGTTCGGAGGAACGAAAACTCTCTCAATGAGCAAAATCACTTCAAAGGGATAACACTTCCATCAAACCTCCTATCAGCAAGGGGCATGGCATGTCACAATTCAATTAACCTGGGGCAGTCCAGTCAAGGTCCAACAGACCTTTCAAAATCCAATTAACCTGGGGCAGTCCAGTCAAGGTCCAACAGACCTTTCAAAGTTCAATTAACTTGGGGCAGTCCAGTCAAGGTCCAACAGACCTTTCAAAATCCAATTAACCTGGGGCAGTCCAGTCAAGGTCCAACAGACCTTTCAAAATTCAATTAACCTGGGGCAGTCCAGTCAAGGTCCAACAGATCTTTCAAAGTTCAGTTAACCTGGGGCAGTCCAGTCAAGATTTCAAGAAATCTCTCAATATGCAGAGTAATCTGATTCAAGACTCCTTCACCACCACTTGGGGCATTCGAATGTCAAAAGTATTCAACAAATCAACTACAACATTTCCAGACTCGATTCCTGTATCTAGCCAGGGCACGTCTGAAGAGTTTGAGGATTCGATTCCTGTATCCAGCCAGGGCATATCTATCAACTGTCACAATTCCAGATTCGATACCTGTATCCAGGGCACATCTGAGAGTGACCATTTCCAGACTCGATTCCTGTATCTAGCCAGGGCACATCTGAAGAGTTTGAGGATTCGATTCCTGTATCCAGCCAGGGCATATCTGTTGACGACTATTTCCAGATTCGACTCCTGTATCCATCCAGGGCATATCTGTTGACGACTATTTCCAGACTCGATTCCTGTATCTAGCCAGGGCACGTCTGAAGAGTTTGAGGATTCGATTCCTGTATCCAGCCAGGGCATATCTGTTGACGACTATTTCCAGACTCGATTCCTATATCTAGCCAGGGCACGTCTGAAGAGTTTGAGGATTCGATTCCTGTATCTAGCCAGGGCATATCTGTTGACGACTATTTCCAGACTCGATTCCTGTATCTAGCCAGGGCACGTCTGAAGAGTTTGAGGATTCGATTCCTGTATCCAGCCAGGGCATATCTATCAACTGTCACAATTCCAGATTCGATACCTGTATCTAGCCAGGGCACATCTGAGAGTGACCATTTCCAGACTCGATTCCTGTATCTAGCCAGGGCACGTCTAAAGAGTTTGAAGATTCGATTCCTGTATCTAGCCAGGGCATATCTATCAACTATCACCTTTCCAGATTCGATTCCTGTATCCAGCCAGGGCATGTCTGATGAATTCAAGATCAACACCTGTAACAACCCAGGAAAACATCTGTGAACGACCGATTGTAGACCGACACCTGTAATAAGCCAGGAATTTATCTACATCACCACTTGGGGCATTCGAATGTCAAAAGTGTTCAAACTCCCGATGCAGTTTTACACGGGCTCATCATCAGCAACTCTACACAGGTTCCTTCTCAATCTCAGATGCAGTTTCACACGGACTCATCATCAGCAACCCTACACAGGTTCCTTCTTTCAACTTACAATTCAACACATCTCCAGTAATTATCCATCCAACCTCCAAATGGCATCTATAAGCCCATTCCCGAGATCAAGTGCCTATGGCAATCAGAAGATTCTTGCAATCCCCAGTCAAAGACTTTTAGAATCTATTTCCCCTCAGAATCAAGTTTCAATATCCCCAGCGGAGCCAGACCATTGAACCTTCTCCCCACAGAGTTTTGGGAGGGCAAATCTTGAGTTCCCCAGTGAAGTTGCCAGAGTTACTTCCACCGAGCTGAAGATCCTCAATCTGGCCTCCCCAGCATGAGTCTACTAGGTTGGAACTCCCCAGTAGAGGTCATCAGGAATTCTCTTTCCCAGCAGCAGCCAAGGAATTATCTCCCCGGCAGCAGTCAAGATGCTTTTATCTTCAGCCATCTCGGATTCATGTATCCTCGGCAAGATTAGCTCATCAGCTTACATGCACATTCATCGCATTCATGTCATAAACATTGATGTCACGTACGTTGCATCATGCATCATAACATTGCATACAACTAACCCTTTGCCTTTTCAGGAAAGATCAGTCGACACAGATCATCTCCTGAGATTCATCCAGAAATAGTTCAGATGTGACCCGGACACGGCAACATTCTGATACTTATTCCAGATTCATTCAGACGCATCAGCAGGAACCCTACACCGGTTCCTCTTCAACTTCGAGACTTCTGAAACAAGTTTACGGATTCTTCCCTACAACGGAGGTCAATCTACCGACTTGTTCAGACTCTTCATAACTTTCGAAAACAGTTTACGGATTCTTCCCTACAACGGATGTCAATCTACCAACTGATTCAGACTCTTCACAATTTTTGAAAATAGTTTACGAACACGTCCCAACAACGGATACTGCTCTATTACTTATTCAATCTCGGAGAGTTCACAGATTCTTCCGACATGGACGTCAATCTGCTGCTTGTTCAGATCCCTAATTCAGAGATGTCCCAAAACATGGAGACCCTTCTGATACTTGTCCACTCACCATTGACATACGGTTCAACATGTCCAGATGGCATCTGTAAGCCCATCCTCCTACCAGCAGTCGCCGAATGGCATCTGCAAGCCCATTCTCAGATGGCATCTCTAAGCCCATCCCCCGACGAAATTCTCTCGCACCAGATGGCATCTTTAAGCCCATCACCAAATGGCATCTTTAAGCCCATTCACCTCCACCATCACAACGCCGAGTGCAAATTTTCTGGGCACATTAGTGTCCAATCTCCTTTTACCTTCAAGTCGCGAAAGGCAAACTTGCCAATCTAACTCTTCAGGTCAAAGAAGATTGGACAGGGGCAACTGTTGTACCCCAAAATTTGCCCTCGCATTTTTCCCCAAGAAATATCAGCTTCAAACATTTCCTGACTTCTCAAACTGGCTCAAGAATCGGACAAACGGACTTTTCTTGACAGTCAAGCAAAATTAGGGTTTTTACTGATTTTTAGAGCTCTGGATTGTTTCATACAGTGGGCTTAGAGTTTTGATGGATTTTGGCTCAATTTTGATCAGGCGAGCGTTATTCGACATTTAATCAGAAGTTAAGGTTTTATGGGCGTATTCTCAGAAGAATTTAAATTCCACAGCACTTCGCAGTTTATTCCGAGATTCGGGTTAAATTTGCATTGTCTTGATTTAATCAGTAAAAGAGACAGTGGTGTAAATTCAGTTTGTTTGGGCCAGTCAAAGAAGGTGTGCAGTTTGGATTTACAGTACCTGCAAAGAATCAGTGCTTATGCGTTTGATCAGTCCATTTGGGTTAACTGCTGCTTTGTTTTGGATGTTGAATAAGACAGGTTTAATTGATCAATATTGTTATTATTTAAGTTATTTATTATTCTGAAATTGAATGATTGAATTTATTTTTCAATTGTTTTAATTCTAAGAATTTTAAATAAATAAATAAACAATAAAGAAAATTAGAATTAATTGGATAATTTAGATTTTATTGATAATTGAATTATTTGTACAAATTGTTGTTTATGATTTAAATTATAAACAATGATATACATTAATTTAAATATTACATAAAATTAAAACTATCTTATTTTCTAATATTCTTCATTCTTCACTCCGCTCCGGTGCTCTATTTTTTATCTGCGAAAAGAATAAAAAAAAGTAAGAAAGCAGTTAATAGAAAGAGACAGTTAAAATTGCTCATCATTAGGGGCCACTGACTGGGATCAGTTGACCCTCTCTGCAAATCACGGGATTTCTCCCGGTTCACAGAGAGGGAAGATTTTTTATTCATGAATGCAAATGTCAAAAATGCATAAGTTACAAATTTCAAGCTGCATAGAATCTCAACTTCAAATTCAAACTGAACTGAAAAAAGTCCAATTCCCACTCAAATGCCAAAGATATCAAAGAAATCAAAGTAGTACAAGTTGCTGTCAAAGCTGTCAAAAAGGGATTTTTGCCAAGATATCAAGGAAAAGTCAGCACACAAAGCTGTCAAAAGAGATAAAGATGCAAAATGTGTTATGCAAGCAATCTTATCATCATTTCCCAGCATAGTAGGCCCCTTCAGAGCAAGTACAACATAAACATTATTAAAATCTTAACTGTACTTTTCGAGAGAAAAAGAGGGATAAAGCAGAAAGGAGAGTTTAGGATAGAAAAGAGATATACAAAACTCAGTCCAACATAAACAACAAACCTCACATAACAAGCCTGTCATGACCTCACAAACACAAAAAACTAAACATATGAACAAACCACTATGCTGTCAAACTGAACCAGCATAAGCATCAGTCATAACCAAGACAACCAATAACCTCACCATACCTGCAAACTGATCAAAACCAAGCCAAGCAAACATAAAGATACTGAAACACACCATACTGTCAAAGCTTGAGCCAAACCATAAACAAAAACTACCAGCACCCTGTTCAAAAGCTACCCAAAACCACAGCATAGCTTGCAAAACAAACATGGCCTAGCTTTTCCAAATCCAAATCCCTCACCACTACTGTCAAGGCCTAACCATATAAACCAGATGAAACCCTTGCAAACCCAAGCCTCACCATTTTGTAAAACCAACATCTAAAACATTCAAACACCAAGCCTCAGAATTGGGCTCCATCATAGGCAACAATTCAAAGACAACCCAATCTCAAGCATAATCAAACACATAATCCCTCAAGTTATCAAGCCAGCCATTGTAAAAGATAAGCTTAGGGCCTTTCAAAGCTTCAAAGCTCCAAAAAAGGGCATCAAGCCTTCAAGCCCTCAGAATCTTGGATTCATCATAGGGCGAGGGAGAAACATTTCAGATTAGACAAGCAAACATACAGACGAGGCAGATTCAAGGCAACTGAGACCCTCAGACCTCTGAGGTCATCACAGGGCAATAAGAGAAGACAAGAAGTAAATACTCAGGCAACCATATAAAGGCATCACAGTGGAAGAAGAAGATAAAAAAAGTGAATTTTTAAGAAGGGTTTTCAGGCAAATCTAGCATCATCATCAAAACCTAAGCAAAAGGCAAAAGAACGAAAGTACCAGGAAAGCAAGCTCAAAGCTTCATCACTGAACCGCCGCTCCGGCCTCCTCAACGCCTCCACTCCTCTCTCCTCCTCCTCCAAGATCAGGTGGTAAGCAGTATTCTTTTTCTTCCTTTCCTTCACCTCATAAATGATTAAAAAAAAACTCAGTTAAAAACAAATCCAAAACACGCGAATTCAGTAGAAGAAGAAACGTAACAACTGAAAAACCAACCTTGTTTCAAAGGATGTGGAGTTCTTGCCTTGGAGGGAAGAGAGTATGGGTTGCGCTGATGGCCGGAGAAAAAGCTCAGGGAATTGGTAATCGGAGAAGACGAACTCAGTGAACATGGCGCCGTTTCCACACGAACCCTAGATTTCGTTCCCAATTGAACAAACAACGTGAAACCCTAATTTTTGCTTTTGGATCAATATGGGCTTGACCCGTTTCTGCCTTCCTAAGCCCATTAAACATTTCTTTTCTTATTTGACAAAATTACTAACATATTTTACTTCTATTCTTTATATATTATGAAAACTCATCTTATTTTTATCACAAAATCATACAAACACTTCTTTTATTACAAAATCACATCATTGTTAAGTATGTGAAAACCTTTTATTTTAAAATACCTAATTTAAATTATAACCAAATACCCTTTTATCATATAATTAAATTTGAAAACATCTTTTTTCTAATTAAAATGCACACTTGTACATAGCGATATAAAAATACACTTTTTTTATGTACGAAATTCAATTCTTTTAATTTAAATACTTTTTTGTATATAAACAAATAAAGATACTTAACATTCTTTTCATACATAACAATTTAAATACACATTTTCTCTAATATTAAACTCACAAACATTGGACTAAAATACTTTCCAATTAAAACTCAACATTTTAATCAAAACACTTCATTTCTCTTTTGTACATAATTAACATATAAATCAAAAATACAAGATTAAAACATATATCTAGGTCAAACCCTAATACGCTTCAATTCCATTTCGCACCTGTACATAATTACACAATTCATATACATATACATCACACATTTACACTTACACAACACATTGCCCTACACACATTTTTATCTTATATTTGTACATTCGATATTTACATTTTTGATTGTGACATTCGATTTGGTTGTAAATATTATAAGTCTCATCCCCTTGTACATTCATACCCCCACTCCCTGATACTATTTTGTAATAGCGTAGATTTACATTCCGCAATTTACAGTTTTCCAATTATACCATGGTTAGACCTAGGGTTTGTATGTACATAAAATCAAACGCTAGATAACCTAATACAAGACAAATACATGTAATCAATACACAATCACACTTGCACCCCCTAGGGTAATCCCACATGTTGCCTTCCAAAATGGGCCATGCTTGCACGTCGAGTATCTTTGGCAAAACAAAATCAAATGATCATAAGTCTCAAAGTGTTGCCTAAACGGAATGATCATAGTCCCTTCAAAGCAAATTGCCAAAGACACTTGGCATCATTGCATTCATGGTCCATACGATGACCCGCGCCCGTCCCGAATAAACTTCCTAAATGCAAGATTGTCCACCAAATTCAATGGTGGAACAAAATTGTTAAAAAGGGGTTAAAACATGACAAAAACCTTTGAGTACAATAGGGTAGACAAAACTCTTAGTTACTTGAGATAAACTTGCAAAAACACTTGCCTTCTTTTCAAAAACCACAATCCACAACACTTTCAAACAAACTCTCAAAAACATTTGAAAACATCTTTTCGAAAAGATTCACACTTTTGTAAAACACTCAATCACGAGTCAAATATATTAGTAGCCTAAGACAAGGCATCTTTTTCCAAAACATTTTCAAAAGCACCCACACACACACCATTTTCAAAGCAATCGAAAAACAAGGCAAGTGATCTAAAAAACCAAGTAACTAAGAGCCCATGGATAACCATGGATGAAAAGGGTGCTAATACCTTCCCTTTTCATAATCTACCCCCCGAACCCACGAAATATCTCAAAAGGTTTTTGCTGTGCTTTTTCAACCTTTCCTTTAGGATAAAATAAAAAGTCGGTGGCGACTCTTGCTCAACCGCACAAGTGCGAATACGAACGCAAAACACTAGTCAGTTCTCCCACCGTATCACAGCGTCAAACTCAATCTCTTTGGCTTCGATGAAGTCTTGCACTTTGTTTTTCAAGGCCCAACAGTTGTTTGTATCATGACCTGGACTTTCTGAGTGATAGGCGCAGCGGGCATTCGGGTTATAATGAGGAGAAGTGGTGTTGGGGTTCTTCGAGGCCTCCCTCAGAGTTACCAGATTGGTCTTCAACAATTATGGTAGAATTTGAGACAAGGTCATATTGAGCCGGGTGAAATGCCTCTGTGGTCTTTCCACCCTTTGTTGATTGTTGCATTATGGAGCAACTATGGGTCTTGATATCACTACCGTATTTACTGCTTGACGGTGTTCAGGTCTGCTTTGGCCCCTCGAGCCATAGACTGCACTAGCTTCCTTCTTACTGGTGAAAGGCTTCTTTACTGTACTTGATGAAGTGTCCTTCTATATCTTACCACTCCGAATGCCAGCTTCTACTCTTTCTCTAGTCAAAATCAACTCAATAAACCCAGATGACGAACTGCCGATCAGATGATTGAAAAATGGACCATATAGCGTCCCTAGAAACATGTCAACCAACTCCTTATCAGACAAAGGGGGTTGGACTCTTCTAGCCAAGTCTCTCCACTTTTGAGCATAGTCCTTAAAACCTTCACTTGCACCAATAGACATGCTTTGAAGCTGAGTACGAGTGGGAGCAAGGTCGGCGTTATACTAATACTGCCTGTAAAAAGCAGCAGCAAGGTCTTCCCAATTTCGTACACTGGCTCCTTCCAACTGATAAAACCATTCAAGTTGAGTCCCTGACAGACTATCTTGAAAGAAGTGTACCCACAAATTTCTATCAGCAGTGTGAGGCGTGATTTTTCTGACGTACGAGCGGAGATGGAGTTTTGGATAGGATACTCCATTGTACTTGGCAAAAATCGGAGCTTTGAACTTATGAGGGATCACCACTCCCGATATCAGTCCGAGCTCTCCAAAATCCAAACCAGGGATCTTTTGAATCTCCATAGCACTCAGACGGTCTTCTAGTTGCTTGTACATATCCTCAGCAGGAGGATATTGTTCATCATCATAATCCGTATCATTATCAGAAACTGCTGGACTGGGGTCTTTTGTCCTTTCTTGGTTCTCCCCTTCTTTGGATGAGGAGGTCAGGTCAGCTGATTGTCTTATCCTTTCTCTGAATCTTCTACCCATGTTCAGAATACCAACCTTCTTCTTTTTCTTCTTCTCTTTCAGAATCAGGGTCTTCAAATCCTCTTGCCCTTTAGCCAAGCTTAAGAACATCTGTTGGAATTGGGCGTTTTGTGCCTGAAGATCTTTGATGGCTTGATCAGAAGACATTTCGTGCTGAAATAAATAGCGAAGAAGATGAGAAACCTATAATGGTATGCATGATAATGGGATGCGTATGTAATGATTTCAAAGACTTTGGGAGATTTAAATTTGCAAACCAAAAATAAATAAACTTTATTAAGTTACCTGTAAAAGGTTCAACAATGACTTTAACGCGTTACAAAGAAATAAATGGAACACAAATCTAAACTGGAAAAAGCAAAAATCAAAAGTCCCATGGATGCTTCCTCTTTGTACTGACGTAGTCATTGATCACTCTTTCTTCCTCGAGCTGCCTAGTGAGCTTCAAAATCTTCCTTTCTTGTTCATGGTACTTCTCCCGGTAAGCATCCCTTTCCTCTTTCAGCTGAATCCAGGACCTCTACAAAGCCCCAGGATCAGTGGGCATGTAGGGATAAAGTACTGTGTAAGGAATGCCTTCTTCATTAGTGGGCTCTACAATCACTGGCAATACGGCTTCATAAGGCATCCCAAGCTTCTGGGCATGAGCTCGGACCCATTGGAGGTAAGGCTGCATAGGAAGGGAAGTCCTTGGTCCCAACTCTTGGGGGTCAGATCTGTTCACCATGCCCCAAGCTCGTATAAACCTCCGGTAGTGCTCGTCTACATCCTCCTTGTAGTCAAATGCAATATCCTCAAGAAGTAGCTCATGGGGACCATCTCTCCGAGCACGACCAAATTGTTGCAAAGCTAGACAAGGATTGTAGGTTATACCCCCTCTGATTCCAAGCAATGGGACATTAGGGTATCCCCCACAACGATCAATAACAGTAGTGTCCTCCATAGCCCAGGAACACCAAAGAATATTTGTATGGGCAAGTGACATTATTCTATAGGACCATCCCAAACCTTCTTCATTCTTCAGCACAGACTTAGGGAGGTGCGACATAAACCACCTCGACAGCAACGACATACAACATATGAGAGTTCCTCTCCTTCGCACAGTACGAGTGTATAGGGCATGCAAGATATCACCCAGTAGAGTAGGCACAGGATTGCGAGAAAGGAAAATCTTGACCGAATTTACATCTACAAAGGAATCCGGATTCAGGAAGAGAACCAAACCATATATAAGGAGAGCCAAGATATCTTCAAAAGCCTGAAAATCCAAATTATCCCAGAATAACTGATCCTGGTCTATCAAAAATTTGGTTAGAAAGCCTTCGACCCCGCTTCGTGTTTCCCAATTGGACACTACATCAACCCATTTCAGATGCAGAGCTAAGGCAATGTCTTCTGGTCTAGGAGTCTCTTCCATACCTATGAAGGGCACCTGCTCAAGGATGGATATGCCCAATAAGTGTGAGAACTCTTCCAAAGTGGGAACCATCTGGTAATCTTGAAAGGTGAAGTAATGATGCACAGGATCGAAGAACTGGAAAAGTACACTCATCATCTGCTCATCAAACTTTGAAGTAACCAGGCTAAGAAGCTGACCATGTCTCTTAATGAATATATAAGTCTCGGAAACTCTTGAGGCTAACTCTTTAAGTTGAGCAGGTATTTGCACAAAGTTAACTCGGATGGTATTTCTGCGCACGGAAGCCATAATCTGCAAAACAGAACAAAGATAAATTCCCTTGGTCTTTGAAATGGTTAGTGTAATGAAGTATGAATTCCATGTTATGATGCATGATGTTATGATAAAAAAAATAGGTATAGCAAATAACAGGCATGGAAAAGGCAAACAAGTCACACAAAAGCCCTTAAGTTTAAGGCTTGCATGGGGACTAAGGTATTACCCTCTTGAAGTTCAGTTGGTTTCAACCAGTCCTAGAAAAAGTAATCGGGTTCTAGAGGATCTCAATATCACTGACCATCCTCCATCGGTCATGGTTTCAGCTCAGGCAATCTTTTCTTGCGGCCGGAACTATCTCGAGTGTATGGTCTCAATGAGTGTAGCATCGAGTATTAACCAGTTCTCAGCTTTATACCGAGGCCGGCTATCTCACTACTTTCTAATGGCCAAGTTGGTCGATTAAAGGTTCTAAGGTCAGTTGATGCTTAACGACACACGTAGCGGCCCCGTATTCTCCTCGTTTCTCCACAAGGGATACCGGTACCAACCAATGTTCCACATCAACGTAGCTACTGCTTCAACCATATCGGTCTACGCTGTATAGTTCCCTCACAGTTTATTGTTACTTACCTAAAAGGTGTCCCCAGATCCGGGTTAGGATCTATAGTAACTCCCAAACAACCCTTAAAAGTAAAGCAACCAAAACAAACAAGAGAAGCAATTATGATGAACTAGATCCTATGGTATACCTCACTTAAAATCCCCAGCAGAGTCGCCAGTTCTGTGATATGGTGGCAGAACCGACTGCTTTGAAAATGCTGGTTTGCGTTTTGCGTTTTGTATTTGCAAAATGTCGCGGTAAGCAAGAGTCGCCACCGACTTTTATTTCATCCAACCGAAAAGGAAAAAAGAACAGAAAAAATCCTTTTTCGAGATATTCTGAGTACGGGGGGTAGATTATAGAAAGGGAAGGTATTAGCACCCTTTATATCCATGGTTTTCCATGGGCTCTTAGGTACTTGCTCATCTGTTAAAATTGCTTGTGTGTGCTTGTTTTGAAAAGTTTTATTTTACTTCGTTTTAACCCTTGTTTCTGTCCTCAAGAGTGTTACAAAGTTTTTTTTGAAAACTTTGTTTGAAAAAAAAGTGTTTGGTGTGAAAAATTTGTTTGATTTGAGCAAGTACCTACTAGCATCTATCTACTCGAAAAATGATCGTTTCTATTCTCGTTTCCTTTAGACAATTCTATCCTACTATTGAGAAATAGGTAGCACCATCGTTGGAATTATAAGGGTCAATTCGAAAGGGACGTACGATCACTAAAGCAACGTTAAGACGTTTTAGTAATAACCCTAGAGTCTTAAGATCATATTCGAGGCAACATTTCCGAGGTAACCTTTCCGAGGCAACATTTCCGAGCGGGACATTTGATCTTTGTTTAAACAGGAGGGCAACCACTAAGACACCCTATACTTAATGATCGTTTACCGAAGGCAACCGAAGTGAGAGTTTACCCTAGGAGTGTGCTTGTGCGAGTGATTTGATTTCAGTTATTATATTTGCACATTAGGGTTTTCTAGCCGTTTTAAATTATCATGCAATCTTTGTCATACAATCCTATTAACATACATCTAAACAGTTAATATTTGCGAGAAATAAAACCTACGCTATTACAAGGCTTCGGGATAGGGATTAATTACATAGCCAAAAAAAACCCAGAAAGGACGATAAATAAAGAAAATCCTAGATTAAACTATTACATACCGTGGACAGTTACATTAATGTTGCAAAAAATAATAAACGCGCGCGATGAATCGAATGCAAAATAATTAGGGTTTTGACCCCAACTATACCAAATTGCAATTTAAAAGAAAAATCTTTTTTTGTCTTTTTTTGCGTTATTTGAGAAAATAAAGTTCAAAATAAAAAAACCTAATTACTAATTAATTTAAATTTAAGAAAAATAATTAAATTAACCTATTTTGTGTTTTTTTGTTTTGAGAAAAGAAATAAAAATTAAATCAAGAGTTAACCCTAATTTTTTCTAATTGATTTTAATTATATAAAAAAGGTTAGAATTATCCTAAATTAAATTAAACTAACATTAAATTAAATTTGACAAAATAAAACCTAATTCTAATTTTTGTGAAATTCTTGATTTTATGATTATTTGTGAAAAAAGAAATTGATTTTCTTAAAAAAATAATTAAACTAATTAAATAAATAAATGAAATAAATAGAAAAGAAAAAATAATGGGCCTGATAGCTTTTAGCAAAAAAAGGGTGTGCTGCTTGCAATTCTTGGCCCAACAATTCCTGGCCCTTTTGACTTGGCTAGATCCTGTGGGCATGCTTGACTCAGGAATATGGTGGACCTTCAAGGGATAGCCTTGGATCTGGGGCGTTGATGGATGGCACGGCCAGATCTGGATGATACACGATGGATGCCTTGCCATATGATACACTGGATTACCCTGAAAATACTGAGAAAATAAAATGCACACGCCTGGGATCGAACCCAAGACGTGTGCATCAAAGACCAATAACCTTACCATCTGCGCCAGCTTGTTAGTTGTAACAATAAGGAAATAAATAGAATATAACACAAACAACATGCCACGCTTCCCAAAACGCACGCTGATTCAAACAAGCCACTCACATACTGCCACGACATTGTCTTCTTCATGGCTTCTGTCGTTTTAGATAAAAGGCTTTTACCTACGGACACCAAGCGTAGGTATAACCCTTGTTCATTCCAAAATCCGGTATGTGTATGATAAATTAAAACCAATGGTACCAATCAACTCGTTGCAACCTCACGAGTATCATGGTACCATTATTAAGGTCCAATTTTCCCTGTACATAAAACCCCTAAAAACGAAGCACGAACCCTAGCCATGGCAACTTGATATACAGTCAACAAAAATGCAATTAAATATAACCATTAGCTTGCAAACATCTCAAGGATTAAAAATATGTCAATTAATCATGCTAAATATGCCAGAATCAATGCATTCGATTTCAAGAAAAGAGACAAACTGTGTGACTCTTACAGGGCGTTTCAAGGCGTGGGGAAGCTTGCTAGTGATTGAAACACGATCCTAGGATGTCCAGCAAACGATTGGTATGATCAGAATGGCTTGAGATGGCCTGAAATTTGGAAATCAATTTGCAACTTTTTCTTGAATTTTTGAAATTCATTCTCTCCTTTGCACGCCTCTAGCCTCTTGCTTTTGATCTTCCTTTGTTCCTTATGTATCCAAGAATGCATTAGGGTTGCAATTATGTATCAAATCCCTTCCAATTATGAATATTGATTCATGATTCAATCCTTGCACCAAATCATTCCAAATCAAGCAAATTCAATATTTTTGTGTCCATATGAGCCTTGCATGATTTGAACTTGTCTCCAGCTGTATAGTGAACCTAATCATGCACAAAATCTCAAGATTTAATTAGTTTTTGATATTTTCATTATTTTATATTGATTTTATTTGATTTAATTGAAATAAAATCAAAATAAATAACAAAAATAAAATAATGACAAGTGGAAGGTCTCATGGGTCGTGGGTCACATTATAAACTCAGTGCAAGCATAAAAAATTGGGCCCATTTAGCAAAAATTTAAATTTGGGACACATTTGACTTTTGGCAATTTTGCAAAAAGGGTCAACTTGGCCAATGCATAACTCTCTCAATTTTGACCCTAGAGATGTGTTCTTTGTCTTTTTAGAAATCTTAAAATGTCCTCTAAGCAACCTTTTTGGTCTCATCTCAATTGAGTCTTCCATGTTCATGTATGAAGCTTTGACCCAAAAGGTGTTTTTGTTGACTTTTCAAAATGACCTATAATGTCCAAATTCATATCTTCTTGTGAGTGCATATTTTAATCTTAGGAGATGAAGATGAACTCTAGGGAATTATATCCTCTTCAAAATGAGCTATGGATGGGTCATTTTTGATAAAGTATGAGAAAGTTATGCTTGGTCAAAGTTGAGTTGACTTTTCCTGCAAAACCCTAATTTAGCAACTTTTGGATTTTGATGAATTGTAAGAAATCCTTGAGGAATCATGATCAACCCTTGATCAAATGATGAATAATACTTCAAAATGAGAATGTTCACCAAAAATATTGAAGTTTGACTGTATATGGGCCACAGTTGACTTTTTCCCTAGCATAGTCGATTTTCAGGCCTTTGAGCAATTGACTGAGTAAACTTCCTCTGCAAGGCTTGAAACTTGACATGGATGATCTTGAGAACATATTAGGAAAATGGTGAGCATTTGGGATCCTTTGGACTCAATCATCTTGATGCAAAATGAAACCCTAATTTGGGGTAGACTGCCTTAGGAGAGAGTTTGTTTGGTCAACTCTTGGACTTCCTTGAGCAATTTAAAGACCTTACATGACATGTACTGAGAAATATGGGAGGGGAAATTTTGGGGTACAACAACTACCAACCTATGAACTTTGAATTCTCGGACGAGAATATCATGTTGATAACCGACTGTGCAAAGCTCGGACCATATGAAGAAATTGGTGTTGTGATCATTTCTCCCAAAGGTTGCCATACACCTTTCACTGCCAGACTTTGCTTCGATTGTACCAATAACATGGCTGAGTATGAAGCGTGCATCTTAGGTCTTAAGGCTGCTATTGACGTAAGAATAAAATTCTTAAGCGTATATGGAGATTCAGCCCTAGTAATTAGTCAAGTTAAAGGAGAATGGGATACCAAACATCCAAATTTGATCCCTTACAAAGAACATGTGCTCACCTTTCTCCCTTACTTTGAGGAGGTCACCTTTCAAAATATCCCAAGGGAAGAAAATCAATTGACATATGCCTTAGCAACTATGTCATCTATGTTCAAAGTCAATTGGGACAATGAAGCTCCCAGAATTACTATCGAAAAATTTGACGAACAGGCGGACTGTGGTGGGATCAACACGGATGAGGAGAAGCCTTGGTTCTAGGAGGTGAAGAGAGAGCTTCAGTCAATGACAAGAAATTCCTGCAGAGGTTCTCAGCCAAGTTCTTCCTAATCAATGGGAGTTTGTACAAGCGCAACTATGATTAGACTCTGCTCCATTGTATGGACAAGAAGGAAGTAGAAAATATAATGGAGGACATGCATGAAGGTATCTTCGGAACTCACTCCAGTGGACACAATATGGCCAAGAAGATTCTAAGGGCTGGTTACTATTGTTCTACTATGGAAACTGATTGTTACCACCACTCGAGGACTTTCCATAAATGCCAGATTTATGCCGATAAGGTTCACGTGCCTCTAATACCTTTAAATGTCATGACCGCTCCATGGCCATTTGCAATGTGGGGAATTGACATGATCGGGGAAATCAAGCCCACCGCATCTATTGGACATCATTTCATCCTTCTTGCCATTGACTACTTCACCAAATGGGTCGAAGCGGCTTCATTTTCCTCAGTTACCAAGAATGTTGTAGCCTGGTTCATCAAGCATAACCTCGTCTGTCGATACGGTATCCTTGAAAGCATCACAACTCTTCTCATACAGACCTAAGATGAATGGCACGGTGGAAGCCGCCAACAAAAATATAAAGAATATTGTGCAAAATATGACGGTGACCTATAAAGTCTGGCATGAGATGTTACCTTTTGCTCTTTATAGCTACCGTACCTCGGCACGAACCTCAACTGAGGCAACCCCATTCTCTTTAGTCTATGGCATGGAAGTCATCCTGCCTGTCGAAGTTCATATTCCTTCTTTAAGGATTATGAAAGAAGCAGACTTAGGCGAAGACGAATGGATTCATACTAGATTGGATCAGTTGAATCTGATTAATGAAAAGAGATGGGCTGCTATCTATTATGGTCAAATGTATCAAAAGCGTATGATCAAGGCATTCAACAAGAAGATCAAGCCTCGAGTATATCATACTGACAACTTGGTAATAAAGCGTATCATTTTACCACAAGGCGATCCCAGGGGAAATTGGACTCCCACTTATGAAGGGCCATTTGTTGTCAAGAAAGTATTCTCTGGCGGTGCTATGATGCTAACCACTATGGACGATGAAGATTTCCCGCACCCTGTGAATGCGGACATAGTCAAAAAATACTACGCATAAAGAATGACCCGCTAGGTTGACATACCTAGGAAAAAATAAGGGCATCCCGGCTAACCAAAAGGGTTCGGGTAAAAATTAGGGATATATACAAAAGATTGTACACCCGGCAAGTCGAAAACCCGCAAGGGCGGCTTGGGAAAAAAAAGGGTATCCTGGTGGACTGAAAACCCGAAAGGGCGGTCCAGGCAAAAGTTAGGGGTTAAAGTGTACAACTATGTTCTGTTGGATCACTACAACCAGCTTTATTACCAAGGTCAAAAGTTCAAATGGTACAAGATCAGTTCCATCAACTTCTTCTGACAGCAAAGGATGAGATGTTCAAAGACATAGGGGCAATAGCAGAGTTGGAACCCAATGGAGATCACTTCCACATGGCCATTTATATTTGTTTTCACTTTGTATTCTTTTCATTTCACGACGACTTCCTCTTACTAGGATTTTCGTCTCTTTGTACTAAAAAAGCTTGTTTATAAGCAAACTATCAATACATATATACTTTGAAGTGCAAACTTTTTGTTTTTTCTATTTTGATTGCAAAAACATCCAATGACTAAAATTGAATGAACATACGCATATGAACATGATTAACTGTTAATAAATATACGCATAAGAACAGGAATAAATACTTGCTCTAGGAGTCAGGATAGCACCCATGTTGTCCATAAATCCCCACAGAGTAAATTCATACATTCTCCACAATTTCCTTTCGGAGTTCCAATCAGCATATCTCCTGGAAATTCTCTTCCCCAACCGAGTTTGACCTTCCAAAACTGAAAGAGAAACCTTGCGAAGCTCTTCCCCAGAAGATTTTGTTTCCCTAGTGAAATCTCTAGAATACCTTCCTCAACAGGGTTTATTTCCCCAACATAACACAATCTCCCTAGCTTTAGCCTATTCCTCATACTACTACACATCACTGACATAACTCCTCTTCTTCAACAGAGTTGATACTATCCCCGGAAAGTTGTTGTAAAACTTGGAGTCCAACCAGAATACCAGTTAACTTTACTCTCCCCAGAAAAATCGGAAGTTTAATCATCTCTTTTATCCCCAGTCAGTGTATATGAGAGTTAAATTCCCCGGTAGAGAAATGGACAACCAAGGTTTTTGAACTCCACTCCCCAAGCAGAAATCAACATCCCCTGCAGAGTTTCCTCAAACAGCAAATAAGAATCCCCAGCAGAAGTATTTCAGACAAAGTTGAAGATATACATACTCTTCATCCACAACAATAGTCAGGGATTTACTTTCCTATACAAATATACATTTCAACAACATTCATACATCATGACATATGCATACAACATAATCTCATTTATTTTGAGAACATTATTAAGCAGTGCATTTCATATATCATGACATTTAAAACAACTAACTCTTTACCTTTTCAGGAAAGATCAATCAACAGATGAATATCATCAACTATCTACATAATCAGATAAATTTCTCCAGATGCTGAAATCTGACAAGTATTCCCATCGAAGACTTGCCCTAGGGAGTCATTCTGAAGAATATCTCTCTAAGACGAAATCAAGCTTGGATTCCTTCTGGTACTTCTTGAATTAGTAGTTGTCACAGATTCCTTCATTACCTATTGAAGTAGTAGTCATCATAGATTCCTTCATCACCTATTAAAGTAGTAGTTGCCACAGATTCCTTCATTACTTGTTGAAGTAGTAGTCATCACATATTCCTTCATTACATGTGGAAGTAGTAGTCGTCATAGATTCCTTCATCACCTATTAAAGTAGTAGTCGTCATATATTTCTTCATTACCTGTCGAAGTAGTAGTCATCACAGATTCCTTCATTACCTGTTGAAGTAGTAGTCATCATAGATTCCTTCATCACCTGTTGAAGTAGTAGTCGTCATAGATTCCTTCATTACCTGTTGAAGTAGTAGTCGTCATAGATTCCTTCATTACCTGTCGAATAAGTAGTCTTCACAGATTCCTTCATTACCTGTTGATGTAGTAGTCATCATAGGTTCCTTCATCACCTGTTAAAGTAGTAGTCGTCATAGATCCCTTCATCACATGTTGAATTAGTAGTCGTTATAGATTCCTTCAGTACCTGTTGAAGTAGTAAGTCATCATAGATTCCTTCATTACCTGTCAAAGTAGTATTCGTCACAGATTCCTTACTTACATGTGGAAGTAGTAGTCGTCATAGACTCCTTCATCGCCTGTTGAAGTAGTAGTCGTCATAGATTCCTTCATTACCTATCGAAGTAGTAGCCGCGTGTAGACTATTTTCCGGATACTTCTCTTTAAGATCAAGCCAAGCATTAGACTTACCAACAATCATTCTGGATGGCATCTATAAGCTCGTCTCCGACGATTCTCTATTACCATTGGATGGCATCTATAAGCCCATCTTCGTCAACTCTTCATTACCTCTCCAAATGGAATCTTTAAGACCATTGCCTGCATAATCAACAAACAATTTTACTTCATGCACAAGTTAGTGCAAATTTTTGGGCACTTAAGTGTTCAATCCTCTTATACCTTCAAGTCACGAATAGCAGACAAGTCAATCTAACTCTTCAGGTTTAAGAAGATTGAACAAGGGAAGTTGTTGTACCCCAAAATTTGTCCTCTCTTTTCTCAAGATATTTCTCACCAAATATCTCAAATGCTCAAGGTTTCTCAAGAGTTTGATCAGAAAAGCTCACCTCTAAAGCACTGAGCCTCCAAATTAGGGTTTTGACTGAGAATGACTGATCACCGACTTTTGGCCTAATACATGACCTAATGGCTTGAAACATAATATCAAGGACTCAAACTCAATTGTTGACCAAATCTCATGGCTTGAATCATTTCTCAGGATCAAAGGTATGATACTTGAAATTTGGATCAACTGATGAAAAGTCAACTGATACACAAAAAGTCAAACTTTGACTTTTTGGTAAACATTACATTCCAAAGATCAAAATTCATCAATATATTCAAAAATATGAAGCTTGATCATCAAGAATCAAGAAAGTCAAGAAAGTCCACAAAAAGTCAAAGTTTTCAATACTTAAAAATTTTCTAAGTGTTTTTACACTTGATAATTTCATTACTTCATAACATTTTTTCACCAAGATGCAAGATGATTCAAAGAAAACTTTCAACATCAAAGTTGTAGATATTGATGAATTCTACAACTTTGTCTTAAAGGGTTAATGTCCAAAAAATGCTTAGATTTGAAGATATAGGCTCATGAAGTCATGACATTTTTTGTATAACCACGTAGAGAAATTTTCAACAGGTTTGTTCAGGTTTTTGTTCCAATTTTCATCAAGTTCCAATTTGATTTAGCCAAAGTGGTCGACATGAAAGTTTTAGACAATGTTTCAAGCTTTCCAAAACATCCAAGAGCATGAATTTATCATATTTGAGCTAGGAGATTCAAAGGCATGAAGTTGGGCATCCATTCTTGAATTACACGTCATTTTGGTGAAGAACACATAACCCAATATACATGCTATGATGCATAATCTTGTTTTTCAGGCCTTCTAACTTGCAAATCTCACCATAATTTAATGTTTACACAAACTTTTGAGCTATGGTCCATTTGATTTAAGCATTGTCCAAGTGATCTTTCCATTTTTGGCACAAAGTTGATATTGTCATTCTTACAAAGTAGCTTTAATCGCAAAGCCATATCTTCTTAAGCCTCTAACTTGTTCCTTCTACACACGCTCAACACATAAAATCATACAAGCATGCTTAAAGTACCCAACAACTCTATGAAGCAAAGTACAAAGCATTGGAACTATGAGCTTGCTTCATTTATAATCCAACCTAACAACAACATGTGATCTTAAAAATCTGATCAACCCTTGTCTTAAAACCTCTTGCCTATAAATAGAGAGATCATTTGCAAGATAGAAGAGATGAACAACCAGAATTGTCCATGAAACCTCTATTTTTGAGCTTTGAAGTCCAAATATTAGAACCTATCACACCTTGCAAGTTTTTCCCAAACAAATCATCCAAGTACTTCACATACATCATATGGAAGTTGTTTCAAACAAAAGATACTTTTGTAACCTCATTATCACTGTCTTCCAAACTCAAAACAGTACTTTACAACTTGACTTGGTTGGAGTGATTCAACAACTTTTATCACAAAGTAAGGATTGGAACAACTACAAGAAGGTCTAAAGAAGCTCAATCAATCACCACTTTGCACCCGGAAACATCCGTACATGTTCTAACGTTTTCGCTTCAAGAAGTAATTTTTCTCAAACTTTAATATCTTTATCCATACATTATTTGCTTTTGCTTTCAAAAGGATACAACGGGACAGAACAAAGAGAAAACTTGGCAAAACGGCAGGCCAGGGGCTGACATGGGTGCCTGTGTCACACGACACGGCCCGTGTCAGTTCATCTGGGTTAGAAATTTGGCAAAACGGGCAGGACAGGGGCTGACACGGGTGCCCGTGTCACACGACACGGCCCGTGCCAGTCAGAAATATGCAAAGCAGGCAGGACAGGGGCTGACACGGGTGCCCTTGTCACACGACACGACCCGTGTCAATTTGGCTGGAACAAAAAATGTGTAAATAAGCAAGGGCAGATTCTGATACGGGTGTCCATGTCCATTGACATGGCCCGTGTCAGCTCAGGCATCAAAATTCCTAATTTTGAAATTTTTAAGTTACTTTTGACATATTGCATTGCTTGGAGATGGCCTAACATTATACAAAACCTTTTTTTAGATAAAACATTCAAGTTATTTTCTAAAATAAATGAAACTACAAAGCCTTTTCTATCAAAAAAACCCTAAAAACAATTTCTTTTCACTTTACATTTTCTTGCGCATTTTACTATTTTGCATTATAAATTGTGTAATTGCCAAAGCCTTGTAATAGTAATTAGGGTTTATTTTTACTTGTCATCCTCATTTGTAAATTTGTATCCCCCATCCCCCGAAGTATTGTAATAGCGTAGGACATTTAAATTCCGCAATTTATCGCTTTCCATATTATTGTTAGTAATTAGGGTTTGTATGGCAAGACCTTAAAATCAACCTTAGACAACCCTAAATCAAGATAAAATACATGGAAAAAAAACAATTTGCACACTTGCACTTCTAGGGTAACCCACACTTGTTGCCTCGGATTTAAACAGTCATGTCCTTCGAATGTGGGATGTTTTAGCAAAGACCCTCGATAACAAGATCGTAGCCCCTCGATGACCCTTTGATGTTGCCTTCGGTAAACAATCTTAGTCCCTTACGACAAATTGCTAAGGTATCCTACAATGTTGCCTTTTATGATTGAACGATGACCCACGTCTGTCCCTTCACATCCAATGATAAGGTTTCTTACTAACTAATGGTAAGATAACACTATCTAAAGGAGGAGGAAAAGAACAAAGACTTTCTTTTAAGTAGGTAGAATGCTCGTAGTTGCTTGCTCACAAACATTTCAAAAAAAACGAACATCTTTCAAACACACCAACACTTTCATGAAATATTTTCAAAATTCAACACTTTGTATACATTCTTATAGAGACGAGAATCATTACAAAGTTCACCTAAACGAAGGCACTTTTCAAAAATACTTTCAAACAAACACAAACACATTTTAGAAAGCATTTTCAAAGTGAGATAGTAATTAAGAGCTCGTAGATAACTATGCATGAAAAGGGTGCTAACACCTTCCCTTTTCATAACCTACCCCCCGAACTAGAGAAAATTCTCAAAAGGTCTTTCCAGTTCTTTTCACCCTTTCCTTTATTGGATAAAAGAAAAGTCGATGGTGACTCTTGCTATCCATAACAATTGCGATAAAATGAAAAATACACAAGTCAGTTCTCTCACCGTATTACAAAACCCTTTAATCTTCTACCCATATTAAGAAAGAATGTTGGCTTTTTAGTCTTCTTCTTATTCCCCTTTGTGATGAGGGTCTTCAACTCGTCTTGACCCTTAGCTAAGTCCAAGAACATCTTCTAAAATGGAGCGTTCTGAGCTTGAAGTTCTTTCACAGTTTGCTCGAGTGCCATCTTTTACTGAATTAAACAACAAAAAGATGAGAAAACCTGTTAGAAAGTACATATTATGTGATGATGTGGATGATATGTAAATGCAAGTGAAATGTTTTCAAGGACCGTTGCAGGATTTAAATTTGTTTAAACAAAAGGAAACAAAAGAAATTTTAGTAACAAGCTCAAATTATGATTGCCTTCTAGGCTTATAATGATAAGAAGAAGAGTTACAAAGAAACAAAATATGAATTCAAGTCTCCCATGGGCGCTTCCTCTTTGCGTTGACATATGCATTAAGGCTTTGTTCTTCATGGAGTCGTTTCATCAGCTTCAGTACTTTCTTCTCACTAGCATAGAGCTGAGTTTCAAAGGGATCCATTTCTTCCTTGAGTTGAATCTAGGACTTCTGTAGTTCTTCAAGGTCAGTAGGTATATCGGGATGAAGAACGGTATGAGGAACATCCCTTTTAACAACAGGTTCTACGATCATTGATATGATAGCACGATATGGCATCATAAGATTTTGAGCATGAGACCACACCCATCTGAGGTAAGGCTCTAGAGGAATGGAATTCTTGTGTCCCAAAGTTTTGCTATCAACCTTGTTGGCCAGGCCCTAAGCACGTATAAATCTTTGATGGTAATTTTGAGGATCGTTCTCATAGTCGTACACAATACCCTGGATGAGCATATCATGAGGACCGTCTCTTCGAGCATAACCAAACTGACACAGAGCTAGAGAAGGGTTGTAAGTGATGCCCCCTCTTATACCAAGGTGTGGTACATTAGGGAATTCCCCACAACGGTCAATAATAATGATATCTGCCTGATATCGAGAACACCAATGGAAATGAGCGAGTGACATCAACCTTTGAGACCAACTCAAACCTTGTTCATTCTTCATCACTGGTCAGGGCATGTGCAATAAACCACCTGGGCAGTAGAGGTATACAACACATAAGATTTCCTCGCTTATTCATAGTACGAGTGTGAAGGGAATGCAGGACATATCCAAGCAAAGTAGGCATCGGATTATGAGTGAGAAATATTTTAATGGCATTCACATCTACTAATTAGTCTGAATTAGGGAATAGTACCAAACCATAGATCAGCAAAGCCAAAATATCATCAAAAGCACGAAAACTTATGGCATCCTGAAACCACTAAGCCTTCTCTATCAGAAATTTAGGAGAAAAACCCTTTACTCCATTTCTTGTCTCCTTGTTAGATACGATGTCTGATCATTTCAGATGTAAGGCTGTTGCGATATCTTCAGGTTTTGGAACTTGCTCTTGACCGGTGAAAGGTATCTGATCAAGAATAGTCACTCTGAGTAATTTAGAGAACTCTTCCATTGTGGGCACCAATTGATAATCTGGGAAGGTAAAAGAATGATGCTTAGGATCAAAGAACTAAAACATAACACTCATCATGTCTTCTTGGAAACTGGGAGTAACCAAACTGAGTATATGACCATGTCTCTAGATGAATTGAGAATTGTCAGGAACCTTTGAGACTAATTCCTCAAGCTTGGAAGGTACTCTTACGAAGTTGATTCGGATAGTATTCCTACGACTGGAAGACATGACCCTGCAACACAGAACAAAGATAAATCCCCTAGATCCTTGAAATGGTTAGTGAAAATGTCATGATATGATGTTATGATGTTATGATGTCATGTTTGAACAAATAACAAACACAAACAAATAACACAAGAACCTTAGGTTTAAGGCTTGCATGGGGTCCGTAGGTAAGTACCCTCTTGAAGTTTAGTTGGCTTAACCTGTCCTAAAGAAGTAACCGGGTTCTAGGGATCTTAATATCACTAATTTTTCCCATAGATTTTATTCAGCACGACAACTGACTTGCCACCAAACAAAACCTGAGAGTCGAATCTCAATGAGCATAGCATCGAGTATCAACCAACTTCGAACTGCATCAAAGCCGACTATCTCACTACCTTCTAATGGCTAAATTGGGTCAATTAAGGTTCTAAAGGTCATTTAGTGCTTATGACACCACGCGACAGCCTAATATTCTTCCCGACTGACTCGAGGGACACTAGTACCAACCAATGTATCGCACTAACACAGCCATCACTTCAACCATATCGATATACGTCTTATTGTTTCCATGATCTATTGCTACTTACCTAAGGTATCCCCTGATCCGGGTGTAGGATCTTTGCAAGAAAAGTAAACCTGAGCAACCCTCAAATGTAAAGCATACAAATCAAACAATAAAAGAATTTAAAAGTGATCTAACTCTAAAGGTAACCCCTCTATTTTGATTTATTTCCCTAGTAGAGTCACCAGTTCTGTAATACGTTGGGAGAACTGACTTTTTTTACGTTTTATCACAAATGTTGCGGATAGATAGAGTCGCCACCGACTTTTCTTTTATCCAATAAGGAAAGGGTGAAAAGAACAGGAAAGACCTTGAGATTATTGAGTTCGGGGGGTAGGTTATGAAAAGGGAAGGTGTTAGCACCCTTTTCATCCGTAGTTACCTACGGGCTCTTAATCGCTGGCTCACTTTTTGAAAATTCTTTGTGAATGTGTGTTTGAAAATATTTTGAAAATGCCAATAGTAAGGCAACTTTTTAATGATCCTCGTAACTGTCCTCGAGAATGCGTACAAAGTGTTTTATTTGAAAATATTTTGAGAAAGTGTTTGTGAAAATATGTTTTTTGTTTTGAAATGTTTAGTGAGCAAGTGATTAATAGTGATCTACCTACTCAAAGTCTTTATCGTTATTTTACTCCTCCTTTAGATAGTGTTATCCTACCATTAGTTAGTAGGAAGCCCTATCGTTAGATGTGAAGGCACAAGCATGGGTCATCATATAGTCATAGAAGGCAACTTGTAAGGATCCTTTAGCATTTATCGTTAACGGACTAGATCATTTACCGAAGGCAACATCGAAAGTGTAATCGAGGGACTACGATATTTTTAATTTAGGGTCTTTGCTAAAGCGTCCCCACGTTCGAGGGATATGACTGTGTTTTCGAGGCAACAAGGGAGGTTAACCTAGATGTGAGGATGTGCAAAGTGATTTGTGTTTCAAGTATTTTTTATCTTTGATTAGGGTTAGCTACCGTTTTATTGTTATCTTGCCATACAATCCTAATTACTAACAGCAATAGTGAAAATAATAAAGCAATAAAGTACAGAAAGTAAATGTGCATACGCTATTACATGGCTTCGAGAATGGGGGGTACAAGTAATAAAATACAGGGAAAAGTAAAATCCTAAAAATGAAAAGAATAAATTACACGAAAATATATGATAAGAAAACGAAAGGAGAAGGAAATTATTTTTGGCAATTTTCTTGATAAAAAGGTTTGATGATTAACCTAATAACCTAAATTGATTAATTAATTATAACCTAAAAAAACTAATTAATTTTAATTTTAAAAAAAACATGAAAATTTATTAATTAAAAAAAACTAAACCCTAATTTTGATTAGGGTTTATGAAAAGGGTTTTTTAGAAAAATTAATTGATTAAAAAATGGTTTTGGTTTGGTGAATTTAGGGTTGGAAATAAGAAAATAAGGGTGAAAAAAAGTTATCAGGGCTGGATGTTGAACCCACACCCTCTACCCTTTCATTCAGCGCCTTCATCACCAGGCCAGGCGCGTGCCTGTGTCAAAGGATGGGAGTCAACGCGCTTTGTATAAAATCCTGCAAAATATGAAAAATTATTAAAAAAAATAGCAAAAGGCAGGGATCGAATCCAGGCCTTGATAGGGCAATGCCTTAGCGCGCGTTTCAACCGCTGGGGCAGTAATACATTTGTTCACTTATGTGAAATGATTAAAAGAAATATTAAATAAAAACATATGGACCAAAGATACACGAGAGCCCTAGCTCTGGTCGTCTTCTCTGTTGGATCAATCTCTTGTCCCTGAAAAATAAGAGATGTTAGCAAACTAAAAGCACCCTACCCCCCTAAATCGAGGCCTATGAGTTAAATGGGATGCTTAGTTTTAATGGAAATGCAATGGTTGGGGAGCTATGATCAAGGCAACCCAGATTGGTGCAAAAATGGCATATCACGATTCTGATAGCATGAATGCCATGCGATTCACTTTTCCTGCACATGGAGACCTCATGAACATGTTAGAAAGGTCAGTATGCAATAAAACATGAAAGAAATCAAGATACGATTTTTTGCAAAAACAAACATGCAAGGGCCATGTATGCATGCGAATTTTGGAGGATTTAGATCATTGTATTAGATCCATTCTTACTCTGTACCTCTTCAGGAATCGATTGGGAGTGAAAAAATGTTTGGAAGATGGCTGCAAACTAGGGTTTGAAGGTTGCCCTAGTTTGATGATTTTATGATTTTCAGGAGGTGAAGTTTGGACAAGGTTTTTTCGTGGCCTCTTGTATGAGTTTGCTGAGAATATATAATGAAGGATTAGGTCAACATATATGGGCTTGGACTTGTGTAAGAGGGTTTGACTTATATTATCTTATTTTTACTTTGAAAATAATAAAAAATCAAAAATAAAATATAAAATATAATAAACCAAAGGGAGGTGTATGAACAAGTCTTGAGGTGTACAAGGATCGTAGTACACGCCTGGTCTTTAAAAAATAGCCCAATGGCCCAAAATATCAAGTTTGCTCAATTTGAACTTCATGCATTTGCTCATAATTTCCCAACTTGCATTGGTCATATCTCTCTCAATTTTCATATTTTGAAGGTGATCTTTGACTTTTTGGAAATCCCAAGATGTCCTCTACAATCTCTATGTTGATCAGTTTTTCATTTGTAAATTTATCTTGATATAAGTTGACTTGACAAAAAGTGATTTTTGTTGACTTTTGAAATGACCTATAATGTATTGGCCCATGGCTCTCAAATGAAGCATATTTTGGACTTAGGCTTAGAGAGACAAAGTTGTAGAGAATTGAATTTTCTTCAAAATGAGCTTTGGATGAGGAAAATATGATAAAGTATGTGAAAGTTATGCTTGGTCAAAGTTCAGTTGACTTCTCCTTAGGAAAACCCTAATTTGGCAACTTTTGACTTTTGATGATTTTGAGAGTCTTATTGATGGATGAATCATGATAAAACCTTGATCAAATGATGAATATGACTTCAAAATGTTGATGTTGACCAAAAATCTTGAGGTTTGACTGTATGTTGACCACAATTGATTTTTTACCCAATACAGCTGATTTTCAATCATTTGAGCCATTGATTGAGCAAACTTGTGATGCAAGACATGGAACTTGGTATGAGCATTCTTGAAGACATGTAAGGACCCATGAATACCACTTGAGGCCTTAGAAACCCAAACTTCCTTGAGAAAAATGAAACCCTAGTTGCGGACCTATTGCCTAGGAGGAGAATTTGTCTGATCAATTCTTTAGCATTTGAGAACCCTAGGAGAATGTCTTGAAGGAAAAGGGAGGGAAAATTTTGGGGTACAACATACCTGAATGAGTTTAAGTGACTCGCCATATACTCTTCTTCTTTGCAGACTATAACAACATTTCCTTTCACATGATACTTCAGATTTTGGTGTAAGGTCGAAGTAACAGCGCCTGCCCCATGAATCTAAGGGCATTCGAGTAAAAAAGAATAAGTTGGTCAGATATCCATCACATAGAAGGTAGAATCTAAAACCTATGAACCAATTTTAATTTGGAGATCCACCTTTCCATGTACTATCCTCTTTGACCTGTCAAAGGCTCAAACTATAATATCATTGGGTTTCATCACAACCCCTTCACAATCAAGCCTGTCGAGAGCACCCTTTGGTAAGACATTCAGCAAGGAACCCGTATCAACCAGTACATGCGCTAAAGTAGTTCTCCTGTATTCAATAGAGACATACATGACCTTGTTGTGGTTTCTTCCTTCAGGGGTCAAATCGGCATCAGAAAAGCCTAGCCCATTATCAGTAGTTAGGCTAGCAACATAACTTCCAAATTGATCGACAAAAATTTCTTGTGGCACGTGAGCAAGTTTTAAGAACTTTACTAAAGCCTGGGCATGGGCCTCAGAACATAGTAAAATGGATAACATGGATATCTTGGAGGGAGTCTGTCCCAACTATTCGACAATCTTGTAATCACTTTTGCAGATAATCTTTAATACTTCCTCCAACTCTTTCCTGGAAGTATCGTCAGTGGTAACGTCTTTAGGTTCCTCCATCTGGGCATGCTCATTCATTTGTTTTGTGCCCCGAATCTCAGTAGTTGACTCGATCGCAGTAACTCGTACCGGTGTAGCAATAGTCTTTGGAGAGATTTCCGGAGAAAAAACCCTTCCACTTCTAGTAACCTTACTAGTCCCAGCAATATTGTCGATGTTGGGATCAGTAGCTTCAGTATCTTTATTCTCAATAGTCAACGGCTCTTGCTTGACGACATGGTAGTAGACGTCGGCTCCATTGTTCTAAGGGACAGCCTTATCCGAGGAATACGAAATTAGTCCGGGTAAAGTGATTATTATGGGAGAAACTTTGGGTTTGGAAGTGATCCTTACAGGACCCTTGGAAGTGATCCTGATAGGAGTGCCAAATATTACAGATACCACTTCCAGCTCCATGTCTTGCAACAAATTCTCAACAGACAGAATCTTTTCAACCAGAATTAGGTGATTGTCCATTAGACGTTGAATACCTTCTTTCAGTAACTTGCAACCATTGGGTTGGGTTATGCAACAGTAACATCTTTCAACACAACCCAGAAATAAACCGGCTTACATAAGATTCTTCTTGATAATCGGGAGGGAGTATCCAATTCACTTACAACAGAAACATAAAGGACATCATCAATAACATGTATGCCTTTGTCGTGCTTCGGCATAGGTGTAGTAATTACATTGGGGGTCTCTGGAGGATCAAACTCAATTTCTTTGTAGTCAATCATGTCCTGAATTTTATTCTTCAAAGCTCAGCAGTTATTGGTGTCGTGCCCGGGGCTATTGGAATGGTAAGCATATTTCATATTAGGATTATAACGGGGAGAGGAGGTGTTGGGATTCTGAAGAGGATCCCTCAGAGTAATCAATTCCTCTTTAAATAAGTGTTATAATGCTTGAGATAATGGCATACTGATCTTGGTAAACTGTCTTCTTGGTGCTTCTAACCTATGTTGATTGCCCTGTTGTTGTTGTACATGCGTAAGATTAGAAATTAGTATTGTCGACACATATAGGTTGCGATCACTTCTAGCATGACCCTTCTGGCCATATACATAATTTTTTCCTCCTTACCTTTGAACGCCTTCTTCCAATTACTTGAAGATGCAGCCATTTGAATCTTTGCACTTCGGATACCACTTTTGACACGTTCTTCTGTTAGTATCAACTCGGTAAAATAAAGAGCTTCCGATCAGATAATTAAATAAAGGTCCTGTTAAAGTTCCCATGAACATGTCAACTAGCTCCCTATCAGACAGAGGAGGTTGAACCCTTCCAGCTAAATCTCTGCACTTCTGGGCATACTCCTTAAACCCTTCATGAGAGCCCATAGTCATACTTTGTAGTTGCACATGAGTTGGTGCAAGGTCAACATTGTATTGATATTGTTTGTAAAATGCATTAGTCAGGTCTTGCCAAGTACGTATATTGTTTCCTTCCAGTTGATAGAACCATTCCAGTTGTGTCCCAGATAAGCTCTCTTGAAAAAAGTGAACCCATAACTTTCTGTCAGTAGTATGGGATTGGATCTTTCGGACATAAGACCTCAGGTGAATCTTAGGACAAGAAACATCATCATATTTGGCAAAAGTAGGGACCTTGAACTTGTGAGGGATAACAACCCCCGATACTAATTCCAGCTCTTCAAAATCTAACTCAGGCACTTTCTGGATTTCCATAGCATTCAGACGATCTTCCAGTTGTTTGTATTTGTCATCAGCAGGAGGATACTGTTCAGTAAAAAAGTATTCTTAATTAGAATATTGGTCAGAACCAAGGTTGTTATTCTCCTCATCTTTCACACTCTTATCATCTTCTTCTTGGTTAACACGTTCATTTGATGGGACCTCAAAATCTAGAACCCTTCTGATTGGACCTTTGATTCTTCTACCCATATTAAGAAAGACAGTTGGCTTCTTAGTCTTCTTCTTCTTGGCGATGAGAGCGATTAGTTCTTGCTGCCCCTTGGCTAAGTTCAAGAGCGTCTCTTGGAATTGGGAATTTTGAGCTTGAATGTCTTTCACAGTTTGTTTGAGAGCCATCTTTTACTCAAATAAACAGCAAGAAGATGAGAAAGCCTGTCTTGGGAAATACCTATTATGTAATGACATGCATGATATGTGGATGCAATGTTTTCAAGGATCTTGCGGGGTAAACAAAAGGAAATGATAAAAGTTAAGTATGGTTGCAGCTTTGATTGAAGAACTTGGTGTCTTTGAACATCCTTCTATGAGAATCAAGCTCACCATGTCGAGTGGATCCTAGCCTTTGACTGAAGCGAAAGTACTTTGATCTATAATAGCATTAGAGGAAAATAAATCCCATTTCCTCTTTCTAGACGTCTGGTTCATAATAAACTTGCATCACAGGCCCTTGAGATCCTTGAAATGATTAGGGAAAATTATATGGTATGATGTCATGATGTCATGTTCGAACAGATAACAAACACAAACAAAGCACACGTGAGCCTTAGGTTTAAGGCTTTCATGGGGTTCATAGGTAAGTACCCTCTTGAAGTTCAGGTGGCTCAACCTGTCCTAATAATAGTAATCGGGTTCTAGGAGCTCATATCACTGATCTTTCTCGTAGGCATTGTTTCAGTAGTGCAATTGACTTGCCACCAAAATATCCCGAGAGTCGAATCTCAATGAGTGTAGCATCGAGTATCAACCAACTTTGGACTGCACAAAAGCCAGCCATCTCACTACCTTCTAATGGCTAAGTTGGGTCAATTAAGGTTCTAAAGGTCAGTTAGTGCTTATGACACGACGCGACAGCCTAGTATTCTCCTTGACTGACTCAAGGGACACTAGTATAAACCAAAGTGTCATACTAACGTAGCCATAACTTCAACCATATCGGTCTACATCGTACAGTTTCCATGATCTATATCTATTTACCTAAGGGTACCCCCAGATCCAAGTGTAGGATCTTTGCAGGAAATAAAAACTTGAGCAACCCTCAAAAGTAAAACAAACAATTCAAACAAAGCAGATAAAGTGATCTAACTCTAAGGTAACCCCTCTTTTAGTAGTTTCCCCAACAGAGTCGTCAGTTCTCTAATACAGTGGGAGAACTGACTTGGTTTTGCATTTTATCGCAAATGTTGCCAATAGAATGAGTTGCCACCGACTTTTCTTTTATCCAATAAGGAAAGGGTGAAAATAACAGGAAAGACCTTTTTCAATTTTGAGTTCGGGGGGTAGGTTATGAAAAGGGAAAGTGTTAGCACCCTTTTCATCTGTATTTATCTACAGGATCTTAATCGCTAGCTCGCTTTTGAAAATTACTTTGTGAATGTGCGTTTGAAAATATTTTGAAAAGTTGAACTTTGTAATGATTCTCATATATGTTCTCGAGAATGCGTACAAAGTGTTTGTTTGAAAATATTTTTGAAGAGTGTAATTGTATGAAAAATGTTTTTTTATTTTGAAATGTTTGTGAGCAAGCGATTAACACCGATATACCTACTCAAGGTCATTCTTGTATTTTCCTCCTCCTTTAGATAGTGCTATCCTACCATTAGTTAGTAGGTAGCCCTATCCATTAGATGTGAAGGGACAGGCGTGGGTCATCGTATAGTCATCGAAGGCAACTGGTAAGGACACTTTAGCGATTTTCGTTAAGGGACTAGATCATTTACCAAAGGCGGCATCAAAAGGGTCATCGAGGGACTATGATCTTTATATCGAGGGACTTTGCTAAATCGTCCCCATGTTCGAGGGATATGACTGTTTTTTCGAAAGCAAAAAGGGAGGTTACCCAAGAGGTGCGAGTGTGCGAGTGATTTGTTTTCAGTTATTTTTATCTTTGAGATTAGGGTTAGATATCGTTTTTTTTTAATTTTTCAATACAAGCCCTAATTACTAAGAAATAATATAGATAATATAAAAAAGCAGTAAATGTGCGGAAAGTAAAAGCATAAAGTAAACCCTAAGCTATTACACGACTTTGAGGCAGATACAAAAAATAGAAAAAATGCGGGAAGGTAAACCCTAATTATTGTTACATCTTGGGAAATAGTTACAATAATGATGAAAAATACGGGAAAAATAAACTACGTGAAAAAAAGAATGTAAGAATAAACACAAACAATTTTTATGTGATTTTAACGAAAAAGGTTTTTGACGATTAAATAAACCTAAAAAGTATAATTAATTTTAATTAAAAAAAAGTTGATTAATTAAATTGAAAACCTAAAAAACCTAATTTGATTAGGGTTTTAAAAAAGGTTTTGAAAAATAATTAAGTTTGTTTAAAAAGATTTATGGTTTATGAATTTTAGAGTTTTTAAGTGAAATTGATGAAAATATGAAAAAAGATAAGGTTTTAAAAAAATATGCCAGGGGTGGGTGTGTAACCCACGCCCTTAGCTCTTTCATCCAACACCTTTACCACTGCGCCAAGCGCGCGCTTGTGTACAAGGGATAGAATCAACACACTTTGTATGTTAACCTACAAAAATCAGAAATTATGAAGAAAAAAGTCACAAAAGGCATGGATCGAACCCACACCTTGATAGAGGAAAGCCTTAGTGTGCGTGTTTTAACCACTGAGGTGGTGATACATCCAGTGTTATTGATGAAACAATTTAAACAAATATTAAAAAACACATGAACAGGAGAGGCGCCAGAGCCCTAGCTCCGGTAGTCTTCTCCGGTGAGTATATTTCTTGTTCCTTCAAAACAACAAATATTAGGAGTCCAAAGGTACCCTACCCCCCTAAATCCAACCCTGAAAATTCAATGGGACAGTTAGCTTAGGATGAATCGTGCTGGTTTAGGAGCTACAGTGAAAATTTCATGGATCGGTGTGGTTATGGAAACTCGTGATTCTAGTGGCATGAAGGTCGTGCGATCTACTTTTCCTGCACTAACATACTTCAGTAACACATTAATACAGTTAGTTTGCAATGAAACATGAAGGAAATAAAAATATGAATTTTGAAAAAAATATGAAACGGAGATGTATGCGTGCAGGTTTTGGGGGCTTTGGATGATCAGGTTTGATCCATTCTTACTCTGTAGGGTTGCTGGAAGTGAATAAACAGGTTAGAACACCTGGAAACGGTTGCAAGCTAGGGTTTCAAGTGGCCCTAGTTTGAATGATTTTGTGATTTTTTTGGAAATTATTTCTTGCACAAGGTTTCATCCTTCTTCTTTGTCTGAATGCATACAATATATAGAAGATAATTAGGTCAAGATATAGTGGGCTTGGACTTGTATGAAAAAGCCTTATTTTTATCTTATTTATTTTGAATTAATAATGAATAAAAATCAAAATAAATAGAATAAAAGGTCAAGGGGTGCATGAGTAATATGTGAGGTCCATTATAGGCTACAAAACACGTTTGGACTTTGAAACAATAGTCCATTATCCCAAAAATCCAAGTTTTGTCACTTTTGGTTTCATACATTTGCTCAAAGTTTCCCAAATTACACTAGTCATAACTCTCTCAATTTTTATAATTTAAAGGTGATCTTGGACATTTTGTAAAGCTTAAGATGTCCTCTACAATCCCTATTTTGATCATTTTTGCATTTGAAGACTTTATCTTGATATAAGTTACTTTGACAAAAAGTGTTTTTTTGTTGACTTTTGAAATGACCTATAATGTATTGGCCCATATCTCTCAAATGAAGCATTTTTTGGACTTGATCTTAGAGAAACAAAGATGTAGATAGTTTGATTTCCTTCAAAATTATCTTTGGTTGAGGAAAATATGATGAAGCATGTGAAAGTTATGTTTGGTCAAAGTTCATTTGACTTCTCCTAAAGAAAACTCTAATTTGGCAACGTTTGACTTTTGATGACTTGAGAGTTTTCTTGATGAACCATGATCAACCCTTTATCAAATTATCAATATAACTTCAAAACCTTTATGTTGACCAAAAATCTTGAAGTTTGACTGTATGTTGACCACAGTTGACGTTTTGTCCAATACAGTTGATTTTTAGTCATGTGAGCAATCGACTTAGCAAACTTGTGATACAAGGCATGAAATTTGGAATGAAGCTCCTTAGGGACATATAATAAACCATGACATCTACTTGAGGCCTTAGAAACCCAAACTTATTTGAGAAAAATGAAACCCTAGTTATAAGTCTATTGCTTAGGAGGAGAATTTGTCTGATCAATTCTTGAGCAACCTTGTGCATTTGAGAACCCTAGGAGAATGACTTGAAGAAATGGGAGGGACAATTTTGGGATACAACAGTACCCAATTCTCATTGGGTCTTTGGAAGTGAGTGAAAGAATTATTGCATTTGGGCAACCATTGGAAATTTCCTTTAGGAACTAGAAAGCACCTAAATTTGCATTTTTCAATAGTGTGGCCTTTCTTGCAACAATGGTGACAAAATAACCTATAATGAGATTTACTTTTTCTATTTGAATCCTTCTTGATCAAATTAAAATTTGTATGAGGCTTTTCAAATTTTTAAGAATTAACTGCAAAAGTATCATGAGGTTGTGATGCCTTTGTCCACTTTTATTTCAAGAGTACTCACCTTTTGTTGTCAAATTTGACAAGTTTCACAAACGAACTGACAAGGTTACTCATCCTTATTTTTATGATTTAGACTATCTACAATAGATCGCATTAATGCTTCAAATTGTTTTTTGGTTTCTTCAACCTTTGCTTCCAATTATGTAAAGACCTTTTCAATGGAAGCAAGTTTCTTAGAAGCATATAATGTTTCTTTTTGTAGATTATCAAAAATAATTTTTAATTCCATAAAAGACAACTTACCAATATTATATTATTTAGAATGTCTTACATTCTTTTTCTTTCTTTGATGTTGATTTTCCATGAAACAATAGTTTGCCTCATCATCGCGTTCACTTGAGCTTTCATTACTTGAGGCATCACTATCACTATCCCAAGCAACATAGGCTTTTCTAGAATTCCTAGAGTTATTTCGTTGGCCCTTTCCTTTCTTATTATCAAGAGATGGACAATCTGGTCTATAATGACACGTATTCCCACATTCATAGCATATGCCTTTTGTATTATCTCTTTTGTAGTCTTCATCTTTGGAGGATGTAGACTGTCTTCTAAATTTCACAATATTATTGTCGGGGTGTTTGACACTATTCTCCTGAATGTATCAATTATATCTCCTCACAAATAATCTCATTTGTTCATCATTCGAATATTCTTCATCACAAGAATCACTATCATTAGTGTGCTCATTCTTTGAGGAACTTGAACATGAAGCTCCTAAGAGTTTAGACTTCAATCCTTCCTCCTTATCAGTGTGTTTCTCCTTTTTACTCTTTTTCAGCTTATTTTCATGTTTATCCAAGCAATTGAGTTCTTGCTCGTGTTCTTCCAACTTTCCAAACAACGCGGTGAGATAAAGTGTTGCAAGATTATTAGATTCCTTGATTGTGGTAAACATTGGTTGCCAATTCCTAGTAAAACATCTAAAAACCTTAATAGTAGCAATAAAATTAGAAATATGATTACCTAGCAAATTTAAACGATTAATAAGGTGCGAGAACCTCTTTTGCATTTGAGCAATGGTTTCACCATGCTTCATGGGAAAGAGTTCAAAAACTTGATTAAGTGTATTAATTCTAGTTTGTTTGACCTTACCAATTCCTAGTAAGACATCTAAAAACCTTTTTAGTAGCAATAACATTATAAATATGATTACCTATCAAATTTAAACGATTAATAAGGTGCGAGAACCACTTTTGCATTTGAGCAATGGTTTCACCATGCTTCATGTGAAAGAATTCAAACTCTTGATTAAGTGTATTAATTCTAGTTTGTTTGACCTTATTGGTTCCCTTATAGGTAACTTGTAGAGTATCCCACATAACCTTAGAGGTCTCACAATGGGAAATGCGATAAAACTCATCAACACCAAGAACGGATATGATAATGTTTTCCGCTTTCCAATCGTGTGTGCCCACTTCTTACTATCATCCTCATTACATTAACTTTTTGGATTTGGTATAGTAGCACCATCAACAATATATGTCATACGTATTGCACCATTTTGAGTGGCTTCCCACACACCTTTGTCATATGAGTTGACATGAATTTGCATACAAGATTTCCAATAACTATAGTTTTCCCCTGTTTAAATCGGGGCTCTTTTATAACCCCCTTTATAACTATAGTTTTCTAATAAGTTTCGAAGCAGGAATGAACCATGCTCTTGATGTAACTTTTTATACGATGACACCTTATCTATATGGGATGAATAGATCACCAAGCCAAAAAAATCTAGATAAAATTCTAGTTTTTAAAAATTGATTCGAAAAGAGTCAATTTTTTTTATTAATAACCATGTATTAAAAAAATATTTCGCAAATAACCGGGTTTCGGAAAAAATTACGCAAATAACCATGTTTCAGATGGCTCCACAAAGGAGGAGCCATCTCAATTGGCGCATGCACCTCCTTTTTTGCCCTAGGCGCCATCTCACTTGGCGCCTCCCTTGTCTTTTAGCCAAGTGAGATGGCGCATGCTCCTTAAAAATGAGAGGAGGCGCCATCTCACTTGGCGCCTAGGGCAAAACTAGGGTTTTTTGCTGTTTTATAAATAATTCGTCCGTTTCTTTGAAATTTCTCACACTTTCTCGCACTATATTTTTATTTTGTACTCCGTTATTTACGTAATGACGTCGCCTATGATTTTTAGCAGAGATGGTTACGTTATATTCTCCGCCACGAAACCTGCGATGAAAATGAAATTCTGGCACATTCACTCCATGGAGCGTCTGAAGCGGGAGTTGATGCGGTGGCTAGATGGAGACATCGCGGAGGGGGAAAAAATTCGAAGTATCCAGCGAAAACGAACAACAACCTCGCATGCGACAGGAAGACCTAATGTGTGGTTGGAGGAAGTCAAAACAGACAGTGATGTAATGTTGATGATGTATGGGTCAGATGAAATTGTGTTAACAGTTATAATTTCCTAGATTGAATATCGTTAATCATTGTTGTACGCGAAAACCCTAATGTAATTTCCTATATTGAATTTCTTAAATTGTGTTAACAGTTTTATTAACGGAAAACCCTAATGTTTACAACACAAATATTGAAAAGATTTATTGTATTACAAAATTTATGTGGTCGAGCCAGACGCCCGATTCGGACAGTTTTTGCAATTGTGTCCGACCTGACGGCATAAACCACACTTTCTTTCCAACCTGTCAAGATCGTCCATTTCTGTTGTGATGCGCCTTCTTTTGGGACGACCCTTCTTGTTCCTTCGCATTTGGTCATTGTGCCAAACTATATCGCCGTTGTATTCAGGCCAATAGTCCGGTTTTGCCACCAAAGGAAAGTTGTTGTTGTAAACAGTGAGCAACGTTTCAGATTTATAAACGTTTGAGAGCAGTTGAAGCGCGTCTTGATGGGTATGAGCACAAGCGGCAATGACATGAGAGCAAGGCATACGAAATGCTTGAAACCTGCCACAATCGCACCATTGAGAAGGTAAAATGACCCTGTATTCTTGTCTTGCCAGGCCTTCATTGTGGTCGATTGTCTCTTTCACAATGAAGTTGTGGCTGTGTCGGTCAAACCGTGTAACCATGTGAGTGTTGGCTTTAGCACTTTCAGCCTTAATGTATTTCATACAGCTTTCACTCCATAGTTGTCCTGATTGCAAGACCGCATACCACATTTCACCTCTTTTGGCAAATAACGCAGCCATCCTAAAATACGTGGATTTCACCAAGGCAGTGATTGGGAGGTTTCGTATGCCCTTGAATACCCCATTCATTGATTCAATAAGATTTGTTGTCATATGCCCCCATCTTTGGCCATTGTCGTATGACCTAGTCCACTTTTCGACCGGTATATTGTCGATCCACGTACCGGCTTCTGGGTTAGACAAACGGATCTCGTTGCGGTAATATTTGAATGTGGGATGTGTCAGTGCGTATCCCGCATTCATCACCGCTTTCCTCAATGTTTTGTCCTTGACCTCCCTCGAGAAATTCTGGACGATATGCCTGACGCAATAGACATGCGTAGAAGGAGGGTCATGCCAACCATTTGATGGATTATTATAGGCACTTTCAATGGAGGCATGTCTGTCCGAGATCAAACAGAGATCTGGTTGAGGAGCCACGTGTGTACGAAGATTTTTCAGGAAAAAGCTCCAAGCACCACCGGTCTCCCCCTCGACAAGGGCAAACGCAACGGGGAAAATGTTATTGTTGCCATCTTGTGCAACTGCCATCAAAAGCGTGCCTTTGTACTTCCCATACAACCAAGTCCCGTCAATTTGTAGAATTGGTTTGCATGATGCAAACCCTGTGATGCATGGTTGAAATGCCCAAAACACGCGACTGAATATTTCGTTGCCATGCAGTAGACTACCATCTTGGGCGTACGCTGGCAATGTTTCCAGAACATAAACACTACCTGGAGAATATGTCTTGAGTGCATTTAGATAGCGGGGAAGTTCTCGGTATGACTCCTCCCAGTTTCCGTACACCCTTTCAATCGCCTTAGTCTTTGCTAACCACGCCTTACGGTAAGACGGAGTGTAGTTAAAAACCGTGGTGATGTGGGAGATGATTGTTTTCACCTTCAAATAAGGGTCGTTGCTGACCAGGGGTAGGATTTCTTGACAGATTAGATCATGGTTGAGTTTTCGGTGGTCTTGTGATTGAGTGGAACTTACACAAGTATGGGTAGTCATGGAACCTATGACCCAGCAGTCACCCCTTAGTCTGTATGATGCGGTCAGCTTGAACAAACAGTCAGGGTGGACACACTTGATCTTGTACCTTTCCGGGTTTACACGATCCACCTTATAATCAACCGAGTTGAGCATGTGAAATTTTTTGATGGCCCTTATGCATTCCTCTCTGTTACGAAACTTGTCCTTCTCTTTTAAATTTTCATCCGACTGCATATACGGTTGGAAAAACAAGTCCGTAGAAGGTTCATCTCCGCCCATATTGAAGTTTGTCATGTGCGTAGGTGGTGTGTAGATTTTGTCAGTAGGAATACTTGGGATGCCATCATCGTCAGAATCGTCGTTCACCATTTCATCAAACTTTAACTCGTTATCTTCTTCTTCATCATCAACTGCATCCACCTCGTCTTGTTCATTCTCCAAAGGATCAACCTCCTGTGTCACCGGAGGCTCTACCTCATGTGTCACCGGAGGCTCTTGAAGCAAAACGTACAACTCAATAGAGTCGTTTCCAGAATAGACATGGCTGGAAATCATGTTCTGGAAATCCTCGTCATCTTGAACTTCAACCTTATAAAAAATAACTTGGTTGTTTCCAAAAAAGACTGGACTCTGATAAAATATCTGGGATACCGGGCCTCGTTCAAGTTTGGCCTCCAATCATTTCTTAAAGTACGAGAAATTTGCTTTCCCGTTTAAGAGAAATCGAACGTTGTCGGTGTTTCTAAACAAAAACCCAACTGTGGGACACATGTATGTCTCACCGTTGAAATGTGCTTTGGCAACAAATTATGGTGAAGAGGCCATTGTGTAGAATTATTTTAAGGTTTGAAGGTTGGAATGTTTTAGGTTTATTGATTGTATGAAGGTATGAATGCTGGAATGTTTGAAGGTTTAATGACTGATTCGAAGGTTGGAAGATTTTACAGATTATGTGAATGAATGTTATGTTCAACGTAAGGCAAAAAATTTCAATTAAGTAAGGGATGCAACCCCCCAAGGCTGCCAATAATATTACATGCAATAATGAAACCCCATAGACTGCCACCTATCCTGGCCCTATTCTGCATGCAACAAAGAAAGGAATCCCAAAGGCTGTCACGTAGCCTGAGCCAATGCTGTAAGAAGTGACACCTCTTATTCGCCAAATGGGGTGGCGACACCATTCATTTTTGTACTCTTTCGCCAAGTGAGATGGCGCCTCCCTTACTGTCCAATCGTGATACATGCATGGGCTTATGAAGCCACCTAGCCTGCCACCTATCCTGGCCCTATTCTGCACACATAAATGTTTTGTGTAAGACTCCACCCATCAACTCCAATGGCCTTGCATGCAACAAAGAAAGGAATCCCAAAGGCTGTCACGTAGCCTGAGCCAATGATGTAAGAAGTGACACCTCTTATTCGCCAAATGGGGTGGCGACACCATTCATTTTTGTACTCTTTCTCCAAGTGAGATGGCGCCTCCCTTACTGTCCAATCGTGATACATGCATGGGCTTATGAAGCCACCTAGCCTGCCACCTATCCTGGCCCTATTCTGCACACATAAATGTTTTGTGTAAGACTCCACCCATCAACTCCAATGGCCTTGCATGCAACAAAGAAAGGAATCCCAAAGGCTGTCACGTAGCCTGAGCCAATGCTGTAACAAATGACACCTCTTATTCGCCAAATGGGGTGGCGACACCATTCATTTTTGTACTCTTTCGCCAAGTGAGATGGCGCCTCCCTTACTGTCCAATCGTGATACATGCATGGGTTTATGAAGCCACCTAGCCTGCCACCTATCCTGGCCCTATTCTGCACACATAAATGTTTTGTGTAAGACTCCACCCATCAACTCCAATGGCCTTGTATGCAACAAAGAAAGGAATCCCAAAGGCTGTCACGTAGCTTGAGCCAATGTTGTAACAAATGACACCTCTTATTCGCCAAATGGGATGGCGACACCATTCATTTTTGTACTCTTTCGCCAAGTGAGATGGCGCCTCCCTTACTGTCCAATCGTGATACATGCATGGGCTTATGAAGCCACCTAGCCTGCCACCTATCATGGCCCTATTCTGCACACATAAATGTTTTGTGTAAGACTCCACCCATCAACTCCAATGGCCTTGCATGCAACAAAGAAAGGAATCCCAAAGGCTGTCACGTAGCCTGAGCCAATGCTGTAACAAATGACACCTCTTATTCGCCAAATGGGGTGGCGACACCATTCATTTTTGTACTCTTTCGCCAAGTGAGATGGCGCCTCCCTTACTGTCCAATCGTGATACATGCATGGGCTGCCACCTAGCATGCAAGAGTGACACCTTTCATTTTTTGTAAATGCATGCATGCATATGTGTAACACCCTAAGCATGCAAATGTGACACTTCGCAGGCATGCAAGCACAAGCAACCACTACATCAAACTTATTTGCCTATAAATACATACCTTATAAAACATCTCTCACACCCACACAACTCTCACTCTCTGCTACGAAATATTTCTTCTGTTTATCATACTCTCTATTTCTTCCTAAGTCTTTCATACTCACAAGCATTCTGAACAATGGCTCTTCTAACAATGGGCGATACTCACAGAAGCACAAGGGAAAACATTGCTGCATTTGTAAGTCTCTTCTTTGGTTATACATTTTTCATACTTCAAATAACGTGTTGTTCATCTTAATTAATCTTACACTTGTTTAATTATGATCTCAGGATACAAAAAGATTCAGAATCCGTTCGCACAACTACCTGGCTCCCGACCCATTTATCGTCCCTTATCTGGAATATGCAGGTTTTGGACATGTAATAAAGATCTCCAACTGCACCATTGACTCAAAATTCATTCTTGCAATGTTGGAGAGGTGGAGACCGGAGACCCATACATTTCACCTACCAATAGGTGAATGTACCATCACTCTCGAGGATGTGTACATGCTACTGGGCCTCCCTATCGACGGTAAGGCGGTGAACGGGTCGGTTCAACAACCCAACTCACAGTGTGAAGAACTGTTGGGTAGGGATATGGTAGAAGGTGGTGGAGCAAGAGGGCAGGGAATACTACTCACTGACCTGAAACGGCATTATGCAAGTATGGAATTAAATGAAAATTCCTCAGAGAATGACCGAGTAGTAAAAGCCAGAACGTATCTTATGATACTTTTTGGTACATTTTTATTTCCCGAAAGTACGGGAAATAGTGTAAATTTCATGTACTTACATTTACTAACAAATTTTGAAAAAACTAGAAAATATAGTTGGGGTTCTGCAGTATTAGCCCACCTGTACAGTTCCTTGTGCAAAAACGCAGTCAAGGAAAAATGTACATTTTATGGGTGCGCATTTTTACTACAAGCCTGGGGTTGGTGGAGGATGGAGTCCTTAAACCCCATCAACAACAACACTTTTGGTTTCCCGTACGCAACAAAGTAAGTCATTAAGTTATAGCATTTATAAATATTCTGCTCTTTCCAAAATATATGCTAAAAATAACATGTTTCTCATTTCCTTTAGGTACTGCGTGAGGGGTATGGATTACGGCAAGAGTCCAAGATTCAATGTCGCACTCTACCGGAATCTGTTGGATCACTTAGGCCCAGATGACGTACGTCGTAGCTTTTCACTTTTGTTCATTTTAATTATTTATACATTACTTTTGCGCTAACCTGATTTAAATTTTATCGCAGTTCGTCTGGAGACCATATTTGGGTTTGGGCCATTCTCCAAACCCAGAGGATGCAGCAACTTGGACTGCAAAGACTGCACTCATTCGGTTCAACATTGTGGAGATGCACCACAGCGACCGTGTGAAGATGCAGTTCGGAATGCATCAAGAGATACCAAGTGATCCAACAGATTTGTCCCCCTGGCATCTAAAAAGGGTCGACGCCCAGTGGGGTCTTACCAACTGGAAAGACTTCGCTCCGGAATGGTGTAAAATGTGGCAAAGGCGTCACCGCTACATCTTGCAATCCCCGGTTTTCCTTACTCAAGGTAACATGCGACACACTGATCAATATATGTCGTGGTACAGGTCGGTTAGTAACCCAGAAATGCACGTGTCTCATCCGAGGTACTTGGTTGACCCACACACACAATGGGCACAACCCTCGATTCCCCATCAACAAACCCAAAATCCATCAACCTCAAACCAACCCCCAAGAAGAAACAGACCAACAAACACACAACCACATTCCCCACCACAACACAACTACAATCAAATGCCGTACTACCAACCACAATCACCACCAAACTACCAATACCCGGATATGCCTCAAACCCAACCATAATACCAACCCCAATACCAGCACACCCATATACCCCAGACACAATTCCAATCTTCCATATATCCCAATATGGCGCCCTCAACATCCAGCCTTAGCCCTGATATGGGAATGTCAGAAGATTATGACCAAGCCGACCAAACCTACCATCAACCACCATATCACCAAACAACCCAACATCCACAATACCAAACACCCCAAGATCCATTTCCTTTCTACCCCCCATACTCAGACGACCAATGCTACCGACCAACCATGGAACCCCACCCACCGCCAACACGACCAAACTTTGAGGGTATGGGTAACCGACTGTACCAGAGCGGATCTTCGAGATATGGAGATCTTACTGATTTTATGGATTCATATCGCATTGACTTCGCTGGGCCATCGGCCTTGCCGCAGCAGGAAACGCGACGGCACCCAGCAAGAGAAAGGAGAGGACGGGGATGCGGAACCGGGGGTCATTACCGGGTTTCGGGGGATCACTGATGTATCTTTTTTTTTCCCAGTTTTTTTGTATCCATTTTTTTTACTGTTCTTTTAATGTAAAACAGTTGAATGTAATTATTTTTTTTAATAAAAAGTCCATTTTGTTGATCTCTGTCCAATACGCAACGCACAGGAAAGAAAATAAAAAAAAAAAATTTTTTTGCCCTAAATTTGTACATAGGCGCCATCTCACTTGGCTTAGGGCTTGCCCTAAGCACTTAGGCGCCAAGTGAGATGGCGCCTCCCTTAAAAAAGGAGGTGCATGCACCAATTGAGATGGCTCCTCCTTTGTGGAGCCATCTCAAACATGGTTATTTGCGTAATTTTTTCCGAAACCCGGTTATTTACGAAATATTTTTTTAATACATGGTTATTAATAAAAAAATCGAAAAGAGTGAACGCGGAAGGTTTTCAAAAATTGTCGTCTATATAAACCAAGCTATTGGAAGTCGGATATGCAAATATAAAACAAATTATGGAATTAACACTATAATATGGAATTTATATACTTCAATCAAGCAACAAGATATTAATTATTTGTAGCAAGTTACTAGCTATATTATTTCCAATGGTTTCAATCAAAAGAACAAACAAACAATTTGTCGAACACTTGGTGTGCAACCGAATATTTTGAATTTTCCTTTGAGTTGTGGTGATATAAAAAGTCACTTATAATCAAAAGTGATTATAAGCAAATTAACACATAATTCAAAACAAAACCAGTCACGGAAAAATTTCTACGAGCCGATTGATTACTCAATGTTGTTAGACAAATTAATTGATGAAAATTAAAGCAGGTAAAAAGATAAGAAAAAAAGACACGGGGATTTGTCTACACAGTTCCCCACTTTCATCCTCGTGTGTTGGTACCTTTGCTTCTAATTCTAATTTGAAATTAGGATAATTCTTACTATACAAAAGTTGATACAAGAGAAGTGTTCCAAGAATAACCCTATAAACCCTAACTGTTTGTTGTTGATTTAACCCCTTCTCTTATTTTGATCTTGATAAAGACCAAGACACAATAGATCCCAATTGACTTGTCAATATTGCTACTCATTTGTGTTCTTTATTGTTAAATCTTTCATGCATGATCAATTGTACCTATTGCAACACAAGAATTCAATTCGATTCATTGTTATCGCGCTACTTCCTTTGTGTTTTTCATCTCCAAAGGGTCCTTTGTGTTCTATATCTCCAAAGAATTTCGCTAAGCCAAAAATCCTCTTTTGAACGTCTTGCACGAAAACCCCCAAATCAATCAATAATCTTGGAGGACAAACCCGCGGTTTTTATGGATATAGACCACTGCAAATCTCAACACAATATTCTCGACTACACAAGAACCTAATTGGACGTTATATAACCTCGTCTAGATGGCACCCCAACAAAATATTATTATGTGTCATTTGTTAGTGTGTATGCATAGGTTGGAGGTTGAAGATGAAGAGAAATTGCAGGAAATATTTATGGTTTATCAAGTTGGAATGCTACATGAATGATGTATTTATAGTTGTGGAAGTTTAGATGTGAAAAGGAGATTTTCAAAATTAAAATGAATTCAAAAATTGACCTAATCAAATAGTATGTGTTGACCTAAAAATCGTATGTGTCGACACATACGTCAAATTTCAACTGCATGTGTCGACCTGAAAAATGAATGTGTCGACCGAAGCATGGCAGTAACTTTAAGCTTTAAAATACAATACACGTGTCAACCTAAAATTCCTATGTTCCGGCACATAAAATAATAATTTTTTAATTTCTTAAAAGCTTTAGTATATATCGACCTATATGCATGCATGTGTCTACCTAAGCCCTCCAGATGCTACAGACTTCAAAACTCAATTGCATGTGCCGACACATGCAATAAAAATTTATGCAAAAAAAATTTTTTCCAAGACTTTGGTCAATTTAAAAATGGTTTTTATGGTTCCTAAGACCCCTAATACAAAGAAGTGCCACAAGACATAGAGATACCGTCCAATATACATAAATGATAAGTTTTCCTAGTTTTGACATCATGAAAAACATCTAATGGTGAAGTTGTACTCACAAAGGCAACTATACAAGGATTACATGTTAGTGGTTAGTTAACTCGCCTTGGTTTCGCAACCGTGTACATATGTATTCATCAAGAGGTGAGAGAAATAAGAGTTTTACATAGTTTGAGAAGGGTTTGGTTAGTGTGTTTTTATGGAATAAACTGAGGTCACCTTGGAGCGATAAACTTATGTATGCAATGCGATGGAGAAGCTTAGGATAGTTTCTAGTTTGCATTTAACTACTCTATTCCTTTTTGAAAATGTATTGATTTTTTGATTAAGTTAGTGGGAAAAAGTTTGAATTGGTTAGCTATTTTAACCTACACTAAAGGGAAATATTTTTATTAGTTTTTATGATCTAAGTAAATCTAAACTAATCTAAATTAAATCCAATTTAGCCCTTACTAGGTTAATAACTAATTTTAGTGTTAAATATGTTTTTGGTCCCTCTATATATCTCAAACTTCGTTTTTAGTCCCTCTAAAATTTTTCTTCAAAGAATGGTTCTCCTAAAAATTTAAAATTTAACTTTTAGTCCCTCCTGCAATTTAGCGATGATTTTTACAATTTAGCGACGAAATTAGAGACCATTTTAGCTACAATTATGTCATAAGGGACCAAAATTTAAAATTTAAATGTTTAGGAGGACCATTCGTTGAAGAAAAAAATTTTAGGGACTAAATACGAAGTTTGAGATATTTAGAGGGACCAAAAACATATTTAACCCCTAAATTTAAACCGAAATTAAAATTAAAACTTAATAAAAACCAGAAAGAAAATTAAAAGAAATAACCAAACAATTTAATAGCAACCAATTGGAATTACCAAATAAAATAAGCAAACAACAATTATGGAGGGTGTGGAAAGTACTCAACCCAGGCCTGTGAGTGAAGGCCCAAACGAAAACCTAAGAGGTAGGAAAAAACAAGAGAATTTATTTTTCCATCCTATAGTGAAAATAAAAATCCTACGCAATTCCTAAAATGCCCCTTAGAAAATGAAAATATATTTCTGGTGCGCACCATGCACCACACACAAACAAACCAAATGTGGCTTCACCCTATTCAAAAGACAAAAACAAAATAAATATTATAGTTATGGTTGCAATCGGTATTGAATTTTCTGTCACCTTGTCATTTTATATACTACCAAAAATATTCTTCTGGTATTATGAAAAATGCATATTACTTAAAACAGTAACCAATATCGACAAGGGTGATCAAAGTCATTTCTTGATCTTTCCATAAATTCTCTCAAAAACCCTTCCATTCTCAATCCATTTTTTTACTCCAAATCTTCATTCTCGTGGTTCATCATATAAAAGGAGCTCAAGAAAGTGGAATTTAAGGTAAATTTTATTTATTTCAATCCTCATTCTTCATATTAATCTGCTTTTCATCTTGCAAAAGGTTGCGCTAATACCGAAAATATAATTCCAGTTAATAGTTGAACTTAACCGAAAAAGTATTTCTAGTTCCTGGATGTGCTTAATTTTCTAGCAATTGTATGTTAATTAGTTTAATGTTTTTATCACAATAGGTATGGTGCATCCCAATAACATTCTCAAACCTAATGTGTCTCAAGTTGTTTCACCTCTTGTATCTCTTCTCGTATCTAAGGTAGTAGATGTTCGTGACCATTTTGAAATTGAAGAAGAGTTTGAATTACGTGAAGACATGTTGTAGTAGATTCGTACAGAGGACACCAAACTAGGGTTTGGTGTTGTGATTGGAAGGTTTGATAATGGTACAGATAGTGTAGTGGTAGAAATGTTGAGACTAAGCCATTGGATTGACTTGACTCGCACAGATCAAAATAAAAATCACCACTGCGCTTTATTATTTCCAAAGGAATGGGAAAAGAGTGAATAACCCAAAAAGAAGGGGATATAATATAAGTTCACAGTTTGGTTATGAAAAGGGAAGGTATTAGCACCCTAAACATCTATGGTACTCCATAGGAACCTTTTTGTAAATCTGTATATTTTGGCTATAAATGTTGTGTACAAAAATAGATTGTGGAGATGAGAAAAAAGTATTTTTTATAATTTTTGCACCCGCCGCGGTTACGAACCTTGAGTGCCTACATACCACCTTCCGTGCAATAGGGGATCAGGGTACTCGTAGTTCATCTTTTAAAAATTTTAAAACACAAGTGTGTTGGTTAAATTTTAAGAGACGTGACATCATCGTCATTATCCGAGTGGAAAACATACTTACTACCCACAATTATGAGAAAGGAGAATTTGCGTCATCTCAAAATGGAGGATATAACTTGGATTTTAAAATCAACAAAGCCTCACTCAACACCCAAGTGGAAAATATCTCACTTCAATATATATCATAGAAAATTTTAAGGTAAAAAGCCAAAGTGGCAAAAATGGTTTGAATGAGATTGATTGACTTTTATTCTTCTCACAAAAATGTCAAAGTATTATTAAATTGATTAAAGTTTTATTAAGAAAATGCTTTTGAAAATGCATGGACATAAGTCCAAGTTTATTGTGAAAGTGGTTCAAGTTTTGAAACAAGAAGAGTTTTCAAAAGGAGGGAGAATATTTTTGAAATTAAAGAAGATAGGAGAAGATGAAGGGACTATCCTAAAGCATAAGGTAAAAGCTAGGGAAAAGAACCATCTAACCAACAAGAAGCCAACACTTGACATAATGAGTCAATGTAGAATTCACATCCTTTGGATTTGAAACCAAACAAGCAAATATAATAAACCTCTTAAGAAAACCAAGCTTCAATTGTATTAAGTCTTCACAAAAATTGGGCAGAGTAACGGATGTATACAGATGAATTCCTGATCACAAACAAAGTATGTAATCACAATAACCTGCACACAAAGCAAATAAACAAACAACCCAATGTCTTGAGATAAACCCAAAGAACTCCAGACAAAATAACAGTTGGGGTCATAAGGTCTTAAAGTAGGTCACAACTTCTAATCCTAAGTCCAAGAAGTCCACAATCTCCATAATGCCAAGGATAGTAATCAAGTAGTCCAAGTAACATTAAAGTTTTTATGGTTCAAGTTGATTATCAAGTATCTTCAAAAATAAAAATGAAAGCTCAAATGAGCAAAATAAAAATGCCATAAAAGTAGATGCTCAAATGAGCAAATATGAAAATAGCATGAAATGTAAATGCCAAAATAAATGTGCTTAAAGTAAAAGCATAAAATAAAAGCATAAGATAAAGTCAATTATTAATGAGTTAGAAATTAGAAGTTAGTTGAATGACCATCTTGAAACTTGCATTTGAAAACTCATTAGAATATTGATAGAAACAAAGCCTCTCAACAACAAGTTTCATTTTCTTTTTATCAAGTATATCATTCATTTTAAAATCTCAAGGCAACAATAAATGATCAATGATGTTTAAGTGATCCAATTTGACTAAAGTTGATGAAAATTCATTAGAGGATTGATAGGACCAAAGTCTCCTAACAATGAATCGCATGGTTATTGGATCAAAGGGTTCAAATTAACATACTTGGGCTTACAAACATGAGTTTGGGCCACGAATGATCATTTTCTCAAATCGGGACAAAATTTAGCGATATGTTAAGTAATCGTAAGTGGACTTATATAGAAGTCGCACCTATTTTGAGGTCGATCAATAGCAATCTATGTACCATATGTTTTGAGAAATGATATGGAAACCATTCTCCAATAACATTTATTACAATAATAAGGGGATAAGATGAAGAGGGATGGGGTAAGAATTAAACCACATTTGAACCAAAAATTTAATTAAGCTATTATTAAAATCATTCATCCATTTTTCGTGGAGTTAAAATTAACACCATGGAACCAATGATGTTAATAAAGCTCATGATCAAAATCTCATAGTTCAAGATCAACCATAATATATACAAGATAAAATATATTTAAAAATAAAGAAAAATATTTTGAAAAAAGGTTTAAAAATGGGAATAAAAATATAAAATAGCAACTATATTCAAAACATCCAAGAAAAATCAAACAAGACCATAGAAAAATCAGAAATGAACTCAAATATTTATATAAAAATTTTGGTAATTTTTTTAAAGTCGAAAAGTATTTTTAAAATTAAAAGAAATAGGCAAAACAAACCAAAAATTATGAAAAATAGTAAAGTCATAAATAAAAATAAAATGAGGTCACCAATAAAAGGTCATTGGTTCCTTCCATATTTTTTTTTCAGAATTTAAAATTTAAGAAAAGTATTTCTAAACATTTAAAACAATTCAAATAAAGTGAAAAATAATAATCAGAAAGAGAAAAATCAAAAGTATTTTTCATAATTTTTTCAGATTTTTTGAAGTTAAAATTAATTTTCTATGATTTTTTTAATTTTAAAACAATTTAAATATAAAAATCAGAAATAAAAATAAAGTCAAACAAATGTGGACCAATGGATGAGAGTCAAAACGTGTTAGTAAGCTAATCCAATGGATCAGACGCGCTGTGCATATCATGGTCTTTAGTGAATAAAGCATGGAATCAATTATTTAAATTAGTTTTAAAAAAATGCGTGACACGCCTTCATTGGTTGATAGATGATACGTTGGTTATCTTCAACCTCTAGCCAACGAATCTGCAGGTTCCAGAAACTGTAAAATTAAGACACGAGACCGCTACCATTTGCTTTATCTCTTCAAAACGATTCCAATGGTACCTTCATGAAAAATTTATATAAACTATAGCTCAGTTGTTTTTGAAAAGAAGTTTTGAAAAGGGATTTAAAATTTCATGGTCAAAATGTACTTCAAGTTGAAAACAAGTGTTGCAACTAGAATCAGGATGATTATAGCTTTATAAAAGTATCAAAGTTTGAGAGAATTGGTGAAGGAATCTACCTATTGAAGTTAAATTGCAGAGCTCTGAAACTGGACTTGGCTAGCACGATTTAGGAAGTCTTAGAGCTTAATTATTCTTTTGTTAGCTTCATTGAGGTTTAAGGAAGGTGAATTGACAAAGAAAAATGATTGAGAAAGGTTGTAAGAGAAAATTCGAAGTAGCAGAAAATTGAGTTCAAGAGGAATTTTGGCAGGCTGATTTTGGCTCTCTAAGCTTGAGAAAATGAATAAGGTATGATCCTCTATTTATAGGGAAGCTGATTGAATGCTCAAGCATGTGAAATGATGATGTTTGGAGGGAAATCGTGTGAAGTTGAAAACAAGAAAAGTGTGACTTCTAATTTGATCAAAACTCATCCAAACTTTGCGTTTTAATATGATAATCACTTCTGGAGGTTCACTAAACATGTTTAGAAGCAAAAGCACGCAGAAAAAATGTGTTTAGAAGCTAAATCAAGGATTTCAAATTCTGATTTTTGAAGAAACTTCAGTTTCAAGTTACAAAGTTCAAATCAATGGCATTCTCAGCTCAAGGAGTCTTAGGACATGATTCTTGAAGCTTTAGAAAGATGAGGTCACAAGATTTACAATGTGAAAAAAATGGAATCAAATGGATGCTTGAGCTGAAAATTATGATGAGTCAAAGTTGAGAAAAAGAGGTTGACTTTTGTACTTAAAAAAATTCTAAGTTTTTTCTTCAAAAATGACTTATAATGTCTTGCATCCAAAAATGACCTTACACTTAAAATTTTCTCTTGACCAAAAAATGGCATGAAGTAGATCTCTTGAATGACATTTTGAGACTTGAACCATTTAAAATCTACAAAAAATGAGAAAGTTATGACTTGTTGAAATTGGCAAAAATTCATAAAATGACCTATAATCTTTTGCATCCTTAGGGCATCTTCCATTCATTTTCACACTTTGCACTTAAAAGAAGGGTTGAAGTTCACATCCTTAAGATCAATTTGGAAAAATAATGGGCTCAAGGTGATGAAAATTGACCAAGTTATGGTCTTTTGAAGTCACATATGGGAATTTGATGATTTAACTAGAAGACTTGTAATATTTCTTCATCATTAGGTACCTTCCATGCAAAATTTCCTTGAAAATCTTGAAGTGATTTGTTGATAACCCTTTTAAGATAAGGATGTCTTAGGAATCACTCAAAAATACCAAAAGATGAGCAAGATATACCCCTTTGAAGTTCAAAAACCTAGCTCCTAGAGCAACAAGATACCTTAGAAATCCTTTTACAATTTTGATCAAATTTCTTGCACAAATACTTTTGTCATATAAATAGAAGTTATTGAGGATGATAATGAGGAACCATAGCAACCATAACCACTTCCAAATATTGAAAATTGAGATAGATATGCACTTGTGATCAATGAAACCAAAGACTTGTCCAACTAGGTCAAACTTCTTCAATCAACCCTTGTACCTTTGAACTATTTTTGAAAACTTGAGGCATGATGAATCATAATAAATTTTGTCATGATGTTATTTCAAAATATCTTCAATAATGAAGCTTGAATCTCAATGAATCTTTGTTAAAGAAGGCATGGAAATAAACTCATGAACCTATGGATCAACTTGATGTAATGTATTGTGCTTTCACCTATGATACCAATAATTAGAGAAAACATTCATTGTATTTATTAGTTAAAAGTTAATCAATACAAACCATAGATGATCACAATATATAAGTTAAGGTGCTTGGTGATTCCCCATGAACAAACCTAAAGATGGGATGAAAAACCAAACCCTGGTGTGTGATCTTGTTGTGATTGAATTGATATGATATGATAGAGGAATCTTAGGGGTAAAAATTGGGGTACAACAGCTGCCCTTATTTAAGTTTCTTCTATCCAGAGATGCAAAGGTTTAAGAATCTTCGTGTCGACGCGATTGAAGATAATTAAATATAAAAAAAGCTCTATTTTTGGCCCTAAGATGCCATGCAGTGCTTATGATTATGAATACAAATGAAAAAAATACAAAAATGACGTAAGACCTCACTAGGGATATAGTAAAATAAAAACAAAGATCAAATGGAAAACCCGACCAGGAAAATAAATCACTAGCGAACAAGAGACTTGACTCTATTGGGGTAAAGCCCAAAGAGGAGATAGAGGATAATTGTGACCGATTGATGATTGCGAACTATCCACTCACTGAGGAGATAGCAAAAAAATCAACATCGACCCACCGGGGAAAGAAGAGGTAAGATAATATGGGTAAATACCGATATTAGGGTAAGCGGAAAATGATCAGCACCAGTGCTCCCGACTAGGAACAAATGAACTTCTTCAGAGCAATAGAAACTCAACAAAGAACTACTTTCCATAATGACAAGGCTACCATTAATTGGAAAAAGATCTCAACAACGAACTACCTTCTATAATGACAAGGCTACCATTCATTGGAGTAACAAATCTCAACAACAAACTAGCTTCCGTAATGAAAAGGCTACCATTCATTGGAGTAACAAATCTCAATAAAAAACTACCTTCCATAATGACAAGGATACCATTCGTCGGAGTAACAAATCTCAACAACAAACTACCTTCCATAATGACAAGGCTACCATTCATTGGAGTAACAAATCTAAACAACAAACTACCTTCCATAATGACAAGGCTACCATTCATTGGAGTAACAAATCTCAACAACAAACTACCTTTCATAATGACAAGTCTACCATTCATTGGAGTAACAAATCTCAATAACAAACTACCTTCCATAATGACAATGTTGCCATTCATTGGAGTAACAAAGCTCAACAACAAACTACCTTCCATAATGACAAGGCTAGCATTGATTGGAGTAACAAATCTCAAGAACAAACTACCTTCCATAATGACAAGGCTACCATTCATTGGAGTAACAAATCTGAATCTTCTCTTGGAACTGTCAGACTTATTTGGGAAGTACAGGCTGCTCAAATAAGGAGACCTGCTACTTGCTGTTATGAGGAGGAATTGCAATAATGATTTCTCGGGGGAAAGAAATTGAACTTCCAAGGGAAATGAAATATGGCTTCTTGGGGAAATGCCAATGTATTCCTGTTTGAGGAGATAAAATCTTCACGTGCAAAATAAATACACCTTCTCAAACTAGGGCTTGAAGCTTGCAGAAATAATAATACTGCTGAGGACTACCGATTCAAACCAAAAATAGATCGGAATGAAGCAGTCGACCAAAATAACACCTCATGAGAAATAAACTCAAGAGGGAACCACATTCCATCCAGACGATGAATTGAATAGGAAGGCTAAAGAAAAATTATTCCATGAGGGATAACTCAATGGGGGAATTGAAAGAACATACACTTTATGCTTAAGGTTGACACTCTATTAGAGAGAGGATAACACAACAATTCAAAACATGGTAATATGCCAACAATAATATGCTAAAGAGCCATGATTTGCTAAATTCAACTATCATGATGTATGTATGAATGTTATCATGTATATGCTGACAAAATAGACATATAACACTAGGGATAACCAGATAAAACCAACTTGGGTACAGTCAATACTCGGCTAAAACACATCCAAGATGAAAATTTCATGAGAAAGTAAGCACCGACTGAGGAAACAAATTCCTACTTCATGGCTTAACTTCATTGGGAAGGAACATAATTCGAAAATAATCAAATCATAGCAATAAATTAGTACAGATACAGGGGTATAACATCCTCCTCCAGGATTCACCGGGGAATATCACACAGACTTCAATTGGGAAAACAAATGTTTCACGGTTTGTACTTCTACTGGAGATTGCGATACTGACTTCACTAGGGAAAACAATACCGCATTGTCGAGACATCAGATAGGGTATATCAAACTATCTTTAATGAGGAGGGCAACAACACATTGTCGAGGGGGCACCAAGATACATTATTTAATACTGAGAGTGATGATTGCACCAACTTCTCTGGGGAGAAATTGTGAAACCTCACAGGGATAAGATTTTCCAGGGAAATATGTTATCTCTGCTTTACTTGGGGATTTAAGAAGTCAATCATTACAGCAAGAAATCAAACTTATGGGGATTTTAAATTAAACCCAGCACTTGGCGGGAGAAAACCCAAAAAAGTTGACAACTATTTCAACACTTCTTAGAAAAGATATTGCCCTCGTTTGGTTGCCTGGGAAACAAACAACAACAATAATGCTAGCACTGCAAAAGGGCGGTGTTTTGCAAATGATTCTATCTCAGCATACAAAGGGAAAAGGGGCTTTTATCATAGGAGCGAAGACCTTACTGGGGAATCTGGGATAGAGACTTCATACCATGCAAACCCGAAATCAACATGAACCAAGACCTGACTAGGAAAAACGAGATCACAAAACCAACACCGCACCATACATCAATTGGTATCATCTTCAACTATCTGATAAAAACATGAAGAACATACTCAATCCAACAAAAGTGCCTTGGGAGAACCTTCCTGGGGGAATCAGACTTCCAAAAATTCCGAGTTCGTCTGTCCCTGGAGTCACTATTTTTGTTCTTCTTGAGTCACAAAATCTAAATCAATAACTAATTTGTAAACTCTTTTCAAAAAATAATTTTGTTACTTAATGTGTTTTCTTTGAAAATTACTATCAATAACAAATGAAGTCTTTGTAAGCTGAATAAAATAAGAATTGCAAAGAATTGGACAAAAGCTCAAACTTTATTAATAAAATGGTAGTCTGTGAATGGCGAGACTCCATAGATGATTACAAAGTTTGGAAAATGGTAATATATATTGGAAAATATACATTGAAATACAATGACCTCTATTCTCCCTAAAACTTTGAATTCCTGAGCAGCGACTTCAGTTGAAGAGTGGTGAGGATTCAAGAAGATTGTTGCTTCAAATGATCGAGTCTTGTCTGATGCAGTTACTTGCCAAGAAATCTGTAAATTTTGCCTAGGTTGCCCTTGCGGGTTTTCAACCTAGCGAGAAAATTTAGTCTGTTTATGTCTCTAATTTTTTCCTAGACCGCCCTTTCAGGTTTTCGGCCTAACGAGACGCTCCTTTTTTCCTAAGCTTCCCTTTCGGGTTTTCTCCTTAGCGAGTTGTTCTTTTTATTTCTCTATGTGACTTATTTCTTGACTGCATCAACATTCACAGGATGTGGAAACTCCTCTCCATCCATTGTTTCAAGAATCGATTCACTTCCAGAGAAGGCTTTCTTGACAACATATGGTGTAACACACCAATTCTACCCCAGCGAATTATATAAATAAATCAGAGTTATAAAAATCATTCATGCAAATGAATCGGGATGCCACAAATTCTTCTATCAAAATTCATTGCATTCATCGTGGATATATAACACTTTAAAACATTGGATGAACCATCATCATAACATCTTTAGTTAATTAATTCAACATCTACGCAGCGGAATTCTAAATAACATCTTCATCACTATTACAGCAACTTCAAACCAACAAATACTAAATAATAATCAACTTAAAGTTCAACAACTAATCATCTCTGTGTTTTCACTATGGGTTTCATATTTTAAGCCCTAAAAACTTAATCTAATCATAGATAATCATCTCTTACAATTACCCTACAATTCTACATCAATTAAACCACATCGGGACATCATTATTCATCTAAAATTCATCAATTTCATCATACAACATCATATACATTCAATTCATGAACAAGACAACAATCACCTCTAACCCCACATACCAATTATCAGGAACCCAATTATAGAGTCAGAACCCCACCCTTACCTTGGATTGAAGGTCGCTCTATAACTTCCGGTCGAATTCTCGTCCTGCTGTTCTCCTCTTTTTCCAGCAGCTTCATGTTCTTCTTCTCAATCCTTATTCTTCTACTGCCTCCTCTTTTCTATTCTTTCTAACAACAATAAAATAACCTATTATTCTCTTTACTCCTTATTGGCCTCAAAACTAATACACCCCCTTATTACTTTTATTCCTTTAAAACAAGCCCACATCAAATAATATTATACTTCTAATATTATTTCACCACTTAATAAAATAATTAAATCCAATTAATCACAACACATCTTCTCAAATATTCCAAAAATAATTTAATTAAATAATTAATTAAATTACGAGCGTTACATATGGGCCTTCAAAATTGGGAGTCCACTTTCCCCTAGAATCAGCGTTAAAAGACATGATCTTTCTAAGCACGAGGTCGCCTTCTCTGAAATCACGAGGCTTGACTTTCTTATCAAAAGCTTTCTTCATTCTCTTCTGGTATAGCTGGTTATGACACAAGGTCGTTATTCTTTTCTCTTCAATCAAATTCAACTGGTCAAACATGTTCTGGACCCATTCAGCCTCTGACAACTTGGTTTCCATTATCACGCATAAAGAGGGAATCTCAACTTCAATGGGGAGCAATGCTTCCATGCCATACACAAGAGAAAAAGGGGTTTCCCCTGTTGAAGTGCGTACAGATGTTCGATACCTATGAAAAGTAAAAGGGAGCATCTCATACCAATCTTTAAAAGTGACAACAATTTTCTGGATGATCTTCTTGATGTTCTTATTAGCAGCTTCAACAACCCCATTCATCTTTGGCCTGTAGGGAGATGAATTATGATGGGAAATCTTGAATTATTCGCAAAGTTCTATCATTATCTTATTATTCAGATTTGAGTCGTTGTTGGTGATAATCTTGCTTGGCACACCATACCGAAATATGAGATTGTTTTTGATGAAGCGCACCACCACCTGCTTAGTGACATTAGCATATGAAGCTGCTTCCACCCATTTGGTGAAGTAGTCAATTTCCACCAAAATGAAACGATGTCCATTTGGCGCCTTGGGTTCGATCATTCCAATCATGTCAATACCCCACATAGAAAAGGGTCATGGGGAAGAAATAACATTGAGAAGTGTCAGAGCCACATGTATTTTGTCAGCATAAATCTGGCATTTATGGCACTTCTTTGCAAACTTGTAACAACCATATTCCATTGTCAGCCAATAATAACCTGCCCTAAGCATCCTTTTTGCCATCAAATGTCCATTGGCATGAGTACCAAAGGAACCTTCATGGACTTCATGCATCAAGATGTCTACTTCATGTCTATACACGCATCTGAGCAAGACCATGTCATAATTTCTTTTATATAGCACATCTTCATTAAGGAAAAAGCTACCTGCCGACCTTCTCAATGTCTTCCTATCTTTATGCGATGCACCAGTCGGGTACTCCTGAGTCTGGAGAAAATGATTGATATCATAATACCAAGGCTTTTCATCTGATGTCTCCTCCGCTGCAAATACATGAGCCGGTCTATCCAAATGTCGCACTATGATACGAGGCATATCATTCCAAGTATTCACTTGATACATAGAAGCCATAGTTGCCAAAGCATCCACCATATGATTTTCATCTCTGGGAATATGATGGAATTCAACTTTGTTAAAGAAGGGTAATAACCTTCTAGTATAATCTTTGTAAGGGGTCAAGCCTGGGTGACGAGTATCCCATTCTCCTTTAATCTGGTTAACTACCAAAGCTGAATCACCATATCAATCTAGAACTTTGATTCTGAGATCAATGGCTTCCTCGAGACCCATGATACAAGCCTCATACTCCGCCATATTATTTGTACAGTCAAATGCCAGCCTTACAGTAAAAGGAATGTTTGATCCATGAGGAGTGATAATCACAACATCAATTCCTTTTCCATAAGCGTTCACAGCTCCATCAAATACCATACCCCACCAGGATTCAGGATCAAGACCTTCCTCAGGCAAAGGTTCATCACAATCTTTCGCTTTCAGAAACATAACATCATCATTATGGAAATCATATTTAACATACTGATAATCATCTACCGGTTGGTGAGCAAGATAATCTTCCAGCACACTGCTTTTTATAGCCTTCTGAGTATGGTATTCAATATCATATTCAGACAACATAATCTACCAACGGGCAATTCTTCCAGTAAGAGCAGACTTTTCAAAAATTTACTTAATTGGATCCATTTTGGAAATCAACCAAGTAGCATGATTCAACATATATTGTCGCGAACGCTTTGCCGCCCAGGCCAGAGAACAACATGTATTTTCCAGCATAGAATACCATGACTCACAGTCAGTACACTTCTTGCTGAGATGATAAATGGCATATTCCTTCTTTCCTGTTTCATCTTATTGTCCCAAAATACAACCCATAGAATTATCTAACACTGTCAGATACATGATCAATGGTATTCCTTCAACGGGAGGGAGAAAGATAGGAGGTTCAAGCAGATACTCTTTAATACTTTCAAATGCCATTTGGTAATCAACTATCCATATACAACCATGGTCTTTCTTTAATAACTTAAAGATTGGTTCACACGTTGCATTCATGTGGGAAATGAATCTGGAAATGTAATTCAATCGTCCAAGGAAGCCTCTAACTTGATTTTCAGTTCTTGGCGCAGGCATTTCTTGAATTTCTTTGACTTTATCAGGGTCAACTTCAATTCCTTTCTGGATGATAATGAAACCTAGCAATTTCCCTGATCGGACACCGAAGGTGAATTTGTTTGGATTCAAGCAGAGATGATACTTCCTCAAACGCTGAAACAACTTCAACAAGTCTTCAACATGCCCTTCTTTGGTCTAGGATTTAGAAATCATGTCATCAACATATAACTAAATTTCTTTGTGCATCAGATCATGGAATATGGTTGTCATAGCCCTCTGGTACGTTGCACCAGCGTTCTTCAACCCGAAGGGCATCACTCTATAACAGAATGTTCCCCAGGGTGTGATAAACGTTGTTTTTCCATGTCCTCAGGAGCCATTCTTATTTGATTATATCCGTAAAATCCATCCATGAACGAGAATACTTTGAATTTTGTTGTACTATCAACTAACATATCAATATGCGACAATGGAAAATCATCTTCTGGACTAGCTTTATTTAAATCTCTATAATCAACTCACATGCAAACTTTTCTGTCTTTCTTTGGTACTGGTACAATATTGGCAATCCACTGAGGGTACACTGATGTCACAAGAAAACCGACATTAATATGTTTTAAAACTTCTTCTTTAATTTTCACTGCCATATCAGGATGAGCTCTTCCCAATTTTTTCTTGACTGGGGGGCACTCTAGCTTCAACGGCAAATGATGCTCCACAATATCAGTATCTAGACCAGGCATGTCTTGGTAAGACCAAGCAAATATGTCCACATACTTTTTCAAAAATTCAGTCAACCCGCTCTTCATAGCGGGGTGTAGTAATGCTCCAATCTTGACCTCCTTTGGCTCTTCCTCTGAACCCAAATTGATGGTCTCCAATGGCTCTTTATATGGCTAAATGGCACTTTCCTCACGCTCGAGCAACCGTGAAACCTCTTCTGGAATGTCATCATATTCTTCTTCTTCGGCCCCAAACACAGGATATTCAAAGTTGGGAGAGGGTGCAGGCTCATTATATTCAACGGGTTTATTAATTAATCTGCACATATGCTTTATGATTGCTTTTTAGAAAATGACACGTATATCAAGTGATTATGCAGATTTATTTACAGTTATCATTTATTTTTAAAAGGTTTTTTTTTTCTGATTACCATTTTCCAAGAAAAAGCAGAAAATAAAAACAAAATTTGAGAATCAAAGACAACTTTTGTTTATGATTTTAATGATCAAAGCAAATAGATAAGCACATACAATATTAACTTTCACCTTGGGCATAGTGAAAGCTTTTTTGAAAAAAATAGACAAAAACAAATTACTTTGAGACATGGATGCAAGAGGGAATATCAATAGTGACCAAGTTCTGGACTCTGACTCCAGGCATCACATAACTCAACATTTTCTGCTCTTCTTCATCCTCCACAATAGCATTGATTCCAGAAACAATTGGATGGAGGTAACCTCTGCTGTGGAAAATATCCTGATAGCTTCTCATAGTAGACTTTAACCTCAGGGTCTCAACTTTGCCATTCTTCACTGAGAATCCTAAACCAGCCGGTTCTTGTTCACTGGTGGATCAACAATCTACCCCCATACTTTACTAGGGCCATTATGTATAACCTATTGAGCATCTTTAAATGAAGCCACAAAATTCTCATTCTCTCTTACGTTATCAACGGATAAATCTTGGAACTGCATTCCAACAGCAGCTTCATCTACTTCTATAACACTGAAAGATGATAAATGAGAAATCAACAATGCTTGCTCTCCATTTATAATAACCACTTTTCCTTCATGCACGAACTTCAGCTTTTGGTGTATAGTTGAAGTGACATCCCCCGCCTCATGTATCTATGGCCGTCCCAGTAAACAGTTGTACGCGGGCATAATATCCATGACTTGGAAAGTGGTCTGGAAAAGGTGTGGGCCTATGTGGATAGGAAGATCCATTTCCCCAATAAATGACTTCCATGATCCAACGAAAGATTTTACAATAATACCACTTGGGTGAATGGGAGCCCTTTGATATTTTAACTTCATCAGTGTGCTCTTTGGTATAACATTTAAGGCGGACCCATCATCAATCAGCACATTTGACAATGAATCATTTTTACAGTTCATGGATATGTGGAGGGCTAGATTGTGATTCCTCCCTTCGTTAGAAAATTCATTATCACAAAAGCTTAGGTTATTACAAGATGTAATATTACCTACCACACTACTGAATTGATATAACGGCATATCACACTCCACGAAGGCTTGGTCCAACACTTGCATTAAAGATTCTTTATGGGCAGCAGAATTCATCAACAATGCTAGGATAAATATCTTTGAAGGAGTCTGCAATAGCTGATCTACAATTCTGTAGTCGCTCAATTTGATAATCTTTAAAATATCATCCACATCTTTCTCCAGGGTAGCACCACTAGACTCCCCTACAACTTTCTTGTTCTCAGCATTTTCCACAACTTTCTTACCAGCATTCTCATTTCCCCGAACAACCGATGCAGATACACGACCACTACAAGTCACCCTAGCAGTCTCAGCAATATTCTCGATGCTAGACAGCAGCTGGATGGGAACTTCCATACCATCCTCTAAAATAGTAGCATTGTACTTGTATGGTACAACTTTATCTGATTTGTAAGGAACAGGCCCTGGCAAGCAAATCACCATTGGGGAAAAAACTGACTTGCTACAGCATTCAATCTTAACAGGGGTAGAATCATTAAAATAAGGCACAATTACATTCACACCTTCTTCAGCAAATTTGGGTATCAAAGAATCATCGCTAGAGAACATATCCTCATCTGAGGAAAAGAATTCATCCGCCGAAGCATATTCATCATCTGATTCACCCTCAGCCAAGCAAACCTCAATCTTGTTAACCTCATGATAATCATCTCTTAGGATTGAAACTTTGATAGTTCCATTATCCAATAAAAACTAAATACCTCTTCTTACAATGGAACATCCTTGGGAATCCCAGCAGCAAATTCGGCAAGATCCATAGTGGTGCTCTACCTGACCAACAATGTGGCAAAAGGTAGTGTGCAATTGCATGAGATCATCATTCATATGGTCCACATCAAATATTTGGAACTCTATAGGACATCCAAAGACCATGTTCACTTCCTCCTCATATTCTGCCCTAGGTCTGATTATATGGATGAGGCCCTCATCCATCATCTCCTGCAAATCAACCTTTATCTTTTCGCAACCTTGTATATCAGTACTACAGATACCACAACCACCATGGTCATGAGTATAGTAAATAAAATCCCAAAGGTCTGCATACATCTTTACCAAGTCTCCTATGACCATGTTAATATCATAAATACGGAAGTCCCCTGGACAACCAGCAACCATGTTAACAGCATTCATTCCTCCATGCTTTTGCAGAGGATTATCTTTGACATTAGGACTGACATCTTTGAAGGAAAAAAGGCTAGATCTCATCATTTACTGTACCTCGGACTTCAGAGGATAACAAATTTCAACATTATGCCCTGGTGCACCCTGATGGAAAGCACACATCTGGTCTTCCTTGTAGTACCAAGGCAATGGTGATGGTATAGCCGGGGTGGCCTAGTCGGACCAACTTTTTTTGGATCAATGCTAGGAGTAAATCCGAATAGCTCATGGGGATAGAGTCAAAAGGATCTCTCCTCTGATTCTTCCCTTGATTTCCTTGAGGGGCTGGTCTTTGATAAGTGACTGTAGTCGGAGCTGTATTAACAACTGGAGTTACCGAGGCAACCTGTTGATGGAGCTGATGATTTCTTCTAGGAGGATTAACCCTTATTTCTTGAATAACATAATTTGTCTCTCCCTCTTTCTTTTTAGAAAACATGTATGATGGTTTCTTCATACTACCATAATTTTCACCTCTCGTCAAGCGACCTTCTCTTATAGCTTCTTCTAAATGAACGCACATTCCCACCGTCTTGGTAAAATCACTGGGTGCACTCGCTACCATTCTTTTATAATAAAATTCACCTGGTGTCTTCAGAAAAATCTTTGTCATCTTTTTTTCTTCCATTAGAGGAATCACCTAGGCGGCTACTTCACGCCATCTCGGTGCATATTCTTTAAATGACTCCTTGTCCTTCTGGACCATGGACCTGAGTTGATCACAGTCAGGTGCCATGTCCATATTGTATTTGTATTGTCTGATAAATGCTTCACCCAAGTCATTGAAATTATGAATGTTGGCACTGTCCAGGCTCATGTACCATTTCAATGTTGCACCGGTCAAATTGTCTTGAAATAAATGAATTAACAGGCGTTGATCATCTGTATGAGTAGACATTCTCCTCACATACATCACTAAGTGAGCACAAGGGCAAGTGTTGCCCTTGTACTTTTTGAACTCTAGTACATTGAACTTTGCAGGTATTTTCACATTTTGAACCAAACACATATCATTCACATTCTGCCCAAACAGTTCTTTTCCTCTGAGGGCCTTCAACTCTTTCTGCATCCTATCAAACTGATCCTGAAAATCGTCCATTTGATCATATACACCCAAGCTTTCACTTTGTGGAGGAATATGGTGATACCCTTCATCATTAGCAAATGGTACCACATTCATCGAGGGAGGTGCAGCATAGTGAATCTCATTTCTAGCAGCAGGAGTAATATGCACCACAGGAGGTGCAGAAGCAGCAGCAGCTGGAGCAAGTGGAGAAACTTGAGGATCCTAATTATAACCTTCTGGCATAAAGTTCTCTGGAATTACCCAAGGATAACCTTGAGGAAAACGATTCTGAACAACAGCAGTTAGAGTAGGAGAAACAGGAACAGTTGGAGCTTCGGTAGTAACTATTATCTATTGAGGCTGAGCAAGTGGTGGCTGATTCTGAGCAGCCACCAAAGATTCCATTGGAGCAGTCAGATTAGCCATACCGGACTTCATAGCAGAAACTTCTTAGCGCAGCTCGCGATTCTCTTGTTTTAGATTGTCCATCTTTCTTCTGAAATTAGCTGAGTATTGTACTGGTGAGACAGCTTGCTGAACAAAGTAAAGAAGCTCAGTTAGACACCTGGTTATGCTCAAAAAATGCAAGAAGTATGTACAATATGATGCATGATATGCAATGCATATGATTTATTTTATTATTGATATTTCAAGGAACTCAAAGATTTATAGACAATTTTGCAAATATCAAAGTAATAACACATTTAAACAACTGAAAATCTCATTATAATAACTTCTAAACAGATTAATCTTTTTAGTAAAAGTTTTAATAATCCTAATTAAAAGATGAAGATAAATTCTAAAAACCCTAAGAAAGCAAATCTGATGGAGATCACTCTACACGCTGACGCTTCCCTATGAGTCTTACAATTCGAGCCTTCAACCTCTGGTTCTCCTTCGCATGCCTGTTGGTGACCTCTCTCCAATCATCAGAGTCGGGAAGTGAGCAACTAAAGTATGACTGAGGCTTAGAGGAAAATAAATCATCTTCCCTCTCCATCGTCTCTACAGTATAACTCTCAAGAATCTCGATCAAATCGTCTTTCTCCTTTAGGTCTGCTCGGTAGGACACCTCTAGAGTCTGGCACTTATTCTTCAAAGCTTCCTTTTCCTACTGCATCCTGACTAAGGAAAGTTGAAGCTCTTCCACATCATCCAATAGGGGAGGAGTGGTCTTCACAAACATATCAGGCATGGGTGCTTCCCGAGAATACGACATCTTCAATTGTATGGCTCTTGTTTGTACCCACTGCAGATAAGGTTCCAAAGAAACAAACCCTTTAGGTCCCAAGTCCTTCCTACTTTTCCTGTGAATATTACGCCAAGCCTTCACAATCTCCTCTTTAGCTTCCTTATGAACCTCTCCCTCTTTAAGAAAGAAACCACTCAAATGAATACTCTTTGGCTTATCCCTCACCGGATATCTAAGTTGTCGTCGTACAAGAACAAGGTTGTAGTTAATTCCTCCCTTTGTACCAAGAAGAGGTACATTGGGAAAACTACCACAACTATCAACAATCTCTACATCATGGTAAGCTTGATGATACCAAATAATATCTGAATGAGTAAGGGCCATAATCTTTGGAGCCCAACGAGGCTCCTTCCTGACATCCCAGAAAGCATCAGATCGAGGTAAGTGAGAAGTAAACCACTGATACAACAAAGGCATGGAGCAAATGATCATCTCTCCATGATAAGAATCTTGAATATGAATAGACTAATAAGCATCACCCAATAATGTAGGGACTGGGTTCCCAATTATAAAGATCCTGATGGCATTGATATCCACAAATTTGTCGACATTGGGAAATAAGAACAACCCATAAGCAAGTAGAGCAAAGATGGCCTCAAAAGCAACCGTACTCTTCATTCTGGAAAAATAGTGAGCTTTCTCCAATAAGAATTGAGCTGGTAATCCTCTAATCCCTCCTTTGTTATTCATGTGGGCTTCAACCTCAAACTTCCCCAAATGGATCAAAGCAGCAATCTCATGGGATTTTGGCTCCCCTTCCAAACCAGTAAAAGGAACACGATCGGTAATAGGTAAACCCAACAGATAAGAATACTCCTCTAATGTAGGCATTAACTGGTAATCAGGGAAAGTAAAGCATCGATACATCGGATAATAGAACTGGACCAAAGTCGGGATAATGTCCTCCTTCATCCTGAGCTTCATAAGATAAATGATGGACCCATACTTCCTCTAGAAATCTGTACAACTCTCAATCTCGAGTATCAGACTCATCAACTAGTCTATCTTGGGATCTTTGAAAGTGTACTTCTTAGTCTTTATTTTTCAAAAATCCATAGTCAAAAAGTACCTGAGATATTCACAAAGAGTCAACTTTAAGTCCCTTGAAACAAAATGTTTTAAAGGATACTCATGGATGCATGAAGGCATGATGCAACAATCACACACAAGATCACAAACATAAGGTTCATAGGTTCAACATCACGAGCATGAGGCCGAAGGTGCTACCCATAAGGCATGGTCTAAAAGTTTATCACCTGTCGAACAAGGTTTTAAGAGGTTCCCAGAGTCTACATCCTTCCTTCGGATATTACCAACTTCCCAATTGACTCAGTAATTAGCAATATTCTCAAGAAAAACTCGTCCGAGCATAGTATCGCGTGACAACTATTTCTGGATTACTCTGTAATAGCTTCCGCACTACACCTAAAAGGCCAAGATGGGTTAAAGGTTCTATGATCCTTAGTTTCAGTAGGCTCCCGGGTCGAAAGCAGCACGTCTTCCCGATTACTCAATAAACGACACTACAGTCAAAGGGGCCTCCACTGAGTGGGCAATCTCATGCCTCATTTTTTGGGATTACTCCCTCAAAGTTAATAGGACTATACCGCCCTTGCTATCTTAAGTTTGCCTAAGTCCGGGTATAGGACTTATGAGAAATCACTAAGCATCCTGAAAACTAGGAAAATCCATACAAACATATATACAACATATAAGATACAACACATAATAGCACATATTCAGATAAACAAAGATAAGCTCAACCCACTTAAGAATGGACCAACAAGAGGTCAATCTTTCCCTAGTGAAATCTCCATTTTTTATGTAGCGGTAAAAATATTGAGACTAAGCCATTGGATTGACTTGACTCACACAAATCAAAATAAAAATCGCCACCGCGCTTTATTGTTTCCAAAGGAATGAGAAAAGAGCGAATAACCCAAAAAGATGTGGAGAGAATCTAAGTTCGAGGGTTGGTTATGCAAAGGGAAGGTATTAGCACCCTAAACATCTACGGTACTCTATAGGAACCTCTTTGTAAACCTGTGTATTTTGGCTATAAATGTTGTGTACAAAAATAGATTGTGGGGATGAGAAAAGAAGTATTTTTTTATAATTTTTGCACCTGTCGTGGTTGCGAACCTTTAGTGCCTACGTACCACCATCTGCGTAATAGGGAATTAGGGTACTCGTGGTTCATCTTTTAAAAATTTTAAAACACAAGTGTGTTAGTTAAATTTTAAGAGACGAGACGTCATCATCATTATCCGAGTGGAAAATATATTTACTACCCACAATTATGAGAAAGGAGAATTTGCGTCATCTCAAAGTGGAGGATATAGCTTGGATTTTAAAATCAACAAAGCCTCACTCAACACCAAAGTGGAAAATATATTACTTTACTACATATCATAGAATTATAGTAGCTCGCACCACTACAAATATTGACAAGAGTCTAATCTTTTGAGAAAATTTTAAGGTAAAAAGCCAAAGTGGAAAAAATGATTTGAATGAGATTGACTGACTTTTAGTCTTCTCACAAAAATGTCAAAGTATCATTAAATTGATTAAAGTTTGATTAAGAAAATGCTTTTTAAAATGCATGGACATAAGTCCAAGTTTATTGTGAAAGTAGTTCAAGCTTTGAAACAAGAAGAGTTTTCAAAAGGAGAGAGAAGATTTTTAAAATTTAAGAAGATAGGAGAAGATGTAGGGACTATCCTAAAGCATAAGGTAAAAGCTAGAGAAAAGAACCATATAACCAACAAGAAGCCAAAACTTGACACAATGAGTCAATGTAGAATTCACATCCTTTAGATTTGAAACCAAACAATCAAAGATAATAAACCTCTTAAGAAAACCAAGCTTCAATTGCATTAAGTCTTCACAAAAATTAGGCAGAGTAACAGCTTTATACAGATGAATTCCCGGTCATAGACAAATTATGTAATCACAATAACTTGCACACAAAGCAAACAAACAAACAACTCAATGTCTTGGGGTAAACCCTAAGAACTCAAGACAAAATAACACTTGAGGTCATATGGTCTTAAAGTAGGTCACAACTTCTAATCCTAAGTCCAAGAAGTCCACAATCTCCATAATGCCAAGGATAGTAACCAAGTAGTCCAAGTAACATTAAAGTTCTTATGGTTCAAGTTGATTATTAGGTATCTTCAAAAAAAATGAAAGCTCAAATGAACAAAATTAAAATGACATAAAAGTAGATGCTCAAATGATCAAAGATGAAAATAGCATGAAATGTAAATGCCAAAATAAATGTTCTTAAATTAAAAGCATAAAATAAAAGCATAAAATAAAGTCAATTGTTAATGAGTTAGAAATTAGAGGTTAGTTGAATGAACATCTTGAAATCTGTATTTGAAAACTCATTAGAAGATTGATAGAATCAAAGCCTCTCAACAAGTTTCATTTTCTTTTTATCAAGTATATCATTCATTTCAAAATCTCATGGCAACAATAAATGATCAATGATGTTTAAGTGATCCAATTTGACCAAAGTTGATGAAAATTAATTAGAGGATTGATAGGACCAATGCCTCCTAATAATTAATATCAAGGTTATTGGATCAAAGGATTCAAATTAACATACTTGGCCTTACAAATATAGGTTTGGGCCACGAATGATCATTTTCTCAAATCGGGACAAAACGTAGCGCTATGTTAAGCAATCGTAAGTGGACTTATATAGAAGTCACACCTATTTTGAGGTCGGTCAATAGCAATCTTTGTACCATATGTTTTGAGAAATGATATGGAAATCATTCTCCAATAACATTTAGTACAATAAAAAGGGGATAAGATAAAGAGGGATGGGGTAAGAATTAAACCACATTTGAACCAAAAATTTAATCAAGCTATTATTAAAATCATTCATCCATTTTTTGTGGAGTTAAACTCAACACCATGGATCCAATGATGTTAATAAAGCTCATGATCAAAATCTCATAGTCCAAGATCAGCCAGACTATATAAAAGATAAAATATATTTAAAAAATAAAGAAAAATATTTTTAAAAAAGGTTTAAAAATGGGAATAAAAGTAGAAACTATTAACTATATTCAAAACATTCAAGAAAAATCAAACAAGACCATAGAAATATCAGAAATGAGCTCAAATATTTATATAAAAAATTTGGTAACTTTTTAAAGTCAGAAATTATTTTTAAAATTAAAAGAAATAGGCAAAACAAACCAAAAGTTGTGAAAAATAGTAAAGTCAGAAATAAAAATAAAATGAGGTCACCAATATTTGTCAAAAGGTCATTGGATCCTTCCATATTTTTTCAAGAATTTAAATATTAAGAAAAGAATTTTTAAAAATTTAAAACAATTCAAATAAAGTGAAAAATTATAAAAAATATCAGAACACAAAATAAAATTGTGAAAAAACAATAATTAGAAAGATAAAAATCAAAAATATTTTTCATGATTTTTTCAGAGTTTTTGAAATAAAATGAATTTTCTATGATTTTTTGAAGTTTAAAACAATTTAAATATAAAAATCAGAAATATAAATATAGTCAAAAAAATATGGACCAATGGATGAGAGTCAAAATGCATTAGTAAGCTAATCCAATGGATCAGATGCATTGTGCATATCATGGTCTTTAGTGAATAAAGCACGTAATCAATTATTTAAATTAGTTTTGAAAATTTTATATAAATTGTAGCTCAGTCATTTTTGAAAAGAAGTTTTGAAAAGGGATTTGAAATTTCATGGTCAAAACGTACTTCCAGTTGAAAAAATAAGTGTTACGACTAGAATCAGGATGATGAGAGCTTCATAACAATATCAAAGTTTGAGAGAATTGGTGAAGGAATCTACCTATTGAAATTAAGTTGCAGAGCTCTGAAACTGGACTTGGCTAGCATGATTTAGGAAGTCTTAGAGACTAATTCTTCTTCTGTTATCTTCAGTGAGGTTCAAGGAAGGTGAATTGACAAAGAAAAATGATTGAGAAAGGCTGCAAGAGAAAATTATAATGTCTTGCATCCAAACATGGCCTTCCACTTGAAATTTTCTCTTGACCAAAAAAATGACATGAAGTAGATCTCTTGAATGACATTTTGAGACTTGAACCATTTAAAATCTCCAAAAAATGAGAAAGTTATGACTTGTTGAAATTGGCAAAAATTCATAAAATGACCTATAATCTTTTGCATCCTTAGGGCATCTTCCATTCATTTTCACACTTTGCACATAAAAGAATGGTTTAAGTTCACATATTTAAGATCAATATGGAAAAATAATAGGCTCAAGGTGATAAAAATTGACCAAGTTATGGTCTTTTGAAGTCACATATGGGAATTTGATGATTCAACTATAAGACTTGTAATCTTTCTTCGTCATTAGGTACCTTCCACACAAAATTTCCTTGAAACTCTTGAAGTTATTTGTTGATAACCCTTTGAAGAGAGGGATTTCTTTATAATCACTAAAAAATACCAAAAGATGAGCAAGATATACACCTTTAAAGTTCAAAACCCTAGCTCCTAGAGTAACAAGATACCTTATAAATCCTTTTACAATTTTGATCAATTTTCTTGCACAAATACTTTTTCCATATAAATAGAAGTTGTTGAGGATGATAATGAGGAACCATAGAAACCATAACCACTTCCAAATATTGAAAATTGAGAGAGATATGCACTTGTGATCAATGAAACCAAAGACTTGTCCAACTAGGTCAAACTTCTTCAATCAACCCTTATACCTTTGAACTATTTTTGAAAACTTGAGGCATGATGAATAATAATAGACTTTGTCATGATATTATTTCAAAATATCTTCTATAATGAAGCTTGAATCTCAATGATGCTTTGTTGAAGAAGGCATGGAAATCAACTCATGAACCTATGGATCAACTTGATGGAACGTGTTATGCTTTCACCTATGATACCAACAATTAGAGAAAACATTAATTGTATTTATTATTTAAAAGTTAATCAATACAAAACATAGATGATCATAATATACAAGTTAAGGTGCTTGGTGATTCTCCATGAACAAACCTAAAGATGGGATGAAGAACCAAACCCTAGTGTGTGATCTTGTTGTGATTGAATTGATATGATATGATAGAGGAATCTTAGGGGGGGAAATTGGGGTACAACAGATAGAAGATTTGAATTTGTGACTTTGACATGTGAAAAAATAAATGCCTCAGATCTAGAATTTGAAATGCGACGACACCGGTTCAAGGAAATGTGAATGACCATTTAGGTTGCGTGGTTATATGTTAGCAAATAAGAAATGGAGATTTAATGTGATATGTGTTTTATACAATCATGATTTAAGTCTAAGGTTAGTCAGTCATCCAATTGCATGTCGGCTCCTTCCATATGAGAAGACATGTGTTTCCGACATGACATTGAATTTGGTATCACCCAAAAACATACTTGCAACCTTGAAGCGCAAAAGACCCGGGAATACATCAAATATCAAGCAAGTGTGCAATAGGCATTATTTATCCAAATTAGCACTTATGGGGGATCGAACTGAAATGCAACACCTCTTGAAACTTCTAGATGAAAATAATTATGTTTGTAGGCACCGAAGATGTGAGGATGGGGTAACAGTAAGATATATTTATTGGACTCATCTTGATTCTATTAAATTGTTCAATATGTTTCCCACCATGCTCATTATTTATTCGACGTATAAGACCAACAAGTACAAGCTTCGATTGTTGAAAATTGTTGGTGTTACTTTGACTGGGAAGACATATTCGGTTGCTTTTTCATTTCTAGAGTGCGAAAAGAGGACAAATTTGCATGGGCTTTGGAGGTTTATCGGTAAATGTTGAAGGACCAATAAGATAATGTTGAAAGTCATTGTTACCGACCAAGATACAACATTAATGAATTCAGTTGCAACGGTATTTCTCACTTCTTATGCACTACTTTGTAGGTACCACATTACTAAAAATGTGAGAAGTCGGATTAAACCCGCGGTAGGGACAAAATAGATTAAAGGTGAAAATGCAAAACTGGTCGAGGCGAGCGTTATTATGGAGAAAATTATGAATGTATGGAATGTTATAATAAATGCATCTACAAAAGAGTTATACATTGATGATGTTTTACATTTCAGGAAGGTTTAAGTGAGTTATCCCAGTCTAGTGAAATGTGTTGAAAGCACAATATTGGATCAAGTAAAGAAGAAGATTATTTGTTCCTCGACCCATCAGGTTATGCACCTCATAAATACAACAACAAACTGATTTGAGTCAACTCATGCATGTCTGAAGAATTGGATGGGAAATAGTAAAGGTCATTTGATTACGGAATGGGATTATGTGAACCATATGATACTAAACCAGCATAATGAGATACAAACAACATTTGGTTGTAGTATCACGGTGTTAAAACATAGTGTGATGCGGTGGGAGAACTGACTTGAGGTTTGCGTTTGTGTTTGCAAATGTCGCGGTTAGCAAGAGTCGCCACCGACTTTTCTTTTATCCAAAAGGAAAGGTGAAAAAGTACAGGAAAGACCTTTGAGATGTTTTCTTGAGTTCGGGGGGTAGATTATGAAAAGGGAAGGTGCTAGCACCCCTTTCATCCATGGTTTTCCATGGGCTCTTAGTTACTTGCTTTAGATCACTTGCTTTTGTTTGAAATTGTGTTTGGTGTGGTTTTGAAAGTATTTTGTAAAAGAGGCCATTCATTTAGGCAATCTTTGTAATGATTCTCGTTCGTAAGAATGTATACAAAGATGTTTGTCTTTTGAAAATGTTTTCAATGTTTGTAAGATGTTTTTTAAATGTGTGTGTTTGTTTTGAAAATAGCAATGATTGTTTGAAATGTAGCAAGTAACTTAGAAGCTATCTATCTACTCAAATATCTTTCTTATTATTTTCTATTCCTTTGACATTGTTGACTTACCATTGATTTGGTAAGCAACCCTATCTTTGGATGTAAACGGGACGGGCGTGGGTCATCGTATAACCAAGATAGCAATGTTGCCAAGCATCTTAGCATTTTGAGGGACCAAGATCATTTTGTAAGGCAACTTTTGGATAGCGTCATCGAGGGACTATGATCTTATATTTTTTTTGTTTTGCCAAGATACTTCGCATGTGTAACATGGCCATTTTATTTTAGGCAACCAAGTGGGAGAAACCCTAAGGGTGCTTCTGTGCAAAGTGTATCATTTTCCATGCTTTTGATTTTGTCTTTTATTTAGGGTTTTCTATTTGTTTTGTTTCGTTCTTGTCAGACAAACCCTAATTACAAATCATGGCATATGAAAGCAATAAATTACGTAATGTAAATATACTAGGCTATTACAACAATTTTATGGGAGAGGGGAATACAAGTTTGAATGGTGATTTGCACAAATATAAAGCTAAATACATTATTACAACCAAATCGAATTTGCGCGAATCAAAATAAATATAATATAATATTTAAAATGTAATGCAATGTACAAGTGAGAAAGGATGTTTTATGTCTTATTTTTGTGTAAAAGGATATTTAATTTAAGCCTAAAAAATATAAGGAAAATTATTTAATTTTGAAATGGGTTAAACCCTAATTTTTGTTTAAAATAAAATAATGTTTCTATATGCATTATTTTATGTATTTTTATATATAAAAATAATAAATAATATTGAATATAAATATTAAAATTAAATATATGCAAAAATAAGTATTTGTAAGGAGAAAATGCAAAAATAAATAAACTAAGTATATTTAATTATATTTACAAATTTATTAAGAAAATAAATTATATCCTATTAAAATAAACTATATTTTTATGCGAGAAATATTAAAAAAATATAATAAAAATGCAATATGATTAATTTACATTTGGGGATTTTTATGTTTAGAGAAAAATATTTAATATGCAAAATATAAACATAAAACAAAATAAAAATAAGAAAAATATGAAAATTAGTAAAGGGGGGTGATGAAGCAAATTAGTGGTGATGCTAGCAAAAAACATTGGCCCATAGCATAAGCCCAAACCTGCACAAAAATGTCAAAAACTAAAAAAATGGAAAAAAATGCAAAGACAAAAAGTAGCACGCAGGTTCGAACCCAGGACATGGGTCTCACCAGCGCGTTGCTTTACCACTGGGGTGGCCATACATCCATTGTCTTTACTGAAACAAAAACAACATATTCCAAAACGCTTCCTTGCCATGTTTCATCTTCTTCCTCAAGCCTTGGCCGGATCATCTGTAACTTCCTCAAACTTCCATAAAAATAAAAACTTATAACATGAAAAATGTAGAGCTTGAACTCACGATTCCAACCATGTAAACTATGTAATCTAACTATCAAAGATTAAAGAGAATTTAAATAGCCCTAAATCTTGACCTAATATTTCCAAAAATTTCAACTTCCAAGTTCTCTTAGCACAAGTAAAATCAATGCAAAGTAATGATATGTATAGCTTCATTATGATGAGAACTACATTTTTCATTCACAGATCGTGGCCTGAGGTTGCCTGTACAAAGAGATAGTGTTTGAAAAATTACCTCCTTAAGTTGGAATCATGTATGGAAATGTAGGGACTTTAATGGAGGCCTGATGATTGCTTGAGCTTCCTTGAGCTTCCCGGAATCTATTCCAACTGTTACCTTGCTCTGAAACTGGATAGAACTCCCTGACCAAGTCCAACTGCAAGCTTCAAAGTTAACAATGGAAGATGGTGAAACAGAGGTTACATAACGGGGATGATGGCTTGGATGAGTTTGATATCAAGTATGTAAGATGTTGGAAAGGTCTAAACACAAAACGCACGAGTCAAATGGATGTTGGATGTGTATATGCATAAACTGTATGTTTGGGCAGTTTTTTTGGTGTTTTTCAGTTGGAGAGAGTTTCAGGTCCTTGCAAAGCGTGTTATGGGTTGCACATTGTTTTCATATTAGTATAGAAATGATCTCAAGTCAGCTTCTCAACAGATGTGCAAGCCCTAGCCTTTTTGCAACTTTTCTTGTACTTGAAGCAAAAGTGACAAGACCAAACCCACATGCTTGTACCAGCTTTCTTTAGGGTTGGTATAAGTTTGTAAAAGTTGCTTGAGACATGTGTGTCTTGTATGCATCAAGGGGACATGTTTAAAGCTCCAAGTTGACAAGTTTGCAAAAGTGCTTCTTTATGAAAATGGCAATGAAGACTTTTTGCCCAAAATGGAATTACAAGTTGTGTAAAAGTTCAAAAGCATGGACATAGGCTTTATCAACTGTGTAAGCATTTAATTAAAGAGTTTTTAGCAAGTTTAGGACCTGTAAAGCATGAAATAGCCAGCAGAGTTTTGATTTGCAACTTGGTTCTTCATGAAAATGGCTTGAACAAAAGTGAGAAAATGCCAACTTCCTCTCTTCGATTCTCTTTACTCAAAAATGATCTTGGATAGTTCGCGGACATTTTGGAAAGCTTTAAATGTTCTCTATAATCCATATTTGAAATGAATTTTGAGATACCTCTTGGAACTAGGTGAAAACTTGCCATGAAGTTGGGTCCAAAACCTGCCTAAATTAGGGCAAAATTTCACTAAGTTAAGAAGTTCATGACCATGTATTCACAAATTTATTACTTGAGATCCAAGCATCTTTAGGGAAAAGTTTGTGATGCAAAGTTTTAGATTTCATGGAGGTCTACAAATTTCATGTTGGCGACTTTCCTTGAATCAAAATGCATCATGGTGAAAAAGTGGTGTAAAGTTGAGAAAAAATAAGAAAATTTTTATACTTAGAAAAATTCTAAGTTATGAAAATTTTCAAATTCAAACCCTAATTTTCAAATTTGGTTTTCTTGGTGAACAAGTTTCATATTTTGACATATCTTGATGAATTATGACCCATGGTACTTGATTTTGACCAAAAAGTCAAAGTTTGACTTTTCAGTATGCAATTGACTTTTGATCAGTTGACTGCAAATTTCATCTGTCAATCCAATGAACTTGAGATGTTTTGAACCATGTAATTGAGTGAAGATGATGCCATTGAATCCTTGAAACCATTCTTGAACTTAATTGGTCATTGTCTAGGTTAAAAGTCATAAATTGCCCTTTCTCAGTCAAAACCCTAATTTTGACCATTTTGCCCTTTTAATGATTTGATCAAATTTCTTGAGGAGTTGTGATCCAAACTTGATCAAATGGTACATATGAGTCTAAAATGTTGATGTGGATAAAAAATTATGAAGTTTGACTGTGAATTGGCCATTGTTGACTTTTTCCCCAATACAAATGATTTTTAGGTCAACTGTCCAATTGACTGATCAAAAATGTGGTTCAAGGCTTGAAACTTATCATGAACAAACTTAGGGGTCCAAAATGATGTATGAAAGTCAAATGAAGCATTGGTGGTCCAAAAATCCCTGTGCAAACTCAAACCCTAATTTTAGGTTATCAGTGCAAGATGAGATGTCTTGAGATGACCAAACCCTAATCTTGTCTTGAGTCAAAGAAGTCTTGTGAGAGAAGTCTTGATAAATGAGAGGGTAAATTTTGGGGTACACCAGCTGCCCCTGTTCAATCTTCTTGAACCTGAAGAGTTAGATTGGCGAGCTTTGTCGTTCGTGACTCGAAGGTAAAAGATGATTGGACACTAGAGTGCCCGTAAATTTACACCCGACAAAGTGTAGTTGAGGGAATGGGCTTGAAGATGCCATTGGGAGAAGTGATAGAATCTTGTTGGAGATGGGCTTGTAGATGCCATCCAAGAATGTTTGTTGAATTGTAAGTTGTAAGTTAAAAGAATGAGTATCAGAATGGTGTCCGTATCTGGAACGTATCTGAGTTGTATCTGGAGACTGAATCTGAATAAGTATCATAATGGAATCCGTATCTGGAGCGTATCTGAACTTGAAATATGAATAAATATCAAAATGGCATCTGTGTCTTGAGCGTATCTGAACTGTATCTGAATGTTGAAGTCTGAATAAGTAACAGAATGGCAACCGTATCTAGAGCTTATCTGGATTGTATCATGAAAGTTGAGTTTGAATAAGTAACATAATGGCTTCCATGTCTGGAGCATATCTGGGTTGTGTCTGAACTTGAAATCTGAATAAGTATCAGGATAGCGTCGGTGTCTTGAGCGTATCTGAACTGTATCTGATAGTTGAAATCTAAATGAGTAACAGAATGGCAACCGTATCTGGAGCGTATCTGAACTGTATCATGATTGCACATTGTTTAGCAGTAGCTGTTAATCTTATCCTGAAAGGGTAAAATGTTAGCTGGAACACAAAATTATGTTGCATGAAATGTATCATGCGATATATGTGTTTTATCAATGTTTATGATAATATGGATGTAATGTATGTGCATGTAAGCTGATTTGTTGTATTGTTGAGGAAAATAAATCCTTGCTTGTGGCTGAGGATATGTGGATTCTTCACGTCTTGAAGTTGGAGTAATTGACAACAAAAAATTTGTGGGCAATGCCATATACTGCTTGAGTAATTTGTTTGGGGAATCCAGATAATTTTGATGACTTCCACTGGGGATTTAACAATGGTAATCTTCGTTCTGTCAGGGAGCAATGAAAACTCTATGGGGAAAAAGCTTATTCCTGTTTGGGAAAAAGTTCAGGAGTTTCGGTCGTCTGCCAATATACCGGGGAATTGTCCTAGGTTAGGGAGAAACAGAAGTTAGCTGTTATTCGGTTGATTTTCAAGCTTCAAGACAACTTGCTGAGGAACTTGGAGAAACTGGATGGTTTCCATCGGGGATTAATAGCTTGAAGTTTCAGCTCCGCTGGGGATCTTAATGACGTACTGTAGGGATTTCTCATGGAATAGACTAAAGACATTTTCCTATTCTTTCAACCTGTCAGTAATTTTTCTTTTCCATTTTGTTTATTTGTAAACAGTAATTGTGTTCAAATGTGTATGTTCATTAATGAATCATTGAACGTTTTTGCAAATAAAACACAAGTGTAAAAGGACAATTAGTTTTATGTACTTTAAAGAGATATCTTTGTCTTCACTTTGAATAAGTATTTTGTACAAAGGAGACAGACATCCTAGTAAGGGGATGGTGTCATAAAAGTAAGAAAAATTTTATACAAACAAAGACAACTATGTGTGATAATCCCATGGGGTTCCCATTCTATTATAGCCTCTGTATCTCTGAATATCTTGTCTATTCGTTGCTTCGTCCGAAGACGATTGAATTGATCAGAAGCTCCGAGTTTGTCATTGAAGAAATTATCCTCAAAGTGATCCGACGAGACATAGTCATACGCTTTAATTCCCTAACTTTTTCCTGGACCGCCCTTTCGGGTTTTCAGTCCACCGGGAAACCCTTTTTTGCCCAAGTCGCCCTTTCGGGTTTTCAACTTGCCGGGTGTATAGATTTTTTATTTTATCCCTAATTTTTTCCCGAACCTTTTGGTTCGCCGGGATGCCCTTGTTTTGCCTAGGTGTGTCAACCTAGCGGGTCTCTTATGCATAGTATCCTTTGACTATGTCTGGGTTCGCAGGGTGTGGCAAATCATCGTTGTCCATGGTGGTTAAGATCATTGCCCCACCGGAGAAGATGTTCTTGATTACAAATGGTCCCTCATAGGTAGGAATCTATTTTCCCCTGGGATCACTTTGTGGCAAGATGATGCGCTTGATCACCAGATCTCCAACTTGATATACTTGGTGTCTAACTTTCTTGTTGAAAGCCTTGATCATCCGTTTTTGATACATCTGACCATGGAAAATAGCAGTAAGTCTCTTTTCATCAATTAAGTTTAGTTGATCAAGCCGGGTCTGGATCCAATCGTCCTCACTCAAACATGCATCCTTCATAATTCTCAAAGAGGGGATTTGAACCTCAATAGGCAAAACAGCCTCCATGCCATAAACCAAAGAATAGGGTGTCGCCCCAGTTGATGTGCGAGCCGTGGTATAGTACTCGTGGAGAGCAAACGGTAGCATTTCATGCCAGTCCTTGTAGGTGACTGTCATTTTCTGTATGATCTTTTTAATATTTTTATTAGCAGCTTCGAATGCACCATTCATCTTTGGCCTATAGGGGGATGAATTGTGATGTTGAATCTTGAACGGCTAGCACAAGACGGTGATCATAGTATTGTTAAGGTTTGTACCGTTATCGGTGATGATCCTTTCTGGGATACCGTATCGGCAAATAAGATTCTGCTTAATGAAGCGGGCAACAACATTCTTAGTAACGGATGCGAAGGAAGCTGCTTCGACCCATTTTGTAAAATAATCAATGGCCACTAGAATGAAGCGGTGTCCATTGGAGGCTGTAGGCTTGATCTCCCCAATCATATCGATTCCCCACATAGCGAAGGGCCAAGGAGCTGTTAAGACAGTTAGAGGAACCGGAGGCACGTGCACCTTGTCTGCATAGATTTGACACTTATGACAGGTCCGTGAGTGTTGATAGCAGTCTACTTCCATGGTAGACCAATAATAGCCTGCCCGTAGGATTTTCTTCGCCATCGTATGCCCACTAGAGTGAGTGCCAAAGGTACCTTCATGTAATTCAGCCATAATCTTTTCAGCTTCAATCTTATCCACACAATGGATCAGAATAGAATCATGATTGCGCTTGTACAAGATGCCATTACTCAGGAAGAACTTAGCAGAGAATCTCCTTAAGAACTTTTTATCATTGATTGAAGCTCCTTATGGATATTCTTGAGCCTCGAGATACCTTTTGACTTCATGAAACCAAGGCTGGTCGACTACTTCTTCAGTATTAATCTCGTGACAGTGTGCTGGTTCGTCCATTCGTTCAATGGTGATTTGGGGAGCCTCCTTATCCCAATTAAGTTTAAACATGGATGACATCGTGGCTAGAGCATCTTCTTGCTGATTTTCTTCTCGCGGGAAATGCTCGAAGGTAATCTGCTCGAAATGTGGTAGCAACGTCAAAACATGTTCTTTGTAAGGGATAAGGTTTGGATGTTTAGTGTCCCACTCTCCTTTGATCTGACTGATGACCAAAGCTGAATCTCCAAACACACCTAAAGATTTGATTCCCAAGTCTATGGCAGCCTTGAGACCAAAGATGCATGCTTCATATTCTGCCATGTTGTTCGTACAGTTGAAGCAAAGTCTGGAAGTAAAGGGAGTATGGCACCCTTCCGGAGATATGAGTACAGCGCCGATACCATTACCAAGTGCATTGGATGCCCCATCAAAGAACAGGGTCCATCGGGATCCTTGTCCAGGTCCGTCATATGGTCTGATTCCTTCACAATTGTCTAATGTCATGATGTCTTCATCTGGGAATTCAAACCTCGTGGACTGATAATCTTCTACAGCTTGATGAGCAAGATGATCAGCTAGCACACTGCCCTTTATAGCTTTTTGGATAGTGTACTGTATGTCATATTCTGTTAGGATCATCTGCCATCTAGCTATCCTTCCAGACAAAGCAGGCTTCTCAAAGATGTACTTTATCAGATCCATCTTAGATATCAGCAAAGTGGTATGAGTCAACATATACTGTCTTAGCCGGCGAGAAGCCCATACCAGAGTGCAGCAAGTTTTCTCGAGCAGTGAATATCTGGTTTCACAGTCGGTAAACTTTTTGCTTAGGTAGTAAACAGCGTGCTCTTTTCGGCCAGACTGTCATGCTGCCACAATACACACCCCATTGAGTTCTCTAAAACGGTCAGATACATGATCAGTGGTCTTCCCTCGACTGGTGGCATCAAGACAGGAGGCTCTTGTAAATACTCTATGATCTTGTCGAAAGCAATCTGACATTCATCATTCCATCTGACTACTTGATCTTTCTTCAACAGTTTGAAGATTGGTTCGCAAGTAGATGTTAGGTGAGAAATGAATCTGGCAATATAATTCAGGCATCCCAAGAATCCTCTGACTTCCTTCTCAGTGCGAGGAGCAGGCATTTCTTGTATCGCTTTGACTTTGGCAGGATCAACCTCGATGCCTTTGTTGCTGACGACGAAACCTAGGAGTTTACCGGACCGGACTCCGAATGTACACTTGTTTGGATTCAATCTTAACTTGTACTCCTTCAACCTTACAAACAACTTTTGAAAGTGATCAAGGTGTTCTTCTTCAGTTTGTGATCGGGCTATCATGTCATCTACGTAGACCTCTATCTCATGATGTATCATATCATGAAACAAAGCTACCATGGCGCGTTAATAGGTTGCCCCGGCATTCTTCAGTCCGAATGGCATCACTTTGTAGCAGAATGTGCCCCACTGTGTGACAAATGTAGTTTTCTCCATGTCCACATATGCCATTTTGATCTGGTTATATCCCGAGAATCCGTCCATGAAGGAAAATACTTTGTGTTAGGCCGTATTATCAACTAGGATATCGATGTGTGGAAGTGGAAAATCAACTTTAGGGCTGACCCTGTTTAAATCTCTATAATACATGCACATGCGTACTTTACCGTCCTTTTTAGGCACGAGAACAATGTTGGCTACCCATTGAGGATAAGAAGTGACAGCCAGAAATCCAACATTGAACTGTTTCATAACTTCCACTTTGATCTTCTTTGACATTTCAGGTCTCATACGGCAGACTTTTTGTTTCACTGGTGGACAGTCTTCTCTTGTGGGTAGACGATGTACCACAATGTCTGTATCAAGTCCCGGCATGTATTCGTATGACCAGGAAAAGATCTCAACATAATCATGCAACAGCTAAATTAGACGTTCCTTGACACTCGGCTCTAGGTTGGCACCCACTTTGATTTCCTTTTTATCTTCCTCGATACCCAAGTTGATTGTATCCAACAGCTCCTCATGAGGCTGAATAGCTCTTTCCTCCTGTTGTAGTAGTCTGGCCAATTCCCCTGGCACCTCACAATCTTCCTCACCTTCGTATTCGGCTTGGTAGATCAGATCTTCAGAGTCACTGAAGGCTATAGAAGTATCGTTACCCATGGGAACCAGAATGGAGGGGTACCTGCATTTGTGAGTGTGGGTATGTGTAAGGGTATAGCCATCTTTAAACAACAAAAATATAAAAGAAAGACAATGAGCATAAAAGGTTTGTATGTGAAAAAGCGTCCATGATTCATTGAATGTCATATGAAGATTAAATAAAAACCCTTACAAATGGACCATTGTGCCTTGGGTAAGACACAAGGTTTTTAAAGTGCGAATTGTTTGTGAATATTACAAGTCCAACGGAAATGTAAAAGATAAATTACTGAGAGATAAAAGTTATTGGGACAAAGTCTCTGGCTTCCCAGTTGTGAAGTCCTCCGCTGACAGTAGGAAATATCCAATCTTCCAAGCTGCCATCTTCTTCAACATCTTCCACTGCGTTGACCTCTCTGTTACTAATCTTCAAAGGTGGCCCTCCAGCACAGGCACAACGCACAGTCTTCTGAGCAGTTGAAGTAAACCCCAAGCCAAACTTGTCTGATTTATACGGAATGTCTGGAAGCTGCCCCCAGATGGTGCATCCACCCTCTTCCACTACTGCCTTTGCGTCCTTTAGAGATGACATCCGAAGTGGAGGTCTTGTGATCTTAGGAATCGAGGATACCGCCTTGGTTGCCGATACTTCTTGAGAGACTTCTTCAAGATGTTAGAAAGGGGTTTCAATGAACTCGCCATCCAACTCCACGTATCGGAAGGAATTTATATTACTAATCATGTACTCCTCTTCTCCATGGATAGTTATGATCTTTCCTTGGACCGAGTATTTCAGCATTTGATGTAGTATGGAGGTGACGGCACCGGCATTATGAATCCAGGGGCGTCCTAACAGATAGGAATAGGAAGGATGGGTGTCCATCACATAGAAGGTTGAGTTGAAAAATCTGAGTTCCCACCTTTATTGGGATGTCCACCTCTCTGTGGACCATCCTCTTCAAACCATCAAATGCTCTCACAACTATGTTACTGGGTTTTAATGTCAGCCCTTTGCAATCCAATCTATCAAGGGCTTTCTTCGGTAGGATAATCAAAGATGAACCCGTATCCACCAAGACATGGGCCAGAGTCATTCCTCTACACTCCACAGAGACATGTAGTGCCTCATTATGCTTTCTCCCTCTGGGTGTCAAATCAGCATCAGAGAAGCCTAAGCCGTTATCAGTTGTCAAACTGCCCATACAATCTTGAAATTGGTCAGCAGACGTTTCTTGTGGCACATGAGTTGTCTTCATAAATTTTACCAGAGCTTTCGCATGTGCCTCAGAGCACAGCAGCAATGCTAGCATGGAGATCTTGGAGGGAGTTTTCCCCAACTGTTCAACCACATCATAATCACTCTTCTTTATTATCCTCAAGATTTCTTCCATTTCCTTCTTGGATGTTTCGGGGACAGCTAGTGACTGAGCCTTCGTCCGTACAGGCTCTTCTTGAATGCATTTTCTTTTATTCTCAACAGTAGAAGTATTGGTAGGAAAATGAATTGTATCGTCTTTTTCGGTAGGTACGCTTGCAGGTATAATCACCGGTGCAGAGGTAATCTTCGGAATGGCCACGGGTCCAAAGACTGCCTTTGGAGGGGAAATTTCTGGAGAGAAGATCCTACCACTACGGGTAATCTTGCTAGTTCCAGCAATGTTGCTAACATCAGAGTTTTCTTCTTCGGATCTCTCTTCTTCGGCAGTCAGTTCATCTTGTTTGATACCATGGTAGTAGATTTCTCCACCATAATTCCATGGTACTATTTTATCTGATTCGTATGGGACCGGCCCGGGCATTGTAATTATGAGCGGAGCCGTCTTTGGAGTTGATGTAATCCTAACGGGCCTTTTGGGGACCCTGGAAGGATTGGCGTAGTGGTTATGATTGAAACTTCTTTAATTGGAACGGGTGAAACAGGAGTATTCTCAAACAGAATTTCTTGGTTGTCAATCAGTCGTTGGATACCTGTCTTCAATAGAGGGCAATTAAATGATGAGGATAAGCAAATATGGCAGTCTTTGTCACAACCTAGGAATATACCAGCTTTCAACAAATTCAACTTGATGATCGGGAGCGGGGTCAAGAGTTCATCCACTGTAACAACAAACAAATCTTCCTCAATAGCATTAGCATTGTGACCATGTCTAGGCATAGGAGCGGAAATAACATTTGGTTTCTGTGGCGCTTCAAACTCAATTTCCTTTGCATCTATGAGGTCTTGAATCTTGTTTTTCAAAGCCCAACAGTTATTGGTGTCGTGGCCCGGACTCTCGGAATGGTATGCGCATCTGGCATTCGGGTGATAATGAGGGGACGTCATGTTGGGATTCTTTGGGGCCTCCTTCAAAGTTGCCAAGTTAGATTTCAGCAGATGTGGTAAAATCTGGGCTAGAGTCATATTAAGCCTGGTGAATTACCGGACTGGCCTTTCCACCCTTGGTTGGTTACTCCTTGGTTGATCAGATGTAGATTTTTGGATCATAACGGCTCCTACAATTGGTCGGCGCTCAGCTCTCCCTTGGTTTCTTTGTGGATACACAGCAGATACCTCCTTCTTCCCAGTGAAGGGTTTTTTCACGACTGCAGAGGCAGACGAGTCTTTCTGAATCTTCCCACTTCTTATACCAGCTTCCACCCTTTCACCGGTTAATATTAGCTCAGTAAACCCAGCAGATGAACTTCCAATCAGATGATTGAAGAAAGGGCCCGATAAAGTTCCCAAAAACATGTCCACCAACTCCCTTTCAGACAGAGGGGGTTGCACTCTTCTGGCTAGATCCCTCCATTTTTGCGCGTAATCTTTGAAACCTTCATTCGAAACCATAGCCATACTCTGAAGTTGAGTACGGGTAGACGCTAAATCCGCATTGTACTGGTATTGTTTATAGAAAGCTGCGGCCAGGTCTTCCCAATTGTGGACGTCGGCCCTTTCCAATTGGTAAAACCAATCGAGTTGCGTTCCTGATAAACTATCTTGGAAAAAGTGGACCCACAAGTCTTTATCGGCAGAGTGCGGCTGAATCTTTCTGACATATGATCGGAGGTGCATTTTAGGACAAGACACCCTATTATATTTAGAAAATAACGGCACTTTAAACTTTGGTGGGATTACAATTCCTGACACTAACCCCAACTCTTCAAAATCTAGCCCCGGTACTTTCTGTATTTCTATAGCGGTTAAACGCTCTTCCAGGTGTTTGTACTTATCATCAGCTGGAGGATACTGTTCCTCAGAGTAGTCTTCCTCTTCCTCCTCTTCTTCAGAGTCTGACGAAACTGCCGTTTCTTTTCCTTTTCTTTCCCCTTCATCAGATGTTGCTGGAAATTCTAAGGTCTTTCTAGCTTGTCCTTGAAACCTTCTTCCCATGATTACCACACCAGCTGGTTTCTTCTCTTTCTTCTTTTTCTCTTTCTCTTTTTCTTTTTCCAGCAGAGTCTTCAACTCCTCCTGCCCCTTGGCTAAGTTCATGAGTAACTGTTGAAATTGAGTGTTTTGAGCTTGAAGATCTTTGACCGTTTGTTCGAGATCCATCTTACTAAAATAAACAGTAGAGAGATGAGGAAACTCGTTGCAAAAGACCTGTTTATGTCATGATGAATGATATGTATTCATGCAATGCTTTCAAGGATTTAAAAATTCAAATTTATTTCAAACAAAAAGGAACACATGTTATATTAATAAGATAGAATTTGAATACATCAATGCCCCTTGGGCAAAATAATACAAAATTCTAAGATAAAAAGACATTGCGCATCCTCTTTGGTGCAATGTAGGTATTTAGAGTATGCTCCTCATGAATTAGCCGAGTGAGTTCCAAAACCTTCTTCTCGCTTGCTTAGAATTGGGCTTCAAAAGTATCCCACTCTCCTTTGAGCTGGATCCAATCCCTTTGTAGATCTTTGAGTGATGTCGACATGTCAGGATGTAGGATAGTGTATGGAACTTCTCCCTCCTTAACAGGCTCAATAATCACAGGGAGAATGGAAGGATAAGGCATCATAAGACTTTGAGCACGGGTTCGTACCCACTTGAGGTAAGGCTCAAGAGGGATGGAATTCTTATGTCCTAAAGTCTTTCTATCTACCTTGTTTAGCATCCTCCAAGCTCGGATGAATCTTTGGCGAAGACCTTGATCGTCGTTGTCATAGTCGAAAACCAAACCTTGAATCAGCATATCATGCAGGCCATCCCTTCGGGCATAACCAAACTGTCTTAGAGCCAAACATGGGTTGTAAGTGATGCCTCCCCTAATGCCAAGTAGAGCGACATTAGGGAATTCCCCACAACGGTCAACAATGATAACATTCTCTTTGGATCGAGAGCACCAATGAATATCTGAATGTTTAAGCGTCATTAACCTTTGTGACCACCTCAAATCTTGTTCATTCTTTAAGACTGGCCGGGGAAGATGAGAAATAAACCATCTTTCCAGGAGAGGAGTGAAACACATAAGAACACCTCTTTTCCTCATCGTGCGAGTGTGAAAAGAGTGTAGGATATCCCCAAGTAATGTAGGCACCGGGTTGCGAGACATGAAGATTTTGACAGCGCTCACATCTATGAGTTGGTCAGGGTTGGGGAACAAGACCATCCCATAGATGAGAAGAGCTACAATCTCCTCAAAAGCTTGCAAATCTAAGGAATTCCAACAGCTTTGGGCTTTCTCAAACAGAAACCTTGCCAAGAAGCCTTTGACACCACTTCTAGTTTCCCAATGAGTTGTGACATCAGATGAGTGCAAGTGCAGGGCTTGAGCAATCTCTTCTGGCTTTGGATCTCTTTCCGTACCGTTGAAAGGTAGTTGATTGAGAATAGGAATCCTCAAAAGTTGAGAAAATTCTTCCAAAGTGGGCACAAGTTGATAGTCAGGAAATGTGAAGCAATGATGCAAAGGGTCAAAGAACTGGAAGAGAACTTTCATCATATCCTCCTCTGCGTTGGAGGTGACCAAGTTGACTAGACGACCATGCCTCTCGGTGAATGGAGAGTTCTCATGGATCCTTAAAGCTATCTCCTTGAGTTGTGGAGGAACTCTTACAAGGTTGATTTGGATAGTTTTCCTGCGAAGTGAATCCATATCCTACAAAACAAGAACAAAGATGAATCTCCAAAATCCTTGAAATGGTTAGTGGATGCATATGATGTTCATGATATCCATGATGTTATGCACAAGTATGTATATACAAACAAAACAAACAAGTTCTTAGTTTAGGCTTGCATGGGGCTTTATAGGTAAGTACCCTCTTGAAATTTAGTTGGCTCAACTTGTCCTAATAATAGTATCTGGGTTCTAAGGAGCTCAGTATCATTGGATTGTTTCCTTGGTCATTGTTTCAGCTCAAGCCTCTTTAATGGCGACCGAAATATCCCAAGAAACCAACCCTCAATGAGTGTAGTATCGAGTATCTACCAACTTCGGACTGCACCAAAGTCGGTCATCTCACTACATCCTAAAGGCCAAGTTGGTCAAGTAAAGGGTTCTAGAAGTTCATTAGTGCTTCATGACATCACTCAGCGGCCCCGTATTCTCTTTGATTAACTCAAAGGCTACTGGTACCCACAAATATGTCACACTAACATAGCTATTGCTTAGACCATGTCGGTATACCCCGCACAGTTTCCACAACGTATTGCTATTTACCTATAATGTTTCCCAAATCCGGGTGGAGGATTCAAACCCAAATAAAGAACCATAATGTAAAGCAAACAAGTCAAACAATGTAAGCAAATAAATGTGATCTAAAACCCTAAGGTAACCCCACTTTTAGGATAAATCCCCAGCAGAGTCACCAGTTCTGTGATGCGGTGGGAGAACTGACTTGAGGTTTGCGTTAGTGTTTGCAAATATCGCGGTTAGCAAGAGTCGCCACCGACTTTTCTTTTATCCAAAAGGAAAGGTGAAAAAGCACAGGAAAGACCTTTGAGATGTTTTCTTGAGTTCGGGGGGTAGATTATGAAAAGGGAAGGTGCTAGCACCCCTTTCATCCATGGTTTTCCATGGGCTCTTAGTTACTTGCTTTAGATCACTTGCTTTTGTTTGAAATTGTGTTTGGTGTGGTTTTGAAAGTATTTTGTAAAAGAGGCCATTCGTTTAGGCAATCTTTGTAATGATTCTCGTTTGTAAGAATGTATTCAAAGATGTTTATCTTTTGAAAATGTTTTCAATGTTTGTAAGATGTTTTTGAAATGTGTGTGTTTGTTTTGAAAATAGCAAGGATTGTTTGAAATGGATCAAGTAACTTAGAAGCTATCTACCTACTCAAATGTCTTTCTTATGTATTTTCTATTCCTTGGACATTGTTGACTTACCATTGATTTGGTAAGCAACCCTATCTTTGGATGTAAACGGGACGGGCGTGGGTCATCATATAACCATGATAGCAATGTTGCCAAGCATCTTAGCATTTTGAGGGACCGAGATCATTTTGTAAGGTAACTTTTGGATAGCGTCATCGAGGGACTATGATCTTAAATTTGTTTTGTTTTGCCAAGATACTTCGCATACGTAACATGGCTATTTTATTTTAGGCAACCAAGTGGGAGAAACCCTAAGGGTGCTTGTGTGAAAAGTGTATCATTTTTCATGCTTTCGATTTTGTCTTGTATTTAGGGTTTTCTATTTGTTTTGTTTCGTTCTTGTCATACAAACCCTAATTACTAATCATGGCATATGAAAGCAATAAATTATGTAATGTAAATATACTAGGCTATTACAACAATTTTATGGGAGAGTGGAATACAAATTTGAATGAGGATTTGCACAAATATAAAGCTAAATACATTATTACAACCAAATCGAATTTGCGCGAATTAAAATAAATATAATACAATATTTAAAATGTAATACAATGTACAAGTGAGAAAAGATGTTTTATGTCTTATTTTTGTGTAAAAGGATATTTAATTTAAGCCTAAAAAATATAAGGAAAAATATTTAATTTTGAAAGGGGTTAAACCCTAATTTTTGTTTAAAATAAAATAATGTTTCTATATGCATTATTTTATGTATTTTTGTATATAAAAATAATAAATAATATTGAATATAAATATTAAAATTAAATATATGCAAAAATAAGTATTTTAAGGAGAAAATGCAAAAATAAATAAACTAAGTATATTTAATTATATTTACAAATTTATTAAGAAAATAAATTATATCCTATTAAAATAAACTATATTTTTATGTGAGAAATATTAAAAAAAATATAATAAAAATGCAATATGATTAATTTACATTTGGGGATTTTTATGTTTAGAGAAAAATATTTAATATGCAAAATATAAACATAAAACAAAATAAAAATAAGAAAAATGTGAAAATTAGTAAAGGGGGTGATGAAGCAAATTAGTGGTGATGCTAGCAAAAAACATTGGCCCATAGCATAAGCCCAAACCTGCACAAAAATGTCAAAAACTAAAAAAATGGAAAAAATACAAAGACAAAAAGTAGCGCGCAGGTTCGAACCCAGGACATGGGTCTCACCAGCGCGCTGCTTTACCACTGGGGTGGCCATACATCCATTGTCTTTACTGAAACAAAAACAACATATTCCAAAACGCTTCCTTGCCCTATTTCATCTTCTTCCTCAAGCCTTGGCCGGATCATCTGTAACTTCCTCAAACTTCCATGAAAATAAAAACTTATAACATGAAAAATGTAGAGCTTGAACTCACGATTCCAACCATGTAAACTATGTAATCTAACTATCAAATATTAAAGAGAATTTAAACAGCCCTAAATCTTGACCTAATATTTCCAGAAATTTCAACTTCCAAATTCTCTTAGCACAAGTAAAATCAATGCAAAGTAATGATATGTATAGCTTTGTTATGATGAGAACTACATTTTTTATTCACAGATCGTGGCCTGAGATTGCCTGTACAAAGAGATAGAGTTTAAAAAATTACCTCCTTCATCTGGAATCGTGTATGGAAATGTAGGGACTTTAATGGAGGCCTGATGATTGCTTGAGCTTCCTTGAGCTTCCCTGAATCTATTCCAACTCTTACCTTGCTCTGAAAGTGGCTAGAACTCCCTGACCAAGTCCAACTGCAAGCTTCAAATTAACAATGGCAGATGGTGAAACAGAGGTTACAGAACAGGGATGATGGCTTGGATGAGTTTTATATCAAGTATGTAAGATGTTGGAAGGGTCTAAACACAAAACGCACGAGTCAAATGGATGTTGGATGTGTATATGCAGAAACTGTATGTTTGGGCAGTTTTTTGGTGTTTTTCAGTTGGAGAGAGTTTCAGGTCCTTTCCAAGCGTGTTATGGGTTGCACATTGTTTGCATATTAGTATATAAATGATCTCAAGTCAGCTTCTCAACAGATGTTCAAGCCCTATCTTTTTTGCAACTTTTCTTGTACTTGAAGCAAAAGTGACAAGACCAAACCCACATGCTTGTACCAGCTTGCTTTAGGGTTGGTATAAGTTTGTACAAGTTGCTTGAGACCTGTGTGGCTTGTATGCATTAAGGGGATAGGTTCAAAGCTCCAAGTTGACAAGTTTGCAAAAGTGCTTCTTTATGAAAATGGCAATGAAGCCTTTTTGCCCAAAATGGAATTACAAGTTGTATAAAAGTTCAAAAGCATGGATAGAGGCTTTATCAACTGTGTAAGCATTTAATTAAAGAGTGGGTAGCAAGTTTAGGACCTGTAAAGTATGAAATAGCCATCATAGGTTTGATTTGCAACTTGGTTCTTCATGAAAATGGCTTGAACAAAAGTGAGAAAATGCCAACTTCCTCTCTTCGATTCTCTTTACTAAAAAATGATCTTGGAGAGTTCCTTGACATTTTGGAAAGCTTGAAATGTGATATATAATCCATCTTTGAAATTAATTTTGATATACCTCTTGGAACTAGGTGAAAACTTGCCATGAAGTTGGGTCCAAAACCTGCCTAAATTAGGGGAAATTTTCACTAAGTTAAGAAGTTCATGACCATGTATTCACAAATTTATTACTTGAGATCCAAGCATCTTTAGGGAAAAGTTTGTGAAGAAAAGTTGTAGATTTCATGGAGGTCTACAACTTTCATGTTGGGGACTTTCCTTGAATCAAAATGCATCATGGTGAAAAAGTGGTGTAAAGTTGAGAAAAAAATAAGAAAATTTGTATACTTAAAAAAATTCTAAGTTATGAAAATTTTCAAATTCAAACCCTAATTTTCAAATTTGGTTTTCTTGGTTAACAAGTTTCATATTTTTACATATCTTGATGAATTATGACCCTTGGTACTTGATTTTGACCAAAAAGTCAAAGTTTGACTTTTTAGTGTACAATTGACTTTTGATCAGTTAACTGGAAATTCCATCTGTCAATCCAATGAACTTGAGATGTTTTGAACCATGTAATTGAGTCAAGATGATGCCATTTAATCCTTGAAACAATTCTTGAACTCAATTGGTCATTGGCTAGGTTAAAAGTCAGAAATTTCCCTTTCTCAATCAAAATCCTAATTTTGACCATTTTGCCCTTTTGATGATTTGATCAAATTTCTTGAGGAGTTGTGATCCAAACTTGATCAAATAGTACATATGAGTCTAAAATGTTGACGTGGATCAAAAATTATGAAGTTTTACTGTGAATTGGCCATGCTTGACTTTTCCCCAATACAGCTGATTTTTAGGTCAACTGTCCAATTGACTGATCAAAAATGTGGTTCAAGGCTTGAAACTTATCATGAACAAACTTTGGGGTCCAAAATGATGTATGAAAGTCAAATTAAGCATTGGTGGTCCAAAAATCCATGTGCAAACTCAAACCCTAATTTTAGGTTATCAGTGCAAGATGAGATGTCTTGAGCTGACCAAACCCTAATCTTGTCTTGAGTCAAAGAAGTCTTGTGAGAAAAGGCTTAATAAATGAGAGGGCAAATTTTGGGGTATAACATATAGGTTCAAGGACAACACCCTATATTTTCTCTGTGTCATATCTAAAAAGATGAAAGTTGATTGCCCGATATGTATGGACGAGGTCTCTAATCATTGGAAGAGACTTAGTTTTGAAGATGACGGTAAAATAAAAGATGATAAATCAAGTATCTCCATCTTGAATAAATGGGAAGCGATACAAGAAATATTTTTGAAAGTCGATGAAGCCACCAAACTCCACATCAAAGATTAATTGAGGAAGATTGCATTCCCGGAGACCACAGACTTGAAGCCATCCTCTCAACTGATAAAAACTAAAGGGACACCTAAGAAGGTGAAGCCAACACTAGGAAACAATTCAACAAAGACCTTCATATTTTGAACACCTTGACAAAGTTTTTCCTGATTCACCTACTCTGAAATCTCATAAGTGTTTTCAAAGGAGCCCGTATTAGCAAACCACCACCTACATCGACTCCACCAAAAATACCATTCATCGAGGAGATGCCAGTTTTTATGCACAAGTATATTGAACAGATCGTTAATGTCAGGGGTGAAGGTAACTGTGGTTTTCGAGTTGTTTTGGGTTTGCTCGGTAAAGGGAAAAAATGATTACCATATTGTCCGAGATACTCTTATTGGAGAGAAATAAAGAATTATACACACGGGTGCTCGAGACTAAAGAGAAAGTTGAAGACATATATAACGCTCTTGTACCTAGCGTCGGTATGCACCCGAGCATAAATGGATGCGCTTCCCTGAAATGGGTCATCTTATAGCAAGTGTGTGTGAGAGAGTGTGTATTAGTCTTACAAGATATAGTTTCTCTAAAACTTTTTTCCCACTGCGCACTGCTCAACCACCAAATCCCAATGACTGTATCATCTGTGTTGAGTGGGTATCAAATATGCGATATTTTGTTCAAGTATATTTGATATCGGGTTCCCAATACCACTTACATCACCAGAGTGGGAAAATCATTACACAATCCCTTTTGATACCTGGTCGGACATATTTATTGAAAGGATGCAAGACTACAACAAGTTGAACAAAATTGAAATAGAAAAAATAAGGCAAAGTCAAAAGGGGTAGCCCCTGTGGATTTGGGCGGGACAATTATTTCAGATTATTTAAGTAGTTAGGTATCATTTTATTGTATATGTCATTTTGTCAATGTATTATGTTGTGGAATATAGCCATTTTATAGTTTGAGCAAAAATATCATCTTTCCATACATGAGGTTTTTGTTTTTGTTTCTATGTATGCTTTTGTTTCTGTTCTGGTTTTTAGTCCCAGGGGATTTACCAAAGATATATTTTCGGTACATATTTAGGTGGAACCGGAAATGAAATTCCGGTTTACACTCTGTCACATGATAGGATTTGTAAGGTCCATGTTTGCCTTCAACTACTATAAATAAGTTCACTTGGCATATTGTTTCATACCAAAACACCAAAAACCAGAATGAACATCAAATGACATGTTGAAAATTTCCACTTTACCGGTAATTCACCATTCCGAGAATTTAAGTTCACCGAGTACACCCCTCTTGAAGATCTGCAATACATATTGCAAGACCTACTACCTTATGTCGACAATCACAAAGTTGTGAAGATCGAGTACCACTTGACATCCGTTGACAAAGATGGGAAGCTTGAGTTTATCAACTATGAGCTGAAGAACGACACTGATATACGGACTATATGAAATACTTTTATCTGTTTTAAAGCGAAAGTTCCGATCGAGCTAGATGCGACTATTTCGAGATCGATAGATGATATTATCATGATGTTATAACATCCATGTGGATGTTGAAATATAATATTGATGTATGTTTCAATCCTTAATGTATTACATATGTTATGATATGAATTATATTTTGAATTTATAAAATTGATATTATTCAATGTTATTGTTCTGCTTTCTATACAACACAAAATTGAAAATGTAAATCCGAATATAAATTAGAAATTAAATTCCAATTTCTAACATATATTTTATTAAATTTTAATGAGTTCTGAAAATATATTTCTAATTTTTAGAAACATTTTGATAATTTTGCGTGGAATGTTAAAAAACTATAAGGGAAAAAGAATATCATCAGAAACAAATTCTAAATGTGTAGAATGTGCAACCCCCTTAATCATCTTTTCAAATGGCCCAATAGCGGGCCGCTTCGTGGCAGCAAAAAACAAATAAATAAAAAATTACACATGAATATACACGGTTCCTCATAGAGAGGAAGCATCGTATCATTTTTCCTTCTTTTTACGGCTCTCTCTCTTGCTCACAGTGCCATGTTCCCTTCCCCAACTCACAAACACAAATCAATCACACAAAATAAACAACAACATCTATAATAAAACATGAATCAAGGCCACGAGTTAAGACAAAGGGACAAAAGGCCAACCGGAGGTCTGAGGAAATTAACGGTGTGGTTGCTTTTGACAGTGGTGCGGCGCGGCGTGCGAACGAAGCGCATCTGTTGATGGTGGTGTGCGTGGATGAGTCGGCGGCTCGAACGGAGGGGCTTCGAAGGTATCGAACTCAGAGGAATCGTGCGATGAAGTCTCGGTTGTTTTCTCTGTATTTTTTTCGATTCTTTTTTCTCTTGTTGGCTTTTGATTTTCGCGGACGCTTGTTCACTGATGGAGGCTTATGCTCAAACCAAAGGGAGTTTCAAGGTGAAACTCTCAGTTGCTTCTTGTTTGGAAGAGCTTTTTGTGAAGGGTTAGGGAAACAGTAATTCTTCTGGTTCAGTTTTTCGGTGCTCTCATCTGTCAACTCGTCTTGCTTTTATAGTTTTAGAAATTAGGTCTCAGAGGTTAATTCTTGATTTAATCATGTTTGTGTGTTATTTTGAGAAAAGATTGAGATTTGTGATGAAGAATTTGAACTGAAGTTTTGGATTTGATTTCAATTTTAAGGTCTGATTGATTCATTCTTGTGTTGATTGAGAAATATGCAATTTTGGTTTGAAGTCCACAAATTAGTAATGAATGTAAAATGAGATTTGATGAAGATCATTATTTTCCTGAAGATTTGGGTCTGATAGGTTGAAGATTGAGATTTTTTATTTGTGAAGTTTTGATGAAAAAAATATTTGATCCAGTATACAATTGATTTAGTGGTACTCGTGACTTTTGGTAACGCAACAAAATTCCTTTAGATTTTATAAATTTATTATTTTTCTTGGAATAATAATAAAATAAAACTATCTAAAAGAATGAGATTTTCTACTCAAAATAAAAATTAAAACTGACTAAACTTTAATGATATAAAAGAATGAGATTCTATCCTAAAAATAAAAAATACCAAGAATTAATGTTAGACCCTGGACTGGACCCACGTTTATTTATCGTCGGACAAAGTCCAATCTAATGTCACTAAAGGTCCAATAATCTGTTGGGGCTCAAACCTGTGTTTGGTCCTCAGTCGGATATGCCCATTATCACCGTTGGAGAACATCTCCCACGCATGTTCGACGAGGATCTGTTCCTCAATACGTGCACGTTGGAAACATCTCTTGAGTATATCTGTCGTGGACCTGCTCCTCAACACGTGCACCACTCGGGGACTTGCTCCTTAGTACGGGCACGCACGCCAACGTCATACAACCAACGTTTCTCTGACTATCACAGAGTCATCTTGCTCCCGAAAAGAACGGGTCTTCATCAGATTTTTATCAACTAAAGCTCATTTTGAAGGAAATTAAATTCTCTACAACTTTGACTCTCTAAGCTTAAGTTCAAAAAATGCTTCATTTGAGAGATATGGGCCAAAACATTATAGGTCATTTCAAAAGTCAACAAAAAGACACTTTTTGTCAAGGCAACTTACATCAAGATAAAGTCTTCAAATGCAAAAATGATTAAAATAGAGATTGTAGAGGATATCTTGAGATTTCCAAAAAGTCAAAGATCACCTTCAAATAATAAAAATTGAGGGAGTTATGATTGATACAAGTTGGGAAATTCTGAGCAAATGCATGAAACCTAAAGTGACCAAACTTGAACTTTTGGGCTAATGGGCTACTGTTTCAAGGTCCATGCGTGTTATATACTTCATACTGAACCTCAGAACTTATTCATACGTCCCTTGGGTTTTTATTTTATTTATTTTGATTTTTATTAATTTAAATTTAAAATTAAATAAGATAAAATCAAGGCTTTTCTTACAAGGTTCAAGCCCGCAATATTTTGACCTAATTCAAGCACTATATATTCTCATTGTTTCAGACATGAGAGGCCACGAACTCTTGCGAGAAGAAGCCATTCAAAAATTCCAAGGTTATAAAAAACTAGGGCAAAATGAAACCCTACCTTGCAGCCTTCCTCAAGGCCAAATACCTGTCCAATTCCTCTCCAAAAGAACTATAGGGTAAGATGGAATCTAATGTGATGATCTAAAGGGAACAAAGCCATCATACATGCCTTGTCGGTTTCTTGATATTTTGCAAATTTGAATTCTTGTTTTCATGTCGTTTTAATGTATACTAACTTCACTAACCTGTTTCTGACACATAACCACGCAGGGTATGCCTATAGCGTGACCTCCATGACAATCGAACCATACTTGGCCATGTTTGAATCGCTTCAAACTATATGCTTCGTATCTCTTGCTACATGGAGATTTAACCTAAAATAATGGTTCCATTGAAACTGCAAAGCCCAAATTAGGGGGGTAGGGTACCACTGAGTCATGGATGTTCGCTGTTTTGCAGGAATAAGGAAACGAGCTCACCAGAGAAGACGACCGAAGCTAGGGCTTTGACGCTTCTCCAGTTCAGTGATTTGGATTTATTATATTTTTAATTGTTTTTATTTATGTTACCAGATGTATAGTCACCTCAATGGAAAGCTAGCGCGCGTTAAGGCATTTGTACAATAAGGCATGGGTTCAATCCCTGATTTTGACATTTATTTGTTCAATTTTCCTAGTCCTTGCAGGTTGATTACATATTGAGTGATGCGTATTTTTCTAACACCAACGGACGCTGGGCGCAGTGGTGAACCTTGTTGGTGGGAAGGCTAAGGGTGTGGGTTCAATACCCACCCCTGGCAGTTTTGTTTGGTTTTATTTCTAACTTGTTTTCTTTCCCTTATTTTCTCCCCTTAAACCCTAATTTCACTTAACCACAAAGCTTTTTTACAAACCCTAGTTAGGTTTTAGCTCTTTTAATTAACCTTTTTTAATTAACTGTTTTTCTTAAATAAAATTAATTAGTTTTTCTAGGTTTTAATTAACTTTCTTTTAATTAACTTTCTTTTAATTAACTTTTTAATTAACCTTTTAATTAACCTTTTTTTAATTAAAAGAAATTAGATTCCTAGGTTTAATTCATTAAGAATCTTCAAAAACATGTCTTTTTTCCCTCTATTTTAATTTTATTAGATAAAGTGTATATGGTTCGCAATTTGTAAATAACCTAGATTTCTCGCTTTCTTTTTCATTGTTATGTAATTGCTCCTGGATATAATAGCTTAGGGTTTCTTTTCCGCACTGTTTATTATGTATCTTCCCCAAAGCTATGTAATAGTTTAGGTTTATATCTTTTCCTTTACTTTCTGCACCTTTACTGTTGTCTATATTTGCTACTACTAACTAGGGTTTGTATGGCAAGACTAAAAACAAACGATAGAAAACCCTAACTGCAAAGGTAAAATAACTGAATTGAATATATTTGCACACTCGCACCTCTAAGGTAACCTCCCTTGTTGCCTTTGGAATAAAAACATTCATGTCCCTCGAAAGTGGGGACGCTTTAGCAAAGTACCTCGAATCAAAGATCATAGTCCCTCGATGACCCTTCGACGTTGCCTTTCGATAAATGATCTAGTCCCTTACAAAAATTGCTAAAATGTCCTTGCCAGTTGCCTTCAATGACTTTACAATGACCCTCCGCCTGTCCCTTCATATCCAACAATAGGGCTTCCTACTAACTAATGGTAGCGATAGCACTATCTAAAGGAGAAGGAAAAGGACAAGAACAAACTTGAGTAGTGTAGAACTGTTAATCGCTTGCTCACAAATTTTTCAAACAAAACATTCTACAAAAACACTTTCAAAGATATTTTCAAAACACTTTGTACGCATTCTTGAGGACTGATACAAGAATCGTATCAAAGTTAAAATTTTAAAATATTTTTCAAACACACAAAAAAGTAAATTTTCAAAGTGAGCTAAGCGATTAAGAGCCCGTAGATAACTGCCGATGAAAAGGGTGCTAACACCTTCCCTTTTCATAATCTACCCCCCCCCCCCTCCAAACTCAAAATCTTCAAGGTCTTTTCTGTTCTTTTCACACTTTCCTTATTGGATAAAAGAAAAGTTGGTGGCGACTCTTGTTGTCTGCAATATTTGCGATAAAATGCAAAAACAAGTCAGTTCTCCCACTGTATTACAGAATCGACGACTTCACTGAGGAGTACTTAAAAAAAGAGGGGTTACCTTAGAGTCTTAGATCACTTTTAATTGATTTTACTTATCTGCTTTGTTTGTTTTAAAATTGAGGGCTGCTTGGGTTTAATTTCTTGCAAAGATCCTACACCCAGATCTAGGGTACCCTAGATAAGTAGCAATAGACCATGGAAAATGTACGACATATACCGATATGGTTGAAGTGATGGCTACGTTAGTGTGACACTTTGATTTGTACTGATGTTCCTTGAGCCATTTGAGGATAACATTGGGCTGCCGTGTGATGTCATAAGCACTAACTAACTTTTAGAACCTTAATTGACCCATCTTGGCCATTAGAAGGTAGTGAGATAGCCAGCTTTGGTGCAGTCTAGAGTTGGTTGATACTCGATGCTACACTCATTGAGATTCGACTCACGAGATGTTTTGGTGGCAAATCAGTTGTTGTACTAAAATAAAACCTTCGAGAAAGATCCGTGATATGAGATCCCTAGAACCCGATTATTATTTTAGGACAAGTTGAGCCAACTTAACTTCTATCGAAAGGATACTTACCTACGAACCTCATGCAAGCCTTTAAACCTAAGGCTCTTGGGTGCTTTGTTTGTGTTTGCTATCTATTCAAACATGACATCATGGCATCATAACATCGCATTTTCACTAACCTTTTCAAGGATCTTAGGGACCTGTGATATAGGTTTCTCATGAATCGTACTTCTAACAAGGGGCAAGAGGATTTATTTTCCTCTAACCAGATTCCGTCAAAGACCAAAGCACGTTTTTTCAAGTCAAAAGGCTAGGACCCCCTTGACATGTGAGCTTGATTCTCATAGAAGGACGTTAAAAGGCGTAAAGTTCTTCAGTCAAAGCTGCAACTAGACTCAACTTCTAACATTTCATTTTTGTTTATACCGCGAGATCCTTGAAAACATTTCATATGCATACCATACATATCATCATGACAGGTATTTCCCAAGACATGTTTTTTCATCTTCTTGCTGTTTATTTCAGTAAAAAATGGCTCTCGAACAAACAGTGAAAGAACTTCAAGCTCAAAATACTCAATTCCAACAAATGTTCCTGGACTTAGCCAAGGGACAGGATGAGCTGAAGACCCTCATCACCAGAGAGAGAAAGAAGAAGACTAAGAAGCCAACTATCATTCTTAATATGGGTAGAAGGTTCAAAGGTCTAGTCAAGAGGGCTCTATATTTTGAAGTCCCATCAAATGAAGATGATAACCAAAAGGAAGTTGATAAGAGTGTGAAAGCTGAGGAGAATAACAACCAGGTTTCTGATGAAGAAATAGAATATTCAGATGAAGAATATCCTCCTGGTGATGACAAATACAAATAGCTAGAAGATCGTCTCGATGCTATGGAGATCCAGAGAGTGCCTGGGCTGGATTTTGAAGATCTGGGTTTAATCTCAATAGTTTTAATTCCTCACAAGTTCAAGGTCCCTACTTTTGTGAAGTATGATAGTGTTTCTTGTCCTAAGCTCCATTTAAGGTCTTTTATATCCGGAAGATTCAACCCCATATTGTTGAAAGGAATTTATGGGTGAACTTCTTTCAAGTAAGATTGCCGGGAACACAGTTGGAGTGGTTCTATCAGCTGGAAGTGACCAATATTTGTATCTGGGAAGACTTGGTTGCTGCTTTTTACAAATAATACCAGTACAATGCTGACCTTGCACCAACTTGCGTGAAATTACAAAGTATGATTATGGGCTCGAACGAAGGCTTCAAAGAGTATGCCTAGAAGTAGAGAGATCTAGCAGGAAGAGTTCAACCTCCTCTATTTGATAGGGGGTTGGTTGACATGTTTATGAGAACTTTGATAGGTCCTTTCTTTAATCATCTGATTGGAAGCTCTTCAGCTGGATTCACCGAGTTGATACTAATAAGGAACATGTTGAAAGTGGAATCAGGAGTGGAAAAATTCAAGTGGCGGCGTCTTCAAGTACGGTGAAGAAGAAGTTTAATGGAAAGAAGGAAACTAATGATGTGTATGGCCTGAAGGGTATTGCTATAAATGACTGCAACCAGTCTGTGTGAGTTGTGCTAATTTCTAATCCTGCGCCAGTGCAACAACATCAACAAGGTAATCACGTAGGTCAGACGCACCCAGGAGACAATTTACCAAGACCAACATGCCATTGTCTCAGGCATTACAACATTTGTTGAAGGAAGAGTTGATAACATTAAGAGATCCGCCTCAGAATCCCAACACTTCCTCCCCTAAGTACAATCCTAATGTAAGATGCGCATATCATTCCGATAGTCCCGGACACGACAGAAATAGCTATTGGGCTTTTAAAAATAAAATTCAAGATATGATTGACAATAAAGAGATTGAATTTGATGCTCCAGAGACCCCCAATGTGATTACCGCTACTATGCCTAAGCACGACAAAGGCGTTAGTGCTGTTGATGATGTTCTATATGTTTCAATTGTAAGTGACTTGACTACTCCCCTTCTGATTATTAAGAAGAATCTGTTGCAAGCCGGTTTATTTTCGGGTTGCATTGGAAAATGCTATTGCTGCGCAACCCAACCCAATGGTTGCAAACTGCTGAAAGAAGGTATTCAATGTTTGATGGATAACCATATAATTCTAATTAAGAAGTCTCATTCTATGAAGAATTTGTTTCAAGACTTAGAGCTTGAAGACGCGTCTGTAATTTGTAAAACTCCTATTAGGATCACTGCCAAAGGCCCTATGAAGATTAAGGCTAAACCTAGAGTCACTCCTCTAATAATCACCGCACGTGGACCTATCTCATATTCCTCAGACAAAGCTATCCCTTGGAATTATGGGGCCGACGTCTACTACCAAGGCTTCAAGCAAGAACCATTAAATGTTGTAAGTGAAGGTATTAAAGTTACTGATTCCAACATTGACAATATTGTTGGGACCAGTAAAGTTACTAGAAGTGGAAGGGTTTTCTCTCCTGAAATATCTCTGAAGACTGTCACCACACCAGTTCGTGTTACCGCTACCAAGTCAATTACTGAGACTCAGGGTAAAGAGCTAATGATGGAGTCTGTCCAGACGGAGGCACCTAAAGAATTTACCATTGAAGAGTTGGACGAGGTATTAGAAATTATCCGAAAAAGCGATTATAAGATTGTTGAACAGTTGGGACAAACTCCCTCCAAGATATCCATGTTATCCCTATTATTGTGTTCAGAATCCCATACCCAGGCTTTGGTGAAGTTCTTGAAATCCGCTCACGTGCCACAAGACATCTCTATTGACCAATTTGAAAATTATGTTGCTAGCCTGACGACTGATAACGGGATGGGATTTTTCGATGTTGATTTGACTCCTGAAGGAAGAAACCATAACAAGGCCCTGTATGTCTCTATCGAGTGCAGGGGCACTACTTTAGCTCATGTGTTAGTGTAAACGGGTTCCTCGTTGAACGTTCTACCGAAGGGTGCTCCAGACAGGCTTGATTGTGAAGGGATCATGCTGAAGCCCAGTGATATTATGGTGAGAGCCTTTGATGGTTCAAAGAGGATGGTGCACAGAGAGCCTTTGGGGTAAGATCCGGTAAACTCCTAAGTTTCGTCTTCAGTGGTAAAGACATTGAGGTTAATTTCGCCAAGGTCAAAGCCCTTCAAGAAATTCCAGCTCCCCGTACTGAGAAGGAAGTCAAAGGTTTCATGGGACTATTAAACTATATTTCCAGATTTATTTCTCATTTGAACGCTACTTGTGAACCAATCTTCAAGTTGCTGAAGAAAGACCAAGTAGTAAAGTGGAATAACGATTGTCATATAGCTTTCGAAAAAATCAAGGAGCACCTCCAAGAACCTCTGGTCCTGATGCCACAAGTTTAAGGAAGACCTCTAATCATGTAGCTAAAAATGTTAGAGAACTCAATGAGGTGTGTACTGGGGCAACATTACGAGTCTGGTAGAAAAAAGCATGTGATATACTACCTTTGCAAAAAGTTTACCGACTGTGAAACAGATACTCACTGCTCGAGAAAACTTGCTGCACTTTGGAACGAGTTGCTCGCCGACTAAGACAGTATATGTTGACTTATACAAACCTTGTTGATCTCTAAGATGGATCCCATAAAATACATATTCGAGAAACCCGCTCTCCCCGGAAGGATAGCCAGATGGAAAATGGTCCTAACAAAATATGAAATTCAGTACACCACTCAGAAGGAAATCAAAGGAAGTGTAATGGCAGATCATTTGGCTCATCAAGCTGTAAATGACTATCAATCTATGAATTTCGAGTTCTCGGATGAGAATATTATGCTAGTTACAGACTATGAAAAACCAGGACCGTATGAAGGACCTGAGTCAGGATCCCGATGGACTTTGGTTTTCGATGGAGCTTCTAACATGTTGGGCAATGGAATCAGTGATGTGATTATCTCTCTCAAGGGTTGCCATACTCCCTTCACCGCCAGACTTTGCTTTGACTATACAAATAATATGGCCGAATACGAAGCATGCATCATGGGTATTAAGGCTGTTATTGATATGATAATCAAGTTCTTGGATGTACACGGGGACTCAACCCTAGTGATCAGTAAGATTAAGGGAGAATGGGATACAAAGCATCCAAATCTCATCCCTTAACGAGAGCATGTGTTGACATAAATTCCGTACTTCGAGGAGATCACTTTTGAACATATCCCACAAGAAGAAAATTATCTGGCAGACACATTGGCTACCGTGTCATTTATGTTCAAAGTCAGATGAGACAATGAAGCTCCTCGAATCACTATTGAAAAGCTATATGAACCAGCGTATTGCTACGAAGTTGATACTGATGACGTAGAGGAAAAGCCTTAGTTTCATGAAGTAAAAAGATACCTCGAGACTCAAGAGTACCCCGAGGGATAATCTATCAATGACAAGAAATTTCTACGGAGGTTCTCTGCCAAGTTCTTTCTGAGCAATGGAATTTTGTACAAACGCAACCACGATTCAACTCTGCTTCATTGTATAGACAAGAAGGAAGTGGAGAAGATTATGGAAGATATGCACGAAGGTATCTTTGGTACTCACTCCAGTGGGCATATGATGACTAAAAGGATTCTAAGAGCGGGTTATTATTGGTCAACCATGGAAGCTGATTGATATCGTCATTCCAGAACTTGTCACAAGTGCCAGATTTATGTTGACAAAGTACACATGCCTCTGGTCCCTCTAAATGTATTGACTGCTCCTTGGTCGTTCGCAATGTGAGACATTGATATGATTGGAGAGATTAAGCCTACTGCTTCTAATTGGCATCGCTTCATCCTCGTCTATTGATTACTTCACGAAGTGGGTTGAAGCAGCATCGTTTTCCTCCATTACCAATAATGTTATGGCTCGATTCATTAAGCATAACCTTATCTGTAGATATGGCATCCCCGAAAGGATTATCACAGATAATGGTACCAATATTAACAACACTATGATCACGGAACTCTGTACACAGTTCAAGATTAAACATCATAATTCCTCTTTGTAATACAGTGGGAGAACTGACTTGTTTTTGCATTTTATCACAAATGTTGCAGATAGAAAGAGTCGCCACCGACTTTTCTTTTATCCGATAAGGAAATGGTGAAAAGAACAGGAAAGACCTTGAGATTATTGAGTTCAGGAGGTAGGTTATGAAAAGGGAAGGTGTTAGCACCCTTTTCATCCATAGTTATATATGGGATCTTAATCGCTAGCTCACTTTGTTGGAAAATGCTTTGTGTGTTTTGAAAAATATTTTGAAATGCCAGTAGTAAGGCAAAATTGTAATGATTCTTGAGAATGTGTACAAAGTGTTTGTTTGAAAATATTTTTGAAAGTGTTTGTGTGAAAAATTGTTTGTTTCATTTGTGAGCAAGTGATTAGCAGCTGTCTACCTACTCAAAGTCTTTATTGTTCTTTTCCTCCTCCTTTAGATAGTGTTACCCTACCATTAGTTAGTAGGAAGCCCTATCGTTGGATGTGAAGGGATAGGCACGGGTCATCGTACAATCATAGAATTCGTAGGGGCGCTTTAGCATTTATCATAAGGGACTAGATCGTTTACTGAAGGGAACATTCGAGAGGGTCATCGAGGGACTATGATCTTTGTTTTCCAGGGATAATGCTAAAGCGTCCCCAAGTTCAAGGGACATGACTGTTTTTATTGAAGGCAACAAGGGAGTTTACCCTAGAGGTGCGTGTGTATAAAGTGCATTGTGATTCAGTTATTTTATCTTGTATTAGGGTTTGCTACCGTTTGCTTTTTTTCTATCCATACAATCCTATTAAGCTAACAGTAACGTATACAAAGCATAAAAATATAAGTGCAGAAAAATAAAAGTCAACGCTATTACAGGGATTTGGGGATGGGATACAAATAATAAAAATGCGGGAAAAGAGTAAAACCCTAATTATCTATTACAAACCGTAAGCAAGTACAATAATTGAAAAATGCGAAAATAATAAAATACGCAAAGCAGTAAGAAAGTAAAAGGAAAAGGAAATCGCTTGGATTGAATGTTGTTAGAAAAGAGTTTTTGACAATTAACCTAATAAACTAATTAATTTTGATTAATTAAAACCCTAATTAATTTTAATTTGAAAAATAGAAGAAAGTTTATTAATTAATCATAAAACTAAACCATATTGTTGATTAGGGTTTGTGAAAAAATTAATTGATAAAAAATGGTTAAGTTTGATGAATTTAGGGTTTTATAAGTGAAAATAGGAAAAAAAAGGGTTTTAAAAAGTTACCAGGGCTGGGTGTTGAACCCACGCCCTCAGCCAACTCAAATAACACATTCACCACTGGGCCAAGTGCGCCTTGGTGATAGTAGATAACTTCAGTGCATTTTGTGAATTGTACTACAAAACATGAAAATATGAAGAAAACAAATGACAAAAGGCAGGATCGAACCCATGCCCTTTGACACAAATGCCTTAACGCGCGCGCTTCTTCCACTAGGGTGGCTGTTTCATCCGGTTATATAATGAAACAATACATATATAATATAAAAATTGTTCATGAATCAGAGAGGCGCCGGAGCCCTAGCTTCGGTTGTCTTCTCTAGTAAGTCAATCCTTCGCCCCTACAAAATAGCAACTATCAGAAAGTCAAAAGTACCCTACCCCCTAAATCGAGGGCTGCGAGTTCAATAGGATGGTTATTTTGGACTGAAACGGCCTGGTTTGAGAGGTATAACAAAAAAATATGTGGACCGGTGCAAGTATGGCATCTCACGATATAGATTGCATGAGATCATTATGATGATCCAAACCTCTACAAACACACCTCAGAAACATATTATTGGAATTAGTATGGCTTAAAACAAAACAAAAATCAAAATAAGTGTTTTGTAAGGATCATGAAATCGGTGATGGATGCATGCGTATTTAGTGAGCTTTGAACCATCAAATTTGATCCATTCTTACTCTGTATGATTACTGGGAGTGAATGGAGTGGCTAGTTTGTAGTGAAAGGGACTATGAATAGGGTTTCAAGTTTTTAGGGTTCTTGAAAAAACATGAGATTTTTGGATAAGTTTCTTGAGGCAAGGGTTTCGTCGTTGGCTTGTATGAAGAGTGAATATTAAATAGCATGAATTAGGTCAAAGATAGGATGGGCTTGGACCTTGTGTAAGAATCCTCATATTTTATCTTATTTATTTTTGAATTATTAATGAATAAATAAAAATAAAATAGATCAAGAGGTGCATGAACAAGATCTGAGGTGTATAAGGAGTTTAATACACGTTTGGACTTTAAAGCAATGGCCCAATAGCCCAAAATACCAAGTTTGCTCAATTTGAACTTCATGCATTTGCTCAAAATTTTCCAACTTGCACTGGTCATAACTCTCTCAATTTTCATCTTTTGAAAATTATCTTGGACTTTTTAGAAATACAAAGGTGTCCTATACAACCTCTATGTTGATCATTTTTGAATTTGAAGACTTTATCTTGATGAAAGTTGCCTTTACAAAAAGTGTCTTTTTGTTGACTTTTGAAATGACATGTAATGTATTAACTCATATCTCTTAAATGAAGCATTTTTGGATTTGAGCTTAGAGAGACAAAGTTGTAGAGAATTGAATATTCTTCAAAATAAGCTTTGGTTGGGGAAAAACTGATGAAGCATGTGAAAGTTATGCTTGGTCAAAGTTCAGTTGACTTCACCTAAGGAAACCCTAATTTGGCAACTTTTGACTTTTGATGACTTGAGAGTTTTCCTTGAAAAATCATGATCAATACTTGACAAAATGATGAATATGATTTCAAAATGTTAATATTGACCAAAAATCTTGAAGTTTGACTTTATGTTGACCATAATTTACTATTTATTCAATACACTTGATTTTCAGTCATCTGAGTAATTGACTGAGAAAACTTATGATGCAAGGCATGAAACTTGGTATGAGCATTCCTTGGGACATATACGAAACCATGAATTCCATTTGATGCTTTTGAAACCCAAACTTCCTTCTGAAAAGTGAAACTCTAGTTGTGGATCCATTGCTTAGAAGGAGAATTTGTCTAATCAATTCTTGAGTAACCTTGAGAATTTGGGAACCCTAGGAGAATGTCTTGAATAAAATGAGAGGGAAAATTTTGGGGTACAACAATTTCCCCTGTTCAATCGTATTAAACCTGAAGAGTTAGATTGACATGTCTGTTATTCATGACTTGAAGGTATAAGATGATTGAACACTTAAGTGCCCAGAAAGTTGCACTCGCATGTGCATGAGGTGATGTTGTTGGTTGATAATATTGCTTGAATGGGCTTAAAGATGTCATTCGGAGAGGTGAATGAGGGTCTTTGGAGATGGGCTTATGGATGCCATCCAAAGTAACAGTTGATAGAAGTATCATAATGAGTCTACACTTGAGTGTATCTGAAGAATGCTTTCCAAAATGAACCTTTGGGGAAGGTGTTTAAGTAGCTGCTTGTAAGATTTAGTCTCTGAGGAGATGCTTGTCAGAATTTGATCTATGAGGAGAGTGTTCGTCAGATTTAGCCTCTGAAGTAAATGCTCGTCATGTAGATAGTCACCCTGTCCTATTTCGGAAATTGATCTATATGTTACTTTTGTTGGTAAACCCGTCCTGTTTCTGGAATTCATACCACCTGGCTCTACCGATAATTTCCCTGTCCTGTTTCGGGAGTTAATCTTTACCTAGTTATGAAGATAGTTTCCCCGTCCGGTTTCAGGAGTTAATCTTTGCATAGTCATATGGATAATTTCCCCGTCTTGTTTTGGTAATTAATCTCTGACCTACTTTTCGTTGGCGAACCCGTCCTGTTTCGGGAATTCATACCGCCTGGTCATACAAATAGTTTCCCCATCTCGTTTCAGGAATTAATCTTAGACCTGGTCATACAGATAGTTGTCTGTCTTGTTTCAGGAATTAATCTGCGACCTGTTCGAGAATTGTTCATGATATTTGTCTGTTTGTAGACTTTTCCTGAAAAGATAAAAAGGTAGTTGTATACAATGTCATGATATACATAATGCACTGCGTAATGATGTTCTCAAAGTAAATGAGAGTGTTCTATATGTGTGTTGTATGCATATGCTATGTTACTTGTAAATGATGTATAGAGGTGAGATATTGTTGAAGTGTATTGGTAGCTTTGTATAAAATCTCCGATTGGGAAAATAAATCCTTGACTACTGATGGGGATAAAGAATATGTGTAATCTTCAATCTTGTCTAGAATGTCTCTGATGGGGATTCCTGCTTACTGTTTAAGGAAACTCTGCTGGGGAATTTGATTTCTGCTTGGGAGAAGAGTTCAGGAACTTTGGTCGCTCGTCACTCTAATGGGGAATTTAACTCTCATATACTCTGACTGGGGATAAAAGAGATGGATAACCTTCTAAGGCACCTGTCTGACCGAGTTTTAGATATGGATGTCGACTTGTCTGGGGAGGATAAGGTTAAATGATATCTGGTCCGATTCCAGATTTTGTAGCAACTCTCTAGGGATAGCAGCCTAGAATGCCCTTTGATGGAAAGATGGATTTTTCCGGTGACTTGTAGTAGTCAGATAAATAGACTAAAGCTTGGGAGACTGAATTCTGTTGGTGAAATAAACCTTGCTGAAGAAATATACTTTGCTGAGGAAATATACTCTTCTAAGGAAATGAGCCATGTTGGGGAAATATATTCTGCAGGGGAAATGAGCCCTACTGGAGAAGAGAATTATGCAGGGGGTTTTATAGTTTTAGAGAAATAAACTCAGATGGGGAAGAGAATTCCTATGAATTATGCTGATGACATAATCTCTGATGAGGATTGGGATTCCGTAGTTTGGCGACATTTCCGGGGAAAAGATCTTACTCCCTTATCCGGTAGGAGATTTGATGGGGAATATGATTAGGTTAGTTGTTGGAAGATGTCCCAATTCCCGTCTTAAGGTATTTTAGACTTGCGGGGAACGTATCTTTGTCGGGAATGAGCTTGTGAAGGTAGCTCTGTGGGGATTTCTCTGTGGAGATTTGTGGATGACTTGGGTACAATACCAACTCCTAGAGTCTTGAGTAAATGCTTATTCCTGTTTTTATGCATATATTTGTTAACCGTAATCATATTCATATGCATATGTTCATTCAATTTAGTCATTGGACGTTTTTGCAAACAAAACAAAAAAATTAAAACAAAAATTTGGATTTTGAAGTGGTATTTGTATTGATAATTTTCCTATAAACAGACATTTTTGTACAAAGAGACATAAATCCTAGTAAGAGGAAATTATCGTAAAAAATGAAAAGAGTACAAAGTAAGAACAAAACATATAGCTATGTGGAAATAATCTCTTCGAGTTTCAACTCTGCTATTTCCCTTATGTCTTTGAGCATCTCATCCCTTGATGTCGGAAGAAGTTGACTGAATTAGTCTATACCATTTGAACCTAACGTTGGTAATAAAGTTGGTTGTAAGTGATCCAATGGGACATAGTTATACGCTTTAATCCCTAACTTTTTCTCGACCGCCCTTTCGGGTTTTCAGTCCAACGGGATACCCTTTCTTTCCCTAGCCGCCTTTTAAGGTTTTTGACTTTCCGGATGTATAATCTTTATATATATATATATATATATATATATATATATATATATATATATATATATATATATATATATATATATATATATATATATATATATATATATATATATATATATATATATATATATATATATATATATATATATATATATATATATATATATATATATATATATATATATATATATATATATATATATATATATATATATATCCCTAATTTTTTCCCGAACCCTTTTGGTTCACCGGGATGCCTTTATTTTTGCCTAGGCCAGTCAACCTAGAGGGTCACTTTTATGCGTAATATCTTTTGACTATGCCCGCATTCGCAGGGTGCAGAAAGTCTTCACCGTCCATGGTGGTCAGTATCATAGCACCGCCATAAAATATCTTCTTGATTACAAATGGCCATTCGTACGTGGGAGTCCATTTTCCCCAGGGATCACCTTGTGGCAGGATAATACGCTTTATTACCAAGTCACCAGCCTGATATACCTAATGGTTGATTTTCTTATTGAACACTTTGATCATATACTTCTGATACATCTGAACTTGATAAAAAGCCACAAGCCTCTTCTTGTTAATCAAATTCAACTGGTCCAGCCTAGTCTGAATCCATTCGTTTTCATCTAAATCTTTATCTTTCATGATCCTTAGAGAAGGAATTTGAACTTCGACAGGTAGGACAACTTCCATACCGTAGACTAGAGAAAATGGGTTACCCCAGTTGATGTTCGTACTGAAGTGCGACAGCCATGCAGAGAAAATGGTAACATCTCATGCCAGTCTTTATACGTCACTATCATCTTATGTATAATCTTCTTAATGTTCTTATTGGCGGCTTCGATCGCGCCATTCATCTTTAATCGATACAGAGAAGAATTATGGTGCTTAATCTTGAACTGCTTGCAGAGTTCCATGATCATAGTATTGTTAAAATTAGTACCATTGTCCGTGAAAATCATTTCGGGGATACCATACTGACAAATAAGGTTATGCTTAATGAACCGAGCGACAACATTCTTAGTAACAGAGGCGAACGAGGCTACTTCAACCCATTTCATGAAGTAATCAATGGCGACGAGGATGAAGAAGTGTCTGTTGGAAGCCATAGGCTTGATTTCTCCAATCATATCAATGCCCCATGTGATCGGTGGGAATGAGAGCTGACTGTTTTGGAATGCTGGTTCGCTTTTGCGTTTGTTTTCGCAAAATGTCGCGGTAAGCAAGAGTCGCCATCGTCTGTTATTTTATCCAACAAGGAAAGGACAAAAGCACAGAAAAATTCCTTTTCAAGATATTTCTCGGGTTCGGGAGGTAGATTATAGAAAGGGAAGGTGTTAGCACCCTTTCTATCCATGGTTATCCACGGGCTCTTAGGTACTTGCTCACTATGTTTTCAAAAGTTTGCTTTTCTTTGGGTTTGTGGGTTTTGAAAAGAGTTTTATTTTTGAAGAGAGTGTAAGTGCGAAAAGTTTTGTTTTGTTTTTAAAAGGAGCAAGTACTTAAGAACATCTACCTACTCAAAAAGGAATTAGACTGTGCAAGTGTCCTTTAGACAATGCCATCCCACTATTGAGGAGTAGGTAGCATCGTCGTTGGAGTTTTTGGGTCAATTCGATTTAAGGGACGTGTGGTCACTAAATCAATGTTAGGACGCCTTAGCGGTAACTCTAATGTCTTAGATCATTTTTCCGAGGCAACCGTTTCGAGGCAACTTATGATCTTTGGACAAGAGAGCAACCTCTAAAACATCATATACTCAATGACCACGTTCGAGGCAACCAAGTGAGGTGTACCCTAAGAGTGGCATGTGCGAGTGTATTGTTTTTTTACAGATATATTATCTTTGTACATGTTATGGTGATCTACGGTTGATTTTAAATTAAAGGTTAATCTTGTCATGCAATCCTTGTTAGCATACATTTAAACAGTTAATATATGTATAGGAATTTAAAGTGTGGGAATTATAAATCCTACGCTATTACAAGGCTTCGGGGAAGGGATTATTTACATGTCTAAAATTGGGGGAATAAAGCAGTAAAGTGTAAAAGTCTTAGTTAAGCTATTACAAACCAGTAGGCAGTTACAATAAAATAAACGCGCGCGAATCTGAAAATAACCTCTAAAAATCCTAAGAATAAAATTTTTTTGTTGTTTTATTTTATTTTGGGAAAATGATCTAAATCTTCTTAATTTTAGTTTTGAGAAAATGTTAAGATAATTAAATGATTAATTAACAAAGTTAATTTAATAGAAAAAACTAGCCTAATGTTTTTGTGTTTTTTTTAATTGATTTTATGTTGATTAAAAAAAAGAAATAAAATAGTCAAAACAAAGATGAAATCGAAGGAACATGCAGTAAATCAAGAAAGGCATAATTCTGGAGGCCTGGGTCGAAAGAGGTGTGGGCTGTCTTTCGATCCAGTGATGAGGCTTGATTGAAGGTGCATGAGGGGCTGCACTTCGGGGGTGTTCGATCTGGATATGTCATCCTTCGATCTGGGAACCCTGGATCCAGTTCGAAGCTAAGCTGCTAAGCTTCGAAGCTCTGAACAAAATTCTGAGAAGATATTTCCTGAAAATGAGACAAATGTTAAAGATCCAGGGGGGATTTTACCCCCCTGATTCGAATCTCCTCCCAATTCGAATCTTTCCTCAATTTGAATCTGCTGAATCTGGGTCTGGGTTTGTTTTATCCTGAGATTCGAAGGAGAAACTTAGATCGTGCCCCAGCAATGGCACGATCTCATCTTTGTGCTTCAGCTTACATGCAACATAATCAGTAATAACAAGAATACATATGCAATGTGTATTTAAATGTCATGAAGGTGCAATTTTGGTTTTGCAAACCCTTACCAATTAAAGATGTATGATTTGTGGCTCTGGGTGTGGAGATGTTCGCTGAATGGCTGCTTTGGCTTGGATTACTTATGAAAATGCTGATAACCTTTGGTGGGTTTGTGGGCAGCGTATCTCCAAATCCTCCCTGTTTCTTTTTCTCCTTTTTCCGTTCTTTGTTCCCCTTTTTCAGCACTGTATGCTTGCTGTGATCGGTGGAAATAGAACTGTCTGTTTTGAAATGATGGTTCGCGAAATGTCGCGGTAAGCAAGAGTCGCCACCGTCTTTTATGTTCTCCAACAAGGAAAGGACAAAAGCACAGCAAAATTCCTTTTCGAGATGTTTCTCGGTTCGGGAGGTAGATTATAGAAAGGGAAGGTGTTAGCACCCTTTCTATCCGTGGTTATCCACGGGCTCTTAGGTACTTGCTCACTATGTTTTCAAAAATGTTTGCTTTTCTTGTGTTTGTGGGTTTTGAAAAAAGTTTGTTTGAAAACTTCATTTTAACTCTTGTATCAGTCCTCAAGAGTGTCATGAAGTGTTTGTTTGAAAACTTTTGTCAGAAAAGTGTAAGTGCGAAAAGTTGTTTTCGTTTTGAAAGAGCAAGTATCTAAGAACCTCTACCTACTCAAAAGAAATTAAGCTGTGTAAATGTCCTTTAGACAGTACTATCCCACTATTGAGAAGTAGGTAGCACCGTCGTTGGAGTTTTCGGGTCAATTCGATTATGGGGACATGTGGTCACCAAAACAATAGTAGGACGCCTTAGCGGTAATCCTAATGTCTTAGATTGTTTTTTATCCGAGGCAACCATTTCGAGGCAACTTGGATCTTTAGACAGGAGGGCGACCTCTAAAACACCCTATACTCAATGACCACGTCGAGGCAACCAAGTGAGGCGTACCCTAGGAGTGGCATGTGCGAGTGTGTCAAATTTCAGTTAAGTTATCTTTGAACATGTTATGGTGAGCTACGTTTTGATTTTATTTTGAGAACAAGTCTTGTCATGCATAGCAGTTAATAATTGCGGAAGGTAAATTGCGGAAAGTAAATCTACGCTATTACAAGGCGTCGGGTATTTACATCGCCAAAAACAAACCCTTGGAAAATAAATGCGAGAAAATAAAGAAAGCGATAAAAAGTCCTAATTAACGCTATTACATCCTCGGAGCAATTACATAAATATGGATCAAAAATTAATATGCGCGAAATAAAATTGCATCGGAGAAGTCCTTAGGGTTTTGACCCTTTGAGAAAGAATGAGTTTTTTGTCCTTTGGCATTTAATTGATATTAAACCTAAAACTAATTGATTAATTAATTAAAAGAAAAAAGTATTTTTTAGTTTTTTGTGTTTTAATGAAATAAATAAAAAGAAATTAAAAGTGTCAAGAAAACCCTAATTCTATGTTGATTTTATTTATTGTGAAAAAAGTCAAAGTTAACCTAATTAACTAAATTAATTACATTAGAATTTATTTACACAAAAATAAAGTGAAATTAATAAATAATAATAATAATAAAAATATTTACATTTTTTAATTTTCTGAAGTTATGAAAATAATTAATTGAGTTAATTAGATAATAATAATAATAATTATTATTATTAAAAGTAAAATAATTAAAGGGAAAAAAATATAAAAGAATAAAAAGAAACCAGGGAGGGTGTTGGCCCAATATGGAGGCAAGTTAGCAATTTTCAAGCCCATTTACACACAAGCCTGTTTGACTTCTGAGATCGTCCACATGTGCATTGACTAGGAGCATGGTGGTCTTCATCTTTTGACCATTGAATTTGTGCCTGTAGCCACTTGGCGCGCTGATAACTGGAAGTGTATGATGGACTTCCTCTTGAACCCTGCATGTGATTACACGAAGAAAAATAGAAACAATTATTTTGGGGGACCTGGGACTCGAACCCAGGTCCCAATGATCCCAAGCCAACACATCATCCACTACGCCAATTGCCTGCTTTTGTTATTTAGATAACAAGTGAATATAATATATCAAAATAAATGCATATGCTATAAAACGAAAAACACGCGCACCCTTTTTTGAACTGACCAATGACGTATCAACACCTAGTCGTCTTCCTCGCTGAACCTGCAGAATAAATGTTAGATAGCGGGGGTTTTTAACCCCCACAAACTGCAACAAGGAAAAATAGCGATTAGCCCTAGGATTTACATAAATGTTTCGCGAGGGTTCCAATATGTTTGTCTGGTCTCAACGAGTTCAATCATGGGTCTCACAAGGCTTAATTTTCCTTATACTGCAAAGCCCCAATTTGAAAGCTTATGAACCCTAGAATTCGTCAATGGCAATTTGTGATTCTGTGCGTTATAATCCAATTAAACTATGCCAATAGCTTCATGTGGTCTCTAGCAACACAAAACGAACAAGAAATCATGTCAAATGCTTATGAATCATGAGTTACGATTATGAAAAAAAGTGACAAACCATGCGACTGTAAGTGATGATTTCTTGAGCTTTAGCGTGTGAATTTAATTGCTACACGTTCCTGGGAACCCCTGCAAGGTGTTAGAATTAACAAAAGTTCTTGAATCGTCCTGGAATATAGAAATCAGTTTTCAAGTTTTTTCTTGGAAAATTTCAATATGGCTATGGCTTTGTTTGCAGCTTGTTCACGTGTGCATGATTAAGGTTGGCTTGTGTATTTATAGAGGACTAAAATTAGGTCAAATCTTTGAGCAAAAATCCATGGAATGATGATTTGAATATTTGATTGGAAATCATATATTTTTGAATCTTCATGATTGGAAAAAGTTGCCAAACTCTGAGATTTTTGCATATTTGATTTGTGCACGAATTTTCCAGCATATCTTGACCACATTTGCTTCACCAAAAGATTGAAAAATCAAATCTTTGTATTTCCTACAATTTAAATTAATTAAATGAATTAAAATCAATTAAAAATCCAATTAATTAATAAAAATAAGAAAATAAATTCAAATAAGCTTGATGGGTCGTGCATAGGCCATGGATAAAGTTTCAAGAAAAGATTTGAGGCCCATTAGCAAAAATAAGGTGTTTTGAGCAAAGTTGACTTTTGCAAATTCACAAAAATTTCCCAACTTCTCCAATGCATATCTTGCTCAATTTTGATCATATGAACATGTTCTTGGACATTTTGGAAAGGTCTTGAATTCCTCTAACCAATGCCTTTGGTCCCATGTCATTTGGATTTACCAATCTAAAGTTATGCTCTTTGACTTAAAGTGCATTTTTGTTGACTTTTGAAATTGACCTATAATGTAGAAATTGATAACTTTTTGTGAGAGCATTTCTTGAACTTGGAGTGTGAAGATGGATTGTAGGAAATGTCATCCCCTTCAAAATGAGCATTGGATGGAATTTTTATGATGAACCATGAAAAAGTTATGCCCTGGTTAAGATACAGTTGACTTTTCTGCTGTCCAAAAATAGTAACTTTTTGCATCTTGATGATTTTTGAGCTATCCTTGTGGAATCATGATCAATACTTGATCAAATGATGATTGTGAACTCAAAATAAGATGTTGACCAAAAATTCTGACTTTTGACTGTAAAATGACCATTTTGCCTCTACAGTTGACTGTAGAGCAATTGGAGCTTTTGATTGTGGAATTTGGCACTGTGAGTCTTGAAACTTGGCATGTAGGTACTTGAGAACATGTACAGGCCTATGAGACTTGGTTGAGCCATTGAGAACCTCAAATTCCTTGAAAGAACCAAAACCCTAATTTCAACTGGCTTAGGAGATGGTTTGACTGTGCAATCCTTGAGTAGTCTTGAACCATTTGAAGATGATTCTTGACAAACCTTGAAGAATATGGGAGGGAAAATTTTGGGGTACAACACTTGCCCTTGTATTTATAGGAGTATGATGGTCTAGTAACGGCAAGAGACAACCAATTAAACAGGCCTTTAAAGCCATGCGACAAGAATCAGACATATTAAAAGATTTCCTTTTTTAAAATATTCATGTCTCTTTGGAATCTTGAATGAACATGGACACCTTTGATTTTAGAATGCCTCCAGGCCATGCTCTTCGATTGGTCTTGAGTTTCCTCCTTCGAATGGACTTCTTGAATGTTCTTCGAATGACCCTTTGAATGCCTCTCTTTGATAGCTTTAAAGTCCCAAATCGAATTACTCCAGCTTCAATTGCATAGCCCCTTCGATTGAGCCTCCCTCTGCTTCAATTTCTTGATTCGAAAAGGATCACCCTAGTCGAATCAACTCTTGTAGGGTTGGGAGAAAACAAGGCAAAAATCTGGCCTTTAATTCAAATAATTGAGTCCACAATCAGCATTTAATTATTTCTATATTTGCATGGGACACATGCCATTGTGAACTTTGGGTGAACCTGGACAGGTTAGGATATGTGTTTTTGCTTAGTCATGCCAGCCTTCTTCATTCCTTCGAATCTGCCTTCTTTGCCAGCTTCAAAGTCCAATTCGAATCTATTTAGAACATTCCCTATTAGATAACTTCGACCAGCCCTTGGCCTTGTGATGAGTCTAAGTTCTGATTTGAAGTGTCAAGAACTTCCTTCATCAGAGCATCTTAGATTAAGAGAAACTCTGCACTGAAATGCCATTCGAAGGTCATTTCGTTTTGATGTTCTGATTGAGGTAAAGTATGAAGTTCCAGTCGAAGGACCCTCTGAAGTACTAGTCGAAGCATTGTGAAATTGACTTGATCGAAGGGGTCCAGCGCTCAATCGAAAACTTGCACACCAAAGCTTGATCGAAGGGTTCCAAACACCTAATCGAAGCTTACTAATCAAAGCCTAATCGAAGAGTGCCAAATGCCCAATCGAAGACTGGTGAGTCAAGCCTGTATCGAAGGATTTTGGATACCCAATCGAAGACTTTTCCCAGATACCAATAGAAAGACACTTTGTTCATCTTCAAAAAACTTTATTTTCGTTAGGCAAATATTTGTGACCAACCATGTAAAGGAAGACCTTTGAAAACATGAGAGGGAAAATTTTGGGGTACAACAGTTGCCCCTGTTCAATTTTCTTAAACCTGAGGATATAGATTGGCTTTCGAGCTTTTCGTGATCCGAAGGTGGAAGTTAATTGAACACTAGAGTGCCTAGAAATTTGCACTCGCATGGTGTAGTATCAGGATTGTGACGTTGGGAATGGGCTTACAGATGCCATTTGGAGATGGTTGGTAGGAGGATGGGCTTTTAGATGCCATCTGCAGGAGTGTCGATCGCATAAGAGATTCCTTAGCGAGAACTTGCATACCTGTTGTTTGTAGAAGATTCCGCTGGGGAAGTCTAACTTTTGTTGAGATTTAGGAACTGACTCGTGCTCACCGGGAGTATACCATTGAGGTTATATAACTTGTCCTGTCTTCCAAGTATTAATCTTCAATCTCTTCATGTAGATAATTTTCCTGGCTTGTTATAGGTATTAATCTACAATCAGTCGTTCACGGATAGTTTTCCTGGCTTGTTACAGGTATCAATCTGGAACTTGAAAAGGTTGGTCGAGGAGATAGCCGTCCTGGCTGGTTTCAGGTATTAATCTCTGACTTGAGAAAGAAAGATGGTCTTCCTGGGTTGTTACATGTATTAATCTTCAATCTCTTCATGTAGATAATTTTCCTGGCTTGTTACAGGTATTAATCTACAATCAGTCATCCACAGATAGTTTTCCTGGCTTGCTACAGGTATTCAACTGGGACTTGAAAAGGTTGGTCGATGAGAAAGTTGTCCTGGCTGGTTTCAGGTATTAATCTCTGACCTGAGAAAGAAAGATAATTTTCCTGGCTTGCTACAGGTATTAATCTACAATCTCTTCATGTAGATAATTTTCCTGGCTTGTTACAGGTATTAATCTACAATCAGTCGTCCACAGATATTTTCCTGGCTTGCTACAGGAATTAAACTGGGACCTGAAAAGGTTGGTCGAGGAGATAGCTGTCCTGGCTGGTTTCAGGTATTAATCTCTGACCTGAGAAAGAAAGATAGTCTCCCTGGCTTGTTACCGGTGTTAATCTTCAATCTGTTCATGTAGATAATTTTCCTGGCTTGTTACAGGTATTAATCTATAATCAGTCGTCCACATATATTTTTCCTGGCTTGTTACATGTATTAATCTGGAACTTAAAAGGGTTGGCCGATGAGATAGTTGTCCTGGCTGGTTTCAGGTATTAATCTCTGACCTGAGAAAGAAAGATAGTCTTCCTGGCTTGTTACAGGTGTTACTCTTCAATCTCTTCATGTATATAATTTTCCTGGCTTGTTTCAGGTATTAATCTACAATCAGTCGTCCACATATATTTTTCCTGGCTTGTTACAGGTATTAAACTGGGGCTGAAAAGGTTGGTCGAGGAGATAGCTGTCCTGGCTGGTTTCAGGTATTAATCTCTGACCTGAGAAAGAAATGTCTTCCTGGCTTGTTACAGGTATTAATCTTCAATCTCTTCATGTAGATAATTTTCCTGGCTTGATACAGGTATTAATCTACAATCAGTCGTCTACAGATATTTTTCCTGGCTTGCTACAGGTATTAAACTGGGACTTGAAAAGGTTGATGGTAGCCATCTTTTGATTGACCTTTTCCTGAAAAAGGTAAAACATTAGCTGTATGCAATGTCATGATGTATGAAATGCATGACATCATGATGTTCTCAAAAATAAATGAGATCGTGTCGTATGCACTTTATCATGTATGTAAATAGGAGGTATGAAATGTGAAATGTTTATGAATGTATTTTCGTCTGGGAAAATAAATCCTTGACAAATGTCGGGGAGTTTGTTAAATCCTGGACTGCTGTTGAAGAGTATGTGTGTCTTCAAACTTTGTTTAGAATGTTTCTGATGGGGATGACGAACGAAGATGGTTGTGAGAATAAACCTGTAGGAGAAAATAACTCCGTTGGGGAATAAACATGGTGAAGAGATTACTCTGCGGGGAATTAATCTGTGGGGAAGATATACTTTGCTGAGATTTTAATGATAAACTCCGCTGGGGATTCCGTTGATAAGCTCTGTTGGGTATTTTGATGATGAACTCCGCTGGGGATAGAAAGAACTTCGCTGGGGATGATATTTCAGTTGCAACTTGCTGAGGATAACCCGGTTAGCCTTTTGTGAGGATAACCTCTGAATTTGGCTGGGGAGACTTATTTGTGCTTCGCAGGGGATAAGCTTCCAGAATCTACTGGGGAAGATGATTCAACTCCATTGGGGAAACTTTTTTAGACTGCGCTGGGGAAATGGCTCCACTGGGGGTATCTTGCATTCTGCCGGGGAACATTCTTATATTCCGTTGAGGAATATTAAGACTTCCAGGGATACTCTTATGCTTGCTGGGGAGTATCCTTATACTCCGCTGGGGAATATTAAGACCTTCTGGGGATACCCAACCTTTTTAGGGCTGATGGTAGACTAACTCTGCTTGGGGAGAGTATTGCTGATTCATTCATAGTTGCAAGTCTCAGCTGAGAGAGCTATCATTACTGTCTTACTCTGCGGGGAGTGAAAGTATCTTAGCCATATTCTTCAGCTGAATATATACCTTGGTACCTGGTGGACAGAGCAACCTGTACAGTTCGGACAATTCTTATTTTCCCCTGTTTTTTGCGGGAGAAGGTGCCTGCGGAGGCCCTGTGGATCGAGTATTATCCCCACCTATAGGTGCTTGGTATCTTCCGGTCAAAATGACAAGTCTTCTTCTGGTAGGCCAGTGACGAGATGACGAGACATAGTCGTACGCTTTGATCCCTAATTTTTGCCTGGACCGCCCTTTCGGGTTTTCAGTTCACCGGGATACCCTTTTTTCCCCAAGCCGCCTTTTCAGGTTTTCGACTTGCTGGGTGTACAAATTTTTCATTTTCATCCCTTATTTTTTCCCGAACCCTTTTGGTTCGCCGGGAAGCACTTATTTTTTCCTAGGCCAGTCAACCTAGCGGGTCTTTGATTATGCATAGTACTTTTTTGACTATGTCCACGCTCTCAGAGTGTAGGGAGTTGCCACTATCGGTAGTGTTGTGTTGCCATACTACCAGAAGATCTTCGTTTGATCATGCAAGATTCGTTGCTGGAATTCATGTCCAATGCCCCAATTGATTCAGATGGAGATTTTCCCCTGACTATTTGGCATTTTGAGAGATTCCTTGAATCTTGACTTGACTGTCCCAGATGATGGATAATGATCATGCCGTGCCCCTTGATTGGAAGTGTTTTTCCACTTGAGGTGATCCTTTTTTATTGAAAAGGTTTTTGTTCACTAGATATTTGTCGTGCGAATTTCTCTGCTATTTGAACAAATAGTCATATGCAAACAATGTTATTTTAAGAATGCAAAGCTTATGTCTGTCTTGAAGTTTTTGAAAATGCATTTTTCAGTAAGATAGGAAAATTTTGTAAAATGTGACGTAACTCAGGATTTACAGCAAGCCCTACAAGAGTCAGGATACCTTTGTAACAGTATGCTTTCGAACTAACCCATGCTTCAGCTAGGACTTTTAAGGGTTATAACGTGGCCTGGTTCACGGTTTAAGAAACAAAGGATAAAGGCTCAAAATTTATTTGTACCCACCGGCTCTTCGTGATGTTCTTCGATCCTAAACTCAGCTAATCGTGCATTTAGATCTCGTTTGAGTCTTTGCTCTGATATACCAGTGATGGTTCAGATACTGACAATTTATTTTGAACAGGCAGTCATTTTGTTGAGAGTTTGCAGGATTTCTTCCCTTTTGGTTTTTATTATCCCTGTCTTTTGCCTGAACTGTTTCCTTTGTAATTACAGTCAGCGGGATGCCCCAGTTTTGTAAGTCTCCTTCATAGGTTTTGACTTGATGGGCTTTTATTTCGAGAGATAATGACTGCATGTCCTTACGATTATACGGAACCAACACCGTCTTTTGTTACAGAAGGACTTCTTTGATGCCATTCATTGTGCACCTGGATCAACTGAGAGAACTACCCTGCCCCAGGTTATAATTAAGGGTTTTAATTCATGAAAAGAAAAACTCCAACTTATTTGGATCAAAGGGGTTGACTAGGGATTATCTTCCTTATAACTCCACTATTTAGGATTTGAAACAATGCATGTACCTCATCAGCAGGGTCTATTCAAAAGCATACTATAAAGATCGTGGTATCGTTTTTGTCATCCTCCCTCTAAAGGCTTAGAGTTTTTTAATCGAGAGTTGATCATCACAAAAAATAAAAGCAATTTGAATATAGTGAAATACTAATGGATTGATTCAAAACAGACATATGCAATGCATTAATAAAATAAAAGAGTTCGACATGATAATAATTGTTTGAATAAGCAAAGAAAAATACAACTGCAGAATTCAAATGAACAAAAGTATCTTAGTTTGAACTAGTCATCTTAGATGGAGAATTCTCAGCGGAAGATTTTCATCTCGCCATCCGGCATGAACTCCAACACCCTTCCGTCAATCAAGTCTTGGATCTTGTTCTTCAGATTCCAACAGTCGTCGGTGTCATGTCCAGGACTATGGGAGTGGTATACACAAAATGCATCGGGACGATAGCCAGGAGCAGAGGTGTTGGGTTTCCGGGGAGGATCCTTTAAAGTAATCAGATTGACCTCCAACAAGCGTTTCAGTATTAGAGATGATGGTATATCAGTCTCAGAGAAATGTCTTCCAAACGTATTTCACTTACGCCGATTACCCCATTGATGCTGGCGAGGTTGATGCTGGGCTTGTGACCCTGAAGCAAGCTGAGGAGATTTTCCCTTGTCTTCTTGCCCCAAAGGTGGTTGAATGATGACTTGATCTTTAACCCTAGTTGTTTGCCCCACTTGGTTATTTTCAAGCAGCTTGTTGACGAGGACCCTGAGCTCTTCTTGTCTTTGAGCTAAGTCTTGAATGAGAGCCTATCTGGCCCACCAGCTGTCCCATCATCTGGATCTTCATTGTTGCCAACTCAATTTGTAGCCCTTCCAACTGATCATTCCCGATGCCTCCTGGATTCCCTAGGACCAAGCCCCTTGTGAGGAGAGCTTTTATTTCTTCTTGCCCTTGAGATAGGTTCAAGAACATTTCTTGAAGTTAGGCGTTTTGAGCCCGGAGATCTTGGCTGTCTGGTTGGAAAGCCATTGCTGAAATAAACAGCGAGAACATGAGAGACCTGTATCGGATGACCTGTTATGCAATGATTTGTATGATATATGTATGCAATGTTTTCAAGGATCTCGCGGGGTAAACAAGAAACTGTTAGAATCTGAATCTGGTAGCTCGATTGAAGGAACTTCATGTCGTTAAGAGTCCTTCTTCAAGAGTCAAGCTCACCATATCGAGTGGGTCATAGCCCCTGACTCAAGTTGTCGTGTTTTGATCTCTAGACGACATTGGCTAGAGGAAAATAAATCCCCTTTCCCCTTGCTAGACATTTGATTTACCATAACCTACATCACAGACCCTTGAGATCTTTGAAATGGTTAAAGAAATGTTAAGGCATGATGTTATGATGTGTATGCTATGCGTTTAAGCAAAAGTGTCAGATGCTGTAAGTAAACCCTGCGATAAATCCAAATTATTAGATAAGGACTGTAAACAAAACCTGCAAGGAATTCATGTTGTCAGATAACAAGAATGTGCAAGTAGTTCAAGTTTGAAGGCACACAAGTCACACATATAGCCTTAAGTTTAGGCTGGCATGGAGTTTATGCATTACCCTCTTTCAGTTTAGTTGGTTTAAACCTGTCCTATAAATAGTAACCGGGTTCTAAGGAGCTCAATATCATTGGATTGTTTTCTATGTTCATCGTTTTGGTTTAGCCAATTAACTAGCGACCAAAATATTCCAAGAAAACAATCCTCAATGAGTGTAGTATCGAGTATCTACCAACTTCAGACTGCACCAAAGTCGGTCATCTCACTACCCCTAAAAAAGGCCAAGATGGTCAAGTAAGGTTCTAGTTCATTAGTGCTTAGTGACATCACTCAGCGGCCCCGTATTCTCTTTGATTGACTCAAAGGCTACCGGTACTCACAAATATGTCGCACTAATATAGCTATTGCTTCAACCGTGTTGGTATACCCCGCACAGTTTCCACAACGTATTTCTATCTATGAATGTTTCCCAAATCCGGGTGGAGGATTTCAAACCCAAACAATAGAACCAAGTGTAAAGCAAACAAAGCAATCAAGGTAAGCAAGTAAAGGTGATCTAAACCCTAAGGTAACCCCACTTTTAAAGATTCCCCAGCAGAGTCGCCAGTTCTGTGATCGGTGGGAATAAGAACTGACTGTTTTGGAATGCTGGTTCGCGTTTGCGTTTGTTTTCGCAAAATGTCGCGGTAAGCAAGAGTCGCCACCGTCTTTTATTTTATCCAACAAGGAAAGGACAAAAGCACAGAAAAATTCCTTTTCGAGATATTTCTCGGGTTCGGGAGGTAGATTATAGAAAGGGAAGGTGTTAGCACCCTTTCTATTCGTGGTTATCCACGGGCTCTTAGGTAGTTGCTCACTATGTTTTCAAAAGTTTGCTTTTCTTTGTGTTTGTGGGTTTTGAAAAGAGTTTTGTTTTTGAAGAGAGTGTAAGTGCGAAAAGTTTTGTTTTGTTTTTAAAAGGAGCAAGTACTTAAGAACATCTACCTACTCAAAAAGGAATTAGACTGTGCAAGTGTCCTTTAGACAATGCCATCCCACTATTGAGGAGTAGGTAGCATCGTCGTTGGAGTTTTTGGGTCAATTCGATTTAAGGGACGTGTGGTCACTAAAGCAATGTTAGGATGCCTTAGCGGTAACTCTAATGTCTTAGATCATTTTTCCGAGGCAACCGTTTCGAGGCAACTTATGATCTTTGGACAAGAGAGAGACCTCTAAAACATCCTATACTCAATGACCACGTTCGAGGCAACCAAGTGAGGTGTACCCTAAGAGTGGCATGTGCGAGTGTATTGTTTTTTTCCAAATATATTATCTTTGTACATGTTATGGTGAGCTACGGTTGATTTTAAATTAAAGGTTAATCTTGTCATGCAATCCTAGTTAGCATACATTTAAACAGTTAATATATGTATAGGAATTTAAAGTGCGGGAATTATAAATCCTACGCTATTACAAGGCTTCGGGGAGGGGGATTATTTACATGTCCAAAATTAGGGGAATAAAGCAGTAAAGTGTAAAAGTCTTAGTTAAGCTATTACAAACCAGTAGGCAGTTACAACAAAATAAACGCGCGCGAATCTGAAAATAACCTCTAAAAATCCTAAGAATAAAATCTTTTGTTGTTTTATTTTATTTTGGGAAAATGATCTAAATCTTCTTAATTTTAGTTTTGAGAAAATGTTAAGATAATTAAATGATTAATTAACAAAGTTAATTTAATAGAAAAAACTAGCCTAATGTTTTTTTGTTTTTTTTAATTGATTTTATGTTGATTAAAAAAAAGAAATAAAATAGTCAAAACAAAGATGAAATCGAAGGAACAAGCAGTAAATCAAGAAAGGTATAATTCTGGAGGCCTGGGTCGAAAGAGGTGTGGGCTGTCTTTCGATCCAGTGAAGAGGCTTGATCGAAGGTGCATGAGGGGCTGCACTTTGGGGGTGTTCGATCTGGATATGTCATCCTTCGATCTGGGAACCCTGGATCCAGTTCGAAGCTAAGCTGCTAAGCTTCGAAGCTCTGAACAAAATTCTGAGAAGATATTTCCTGCAAAATGAGACAAATGTTAAAGATCCAGGGGGGATTTTACCCCCCTGATTCGAATCTCCTCCCAATTCGAATCCTTCCTCAATTTGAATCTACTGAATCTGAGTCTGGGTTTGTTTTATCCTGAGATTCGAAGGAGAAACTTAGATCGTGCCCCAGCAATGGCACGATCTCATCTCTACGCTTCAGCTTACATGCAACATAATCAGTAATAACAAGAATACATATGCAATGTGTATTTAAATGTCATGAAGGTGCAATTTTGGTTTTGCAAACCCTTACTAATTAAAGATGTATGATCTGTGGCTCTGGGTGTGGAGATGTTCGCTGAATGGCTGCTTTGGCTTGGATTACTTATGAAAATGCTGATAACCTTTGGTGGGTTTGTGGGCAGCGTATCTCCAAATCCTCCCTGTTTCTTTTTCTCCTTTTTCCGTTCTTTGTTCCCCTTTTTCAGCAATGTATGCTTGCCCTTGTATTTATAGGAGTATGATGGTCTAGTAACGGCAAGAGACAACCAATTAAACAAGCCTTTAAAGCCATGAGACAAGAATCAGACATATTAAAAGATTTCCTTTTTTGAAATATTCATGTCTCTTTGGAATCTTGAATGAACCTGTACACCTTTGATTTTCGATTGCCTCCAGGCCATGCTCTTCGATTGGTCTTGAGTTGCCTCCTTCGAATGGACTTCTTGAATGTTCTTCGAATGACCCTTTGAATGCTTCTCTTTGATAGCTTCAAAGTCCCAAATCGAATTACTCCAGCTTCAATTGCATAGCCCCTTCGATTGAGCCTCCCTCTGCTTCGATTGCTTGATTCGAAAAGGATCACCCTAGTCGAATCAGCTCTTGTAGGGTTGGGAGCAAACAAGGCAAGAATCTGTCCTTTAATTCAAATAATTGAGTCCACAATCAACATTTAATTATTTCTATATTTGCAAGGGACACATGCCATTGTGAACTTTGGGTGAACCTGGACAGGTTAGGATATGTGTTTTTGCTTAGTCATGCCAGCCTTCTTCATTCCTTCGAATCTGCCTTCTTTTCCAGCTTCAAAGTCCAATTCGAATCTATTTAGAACATTCCCTATTAGACAACATCGACCATCCATTGGCCTTGTGATAAGTCTAAGTTCTGATTCGAAGTGTCCAGAACTTCCTTCATCAGAGCATCTTAGATTAAGAGAAACTCTGCACTGAAATGCCATTCGAAGGTCATTTCGTTCTGATGTTATGATTGAGGTAAAGTATGAAGTTCCAGTCGAAGGACCCTCTGAAGTACTAGTCGAAGCATTGTGAAATTGACTTGATCGAAGGGGTCCAACGCTGAATCGAAAACTTGCACACCAAAGCTTGATCGAAGGGTTCCAAACACCTAATCGAAGCTTACTAATCAAAGCCTGATCGAAGAGTGCCAAATTCCCAATCGAAGACTGGTGAGTCAAGCCTGTATCGAAGGATTTTGGATACGCAATCGAAGACTTTTCCCAGATGCCAATCGAAAGACACTTTGTTCATCTTCAAAAAACTTTATTTTCTTTAGGCAAATGTTTGTGACCAACCATGTAAGGGAAGACCTTTGAAAACATGAGAGGGAAAATTTTGGGGTACAACAGTTGCCCCTGTTCAATTTTCTTAAACCTGAGGATATAGATTGGCTTTCGAGCCTTTCGTGATCCGAAGGTGGAAGTTAATTGAACACTAGAGTATCCAGAAATTTGCACTCGCATGGTGTAGTATCAGGATTGTGACGTCGGGAATGGGCTTACAGATGCCATTTGGAGATGGTTGGTAGGAGGATGTGCTTATAAATGCCATCTGCAGGAGTGTCGATCGCATAAGAGATTCCTTAGAGAGAACTTGCATACCTGTTGTTTGTAGAAGATTCCGCTGGGGAAGTCTAACTTTTGTTGAGATTTAGGAACTGACTCGTGCTCACCGGGAGTATACCGTTGAGGTTATAGAACTTGTCCTGTCTGGTTCCAAGTATTAATCTTCAATCTCTTCATGTAGATAATTTTCCTGGCTTGTTACATGTATTAATCTACAATCAGTTGTTCACAGATAGTTTTCCTGGCTTGTTACAGGTATCAATCTGGAACTTGAAAAGGTTGGTCGAGGAGATAGCCGTCCTGGCTGGTTTCAGGTATTAATCTCTGACCTGAGAAAGAAAGATGGTCTTCCTGGGTTGTTACAGGTATTAATCTTCAATCTCTTCATGTAGATAATTTTCCTGGCTTGTTACAGGTATTAATCTACAATCAGTCATCCACAGATAGTTTTCCTGGCTTGCTACAGGTATTCAACTGGGACTTGAAAAGGTTGATCGATGAGAATGTTGTCCTGGCTGGTTTCCGGTATTAATCTCTGACCTGAGAAAGAAAGATAATTTTCCTGGCTTGCTACAGGTATTAATCTACAATCTCTTCATGTAGATAATTTTTCTGGCTTGTTACAGGTATTAATCTACAATCAGTCGTCCACAAATATTTTCCTGGCTTGCTACAGGTATTAAACTGGGACCTGAAAAGGTTGGTCGAGGAGATAGCTGTCCTGGATGGTTTCAGGTATTAATCTCTGACCTGAGAAAGAAAGATAGTCTTCCTGGCTTGTTACAGGTGTTAATCTTCAATCTCTTCATGTAGATAATTTTCCTGGCTTGTTACAGGTATTAATCTATAATCAGTCGTCCACATATATTTTTCCTGGCTTGTTACAGGTATTAATCTGGAACTTAAAAGGGTTGGTCGATGAGATAGTTGTCCTAGATGGTTTCAGGTATTAATCTCTGACCTGAGAAAGAAAGATAGTCTTCCTGGCTTGTTACAGGTGTTACTCTTCAATCTCTTCATGTAGATAATTTTCCTGGCTTGTTATAGGTATTAATCTACAATCAGTCGTCCACAGATATTTTTCCTGGCTTATTACAGGTATTAAACTGGGGCTGAAAAGGTTGGTCGAGGAGATAGCTGTCCTGGATGGTTTCAGGTATTAATCTCTGACCTGAGAAAGAAAGGTCTTCCTGGCTTGTTACAGGTATTAATCTTCAATCTCTTCATGTAGATAATTTTCCTGGCTTGTTACAGGTATTAATCTACAATCAGTCGTCTACAGATATTTTTCCTGGCTTGCTACAAGTATTAAACTGGGACTTGAAAAGGTTGATGGTAGCCATCTTTTGATTGACCTTTTCCTGAAAAAGGTAAAACGTTAGCTGTATGGAATGTCATGATGTATGAAATGCATGACATCATGATGTTCTCAAAAATAAATGAGATCGTGTCGTATGCACTTTATCATGTATGTAAATAGGAGGTATGAAATGTGAAATGTTTATGAATGTATTTTCGTCTTGGAAAATAAATCCTTGACAAATGTCGGGGAGTTTGTTAAATCCTGGATTGTTGTTGAAGAGTATGTGTGTCTTCAAACTTTGTTTAGAATGTTTCTGATGGGGATGACGAACGAAGATGGTTGTGAGAATAAACTTGTAGGAGAAAATAACTCCGTTGGGGAATAAACATGGTGAAGAGATTACTCTGCGGGGAATTACTCTGTGGGGAAGAGATACTTTGCTGATATTTTAATGATAAACTCCGTTGGGGATTCCGTTGATAAGCTCTGTTGGGGATTTTGATGTTGAACTCCGCTGGGGATAGAAAGAACTTTGCTGGGCATGATCTTTCAGTTGCAACTTGCTAAGGATAACCCGGTTAGCCTTTTGTGAGGATAACCTCTGAATTTGGCTGGGGAGACTTATTTGTGCTTCGCAGGGGATAAGCTTCCAGAATCTACTGGGGAAGATGATTCAACTCCATTGGGGAAAATTTTTTAGATTGCGCTGGGGAAATGGCTCATCTGGGGGTATCTTGCATTCTGCCGGGGAACATTCTTATATTCCTTTGAGGAATATTAAGACTGCCAGGGATACTCTTATGCTTGCTGGGGAATATCCTTATACTCCGCTAGGGAATATTAAGACCTTCTGGGGATACCCAACTGTGATCGGTGGATCTGGAACTGACTGTTTAACGCTGGTTCGCGAAATGTCGCAGAAGCAAGAGTCGCCACCGTCTTTTATTTTCTCCAAATGGAAAGGACAAAAGCACAGAAAAATTCCTTAAAGAGATTGCTCTCGGTTCGGGAGGTAGGTTATAGAAAGGGAAGGTGTTAGCACCCTTTCTATCCATGGTTATCCATGGGCTCTTAGATACTTGCTCACTTGTGTTTTCAAAAATGGTTTGTTTGCTTTTCAACTGTGGGTTTTAAAAAGTTTCTTTGAAAATTCCAGTTCGACTCTTGTATCGGTCCTCAAGAGTGTTTGAAAAATTGCTTTCGAAAGCTTTTTGAAAAGGTGTCGGTGTGAAAAGTATTTTTTGATTTGTTTTGAAATTAGAGCAAGTATCTAGAATCATCTACCTACCCTAAGGAATTCGTCTGTGTAAATGTCCTTTAAAGTAGTGCCATCCCACCATTGAGAGGTAGGTAGCACCACCGTTGGAGGTATTCGGGTCAATTCGAAGGTTCGGGACATGGTGATCACCAGAGCAATAGGAAGATACCTTAGGAGCTACCCTCATGCCAGGTTCCCGGATCATGAGGACTTACTAAGACATCCTCTACTCGACGATCACCTTTCGAGAGGCAAGGCAACAGTGAGGCGTACCCTAGGGGTGGTGTGTGATTTGTGTGTCATGTTCATTTGCATTTATCTTGTTCATGTCATGGGTGACCTACGCTTTTGTTTTTATTTTGACATTCATTCTTGCATGCAGTTATTAACAGTTTAAAAAGTTGGGAGAAATATAAAGTTCCTAAACTATTACAAAGGCGCGGATCCACATCTCCAAATTAAATCCAGGACCCGATTTGACATAAAATAAAGGAATAAAGTGCGAGAAATATAAAATGTCCGAGTTACATGGCTTTGGGAGAGGTACATAAAAATTTAAAAGAAGGAATAAAAATGCGAAGAGAATTAAATCGAAAGCGAGGGCGTTGGACCCTTTTTAATGAAATTACATTATTATTAACAAATTAATTAAAATAAAATAGAAAGAAATTATTTTTGAGGGTTTTTTGTATTTATGGTTTTTTATGAGAATTAAATGAAATTTAAACCTAATTCTAGCTATTTTTTAATTTATTAAGAAAAGCAGTAAAATTTAACCTAAAATTAAACCTAATTAATTAATGCAATTTTATTTACAAAAATATATAATTAATTATTAATAGGGTGAAAAGGAAAAGGTAAAAATAATCAAAACCCTAATTCTACAAATTTTAAGTTTATTTAAGAAAAAAGTCGAAATTAATCCTAAAATTGAAAACTAAATTAATTAATGATTTTTATTTACAAAAATAAGTTTTAAATGAAATATATTTTATTTTTTGTCTTTTCTGATTTTTTTTACTATTTTTATATTTTATGAAAATAAATTAAATTAAAGAACTTAAAGGAAATTAATTAAAACAAATAAAAATAGAAAAGATAGGAAAAGGAATAAAAAGCAAACCATGGGGGGTTCTGTCCCCAAACTGGAGGTATATTCCTAGCAATTCTGGCCCAATAGCCTTTGGCCTGGTTGACTTTTCAGTATTCACGTGTGTGGACGTTGACTGGGACGTATCATAGGCTTTGAATCTTGGCCATAGGATGGACGCAGTGGGACGTGTGGCATATTGAAATTATGGGCGCATGATGATCATCAGGGAGCAAGCTGCACAGGATAATATTAGAAAAAATATTATGGAAAGGGAGGGGGACCTGGGATTCGAACCCAGGTCCCAGAGATTACCATACTGATGCCTTGCCACTGGAGCTCTTAGCGCGCTTTGAATATTATATAGAGAATAAATAATATAACGTAAATCATGAGTTAGTGGACATTTTCGCGCGAAATTTTAATGAACCACTCGTTGCCTTACACATCACCGTCTTCTCCATCTGTGCGCTGTATCTGAAACAAAAAATAAAGTGAATAGCGGGGGTTTTAAACCCCCACTAAATAGCAAGCATGAAAATAGCGAATAGGAGATGCTGGCTCATAAATTAGGCGCGAGGTATGTGTTCAGATCGTCCAAGCATGCTGATTTCAATGGTGTAGGTCTCAAGTCTCAATTGTTCCAGAATAAAGAAACCCCAATTTGTGACCTCTGTAACCCTAAAAGACAACAATGGCAATTTCGCGTATGGTGCACAAAAATTTAATCAAACTACATGGTTAGCTTCAGAAAGGTCTCATTAGTATAAATCAATCAAAGAAGTGCAAGAATGATGCGTATAAATTGATGCACGAATACAAAAAATATGATGAACATGGTTGTTTCGTGTTACCAATTCTTGAGGTTACAAGCTATGATTTTGATCCAGGAACTTCCCTTGATGTCTCAGGAAGGTGATAGAATGGTTATTTCGCCTTGAAACCTCTTGGAATCCTGTTTTTAGTTTTGAAAATTTTAGGCAAAAACTCAAACTTTTCCCTTGGTTTCTGGCGCAGCTTTCATGTCCTTGGCTCTAGGGTTAGGTTTGCACTTGTATAGAGAATGAATTCAGTCAATAATCCCAGCCCATAGCCTTGTTTTTAATGGTTTTCAAGATTTGATTTTGATGAATCTTTTTCAATATTTTTTCATGCATATTTGATACAAATCATGTCCAATCAACTTACTTCTTTCCCTATCTGATTATGCGCGAAATCTTGAGGCTATTTCATGCATAAAGAGATTTGATTGCATTGGTTTGGTATTTTTCACATATTTTAATTAATTAAATGAATTATTAGCAATTAAAAATTCAAATAAATAAATAAAAATGATGAATAAATTCCCTTTGGGCCAAATGGTCGTGCACATGCTTTGGATGATGGATTTTGGAAGAAAATGTGACCCATTAGCAATTTTAAGGCATTTGAAGCAAAGTTGACTTTTCAAAATATCCAAAAATTTCCCAACTTCCACAAGGCATAACTTGCTCAATATTTAAGATTTGCTCATGTTATTGGACATTTTGGAAAGGTCTTTGAGTCCTCTAACCAATGTTTTTGGTCCCATGTCATTTTGATTTACCAATCTCAAGTTATGGTCTTTGACTTAAAGTCCCTTTTTGTTGACTTTTGAAAATGACCTATAATGTTGAAATTGATAACTTTTTGTGAGAGCATTTCTTGGACTTGAAGTGTGAAGAGGAGTTGTAGGAAATGTCTTTCTCTTCAAAATGAGCTTTGGATGGAATTTTTCTGATAATCCATGTGAAAGTTATGCCTTGGTCAATTTACAGTTGACTTTTTCAACTGTCCAAATATGGAAACTTTTGCATCTTGAGACTTTTTGAGCCAAGCTTTGGGAATCATGATCAAGCATTGATCAAATGATGTTTGTGGCTTCAAAATGAGATGTTGATCAAAAATTTGAACTTTTGACTGTCAAATGACCATTTTGCCCCTACAGTTGACTGTAGTGCAATTAGGGTTTTTGACTGTGCAATTTTGTGCTGTAGGTCTTGAAACTTGACATGGGGATGCTTGACCCTATTTGTAGGCATGTGGGACTTGATTGGACCCTTGGAAACTTCATTTTCTTTGTCAGAACCAAAACCCTAAATTTTGACTGTTTAGGAGGTCCTTGAACTGTGCAACCCTTGGGGAGATTTTGAAGCTTTGACTTGGCAAATCTTGAAGAATATGGGAGGGAAAATTTTGGGGTACAACAGTGGCCCCTGTTCAATCTTCTTAAACCTGAGGATGCAGATTGGCTGACGTGCCTTTCGTAATCCGAAGGTGGAAGATGATTGAACACTAGAGTGCCCAGAAATTTACGCTCACATAGTAGCAGTGTGATGGTGGAATGGGCTTATAGATGCCATTTGGAGATTGATGGACAGGATAATGGGCTTATAGATGCCATGCTAAGAGATGATGGATAGGTGGATGGGCTTATAGATGCCATCTGGGCGTCGATCGCGTAGGAGATTCCTTAGCGAGAACTTGCGTACCTGCAAAAGAAAATGATTACCTGACCTGTTACAGGAGCTGGTCTTCAAACTCTTTGCATAGATGTGTCCTGACTGGTTACAGGAGCTAAATCTGGATCTTCAAAAGGTGATGAATGAACCAGGGATAGTTACTACCTCAACAGGAACGCCGAGAGAACCTTGGACGATTACTAATTCAACAGGAACACAGAGAGAATCCTGGGCGACTTCAACCTCAACAGTAACGCTGAGAGAATCTTGGGCGACTTCTACCTCAACAGTAACGCTGAGAGAATCTGGGGACAATTTCTACCTCCGCAGTAACGGGGAGAGAACCATAGGCGACTTCAACCTCAACAGTAATCATTGAGAGAATCTTGGGCGACTTCAACCTCAACAGTATCATTGAGAGAATCTGGGAACGATTACTACCTCCGCAGTAACGGGGAGAGAACCATAGGCGACTTCAACCTCAACAGTAATCATTGAGAGAATCTTGGGCGACTTCAACCTCAACAGTATCGCTGAGAGAATCTGGGGATGATTACTACCTCCGTAGTAACGGGGAGAGAACCATAGGCGACTTCAACCTCAACAGTAATCATTGAGAGAATCTTGGGCGACTTCAACCTCAACAGTAACGCTGAGAGAATCTGGGGATGATTCCTACCTCCGCAGTTACGGGGAGAGAACCATAGGCGACTTTAACCTCAACAATAATCATTGAGAGAATCTTGGATATCTTCTACTGAGTCTTTATCAGGAAAATCTGTTAGGGGTCGATTTAGCTGGACTAGAGAAGGCCTTTGACTGGATAAGAAACAGGAAAATCTTAGGGTCGATTTAACTGAACCGGTCTAGGTCTTGAAATCTTCAACTGGATAAGAAACAGGGAGATCTTAGGGTCGATCTGACTGAACCAGAGAAGGCCTTGGACTGGATAAGAAACAGTAAAATCTTAGGGTCGATTTAACTGAACCAGTCTAGGTCTTGAAATCTTCAACTGGATAAGAAACAGAAAAATCTTAGGGTCGATCTGACTGAACCAGAGAAGGCCTTGGACGGGATAAGAAACAGAAAAATCTTAGGGTCGATTTAACTGAACCGGTCTAGGTCTTGAAATGTCTTCAACTGGATAAGAAACAGGGAGATCTTAGGGTCGATCTGACTGAACCAGAGAAGGCCTTTGACTGGATAAGAAACATAAAAATCTTAGGGTCGATTTAACTGAACCGGTCTAGGTCTTGAAATCTTCAACTGGATAAGAAACAGGGAGATCTTAGGTTCGATCTGACTGAACCAGAGAAGGCCTTGGACGGGATAAGAAACAGAAAAATCTTAGGGTCGATTTAACTGAACCGGTCTAGGTCTTGAAATGTCTTCAACTGGATAAGAAACAGGGAGATCTTAGGGTCGATCTGACTGAACTAGAGAAGGCCTTTGACTGGATAAGAAACAGAAAAATCTTAGGGTCGATTTAACTGAACCGGTCTAGGTCTTGAAATGTAGCTGAGAACTTAACTGGATCTTTCCTGAAAGGTAAAGGTCAGTCATATGCAATGCATGATATGGATCAAGCAAATGATGTTATCAACATAAATGAGATTTGTAAGATATGATGCGTATTTGCATGCTATAATGTATGACAATGTGATGTTTATGAATGTATTTTCGTCTAGGAAAATAGATCCTTGACGGGTGCCGGGAAGTCATATCCTGGGCTGATGTTGAAGAATAGATCTTTGCCTCCGCTGGGGATGATAGTTGCAAGAATACCGGTAGGAGAAGATAACTCCGTTGGGGAATAAACTTGGCGAATGGATTACTCTGCAGGGAGAAAAGTATTCTAATGATCTTGCTGGGAAGCAATACTCTGTGGGGGAGAGAGATACTTTGCTGACATGTTGATGATAACTCCGCTGGGGATTCCATTGGTAAGTCATGTTGGGAGATCTGATGAACTCCTCTGGGGATAGGAAGACTTCACCGGGGACACTCTTTCCGTGGCTTTTGGATGAGGATAACCCAGTTATATCCTGGTAAGGAAATAACTCTTTGAATAAAGCCGGGAGACACGTTCGTGTTCTGCGAGGATAAGCTTCCAGAATCTACTGGGGATAAGCTTACTGCTTGGGGAGATGGATTCCAACTTTCCTTGGGAACTAGATTGGACTCTCCTGGGGAAGTTTTGAACTGTACCGGGGAGGTGACTCCATTGAATGTTTGATATACCGCCGGGGAACAACCTTTAGACCGAGACTGCCGGGGATGCTTTGTTAGGAATGCATGTATATCGTGCTGGGGAATGTTGAGATCTGCGGGAGGATACCCAACTTCCTTAAGGCTGATTAGATAGCTCTGCTTGGGGAGAGCGCACTGACTTGCTGGCTTACTCTCTGGGGATTTAAGGTATACTGGTTGTGTTCTTCAGCCGAACCTACCTTGATGCCTTGGAGGACAGAACAATCAGATTGCTTGGACAACTCTTTATTGCCCCTGTTTCTGAGGTGGGAGAGGAAGACCTGTGAGGTGATAGTTGTTGATGGACAAACCTTCTTCTGGTAGGCAACAAGATGAGGAACATAGTCATACGCTTTGATCCCTAACTTTTGCCTGGACCGCCCTTTCGGGTTTTCAGTCCAACGGGATACCCATTTTTTGCTCAAGCCGCCTTTTCAGGTTTTCGACTTGCCGGGTGTACAGATTTTTTCATTTTCACCCCTTGTTTTTGCCCGAACCCTTTTGGTTCGCCGGGAAGCCCTTATTTTTTCCTAGGTATGTCAACCTAGCGGGTCTTTGATTTTGCGTAGTATTTTTCGACTATGTCCACATTCTCAGAATGTAGGGAGTTGCCCCTGTTAGAAGTGTTTTGTCATGTCACCAGAAGATGTCTGATCGGACAAGATTCGTTGTTGGAATGCCCCAAGTGACTCAGGCGGAGATTTGCCCCAGGCTATTTGGCCTTTGAGAGATTCTCCGAATCTTGATTGGACTGCCCCAGAAGATGGACCATGCTCATGCCATGCCCCTTGATTGGAAGTGCTTTTGTTCACTAGGTATTCATCGTGCGAATTTCTATGCTGTTCAAACAAAAAGTCATATGCAAACAAAGTTATGTAAAAAATGCAAAGCTTATGTCTGTCTTGAAGATTTTGAAAATGCATTCTTTTCATAATTAAAGTGATTGTTTGTAAAACGTGATGTCAACTCCGTATTTTACCGTAAGCCTTAAGGAGTCAGGATACCTTTCGTACAATATGCTTTCGAACTAACCCATGCTTCAGCTAGGACTTTTAGGGGTTATAACGTGGCCTGGTTCACGGTTTAAGAAACAAAGGATAAAGGCTCAAATTATTTGTACCCACCCGCTCTTCGTGATATTCTTCAAACCTAGGCTCAATTGATCGTGCGTTAGACTTTGATTGAATCTTAGTCTTGATGTTCCAATGATGGTTCAGATATTGATGATTTATTTTGAATAGGCAGTCATTCCTTGTTGAGGTTTTGTAGGACCTCTTTCTTTTTTGATTTTGTTATCCCTGTTTTTTTTTGCCTGGACTGTTTCCTTTTTTGGAATTACAGTCAACGGGATGCCCCAGCTTCGTAAGTCTCCTTCATAGGTTTTTTGACTTATTGGGCTTCTTTTTTTTATTTTGAGAGATATAATGACTGCCTGTCCTTATTAATTATTCGGAACCATCACTGTCTTTCTTTGTTTTGTAAGGACCTTTTTGGTGCCGTTTGTTATGCACTTGGATCAACTGAGAGAACTAACCTGCCCCAGGTTATGATTAAGGGTTTTAAATTTCGAAAAGAAAAACTCCTACTTCTTTGGCTCAAAGGGGTTGACGAGGGATTATCTTCCTTATAACTCCAGTGTTTAGGGATTGAAACAATGCCTGTACCTCATCAGCGGGGTCTGTTCAAAAGCATACTATAGATTATGGTATCGTTTTCGTCATCCTCCCTCAAGAGGCTTAGAATTATTAATTGAGAGTTGATCATCAGAAAAAATATGAAAATAATTTGCATATAGTGAATACGAATATATTGCTTCAAAACAGATATATGCGATGCATTAATGAAATAACAACGTTTAATATGAGTAAATGTTTGAACAAAAGAAAATTACAACTTGAACATTCGAATGAACAAAAGCTTTCTAGTCTCAGGGCTTGTCACTTCAAATGGTGAGCCTTGGAGGGATGGTAGAAAAATTCAGCCTGACCATCTTGTGTGAACTCCAATGCCCCTTTGTCAATCAGATTCTGGATCTTATTCTTCAGAGCCTAACACTCATTTGTATCGTGTCCTGGACAGGCAGAGTGGTAGGCACACCTTTTATTGGGATCATAGATAGGAGATGCTGTGTTGGGGTTCCGGGGATGAGCCCTTAATGTGATCAGATTCAACCTCAACAGGCGTTGTAAAGCTTGAAACAGCGACATGTTAAGCTGGGTGAATTGCCTCCTGGGCTTGTCTGTCTTAAGCTGGTGAGGTTGATGCTGAATTTGTGACACTGAAGCCACCTGAGGAGCTCTCCCCTTATCTCCTTGTCTCAAAGGTGATTGAACGATGACTGGCTCTTTACCCTTAGACGTTTGCCCCAGTTGGTTACCCCGAAGCAGTTGGTTGATGAGAACTCCGAGCTCTTCTTGTCTTTGAGCTACACCTTGAATGGCAGTCACCTGCCCCAACATTTGGGCTTTCATTGCATCCATCTCAGCTTGCAGATGTTTCATCTGTTCGTCTTCAGCGCTGTTCCTGACCAAAGTCTCCATGAGAAGTGTCTTCAACTCCTCCTGCCCCTTGGATAGATTCAGGAGGGTTTCCCCGAACCGAGTCTCTTGAGCAAGAAGGTCCTGGTTATCTTGTCGGGAAGCCATTGCTGAAATAAACAGCGAGAAAGATAAGTGACCTACAACAAGGATACCTGCAATGCAATGATGTGTATGACATGCATGATGTTTTCAAGGACCTCGCGGGATAAAACAAGAAAATTTGTTAGAATTTGGGTCCGGTAGCTTGATTAAAGGCACTCCACGTTGCTGAGAATCCTTCTTCAAGGGTCAAAAGGCTCACCATATCCAGTGGGTCATAGCCCCTGACTTTAGTCATCATGTCTGGTTTTGGTTTCCAAACAACCTTGGTTAGGGGAACCTTCTTCAAGAGTCAGAGCTCACCATATCAAGTGGGTCATAGCCCCTGACAACCTTGGCTAGAGGAAAATAAATCCTCTTTGCCCCTTGCTGGATAGTTGATTCGTCATGACCTACATCACAAGCCCTTGAGATCCTTGAAATGGGTTAGGATGTATGCAATGGTATGATGTTATGTTATGCATGGGGTAATGTAAGTAACCCTGTTATGAGTCCCAATTAAGGACTGCAACCCAAAACCTGCAAGAAACTCAGTAAAACCTGTCATGAGTCCTAATCAAGGACTATAAACAACACCTGCAAGAAACTTAGTAAGCCCTGTCATGGGTCCCAATTAAGGACTAAAACAAAACCTGCGAGTAGTTCATGTGTCAGATAAAGCATGCAAGTAGTCAAGTACGAAGGCACACAAGTCACACAAGAGAAACCCTTAGAGTTCAGGCCAGTATGGGGTCTGGGTATTACCCTCTTAAAGTTGGTGGACTCAACCTGTCCTATTAGAAGTAACCGGGTTCTAAGGGTCCCAATATCACTGGATTGCTTTCATTGTTCATCGTTTCGATTTAGCCACTGAACTGGCGACCGAAATATTCCAGGAAAGCAACCCTCAATTGAGTATAGTATCGAGTATCAACCAACCTCGGACTGCACCAAAGTCAGTTATCTCACTACCCTAAAGAGGCCAAGATAGTTCAATTAAGGTTCCTAAGGTCAGTTGATGCTTCACGACACCACGCGGAGGCCCCGTACTCTCCTTGACTGAACTCAAGGGTTACCGGTACACACCAAAGTGCCACATCAATGTAGCAGACTGTTACAACCATGTCGGTATACCACGCACAGTTCCCTCACAGCCTTGTTGCTACTTTCTATGAAGGTATCCCCAGATCCGGGTTAGGATCTATAGAACTCCCAAGACAGTCCCACAATAATAAAGCAAGCAAGTCAATACAATTGAAAACACAGTGATCTTAGTCCTAAGGTACACCTCACTTTAAGTTAAGTCCCCAGCAGAGTCGCCAGTTCTGTGATCGGTGGATCTGGAACTGACTGTTTAACGCTGGTTCGCGAAATGTCGCGGAAGCAAGAGTCGCCACCGTCTTTTATTTTCTCCAAATGGAAAGGACAAAAGCACAGAAAAATTCCTTAAAGAGATTGCTCTCGGTTCGGGAGGTAGGTTATAGAAAGGGAAGGTGTTAGCACCCTTTCTATCCATGCTTTTCAACTGTGGGTTTTAAAAAGTTTCTTTGAAAATTCCAGTTCGACTCTTGTATCGGTCCTCAAGAGTGTTTGAAAAATTGCTTTTGAAAGCTTTTTGAAAAGGTGTCGGTGTGAAAATTATTTTTTGATTTGTTTTGAAATTATAGCAAGTATCTAGAATCGTCTACCTACCCTAAGGAATTCGTCTGTGTAAATTTCCTTTAAAGTAGTGCCATCCCACCATTGAGAGGTAGGTAGCACCACCGTTGGAGGTATTCGGGTCAATTCGAAGGTTCGGGACATGGTGATCACCAGAGCAATAGGAAGATACCTTAGGAGCTACCCTCATGCCAGGTTCCCAGATCATGAGGACTTACTAAGACATCCTCTACTCGACGATCACCTTTCGAGAGGCAAGGCAACAGTGAGGCGTACCCTAGGGGTGGTGTGTGATTTGTGTGTCATGTTCATTTGCATTTATCTTGTTCATGTCATGGGTGACCTACGCTTTTGTTTTTATTTTGACATTCATTCTTGCATGCAGTTATTAACAGTTTAAAAAGTTGCGAGAAATATAAAGTTCCTAAACTATTACAAAGGCGCGGATCCACATCTCCAAATTAAATCCAGGACCCGATTTGACATAAAATAAAGGAATAAAGTGCGAGAAATATAAAATGTCCGAGTTACATGGCTTTGGGAGAGGTACATAAAAATTTAAAAGAAGGAATGAAAATGCGAAGAGAATTAAATCGAAAGCGAGGGCGTTGGACCCTTTTTAATGAAATTACATTATTATTAACAAATTAATTAAAATAAAATAGAAAGAAATTATTTTTGAGGGTTTTTTGTATTTATGGTTTTTTATGAGAATTAAATGAAATTTAAACCTAATTCTAGCTATTTTTTAATTTATTAAGAAAAGCAGTAAAATTTAACCTAAAATTAAACCTAATTAATTAATGCAATTTTATTTACAAAAATATATAATTAATTATTAATAGGGTGAAAAGGAAAAGGTAAAAATAATCAAAACCCTAATTCTACAAATTTTAAGTTTATTTAAGAAAAAAGTCGAAATTAATCCTAAAATTGAAAACTAAATTAATTAATGATTTTTATTTACAAAAATAAGTTTTAAATGAAATATATTTTATTTTTTGTCTTTTCTGATTTTTTTTACTATTTTTATATTTTATGAAAATAAATTAAATTAAAGAACTTAAAGGAAATTAATTAAAACAAATAAAAATAGAAAAGATAGGAAAAGGAATAAAAAGCAAACCATGGGGGGTTCTGTCCCCAAACTGGAGGTATATTCCTAGCAATTCTGGCCCAATAGCCTTTGGCCTGGTTGACTTTTCAGTATTCACGTGTGTGGACATTGACTGGGACGTATCATAGGCTTTGAATCTTGGCCATAGGATGGACGCAGTGGGACGTGTGGCATATTGAGATTATGGGCGCATGATGATCATCAGGGAGCAAGCTGCACAGGATAATATTAGAAAAAATATTATGGAAAGGGAGGGGGACCTGGGATTCGAACCCAGGTCGCAGAGATTACCATACTGATGCCTTGCCACTGGAGCTCTTAGCGCGCTTTGAATATTATATAGAGAACAAATAATATAACGTAAATCATGAGTTAGTGGACATTTTCACGCGAAATTTGAATGAACCACTCGTTGCCTTACACATCACCGTCTTCTCCATCTGTGCGCTGTATCTGAAACAAAAAATAAAGTGAATAGCGGGGGTTTTAAACCCCCACTAAATAGCAAGCATGAAAATAGCGAATATGAGACGCTGGCTCATAAATTAGGCGCGAGGTATGTGTTCAGATCGTCCAAGCATGCTGATTTCAATGGTGTAGGTCTCAAGTCTCAATTGTTCCAGAATAAGGAAACCCCAATTCGTGACCTCTATAACCCTAAAAGACAACAATGGCAATTTCGCGTATAGTGCACAAAAATTCAATCAAACTACATGGTTAGCTTCAGAAAGGTCTCATTAGTATAAATCAATCAAAGAAGTGCAAGAATGATGCGTATAAATTGATGCACGAATACAAAAAATATGATGAACAGGGTTGTTTCGTGTTACCAATTCTTGAGGTTACAAGCTATGATTTTGATCCAGGAACTTCCCTTGATGTCTCAGGAAGGTGATAGAATGGTTATTTCGCCTTGAAACCTCTTGGAATCCTGTTTTTAGTTTTGAAAATTTTAGGCAAAAACTCAAACTTTTCCCTTGGTTTCTGGCGCAGCTTTCATGTCCTTGGCTCTAGGGTTAGGTTTGCACTTGTATAGAGAATGAATTCAGTCAATAATCCCAGCCCATAGCCTTGTTTTTAATGGTTTTCAAGATTTGATTTTGATGAATCTTTTTCAATATTTTTTCATGCATATTTGATACAAATCATGTCCAATCAACTTACTTCTTTCCCTATCTGATTATGCGCGAAATCTTGAGGCTATTTCATGCATAAAAAGATTTGATTGCATTGGTTTGGTATTTTTCACATATTTTAATTAATTAAATGAATTATTAGCAATTAAAAATTCAAATAAATAAATAAAAATGATGAATAAATTCCCTTTGGGCCAAATGGTCGTGCACATGCTTTGGATGATGGATTTTGGAAGAAAATGTGGCCCATTAGCAATTTTAAGGCATTTGAAGCAAAGTTGACTTTTCAAAATATCCAAAAATTTCCCAACTTCCACAAGGCATAACTTGCTCAATTTTTAAGCTTTGCTCATGTTCTTGGACATTTTGGAAAGGTATTTGAGACCTCTAACCAATGTCTTTGGTCCCATGTCATTTGGATTTACCAATCTCAAGTTATGGTCTTTGACTTAAAGTCCCTTTTTGTTGACTTTTGAAAATGACCTATAATGTTGAAATTGATAACTTTTTGTGAGAGCATTTCTTGGACTTGAAGTGTGAAGAGGAGTTGTAGGAAATGTCTTTCTCTTCAAAATGAGCTTTGGATGGAATTTTTCTGATAATCCATGTGAAAGCTATGCCTTGGTCAAGTTACAATTGACTTTTTCAACTGTCCAAATATGGAAACTTTTGCATCTTGAGACTTTTTAAGCCAAGCTTTGGGAATCATGATCAAGCATTTATCAAATGATGTTTGTGGCTTCAAAATGAGATGTTGATCAAAAATTTGAACTTTTGACTGTCAAATGACCATTTTGCCCCTACAGTTGACTGTAGTGCAATTAGGGTTTTTGACTGTGCAATTTTGTGCTGTAGGTCTTGAAACTTGACATGGGGATGCTTGACCCTATTTGTAGGCATGTGGGACTTGATTGGACCCTTGGAAACTTCATTTTCTTTGTCAGAACCAAAACCCTAAATTTTGACTGTTTAGGAGGTCCTTGAACTGTGCAACCCTTGGGGAGACTTTGAAGCTTTGACTTGGCAAATCTTGAAGAATATGGGAGGGCAAATTTTGGGGTACAACACCAACCTTTTTAGGGCTGATGGTAGACCAACTCTGCTTGGGGAGAGTATTGCTGATTCGTTCATAGTTGCAAGTCTCAACTGAGAGAGCTATCATTACTATCTTACTCTGCGGGGAGTGAAAGTATCTTAGACATATTCTTCAGCTGAATATATACCTTGGTACCTAGTGGACAGAGCAACTTGTACAGTTTGGACAATTCTTATTTCCCCCTGTTTTTTGCGGGAGAAGGTGCCTGCGGAGGCCCTGTGGATCGAGTATTATCCCCACCTATGAGGTGCTTGGTATCTTTCGGTCAAAATGACAAGTCTTCTTCTGGTAGGCCAGTGACGAGATGACGAGACATAGTCATACGCTTTGGTCCCTAATTTTTGCCTGGACCGCCCTTTCGGGTTTTCAGTTCACCGGGATACCCTTTTTTCCCCAAGCCGCCTTTTCAGGTTTTCGACTTGCCGGGTAAACAAATTTTTCATTTTCAAAGTCCCAAATCGAATTACTCCAGCTTCAATTGCATAGCCCCTTCGATTGAGCCTCCCTCTGCTTCGATTACTTGATTCGAAAAGGATCACCTTAGTCGAATCAGCTCTTGTAGGGTTGGGAGAAAACAAGGCAATAATCTGGCCTTTAATTCAAATAATTGAGTCCACAATCAGCATTTAATTATTTCTATATTTGTAAGGGACACATGCCATTGTGAACTTTGGGTGAACCTGGACAGGTTAGGATATGTGGTTTTGCTTAGTCATGCCAGCCTTCTTCATTCCTTCGAATCTGCCTTCTTTGCCAGCTTCAAAGTCCAATTCGAATCTATTTAGAACATTCCCTATTAGACAACTTCGACCAGCCCTTGGCCTTGTGATGAGTCTAAGTTATGATTCGAAGTGTCCAGAACTTCCTTCATCAGAGCATCTTAGATTAAGAGAAACTCTGCATTGAAATGCCATTCGAAGGTCATTTCGTTCTGATGTTCTGATTAAGGTAAAGTATGAAGTTCTAGTCGAAGGACCCTCTGAAGTACTAGTCGAAGCATTGTGAAATTGACTTGATCGAAGGGGTCCAGCGCTCAATCGAAAACTTGCACACCAAAGCTTGATCTAAGGGTTCCAAACACCTAATCGAAGCTTACTAATCAAAGCCTGATCGAAGAGTGCCAAATGCCCAATCGAAGACTGGTGAGTCAAGCCTGTATCGAAGGATTTTGGATACCCAATCGAAGACTTTTCCCAGATGCCAATCGAAAGACACTTTGTTCATCTTCAAAAAACTTTATTTTCGTTAGGCAAATGTTTGTGACCAACCATGTAAGGGAAGACCTTTGAAAACATGAGAGCGCAAATTTTGGGGTACAACACCCCACATTGCAAACAACCAAGGAGTAGTCAAGACATTCAGAGGTACTGGAGGCACATGTACTTTGTCAGCATAGATCTGTCACTTGTGATAAGTTCTTGAGTGGTGATGACAGTCAGTTTCCATAGTCGACCAATAGTATCCCGCTCTCAGAATCCTCTTAGCCATAGTATGTCCACTGGAGTGAGTGCCAAAGATACCTTCATCCATATCTTCCATAATTTTCTCTGCTTCCTTCTTGTCTATACAACGAAGCAGAGTCGAATCATGATTGTGTTTGTACAACACCCCATTACTCAGGAAGAACTTGGCTGAGAACCTCCATAGGAATTTCTTGTCATTGATAGATTCCCCCTCGGGGTACTCTTGAGCCTCAAGGTATCTTTTCACTTCATGAAACCAAGGCTTCTCTTCTACTCCGTCAGTGTCAACTTCATAGAAATGTACCGGTTCATCTAACCTCTCAATGGTAATTATGGGGGCCTCGTTGTCCCATCTGATTTTAAACATAGATGATATGGTTTCTAATGCATCTACCAACTAATTATCTTTTCGTGGGATGTGCTCAAAAGTGATCTCCTCGAAGTACGAGATTAAGGTAAGCACATGTTCTCTATAAGGAATGAGATTTGGGTGTTTCATATCCCATTCTCCATTAATCTGACTGATTACCAGAGATGAGTCCCCGTATACATTCAAGAACTTGATTCTCAGATCAATAACAGCTTTAATACCCATGATGCACGCTTCGTATTCAGCCATGTTGTTAGTACATTCAAAGCAAAGTCTGGAAGTAAAGGGCGTATGGAAACCCTTGGGAGAGATAATCACATCACCAATTCTACTGCCAAGTGCGTTAAAAGCTCAGTCGAAAACCATAGTCCATCGGGATCCTAGCTCAGGTCCTTCATACGGTCCAAGTTCTTCATAATCAGTAATTAGCATAATATTCTTATCCGGGAACTCAAAATTCAGAGATTGATAGTCGTCTACAGCTTGATGAGCCAAATGATCTACCAATGCACTTCATTTGATTGCTTTTTGAGTGGTGTACTGAATGTCGTATTCTATTAAGATCATTTGCCATCTTGCTATTATTCCAGATAGAGCGGGCTTCTCGAGTATGTATTTGATTGGATCTATCTTAGAGATCAACAATGTAGTATGAGTCAACATATACTATCTTAGTCGGCGAGAAGCCCATGCCAAAGCGCAACAAGTTTTCTCGAGCAGTGAGTATCTTGTTTCCCAATCGGTAAAATTTTTTCTAAGGTAGTATATTGCATGCTCTTTTCGACCAGACTCATCATGCTGACCCAGTACACACCCCATTGAGTTTTCTAACACAGTTAAGTACATAATCAAAGGTCTTCCTTCAACTGGTGGCATCAAAATTGGAGATTCTTAGAGATAATCCTTAATCTTGTCAAAGGCCATCTGGAAATCGTCATTCCACTTTACTACCTGATCTTTCTTTAGCAACTTGAAGATTGTCTCACAAGTAGCAGTCAAATGAGAAATAAATCGACCAATGTAATTCAGTCATCCTAATAAACCTCTGACTTCCTTCTCGGTCTAGGGAGCAAGAATTTCTTGAATGGATTTGACCTTGGCAGGATCAACTTCAATACCTTTACCACTGACAATGAAACCCAGGAGCTTACCGAATCTCACCCCAAAGGTGCACTTGTTCGGATTCAACCTCAACTTGTACTTCTTCAACCTTTCAAATAGCTTGTGTAGATAGTCAAGATGTTCCTCTTCAGTTTGTGATCTGGCTATCATGTCGTCGATGTAGACCTCTACCTCGTAATGGATCGTGTCATGGAACAAAGCTACCATGGCACACTGATACGTGGCGCCGACGTTCTTCAACCCAAAAGGCATAACCTTATAACAAAAAGGGCCCCACTATGTGACGAATGTTGTTTTCTCCATGTCTTCAGGTGCCATCTTGATCTGTTATAACCTGAGAAACTGTTCACAAAGGAGAATACCTTGTGTTTAGCAGTGTTATCAACCAGAAAATTAATATTTGGAAGTGGGAAGTCATCTTTGGAGCTCTCCATGTTCATATCCTTGTATTCTACACACATATGCACTTTCCCATCCTTCTTTGGTACAAGAACCACATTTTCAACCCACTGAGGATATGATGCGACTGCTAAGAAACCTGCGTTGAATTGCTTCATAACCTCGGCCCAAATATTCTCTGACATCTCGAGATAGATGCAACAAACTTTCTACTTTATTGGAGAACAACCCTCTTTCATCGGTAGACGGTGAACCACAATATTAGTATCGAGCCCTAACATGTCTTCATACGACCAAGTGAAGATCTCAACATATTCATGCACATTTGAATTAATCCGTTCTTGAAACCACCCTTTAGGTTGATGCCTATCTTGACTTATTTCCTGTCTATTTCAGTATCCAAGTTTACAACTTCAACTCGCTCTTCATATGGTTGAATATCCTTTTCCTCTTGCACTAACAATCTGGCCAGTTCTCCAGGTATTTCACAATCTTCCTCACCTTCGTCCTCGGCTTGGTAGATCGGATTTTCAAAGTCATAAGTGGCAATAGTAGAGTCGTTATCAATGGGATCCAGAGTGGATATGGATCTGCAATATATTGTGTGGGTGTGTGTAAGAACACATAGCTATTTGAAAGTGATAAAAGTAAAAAGAAAGATAGAGAGCACAAAATTTGAATGCAAGACGTCCAATGCTTTATTAAATGAAAATATGTTTATGAAATGACAATCCTTAACAAATGGAACATTATGCCTCAGTTAAGGCACAAGGCTTAAATTCATTGTTTAAATATTACATAACCAAACTTTGAAAGCAATAAAAACAGAAATGTAGCTATTACTCATGACTTAAGGAGATAAAGATAATGTCTTGAGTCTTCTAGTTGCTGGGTCCGTTGTCGATGGTGGGAAAGATCCAGCTGTCAAGGTCATAATAACTGTCAACATCTTCTATAGTGTTGACTTCGTTGTTGCTGATGTGGAAAGGTGGTCTTCCAGAATGAGCACGACGAGCAACCCTCTTACCCTCTATAGTGAAACCCAAACTCTAGTTCCATCGATGTTCGCTGTTTTGCAGAAATAAGGAAACGAGCTCGCCGGAGAAGACGATTGAAGCTAGGGCTCCGGCGCTTCTCCGGTCTAGTGATTTGGGTTTATTATATTTTTAATTGTTTTTATTCATGTTACCAGATGTATAGTCACCTCAGTGACAAGCGAGTGCGCGTTAAGGCATTTGTACAATAAGGAGTGGGTTCGATCCCTACTTTTAACATTTATTTTTTCATATTTTCCTAGTCCTTGTAGGTTAATTACATATTGAATGATGCATTTTTTGCTAACACCAGCGCACTCTTGGCATAGTGGTGAATCTTGTTGGTGGGAAGGCTAAGGCCGTGGGTTCAATACCCACCCCTGGCAGTTTTGTTTGATTTTATTTCTAACTTGTTTTCTTTCCCTTATTTTCTTCCCTTAAACCCTAATTTCACTTAACCACAAAACTTTTTTATAAACCCTAATTAGGTTTTAGCTCTTTTAATTAACAATTTTTAATTAACTTTTTTTCTTAAATAAAATTAATTAGTTTTTTTAGGTTTTAATTAACTTTCTTTTAATTAACTTTATTTTGATTAACTTTTTAATTAACCTTTTTTTAATTAAAAGTAATTAGATTCCTAGCTTTAATTCATTAAAAATCTTCAAAAACAAGTCTTTTTTTCCCTCTATTTTAATTTTATTAGATAAAGTGTATAAGGTTCGTGATTTGTAAATAGCCTAGATTTCTCGCTTTCTTCTTCATTGTTATGTAACTGTTCCTGGATGTAATAGCTTAGGGTTTATTTTTCGCACTGTTTATTATGTATCTTCCCCAAAGTGATGTAATAGTTTAGGTTTATAATTTATGCCTTTACTTTCCACACCTTTACTGTTTTCTATATTTGCTACTACTAACTAGGGTTTGTATGTAAAGACTAAAAACAAACAATAGAAAATCCTAAATGCAAAGATAAAATAACTGAATTGAATATATTTGCACACTCGCACCTCTAGGGTAAACTCCCTTGTTGCCTTCGGAATAAAAACAGTCATGTCCCTTGAAAGTGGAGACGCTTTAGCAAAGTCCCTCGAATCAAAGATCATAGTCCCTCGATGATCCTTTGATGTTGCCTTTCGATAAATGATCTAGTCCCTTACAAAAATTGCTAAAACGTCCTTACCAGTTGCCTTTAATGACTGTACAATGACCCTTCGCCTGTCCCTTCACATCCAACGATAGGGATTCCTACTAAATAATGGTACGGATAATACTATCTAAAGAAGAAGGAAAAGTAAAAGAACAACCTTGAGTAGGGTAGAAATGTTAATCGCTTGGTCACAAATTTTTCATACAAAACATTTTACACAAATACTTTCAAATATATTTTCAAAACACTTTGTACGCATTCTTGAGGACCGATACAAGAATCGTTACAAAGTTCAGATTTCAAAATATTTTTCATACAAAAAAAAGTAAATTTTCAAAGTGAGCTAAGCGATTAAGAGCCCCTAGATAACTACAGATAAAAGGGTGCTAACACCTTCACTTTTCATAACCTACCCCCCCCCCCCCTCCGAACTCAAAATATTCAAGGTCTTTCCTGTTTTTTTCACCCTTTCCTTATTGGATAAAAGAAAAGTCGGTGGCGACTCTTGCTATTCGCAACATTTGCGATAAAATGCAAAAACAAGTCAATTCTCCCACCGTATTACAGTTAGATACATTATTCTTTACACTTTCATTAATTGCATTCTGCTATGGACCTTAATTTGGCATCAAAGTATCTTGCAGGTACCTCCTTCCACTTCATATTCATTGCAGTTCAGTCAAAGCTTGTGGGCCACCTATAATCCCTTTAATGAAGTACGATCAGTGGTGTCGTCTGTGGGAACTAGATTCTTCGTATTTTATTAACTTAAGACCAAAGTAACTTTCAACTTTCCGATCATCATGGTCGACCAAATCAATAACGGGAAGAGAATGTTAATTTTGCCGATGTTGGCAACAACACCAATGTTGGCGGTAGCACGATGACAGGGACGAAATGACTGCTTCATACTCTACCTATGAGTATCCGCTCGATAATCCTCACTAGACGTCAACGAACCCGCGGTGTACCAAGAAATCTCGGTGCCCATGAATATTAATCCTACAATCTAGGCCCTGTTCGCGATGATCAATCAAACAAATTACATGATCTTTATGCAGGGCGAACGCCTCAGAATGTTGGAAAAGACCCGCTGGTCCCCCAGAAAGTATAAAAGACCTGACTCACATGCCCCGTCTCCATGCCGACGTGAGATCCTCTCAAGTTATCCTCCATAGAGACACCAATAGAAGGATTCCCACAGCTCCTCTCCTCGTTGTATCGGACGGGGCCCTCGACTGGATAAGACCCAACATGAAATCTAAAGAAGCGCAATTGCACCCCTCCATGAAAAGAGAAATGATCTCCTGCTCATAAAAGGAACAAGGGCAAGGAAGAAGAGAAGAGAACTTAGGCAATGAATCCTCCACGCCATAGAGACCACCGCTTTGACATTTCCCCCTCTCGATCCCCAAAAAGAAGCAATAAAGATGACCCACGCGGTCCACTATCCCATCCCAAGATATTATGAAGGCCCTTATTCCCATGGGGATGGAGAAACATCCACCTTTGAAGAGCTACGATGGAGATACAACCCTGAAGACCACCTCGACAACTTCGAGGCAATGCTCCACTTTCACAACGTCATGGGTGGTATCAAGTGCAGGTTATTCCCCATAACTCTGAGGAAAACTGCCATGGACTGGTACAAAATCCCCCCCCCCCCCCCCCCCCCCCCGAGTTTATCACCTTGTGGAAGAGCCTGAAGAGTCAGTTCACCAGAAACTTCACAGCCTCTCGATGACACCCTAAGACTAAGGTGACCTCGAGGCAATCATCCCGGAGAGCGGAGAACCTCTCATAGCATAAATCGAGCAGTTCTAACATGTGGTTGTCCAAGTCCTCACTATCGACCGCATGAAGAGGTACCTGCTCGAAAGGGGACTTCTCCCGAGAAGCGACTTCAGGAAGCTAGTCGGCATCGAGCCTCCTAGATTATTGGACGAACTCCTCCATAAAGCCCGAGCTTACATAACATACAAAGAGAAGGAGGCCACCAACAACTTCTGCGATTCTAGGAACTGTGGAACACCCGGTGGCTCGAGGTACAACGATGCAGGCCCATCTCGACGAGTCAGGGATAAGAAAAAAAGATGAAAAACCCTGCGATCCTCACGAGAACACAGTGCCGACTGGACTTTTCACCGAGTACACCATGTTGACCGCTCCCTACAAGTGTAGGCTCGCTGAGTGTGCCAACACTGAATTTAAGGAAGGTGGGGTCTGATGACCCAAAACTAAAGCTCTCAAGCCTAGGGTCGACATGACCAAATACTGCCAGTACCACTGGAGTCGTGGCCACGTCACTGAAGACTGCGTCCATCTGAAGGACGCCATTGACACCCACACTAAGGCATGGAGCTTAGGCAGTACAGAAGGAATGATTCCCCTCGCCGTGATAATCACAAGGTGAAAGAGATCGAGGAGGAGACATGAACCTCCAACGAGGTTGGCCCCCTCTAAGTTGCTTTGAGCACCTCACGACCCGAGGATTTTTAAATCCCTGACAATGTCGATGACGAGGAGCCCTTGTTTATCCATAATAGATGGAAAAATTCCCCTCCACCATGGTTATATCTGGCGGATTTTCTATGAATTAGGCCAAAAGAAAGTTCAATGAGCTGATAGATGCAGTTACACCGCGAGAAATTTCAAGGCCTTTGTCTCATCAGTCTCATCCTTGGCACACACCACAACAGATTTCAAGTCTCCAACTTCTTCCTCGAGGATTTTGTTCTCGAGAAACCAAGCCTCCTTCTTGGTGGACAAATTGGTCGCCACATCCTCCTTCTTTTGTAGCTCGACACCCTGGACTTGGAACTTCTCCTTGTAGCCATCAAGGGTAAACTGGAGTTTCTTCGCTTTGTCCTCAAGGGCCTCTTTCTATGCCTGAAGCTTATCCAGCACAACCTTAGAGCCAATTTCCTCGCCAGAGAGAACTACGTCCACATCCAGGACCTTTATCATGCCAACAACACTTTAGGCCATCTGCTTACTCCTACCTGCTAAATCTAGTCCCCAGATGATTCTAGTTTCGGTGTCGGGCACATTTAGGGGAACCCCGTTGAAAAATCCCTTATGATCGAAGCAAGGGGTCAAGGTGAAACCCCTTACCTCATTATTATTCTCGGCCAAGTCCATAACATCGCCCTCAAATTGATTCTTCTTTCTGCATGAAAGTTTCTACGCGCTTGGAGAATATCTAGAGTTCAGTGATTGCGAAGAGGTGTTGGAGCCATCTTTTCCCCTACCCGGTGCAAAGTGAGAATTTTTCATTTTTTCCTTCGATGCATCTTGTGCCAGTTTGAGTATGAGTTTGTGTTGATCTTCCATTTTACCTGCAGAGAACAAAAAACCAAAGTTAGTGCGATAACAAAGTAGAGTCGACCATAATCGAATTGGTGAAGAGACAGGAGAAAAGCTACATAGGTAGATACCTAAAAGCGTTACACACTCCTCAACAGTATAGCACTCGAGGAGCGCCTTAGTGTTTCTCTCCCGAGCCTCAAATACAGGCTCCCCGTCTTCGTCAAGGTAATACTTACCCTCCCTCATCACCCATTGGGCGGGATAGAAGTCGTCGATGAATCTGCAAAGTTTGGCATGGGCCTCCTCATCTTCCTTGCCTATGGGACCATCCTGGGTAGCATAATAGACGGGGAGATGGTCGAAGTGAGCCAAAGTCCAGTGGAGGGAACTTCAAAACCACCTCCGTGTGTACCTCCCCGTTTTCATGGAGAAGTGCGCGACCTTCATTGTCGACCAAAATCACCTCCTTCAGCACTGAATCAAACGCTTCCTCCGACACTGGCTTGACGAGAAAGTACGTGTCCTTTAAAGTCACAGACATACTCCAGAAACATCTTAATGATATTTTTCTTTGTTAGCTTCAAATAGACCCAACCATGTTTCCCTTCCATGATTTGTTGCTGGATACAAAAGCAGTGAAAGAAGAGGGGGATCATTGCACCGATATTGAGATATCTACACACTATCTCGAACACAGACATAAATGCTATCACATTGGGGTGCAACTGGGAAGGCGTTAAAGATAGATGCCCGATGACCGCGACTTGGAAGTTGGTGAAGGGAAACCGAAGCCCTAACTCTTTAAAAACTATCTTGTTCATAGGAATGCAATTATTTTTATAAAATGAGCAGATTCATTTGCTCGTGGAGGGCTTGAGTACTTTCTAATGTTTGACATCTGGGTCATCCTCCTCGTAAGCAACGTGCAAGAATGCATTCTCCAGAGACACCGTATAACAAGAAGCTATGCCGCACGACTCAGAAGCGAACCAGCCTAGTTGAGGGTTAGTGACCGAGTCGACCATCTCAACATCTTTGACAGCTTCGACAGTTTCTGCCGTTTCACTTGAAAAGTAGAGGAGAATAGTGAATTCGACTATCAAATCAAATCCACTCTTCCTCCACAAGTCATGTGAAAGGGTGCACCAAAGGACGAGGGAACAATCCCCGACCAAGCCCTTGATCAACATTTCACAAGAAAATCACATCCAACCACAAGGCCAAGGGCGTGATCTGAATAGGCCAGATAAGTAAAGACGGGGACTTTGCATGAAGAAAAGTCCTCCTCGACTGATGAGTCACACGAGGGATCCATGAATCACCCAAGGAGAAAAATGAATACCTCGGGAGAAATCATGAATATCCCGGGGAACACATGAATCTCCCAAGTAGAAACGTGAATAATTCAGACGAAATCATAAATGTCACGGGCAAAAAGATGAATCCTACGGGGAGCAGATGAGTCCTGCAAGTGAAAAGTGAAAATTTCGCATGTATATCGCGGGGAAAACCTTCCCAGGGTGCAAAATTTGCATAAAACATAGATGTTGCAAAGATCAAATTGATTATAGAGAAAAGGGAAAGTGCATACCTGGTTGAGGGTTCATACTTAGAAGGCACAGAGGCAACGACGATGGTGACAACGGATAAAGGTGGATCGTAGAGAGAGAAGCGAGAGGGAGAGCAAGGATTGCAAAAATAAAAAATGAATCCTTAAACCCCTATTTATAAACCTTGCACGCAAGACGAAACGTCACCTTAACATGCAGCCACCTACGTGCCTAGGTCATAATGACCCCTACACCTAGGCCATCATTACACATTAAATGATGTGACACGTGGTCCAGCTAGCGCACACCGACCGAAACTCTTCGACTACCTGATGAAGAGAGAGAAAAATATCATCCTCCGCGAGCCAACCACTACTCCCGACCATGGCATCCATATCTCGTCCCCCTCTCTACGAGGAAGATTGTTAACCTGGAAGATCATTACCCCTCTGTGAGGAAGATTGTTAATCTGGATGATCATTTCCCCTCTGTGAGGAAGATTGTTAATCTGGGAGATCATTTTCCCTCTGCAAGGATGATTGTTAATCTGGACGAACACGTTCCCCCTTTCTTTCAGCATATGTTGGACCAAAAATTGATGCGTGAGTGAATCAGTCCCCTTACACATGTCAGTGTGGAGACTCAAGAGAAACCATGAAGATCCTCAACATCATTGTCTCCTCGATACTAGAACTAATCTAAAGTCATAACTCCTCCACTTAGGAGCCACGACTTGGGGGGCCTCCTGTTTTGGATTGGGCCGACGCTTATCTACCGTTAGACAAGGTCTAGTATAATGCCACTAAAGGCCCAATAACCTTCTGGGGCCCAAATCTGTGCTTGGCCCCCAGTCGGGTAGGCCTACATTGTTATCACCATTGGGGAACATCTCCCACACATGCCCTATGAGGACTTCTCCTCAGCACATGTACGTCAGGAACCTGTCTTGAGTATACTCGTCGTGGACCTGATCCTTAGAACATGCACGTGAACCTCTCCTAAGTGTGCTTGTTGGGGACCTACTCCTCAGCACGGGCACGCACGCCAATGACATGCAGCCAACGTTTCTCTGACTATCACGAAGTCATCCTGCTCCCGAAAAGAACGAGTCTTCACCTTTCAAAAATTGCAGAGCAGTTGAACCAGGATAGAGACCACAAAATGGTCTCCTCTGCCACATAGGATCTTAGCAGTGTCCATTTTAGGTCTGGGCACCAGGCCCAAATGGAGATCTTGGCCCAAATGGAGTCAGGTACATTATTTTTTACACTTTCATTACTTGTATTATGCTCTAGACCTTACTTTGGCATCGAAATATCTTGCAAGTACCCCCCTTCCCCAACTTCATCTTAACTGCAGTTCAATCTAAACTTGTGAACCAACAACAGTCCCTTCCGATCAAGTAGGATCAGACCCTAATAATAAAATCTATAATAAAAATCAGCATATTTTCTTTTTAACTAATAAAAACTAAAATCCTAACACTTTAAGAAATAAAATCTAAAAATATAACAAACATAAAGTTAAAATAAATATTTGACCTTTTTTATACTCTTGAACTTATAATAATAATTAGCTGACTACCCGTAGTATGCACAAATTGTTTTATTGAATTATAATTTTATTAAATTATTTTATAATCTAATTGAAAAAAATAATCTTCAAAAAATTCATATGAATATTTCTTATATATTTGATGGGCATGTTTAAAATATAAGCTAATTGTTAACATGTTTTAAAATATTATTTGACCCCTTAAAGTAAAATTTACATGAAACTAATAAATAAAAGAATAGACCATGTATATGTTATATATAACAATCTAAATTAAAAAATAAGTGAAGTAGAAGAGAGTTAGAATTGTATATAAAAAATAAAAATGAAAGAATCGTAAAATCAAAATAAAATAAAATAAAAACAAAACGTTTTAAAGGTAGATTATGAGGTTTATAGAATTAGAAAAAATAAATAATAATTCAAGAGTAACAATTAAATCAAAGGTTTGAATTAAATAAAAAATACAATTAAATGTGAAAAAATGCTAACATAACATTAATAAGAAATAATAAATAAAAGAAGATATAAATGGGGTAATAATACTATTAGACTTCAAGTTTTTATAAATTAGTAAGAAACATGAAAGTGTATGAAATGGAAATCAATGTTTACAAATTGATCGTACTTGATCAGAAGGAATCATCAAGGCTCACAAGTTTCAAGTTGAGAAACAATTGAATATAAAGTGAGAGAGATACCTACAAGATGCTCAGATGCTAAAGTAAGAGTCTAGACAATCAGAGTGCAAGTAACCGAAGTGAGGTAGAATGAGTGAATGAATACCTGACCCTCTCAGGTGAGAGGATATTTATAGCCCCCAACGCTGGGTTAATATCCATGTAATGGGCCAAGTGATTTGGGCCCAATAACATGGACTGCCAAGGTTTACACGAGTAATGGGGTCCAACACGTGGCCTCATACCTGGTGAAGCGCTCGAGAATGTAGGGACAATAGACCCTTTATTCTGGGAGGGCAAGTGGCGGTTATGGTGACCAAATACCATGTCATATATCGGCACATGGGGAAACCCCCAACAACTATCAGTCTTGGGCCCAAAGCTATTGGGCCACAACAAAGGCGCTGGATTGGGCCTTCCTCAATGATGGGGAAAGTGTCAACCCAGTCCAGAACAGGAGCCCCCCTCCCCCAAGTTATTGCGCTTAGGCGAAATGGTGATGACTTGAGACTATCTCGAGTGCCGGGGAGGAGTTACCGATAGAGGAAACTGTTAACTACCACCAGGGAAGATTTTGTGGCTCATGTCGAGGAGGACTCAGAGATTTGCGCGTGGTGTGCCCGATTTAGCTTCAGAAGAGTTTCATCAGTCGAGTTATCCCCCTGCTCGTATTGATGAGGTTCCCGATAGTAATTTTTACTCGTGGGGAGGTGATTAGTTTCCTCGAACACGCGCCTACGAGGTATCCGTTGATGAGGCATTGCAAATGATGTCGAGCGTGTATCCGCCAACGAGAATGGAATGGCGTAGGCGCGTGATTTTGCGTGAAACTATTGTGGGCGATGTGTCCTCCAACACCGCCGTAGACACCTTCATGTTCATCTCATCCAAGCAACTGATTTCATCTTGATCGTGTTTTTCTTAGATTTTTAGATTAAACACTTGGGTTTTTCCATGAACGGATGAACCTATGGATGAAGATTCATGGGTTCTGGAATGAACCTCCATGGATGTTCATCTGGGTTCATGGATGTGGATGAAGATTCATAGGTTCTGGGATGAACCACCATGAATGTTCATCTAGGTTCATGAATATGTTTGATGGTTCATGGCTCCAGATTTTCATTCTGACTTGCATCGGGGTTGTCCACTCATATGGTGGGGTGGATTTGGGCAACTTGCTTGTTCAACGAAATATCCCTGCGTAGAGTGCCGACCTCTTTTGCGTTCGCTGTCGAGGGCTTGGGTCGCAGACCATTCCTCGATGCATTCATCGCCCTTTCACTTGATTTGCAGTGAAAGGGTGCATTTGATGATGTCTGATAGGAAGAATAACAAGTGTACTATTTTTTCCCTTTGTAATAATAGGGAAATTCCCCAAATGTCGATCTCAAGGACTGCGTATCAGTATTGAGTTCAATTTGTGGTTCAATTAAACAAAAACTTAATTGGGATTTTGGTTTAGGAATTGTCACTTAACAGAAATTAAAAATATGCAGTGTAAATTATGGCTTTTCTCGGATATGATGAACATGCTAGGGTGTGGTGTGTAATTTCCATATAAATACCTTGAATCCTGATTTATTTAACAAGTTCATAATATTTAACTACCTTCCCTTTAGATTATTTTCCCCTAAGTCTTTAGTAAGAAAACCTTTAACCATCCATCCTAAATCCTAAGTTCTTAGAGATATATGATGGAGTCAAGCCTTTATTTTATTAAGAGTGATCCGGTAACTACAAGGTATCCCTAGTCCTAGGTAATATCTACTATAACCTAATCGTACAAAAACATTAACAACCATGGTGCAGCTGGTTGTTAACCATGAGTCAATCCTAATTGGTCCGATCAGGAAAGCATACAAATATTGCACGATTAAATTGAATAAGAAAATAAATTTATTAAAGAATTCAGGAATTCATAATCATTATAGATTCAAATCAGAAACACCCCCTAGCTTGGGGGGTTTAGCCATTCATATTGTTCAAAATAATCACAAGATAAAGATTAGATATTACAAGTAATTGGATAGCTTCGAATCTTCAATTGCTTCCGCTCATGAGAATTTTCCACTCTCCAAGAACCTTGATCTCCCTAATCTTCAATTGTGTAAACTATTCTTCGCTACAACCAAAGGCCTCTCAATTCATCGTGGAAACTTGGCCAAATAGTGAACAATCTATTTGTCTTGGTCAAAAATTCCCAAAACGCCCCTCTGGGTTCTAAATAGTGAAAAATCATGAAAGCACTCAAAATCAGTGTCAATGACCAACACGACCCGTGTTAAGTGACACGGCTGCCCGTGTAGGCCTTCTGATAATTTATTTTTAACTTTTGGTTCAGGCACCCTGACACGGGCCGTGTCAGGTGACACAGGCACCCGTGTCAGCCCCCTAATTTTCCTCTTTGACAATAGCATTCATCCTGACACGATTTTGAGACTTCATCCGAAACTCTGAATTCACTTTTTTGAACCGATTTTCCTGGTTTTATTCCTCTGAGCCTGAAAACAACAAAATACACAACCAACACATAAAACATAGAAGAATGAAAAAAAATACTTGAAAAAATAAAGAAACTATAACTAAAATCAACTATAAATAAAGGTGGAAAAACCACTGATCAAACTCCCCAAACTTAAATCGTTGCTTGACCTCAAGCGACCGTTACGAGAAATCATGAAAATCACAGCAGACCGATACTCATACGTGAGACACCCGTTCCAATTGATCAAACGATAGTCCGTCTGATGTTCACATGACGCGAAGAGTTTGTGTAAGAACCTTTAAATCTCTAGCTTCCTCTTCAGATACCTCTCTAACTATGCTTTGTACTTAAGTCTTTTTCCGATTTTCCTCCTTTTTCATTCGGATAATCAAATAAAGGAAATGAGAGCTTTTGATGGTCATCACACACACAAGACTAATCAAGAAATTTTTTGTTCTGGAACTAAATAAGAGCTTTTGCTCCTTTTTAATCTCATATGAAATTTTCAATACTTTTTAGTTTATACATTATCCTTTATGGATGACGTTTGGGGATCAACCCTCTTTGGGATGAATAGCCTGGTGAGGGCTACCCAACTTAGCGAGCTAGTTTCCTTTTACCGCCTTTTCATCATTTGGTGCAAGCTTTATTTATTTCTCAACCAATCATACCTGCATGTGGATCTATATTATGCTAGACTATAAAGATAAACTACTCAAGGAGTACTTCTCAGGATTCAAGCACCATGGTACAAATCTACACGTTAGACTCGTATCACTGTCATGTTATTCCTAACTTCCTACCCTCGAACAACCATCCCTTTGTCTCTATATACTATTCCTGATCTCTATGAAATATAAACTCTTGGGCAAAACAATACAAAAATTCGATCCAAATTTGGGGAAGACTTCAACTCGCGGATTTACACCGCAATTACCAAAGAACCAACAAAATAACTCGAAAAAAAAGCAGTAAGAATAACAATAAAGCAAAACCCCCCAAACTAGAACTAAACATTGACCCCAATGTTTCAGAACAAGCGCGAGGAAGGTGACTCACAAAGGGAAATGCAACACCAGCTGCTGCCTCCTAGCTTTCACCAGTAAGACTCCATTTATATTACCTACAAATAAAACAAAAAAGAAAAGCTAAGTTATTAAAAGCGTGGTTTTCCTCCCACGAAGCGCTTCATTTAACGTCACATGGCTCGACGATTCTTCCCCTTATGGAGGATACTTCCTCTTCCACACCTTGTTGCTTGTCTCTTCCGCAATCTAGAACTCATTCAGATCAATAGTAAGACCCACTTTGCGCTTCAGGTCACTTCCAATCTCTATCTTTTCACCTCGGTGTTCCTTCTTTTTCTTTTTGACTTCTTGGCTGAAATTGAGGACTTTTATTGCTGTCACCTGAGTGATTCTGCCTGAGACTTCTTTTGGGAGAGATTTTGAAATTTATTTTCTCCTTATACTTTGATTATACCAACTGAAGATTATTTCTTTCCACCCACACCCTGCTTCTTAATCTCCAATACTTTCAAGGTTATCTCTTCACCAAAAGATTTTAATGTCAGATTACCCATCTGTATATCAAAATTGCACCAACTCGTCAATAGAAATGGTAGACCAAGAATGATAGGATTCTCTTCATCTTCAGGGATATCCATGATCTAGAAACCACGGGAAAGATAAAGTTGTCAATTTCAACCAATACATCTTCCGCTATCCCGTATGACTACTTGATGGTGTGATCAACAAATTTTAATTTTGTCCCACTCCCGCTTATCTTTTTAATACTAAGATTTTTGAAAATAGACAAGGGAATCAAACTCACACTAGACCAGAATCAATTAGAACCCTCTTGAATTTTCTGTCTTTTATGGTTCACGGTATTCCAACAGATCTTGAATCCTTCTGCTTGATAGGAATTTTTTTCTCGGGTGTGATTGCACATAATTTCTCTCCAACGGGTACCTGTTCATCTTATGTTGGTCTCTTTTTTGAGAGTACCCATTACATGAATTTTTGGTACAAGGAATTTTCTCGATTGCTTCAAAGAACGACATGTTGATCCCCAACTTTTTAAACAATTTGACAAATTTATCAAACTCTTTCTCTTTTGTGTCCTTCTTTGCCAATCAAGATGGATACAAAAACTTGATTATTGTTTTAGTTTTCTCTGGCTTTTCAAGTGATACTACTTCTTCCTGTTTTTTCTTGTTCTCTCTCACTTCCAGATCTATTTCTATGATACTATCATCAAATTTTACCTCATCTTTCTTTTCTTTAGCAGCTTTCTCATTCCTTGTTGTGACAACATTAATATTCTCATGATTTTTCTGATTTTCTTGTGCTTGCAGCGTTACATGTTGTTCAATCTATCCCATATGAAATTCAAATTTTTTTATTGTAGATGTGGTATTCCTGTGATTACTCCTTGGCTCTTCTTGAGATTGAGAGGTGTGGGGAAGCCATCTTTTTAATAACTCTGCCTTTTGAGGAACTTTTTGCTGCTGATCTTTTCAGGAGAAGTTATGATGATTCTTCCACCCAGGATTATAGGTGTTAGAATATGGGTTATTTTGCTTCAAGAATTTTATCCCCTCAACTTATTGTGGAGTTTCAAGACATTTTACATTCATGGGTGGTCCACTACAAATTTCAAAAACAACCTTCTGTACCTATTGAACCTGAGCTACCTGTTGAGTACCAATGTTCATTGCTTTCAGCCTTTTCTCTACTTCTACAACAATCACTTCTTCAATTTTTAAATGCTTATCAATTTCTAACTTCAGATCAATCACCCCTCTGGTTTACTCACAACCCTATCATATAGCTCCAGATGCTCATTTGCAGCAATGGCTTTAAAAATCTTCTTTACACCAGTGGTTTTTGTAAAGTTGGATGAGCCATCAACTGCTATATCAATAAGTTGCTTTGTCTTTATTCGGAGTCCATTCACAAACATCTGTGTTGTACCCCAAAATTTTCCCTCCCATTTTTGAAGACAATTAATTCAAGACACCTCCTCATGCTCATGAAGGTCTCAAGTACTCAAGGCTACTCAAGGGTTGACTAGTCAAACCTCCTCCTAAGCAAATGACCTACAACTAGGGTTTTGTGTTTCTCAAAGAAAATTGAGCCTCTAATTCCTCAAGTGAGTTTCATGGTTTCTCATATGCTTCAAGGTACCCTCATCACAAGTTTCAAGCCTTGCATCACAAGTTTGCTCAATCAATTGCTCAGATGATTGAAAATCAACTGTATTGAACAAAAAGTCAATTGTGGTCAACATACAGTAAAACTTCAATATTTTTGGTCAACATCAAGATTTTAAGGTCAAATTTATCATTTGATCAAGGGTTGATCATGATTCATCAAGAAAACTCTCAATTCATCAAAAGTCAAAATTTACCAAATTAGGGTTTTCTAAGAAGAAGTTAACTAAACTTTGACCAAACATAACTTTCACATGCTTCATCATATTTTTCTCATCCAAAGCTCATTTTGAAGGAAATTAAATTTTCTACAACTTTGTCTCTCTAAGATCAAGTCTAAAAAATGATTCATTTGAGAGATATTGGCTAAAACATTATATGTCATTTCAAAAGTCAACAAAAAGACACTTTTTGTCAAGGCAACTTACATCAAGATAAAGTCTTCAAATGAAAAAATGATCAACATAGAGATTGTAGGGAACATCTTGAGCTTCCCAAAACATCCAAGATCACCTTCAAATGATAAAATTTGAGAGAGTTATGATTGGTGCAAGTTGAGGAGATTTGGAGAAATTCATGAAACTTACATTGATCAATTTTGAAATTATGGACAAATGGACCTAATTTTTTAAGTTCAAACATGTTCATGACATGATAAAAGACCCTTAAGTCCACTCATTCCTTACATTTTATCTTTATTTTATTGTATTATGTTTTTATTTAATTAAATACAAAATAAATTAAATAAAATAGTAAAATAATGGACCAAGGCACATGGGCTTGGTGTTGGATCAAATTTGAGGCCCAGAGACTCTTGGGCAGCCATGCAAATATGGAGGACAAGTGTTGAGACATGACCTTCTCCAAATGAAATGTTTGAAAACATGTTTTTTTGTGTGTTTTGGCAAGGCATTGAATACTTGGTCTTTTCCTCTTTTGTCTTGATCTATTTTTATTTCTCTATATAAACACACCACATTTATACACAAGGGACACAAAGAATTGGCAGGAGAGTAGGGTTTCAAAGAGAAAAATTTTCAATTTTTTCTTACATTCGGTTTTCAAATTCTAAGCCATTTCAACACAGTTCAAGGCTTCTAATTACTCCTTGAAGATCTCGAGATTCCATTCCACCCTTCACTCAAATCCCTAACACCTCATAACACTCCCTTTATCATCGCTGATTTGGTAAGTTTGGTATGTTTTAGATTCTTATGTTCATGCAGTTTCAATTGTTGCTAATATGTTAGATCCCTTCATACGCATCATTAGAACATGATTGATGCATTACATGTAAGGTTTGACGCATGGATTAGAGAACGCCATTTTTAGGGCATAAAGCTATGGTCTCGTCGTATCTTCCTTTACAGGCATTGTCAGGCTAAACGGACGCCACCACTGAATTCACTGCCCTAAAATTAGGGGGTAGAGTCCCTCTCAATCTTTGTTTTGCAAGTTTAAGGATCTTGCATGATCGGAGAAGACGACCGGAGCTAGGGCTCCGACATTTCTATGATTTTAGTTTTCTTTTTTATATATAATATGTTATTTGTGTTTTAGTAACACAAAAGAAACACAACTAAGTTGGTGAAACAGGCGCGCGCGTATCATGAATGACATGGGTTCAATCCCAGCCTTTTAGAATTTTGTTTATTTATTTTACAAATTAATACAGGTTTATATTAGGATGATTTAATTCTATTTCCCAAAACAAATAAACACATGGCGTATTGGCAAGCAAGGCAGTGCAGAAGGCTCAAGGACGTGGGTTCAAGACCCATCCCCTGCATTTTTATTTTCATCTTTTTCAATCCTTTTTTATTTTAATTAATTTTCATTTTAATTATTTTAATTAATTCTTTTCTTAAACTCAAATCAAATGAAAATTAGAAAACTTATAAAAAAGGTTTAGTCTTTTATAAGTTATTTTAATTAATTTAGAATTAATTTTTTTTGTTATCAAATTAATTAATTTGTAATTAAAATTAGAAAGTCGTCTTTATTTTATTTTATTATGCAAGTCAAACCAAAAAATGCACAAAAAATTAATTTATAATCTTTTAGATATTAATACTTTTAAAGATAATTTTTGAAAACATTTTTGTTTACTTTTGCCATTTATTTTATTAGAAACGATTGTATAGGTCACATGAGTTTTTTGTAATAGCTTAGTGTTTAAATTCCCGCAAAGTTTTAAGTATTGAAATTCTCCTGAAGCCATGTAAGAGCTGCAGGTCTTTACTTTCTCGCATTTTATTTTCTCGCATTTATACTCTGTATGCCTTGTATGTATATATAACTGTTAGCTAATAGGATTGTATGGCAAGATGATAACCAAACGCTAGAAAACCCTAATACAGGATAAAATAACTGAATCAACACACTTGCACACTTGCACCTCTAGGGTAATCTCCCTTTATTGCCTTCGTAAAAACAATGGCCATGTCCCTCGAACGTAGGGATGCTTTAGAAAATACCCTCGAATAAAAGATCATAGTCCCTCGATGAACCTTCGATGTTGCCTTTCGAAAAATGATCTAGTCCCTTACGAAACTTTTAAAGCATCCTTACAAGTTGCCTTCATTGACTGTAGGATGACCCTTCTCCTGTCCATTCACATCCAACAATAGGGGTTCATACTAACTAATGGTATGAATATCACTATCTAAAGGAGAAGGAAAAGTATAAGAAAGACCTTGAGTGGGTAAAATACTAATAATCGCTTGCTCATACTTTTCAAAACAAAAGCATCTCACACAAACACTTTCAAAGATATTTTCAAAACACTTTGTACACATTTTGAGGACTGATACAAGAATCATTACAAAGTTTCGCCTTACATTGGCACTTTCAAAATATTTTTCAAACACACACAAATAAAGCTAGATTTTCAAAGTGTGCTAAGCGATCAAGAGCCCATAGATAACTATGCATGAAAAGTGTGCTAACACCTTCCCTTTTCAAATCTACCCCCCGAACTCAAAATCTTAAAAAGTCTTTCCTATTCTTTTTACCTTTTCCTTGTTCGATAAAAGAAAATTCGATGGTGACTCTTTCTAACCGCAACATTTGCGATAAAATGCTAAAACAAGTCAGTTCTCCCATCGTATTACAGAATTGGCGACTCTGTCGGGAAATTAAATTGAAAGAGGGGTTACCTTAAGAGTTTATATCACTTTACTTGCTTAAATTATGTGATTTGTATGCTTTAACTTTAAGGGCTTGTTTGAGTTTATTGTTTGAAAGATCATACACCCGGATCTAGGGATGCCTTAGGTAAGTAGCAATAGATCATGGAAACTATACGGTGTAGACCGATATGGTTGAAGTGATCGCTATGTTAGTGCGACACTTTGGTTTATACAGATGTTCCTTGAGTCAGTCAAGGATAACATTGGGCTGCCACGTGGTGTCTTAAGCACTAAGTGACTTTTAGAACCTTAATTGACCCATCTTGGCCATTAGAGCATAGTGAGATAGTCGGCTTTGGTGCAGTATGAAGTTGGTTGATACTCGATGCTACGCTTATTGAGATTCGACTCTGGGGTTTTTCTTGGTGGAAAGTTAGTTGACGTACTAAATAAAGCCTGTGAGAAAGATCAGTGATATTAAGATCCCTAGAACCGGTTACTATTTAAGGACAGGTTAAGACAACTTAAATCTAATAGAAATGGGTACTTACCTATGGACCTCATGCAAGCCTTTATACCTAAGGCTCTTGTGTGATTTTTTTGTGTTTACTTCTTGTCTAAACATGAACATAACATTATGACATCATAACATCATAACATTTTCACTAATATTTTCAAGGATCTAAGGATTTATCTTTGTCCTTTGTTGCAGGTCATGGCTTCCGATCATTAGAAATACTATCTGAATCAACTTTGTAAGGTTACCTTCCAAGCTTGAGGAGTTAGTCTCAAAGGTTCCCGAAAATTCTCAATTCACCAAAAGACATGGCCATCTACTCAGTTTGGTTACTCCCGGTTCAAAAGAAGACGTGATGAGTGTTCTGTTCCAATTCTTTGATCCTAAGCATCATTTTTTACCTTCACAAATTATTAGTTGGTGCCCACAATGGAAGAATTCTCTAAGTTACTCGGAGTGCCTATTCTTGATCAGATACCTTTCACCGGTCTAAAGCAAGTTCCAAAACCTGAAGACATCGCAACAACCTTACATCTGAAACAATCAGAGATCGTATCTAATTGGGAAACAAGAAATGGAGTCAAGTGTCTTCTTCCTAAATTTCAGGTAGAGAAGGCTTAGTTGTTTCTAGATGCGATGAGTTTTTGTGCTTTTGAGGATATTTTGGCTTTGATGATCTATGGTTTGGTGTTGTTCCCTAATCTGGACCAACTCATAGATGTGAACGCCATCAAAATATATCTTAACCATAATCATGTGCCTACTTTGCTTAGAGATATTATGCATTCTCTTTACACTCGTACTATGAGGAAGCGAGGGACTCTTATGTGTTGTGTACCTTTACTTTCCAGGTGGTTTATTTTGCACTTGTCCCGATCAGTAATGAAGAATGAACAAGGCTTGAGGTGGTCTCAAAGGGATATGTCACTCACTTTTTCATATATTCATTGGTGTTCCCGATCTCAGGAAGATATCAACATTATCGACTGCTATGGGAAATTCCCTAATGTATCACTCCTCGGCATAAGGGGAGAAATTACTTACAACCCTTCTCTAGCTCTATGTCAGTTTAGTTATACTCGATGAGAAGGTCCTCATTGTTGTACCCCAAAATTTTCCCTCTCATTTATCAAGACTTTTCTCACAAGACTTCTTGGACTCAAGACAAGACTAGGGTTTGGTCAGCTCAAGACATCTCATCTTGCACTGATCACCCAAAATTAGGGTTTGAGTTTGCACAAGGATTTTTGGACCACCAATGCTTCATGTGACTTTCATACATCATCTTGGACCCCTAAGATTGTTCATATTAAGTTCCAAGCCTTGAACCACATTTTTGATCAGTCAATTGGACAGTTGACCTAAAAATCAATTGTATTGGGGAAAAGTCAACCATGGCCAATTTACAGTCAAAATTAATAATTTTTGATCCACATCAACATTTTAGACTCATATGTACCATTTGATCAAGTTTGGACCACAACTCCTCAAGAAATTTGATCAAATCATCAAAAGGGCAAAATGGTCAAAATTAGGGTTTTGACTGAGAAAGGGCAATTTCTGATTTTTGACCTAGCCAATGACCAATTGAGTTCAAGCATGATTTCAAGAGTTCAATGGCATCATCTTGACCTAATTACATGGTTCAAAATATCTCAAGTTCATTGGATTGACAGATGAATTTTACAGTCAACTGATCAAAAGTCAATTGTGCACTGAAAAGTCAAACTTTGACGTTTTGGTCAAAATCAAGTACCAAGGGTCATAATTCATCAAGATATGTCAAAATATGAAACTTGTTCACCAAGAAACTCAAAATTGAAAATTAGGGTTTTAATTTGAAAATTTTCATAACTTAGGATTTTTCTAAGTATACAAATTTTCTTATTTTTTCCCAACTTTTCACCACTTTTTCACCATGATGCATTTTGATTCAAAGAAAACTTCCAACATGAAAGTTGTAGTCCTCCATGAAATATACAACTTTTCTTCACAAACGTTTCCAAAAAGATGCTTGGATCTCAAGTTATGAATTTGTGAATATAGGTCCATGAACTTCTTAACTTAGTGAAATTTTGCCCTAATTTAGGCAGGTTTTGGACCCAACTTCATGGACATTTTTCACCTAGTTCCAAGGGGTATCTCAAATTTCATTTTAAATATGGATTCTATAGCACATTGCAAGATTTATAAAATGTCTAAGAACTCTCCAAGATCATTTTTGAGTAGGGAGAATCGAAGAAGGGAAGTTGGCATTTTCTCACTTTTGATCAAGCCATTTTTACAAAGCATCAAGTTGCAAATCAGATCTATGATGGTTGTATCTTGCTTTACAGGTCCTAAGCTTGCTTTACACTGCATAATTAAATGCAAACTCAGTTGACAAAGGCTTTATTTTTTCTTTTGAAGCTTTGTACAAGGTGTATTTCCATTTTTGGCATAAAGCTCATAATGCCATTTTCATAAAGGGCAACTTTTGCAAACTTTGTCAATCTTGAGCCTTGGACCTGTCCCTTTGATGCAAGAAATTTCTACAGGTCTCAAGCAATGTATACCAACTCTTATCAGCCCTCAAGCTAGCCATTACAAGCATGTGGGATTAGTCACTTCACTTTACTTAAAATGCAAGGAAAGTTGCCAAAAGGTGAAAAGCTTGCACAGCTAGTGAAGAGCTGACTTGGTATCATTTCTATACATATTCACAAACTTGTCACAATGCATAGCACAATTGGATTGAAGCTGAAACTCTTCAAAACTCAAAAACACTCAAAATTGTCCAAAAACTCAGAATATGCAAAACCATAGCCAACACTCATTTGGCTCGTGCGTTTTGTGTTTAGACACTTCAAGCATATCATAAACATCCTACCAAAGCAATCCAAGCCATCACCCTGGTTCTGTAACCCCTGTTTCAGCATCCACCATTTTCACTTTGAAAGCTTGCAACTTAAGTTATGCAGAGAGTTCCAGCCATCCTCAAAGCAAGATAAGCATTGGAATAGCTTCAGGGAAGTTCAAGGAAGCTCAAATAATCCTCAGGCCTCCATTAAAGTCCCTATATTGCTCTATTCGAATCCAACTGAAGGAGGTATTTTCTTGAACTCTATCTCTCTGAATAGGCATCCTCAAGCCACGATTTGTGAAGAAAAAATGTAGTCCTTATCATAACGAAGCTGCACATATGCATACTTTTCATTTATATTAACTATGCTGAGAGAATTTGAAGATTGAACATGCTGAAATTTTTAGGTCACGAATTGGAGGTTCCAAAATTCTCTCTGATCTTTGAGTGTTAGGTTACAAAATTTATATTGTTGGAATCATGAGCTCAAATGCCACATGTTTCATGTTATGAGTTTTTGTTTTTGTGCAAGCATATGAGAGTTACAGGTTTGAACTATGGCGCGCGAAGAAGAAGACTGGCTAGAGGACATGGATGAAGTCTGGGCTTTTTGGCGCCTTCCGCTTTTTGTTTGCACTATTTTCACCCCCTGACTTGATATTTGCACCCCCTGGCTTATTTGTTATATTTTTCATATTTTTTCCATATTTTCATATTTATAGCTTTTATTTATTTTTTCTGAATAATGAAAATCCTAAAAATAATTTCTTTATTTTTTACAATTTTATTTATTTTTAATTATTTTTTTACATTGAAATTAATTAATTTGATTCAAATAGAACTTATTTTCTTAAATAGTTTGTAAATAATAAAAAAATACTACATATTTTTATTATATTATTTATACACATAAAATATTTATTTTCTATACATATTTAATTTTTAATATTTAAAAATAATATTATTTATTATTTTCTTATATAAAAAATGTGCAAATAATAATAGGAAACATTATTTTCTTTTAATTAAAAATTAGGGTCTCACTCCTCCAAAAATAATATTATTTTTTCCTTATTTTTTAGGGTTTAAATTTAAATTATTTTCCCATACAAAAAACAAATACCAAAACATTTTTCACATAAATACATTGCATTGCATTTTAAATATTTGTATATTTATTTAATTCGCGCAATATTCGATTGGGTTGTAATAATATTTTTTAGGTTTATATTTGTGCAAAATCCCCATTGAAAACTTGTATCTCCCCTCCCATAATAATTGTTGTAATAGCTTAGTTTATTTTATGCAATTTATTGCTTTATATACTATGCTTAGTAATTAGGGTTTGCATGACAAGAACAAAAACAAAACAAATAGAAAAAACCTAAATGCAAGACAAAAGCATGAAAATGATACACTTTGCACACAAGCATCCTTAGGGTTTCACCCACTTGGTTGCCTAAAATAAAATGGCCATGTTATGCACGCGAAGTATCTTGGCAAAACAAAACAATTATAAGATCATAGTCCCTCGATGACGCTATACAAAGATTGCCAAAACAAAATGATCTTGGTCCCTCAAACATGCTAAGATACTTGGCAACATTTCTATCATTGTTATACAATGACCCACGCCCGTCCCGTTTACATCCAAAGATAGGGTTGCTTACCAAATAAATGGTAAGTCAACAATGTCAAAGGAATGAAAGATGCACAAGAAAGACATTTGAGTAGGTAGATAGCTTCTAGTTACTTGTTCCATTTTCAAAACAATCCTTGCTATTTTCAAAAACAAACACACACATATTTCAAAACATTTCAAAACATCTTACAAAACATTGAAAACATTTTCAAAAGACAAACATCTTTGTATACATTCTTACGAACGAGAATCATTACAAAGATTGCCTAAACGAATGGCATCTTTTACAAAATACTTTCAAAATCACATCAAACGCCATTTCAAACAAAACAAAGCAAGTGATCTAAACAAGTAACTAAGAGCCCATGGAAAACCATGGATGAAAAGGGTGCTAGCACCTTCCCTTTTCATAATCTACCCCCCGAACTCAAGAAAACATCTCAAAGGTCTTTCCTGTGCTTTTTTACCTTTCCTTTTGGATAAAAGAAAAGTCGTTGGCGACTCTTGCTAACCGCGACATTTGCGAACACAAAGGCAAAACCTCAAGTAAGTTCTCCCACCGCATTACACTCATGATATACTCATCTAGGGTATTGTATTCGACTATGAGAATGATCCTCAAAGTTACTGTTAAAGGTCTATACGTGCTTAGGGCATGATTAATAAGATTGATAGCAAGAATTTGGGGCATATGAACTTCATTCCTTTGGGACCTTACCTCAGATCGGTGAGATCTTGTGCTCAAAGTATTATGATGCCATATCTTGCTATCCTACCAGTGATCATAGAGCCTGTTGCTGAAGGAGATGTTCCTCGTACCATTCTTCATCCCGATATGCCTACTGACTTTGAGGAACTACAAAAGTCCTGGATTCAACTCAAGGAAGAAAGGGATACCTTTGAGACTCAGTTTTATGCTAGTGAGAAGAAAGTATTAGAGCTAACGAAGAGACTCCACGAAGAGCAGAGCCTTAATGCATATGTCAACACAAAGAGGAAACATCCATGGGAGACTTAATACCTTAGGCCTCAAGAATTTTATAATTTAACTATCTTGTTTTCATTGTAAGCCTAGAAGGAAATTATAATCCCACGAGGTCCTTGAAAACATTGCATATGCATTTACATACCATATCATTGCATAATAGGTATTCCCAAGACAGGTTTTCTCATCTTCTTGCTATTTATTTCAGCAGAAATGGCTCTTGAACAAACTGTCAAAGATCTTCAAGCTCATAATGCCCAGTTCCAGCTAATGTTCCTGAACCTATCCAAGGGGCAGGAAGAACTGAAAGCACTCATTACTAAAGAAAAGAAGAGAAAGACAAAGAAACCAGCATGCATCCTTAACATGGGAAGAAGGTTTAGGGGACCAGTCAAGCAAGTTCAGGATCCCGATACTCCATTAGAAGAAGACGACAAACATGATAAGGATGATAAGAGTGGTGAAACTGAAAAAAGCAACCATGGTTCTGCCAAGTACTCTGATGAAGAGAAGGAGAATCATATGAATGAACAATATCCCCCTGCTGGTGAAAAATACAAACAACTGGAAGATCTTCTAAATGCCATGGAGACCTAAAAAGTGCTTGGGATAAATTTTTAAGAGCTAGGATTAGTCTCAGGGGTTGTTATTCCTCACAAATTCAAGGTCCCTACTTTTGCGAAGTATGAAGGTGTTTCTTTTCCAACGCTTCATTTGAGGTCATATGTTTGGAAGATTCAATCACACACTGCTGACAAGAAGTTATGGGTGCATTTCTTTCAAGAGATCCTGACAGGAACACAATTGGAATGGTTCTATCAACTAGAAGGGACCAATATTCATACCTGGGAAGATTCGACAGCTACTTTCTATAAGCAATACTAGTGTAATGGTGATCTTGCACCAACCCATATGCAACTACAGAGTATGACCATGGGCTCTAATGAAGGCTTTAAAGAGTATGCCCAAAAATTGAGAGATCTAGCAAGAAGAGTCCAACCTCCTTTGTATGATAGGGAATTGGTTGACATGTTTATGGTAACTTTGACATGTCCTTTCTTTATCATCTGATTGGAAGCTCTTCAGTCGGGTCACCGAGTTCATATTAACAAGGGAACATGTTGAAGGTGGAATCAGAAGCCGAAAAATCTAGTTGGTTGCATCTTCAAGTACTGCGAAGAAGTCATTCAATGGGAGGAAAGAAGCTAATGTTATGTACGTCCAGAAAGGTCTTAGTAAAGGTGACCGCCATAAATTTGTGGGGGCAGTAATGATTTCCAATTCTACACCAATGCAACAACAACAACAAGGAAATCAGCGTATGCCAGATACACCCAGGAGACAGTTAACCAAAATAAATATGTCGTTGTCTCGAGCTTTGTAACACATGTTGAAGGCAGAGCTGATTACGTTGAGAGATCCTCCTTAGAATCCCAACACTTCCTCTCCCCGGTACAATCCCAATGTAAGATGTGCCTATCACTCCAATAGTCCTAGACATGATAGAAATGGCTGCTGGGCTCTGAAAACTAAAATCCAGGACATGATTGACTCTAAGGAGGTTGAATTTGACCCTCTTGAGACTCCTAATGTGATCACTGCACCTATGCCTAATCATGACAAGGGTGTTAATGCTATTAATATGGTGGAAGATACTGATAGCGACAATGACCTAAATAACTGGATCTTCCCAACTGCAGACAAAGGGCTAAGCAATTGGAAGACTGAAGACGTTATAACAATCTCCTTTAGCCAAGAGTAAATGCTACTTTCTATTTTCTTACTTTCGAGTTTTTGGTTATATAATTTAAACAAATAACTTTAAGCCTTGTGCCTTACCCGGGGCACAATGGTCCATTTGTTAGGGTTGTCATTTTTCATCCACATATTTTCATTTAAATAAATCATTGGATGTTTGCATTCAAACTTTGCCCTCTTTGTCTTTCTTTTACTTTATTGCTTCAAAATAGCTATGTGTTCTTAAATACACCCATACAACAAATTTCAGATCCATATCCATCATGGATCCCATTGATACCAATTCTGCTATTTCCAATTATGACTTCAAAAATCTGATTTACCGAGCCAATGACGAAGGTGAGGAAGATTGTGAAGTACCTGGAGAACTTGCTAGACTGTTAGAGGAAGAAGAAAAAGCCATACAACCACATAAGGGCCAGTGGAGATTGTGAATTTGGATACTACACTCATTGAGGGTTGGTTTCTTGGAATATTTCAGTCGCCAGTAAAGAGGTTTGAACTGAAACGATGAACAAGGAAACAATCCAGTGATATTGAGCTCCTTAGAACCCGGTTACTATTACTAGGACAGGTTGAGCCAACTAAACTTTAAGAGGGTACTTACCTATGAAACCCCATGCAAGCCTAAACTAAGAACTTGTTTGATTTGCTTGTACATATATACTTGTGCATAATATCATGGACATCATGAACATCATATGCATCCACTAACCATTTCAAGGATTTTGGAGATTCATCTTTGTTCTTATTTTGTAGGTTATGGATTCACTTCGCAGGAAAACTATCCAAATCAACCTTGCAAGAATTCCTCCACAACTCAAGGAATTAGCTTCAAGGATCCCTGAGAATTCTCCATTCACCGAGAGACATGGTCGTCTACTCAACTTGGTCACTTCCAACACAGAGGAGGATATGATGAAGGTTCTCTTCAAGTTCTTTGACCCTTTGCATCATTGCTTCACATTTCCTGACTACCAACTTGTGCCTACTTTGGAGGAATTTTCTCAACTCTTGAGGATTCCTATTCTCAATCAACTACCTTTCAACGATACGGAAAGAGATCCAAAGCCAGAAGAGATTGCTCAAGCCCTGCACTTGCACTCATCTGATGTCACAACTCATTGGGAAAGTAGAAGTGGTGTCAAAGGCTTCTTGGCAAAGTTTTTGTTTGAGAAGGCCCAAAGTTGTTGGAATTCCCTAGACTTGCAAGCTTTTGAGGAGATTGTAGCTCTTCTCATATATGGGATGGTCTTGTTCCCTAATCCTGACCAACTCATAGATGTAAGCGCTGTCAAAATCTTCATGTCTCGCAACCCGGTGCCTACATTGCTTGGGGATATCCTACACTCTTTTCACACTCGTACAATGAGGAAAAGAGGTGTTCTTATATGTTGTACTCCTCTCCTGGAAAGATGGTTTATTTCTCATCTTCCCCAATCATCCTTGAAGAACGATCAAGGTTTGAGGTGGTCACAAAGGTTAATGACACTTAACCATTCAGATATTCATTGGTGTTCTCGATCCAAAGAGAATATTACCATTGTTGACCATTGTGGGGAATTCCCTAATGTCCCTCTACTTGGAATTAGGGGATGCATCACCTACAACCCGTGCTTAGCTCTAAGACAGTTTGGTTATGCCCGAAGGGATGGCCCACATGATATGCTGATTCAAGGATTGGTTTTCGACTACGACAACGACGACCAAGGACTCCGCCAGAGATTCATCCGAGCTTGGAGGATGCTAAACAAGGTGGATAGCAAGACTTTGGGACACAATAATTCCATCCCTCTTGAGCCTTACCTCAAGTGGGTACGAACCCGCGCTCAAAGTCTTTTGATGCCTTATCCCTCCATTCTCCCAGTGATTTAGAGCCTGTTAAGGAAGGAGAAGTTCCATACACTATCCTGCATCCTGACATGCCGACATCACTCGAAGACCTACAAAGGGATTGGATACAGCTCAAAGGAGAGCGCGATACTTTCGAAGCCCAATTCTACGCAAGCGAGAAGAAGGTTTTGGAACTCACTCGGCTACTTCATGAAGAGCAGACTCTCAATACCTACATTGCACCAAAGAGGACACACAATGTCTTTTTACCTTAGAATTTTGTATTATTTTGCCCAAGGGGCATTGATGCACTCAAATTCTATTTTATTAATATGATGTGTGTTTCTTTTTTATTTAAAACAAATTTGAATTTCTGAATCCTTGAAAGCATTGCATGAATACATATCATTCATCATAAGCATAAACGGGTCTTTGCAACAAGTTTCCTCATCTCTCTACTGTTTATTTCAGTATGATGGATCTCGAACAAACGGTCAAAGATCTGCAGGCTCATAATTCACAATTTCAACAGTTACTCTTGACCTTAGCCAAGGGGGAAGAGGAGCTGAAGACTCTGCTAGAAAAAGAGAAAGAGAAAAAGAAGAAGAAGCCAACTGGTGTGGTAATCATGGGCAGAAGATTTCAGAGACAAGACAGAAGGACCTTAGAATTTCCAACAACATCTGATGAAGGGGAAAGAAAAGGAAAAGAAACGGAAGTACCATCAGATTATGAAGAAGAAGAAGAGGAAGAAGAGGACTACTCTGAACAACAATACCCTCCGGCTGATGACAAGTACAAACACCTTGAAGAGCGACTAAGCGCTATGGAAATCCAGAGAGTACCAGGGCTATATTTTGAGGAGTTAGGGCTGGTGTCAGGAATTGTAATCCCGCCAAAATTTAAAGTGCCACTATTTGCCAAGTATGATGGGGTGTCTTGCCCTAAAATTCACCTCAGATCATATGTCAGGAAGATTCAACCACACTCTACCAACAAAGATTTGTGGGTCCACTTTTTCCAAGACAGTTTATCAGGAAGGCAACTTGATTGGTTCTACCAATTAGAAAGGGCAGACGTCCAAAATTGGGAAGACCTGACAGCAGCTTTCTATAAACAATATCAATACAACGCCGACTTGGCGCCTACCCGTACTCAGCTTCAGAGTATGGCCATGGTTTCCAATGAAGGCTTTAAAGATTACGCGCAAAAGTGGAGAGACCTAGCCGGAAGGGTGCAACCCCCTTTATCTGAAAGGGAGTTAGTGGACATGTTTTGGGGAACTCTATCAGGTCCTTTCTTCAATCATCTGATTGGGAGTTCCTCTGCAGGGTTTACTGAATTGATTCTAATTGGCGAAAGAGTGGAGGCTGGTATAAGAAGTGGGAAAATTCAGAAAGACGCGTCTGCCTCAGTAGCTGTGAAAAAGCCCTTCACGGGAAGAAAGGAAGTATCTGCTGTGTATTCACAGAGGAATCAGGGAAGAACTGAATGCTGACCAGCGGTAGGGGCCATTATGATTCCAAAGCCTGCATCAGACCAGCCAAGAACTAACCAGTAACGGGTAGAAAGGCCAGTTCGACAATTCACCAAGATTAACATGACTCCAGCTCAAGTTCTACCACATCTTCTAAAGTTGAATCTGGCCACTTTAAAAGAGGCCCCAAAGAATTCCAATACTACGTCTCCACATTACCATCCCAACGCCAGATGCGCGTACCATTCTAAAAGTCCAGGGCACGACACCAACAACTGTTGGGCTCTGAAGAACAAAATTCAAGACTTGATTGATGCGAAGGAAGTTGAGTTTGAAGCGCCTGAGAAACCAAATGTTATTTCCGCTCCAATGCCTAGGCATGGTCACAATGCAAACTCTATTGAAGAAGATTCGTTTGTTGCTACCGTGGATGAATTGTTGACTCCGCTCCTGATTGTTAAGTTGAATTTATTGAAAGCTGGTATTTTCCCAAGTTGTGACAAAGACTGCCATGTTTTCCTGTCCTCATCATTTGACTGCCCTCTGTTGAAAAAAGGTATCCAATGACGGATGGATAACCAAGAGATTTTGTTTGAAAATGCTCTTATTTCACCCATTCCAGTAAAAGAAGTTTCAATTATAACCATCTACGCCAATCCTTCCAGGGCCCCTAAAAGACCCGTTAGGATTACACCTTCTCCAAAGACTACTCTGCTTAAGATTACAATGCTCGGGTCGGCCCCATACAAATCAGATAAATCAGTACCATGGAATTATGGTGGAGAAATCTACTACCATAGTATTAAACAGGATGAACTGACTGCCGAAGAAGAAAGATCCGAAGAGGACAATTCCAACATTAGCAATATTGCTGGAACAAGCAAGATTACCCGCAGTGGTAGAGTCTTCTCTCCAGAGATTGCCCCTCCAACGGCAGTCTTTGGACCCGTGGCCATTCCGAAGATCACCTTTGTACCAGTGATTATACCTGCAAGCGTACCTACCAACAAAGACAATACAATTCCTATCTCTACTTACACTGCTGAGAATAAAGGAAAAGACGTTCAAGAGGAGCCTGTCCGGACAAAGGCTCAATCGCTAGCTATTCCTGAAACATCCAAGAAGGAGATGGAAGAAATCCTGAGGATAATAAAAAAGAGTAATTATGATGTGGTTGAACAGTTGGGGAAAACCCCTTCCAAGATCTCTATGCTAGCCATGCTGCTGTGCTCTGAAGCACATGCCAAAGCTCTGGTAAAATTTCTAAAGACAACTCATGTGCCACAAGAGACGTCCGCCGACTAATTCCAGGATTGTGTGGCCAGTTTGACAGCTGATAATGGCCTGGGTTTCTCTGATGCTGACTTGACACCCAGAGGGAGAAAACACAACGAGGCATTACATGTCTCAGTGAAGTGCAGAGGAACAACCCTAGCCCATGTCTTGGTTGATACGGGATCATCTTTGAACATCTTGCCAAAGAAAGTCCTTGATAGATTGGATTGCGAGGGGCTGACTTTAAAACCCAGTAATATAGTGGTGAGAGCTTTTGATGGTTCAAAGAGGATGGTCCATGGGGAGGTGGACATCCCAATAATGGTGGGAACCCAGGTTTTCAACTTGACTTTCTATGTGATGGACATCCGTCCTTCTTATTCCTGTCTGTTGGGATGCCCCTGGATCCACAATGCCGATGCTGTCACCTCCACCTTGCATCAGATGCTAAAATACCCGGTCCAAGGGAAGATCATAACTGTCCATGGGGAAGAGGAGTATATGATTAGTCATCTGAATTCCTTCCGATATGTGGAGTTAGATGGCGAGTTCATTGAGACCCCTTTCCAACATTTTGAAGAAGTCTCTCCAGAAGTAGCGGCGACCAAGGCGACATCCTCGATTACTAAGATCACAAGACCTCCACCTCGGATGTCATTGCTAAAGGTTGCAAAGGCAGTAGTGGAAGAAGGGGGATGCACCATCTGGGGGCAGCTTCCAGATATTCCGTACAAATCAGACAAGTTTGGCTTGGGGTTTACTTCAACTGGTCAGAAGGTTGTGCGCCATGCCCGTGCTGGGGGGCCACCTGTGAAGATTACCAACCAAGGGGTCAATGCAGTAGAAGACAATGAAGAGGAGGGCATATTGGAAGATTGGATATTTCCTACTGTCAGCGGAGGACTTTGCAACTGGGAAGCAAAAGACTTTGTCCCGATAACTTTCATATCTCAGTAATTTATCTTTTACATTTCTGTTGGACTTGTAATATTCACGAACAATTCACACTTTAAAAACCTTGTGTCTTACCCGAGGCACAATAGTCCATTTGTAAGGGTTTTTATTTCATCTACATATGTCATTCAATGAATCATGGATGCTTTTTCACATATAAACCTTTTGTGCTCATTGTCTTTCTTTTACATTTTATTGTTTTAAGATGGCTATACCCTTACACACACCCACACTCACAAATGCAGGTACCCTTCCATTCCGGATCCCATGGGTAACGATACTGCTATAGTCTTCAATGACTCTGAAGATCTGATCTACCAAGCCGAATACGAAGGTGAGGAAGATTGTGAGGTGCCAGGGGAATTGGCTAGACTACTACAACAAGAGGAAAGAGCTATTCAGCCTCATGAGGAGCTGTTAGATACAATCAACTTGGGTACCGAGGAAGATAGAAAGGAAATCAAAGTGGGTGCCAATCTAGAGCCGAGTGTCAAGGAGCACCTAATTCAGCTATTGCATGATTATGTTGAGATCTTTTCCTGGTCATACGAAGACATGCTGGGACTCGATATAGACATCATGGTACATCGTCTACCCACAAGAGAAGACTATCCACTAGTGAAACAGAAAGTCCTCCGCATGAGACCTGACATGTCAGAGAAGATCAAAGCAGAAGTTATGAAATAGTTCAATGCTGAATTTCTAGCTGTTACTTCTTATCCTCAATGGGTGGCCAACATTGTTCCCGTGCCTAAAAAGGATGGAAAAGTGAGAATGTGCGTGGATTATAGAGATTTAAACAGGGCCAGCCCTAAAGATGATTTTCCACTTCCACACATCGACATCCTGGTTGACAATACAGCCCAGCACAAAGTATTTTCTTTCATGGACGGATTCTCAGGCTATAACCAGATCAAAATGGCACCTGAGGACATGGAGAAAACTACATTTATCACACAGTGGGGTACGTTCTGCTACAAAGTGACGCCATTCGGACTGAAGAATGCCGGGGCAACCTATCAATGTGCCATGATAGCTTTGTTTCAAGATATGATACATCATGAGATAGAGGTCTACGTAGATGACATGATAGCCCGATCACAAACTGAATAAGAACACCTTGATCACCTGCAAAAGCTGTTTTTCAGATTAAAGGAGTACAAGCTAAGATTGAATCCAAACAAGTGCACATTCGGAGTTCGGTCCGGTAAACTCTTAGGTTTCATTGTTAGCAACAAAGGCATCGAGGTTGATCTTGCCAAAGTCAAAGCGATACAAGAAATGCCTATTCCTCGCACTGAGAAGCAAGTCAGAGGTTTTTGGGACGCCTAAACTATATTGACAAATTCATCTCTCACCTAACATCTACTTGTGAACCAATCTTCAAGCTGTTGAAGAAAGATCAATTAGTCAGATGGAATGATGAATGTCAGATTTCTTTCGATAAAATCAAGGAGTATTTACTAGAGCCTCCTGTCTTGATGCCGCCAGTCGAAGTAAGACCACTAATCATGTATCTGGCCGTTTTAGAGAATTCAATGGGGTGCGTACTGGGGCAGCATGACGAGTCTGGCCGAAAAGAGCACGCCATTTATTACCTAAGCAACAATTTTACTGACTTTGAAACCAGATATTCACTGCTCGAGAAAACTTGCTGCGCTTTGGTATGGGCTTCTCGCCAGCTAAGACAGTATATGTTGACTCATACCACTTTGCTGATATCTAAGATGGATCCGATAAAGTACATCTTTGAGAAGCCTGCTCTGTCTGGAAGGATAGCTAGATGGAAGATGATCCTAACAAAATATGACATACAATACACGACCCAAAAATCTATAAAGGGCAGTGTGCTAGCTGATCATCTTGCCCATCAAGCTGTAGAAGATTATCAATCCATGAAGTTCGACTTCCCTGACGAAGACATCATGACGGTAGACAATTGTGAAGAGATCAGACCATATGATGGACCTGGAAAAGGATCCCGATGGACCCTGTTCTTTGATGGGGCATCCAATGCACTTGGTAATGGTATCGGTGCTGTACTCATATCTCCGGAAGGATGCCATACTCCTTTTACTGCCAGACTTTGCTTCAATTGTACGAACAACATGGCAGAGTATGAAGCATGCATCTTTGGTCTCAAGGCTGTCATAGACTTGGGAATCAAATCTTTAGATGTGTTTGGGGATTCAGCTTTGGTCATCAGTCATATCAAAGGAGAATGGGACACTAAGCATCCAAACCTCATCCCTTACAAAGGACATGTTTTGACATTGTTACCACATTTCGAGCAGATTACCTTCGAGCACTTCCCGCGAGAAGAAAATTAGCTAGCAGATGCTCTAGCTACAATGTCATCTATGTTTAAACTTAATTGGGATAACGAGGCTCCCCATATCACCATTAAACGGATGCACGAACCAACACACTGTCACGAGATTAATACTGAAGAAGTAGTGGACCAACCATGGTTTCATGAAGTCAAAAGGTATCTCGAGTCTCAGGAATATCCAGAAGGAGCTTCAGTCAATGACAAAAAGTTCTTAAGTAGATTCTCAACTAAGTTCTTCCTAAGTAATGGCATCCTGTACAAACGTAATCATGATTCTATTCTTCTCCTTTGTGTGGACAAGATTGAAGCTGAAAAGATCATGGCTGAATTGCATGAAGGTACCTTTGGCACTCACTCTAGTGGGCATACGATGGCGAAGAAAATTATACGGGTAGGCTATTATTGGTCTACCATGGAAGCTGACTGCTATCAACACTCCCGGACCTGTCATAAGTGTCAAATCTATGCAGACAAGGTGAACGTGCCTCTGGTTCCTCTAAATGTCTTAACAGCTCCTTGGCCCTTTGCTATGTGGGGAATCGATATGATTGGGGAGATCAAGCCTACAGCCTCCAATGGACACCGCTTCAGTCTAGTGGCCATTGACTATTTCACCAAGTGGGTCGAAGCAGCTTCCTTCGCATCCGTTACTAAGAATGTTCTTGCCCGCTTCATCAAGCAAAATCTTATTTGCCAGTACGGGATCCCAGAAAGGATCATCACTGATAACGGTACAAACCTTAACAATACTATGATCACCGCCTTGTGCGAGCAGTTAAAGATTCAACATCATAATTCATCTCCCTATCGTCCAAAGATGAATGGTGCGGTCGAAGCTGCTAATAATAACATTAAAAAGATCATACAGAAAATGACAGTCACCTATAAAGACTGGCATGAAATGTTACCATTTTCTCTCCATGGGTATCGTACCACGGCTCGCACATCAACTGGGGCAACACCCTATTCTTTGGTTTATGGCATGGAGGTTGTTCTACCTATTGAGGTTAAGATTCCCTCCTTGAGAATCATGAAGGATGCAGGTTTGAGTGAAGACGATTGGATCCAAACCCGACTTGATCAACTAAATTTAATTGACGAAAAGACGCTTACTGCTGTTTGCCACGGTCAGACGTATCAAAAACGGATGATCAAGGCTTTCAAATAGAAAGTCAGATGCCAAGTATATTAAGTTGGAGACCTAGTGATCAAGCGCATCATCTTGCCACAAAGTGATCCCAGGGGCAAATGGACTCCTACCTATGAAGGACCATTTGTAATCAAGAACATCTTTTCTGGTGGGGCAATGATCTTAACCACCATGGACGACGACGACCTACCACACCCTGAGAACGCAGACATAGTCAAAAGATACTACGCATAAGAGACCCGCTAGGTTGACATACATAGGCAAAACAAGGGCATCCCGGCGAACCAAAAGGTTCAGGCAAAAATTAGGGATAAAATGAAAAATCTGTACACCCGGCAAGTTGAAAACCCGAAAGGGCGACTTGGGAAAAAAAGGGTTTCCCGGTGGACTGAAAACCCGAAAGGGAGAACCAGGCAAAAGTTAGGGAATTAAAGCATATGACTATGTCTCGTCGGGTCACTTTAAGGACAATCTCTTCACAGACAAACCCAGAGCTTCCGATCAATTCAATCATCTTCGAACGAGGCAACAAATGGACGAGATATTCGGAGATACGGAGGCTATAGCAGAATGGGAACCCCATGGGGATGATCACATATAGCTATCTTTCTTTGTATAAATTTTTCTTACTTTTTTGACACCATCCTCTTACTAGGATGTCTGTCTCCTTTGTACAAAATATTATTCAAAGTAAATACAAAGATATCTTTTTCAAAGTACAAAAAACTACTCGCCTTTTTCTTTACACTTGTGTATTTATTTGCAAAAATGTCCAATGATTCATTAATGAACATATGCATTTGAACATAATTACTGTTTACAAATAAACAAAGTGGAAAGGAACAATTACTGACATGTTGAAAGAATAGGAAAACGTCTTTAGGCTATTCCATGAGCAATCCCTACAGTACATCATCTAGATCCCCAGCGAAGCTAAAATTGCAAACTCTTAATCCCCAGCGGAGTTAAAGCTTCAAACTCCCAATCCCTGGCAGAACCAAAACTTTGAATTTTCAATCCCCAGCAGAAACCATTCAGTTTCTCCAAATTCCCCAGCAAGTTGTCTTGAAGCCTGAAAAGCAACCAGATAACAGTTAACTTTCGTTTCTCCCCAACCTACGATAACTCCCCAATAGAGTGGCAGACGACCAAAACTCCTGAACTTTTTCCAAACAGGAATAAGTTTTCTTCCCCATAGAGTTTTCTTTATTCCCCAGCAGAACAAGGATTCCCATTGTGTAATCCCCAGTAGGAGTCATCAAAATTTTCTGGATTCCCCAAGCAGATTACTCAAGCGGTATATGGAATTGCTCACAACAGAAGTTTTGTCAATACTCCAACTTCAAGACATGAAGAATCCACATATCCTCAGCAGTCAAGGATTTATTTTCCTCAGCAGTCAAGGATTAATTTTTCTCAGCAAAATAGAAAATCAGCTTACGTGCGCATACATTACATCCATATATCATAAACATTGACCAAACACATATATTGCATCATACATTTCATGCATCATAACTTTGTGTTTCAGCTAACATTTTACCCTTTTCAGGATAAGATTAACATCTACCATTAACAATGTTCAAAGATTCTAGATACAGTACAAATACATTCCAGACACGGAAGTCATTCTGTTACTCATTCAGATTCTAGTTGAGATACAGTACGGATACATTCCAGACACGGAAGTCATTCTGTTACTCATTCAGATTTCAAGTTCAGATACGCCGCAGACACGGATGCCATTTTAGCCCTCATTCAGATTTCAAGTTCAGATACACTCCAGACACGGATGCCATTCTGGCCCTTATTCAGTTTTCAAGTTCAGATACGCTCCAGACACGGATGTTATTCTGTTTCTCATACAGGTTCAGTCGCCAGATACAGTTCAGATACATTCCAGATACGGATACCATTCTGATACTTATTCTTCTGACTTACAACGTACAATTCAACAAACATTCTTGGATGGCATCTACAAGCCCATCTCCAACAATATTCTATCACCTCTCAAAATGGCATTTTTAAGCCCATTCCCTCAACTACACTTCGTCGAGTGCAAGTTTATGGGCACTCTAGTGTCCAATCATCTTTTACCTTCGAGTCACGAATGGCAAAGCTCGCCAATCTAACTCTTCAGGTTCAAGAAGATTAAACAGGGGCAACTGTTGTACCCCAAAATTTTCCCTCTCATTTATCAAGACTTTTCTCACAAGACTTCTTGGACTCAAGACAAGACTAGGATTTGGTCATCTTAAGACATCTCATCTTGCACTGATCACCCAAAATTAGGGTTTAAGTTTGCACAAGGATTTTTGGACCACCAATTCTTCATGTGACTTTCATACATCATCTTGGACCCCTAATATTGTTCATATTAAGTTTCAAGCCTTGAACCACATTTTTGATCAGTCAATTGGACAGTTGGCCTAAAAATCAGTTGTATTGGGGAAAAAGTCAACCATGGCCAATTTACAGTCAAACTTTATAATTTTTGATCCACATCAACATTTTAGACTCATATGTACCATTTGATCAAGTTTGGACCACAACTCCTCAAGAAATTTGATCAAATCATCAAAAGGGCAAAATGGTCAAAATTAGGGTTTTGACTGAGAAAGGGCAATTTCTGATTTTTGACCTAGCCAATGACCAATTGAGTTCAAGCATGATTTCAAGGGTTCAATGGCATCACGTTGACCTAATTACATGGTTCAAAAGATCTCAAGTTCATTAGATTGACAAATGAATTTTACAGTCAACTGATCAAAAGTCAACTGTGTACTGAAAAGTCAAACTTTGTCTTTTTGGTCAAAATCAAGTACCAAGGGTCATAATAAATCAAGATATGTCAAAATATGAAACTTGTTCACCAAGAAACTCAAAATTGAAAATTAGGGTTTTAATTTGAAAAATTTCATAACTTAGGATTTTTCTAAGTATAAAAATTTTCTTATTTTTTCCCAACTTTTCACCACTTTTTCACCATGATGCATTTTGATTCAAAGAAAACTTCCAACATGAAAGTTGTAGTCCTCCATGAAATCTACAACTTTGCCTCACAAAATTTTCCCAAAAGATGCTTGGATCTCAAGTTATGAATTTGTGAATATAGGTCCATGAACTTCTGAACTTAGTGAAATTTTGCCCTAATTTAGGCAGGTTTTGGACCCAAATTCATGGACATTTTTCACCTAGTTCCAAGAGGTATCTCAAATTTCATTTCAAATGTGGATTATAGAGCACATTGCAAGCTTTCCAAAATGTCCAAGAACTCTCCAAGATCATTTTTGAGTAGGGATAATCGAAGAAGGGAAGTTGGCATTTTCTCACTTTTGATCAAGCCATTTTTACAAAGCATCAAGTTGTAAATCAGATCTATGATGGTTGTATCTTGCTTTACAGGTCCTAAGCTTGCTTTAAACTCCATAATTAAATGCAAACTCAGTTGACAAAGGCTTTATTTTTGCTTTTGAAGCTTTGTACAAGGTGTATTTCCATTTTTGGCATAAAGCTCACAATGCCATTTTCATAAAGGGCAACTTTTGCAAACTTTGTCAATCTTGAGCCTTGGACCAGTCCCTTTGGTGCAAGCAATTTCTACAGGTCTCAATCAATGTATACCAACTCTTATCAGCCCTCAAGCTAGCCAGTACAAGCATGTGGGATTAGTCACTTCACTTTACTTAAAATGCAAGGAAAGTTGCCAAAAGGTGAAAAGCTTGCACAGCTAGTGAAGAGCTGACTTGGTATCATTTCTATACATATTCACAAACTTGTCACAATGCATAGCACGATAGGATTGAAGCTGAAACTCTCCAAAACTCAAAAACACTCAAAACTGTCCAAAAACTCAGAATCTGCAAAACCATAGCCAACACTCATTTGGCTCGTGTGTTTTGTGTTTATACACTTCAAGCATCTCATAAACATCCTACCAAAGCAATCCAAGCCATCACCCTGGTTCTATAACCCCTGTTTCAGCATCCACCATTTTCACTTTGGAAGCTTGCAACTTGACTTGTGCAGAGAGTTCCAACCATCCTCAAAGCAAGATAAGCATTGGAATAGCTTCAGGGAAGTTCAAGGAAGCTCAAACAATCCTCAGGCCTCCATTAAAGTCCCTACATTGCTCTATTCGAATCCAACTGAATGAGGTATTTTCTTGAACTCTATCTCTCTGAATAGGCATCCTCAAGCCACGATTTGTGAAGAAAAAATGTAGTCCTTATCATAACGAAGCTGCACATATGCATACTTTTCATTTATATAACGGTGCTGAGAGAATTTGAAGATTGAACATGCTGAAATTTTTAGGTCACGAATTAGGGGTTCCAAAATTCTTTCTGATCTTTGAGAGTTAGGTTACAAAATTTATATTGTTGGAATCGTGAGATCAAATGCCACATGTTTCATGTTATGAGTTTTTCTTTTTGTGCAAGCATGAGAGTTACAGGTTTGAACTATGGCGCGCGAAGAAGAAGACTGGCTAGAGGACAGGGATGAAGTCTGGGATTTTTGGCGCCTTGGGCTTTTTGTTTGCACTATTTGCACTCCCTGACTTGATATTTGCACCCCCTGGCTTATTTGTTATATTTTTCATATTTTTTCCATATTTTCATATTTATAGCTTTTATTTATTTTTTCTGAGTAATGAAAATCCTAAAAATAATTTCTTTATTTTTTACAATTTTATTTTATTTTTATTATTATTTTTTACATAGAAATTAATTTATTTGATTAAAGTAGAACTTATTTTCTTAAATAGTTTGTAAATAATAAAAAATACTACATATTTTTATTATATTATTTATACACAAAAAATATTTATTTTCTATAAATATTTAAGTTTTAATATTTAAACATAATATTATTTATTATTTTCTTATATAAAAAATGAGCAAATAATAATAGGAAACATTATTTTCTTTTAATTAAAAATTAGGGTTTCACTCCTCCAAAAATAATATTATTTTTTCCTTATTTTTTAGGGTTTAAATTTAAATTATTTTCTCATACAAAAAACAAATACCAAAACATTTTTCACATAAATACATTGCATTGCATTTTAAATATTTTTTATATTTATTTAATTCGCGCAATATTCGACTGGGTTGTAATAATATTTTTTAGGTTTATATTTGTGCAAAATCCCCATTGAAAACTTGTATCCCCCCTCCCATAATAATTGTTGTAATAGCTTAGTTTATTTTATGCAATTTATTGCTTTATATACTATGCTTAGTAACTAGGGTTTGCATGACAAGAACAAAAACAAAACAAATAGAAAAAACCTAAATGCAAGACAAAAGCATGAAAATGATACACTTTGCACACAAGCACCCTTAGGATTTCACCCACTTGGTTGCCTAAAATAAAATGGCCATGTTATGCACGCGAAGTATCTTGGCAAAACAAAACAATTATAAGATCATAGTCCCTCGATGACGCTATACAAAGGTTGCCTAAACAAAATGATCTTGGTCCCTCAAACATGCTAAGATACTTGGCAACATTGCTATCATGGTTATACGATGACCCACGCCCGTCCCGTTTACATCCAAAGATAGGGTTGCTTACCAAATCAATGGTAAGTCAACAATGTCAAAGGAATGAAAGATGCACAAGAAAGACATTTGAGTAGGTAGATAGCTTCTAGTTACTTGTTCCATTTTTAAAACAATCCTTGCTATTTTCAAAAACAAACACACACATATTTCAAAACATTTCAAAACATCTTACAAAACATTGAAAACATTTTCAAAAGACAAACATCTTTGTATACATTCTTACGAACGAGAATCATTACAAAGATTACCTAAACGAATGACCTCTTTTACAAAATACTTTCAAAATCACATCAAACACCATTTCAAACAAAACAAAGCAAGTGATCTAAACAAGTAACTAAGAGCCCATGGAAAACCATGGATGAAAAGGGTGCTAGCACCTTCCCTTTTCATAATCTACCCCCCGAACTCAAGAAAACATCTCAAAGGTCTTTCCTGTGCTTTTTTACCTTTCCTTTTGGATAAAAGAAAAGTCGATGGTGACTCTTGCTAACCGCGACATTTGCAAACACAAACGCAAAAACTCAAGTCAGTTCTCCCACCACATTACACTCATGATATACTCATCTAGGGTATTCTATTCGACTATGCGAATAATCCTCAAAGTTACCGTTAAAGGTCTATACGTTCTTAGGGCATGATTAATAAGATTGATAGCAAGAATTTGGGGCATATGAACTTCATTTCTTTGGGACCTTACCTCAGATCGGTGCGATCTCGTTCTCAAAGTCTTATGATGCCATATCTTGCTATCCTACCAGTGATCGTAGAGCCTGTTGCTGAAGGAGATGTTCCTCGTACCATTCTTTATCCCGATATGCCTACTGACTTTGAGGAACTACAAAAGTCCTGGATTCAACTCAAGGAAGAAAGGGATACCTTTGAGACTCAGTTCTATGCTAGTGAGAAGAAAGTATTGGAGATAACGAAGAGACTCCACGAAGAGCAGAGCCTTAATGCATATGTCAACACAAAGAGGAAACATCCATGGGAGACTTAATACCTTAGGCCTCAAGAATTTTATAATTTAACTATCTTGTTTTAATTGTAAGCCTAGAAGGAAATTATAATCCCACGAGGTCCTTGAAAACATTGCATATGCATTTACATACCATATCATTGCATAATAGGTATTCCCAAGACAGGTTTTCTCATCTTCTTGCTGTTTATTTCAGCAGAAATGGCTCTTGAACAAACTGTCAAAGATCTTCAAGCTTATAATGCCCAGTTCCAGCTGATGTTCCTGAACCTAGCCAAGGGGAAGGAAGAACTGAAAGCACTCATTACTAAAGAAAAGAAGAGAAAGACAAAGAAACCAGCATGTATCCTTAACATGGGAAGAAGGTTTAGGGGACCAGTCAAGCAAGTTCAGGATCCCGATACTCCATTAGAAGAAGACGACAAACATGATAAGGATGATAAGAGTGGTGAAACTGAAAAAAGCAACCATGGTTCTGCCAAGTACTCTGATGAAGAGAAGGAGAATCATCTGAATGAACAATATCCCCCTGCTGGTGAAAAATACAAACAACTGGAAGATCGTCTAAATGCCATGGAGACCTAGAAAGTGCTTGGGATAAATTTTTAAGAGCTAGGATTAGTCTCACAGGTTGTTATTCCTCAAAAATTCAAGGTCCCTACTTTTGTGAAGTATGACGGTGTTTCTTTCCCAACGCTTCATTTGAGGTCATATGTCTGGAAGATTCAACCACACACTGCTGACGAGAAGTTATGGGTGCATTTCTTTCAAGAGATCCTGACAGGAACACAGTTGGAATGGTTCTATCAACTAGAAGGGACCAATATTCATACCTGGGAAGATTCGGCAGCTACTTTCTATAAGAAATACTAGTGTAATGGTGATCTTGCACCAACCCATATGCAACTACAGAGTATGACCATGGGCTCTAATGAAGGCTTTAAATAGTATGCCCAAAAATGGAGAGATCTAGCAAGAAGAGTTCAGCCTCCTTTGTCTGATAGGGAATTGGTTGACATGTTTATGGTAACTTTGACATGTCCTTTCTTTAATCATCTGATTGGAAGCTCTTCAGTCGGGTCGCCGAGTTGATATTATCAAGGGAACATGTTGAAGGTGGAATCAGAAGCCGAAAAATCTAGTTGGCTGCATCTTCAAGTACTGCGAAGAAGTCATTTAATGGGAGGAAAGAAGCTAATGTTGTGTACGTCCAGAAAGGTCTTAGTAAAGGTGACCGCCATCAATTTATGGGGGGCAGTAATGATTTCCAATCCTACACCAATGCAACATCAACAACAAGGAAATCAGCGTATGCCAGATACACCCAAGAGACAGTTCACCAAAATAAATATGTCGTTGTCTCAAGCTTTGTAACACATGTTAAAGGCAAAGCTGATTACGTTGAGAGATCCTCCTCAGAATCCCAATACTTCCTCTCCCCGTTACAATCCCAATGTAAGATGTGCCTATCACTCCAATAGTCCTAGACATGACAGAAATGACTGCTGGGCTCTGAAAAATAAAATCCAGGACATGATTGACTCTAAGGAGATTGAATTTGACCCTCCTGAGACTCCTAATGTGATCACTGCACCTATGCCTAATCATGACAAGGGTGTTAATGCTATTAATGTGGTGGAAGATACTGATAGCGATAATGACCTAAATAACTGGATCTTCCCAACTGCAGACAAAGGGCTAAGCAATTGGAAGACTGAAGACGTTATACCAATCTCCTTTAGCCAAGAGTAAATGCTACTTTCTATTTTCTTACTTTCTAGTTTTTGGTTATCTAATTTAAACAAATAACTTTAAGCCTTGTGCCCTACCTGGGGCACAATGGTTCATTTGTTAGGGTTGTCATTTTTCATCCACATATTTTCATTTAAATAAATCATTGGATGTTTGCATTCAAACTTTTCCCTCTTTGTCTTTCTTTTACTTTATTGCTTCAAAATAGCTATGTGTTCTTACATACACCCACACAACAAATTTCAGATCCATATCCATCTTGGATCCCATTGATACCAATTCTTCTATTTCCAATTATGACTTCAAAAATCCGATTTACCGAGCCAAGGACGAAGGTGAGGAAGATTGTGAAGTACCTGGAGAACTTGCTAGATTGTTAGAGCAAGAAGAAAAAGCCATACAACCACATAAGGGCCAGTCGAGATTGTGAATTTGGGTACTGAAGATGACAAGAAAGAGATCAAGATAAGTGCCAACTTAGAAGACAGTGTCAAAAAGAGATTAATCTAGATGTTGGGTGACTATGTTGAGATCTTTTCTTGGTCGTACGAAGACATGCCATGGATTGATACTAACATTGTTGTTCACCATCTACCAATGAAAGAACATTGTTCTCCAATAAAGCAGAAAGGTTCGTCGTATGCGTCTCGAGATGTCCGAAAAGATCAAAGCTGAGGTTATGAAGCAATTCAACGCATGTTTCTTAGCTGTTAATTCCTATCCTCAGTGGGTTGCAAATATGGTGCCAGTACCTAAGAAGGATGGAAATGTGTGTATGTGTGTAGACTACAGGGATCTGAATAGGGCAAGCCCCAATGATGACTTTCTGCTTCTACATATTGATTTTTTGGTTGACAACACCGCTCAACATAAGGTATTTTCCTTTATGGATGGTTTCTCTAGGTATAATCAAATCAAGATGGCACCTGAAGACATGGAGAAAACCACCTTCATCACACAGTGGGGCACTTTCTGTTACAAGGTTATGCCTTTCGGTTTAAAGCACGTCGGCGCGACATATCTGCGTGCTATGGTAGCTCTATTCCATGACATGGTCCATCATGAGAGAGGTTTACGTTGATGACATGATAGCCATATCTCAAACTGAAGGAGAACATATCGACCATCTGTACAAACTGTTTGAGAGGTTGAAGAAATACAATTTGTGACTGAATTAAAACAAGTGCACCTTTGGGGTAAGATCCGGTAAACTCCTATGCTTTATTTTCAATGGTAAAGGTATCAAATTTAATCCTGCCAAGGTTAAAGCCATTCAAGAAATGTTATCTCCTTGTACCGAGAAGGAATTCAGAGGATTCCTAGGACGATTGAACTACATTTCCAGATTTATTTCCCATTTGACCGCTACTTGTGAGCCAATCTTCAAGTTACTGAAGAAAGATCAAGTAGTGAAGTGGAATGACGACTGTCACATAACTTTTGACAAGATCAACGAGTACCTCCAAGAACCTCCAATTCTGATGCCGCCAGTTGAAGGAAGGCCACTTATCATGTACTTAACAATGTTAGAGAATTCAATGGGGTGTGTATTGGGGCAGCATGACAAGTCTGGTCAAAAAGAGCATGACATATACTACCTTAGCAAATAGTTTACCGACTGTGAAACAAGATACTCACTGCTCGAGAAAACTTGCTGCACTTTGGCATGGGCTGCTGGCCGACTAAGACAATATATGTTGACTCATACCACTTTCTTGATCTCTAAGATGGATCCTATAAAATACATATTCGAGAAGCCCGCTCTATCCGGAAGAAAAAAAAGATGGAAAATGGTCTTGACAGAATACGAAATTCAGTACACCACTCAGAAGGAAATCAAAGGAAGTATATTGGCAAATCATTTGGCTCATCAAGCCATAGAAGACTATCAATATATGAATTTCGAGTTGTCGGATGAGAATAATTATGCTAGTTACATACTATGAAAAACCAGGACCGTATGAAGGACCCGAGCAAGGATCACGATGGACTATGGTTTTTGATGGAGCTTCTAACGTGCTTGGTAATGGAATTTGTGTTGTGATTGTCTCTCCCAAGGGTTACCATATGCCCTTCACTTCCAGATTATGTTTTGACAATACCAACAACATGGCAGAGTATGAAGCATGCATCATGGGCATAAAAGCTGCTATCAATATGAGAATCAAGTTCTTAAATGTATACGGAGACTCAACCTTATTAATCAGTCAAATCAAGGGAGAATGGGATACGAAGCATCCAAATCTCATTCCTTATCGAGAGCATGTGTTAACATTAATTCCATACTTTGAAGAAATCACTTTTGAACATATTCCACGAGAAGAGAATCAATTGGCAGACGTATTAGCTACCATGTCATCTATGTTCAAAGTCAGATGGGACAATGAAGCTCCTTGAGTCACTATTGAGAGATTAGAAGAACCTGCATATTTCTATGAAGTTGATACCAATGGAGTAGAGGAAAATCCTTGGTACCATGAAGTGAAAAGATACCTCGAGGCTCAAGAATATCCTAAAGGGGCATCTATCAACGATAAGAAATTCCTATGGAGGTTCTCTGCCAAATTCTTTTTGAGTAACGAAATTTTATACAAGCGCAATCATGATTTAACTTTGAGAAGATTATGGAAGATATGAATGAGGGAGTCTTTGGTACTCATTCCAGCGGGTATACGATGGCTAAGAAAATTCTAAGAACGGGTTATTATTGGTCAACCATGGAAACTGATTGCCATCACCATTCCAGAACATGTCACAAATGCCGAATTTATGCTGACAAGGTACACGTGCCTCTGGTTCCTCTGAACATCTTGACTGCTCCTTTTCCGTTCACAGTATGGGGCATTGATATGATTGGAGAAATTAAGCCTACTGCTTCCAACGGACATTGTTTCATCCTCGTCGCTATTGATTACTTCACTAAGTAGGTTGAAGCAGCCTCGTTTGCCTCCGTTACCAAGAATGTTATGGCTCGGTTCATTAGGAATAACCTTATCTGTCGGTATGGCATCCCCGAAAGAATTATCACAGACAATGGTACTAATATTAACAATACTATGATCACGGAACTCTGCATGCAGTTCAAGATTAAGCACCTCAATTCTTATCTGTATCGACCGAAGATGATTGGCATAGTGGAAGCCAACAATAAGAACATCAAGAAAATCATGCAGAAGATGACAGTGACGTACAAATATTGGCATGAGATGTTACCATTTTCTCTTCATAACTATCACACTTTAGTACAGACATCAACAGGGGCAACCACGTTATCTCTAGTCTACAGTATGGAGGTTGTCTTACCTGTCGAGATTCATATTCCGTCCTTAAGGATCATGAAATACGCAGGTTTAGATGAAGACAAGTGGATTCAGACTATACTCAACCAGATACATTTGATTTATGAGAAGAAGCTTGCGGTTGTTTGTCATGGTCAGATGTATCATAAGTGCATGATCAAGACTTTTAACAAGAAAGTCAGACATCAGGTACACCAGGCTGGTGACTTAGTAATAAAGCGCATCATCTTACCATAAGGTGATCCCAGGGGAAAATGGACTCCCACGTACGAAGGGCCATTTGTAGTCAAGAGGATATTTTCTGGCGGTGCTATGATACTTACCACTATGGATGGTGAAGATTTTCCGCACCATGTGAACACAGACATAGTCAAAAAATACTACACATAAAAGAGACCCGCTAGGTTGACAGGCCTTGGCAAAAACAAGGGAATCCCGGCGAACCAAAAGGGTTCGGGAAAAAATTAGGGATATATATACAAAACTTGTACACCCGGCAAGTCGAAAACCTGAAAAGGAGACTTGGGCAAAAAAGGGTATCCCGGTGGACTAAAAACCCGAAAGAGCGGTCCAGGAAAAAGTTAGGGATTAAAGCGTATGACTATTCCCCATTTGATCACCTATCTACTTACAACCAGCATAATTACCAATGTCAAAATTACAAATGGTACAAATCAATTCAATCAACTTCTTCTGATATCAAGGTATGAGATGCTTGAAGACATAGGGGCAATAACAGAGTTGAAACTCGACGGGATCATTTTCACATAGCTGCTTTTCTTTTTTTGTACTCTTTCCGTTTTACGACGATTTCCTCTTACTAGGGTTTCCGTCTCTTTGTATAAAACTGTATGTTTATAGGCAAATTTTCCTAATCAATACAATCAATTTCAAATTCAAAACTATTTTTACTTTCTCTGTTTTGTCTGCAAAAACGACAAATGATTACTTTGAATGAATATATGCATTTGAATATGATTTTTGTTCACAAATGTATGCATGAAAACAGGATTAGCATTTATCAAAGACTCTAGGAATTGGGGTAATGCTTAAGTCATTCATAAATCTCCACAGAGCAGTCTTCTTGAAACTATCACTATAGAGCTATCTTTGCAAGCTCATCCCCAAGAGAGATATATTCCTCAACAAGGTCAGTGCCCTTAGGCAAAATGGGGCATCCCCCAGCAGTTCACCTCCATATTCCTAATGGATAGTTTAACCTGATCATCATCCCTAATAGGTCCCTTAGCGGATAAGGAAGTTTGATCATTACACCCAGCATGCAATGGAGACTTCCTCAGCACAACCTATAAAATTTCAATCCCCATTAGAGTTTATTTACTCGACACAGTTTACAGGAATTTAATTCCCCAACAGAGTTTATTACTCAAACACCATAAAACCCTAACAAAATTCCCTTCTCCAACAGGGTTTAATCAAAGTTGTTATCCCTAGAAGATTTGCTACGGTATCTGAAACCTGGACAGATAGTACACCCGAGGAATATCCATCTCTTTTATCCCCTGTCAGAGTACATTCCTTCAACAAAGAGAGAAGAAAATGACCGACTCTCCTTGATTGCCTCTATCCTCTAGCAAAATCCGAAGATCTCCAGCGGAGCATCCTCAGACAGAAAGAAGGAATTCCCAGCAAAGTTATTCCCAACAAAAGTTGAAGAATCACTCTCTTCATCCCCAAAAATAGTCAGAGATTTATTTTCCTCAACCAAAGTTGTTACAAGGAGCTACCAATACGCTTCAACAACATATTACATCCATACATCATTTCACAATACAGTATAGCATATGCATACCAAAACTCATATAAACATTCTCATTTATTTTGAGAGCATCATTACGCAATATATTACATGCATCATGACATTACATACAACTAATTTTTCCTTTTCAAGTAATATTCGCTGACAGACGAATATCATCAGCAATTTTCAAACAGGTCGTTGATTAATTCCTGAAACTGGATGGGGCAAATATCTATATGACCAAGGGTATGAATTCCCGAAACAAGACGAGTTTCGCAACAACAAACATGTTGCAGATTAATTGCCGAAACAGGACAGGGAAACTATCTATATGACCAGGTGTTGTACCCCAAAATTTGTCCTCTCATTTATCAAGATTTTCCTCACAAGAGTTCTTTAACTCAAGACAAGATTAGAGTTTGCTCAGCTTAAGACCTCACCTTGCACTGATAGCCTGAAATTAGGGTTTGAGTTTGCACAAGGGTTTTTGGACCATAAATGCTCCATGTGACTTTCATACACCATCTTGGACCCCTAAGATTGCTCATACCAAGTGTTGTACCCCAAAATTTGCCCTCCCATATTCTTCAAGAAATTGCCAAGCCAAGTCACAAAATTCCCCCAAGGGTTGTGCAGTGCAACTGTCTCCTATACAGTCAAAACTAGGGTTTGTGTTCTGATCAAGAAAAGGAAGTTTTCAAAGGCCCAATCAAGTCTCATATGCTTGCAAAGATGGTCAAGTATCCTCATATCAAGTTTCAAGGCATTCAGCTCAAAATTGCACAGTCAAAACCCTAAAATGTACTACAGTCAACTGTAGGGGCAAAATGGTCATTTGACAGTCAAAAGTTCAAATTTTTGGTCAACATATCATTTTGAAGCCACAAACATCATTTGATCAATGCTTGATCATGATTCTCAAAATTTGGCTCAGAAATCATCAAAGATGCAAAAGTTACTATATTTGGACAGCTGAAAAAGTCAACTGAAATTGACCAGGGCATAACTTTCACATGGATTATCAGAAAAATTCCATCCAAAGCTAATTTTGAAGAGAAAGACATTTCCTACAATTCATCTTCATATTCCAAATCCAAGAAATGCTCTCACAAAAAGTTATCAATTTCAACATTATAGGTCATTTTCAAAAGTCAACAAAAAGGGACTTTAAGTCAAAGACCATAACTTGAGATTGGTAAATCAAAATGACATGGGACCAAAGGCATTGGTTATAGGACTCAAAGTCCTTTCCAAAATGTCCAAGAACATGTGAAAAGCTTAAAAATTGAGCAAGTTATGCCTTGTGGAAATTGGGAAATTTTTGGGAATTTTGAAAAGTCAACTTTACTTCAAATGACCTAAATTTGCTAATGGGCCCATTTTTCTTCCATGATTCATCATTCCAAGCCTATGCACGACCACTTGGCCCAAAGGGAAGTATTTTCTCATTTTTTATTTATTTATTTGAATTATTATTTATATTAATTCATTTAAATTATTTAAATACATGAAAAATATCAAACTTGACCTAAAAAATCTTTTCATGCATGTTTTACTCTCAATATCACGTGCACATCCCAATATGGCAAGATTTGGTTTGATTTGGAATGATTGAACAAAATTGCACATGAAAAAGATTCAAAAAGATCTTAAGGAAATCAAATATGCAAAACAATGAATGCCTTGGATTTTATGCAGTTTTGTTGACCTAATAGCTTCCATACATAATGAGAATCACAACCCTAAGCCTTAGACACTCTAAGCTGCGCAGAAAAAGACTTTCCTAACTTGAAAATTTTCCATAAAACTCAAATTCTGAAATCAACCTTAGAGGTCGATTCAAACCCTACAATTCATTCCATTGGCTTCCTCGAGTCTCCTTGATCATACTCCAATCAAAAACAACAACAAAAGCTCCAAGAATCGGTAATAAGGACACCTCCTGTACAGAGAAAAAGTCACCATCGTGCTTTGCATTCTAGACATTTTCATAGCATTCTAATCATATATTTGTATTCCTCATGATGTTCTAAAGCTAACCCACACATTTAATTTGATTATCGTGCTGTATATACAATTTCGCCATGGCCAGTTTCTAGGGTTTGCAGGTCTTTCAATTTAGGGCTTTCCAGCCAAGGCAAAATCAGGACTCCTGAGTATCACCATTGGAATCACCATGCCCAAACGAACAAGGACCAAGCCTCGCGATTAATTTATGAACCACATAGCGCTAGTCGCTATTTTCTGGAAACATCCCTAAGGCCACGCGCATAAAACCATTGCTATTGCGTTTTATTTTACAGGGGTGGTGAGGACGATGATGTGGTGTCAACCAATGATTCGTTCATTCAAAGTTTCGCGCGCTTCAGTCACTAACGCGTTGCTTTTTTCTTATATGATTTATTTGTTTATTATATAACAAATGGGTTAAGTGGCACAGATGGCAAGCGAACGCATGGGCAATGCACAAGACCTGGGTTCGATCCCCAGGTCTTCAATAATTTCAATATTATTTTCTTGTTCACATTCACATGCAGCGTCAGTATTGATATACACCATATGCCTCAACATCCAAAAAGCCACGCGTCTAGCTGCTTCAAATCAATGGCCTAGATCTGAAGAACACGTACACAAGAGTCAACGTACCAACATGTTGCACAAAAAAGTCAAAAGGATCTAAAGCTTTTGGGCCTGGATTCTTGGACCAACACCTCACTTTGGGGCCTGAACCCCCCCTTGTTTGCTTTTCTTTCCATATTTTATTTTTTTTAATTATTGTGTTATTTATTTTTATTGTTTTAATTAATTGATTTTCTTTTTTTTACAAAATAAAAAACATCATAAAATCAGAAAAGGCAAAAAATGTGATATTTATTTATTTAATTATTTTTATAAATAAGTTAACATGTAATTATTAGTTTTAATTAGGTTGCAAATTTTAACTTCTTTTAATAACAAAAAATACAAAAATATAAAATTTAGGTTTAATTGTTAATGTTATTCCTTTAATTTCTTTTTTATAATAATAATATTTATCTTATTTATTTTCATAAATTAAAAAATGCATATAAATTAACTTAGGTTTAAATTAGTTAAAATTTTAATATTTTCACAATAACTTAAAAACCATTAGAATTAGGGTTTGACGCTTCATTTTAATTTTAATTAATTATTTTTCCATTAAATCTTAAAAAACACAAAATACCAAAAAACGTTCTTTTTTAAATCTTTAATTTTAATTCCTCATTAATTAATTCATTAACTTTAAATATTTTTGCAAAAGGGTCCAACGCCCATATTTTTAATTCCTTTATTTCGCATATTTATTTTATATCGTTTATTATAATTATGTATCTCTCCCAAAGCGTTGTAACATTTTATACTTTTCGCACTTTTACTTTGCTTTATTTACTTTCCGTCAAATCGGGTCCGGTTTAATTTTGGCGATGTGGACCCGCGCCGTTTGTAATAGTTTAGATTTATTTTCCCGCAAATATTAAACTGTTAAATAAGCATGAAAGAATGTATGGACTTAAAATAAAAATCAAGCGTAGATCACAACAAACATGACAAGACAAATACAAATGAAAACGACACACAATCCGCACACACCACCCCTAGGGTACGCCTCACTGTTGCCTTTCGAAAGGTGATCGTCGAGTAGAGGATGTCTTAGTAAGTCCTCATGATCCGGGAACCTGGCATGAGGGTAGCTTCTAAGGTGTCTTCCCATTGCTCTGGTGATCACCATGTCCCTATAAACTCGAATTGACCCGAACACCTCCAACGGTGGTGCTACCTACCTCTCAATGGTGGGATGGCACTACTTTTAAGGACATTTACACAGACGAATTCCTTAGGGTAGGTAGGTTCTCAAGGATACTTGCTCTAACTTCAAAACAAACTGAAATCTTTTCACACCAACACTTTTCAAAAGCTTTCAAAACAAACTTTTCAAACACTCTGACGTATGAGTCGAACTGAAATTTTTCAAAGAAACTTTTTAAACCCACATTGAAAAGCAAACAAACAATTTTGAAAACACATTGAGCAAGTATCTAAGAGCCCATGGATAACCATGGATAGAAAGGGTGCTAACACCTTCCCTTTCTATAACCTACCTCCCGAACCGAGAGCAAT